>CAKJTW010000001.1:61160000-62410000 GCA_917880005.1 Nanger dama | reverse complement strand
ATAAATGTATAAATAGAGTAGTAGGAAGCTCAGAATACCTTGTTATCAGCTCCATATAAGCGCCAAATTATTTAAGAGGCTAGTAAGAATGGCGGAGAAGGCAATGGCAACCCACTCCAGGACTCTTGCCTGGAAAATCCCATGGACGGAGGAGCCTGGTGGGCTGCAGTCCATGGGGTAGCTAAAAGTCGGGCACGACTGAGCGAGTTCACTTTTACTTTTCACTTTCATGAACTGGAGAAGGAAATGGCAACCCACTGTAGTGTTTTTGCCTGGAGAATCCCAGGGATGGGGAGCCTGATGGGCTGCCATCTATGGGGTCGCACAGAGATTGGACACGACTGAAGTGACTTAGCAGCAGCAGCAAGAAGAATGGGGACTTCCCAGTTGGCGCTAGTGGTAAAGAACCCGCCTACCAATGCAGATGATGAAAGAGACACTGGTTTGATCCCTGAGTTGGGAAGATCTCCTGGAGGAGGAAATATCAACTTACTCCAGTATTCTTGGGCTTCCGGGTGGACCAGACAGTAAAGAATCTGCCTGCAATGCAGGAGACCTGCATTCGATCTCTGGGTTGGGAAGATCCCCCTGGAGAAGGGCATGGCAACCCACTCCACTATTCTTGCCTGGAGAATCCCATGGACAGAGGGAGCCTGACGGGCTGTGACCCATAGGGTCGAAAGAGTTGGACACAACTGAAATAACTTAGTACGCAAGAAGAATGGGAGCCAATAAAGAAAATAAAAATGAACACAAAGTGAGGAAGGCAAGCCCATTAGTCTGTGAGAGACTGAAGAACAATGGCCACATTACACCCAAGCTTGGATCTTCAACACAATGCCTTACTAGGAACTTTCTAGGTGTATGAGGACAGCTTCTATCACCATCCCCAGCTTTACACTCTTTTAAGGCACATCTTTCTCTTGGTAAAGTACCAATGAGGAAGATTTCACCACTTTCACCAAATCAATAGAGCCTGCCTTCCACTGGTCCCAGTTTTTCAGTTGGGTGAAATAGGTGTCACTGTGCAACCAACCTTCTGGGTTTTGCTCTCCTAGATCTGCATGCCCACAGAGTCTGTTCTCCCTCTCCACCCTGATTCTCAGGGAAGCTTACAGAAAGAGAGCACCCACACTGCTCTCACCCACCCCAACCTGTTCCTCCAACAAGAGGAGGGAGGCCTGTAGTTTCCAAGCTGTGCTACCTCCATTCAAAAAGGAAAAAGTATTAGCCTCACTATCAATCTCACATTGAAAATACAGTTCTTGGTCAGTTTTCCAAAGCCAATTTTCTAAAGTCAACTCACCAAAGGCTGATATACTGAATGGCCCATTCTTCAAACTCAAAGCACCAGGAAGGAGTCTGGCATGGATTTTTTTTTCCTGTGTCTTCCATGTCCTCCTTAACATGCTCATGCTTTCCTCCACCTTCTTGAACATATTTGTGATGACTCTTATAATGCTGTCATTTAATAATTTTATCATCTGTGTTATTTCTGGGTCTGTTTTATAGATTGATTTTTCTCATCTTTTTGAGTTATATTATTCTGCTTCTGTGCATGCCTAGTAAATTTTTATTGGATGCAAGTGGTTTGAATTTTGTCTTGTTCAATACTGGTTATTTTTGCTCCTTTGGATAGCTTTGTGTTCTGTTTTAGGACACAGTTAAGTTGCTTGGAAGGAATTCAATCCTTTTGAAACTTGTCTTATTTATACTTTGCTAATTGTGTTCAGGACAGCTTTTAGTCTAGGGCTAGTTCTGGAGATTGTTCTGCCTGATCTTTTCTGGTGGTCTTTTCCTAGCCTCTTGTAGTTTTCTCACATATAGTGCTTGTGTCTCCACAAATTCACGTGTTGAAACCCTAACCCCCAATGTGATGGCATTTAGAGGGGGTCTTCAGAAGGTGATTAGGCTGAGATGAGATCATGAGGGTGGGGCCCTTATGGTGGGCTTAATGCCCTTACAAAAGGAGGAGGATCCTGGGCATCTCAATCTCTCCCAGGCACCAAGGAAGGCCATGTGACAGTATAGACAGGAAGAGAGCCCTCACCAAGAACCCAACTAGACACCTTGATCTCAAACTTCCAACTTCCAGAAATGTAAGGAATAAATGTGAGTGTGTTTTACTTTACAATATTATGTTAATTTCAGATGTACGACATATCTATTCAATATTTTTATAGGTTATACTCTACTTAAAGTTATTTCAAAGTAATGGCTATAGAGAAATAAGTGTCTGTTTTTAAGCCACCCAGTCTATGGCATTTGTGGCAGCAGCTGAGCTGACTAAGACACATGTACTGAGTCCCAGGCCAACTTCTTAAGAGAACTCTTTGCAGATCTTCCAAGTTCTCTCCACATGGCTCTTCACTCTCTAGCCTGACCCACAAATTCCAGCCACCTGGACCTCTTGGGGGTCAGAGACCACTCTGTTTAGGTGCTCCTTCCTGGGCTGCAGCTGAGAAGTTCTCTCTAGGCAGTATGCTCAGACAATCTTACGGTTCACCTTGCTTGTTTTCCTCTGTTGGCTGTTCAATGACTGAAAACTGATGTTTTACATACTTTTTCTTGTTTTCTAATGTCATTGCATAGAGAGGAGGCTAAATCTAGATCCTGCTGTTTTATCATGGCCAGGCGCATAAGCCTTATGGTATGTTAGTAAACTAAGTTTATACTGTAGATTCAATGTTCCAGTATCTAGTAGGGAACGTCTTCCCTCATTTTTCTTTTCTTTTTATTTTGAAACTTTCTTGGCCATATGGCTTCCTTTCTCTTTCACAGGAATTGTATAGCTAGGTTACCCAATTCCCTTAGAAAATCCTATTCAATTTTGGATTGATATTGAATTAAATATATATTCAACATAATAATATGAAATATAACTGATACATTTATGCTTGCATATACCTTGCCCTTGGATGGGAGAAATTAATATTATAAAACACTACTTCTCAGCTGCTGGATGCTTGTTGATAGACTGGAAAGGGAGGATGCATGATACAATTGGACTGGGCATTTGAAGACCCAGTGGAGAACAGGCTGGCCAATGCAAGATTCATAAGCTGGAAGGCAGTGGAATTCTACTGGATGAAAGCATTGAAATTCTAAACTGTAAGGAGACAGAGTGATCTCTGAGAAAGTTTTCTTTTAATGAGAAAACAACATGGAGAGAAGTATATATAGTATGTATATATATATATGTTTAGGAAATGGGAGATACAAATACACATATACACATTATATATATATATATATATATATACAAAACACACATGTGCATAAATCTATAACTACTTAAATTTTAAAAATACAGAGTTAATTAATTATAAAACAATTTTAAAATGACTTCCTGTGGGAAGTAGTGGATAAGCGGAGAGAGAAGCTGGGCTTTTCTTAACCATGCTTTTAGATCTGACTTTAAAACTGTATGTTTTACACACTGTACATCAAACTTAAATTTTTAAAAAGCAATCTCTAAACACTGAAAGCAAAATATAACAAATGAACCCAGCCCAACCAGAATCAGGTTGGTGGCACAGCTACTCGAAGAGAACCAATTTAAAGTGACTTTTTAAAGCACACTATTTTGATAGCCCACCCCTAGTGGGATATGCCCCACAGACAAAAAAAAAAAAAAATTGCAAAAAAAAATCTTAAGCTGCTCTGAGAAATCCCACATTTTTGTGACGGTATGGAGACCATTATTTTCAGACTAAAGTGTATGCAGAGTGGCCTGAAGGAAATGGACAATTCTGCCGGGATTGGCAACAACTGAAATTTTTTGTTGTGGTAGAAAGGATTTCAGTGAGTTTAGTAATAACATTGTAGTCTTTAGTTTGAATTGAAACTGTTAGTATAAATTCATGACATATAATCTTACCAACAAATGTCATTTTCTTCTCGGTCCACTGACAAAGTCCAGAAAAACTGATTAAGCCTTTAACATCAAGTGCCCAGATGGTGGTCCCAAATTCAATTTCACCTAAAGGCCAAAGGGCCCCTTGGATTACAGCCTTGACAGATCTAGGGTAGGAAATACACCACCTGCCTGGAGTTACTGAGCTCCCTCCTCTTGGGTGTGACTTTAAAGAGTCCCAGGGCTATGTCCAAAGGCCTCCAAGCCAACTTGAAGAGACTCCTACAGTCCACTGAAACACATGTAATATCTTTAACAGATTGATGTATCCAATATGATTACGCCCACTAGTTCATAACAGAGCAAACAAAAAACTTAGTGGTCACTTTCAGAGTATTCTAGGAAGTCAGCTCATCCAAAATCAATCATCTTGTAGTTTTTTGTATAACATGTACGTCAAGGTACCCAAGTAATGAAAACACTTTTGTAGAAGAAACTTTGAAAGCTGCTTCTGTTAATAATACAGAAGGAGTGATGGAGTCAAAACATCACCACTGTGCAAATTCTAACAAATCCATGGGTAGAGGAGTGCTGAACAACAAAGAGACAACAAGGCACCCTATGCCATCCTCTGCGAAGAGTATTTCCCAGAAAACTGAACCCAACTCTGATCAGACTTCTAGATCTAACCACCAATAGGCAGAAACTACTGTGGACAAAAGAATACATTAAATGACACCACAGAGATGCGAATATCAAAGTGCAGGCCAGGAAACGCTAGTGGAAAAAACAACCCATTTTCTTCAGTAAATACAAGAAAAAATGTGGAAGAATCTGTAGATCCAAAAAGACTTAAAGACCTTGTACCACCAACTGCAATTTATGACCTTATTTTGATCCTGAGTCTAACAAATAGACTAAATAATCATCAGAAAATTGGGGAAATGTAAACAATGACTCACTCCAGTATTGATTTATAAATAATGACTAGACATTTAATTATCATGAAATTGTTAATTTTTAACATGTGATAATGGTATTTCTTTTTAAAAGAAATAAATACTGAAACTCTTATAGATAAAAAATAACAATAGTCTCCCAAATAAATATAGCAGAATTCCACTTATTATCCTAACAGGTTTTTGAGAGGTGGTAAAATTATTTAAAAACATAGATGGAAATATAAATCCCTGAATAGCAAAGAAAACTATAAAGAAGATAAATAATGAGAGAGTTGCCTTCAACTGAAAGCCACTGTAATAAGAATCCCTGTAATACAACCAGCACGATATTGGCATAAGAGTAGACAAATCAGTGGAACAGAAGAACGGATCCAAAAATAGATCTCAGTATATATCATAATTTAATATGTGACAAAGGTAGTATTTCAATTCTGTGGGAAAGAATGGTTTATTTAATAAATAGTGCTGGCATAACTGGCTATTCATCTAGAACAAAATGAACTTGTATCCCAATTTCACAACAAATCCAAAAATAAATTCCAAGTGGATTAAAAACTTAAACGTAAACAATAAATCTTAGAAGAACATTTAGGTGACTACATGGAAATAGAGGGGACAGAAAACACCACTTTAAGTAAAACCAGAAACCGGAAGTATAAAAGATAGACATATTTGATTACCTAAAAATGGATAACTTTTATATAGCAAAAGATATCATAAATGAAGTCAAGATTAAAAATAGGCATTAAAAAATACATATAATGCAGGAGGCTTCCCAGGTGGCTCAGCAGTAAGAATCCACCAATCAATGCAGGAGCCATAGGAGTCGTGGGTTCGATCCCTGGGTAGGGGAGATCCCCTGGAGGATGAAATGGCGACCCACTCCAGTACTCTTGCTGGGCTAATCCCATGGACAGAGGAGCCTAGTGGGTTACAGTCTGTGGGGTTGCAAAGAGTCAGACACGACTGAGCAACTGAGCATGCAAACTTAACAGCAGTCAGGAAACTGCAAATTAAAATAATAATGAGACATTACATCCATCAGACTGGCAAAAATTTAAAAGAATAATATTATGTATTGCAGTCTCATGCATTACTTTTGAAAATGTGAATTGTTACTGCCTTTTGGGAAAAAAAATCTAATAGCATCTATTAAAGAATCCACATACATTTTGACCCAGTGATTGTACTACTGGGAATGTAGCCAGTAGAAATAAAAGAACCAGTATGGAAGGCTATATATAACTTGCTTATTGAAGAATTATAGTAGCAAAAATCTAAAAGCAAAGTGAATATGCATCCATAAGGAAACGGTTGAATAGACTGTGCATGTATCTGCATCATAAAATACTATGAAGCTACTAAGAGGAAGGAATTAGAACTACTGCTGACAAATAAGGATTTCTTCATGATGTTGAGTGATCATGAAGGCACGATGCTGAGAACTGTGTATGCTATGGTTCCCATATATAAACTAGTATATGTTTGTGTGTGTATGTTTATGTAAATATATACATTTAAACAGACTTCAGTTTGCTTATGGTTACATGAGCTTGGGAAAAAGCATGGAATGCTCTGAAAAACATTGTTAATAAGGGCTATGCTGGATTAAGGGTAGGGAGATTAGATTTAGGTTGAAGAGGATTAAAGGAAGAAAAAGCTATAGAAAAATTTAAAACTAGTATGATGATATTAAATGTATATATATATATATATATAGTTACACACATTAGTATGTATATACATTATATATACACAAGTTATATACAAGTACAATATGTGTGTCTATATATTAAGAGCAAAGGTGAAGGTGAAGGTGAAGTTGCTCAGTCGTGTCTGACCTGATGGACTGTAACCTACTAGGTTTCTCCGTCCATGGCATGGGATTCTCCAGGCAAGAATACTGGAGTGGATTGCCATTTCCTTCTCCAGGGGATCTTTCCGACCCAGGGATCGAACCCGGGTCTCCCACATTGGAGGCAGACGCTTTAACCTCTGACTCACCAGGGAAGCCCTATTAAGAGCAAAAGCTGGAGTTAAATCTATATCAATATATCTGCAGAGATTTCCATGATATGTTGTTAAATTTTTAAAAGCTAGTAATGTGTATGGCATGATTCTGTTTGGTCAAAACAAAGCATATATAAGCAAACCACTGTGGGCTGTATAACTTGTAATTCTGTATAACTGTGGGCTGTATAACTTGTAATTCTGGATGAGCCATGAACAAGATGTGAAGGGATAAATGCCAATTGTTAACATTTGTTACCTCAAAAGGGGTTGAGATGGGGATGAAATGATGGTTAACTTTTTCTTTACACATCATCGTACTGGTTTCCTTATTACAATAAAGCCATATTGCTTGATAACTTGAGGAACATCAAGCAGAGGGAACAAAGAAAAAATGTAGTCTTCCATTGAGAGAACATATTACCTTTCATTATATATTTAAGTCTTTTTTCCCCCTTAAAGTTTCTTGATAATTGTTGTTTTCTTAATCAGAAATGAGTGTTTCAGGTTTATCAAATATTTGCGGGGCATCTATTGAGACAATCATCTGTTTTTTCTCCTCTAATTAAATAATGCTATTTTCTCTTCAATATCTGTACTCTCCCACCTGATCTTATTCAGTTTCATGGCTTCAAACATCATCACATGTGCTAACTACCCCCAAATACATGTCTCCAGCCCAGACCTCTCTTCCAAACTATAGATCCTAGAAAATGGCCTGTTGATATCTCTTTTATTATTATTATCATTTTTAATTAATTTTAATTGGAGGCTAATTACTTTACAATATTGTAGTGGGTTTTGCCATACATTGACATAAATCAGCCATGGGACATCTCCTCTTGAATGTCTAAAGACATCTCAAATTTAACACGCCCAAAATGAAACTCACAAACACCTCCCCCTCCTCCCCCAAACCTCCCCAGACTTATTCTACATGCAGGTGTCCCTATATCAGGTGAGGACAACCACAGCAAACTAGTTCTCAGGCCAGAAAAAAATGTGTCATTTGTGATGTTTCTCTTTCACATTCTACACTCAGTGCATCAGGAAATTCCATTCATTCTACCTTCAAAATACATTAGAATTAACCACTTTCATTACCACCAATATTTCCATCCTGGTCAGACCACCACATTCTTTCACCTGCGTTACTGATCTTCCTGTGTCTGTTCTTGACCTTCAACAGGACATGCGGGGTCAAGTCATTCAAAGGTTCATGAGACCATATCACTCCTTTGCTCAAGACTCTGCTCTCTTCCTTCCCTGCCTACACACTTCCCCTGACACTACCCACAATTCATTTAAATTAAAACTCAAGGTCCATACAGGGGCTACACGGTCTAGCACCCTGTGACCTCTTGACCTCATCTGCTATTTTCAGCTCTCTCCAGATTCCTAGAACATTGTGGGTATACCGCTCCCCACCTGGAGCCTTCACAATCACCATCCCCTCTGTTCTCAATGCCCTTCTCCCAGATAGCTGCTTAGCTAACTCTCTCCTGCCCTCAATGAGCCCTACCTTGACCACTTTATTCAATATCCAGCCTCCTACTCCCTCAAGACATATCCCTCTTGCTCCATCTACTTTTTCGTCTTCCATGCATTCATCCTCTTCTCCATACTGAAACATTTATCTTTTATTGTCTGTCTCACACCACTTGAACACAGATCCAAGAGGACAAGAACTTTATTTTGTTTACTGATATGACAAAATGCCTAGAACACTGCCTGATGCGTAATAGAGGCCTAATATTTGTTGAATGAATGAATTCATGAATTATATTAGCTCTAAGCATGGAGCTCCCCCTCAAGCCAGTTCCTTCAATGCTATGATTCCTCTTTTATATGTGTTTTGAGCGGTTATGTTCCATAACGTTTTAAAATTTCTCTTAAATATGACTCTTTTAGGAATCATTCCAAATTTCTGGCTCATTACTGAAGACTTTTTTATTGTTTCCCCCATACTATTGTAGATTTATTTCCTTTTAAAGTAACATTATGATGATTTCATAGGATTTGGTGAGGAAGGAAAGGCAGATATTTGTGCTCCCTCCTCCTATCCTCGACCTCATAGAATTAGGAGTTTGTTAGTTTGCGTCAGTCTCTCTGAGTCTGATTGAATCTGATGAACTGAAATTACTGGACTGCAGGCCCTAGTGACCCCATCAATACAAAGTACCCTTATGAAGCCTGGCTTGGCCACCAGCTGCTCTTCCTTTAAGATCTCCAGCTCTAGCCTTTCAAACGTAACACTGCTCTCATTAACCAAGATATTATAATTATTTTTTTCAATTCAGAGAGGAAATGAATTGCATAAAAGCTAAATAATAAAAATCAGGTTCTAATGTCTGACACCACTTTTTTTCTTACCAATTGGCTCAACCTTAAAATCAAAGATATCCACCCACATCCTTAGGGAACTCATTGAAAATCTTATGCAGCTGAAAATTTTCTAATCTCCTTTTGCCATGGCTCTACTAGTCAATTAAAGACTTTTCAAAATGTAAAATATGCATTTTTATGTCTATTTTCAAAGTCACTAAAGACCAGATTTTGACCATTGATTTATATGCTGAATATGCCTACCCTATGAAAAGAAATTCAGTTAATTTGGGAGTTCTAGGAGTGTGCAAAACTATTTTTAATCTAACTTTCCTACCAGCATAGCATTTAAAAACCACAGAAAAATGTGCTTTCTAGTCCCTCATTTAAAAAATTTTTATGTTTTCAATGCTCTAGGTTTTCTTCAGTTCCGTTCATTTGCTCAGTCATGTCCAACTCTTTGCGACCCCATCGACTGCAGCACGCCAGGCTTCCCTGTCCATCACCACCTCCCGGAGCTTGCTCAAACTCATGTCCATCACATCAGTGATGCCATCAAACCATCTTATCCTCTGTCATCCCCTTTCTTCCTGCCTTCAATCTTTCCCAGCATCAGGGTCTTTTCAAATGAGTCAGTTCTTCACATCAGGGGGCCAAAGGATTGGAGTTTCAGCTTCAACATCAGTCCTTCCAATGAATATTTAGAACTGATTTCCTTTAGGATGGAGTGGTTGGATCTCCTTGCAGTCCAAAAGACTCTCAAGAGTCTTCTCCAACATCACAGTTCAAAAGCATCAATTCTCCTGTGCTCAGATTTTTTATAGACCAACTCTCACATCCATACATGACTACTGGAAAAACCATAGCTTTGATTAGATGGACCTTTGTTGGCAAAGTAATGTCTCTGCTTTTTAATATGCTGTCTATATTGGTCATAACTTTTCTTCCAAGGAAAAACCGTCTTTTAATTTCAGGACTGCAGCCACCATCTGCAGTGATTCTGGAGCCCCCAAAATAAAGTCTCTCACTGTTTCTATTTTTTCCCACTTATTTGCCATGAAGTGATGGGACTGGATGCCATGATCTTAGTTTTCTGAATACTGAGTTTTAAGCCAACTTTTTCATTCTCCTCTTTCACTTTCATCAAGAGGCCCTTTAGTTCTTCTTCACTTTCTGCCATAAGGATGGTGTCATCTGCATATCTGAGGTTATTGATATTTCTCCTGGCAATCTTGATTCCTCTTGTGCCTCATCCAGTCTGGCACTTCGTATGATGTACTCCACACCTAAGTTAAATAAGCAGGGTGACAATATACAGCCTTGAAGTACTCCTTTCCCAATTTGGAACCAGTCTATTGTTCCATATCCAATTCTAACTGTTGCTTTTGACCTATATATAGATTTTTCAGGAGGCAGGTCAGGTGATCTGGTATTCCCATCTCTTGAAGAATTTTCCAGAGTTTGTTGTGGTCCACAAAGTCAAAGGCTTTGGCATAGTCAATAAAGCAGAAGTGGATTTTTTTCTGGAACTCTTGGTTCAGTTTTTTTTTAGTTTTATGTAATTTGATGGCCATGAAATTAAAAGAAGCTTACTCCTTGGAAGAAAAGTTATGACCAACTTAGACAGCATATTCAAAAGCAGAGACATTACTTTGTCAACAAAGGTCCATCTAGTCAAGGCTATGGTTTTTCCAGTAGTCAGGTATGGATGTGAGAGTTGGACTGTGAAGAAAGCTGAGAGCCAAAGAATTGATGCTTTTGAACTGTGGTGTTGGAGAAGACTCTTGAGAGTCCTTTGGACTGCAAGGAGATCCAACCAGTCCATTCTGAGGGAGATCAGCCCTGGGTGTTCTTTGGAAGGAATGATGCTGAAGCTGAAACTCCAGTACTTTGGTCACCTCATGTGAAGAGTTGATTCATTGGAAGAGACTCTGATGCTGGGAGGGATTGGGGGCAGGAAGAAAAGGGGACAACAGAGGATGAGATGGCTGGATGGCATCACCGACTCAATGGATGTGAGTTTGAGTAAACTCCGGGTGTTGGTGATGGACAGGGAGGCCTGGTGTGCTGCAATTCATGGGATAGCAAAGAGTCAGACACAACTGAGTGACTGAATTGAACTGATGACTATGTTAGATTTGGAGGAAAAGTGTTCACTGTGAACCCATTTTTTCCAAGACTAAATATGAGTTAACATAGATTAAAAAAATCACAAAACTATAATGGAAATTATCTACTTATTTATTTAACAGAGCCACAAGACATGCAGGATTTTAGTTACTTGACCTAGGGTGAAACCCATGGCCCCTGCAGTGGAAGTGACGAGGACCACACTCTTTCATCTTCCATGCATTCATCCTGTTCTTCATACTGCCAGGGAAATAATGAAAAATTACTATTTTTTTTTAAAAATGTGACTTGCCCTTTGACTACTAATCTCAGCCAAGATTCAAAAGAAAGACTAATCTCAGCCAAGATTGAGAAGAGAGCTTGAGCTGTCAGCCAAGTCAGCACCTGTCAATATCCCAATTGTCAACTGGATAGACCCATTTTTTCAAATTAATTAATTTATTTTAATTGGCGACTAATTACTTTACAATATTGTAGTGGTTTTTGCCATACATCGACATGAATCAGCTATGGGTGAACATGTGGATAAACCAGTTTTCTGAGATCTTTCTGTTCAATAGACCTTTGTCCTTGGCCTCCTGTTAATAGTTTTATCCTTTCCCCCTACTTTCTCCAAGGTACACCAATTAAGAATTCTGGCTTGTAAACCATTGGTGTAAATGGTTTCTATTATCTTGAGAAAACCTGTGAGAATGGAGCCCCTCATCTTATTTTGGAGTTTAATCCAATATTCTAGCCCCCTGATAGTAAATAAGTTCTTTCCTGTGCTCATCCAGAATGTTTTCCTTTACTGTCAACTCATTTTCTCTTAATTAAAATTATTGGCCATGGAAAATCATTGCTCATCATCCTCTGTATTATCCTTAGAGACAATGCTCAAGATCTCTTTTTGCCCTATTCTAATTTTTACTTGTGAAAAAATGGAAGCTTACTTTTAATTTCTCATCATTTTTGGATGCTGTTCAGCAATTTCATGTGTTTACTGAAATGTGGCCAAAATGGCACCCCATTTACTAGATCTTTGTAGAGATGGTAGCTTTTGAAAGATTGAAACAATAGGAGAAATTAAACAGGAAATGACAGATTTAACTGTCTAAAAATTTTCAATTTCAATTCCATGAAAATTAATAGAGTGGCTAGGAAAGTATTTGCATCACATTAAAATAGTAAAAAAATTTGGTCTATACAATATAAAAATTTACTTTTATGAAAAATCTGATTATATATAAGATCCAATTTTTAATTAATAATTATGTTCATTTAAAAATATTTTGATTATTTTCATTTAAAACCATCTTTTGAGTAACATCAAGACTCTGGTAGATACATGAATCATGAATAGACAATATTCTTATTAGCCAACAGTCACTTTTCCTCAAATCTAGTTGACATATCTTGGCAGTCTTCAAGAAGCTTCAAGAGAAAGTAAGCTCTTCTTCAAACCTGTGATCCTATATTCTGTGACACACTGTACTGCTTATGTTGTAACAGTCACGATATCATTCTGTAATTATTTATATGGCTGTCTTCTTCCTAGACATCTTCATAAGATGACAGAGAAGGGACAATGTTTTGCTTCATTATGTTTTCATTGTCTAACATGGTGTATACTACATGCAGTAGGTGCTTCAAAATTGCTTATAGAATGAATTAATTCACGTTAACATAAATGTAAATAGTAATTACAGAATTACAGAAAAGTCTTCTTTCTCAAGCTCTTAATCAAAGGTCTACAAATATAATGCAATATTATCTTTTCAAAAAGACTTTAATATATTGGTGGACATATGTTCTTTTTACTTAGGAATTTAAAAATATGAATATTATTAAAAGAATTGAAAAGGTAAGAGTGCTCCTGGAAATAATTTATCCAAATATTACAATGACAATCAGTTTACAGGGTTCTTAAAAATGTAATGCACTCATTCTGAAGTCCATCTAGAGAAACAGAGGTAAGAGAAGAGCCAGATAAAAAGAAATAATGAAGGGAAATGGCATATCAAATATTTAAATGTTTCACTAAATTATATTAATTAACATGCTATGGACTGTTATGGAAACAGAAAGATTCTATTAAATAAATAGACTGAGAAATTCAGGGGTTATCAGAAGGATGTATAAAATTATTTTATAATAAAGTTAGCCTTTGAAAAGTGGTGGTGGAAAGGTGGTCTCTCCAATAATGTATGTTATGAGAAATGGAAAGACATTTGGTGAAGGTCATCTGAATTTCTACCTCATTTCTTTTACCAAAGAAAATTCAATGGCTTAAACGTTAAATGCAATACAATGACAACAATAACAAAAACCCCAGAAGAACATGAGAATAAATTTTTAAAAAGTTGGAATGAAGAAGGCTATACTAAGCATGACATGATATTATGAAACCACAAATGTTTAAATTTTTTAAGTTCTCTAAATCTCCATGCAGCAAATAAGGCATACAAAACAAACAGAAAATTCTCCATAGATTAAAAAAAGACAGGCAAGGAACAGAAAGAATAATGTTTGTAATACATGAATTACTAATCTATTCAATAGGCAAAGAGTTCATATCAATCTATATAGAAATGATTAATATTCCAATAAAAAGAGGGGCAAAGGATAGGAACACAAAATTCATAGGAGAATAGTAAATGGCTAATAAAGCTATTAAAAGGTAATAAAACAATATCAAAGTAAAACAATGAAATTCCATTTTTTACCTATTAGATTAGTAATTTAAAAAATCGATGACATACACTTTTGGCTACAGAGAGAGGAGATATATACCACCCCCCTCAAAATTGGCAGAGGGTGAGAAGATGCATAAAATATTTGAGAGGGAAATTTGGCAATATTATAATATTTAAATTAGAACAAACAAACAAAAATATGTTTAAGGGCTTTTGTGGTAGCATTGTTTGAAACAATAAATGCTAGATGCAACCTGAATGTCCATCAATAGGGAATTCCATTATCACAGAGCAATACAATGGAGCTCTATGCATTCTATGCGTATAATGGATCTCTACATTCTCAAAGAGAATATACTAGAATAGAATATGAAAAGGTGTGTCTTCAGTCATTAATCAGGAAAAAAAGCAAGTTGAGGGCAATTAGAGTAGGATCCTATTTGTTTTTTAAAGAATATTTATAGCATGCATACTTTTCATATATTTATATAAAAAACTATCTGAAAAGATAGTTCTAATGAGGTGGATGAAACTGGAGCTGACTATACAGAGTGAAGTAAGCCAGAAAGAAAAACACCAATACAGTATACTGACACATATATATGGAATTTAGAAAGATGGTAAAGATAACCCTGTATGTGAGACAGCAAAAGAGACACAGATGTATAGAAGTCTTTTGGACTCTGTGGGAGAGGGAGAGGGTGGGATGATTTGGGAGAATGGCACTGAAACATGTATAATATCATATAAGAAACGAAGCGCCAGTCTAGGTTCAATGTAGGATACAGGGTGCTCGGGGCTGGTGCACTAGGATGAGAGATGGTATGGGGAGGGAGGCGGTGGGAGGGGGGTTCAGGATTGGGAACACGTGTACACCCGTGGCAGATTCATGTTGATGTATGGTAAAATCAATACAGTATTGTAAAGCAAAATTTAAAAAATTAAAAAAAAATTTTTTTAAGAAAAAAAAAGACATACAGTTTATTACAGTGGCTACTTCTGGAAATGGGATTGAGAGGTGATAGTTATGAGAGACTTTTTAAACGTTCTTTTACTTTTTTATGAATATGAAGTATTATGTGTTTGTAATTAAATTTTAAAACATTGTAAAATAATGCTAACTTTTTTACATAGCAGGCATTAAAGGCCCTTTGACAATTAGGCAACAGGTGATGAGCCACTGAATGGGACAAGTCTTTGGGCGTAAAATCTAAGAGGATATCAAAACCCCAGAAATCAAGATGAGTGATATTTTAATGCACTATTTAAAAAATATATTTTATTAAACTATAGTTTATTTACAATATTGTTTTTAGGTGTATAGCAAAATGATTCAGTTATAAATACATATTTTATTCTTTTCCAATTCTTTTCCATTATAGGTTATTATAAGATACTGAATATAGTTCCGTGCTCATATAGTAAATCCCTGTTTCTTTCATGGTGTGTATCTGTTGATCTCATACTCCTAAGTTATCCTTCCTCCCACCTCTTTCCCCTCTGGTAACCATAAATTTTTTGTGTGTCTGTGAGCCTGTTTGTAAATAAGTTTTGTTTGTATTATTTTTTAGATTTCACATATGAGATATCATATAATGTTTGTGTTTCTCTCTCTGACTTTTCAATATAATATCTCTAGGCCCATCCATGTTGCTGCAAATGACAATATTTCGTTTTCTATTATGTCCAAGTAATAGTCTATTATATGTATACCACATATACCACATCTTCTTTGTCCTTTCATCTGGTGATGGACATGTAAATTGCTTTCATGTTTTGGCTATTGGAACTAGTGCTGCTGTGAACACTGGGGTGTATACACCTTTTGAATTACAGTTTTTGTCTTTTCTAGTTATATGCCCAGGAGTTGGATTGCTGGATCATATGGTAACACTAGTTTTAAGTGTTTTAAGGAACCTCCACGCTGTTTTCCATAGTGGTATATTCCCGCCAACTGTGTAGAAGAGTTCCCTTTTCTCCACATCCTCTAATTAAAGCACTATTTTAAAAAATCAAAGTTAATGTAAAAAGTCTATTATGAACGAAATATCAAAAATTTAAATAAGTCCTGCAATTGCATGATTCACCTCACTTACCACCCCCAATCCTGGTCGTCTTGCATTCTGTCTTTTTAAAAAATGTTATTGTTATTTATTATTGATTTTTTAAAGAAGAACTTTTACTTTGAAATAATTATGCATTCACAGGAAATTTCAAAGATAATCACTCATTATCAGAGAAATGCAAATCAAGACCACAATGAGGTACCATTTCACACCAGTCAGAATGGCTGCTATCCAAAAGTCTACAAGCAATAAATGCTGGAGAGGATGTGGAGAAAAGGGAACCCTCTTACACTGCTGGTGGGAATGCAAACTAGTACAGCCATTATGGAAAACAGTGTGGAGATTCCTTAAAAAATTGCAAATAGAACTGCCTTATGACCCAGCAATCCCACTGCTGGGCATACACACCGAGGAAACCAGAATTGAAAGAGACACATGTACCCCAGTGTTCATTGCAGCGCTGTTTATAATAGCCAGGACATGGAAGCAACCTAGATGTCCATCAGCAGATGATTGGATAAGAAAGCTGTGGTACATATACACAATGGAATACTACTCAGCTCTTAAAAAGAATAAATTTGACTCAGTTCTAATGAGATGGATGAAATTGGAACCGATTATACAGAGTGAAGTAAACCAGAAAGAAAAACACCAATACAGTATACTGACACATATATATGGAATTTAGAAGACAGTAATGATGACCCTATATGTGAGACAACAAAGAGACACAGACGTATAGAGTGGACTTTTGGACTCTGAGGGAGAGGGAAAGGGTGGGATGGTTTGGGAGAATGGCAATGAAACATGTATATTTTCTTGTAAGAAACGAAGCGCCAATCTATGTTCAATGTAGGATGCAGGATGCATGGGGCTGATGCACAGGATGATTCAAGTAGAGGATGTGGGATGGGAGGTGGGAGGGGGCTTCAGCATTGGGAGATTGTGTTCCCCTATGGCTGATTCGTGTCAATGTATGGCAAAACAAATACAGTATTGTAATTAAAAAAATAAATAAATTTAATAATAAAAAAGATAGAATCTGTGTATTCTTTACTTAGTTTCCCACAACGCTCATATCTTACATTACCATCAGTCAGTCAGTTCAATCGTTCAGTCGTGTCTGACTGTCTGCGACCCCATGAATCGCAGCACACCAGGCCTCCCTGTTCATCACCAACTCCCGGAGTTCACTCAGACTCATGTCCATTGAGTCGGTGATGCCATCCAGCCATCTCATACTCTGTTGTCTCCTTCTCCTCCTGCCCCCACTCCCTCCCAACATGAGGATCTTTTCCAGTGAGTCAACTCTTCGCATGAGGTGGCCGAAGTACTGGAGTTTCAACTTTAGCATCAGTCCTTCCAAGGAACACCTGGGACTGATCTTCATTAGGATGGACTGGTTGGATCTTCTTGCAGTCCAAGTGACTCTCAAGAGTCTTCTCCAACACCACAGATCAAAAGCATCAATTCTTTGGCGCTCAGCTTTCTTCACAGTCCAACTCTCACATCCACACATGACCACTGGAAAAACCATAGCCTTGACTAGACAGACCTTTGTTGGCAAAGTAATGTCTCTGCTTTTGAATATGCTATCTAGGTTCGTTATAACTTTCCACAGCAGGTACAATGAATACATGTTTTTCTGTGTCATTTTGTAGCTGGTGTAAACAGATGTAACCACCACTACAGTTCAGTTCAGTTCAGTCGCTCAGTCGTATCCAACTCTTTGCGACCCCATGAATCGCAGCACGCCAAGCCTCCCTGTCCATCACTAACTCCTGGAGTTCACCCAGACTCACGTCCATCGAGTCAGTAATGCCATCCAGCCATCTCATCTTCTGTCATCCCCTTCTCCTCCTGCCCCCAATCCCTCCCAGCATCAGAGTCTTTTCCAATGAGTCAACTCTTCGCATGAGGTGGCCAAAGTACTGGAGTTTCAGCTTTAGCATCATTCCTTCCAGAGAATTCCCAGGGCTGATCTCTTTCAGAATGGACTGGTTGGATCTCCTTGCAGTCCAAGGGACTCTCAAGAGTACAACCGAGATTCAAATGATTCCTTCCCTTGAAAGATCTTTCTCCTGCTTTCCTTTACAGTCACACTCATCCCTTCTCCTCCCCCATCCTTAATTTCTAGCCAAAACTAATCTGTTTCCGATATCTGTAACTTTGTCATTTTAAGAAGAGTATATAAACGGAATCATACAATATGTGACCTTTTGAGATTAGGTTTTTAATTCAGCATAATGACCTTTTAAAATTCATCTGAATTATCACATGCATCAGTAATTTGTTTTCTTTGTGGAGTAGCATTCCATAGTACAGATGTTACCAAGCCATTGTTCAACCATTCACCTATTGAGGGAAGTTGCAGTTGTTTCCAGTTTGGGGCTGTTACAACTGCTACGAAAAATCATGTGTTGGCTATTGTGCAGATGTTTTCATTTACTCCTGTGTTATATTGGAAGTGTATGTTAGTTGTCTAAGAAACTGTTTTTTTGGTACAAAGTGGCTGTACTGTACCATTTTATATCTCCACCAGCAAGTGATTCAGTTTCTCTGCATCTTCCCTAGCATTTGGTGTATGTTGTGGGCTGAATTATGCCTTATACTTTGACGCTCTAACCCCCAGTACATCAGAATGTGATTATATTTGAAGATAGGGTCTTTGAAGAGGTTAAATGAGGTCATTGGTGTGGACTGTAATCCAATATGACTGGTGTCCTTATGAAAAGACGTTAGGACTAACTATACACAGAGAAAAGACCATGTGAAAACACAAGGAGAATTCGGCCAACTATAAGTCAACGAGAGAGGCTTCAGAATGAAATCAACCCTGCTGACACTTTGCTCTTAAACTTCTAGCCTCCAGAATTGTGAGAAATAAATTGCTGCTGTCTTCAGCCATCCAGTCTGTGGTATTTGTTATGGCAGTTTTAGTAAACTAATGCAGTATCGTCACAATTTTTTATTTTAACTGTCTGACAGGTGTGTAGTGACAT
The DNA here is from genome assembly GCA_917880005.1 of Nanger dama. Taxonomy (NCBI): domain Eukaryota; kingdom Metazoa; phylum Chordata; class Mammalia; order Artiodactyla; family Bovidae; genus Nanger; species Nanger dama. The sequence continues at coordinate 62,390,974 of CAKJTW010000001.1, read as the reverse complement.
CTCATTGTACCATTAATTTGCATTTTCCTAATGGCTAATGATGTTGAACATCTGCTCATGTGCTTATTTGCCACTTGTATATCCTTTTTGGTAAAATGTCTCTTCATGCCTTTTGCTTGCTTTCTAATTGGATTGCTTGTTCTCATAATGTTGACTTTTAAGTGGTCTTTGGATATTCTACAAATGAGACTTTTATCAAATACATGATTTGCAAATATTTTCTCCCAGTCTAGAGCTTGCCTTTTCATCGTCTTAATAGGGTCTTTCACAGAGCAAAGTTTTAATTTTGATGAAGCTCAATTTATCCATATTTTTCTTTTATGAGTTGTGCTTTGGGTGTTATGTCTAAGAAATCTTCATTAAGTCCAAGGTCCTAAAAACTTTCCCCTGTATTATCTTTTAAAAATTTCATAGCTTTACATTTTACACTTAACTCTACGATCCATTTTGAGTTAATTTTTTTATGAGATGTAAGGTTCAGGTCAAATTTTATATTTATATTTGAGGGTTTTGTTTTGTTTTGATTATGGATAGCTAATTGTTCCAGCATAATTTATTAAAAAGACTATCTTTCCACTATTGGATTGCATTTCACCTCTGTAAAAAAAATTACTCGCCTATACTTATGTGGGGCTATTTTTGGGTTCTCCATATTCATTTTTTCACTGATCTACATGACTGTCCCTCTGCCAAAACCACATAACCTTGATTACTGTAGCTCTATAATAAGTCTTGAAATCAGATAGAGTGATTTCTCCAATTTTATTCTTTTTCAATGATTTTAGCTAGTCAACTTTTTTTTCAATACTTTATTCTACATTACAATACTGTATTTGTTTTGCCATACATTGACATGAATCAGCCACAGATGTACATGATCTCCCAATGCCGAAGCCCCCTCCCACCTCCCACCCCAATTCATCTCCCTGGATCATTCCCGTGCACCAGCCCCAAGCATCCTGTATCCTGTATTGAACATAGACTGGCGCTTCGTTTCTTACAAGATAGTGTACATGTTTCAATGCCATTATCTCTGCTGCTGCTGCTAAGTCGCTTCAGTCGTGTCCAACTCTGTGTGACCCCATAGATGGCAGCCCACCAGGCTCCCCTGTCCCTTGGATTCTCCAGGCAAGAACACTGGAGTGGATTGCCATTTCCTTCTCCACTGCATGAAAGTAAAAAGTAAAAGTGAAGTTGCTCAGTCGTGTCTGACTCTTCACGACCCCATGGACTGCAGCCTACCAGGCTCCTCTGCCCATGGGATTTTCCAGGCAAGAGTACTGGAGTAGGGTGCCATCGCCTTCTCCACTACTAGCATGTAATTCATTTTGGTATGCTGATCTTGTATCCTTCAACTTTGCTAACGTTGCTCATTAGTTCTAGGAGTTTTTGTCGAATTCTTGTGATTTTTTTTTTGGTAGATCATCTCATGATCTGCAAATAATAGCAGTTTTATTTCTTCCTGTCCAACTGTTCCTTTCCCCCGTTACAGAGTCAAAAATATCCAATGCTATGTCAAATAGTTTTATCTTCTTCCTCATCTTTGGGGGAAAACATTTAGTCTTTCATTACTAAGTGTGATGTTAGCTGTAGTTTTTTTGTAGATAGTCTTTATCCAGTAGAGGAAGTTCTCTTATATACTCTTAATTTCAGGAGTTTTTATCATGAATGGGTATTCAATTAAGTTGAAAGTTTTTTCAGCATCACTTTTCTCTTTTAGCCACTTAATAGATCTACTTGTTCATCATGTGCAATCCTTCTTACATATATCTGGGCTTTATTTGCTAATATTTATTTTAAAAATTTGCATCAATATTCATGAGAGATCTTTGCAGTTTTCTTTTCTTTTCTTTCCTTTTTTTTTTTTTTTTTGTACTGTGGTTGGTTTTGGTGTCAGGATAGTACTACCTTCATGGGATGAGCTGGGAAGTGTGCATTCTTTTATATTTTCTGGAAGAAATTGTGGGCACCAGTGTTCTCCTTGCCTTGATTTTTTGCATTAGTGATCTTTTTAAATATTGCATTTTATTTTTGTGTATGGTGTTAGAAAGTGATCTAGTTTCATTCTTTCACAAGTGGTTGACCAGTGTACCCCAGTGCTCATTGCAGCACTGTTTACAATAGCCAGGACATGGAAGCAACCTAGATGTCAATCAGCAGATGAATGGATAAGAAAGCTGTGGTACATATACACAATGGAGTATTACTCAGCCATTAAAAAGAATACATTTGAATCAGTTCTAATGAGGTGGATGAAACTGGAGCCTATTATACAGAGTGAAGTAAGCCAGAAAGAAAAACACCAATACAGTATACTGATGCATATATATGGAATTTAGAAAGATGGTAACAATAATCCTGTATGCAAGACAGCAAAAGAGACACAGATGTATAGAACAGTCTTTTGGACTCTGTGGGAGAGGGGGAGGGTGGGATGATTTGGGAGAACGGCACTGAAACATGTGTAATATCATATAAGAAATGAATTCCCAGTCTAGGTTCGATGCAGGATACAGGATGCTTGGGGCTGGTGCACTGGGATGACCCAGGGGATGGTACGGGGAGGGCGGTGGGAGGGGAGTTCAGGATTGGGAACACGTGTATACCTGTGGTGGATTCATGTTGAAGTATGGCAAAACCAATACAATATTGTAAAGCAAAAAATAAATAAAAACATAATAATAAAAATTGCATTTTGATATTATTTCTCTTGATTACTGAGTTTTTAGTGTCACCTTATATTTTTCACCCAGGGAGAGTGCCTCAGTTCCTCACCCTACTCCAAGCACGTGAGCCATAAAAGGTTACATTTAACCCAACCATCCCACCTGTGAAATGTCATTCTGAGGAAATTATTCAGAAGGGGAGAAAAAGTATGTTCACATATATGCTGCACTGTGCTTAAATTGTGTAAAATTATGAAAATTTTATGGGAGAGTTTAGGTTATAGGTAAGTTTTTCTTAACTAAAATATTTTTGATACTTTCATAATAATGTTTCAAAAGTAAATGCATTTAGTTTTTTTTTTTTTTACAACTTTAGTAATTATTTTACCATTCCAAAATATAGCAGAAATATGACTGGACTTTTGCAACTTAACACAATTGTGTAATAAAAAGGCACTTTCCCATCTACACCATCCTTGAGGAAATGGCTTCAGTAGATATAATAAATTCTTATAAACTTCTGGTAACTTTCTTTTGCCTGTAGAAGAAATCAAAATGAATCAAAAGCGGAATTTTCTCTCCAAAGAATAAATCTCTGGATTCATATACTTTTTCTACTTTATCTTCTTTATCTCAAATGATAATATTTCCCCTTCTTGTCTGCTCTGGCCCTACACACAGAATTCAAGGTTATGGTAAGGAAAAGGAATGACAACAGGATGAAACTCAAGTGAGTCACTTCCCTCAGCCATCTGTACAGCCACTTACCTGATTGAGGCCCTCATCATCTCTCCCTGGGGATATTGGAACAGCCTCCAATTGTCCTCTCTGCCTCCAGCCTCATTCTCTTTCCATTCATTTCACACATCTATTACAGTTTTTAAAAATACACACATTTTCTTATGAGACTTTCCTGTTTAAAGCCTTTTGTGATCCCCTCATGTGTAAAGTAAAACACAAGACCCTTCATAGGCCCAGTCACTCCAACCAGTATACTTTGTCTATCTCCATCCTCATAATACCAAACTCTAGCCATTGAACTACTTAGAGTTTCCTGAATAAGTAAAGTGTTTTTGTTCACTCATGTAATTTTCCTCTAATTTTTACCTTCATTACTCCAATGACAAAAATGTACCTATTTTTAAAGACAAACTTTAAAAAAATCACGACTTCAGAAAGCCAATTATTTTCCTCCTTCTCTTATTTCACAAAAAATGTCTCACTCCCTTTGTCATGTCCCATAGTCCTTTACCCTTTCACCTTATCTTCTTAATCAACAAGTGACCTTATCTTCTTGATCAACAAGTAACACATTTTCTGATAAATTAATTGTATTAATGAGGTCAATCAGACAAAATACTTAATTAAGACGACATAGCACATTTGACAATATATTGTAATTACTATATATTAAAATATTCTTAAATCATGCCCTCCATAAGCACACTTGATGGTATAATGTCATCTTGATTTTAAGATGCTGTTGATTTTAAGATGCTATATTTACTTAGTAATACATTTTTAAAAAGGCTATTAATCTACATCAATCTACATTTTTTAAACAAATTTATCCAGATAATTACATTTTACTTTTTTTGTTTAGTGTTACAGAATCTGAGTGTACGTCTTCAACATAATGAGAGAATCTGAATCACATCTCATCACACACAGGTTGCATAGCATCATGGGTGTATCATAATCATTTTGTAATCTGTGCTGGTGATAGTGACCTCCTTAGCATCCTTAGGTAAGATCATTAAGTATGAAAGTATATTAAACATTATCAAAGTTTTGTTGTTGTTTCTTATTTGGTTAAACTCAGAGTCCTGGTTGCCATTAATTAAATAATATATTGCTGGAAGTTAAATGATTTCTTTTTAAGTGAGACGAAGCTTTGAACAGAGACTTCTAAAGCCTGAGTGCTGTGTGAGCTGGTTACACCTGTCTCTCCCAGGTCTGAAAGCTCTCTCGGCTCTTCCTGAGAGACTTGGCTGTTTCTACAGTCCTTAATTGCATTGCTTACTGAAGAGAGGATTTTTTTGTTGTTGTTTTGTTTGTTTATTTCACTACTTCATCATAACATAATTTTTGGAAGACACTTAAGCAACAGTTGGGAATTTGAAGTTCAGTTAAAATTTTATTGCCAATACAAATAGTTCAGTTCAGTTCAGTTCAGTCGCTCAGTCGTGTCCGACTCTTTGCGACCCCATGAATCGTAGCATGCCAGACCTCCCTGTTCATCACCATCTCTCAGAGTTCACTCAGACTCACGTCCATCGAGTCCGTGATGCCATCCAGCCATCTCATCTTCTGTCATCCCCTTCTCCTCCTGCCCCCAATCCCTCCCAGCATCAGAGTCTTTTCCAATGAGTCATTCTTCGCATGAGGTGGCCAAAGTACTGAAGTTTCAGCTTTAGCATCATTCCTTCCAAAGAAATTCCAGGGTTGATCTCCTTCAGAATGGACTGGTTGGATCTCCCTGCAGTCCAAGGGACTCTCAAGAGTCTTCTCCAACACCACAGTTCAAAAGCATCAGTTCTTCGGTGCTCAGCCTTCTTCACAGTCCAACTCTCACATCCATACATGACCACAGGAAAAACCATAGCCTTGACTAGACGGACCTTAGTCAGCAAAGTAATGTCTCTGCTTTTGAATATGCCATCTAGGTTGGTCATAACTTTTCTTCCAAGGAGTAAGCGTCTTTTAATTTCATGGCTGCAGTCACCATCTACAGTGATTTTGGAGCCCCCAAAAATAAAGTCAGCCACTGTTTCCACATCTATTTGCCATGAAGTGATGGGACCAGATGCCATGATCTTAGTTTTCTGAATGTTGAGCTTTAAGCCAACTTTTTCACTCTCCTCTTTCACTTTCATCAAGAGGCTCTTTAGTTCCTCTTCACTTTCTGCCATAATGGTGGTGTCATCTGCATATTTGAGGTTATTGATATTTCTTCTGGCAATCTTGATTCCAGCTTGTGCTTCTTCCAGCCCAGCATTTCTCATGATGCACTCTGCATAGAGGTTAAATAAGCAGGGTGACAGTATACAGCCTTGACATATTCCTTTTCCTATTCAAGGTGGCCTCAGGAATACTGGTCTTCTTACTAGACAGCCCACAGCTATATGGTGGCACTTCCACCCTATTCTCTTGATTCAAGCCTACCTACTGGAGAAGGAAATGGCAATCCACTCCAGTATTCCTGCCTGGGAAATCCCATGGATAGAAGAGCCTACAGCTCTTCCAGGTGGGCTACAGTATATGGGGTCACAAAGAGTCGGACACAACTGAGCAGCTAAGTACAAGCCTACCCAGATTCAAGAGGCAGGAAACATAGGTCCTGCCTCTGGAAGAAAGGAGTTTCAAAGATTTTGCAACCTTGTTTTAAAACTGCCATGAGTGTGGTGGTGGGGCGACTCCAACAGGAAGCCCAGTGTGTAGGGGAAAAGACTGTTGTGCCCATTAAGCCTGAAGGGCATGGTGAGGCTGCAAATGGAAGGATGAGAAATAAGGTCAGAATCAAAGCAGCAGGGTCAGACACTACTTTATAGGAGGCACAGTTGGCATCACATATTCTGAAGTAAGATCTATGAGCAGCAAGAGATGCTGGAGTTTAATAATGTGTGATATCCCTGATAGTAGCCATCAGAGGAACTCATGACCAGATAGTTGCTATTTTATGCTCAGACATCTGAGCAAGCTTGACAGTGTGGTCACTGGAAATCAGTATTTCCTCTTGTTGACAACTCAGTCCTTTTTCTGTTCCACAGATCCCTTTTTCAAACCTTGACCAGGGGTCACTCTTTTCTGGCCTTTCCTTAGACAAAGGCTTCTGTTGAGTTCCCTGATCCCTGACTAGCTTAACGTTGGGGGCCACAGGCAGAGGGCCATGGACAGATCTGGGGCTTCTCTGGCCTCTGTGAACACCCAGAAGGACTTCCATCTTCATCAGCAGATCTTTTATATGTATGCCCTTACCTTTATTATTTCATCCATATCCTCTGTCTCTTTCGTATTCCAGTTACCCTTCTGTTCCCATCTTCATGTTCCAGTTCATTCAGGGTTTTCTTAAGGCTTTCTCTGAACTGATATTTTTCACCCCAGATTTCCCCACCAGTAACTCTCAGAATAGTAAATTGTTGAATTTTCAGGAAATTAGCCAGCTGGTTGATTTCACATGGATAGTTTCAACTTGGCCATGATAGAGTGACTATAAACCAGCCCTCCCTATACCAGAACTATTGTTAAATACTTACCAGCACGTGATTGCTCATTTATGAAATGATTTTATTTTCTTACCTCTGCCTGAATTTCATTCAGACATCACTATTTCCACTCGCTATGGAGTCACAAAACATTTGCATTTGAAAATATAAAATTGTTAAGAGCAAGTGGCCTCACATTCTTTAAACCCTGTCTGTAAAGTGGTGATAACATCTTCCTCCAAGTTGTGATGGGACAAGTCTGGGTCATGCCAGTCTAGGCTCAGCAAACACTAGATACTCTTTGGCTCTTATCTCTCTGCTGGTCCCCACCCCTTTCAGACTCAGGTTACTCCTTTATCCAGTGATAGTTTTTGGAGCTCTCTTGTTCTATGAAAAGCTAGCACTAGTGACTCATCAGTGAAGTATGTTTTAAGCTGATGGAAATCTTTATACTGGTGGGAAAAGCTCACAACAGTCTACATTCGTTTGTACTTCTGTGATGAACTGTGAAAACCAGGTCTTGTTCTGCAATGCTAAACCCTGGGCATTTTGAGGGGATTCTGAATGTGAATTCTTGGATTGTTATCCATATTGTCATTCTTCCACTTGGACAAAGCTGTTTTTCTGAAACACCCATCCGGCACGTGTCTATATTCAACTGTGCCCTAATTTTGTAGGACCAGCTTCCCTTTGTGTTGAGGTCATTGTGCATTGAGGTCAGATAAGAATCATTTGGGCAAAGCATATTGTCCCCTCTTCTCCAGGTTCTGAAACACACACATGCCATCCTACACATCCTCTGACATGGGTAGTGGCTGTTAACATGTTTTGCCCAATGGAATTCATAGCTGCTTCTTCCTGCAAGGCTAATTTCATTTGGAAAAGACTTTTTTTTTCAATCCTAGGGTTATTACATTTGATGAGATTAATTGCCCCCGAGCTTTAAAAATGTGTATTTTGACGGCCAACAAGTATGTCAAGAAATACATGAAGTAAAAATATAAAGCAGGGGAAAATAGCAGTTATTTGTTTGACTTTAGAAAGTGTCAAGGTCCTTTTATTTGCTGCTTCATGGTCCCAGTGGACTGTTTGAATTTAAAGTCAGGTTTACCGAGGTGTAATTTAAATGCAGGAAAATGTACCTTTTTGGTGTAGAGTTCTTTGAGTTCTGACAAACATATGTTCTGTGTAATCACCACAATCAAGGTGTGAAACATCCCCAGGCCTCCTCCAAATTCCCTAGGGCCCCATGATGCCAACTCCCCTCTCCCACCCCCAGGCCCTGGCAATCACAGATGGATTTACAGCCTCTGAAGTTTTGTCTTTTTCAGAAAGTCGTGTTAGTGAAACACTATACTGCATAGCCTTCTGAGTCTGGCTCCTTTTGCTCAGTGAATGCATTCGAGATGCACCCACGAAGCGCCTGTACTGGTGGCTTGTTCTTTGTTTTTCCTGAACACTGTTGCATTGTGTGCATGCACCGCGGCTTGTTTACCCATTCACAGTTGCAGGACATTTGGGTTCTTTCCAGGTTTGGGTGATCATGAATCAAGCCATTGTAAATATCCGCATACAGATTTCTATATGAACATAGGTTTTCATCTCCCTTGGGTCAGTCCTGTGTGCCATTTTCTCAGCCCCCCAAACTCCTGTGGCTGCTTCATGCCTGCCTGCAGAATCCTCAAAGCCCCAGTTTGGAGGGGCTGAGCACCATTCTCACTTCAATTAGGGATGTGCGAGTTCCAGAGTAAGGAAGCAGTTTTAGAATTTAGGTCTGTAGACTACTGACCTACCCCCTGAGGAGACAGGAAAATAAATTGGATGCAGAGAAATATATAGGTGGTTGATAGATGGAGGGAAGAGAGGTGGGCAAAATAAAGGAGGAGGCACAAGACACATCTCCTACATCAGGTGCTGTAATTAAGGGCTTCTTCTTAATTAGCAGCCCAGCTGCCTATAAAATTGACTTGTGTTTCTCTGCTTATAAACGGGAACTGTGACTCTCTGAATTATGATTTGCTTAAATCCACACTTTTGCCATTTGTATGTAGGAAATAATGTATTGCAGCTGATAGCTGAACTAAGGCAAGATGATTAGGAGGTCTCTGGTCATGAGAGATTTCTGTTAATAATTCCATCTGAAGAACAATAATAGCTAACGCAGAGAGCTTGCCATGTACCGGATACTATTCTAAGGACTTTACATATTGGAACTCAATTAATCCTCATGACAACCTTAAGAACTAGTGGTAATTTCCCTCACTTTACCTATCTTGTAGAATCTGAGGCACAGAGAGGTTGAGGACCATCCGTAAGTGGCAGAGCCAGAATAAACACAGGCCACATGGCTCTCAAGCTCATCTGCGTACCCATAAGGCTTCCCTGCCCCGAAACCCCTGCCATGAAGAGCCAGGCATGTGACGTGTCTTCTCTGACCTCCATACCGCCCCCACAAGGTGACTCTCGTTATCCCTATTTTACAGATGAGGGAATTGAGACTCAGAGAAATTAAGTAACTAGGTCGAGGCCCCCCTGCTGGTGGGTCATGTAGCTGGGAATGGAATCTGAGTTAGTTCACAGGCTCTCCACCACCCCTCCCTGCCTCTTGTAAAATCCTTTGGTTTGCCTTGGACTTGACCTGAGTTGAGAGGCTGTCGAGGACATGAAATGAAGATGAATCTGTCTGAGGCTGTGTTAACCTGCTGTCTAGGCTCAGCGCATGCTGCCTGCACATTCCTGCTGGGACCTGGCTCCTTGCAACCTGCTGACCACTGAGAGTTCCTCTCTGGGGATCCGGAAGCCAGTTGTAAAAATATTCTGATCTTTACCAGAGTTTTTCTCAAATAATAAACTCTCCTAGAAAAATTGGGGGAAAACACATACACACAAATAAATATTTTTGAGGATATATTTATGATAGATGTCTTCTTGAATTCACTTGACTCAAATTTCCTTAATAGGCTGCTTATTCTGGGCATCATACTTGCTCTAATTAGTTTTTTCATCATGTGGCGGTTGGTCTCTGGAGGAAGAGAGAGTTTGAAAGCATAAGCAGCAGCCGTGGCTATAAAAGCACCAAATAAACTCGTCATTGCCTTGGCCGTGCTTCTGTGAAGTGGAGGTGAGGGCCGGTCCAGTCCTTACAAATCTCACCTTACACAAAAATGCCCTGATGTGGAGGATGCTTGGTTTTCATTATTCTATCATCATTGGGCATCTTCTCCGAGTTCAGCTCTGCATTCAGCACTTTTGGATGTTTGCTGTCTCTGGGCCCCACAGCTCACTTTCTGTACCCATCTGTTTCCCTGCTGAATTATGGGTTCCTGAGTGTAGGGAAATAAGTCATCAGGGATGAATTGGATCTGATTTTCTGTCATCCAGGAGTTTCTAGTTTAGTAGGAGAAACTGACATATATATAAGTAATTTGAAAACGTGGCACCCTGTGATAGTGCAATAGTATTATAACAATGATGATTACATTTAAGGAGAGGCTATCATGGTCCTGGCACTGTGCTAAATCCAGCACGTGTTCCTATATATCTTTAATCCTTAGTGAAATCAGTGCTGTAGCAGTTATCTACTATCTTAGTAAGGCTGTGTAATGACCATAAAACCTCAGTGACATGCAGCAACATTTATTTTTGCTCACAAATCTGAGCATTGGCTGGGAGCTTCTGCTTCTGGGGCAGCCGGCTGTTGGCCAAGGCATTTTGGCTGAGTGCTCTCATGCATCTGGGGGTTGGCTGGTCTGAGAAACTCAGATGAGACGCTTTGCCTCCGTTTTACTCTGTCTTTCCTCCTTCACCAGGGCAGCTCTGGCTTATCCTTATGGTAAAGGCAGGATTCCAAGATCATGGAAGCTCACAAACCTCTAGAGGCTGAAACTTGAAACTGGCCCACAGTCAGTTCTGCTGTACTTGCACTTGGCCAAAGTAAATTTACAAGGGTAACCTAGATTCAGGGAATGGAGGAGAGGCTCCACCTCTTAATGAGAAGAGCTGTGAAGTTACTCTGTAAAGAGCATGGGTGCCAGAGCAGTGAAGAATTGCAGTAGATACTTTTGTAATCTACCATAGGGACTGCTATCATCCCCATTTTACAGATGAAGAAATTGATGCATAAAAAGTACTTAAGTTCCCACAGAAAGTGCATGCAGGCTAAGTTGCTTCAGTAATATCTGACTTTGTGTGACCCCCATGGACTATAGCCCACCAGGCTCCTCCATCTATGGGATTCTTTAGGCAAGAATACTGGAGTGGGTCTCCATGCCCTCCTCCAGGGGACCTTCCAAACCTAGGGATGGAACCCACGTCTCTTATGTCTTGTATATTGGCAGGTGCGTTCTTTACTGCTAGAGCCTCCACAGAAAATAGTGGCATCTTAAACAAAAGGGCTATGGAAGCACTGATGAAGAAAGAGATTGACGCTTTTAAGAAAGACTTGAAATCTTCTTTCATATGGGGATGAATCAGAACTGGGGCACTGTAACAGATGCTGCTGATGCCTCACCCCAATTCACACAAGGATCACCTCTGAGCACACCAGCAGCTGTTGGGAGTAGCTGACAGGCTTCTCACCTCAAAAGACTCTTAGCTCCTCTGCTTGAGGCTTTCTCCAAGGTCATCAAAGTTTGCTCTTCTTGCAGGGGAGCCAGTGAGTGTCAGAGTTAATGCCCTCTCAGGGGCAACCCTCAGCCAGTGTGGGGTAGGAGATGAGGAGTCAACAACCCAGCTTCCCCGTCCTGGGTGAAATAATTCCATGGCATATCTTACACATTTCCTGAGATGATCCCCCTGGGGACCTTGCCTCAGGTTACTCTCAGTAGTAACCTACTCATTAACACACACCATATCACCCTCCTCTTTCAAGGAAGCCACCTGCATCCAAACCCTTGTCTTAGGATCTGCTTTTGTAGGAAATCAAAGGAAGACACTTTGAAGGACAGACAAGATATTGACAGATAGGGAAGCCCTGTGCAGTGTTCCAGGCAGAAGATTTCATTTGATAAGGTCTTGAAGCTGTTCTGAGCTCATCTATTTTGTTTGTCCAGAAGTGCTTTTCAGAACCCAGGCCGATTTTGTAACATGTAGTGCACAAAGCCACAAAGCAAACATGAGGGATACCAATGACCTAGTTACTCATTAATCACTTTAAATTTTTTTTTCTTTCTCAAAAATTAACTTTCCCAGTCATAAAGGAAATGCAGGCACATTGTAGAAAAACTGGAAATACCAAAAGAAGTAAAAAGAAGAAAGACACATCATCCTACATATAGGCAACTCCTTCCTAATTTTTTTTTGTATTTTCTTTTGATTTTGCTTCTATGCATATTTTAATGTTTCATGTATACTATTTTCTTCAGTTTTGGATTCTTCTGTTCCAGTTATTATCAAAACAAAAACATTTTAAGCATTATTAATACATCTTCAGAAATCTGAATTCTAATGACTGCATTATGTTACAGCTCGTGAATGTGGCATAGTTTTACCTAATCATTCCCCCAGTTCTGGACACTGTGTTTAAATTTTCTTTGTGCAAATAATACTATATTTACATCACTGTGTAATCACATTTTATGTTAATTTCAGATTATTCCTTTGAGGAATAGCTTTCTAGAAATACAATTAGTAGATTACAGGGTTTAAGCATTTTCACAGGCTTCTGGCCCCCAAAATTTTAACTTTAACATTTAGATTTTGCCCAGTACAGATATCTATCTTAGCACCTGAAGGGTTTTTTTCAAAACCTTATTCATACAAGCAATGTGTATTTATTGAACACCTGTTATGATTGGGTATGGTTCTCAGTACTAGAGATACCAGTGAACAAAACACACACAAATTCCTGCCCTGGGTGAGTAAAAGAGAGCCTCAGACATTTTCTAATGAATACTAGAGAGTAAGGACATGCTTAAAAATGATGAGTGCATGTCACGAGGACCCAAGAGCCTGCTTGAAAGGATTCCCACCAGCAAAATCTGGAGTAATGTGAATACCAGATAATGAAAGAAAATAGTGAATTATAAATTATTAAAGAAATAGAAATTGATGAATCCACTATAATGATAGGTAGATAAACAAAAGCACAAGGGAAAAAGGAAAGCTCTTGCTTATAGTAAAATGCCAAGTTCCTGTTAGTCAGTGGGCTGTGAATGCTACAGTTGGAAGCTACCATTTTATTACTATCATAATAAAGATTGGCTTAGGCAAGAATCATCAATATATTATACATCTAGGAATTAATTTTCATAAGGAACAGGAGATCTTCATGGTCTTAGGTGTCTCTCTAGAGACTGGTCATCAGCTGCAAAGGAAAGAACAGTAACTGCCCAGTGCAGAAACTGAACATCTTGACCAGATGATAAAAACTGATATCGCCTATGAGAGACAACAGTGAGTGCTTCCAAATGCCACTCATTGAAAAGGACACATGTCATTAACGATGTACTCTGGTTGAGAATACCTAACATGGATGTAACTGTGAAGAAATAATCAGATCAATCATTCCCAAATGAGGAAAGTTTTATTGAGAGAGAGGCAGGGGGTGGGGAGAAAACACTATAGCCTTCAGAAGTTTCAATGTCATAAAATACAAAGAAAGGCTGACTTGGAGAAGACAAGCTTGTACTAGGTCTATTGACATTATTGTGTCACTTATCAATTGGAATACCCTAAACACATTCGATTAGAACATTTTATCAAAGTTAAATTTGCTGAAGTTGGTAACTGTGTTAGAGTGATTTATAATATCCCAATTCTTAGGAAATACATACTGAAATAATTAGGTGTAACAGAGCATGATGCAGGAAACCTACTCTCAAATGTTCAGAAAAGTATTATATAATCACATAGTATGGTTGTATAATTAAAATAATCACATGTTTTATATGTGAGAGGGAGGGAGTAAATTATAACGCATCTGGAAAAAATGCTAACAATAAGTCAACCTGGGGATAGGGGTCATGGGGATTCTTTGTCCTTGCTTTATGTTTACCACTTTTCTGAGTTTACAATTATTTTCCAAATAAAAATTTTGATTTTATAGAGCCCACATTCATTAAGATTACAAGAAGATTGGGGGTAGAATCATGAGTCCACACACTGGAATGAAAACTATGTTCAAACACTTTACTAAATATGTGCTTAAGCATAGATAGCCAGCCTTCAAGCAACACCTTCTGATACCCTGTCTCTAGACTGGGATGAGGTCCTTAACCAGTGGGAGCGGGAAGGTCCTCTGCCTGTGCCCCACTTCCTGGTTATGCCTATAACCTCTTATCACCCTATTCTGCCTGGTGATATTTCTTGTTTCATGGCTGTGTTAGCCAGGTTCCAACTAGGATAATGAAAACCTTCTGGGTATTTAAAACAGAGGGAACTTAATGTGGGGAATTGGTTACCTGGGTGATGGAAGAGTTGAGAAGATAAATGGGAGACTGAGGCTGCCCAGAGATTTGCAATGGCAGAAAGTCATGGCCACTTCTGAGCTGGAGGAACAAAGGGGAAGGCAGTGTTGCTGGAGTCCAGAGGCTGGGGTTCCTGACGGACACAGGAACCACATCTGACAAGAGCAGGCAGCAAGTACAGTCCCTGCCTCTCCCTTCCTTCAGCTACTGTCGCCCAGGACTGTCTCTCTGTGGCTGAACCCAGGGTCAGCCGATCTCTCATTCTCTTAACACACACAACTTGTGGGATGTACAGGCAAGCAGGAAAAGAATGAAAAATGGATCTTAGGATAGCCACTGCTATGCCCTTATAGCTATCTGCAGAAAGATCTTGGCATTTGCATCCGCAATGTTCAGAATTCCCTCTACGTATTATGTCTAGGGAGGCTTGGCCTCTCTCCTGTCCTTTTCATAAATTTTTGGTCTAGATTCTTGGGCCCATTGCTCTGTCTCTATTCTGAGCCCTCTGTTGGCCATGATTCCTTTCAAGCTGACCTGGGTCAACCGTGGTTTCTGCAGCCAAGCAGATTCCCTTGAAGACCTGCATGGTTTCTGCATTAATGTTTATATCATGAATGTACCTTTGAGGATGCTAATCATGCACTTCTCACCTTCTCTCTGGTTTAGTTGCTCTTTCCCAACCACTGCCTATAATAGTGTGAGCAAGAGTTTAACCTTCTTGGGTGGGAAGAGTATCTTTTCACTTGGGATCTGGCCTGAAAGCAGAGTTCCCTGTTGGGTGGTGCTATGACACGACCTGGGTACTATTACTGAAAACAGCCCTGACATCACCACTCAAAGATGTTACTGCTATGATCACATCAAGCTCAACAGCTTGGTAGCCTGTGCTTTCTCGTGGTCCAGTGTCTAAGACTGGAAATGATGGGACTTGGCTCCCACTTTTCCTGGAAAATTAATGTATTCCTTCCATGTCCACACACAGTTCAGTTCAGTTCAGTCACTCAGTCATGTCCAACTCTTTACAATCCACATGGACTGCACCATACCAAGCTTCCCTGTCCATCACCAACTCCTGGAGTTTACTCAAACTCATGTCCATTGAGTCGATGATGCCATCCAACCATCTCATTCTCTGTCATCCCCTTCTCCTCCTGCCTTCAATCTTTCCCAGCATCACGGTCTTCTCATATGAGTCAGCTCTTTGCATCAGGTGGCCAAAGTATTGGAGTTTCAGCTTCCATCAGTCCTTCTGATGAACACCCGGGACTGATCTTCTTTAGAATGGACTGGTTGGACCTCCTTGCAGTCCAAGGGACTCTCAAGAGTCTTCTCCAACACCACAGTTCAAAAGCATCAATTCTCTGGCACTCAGCTTTCTTTACAGTTCAACTCTCACATTCATACATGACTACTGGAAAACCATAGCCTTGACTAGACAGACCTTTGTTGACAAAGTAATGTCTCTGCTTTTGAATATGCTGTCTAGGTTGGTCACAACTTTTCTTCCAAACAGCACTAGGGGAGGGGCAGATAAACACCCTGTCTGAGAGTGACGTAGTGGAAGCGATCTAGAAGTCCCCAGTTCAGTTCTCTTAGCCTGTACTCGCCATGTCTTTAAAGATTTAAAGATCAACTCAATTTCCTATCTCACTTTTGCTGGAATTCAACATCCCTCCCAACCAACAGCTCTATTCTCTGTGGCTTTAAGTGCCTCCCAGTCACCTCAGGCTTCAGTCTCCTGTTGCCATTTGATTCTCAATCTCCATTGTACATCCTCTGTCCTGTTTCTTTTCCACATCCTCCAGTTGCTGTCTATTCTTAACATCAAGCAGGTCCCTGACCTTGGAGGCCATGTTTCAAATGCCACATTCTCATTGTGGCTAGAGGGAGAATGAACCCCCATGGCGTTTAGGTTCAACTGCATTTGCAGCCAGAATTGCTTACTCAAGTACATGAGCTTTCCTAAAATTCCATGTTGGCACAGGCATAGCAAACTTATATTGAAATTTTGAGTGTATGAGGGTTGCTATTAACTCAATGTAGCCCATGCAAGTGCGTATACATACCTAGACATCACAGCTTAAACACTAAACATCTCTATTATGTCCATTAGCCTTTCTTGTACCATGAAGTTCTTGGCCAGTCTCGCATATCGGATTCTCTGGTGGCTCAGATGGTAAAGAATCTACTTGCAAAGCAGGGGACTCAGGTTCTACCCATGGATTGGGAAGATCCCTGGAGAAGGGAATGGCAACTCACTCCTATTCTTGCCTGGAGAATTCCATGGACAAAGGAGCCTGGTGGGCCACAGTCCATGGGGTTGCAAAGAGTTGGACATGACGGAGTGACTAACACACACACACAATCTTCCATTTAAAAACATGATCTGCCCCCATATTCTCCATTCTTTTTTTTAAATCTCTTTTTTCTTATTTCCTCCATTTTAGAGGATAGTCTCCAAATCCAGCCATCTCCCTTTATATTTTCCTAGGTCAAGCAGTTCACTCCCCTAGCCACTGTCTCCAGGCAGGCCCCACACTGAGTGCTAGCCTTCCATAACCAGAATGACATATCAAAATTTTCACTAAATAAGACAGTTCTCTCAGGTACCCCACAACTAGTGTGGTTGTAGAGATGGGATGGGAGTGGGACTGGGAGGGGAGAACACAGGAAGGGGGGTTGAAGGGGACAAAATAAACATGGTAAGTTTGAGAATAATCTGGACTATTTTCTGCTCTCCCAAATATCCAACTCAACCTTTAATTCTGTGCTTTGTTCTTTTGGACTCTGAAAGCTTTTTGGTCTTCAATAATTCTCTATTAAAATGCAAATACCTACTGGGAGTTGTTAAGCCTTATCAGTTAATAGTTGACTCTTGCATAAGCATAGGATCCTGCTTTAATGGGGCCAGGATGGCAGAGGAATGGGGTGATTTTGTGGAAGGATGAATAGATTCAGAAAGAAGGGGAGAGAATACTTATCAAAGGGGTCATTTGGGGTTTTATATTTTGACCAGAATGAACTCTGCTCATACTTATCCGTAGTCTTTTCCTTTGCCTTCTCAAAAGGAGCCATTTTTAAATGGTTGGTTGGTTTCCCCTTGACCTGAGAGTAAGTTGAATTAAGGAGGGATGCCGGAGCCTCTCTCGTCTGTCATACCTGAATAAGAAAGAGTAAAATTAATCCAAGGAAATAGCTACAGCGGTGCCCCCTGCCAGTTTAAGTTTAGCTCTGTTTGATGGCATCAGTGCTATGGCAAACAGGTGGCTTGGGGGCTGGTGGGTGGCAGCAAAGACTGGACGTGGCCCGGATGATGGGTGTGCTTCCTCTGTGGTAGGAGGTAAGCTGAATTCCTACCAGTGGACTTGCTAACCTGTGCACATTAGGAAGGATCAAATGAGAGCTGTGGATGCATGCTGCCAATCATCCCAGCTCCTGGGAAACCACAGAAAGCTGCACACACCTCCAGAGGACATGAAGGCATCATGAGCTGAGTCCCCAGCTGCCTTCCTGCTTGAGGACCTTTTCCATCACCTGTATGCTCTCTACCTACTGCGCATATCTGCTCTCCCCTGCTGGCTTGTGAGCATCTTCAGCAGGAGCCAAGGCTGCTTCATCTTCAAGAGCAAATCCAAAATGCTTCCAGAATAAGCTCATTCATGAAGAAGAGGCAGCAATGCAGGATCATTCCAAAGCAGAATGTGGAAATATTCCTTTCCTCCAGGATTCTGTTTTCCCTTTCAGTGGTAATATTACAATATATAACAACCAGGAAGGCACCAGCACCAACAAATAAGAATAGAAGCAGGCTTGTTGAAGCTGGGTCCTGGGCCACCGGCCCAGCAACAAGTTCCTGGAGCATTAGGTTCCAAGGGAGAGACAGGACAGGGCAAGATTTGCCTAGTTAGCTCAGAATGCTGCTGCTGCTGCTGCTGCTAAGTCGCGTCAGTCGTGTCTGACTCTGTGCGACCCCAAAGACGGCAACCCACTGGGCTCTCCCATCCCTGGGATTCTCCAGGCAAGAATACTGGATCCACCAACGTGGAAATGTTAACATACGTATGCGTGCCCAATACACAGCATGATGGAGTTATAGTGGTTAACATTATCCGTCGTTAGACTCCTGGAGGCCTGAGGCTATGTGCTCACGATCATCAAGTAGTTTTCCCATTTGGTGGTGGTCGGGGGTTCACATCTCCAAAACAACCTGGGAGATTTGCATCAGATATTATCTAGGTACTTCAGAGAGGAGCTAAAGCAGAGGATATGGTGGAAGGCCTGTCCTGGGAAGGCCCAGTAGGGTTCTGCTCAGTTCCAGAAGCATTCTAATATTTTAACAACTTTATGACTATCCTGGTGTGTCCTGCCTAAGTGCCAGCCCCTGCCCCTTTCCAGGCACTCTGCTTTCAGACCCAAAGCTGGGCCAGTGAAAGTTCTACCTTGCACTGGCCTGGGCACTTTGGTGGGGGAGGAGTTGTCAGTGGGCTCAGTCCTAGGGAAGGTGTGAGGGTCATTCTTAAGACGACCAGGGCTTGGTGGCTCAAAAGGCAGTGTCTGGGGGCTTCCCTGATGGTGCACTGGTAAAGAATCACCCCGCCAATGCAGGAGACACAGGCTTGATCCCTGATCCAAGGAGATGCCACATGCTTCAGAGCAACAAAGCCCGTACACCACAACTACTGAACCTGTGCTGTAGAGCCCCAGAGCCACAATTATTGAGCCCGCACACCACGACTGAAGCCCATGTGCCCGAGAGCCTGTGCTCTGCAACAAAAGAAGTCACTGCAATGAGAAACCTGTGTGCCACGACTGAAGAGCAGGCCCCACTCACCACAACTAAGAAAGCCTGAGTAGCAATGAAGACCCAGCACAGCCACAAATAAATAAATAAGATGTTAAAAAAAAAAAAAAAGGCAGTGTCTGTGTAGCCCTGAGCTGGCAGAGCAGGCCACAGCCTTTCCTTAGGCCCAGCAGGCTTGGCCACAGTCTCTGGTGCCCAATTTCCTGTGGCCTATAACAGGTCCAGGGAAGGCTTCCTGTGACACTAAGACATCAGTGCTCTGTTCTGTTCTGTTTTTTGCCTTGTTGATTTCTACTAGTGAAGAAACAAAGACTTCCCCTTCCTTACAGCTCTCATCCCCATGAAAACATTTTTTTTTTTTTAAGGCAAACTCAGTTCTGCAGCTTGCTAGAGCAAGGAAAGGCACTGTTTTAGTTGCATGCACTTTAGATCCAGCTTAGGGCTCACTTTTACTACGTCTGTCCTCATTCATGCATCAGGACAGAGGTAGAGGAACCTTGACACTTGGGATCTATGGGTGGAATCACAGACCTGGCTGGGGGGCGAGGGGAAGGACAGGAGGAGGAGAGAAAGGAAGTGAGCTATTTTCAGTTTGTCAAGAATCCAAATGGAAATTATAGATGAACACAGCACCCTTGTGTGGATCTAGAGAAATTCAACTTGAGCCAGCTTAGGGGTGAAAAAAAAGTGGAATTAATTAGCTCATGAAATCAATATACGGGAAGAACTGGAGTGTGCTGAGCCTTGGGGACAGCTGGGACCAGTGCCTTAAATGTCACCAGGACATTCTTGCATTTCCCCAGCTCTCACCTGTGCTCTCCCCTAAATATGGGATTCCTTCTCTGGGTCAGTGGTTCTTGACCAGTGCCAGAGAGTGACTTTACCCTACCCTCCACCCCAATCCCCTGCACCAGGGGACACTTGGCAATATCTGGGTGGAGATGCTACTGGCATCTAGTGGGTAGAGGCCAAAGATGCTGCTAAATGTTCTACAGTGCACAGAACAGTGTCCCCTTTCAAAAAAATAAAAACTTATCTGACCCTAAATGTCAATAGTAGTTGGGAAACCCTGGTCGAAGCCCAGCTTCCTCTGTATAGTTGAAACAGGCTGCTGGCAGCTCCCAGGCCCACATCTAACAGCTTTGGCAATCCGAGGAGGAGTGACACTTGCTCCTGCGGATCCAAATGTCAGTATTCCCAGGGAAGCTCCCTGGTTGGCCTAGCTTTGTGCAGAGGCTCACCCTAGACTAGTCAGGAGGTCCAGAGAGATGGGATTTTAGAAGACAGAGAAACCCTTTCTAGAAGTTATGACTGAAGTTGGGAAGGAGCTTTCTCAGAGGCAGGAGAGTAAAGGGCAGGAGGGGAAATGGCCAATAAAGTTACAAATGCTACTGTTGAGGAAGTTCAGTTTATTTGGGAGGCAATATCTTTTAAAACTAAGGCTATGGGGAAGCCAGTAAAGACGAGTGGACTTTGGTGGAGTAAAGACTGGGAAACATATTAAATACCAAATCCTTCACTAAAATACTGCACAAGCCAGGCTAGTATTCCCCATTTCAGGCCCTTTTTCCGATTCCTCCAATGAAGACAATTCCTGGGGGACGTGTTCTTGCTCAGAATCTATGGGTGGTAAGTGGCTATTCAGATAAACTAATTCTTGCTAATGTTTGGGTAGCTAATGAGTTATTCTTTCCAGAAGACACAATGCCTAACCTCATTACAATGTGTGTATCCTTTAAAAGGTCCTTAAAGGAGGAAATAATGGCAGAACTTTCAAGCAAATGGGAGCTTGGTGGGAAGATATTTTTGTTTTGGTGTCCTCCAGATTTGGCTCTTTCAAGCAGGTAACAGGTTACACTGTAACTGAATAAGGCACATTCAAGGTCAACATATTTTGAGATACATTCTGAGGAAAACTGAGTCCCTAGGATGGTAGAAGGTATTATTGAAAATAAAGAGTCTATAATCAAGTCAGTTGGGAAATTCTGGTGTAGACAACATTTAGTGGGGTTCTTTACTGTAAGACTCATAGCTTTTAATGGAATGAGTGTGGTGTGATTCTTAAGAAGAAACTATACAGTATGTAGACTTTCCAAACTTTTGGGGTCAAGGAGCCCCCTTTGTTGAGATGTATTTTACACAGGATGACCAGTCCTGTTTCACACTTGCTGTCCTTGCATAATTGCTATAGGCGTCTACTTCCATTCCCCAAAGTGTACCAGTTTGGAGAGTAAATTCTATGGTCACCCTATTCTAATAGAAACACACTTTGGAAACCCTTTTCTACTGTCATCTTAATATGGAGAGAACAACTTTTTATATCCTTTTATATCAGCCTTTAGATTTCTTCTCTGCTGGAATATTTTTCACTACTTGGGTATCAAACTTAGATGCTTAGTTCTCCATAGATGAGCATAGTATAAAAATTATTGGGAGCAATCATCTCCTATTGTCCCTCCAGAACACAATTTAGAACACTAAATTGACCCCTCCAATCAATGTTAGCGTTAGAATCCCAGAATCAAAGCACAGACTTTTAAAATTAGACAGACCCTAAGGTCACTGCATTATTAAGGCATTGTTTGTTTGTAAGAGACAGAAACTCCAACAGAACAGCCAAAAATAACATAATAAATTTAGGGAAGAAACTTCTAGAAGCAGAGGACACAATTCAGGAACCAGTACACCTTCGTGTCCCTTGGGGGCTGGACCATTTCCTTGCTGTTTCCAGGATTCTTTCTCCAATCATGGTTTGTCTCTGCCTTAGCGTCAATCTGTCCCTCCTGAGACCACCCTGCCTCTGTAGATGCTGGTGATTAGAGAAGACTAATTTATGACCTACAAGTATTTACATAATAAACATCAGACAAAACAATCATTCAAAAATTAGAACCATGAGAAAAAACGTTAAGCAATGTAGAGTGATTTCAAAGAAGAAGCTCAAGACAATATTGTAAGGTCAAACTGTAGGACAAAAATCAGTTCTCGTAAACAATTACCTTGGAAATCCCTTGAATCCCAGATAAAGTACAATATGTATGGTTTTACATCCTCAACTCTTGATATGTACAAATGACAGAGGCATGTAGTAATGTGCAGAAAATGAATAATGTACAGAAAAATAGTATATATGCAAAACATAAACTTTCAGACTTTTTACTTTTATAAAAGGGAGCTGAGAAATGGAAGAATAAAGAAGAAAATAAAGAAAAACTACAGGTGGTTTCTTCAATGGACCAAGTGCTCAGTTTAGAATTAAGGGATGTGGTTCTCTGTGCTGTGCTCAGTCATGTCTGACTCTTTGTGACCCCCATGGACTATAGGGAGCCCACCAGGCTCCTCTGTCCTTGGGATTCTCCAGGCAAGAATATTGGAGTGGGTTGCCATGCTTTCCTCCTGGGGATCTTCCTAACCAAGAGATTGGACCTGTGGCTCCTGTATTTCCTGCATTGTAGGCACATTCTTTACCACTGAACCATGGGGGAAGCCCTAGAATTAAGGGGTATTTTGTACAGTATCTTTCAACACTAGCTGATAGTTAGGGCAGAGGCTGTGAAACACAGGGAGCAGAGCTGCATTGTCTTCAGTCTAACGCTCACACTGAACTTGGTTCCCTGAGGGAAGATGGGGAAGTGTCACCTGCCCTGTTTTGACTCTGCTTACTTTTCCTTTGGTTTTCTTCCTTCTTTCCCCTTCCCCTTAGCCCTCTTTCTCTCTCCTTTCCATCTATCTCCCTTTCTTTTAAGCCAGTGTAGCAGGCAATGTAATCTAGTAGTAAAAACATAAGATACTGGTGCATTAATTTAAATCTGACCACTGTCCCTATGGGGGGCTTCCCCGGTGGCTTAAATGGTTAAAAATCTGCCTGCAATGCAGGAGGCCCAGGTTCAACCCCTGGATCGGGAAAATCCCCTGGAGAAGGGAATGGCTACCCACTCCAGTATTCTTACCTGGAGAATTCCATAGACAAGAGGATCCTGGTGGGCTACAGTTCCTGAGGTCGCAAAGAGTCAGGCAGGACTGAGTGACTTAAGCACAGCACACAGCAATACGCTGTCACTATGGGACCTTGGAAAAGTTACTTAGTCTTTCTATACCTCACACATAAATGATAGAACATATCTCAGGGTGTTATTGTGATGATTCAATAAGGTAGTGCTTGCAGAGCACCTAGAACAGTGACAGACCCTTATAATCACTCTCATGGTTACTACTACTGTGACTACTATTTGTACTGTATGATAAAGCCAAGACCGTCTCAGTTCTCTGGGAACCTTTACTGATGTCCACTTTATTCATTTCCTCCAATCCCCACTGTTTATTTTGCTTGTTTGTTTTTCTTCTAAACCCATCTTTGACTGATTTGCACTTTATGGAGAGAAAACCTCTTTTGATTCTTTGCTTAGGAGTTCCACTCCATTTCTTATTCATTCATTCATTTAAAACATATTTATTAAGTGGCTTCTCTGTCCCAGGCATAATTCCAGGTGCTGGAGATACAGCAGAAAGCAAATCAACATGAATCCCTGCCCTCAGGAGCTGATATCCCAGTGGGAGAAAGATACTGTGAAGGGGACAATTTCAAGTTTATAGTCCAAATGATACTGTCTTCCTCCCCTCACCTGCTCCAGCTTGATTGTCTCTAATTTCCTGATGTAAACTTTTCCCCCTTTTGGTTTATGTGTGAATACCCGAGGAAGTCCCAGAAAAGGCTTTAGGTAGCTTTCTTTTTTCTTTTCTTTTCTTTAATAAGAATACTGTTTACTTGAAAGTATACCTCTGGACAATTGCCAGCTTCCTTGCCTTTAACTTCGTTGCTTCCACATGACTTGCTTCCTCCCCTGACACGTGTAGCAGCATTTTCCTAGGTGCTGTTGGCCTTTTCTAAGCTGGAGCCATCTCCTGCCTGATCTTTCAGAGTCCCTTCCTCTGGTACAGGCAACAAATCCCAATTTAGCATCACTTGTGATTATAATTAATGTGCTGTTTACTCCCTCTTCCAGATCATTAATGAAGATGTTAAATGAGACCAGAATGAAACCATGTCCCCGTGGCATCCTGCTAGACACCTTCCAACAACTTGACACCCTGCCATTTGCTGTTTCATTACCCTTTGTTTACCTCATGAGCCCAGGCCCTTGCTTCTCAAAGAGGCAGAAAACTTGATGTTTCTACTGCTGCAGAGATGCCACTTTAAGGTGGGGTTTATAAAACCAGGCAAAGTGTCAACACATCTTTCTGAGTTTGAATGAAATGTTGGATTATGAATAGAGCATTGTCAGTAAATACTTGGCTGCTCTCTCTCCTCTCAGATGCCTTTGTTTTCCCTGGACTTTCTGCAGCTGTTCTGTCTTTACCAGAGAAGAGAAGGGTAGATGGTTGCTGTCTGCAAAGATGTTGCTTGGATCAGCCTAACTATGAGCTAGAAAGATGCTCTGTTAGTTGTAAAGACTGTGCTAATGGATTGCATTTCTTACCTCAGTTTTTCTCCCTTTCCTGCATCCATGCCCTCCCTATGTAACCCTGCCAGAGTCCCCTTCCAATCTAATTCTGACCCAGCCGTGTGACTTCCTTTGACAGAAGGGATTTTAGCAGACATAATGCAGTCATTGACTTGAAAACAGTCACTTGCATCTCTCTGCCTGCATTCTTACACCTTCCATAACTGCAGTGAAAACAGGCCCGGGAGAGCCTGTTGGAATATAGGACACAGAGACAAGAGCCCAGTCTCCCCAGTTGTACAGTCAGGACAACTGGTAACCTCCAGATATGCATATGGGCCCAGGGTTAGATCAGCAGAACCTGCTACCTGACTGCCAGATGTGTGGACAATAAGTATATTGCTTAGGAGGTTTTGTGGTTGGTTGTTACACAGCAGTAACTGTGTTAATAGATAGCTAATACAGAAGCACACATGGGGAGTCTCGTGGCCTGGAAAACGCACTGACCACCAAGTGGTTTTCTACATAGGGTGCTCTCAACACCATTTTTTATAAGAAAGGAGAAGGAAAACTTTTCTAAGTAGAGATGCAGAAGTACAAAATAGATCCTAGCATCTGGCTTCAGGCTTTAAAAAGCAAAAACCAGAATACGACTTCCATGCGTTTTCAGCTCAAGATGGTTAAAGCAGGCACAGGTACATGCGTGGCATGTCCTACGAACTCTGACAAGTATAGTCATTTTTATGCAGGGAGGGGCTCTGAGAGCTACAGAATCTGCAGTGCACTGAGAGCCTCCTTTTCCAGTGAAGACAGAAAAGAGAAATGAAGGCTGTCCCAAGAAGAACAAGAGTGCGCTTACTCCCCCTCAACCCTGAACAATGGTTTCTTGCATCTTTTAAAATATGTACCTCCTGAAACTGCTCCAGTATTCAGCCTATGGTCGAAAATGTTCGTTTGGCTTCTGGCACCCTAGTGATAGGTGGCCTGAGTGGGATGGGCCAAGCCTGGTGAAGCTCTGTTGCTACTGTTTAGACTTTAGAAGCCACGGCTTCTAAAATGTGGAAGAAGCATGCTCTCTCTAATTTCTCCCTGGGTCCTTTCTCCGCCAGGGCCCTCTAAGTCTTCCTCTTTACAACTGATCCCCCACCCTAGGACCTTGCTAGGAACATCAGGGAAGGCCTGAGCCTCTTAGGCAGATTCCTGGGCCCCTCTCAGATCCACTGAATTTATATTGATATTTTTTTCAAGAACCCCAAGGGTGCCATATGCACGTTCAAGTGTGAGAAGCCTGCCCTATGGAATTTCACACTTTCCAAAAGGATTAAATAATTTCTTTTGGGGTCAGCTACCTCTTCTACATGGTGGTCTTCTTCTTTTTTTTTTTAAACTTGATTTATTTAGGCTGTACTGGGTCTTAGTTGTGGCTGGTGGGATCTAGTTCCCTGACCAAGGATTGGACCCAGGCCCCCTGCCCTGGAAGTGCAGTCTTACCCACTTGGCCGCCAGGGAAGTTCCAGCAGTGGGCTTCTTGAAAGCAGAGTCATTATCTCCTGAATCTTCATATCCCCAGCACCTCATACTGTGTTTAAATATAGTAGGTGTGTATGTGTCTGTGTGAGTTGCTCAGTCGTGTCCGACTCTTTGTGACCCCATGGACTGTAGCCCACTAGGTTCCTCTGTCCAGGCAAGAATACTGGAGTGGGTTGCCATTCCCTTCTCCAGGGGATCTTTCCATCCTAGGAGCCGAACCCAGGTCTCCTGTATTGCAGGCAGATTCTTTACCATCTGAGCTACCTGGGAAGGCCTGAATATATAGGAGCTCAAAACAAATTTACTGAACTGAAGTGCACTGATGTCCCTGGGCAGTCAGAGCCCTCCAGGTTACTCCACTACTTACAGATGTACCTTTTCTCTCCAGGAATCCAAGTCTCCTGGAGAGGACGCCACCTTGAGTGTGCAAATTTGCCCAAACAAACTCTGCATGGGCTCTGGGCCAGCTCTGCACACACCAGAGATTTAGGTTGAAACACTGAGATGTGAATCACCACATCAAGTGCCTTTGAATAAGCAAGTTTGGGACCAGCATCTTGCATATATTAGAATGTCAACACTGAACTAAATTAGGGTCCTAGTGGAAAAACTTGCTAGACTTTCAGCAGTGGACATAGAAATAGATCAGCAGGCAGGAAGGAAGGGAGAAGGAGGAGGAGGATGGTAAGAAACCAGGAGAATGACAGAGTGGGAGGAGAAGGGAAGAAAAAAATAGGCCAGGGCTTATGGGACCTAAATTTTACCTTCTTATTTTCTAGCGGAACTCAGAATTTTTTTACCCTCCTTTCACGGTATTATTGACATTAAATATCCAATCTCCTCGGCCCCACATCAACTTGAGTAATATACTACAGCCAAGGTTGGCTGCATCTGCTCTCTTCCCCCTACTCAATTCAAGTTAAGAATGCTCCTACCATACATTACTATTGGGATTTTAAAAATGATTTATTTTGCTACACAATTCAGACCTTTGAACCACGCTGGATGCTGGGTGCTTTGTTGACATAGTAGTTAGGGATAAAAGGAGAGTTTGGGGGATTGTGGAATTCTGACTTTCCATAAATCACTAATTTTATTGTAGTAAATAGAGGTCACCTCCTGGAACTTCAATAGCCTGCCTTGAAAAATGGTATGAAACTATCAAAGTCCATCAAAAGGAAAAATAGGACAAATGGAGTAGAGGGGAAAGAATATTTTCTCACTTTCAGCCAAGGCCACGGCAAGAATGTGGTCAGTACAGTCAGAGCTACTTTTAAGAAGTTGGCCCAAAACTTTCCCTTGCTTCTTTGAGCATATTGACTATTACTCCTGCCCTTGATAAGAAGCTAAAGATGAAGAATGAAGCTGAGGAAGGTGGAGCCTTGAAAATTCAGTTCTTCCCTGAGCTTAGAAAGGCCAGAACATATTCCAAAATCTATGCTGTGACTTGGCTGAGAATAACAAAAGGAGTTGCAAACAAATACAGATATGGGGCCATGGAGGGCAGGCAAATGATAAACCAGACTGGGAAGGGTCTGTTCTGAATGGAGATACTCTAACTTGTGTTATACAACACATTGTCCACCGCCTTCTTTCTTAGTAATAGCAGCAGTAGTGAACATTCCATTTCCCAGCCAGACTTGGAGCAAGGTATGGCTGATACAATTCACTTCTGACTTTAACGATATTAGTGGAAGACCACAGGGAGTCTTCCTTTCTCAGCTGAAAGGACAGTCCTTTGCCTGAAGAGATTTTGCCCTTTGCCCCTTTCTGTCCTCCATCCTCTTTTCTTGTCTGAAACACATCTGCTCTGGTTGGATGTGCAGCAGCCATCTTGAGATTGTGAGGACCAAACATCTCATGATAAAGTGACACGGCAGTCAGACAGAGGAGCCCAGGTTCCTGACAGCAGTGCTCAGCCTCAGTGTCAGCCTTGGACTTCTGACTGCTGATCATCTTGCTGCATGAGAAAAACTCTACCCTTACTTGACTGAGCTCCGGTGGGCAGATTTTCTTTTATTCACACATTGATATACTGCTCCCTAGCTCTATCCATGGAGAAGAAGGCAATGGCATCCCACTCCAGTACTCTTGCCTGGAAACTCTCATGGATGGAGGAGCCTGGTAGGCTGCAGTCCATGGGGTTGCTGAGTCAGACATGACTGAGCAACTTCACTTTCAGTTTTCACTTTCATGCGTTGGAGAAGGAAATGGCAACCCACTCCAGTGTTCTTGCCTGGAGAATCCCAGGGATGGCGGAGCCCAATGGGCTGCCGTCTGTGGGGTCGCACAGAGTTGGACACGACTGAAGCGACTTAGCAGCAGCAGCAGCAGCTCTATCCATTGTTTCCATGTAGAATGATGGTCCTGTGTGGTCAGATTTGATTTTTCAAGATAAGATGTAATTCTAGATTGTAAGTCTAAATGTAATTTCCCAGTTGGTGATGGGACTAGATCCCAATAGAGAGAATTAATTGAATTATTTGATTATACAATTTCAGTTTTGTGACCTCTGATTTATAGAGTATTTGTTCTGGGTCAAGTATGATGCTGAACAGGCTATATAGATTATCTCATTTAATCTTTACAACAATGTTGGTAGTGATGCTATTTTTGCTTCCATTTTATAAATGAGGAAATTGAGACTCAGAGGTTAACTTATCCAAGGCTATACAGCTAGGGAGAGAAAGAACCATGATGAAAGCTCAGATCTGTCTTCGGAGCAGGCATTGGTAATAACTATTGAATCAATCATCTGTTACCATGGTTCGTTGCTTAATGAATTGCCCCACACTCTACTGGATTACAATCAGCCTCTATTCTCATGCTTCCTGATTTCCCTGATAGCTCAGCTGATAAAGAACCCACCTGCAATGGAGGAGATTGTGGTTCGATTCCTGGGTCAGGAAGATCTGCTGGAAAAGCGATAGGCTATCCACTCAAGTATTCTTGAACTTCCCTTGTGACTCAGCTGGTAAAGAATCTACCTGCAATGTAGGAGACCTGGGTTCGATCCCTGGGTTGGGAAGATCCCCTAGAGAAGGGAAAGGCTACCCAGTCCAGTATTCTGGCCTGGAGAATTCCATGGAGTCCATGGGCTCACAAAGAGTTGGACATGACTGAGCGACTTTCACACTTTATTCTTATGCTTCCAGGTTTGTGGGTTGACTGTGGTGGGGTCTACTTCAGGCTGTGGGTTTGGTGGGACAGACTCCAGGCTAGGAGTCAGGTTCAGGTTGACTCCAAGTGGGTGGATCCCGGGGCCCAGATGAAAGGGCAGTGGCCTTGCAGCGGGGGACACCAGAGTTAAGAACTAAGCCAAATGGTCTGTACATGGAAGGCCTCTAGCAGTGTCATGACTGGCGTTTCATTGGCCAAAATGTGTTTTGAAACCAAGCCCAACATGGAAGGAGCAGGAACACAGGCTGAGCCTCCCGCGAGAGGGAGGGTAAGTACTGTTCAGTGATAAGTCAAACAATGGAAATTGTACTGTACAGTCTTAGGAGAAGCTGCCTTATTGTGATGAAACAAGGACTCCTTTTGTTCCAGTTGCCTGTTTGCAACACCAACACATGGTGCACGGACCTGGGAAATGGGGTGCAAAGCCATCCAAACTCATCTAAAATCAGTTCATTTCAGAGCTGTCATCACTCTTTGATGATGTTAAGCCCGGCAAATTGTGGTCCATCTCCAGCTTCCGGGAGACCACTGGCAGAAGGTGGGGAGGAGTCAGTGGGAAGATATCCCAGTTCCTTTTTCAGGGAAGAGCTCTCATCTCATTCCAGTTTGGAGTGGTGCAAGCTATACCCAGGGCCTTCCCTAGCATTTCCTGCCCTGGTTCCTGCCTCATCTCTCTTCTCCTCTTATCATCATTTAGGTTTTCCTTCCTCCTTCTCCAACATTCTGGAAGATTCAGTCACTCTATCACTTTATCAATAGGCATTAATTGACACCTTTTTTTGTAGCAAGCACTGTTCATGATGCTGGAGACACGAGGAGAATGGGACTGGTCTGATCCCCATTTTTGTGAAGTTTAACATTTAACAGGAACAGACAGGTTAACAAACAAGTAAATAAAATGAAGGTGGTCACTGCGGAGGGGCAGGGTGCTCCTCAGGATGGGCGACAGGGTGGAGAGGGGAGCAGAGAAAAGGAAGGACAGGAGAGGAGGGAGCTCCGGGCCTCTTGGTAGCAGATTAGCCCCTTACTAGGGGAACCCCTTTCACAGGCTGGTTCCATGAAGCTGTGAACTTCTCTGCTTCAGTCAGAGGCCACATTTGATTCAGCACACACTCATGTGGTGTCTTTGTCAGCAAAACCTCCTGACTTCCAGTGCCTTGTATGGTTCTGTGGATAACGTGTGAAGGAGATGAGAGATGGCGGATGTAAGGAGTTGTGGGGGGAGGGGCACAGAAAAGGGTGGGAAGGAGAACCATAGCAGCTCCCACCACTCCTTCTATGGGGCAGACTGGGTGGTCTGACATCCCTCTGCAAGCAACAGCTTCATGCAGAAAAATGGTGTGCCACCTGAGAGAATCCAACCTTGCCTGTTCTCTAAAGCCAAGATTCTCCGTGGGGACAGGGGTGATTTTGCCTCTAGGGGACACTTGGCAATGTCTGGGGGCATTTCTGATGCCCAGTTTGGAGGAGTGCCACTGGCCCCTAGTGTGTAAGGGCCAGGGATGCAGCTAAACACCCTGCAACCCACAGGATAGAATTATCTGGCTCAGAATGTCCCTAGCGCCCACATGCTCCAGAGAAATGCTTGTTGGCCTTACAGTCATTTCTGCAAGGACTTGATTTACTGACTAGATACCACATTATTTTCCTTGAGGCGGGGAGATACATGCACATCAGAAAATTCGGAGAGTGCAGTAGGGTCCATGGTAAAAGGGTGTCCCCTGCTCTTCCCCACCACTCAGCCTGCTTCCAGACAGCCTCTGAGCTGCTTGAACAGACTCTGTCAGCCTCCTCCTAAAGTGCCCCCTCTGCTCTCCTAGACCCCCCAAAAGTTGCTCTCTGTGACCCCTGAGTTTTCCCTCAGGGACTATTTTCTCTGGCCCTGGGAGCAGCTTTAGCAAGCTAGAGTGACTGTCCTGGAAGTAGCCCTCAACCAAAGACAGATGGAACATTGGCAGATAAATAGCCTGACCCCCGACCCCACTGGGGAGATCACCGTGAGGTGAAATTCATGCCCTTTTCTGGACTCTCCCAGTAGAACTGCGCTCCTGTTCCTCAGTGGGAATGAGTGATGATGCTCTTAACTGACTCCCTTTCCTTCTCTGCCTACCCAGACATTCCTTGCCTTTCTGCTTCCTGTTGGAGTTTCCTAGGATCCCAGAAAATGACATACACTTATATTCATCTCTTAAAGTATGACTCTGGAGGAACACAAATTAAGATGGTAAATATGTATACATAAACACATATGTAATATACATATGTGATGTAATATATATGCATGTAATGTAATAGATTCATATAGATTATATATTGCCTATTGTGCACATTCAAGCTGCATACTCAGTTATGTCCATCTGTTTGCAACCCCTTGGACTGTAGCTCGCCAGGCTCTTCTGTCCATGAGATTTTCCAGGCAAGATTACTGGAATGAGTTCCCATTTCTTCCTCCAGGGTAGTCTTCCTTATTCAGGGATCAAGCCACATCTCCTGCATCTCCTGCATTAGCAGACAAATTCTTTCACCACTGAGCCACCTGGGAAGCCCACTACATATATGTATGTTATATATTACATTTCACATGCATATCATATGCAAACTTATTACATATTAAACTTATCATATACATGTGATATGATGTATGCATACATATATATGCATACATTATACATACGAAATGTTTGTATCCCTCTTATATTTATATGTTGAAAACTAACCCTCAGTGTGATGGTATTAGGAGGTGGGGTCTTTGGGAAGTGATTAGGTCATAAGAGTGGAGCCCATACGAATGGGATTAATGCCCTTATAAAAGAGACCCTAGAGAGCCCTCACAGCCTTTTTCCACAATGTAAAGGTACAAGAAGTCAGCAAGTGAGAAGAGGGCCCACATCAGAACCTGAACATGCTGGCACCCTGATCTGGGGTTTCCCGCCCCCAGCACTGTGAGCCACCCAGCCTACGCTTATGTTTGTTGCAGTAGTCTAAATAGACCAAGACAATATGTATGCATACATACTTACATATGTACATAAACAGACAGCCCCACGGACGTGTGTGTGTGAGTCCTCAGTCGCTTCAGTCACCCAACTCTTTGTGACCCTGTAGACCCACATAGGAAGAAGGAAATGGCAGCCCACTCCAGTATTCCTGCCTGGAGAATCCCAGGGACGGAGGAGCTGCCATCTGTGGGGTCGCATAGAGTTGGACACGACTGACGCGACTTAGCAGCAGCAGAAGCAGCAGACCCATATAGCCTGTCAGGCACCCCTGTGCATGGGATTCTCCAGGCAAGAATACTGGAGTGGGTTATTATGTCCTCCTCCAGGGGATCTTCCCAACCCAGGGATAGAACCTGGGTCTCCAGCATCTTTTGCATTGCAAAGGGACTCTTACTGCTGAGCCACCAGGAAAGTTCTCATACATACATACATATAAATAAATAAATATATATACTTACATGGATAATGATATTCCTCATCTTGCTTTTTCACTTAATTATGCATCATGTTCCTTGTTAGCATAGAGAGCTATCTCATACTTTTATTGGAAGCATTTGTATTTCATTGTATCATAATGTATGGACATCTGGATAGTTTTTAATCTTCTGTTTTTATAAATGGTGCTGAAGTGACTATCATATATTTGATATAATCTCTTCCAGTGGAACTGCTGGGCCATGTGGCATGTGCATTTAAAATTTTGATCGACATTGGCAACTTTTTCTCCATAAAGCCTAAACCAATTTTTATCTTCTCATTAACAAAGTGTAAGAGTAGGAACTCAGTGCTGAAAAGATGGGGCCAAATGTTAGTACAACTCTTGTCCGTGCTTTAGTCACTGCCCAAAGCATTTTTCTCTATTCTGTACATTAGAGGAGGACGTGAGGTTGGAACGCCCAGGCTGTGGAATCACAGAGGGATGAATGCAGCCTGGCAGCACACAGGTAGTGCATTTGAAAGTGCGATGCTCACATGCACACAAAAATGCACAGACACACAGACACACACCATAATTCCCATGCTCAGTGAGGTTTCTAAGTCAGATTCAATAATAAGATATTGAGAGAACATATGCCTTTCCTGTGACAGCACCCCCTTAAAATGTAATAAATTCAAATGCCTTTGGAGCACTACATGCCTGGTGGAGAGTCAAATGTCTTTCTTGTGTCCAGTTGCCACTTCACAAGCTTTGTTGTTGATCATGCTCTTATGGCTGTTTCTTTGTTTTTTTCTAAAAAGAGACTGAGTCACAGAGATAGCGATTGACTCCGTATCAGTAGAGAGAAGCAGTTCAAATCATGGTCTTTGTAACCCAAACCGCCCCGGTTTAAATCCTGGCTTGCCCTCCTTTTAGCTGGGGAGCTGTAGACAAGTTGCCCTTCCTCTCTGTTACTTCAGTTTCTTCTTCTGTGAAATGGAGACACTGTTGTGAAGATTAGATGAGTTAACAGACAGAAAATGCTCAGTAAATTTTGAAGAACATCTGTCTGACTCTTCAAGCTGGAATTTTCGTCACTGCATTTTCCTGCATCCTATTAGTCCAGTTCATTTTTAAAAATAAAAATAACATTTATTCGTCTAAGGCTCTAAGAAAATAAGTGAAAGAGATAAAGCACAAGTTATAGTTCAGAAATTCTCCAAGTGCACTTGAAAATGTGGCTGGAACCACCCTCATACCTGCACAGCATGGATGGCTGGGCTAGATGCGGACAGCGGATGACACCACTGTGAGTGGCTACAATGGAGGCAAAAATCAGCACCAACTGCTATGCTTATCTGCAGAAATCCAGGCTCTCTGCCTTCTAGAATAATTTGATCCACACCATCTGGCAGCTTGTAAGAAGAAGAAAAAGCAGAAGAGAAAGAAGAAACAGCAGCCATGTAGCATGAATGTAATTCCCAATTCGAGTTATGCACTCTCATGTAATATGAGCCAAATTTAAACATGTCAACATCTCAACAATTGCTGATTTTTCAAGTGCTATACTATGCATCTGGTGGGCGCTCATTGAATGCTCTTCAATGATGGTGACGCAAATGTATTTACTAAAATATAGTGTATTGAAAAAAATAAATAGTATATTGTGATGTCCTTTAGTTTGCGTTTGCATAAATTGGCACTCTCTGAAATAAGTGGTGAGATTTAAAAGAACATGGTATGTTTTTAAATGTTCAAAGACTCATAATTATAGAGCTTACAAATCCTTTAGTTCGTTTCCCTCATTTAAAGTGTACGAAAACTTAGTCCAAGATTAATTTTTGCTAATGGAGAGAGAGAATAGGATGTGAGCCAAGCACCCTGGACACCTAACAAGGAGGGAAATGGGGGAGAGAGGTGAAGGTCAGTGGAAGCTGGACCACTCTGACTCCTGAGCATCCTGCCTCCCTCCTCTCTTCTATAGTGACTTCCTGGAGAGGAAGCAGGGGGTGTACCTCCTAACCAGATGTAGCTTCTCTGCTTCTGTCCTTCAGGTTTGCTCTGAGATGGAAATGATGTGCTTGTGGTTTATTAGGAAGGATTATCATAAAGGGAAAGAAGAAGCTGTAGAAGGGAAGACAGAGGGAGAAATGAGCCATGATGCCTCCAGGAAGCCTCCAGACAACTCTTTGGAATGTTCAGAAACCAGGGTGTCCCTTCAGATTGTCGCAAGCTGAGATAAGGGGACGAGGCCTTTACAGTCCACATTGGCCGGTCACTAGATGTGAGTCATTGCGGGTGAGGTGGTTCCCTTCTGTTCAGGTGGTTCCTAAAGCGAGCTGATAGCTGAGGGCTGGGTGCAATAGCATTCTCAGAATCCAAGGAAAGCCCTCCGTGCCTAAAGGAGTTGTTGGCAGCACATCACAGTGCCCATCACACCAGGACAGTGTCTGGTACGGAGTGAGCCTTCAGGAAATGTCTGTTGGGTGGATGAACCCACCTAGAGGCTCGGAACAGAACTGCAAGAGATGGAATGGTCTATCACCTTTACAGTGTGCTTTAGAGGTACAAGAGGAGAAGAGTTCAGTTCAGTTCAGTTCAGTCGCTCAGTCGTGGCTGACTCTTTGCGACCCCATGGACTGCAGCACACTAGGCTTCCCTGTCCATCACCAACTCCCGGAGCTTGCTAAAACTCATGTCCATTGCGTCAGTGATGCCATCCAACCATCTTATCCTCTGTATTTCCCTTCTCCTCCCTTCTTCAATCTTTCTCAGCATCAGGGTCTTTTTCAGTGAGTCAGTTCTTTGCATCAGGTGGCCAAAGTATTGGAGTTTTGGCTTCAGCATGAGTCGTTGCAATGGACATTCAGGACTGATTTCAGTTAGGATTGACTGGTTGGATCTCCTTGCAGTCCAAGGGACTCTTAAGAGTCTTCTCCAATACCTCAGTTTAAAAGCATCAGTTCTTTGGCACTCAGCTTTCTTTATACTCCAACTCTCACATCCATACATGACTACTGAAAAATCATAGCTTTGACTAGACAGATCTTTGTTGGTAAAGTAATGTCTCTGCTTTTTAACATGCTGTCTAGGTTGGTCATAGCTTTTCTTCCAAGGAGCAAGCATCTTTTAATTTCATGGCTGCAGTCACCATCTGCAGTGATTTTGGAGCCCCCAAAATAAAGTCTCTCACTGTTTCTATTGTTTCCCCATCTATTTGCCCTGAAGTGATGGGACCAGATGCCATGATCTAAGTTTTCTGCATGTTGAGATAAGTTCACCCAAGGTAAAATAAAACTCCATTCTTTTCTGCCTCTCTAGTATCTGGAATTTCTCAAGGTTCCTGGGCAATGGAGGCTATCCTGAGCAAGGTCTACCCCTATGATGTGCAGTTCCAAGACAACTCGTGGTACTGTGTTGAATGTCACTTGTTAATTTTCTTCTTCTTGGGATGCTAGAAAATGCAGATGTAATTGGCACCTCATCTACATTAATGCATAGAGCTTTGCGAGTTTCACAACTATGCTCTCTGCCTCCTACCCTCAAACTAATTTATATCTCTTTCTAATCTGTAGTTTTCCGTTATTCTTATGTTCTAATGTGCAGTTTCCCTGATTCTTATATTTTAGCATTTATTTATGTCTTACTATTTTAATGTATCTCTGAAAGCTTCTCTGAGCTCCATGGAACAAGGCCAAGTATGAACACACATATACTGTAACTTGATTATCTTCTCTCAACACTTAGCGGTTGGTATCCAATCTCACTGACAATGACTCTCATTCTATGACATCAAGGCTAATGGATGAGATCAGCAGGATTGTTCTGGGGTCTTTAATGGGATGTCTTCATCTTGGAATGCTCTTTTTGGCTCAGTGAGTGAATGAAGTCACTTAGTCGTGTCCGACTCTTTGCAACCCCATGGACTGTAGACTACCAGGCTCTTTAGTCCATGGGATTTTCCAGGCAAGACTACTGGAGTGGGTTGCCATTTCCTTCTCTTGGAGATCTTCCCGACTCAAGGACTGAACCTGGGTCTCCCGCATTGCAAGCAGATGCTTTACTGTCTGAGCCACCAGGGAAGCCCTCTTATGGCTCAACAAAGATATCTTTAGGCAGTTGGGAGCATTCTTTATAAGCACTACTTGTGTGAACTTTTATGTAATGCCCTTTTATTCCCTAGATTTAGTTTACATATTAAATATAGGTCTTAAAAGCATTGCTGCAGTCCTTAAGGCATAACTATTTTCAGCCATTGCTTATTGATTCTGCTTTGAAAATGCTAACATCTAGACCCTTTGGTGTTTACAACAGCTTTTTCAGATTCCTTGGTCTCCGTAGGGTGGGCAGCACTGGTCTCTGGAGGGTTACAGGTGACCTTAGCCTCTGTCCTTGAGGAGATAGCAACAACAACGTTCTTAAAGCAAAACTGTCTTTGAAAAAGTCTGCTCACCAACTCAGTGTTCATTCAGGCGGCCAAGAAATTGAAGTCTTCCTCCACTTAAGTCTGGGGAAAACTTGCTTTCATGATTTTTTACATTTAGTTTGGGCTGTGCTGGGTCTTCGCTGCTGCACAGGCTTTCTCTAGCTGTGGCAAGTAGGGGGCTACTCTCTAGTTGCGGTGCTTGGGCTTCCCATTGCGGTGGCTTCTCTTGTTGCAGAACACGGGCTCTAGGGTGAGGGCCTCAGGAGCTGTGGCATGTTGGTTCAGTAGTCGCGGCTCCTGGGCACCAGGGCACAGGCTCAATGGTTGCGGCACGTGGGCTTTGTAGCCTTGTGACACGTGCGGTCTTCCCAGATCAAAAATTGGAACTCATGTCTCCTGCATTGGCAGGTGGGCTCTTTACCACTGAGCCACCAGGGGAGCCCTCATCATGTTTGAAATGAATATTAAAAGCAAATGAAGAAGTTGTATGATAAATTTTTTTGAAATATAGTTGATTTATAATGTTGTGTTTCAGGTGTACAGCAAAGTGAATCAACCATACATACATACATATCCACCTGTATGATGGTTTTTGATGAGACTTAAACCTGGTTTGGAGGGAATGATGCTGAAGCTGAAACTCCAATACTTTGGCCACCTCATGCAAAGAGTTGACTCATTTGGAAAAGACTCTGATGCTGGGAGGGATTGGGGGCAGGAGGAGAAGGGGACGACCGAGGATGAGATGATGGCTGGATGGCATCAATGACTCAATGGACGTGAGTCTGAGTGAACTCCGGGGAGTTGGTGATGGACAGGGAGGCCTGGCGTGCTGCGATTCATGGGGTTGCAAAGAGTTGGACATGACTGAGCAACTGAACTGAACTGAACTGAAACCTGGTGCAGTTGAATGAGATTAAAATTGTAAAATGAAGGGTGAGTTCTAATTTATACCCACTGCTATAGACTGGGCTTCTGGGAATCTACTCTTGACATGCTCTGGCCTAGGGGGTACTGAGGTTGCCATGGGGTTCTGGATCCACCCAGATATACACGTGCCACTGGACTCAGAAACTGATGTCTTTCTCAGGGCAGAGCTAAAATTCTCTCAGATCCATAACAGGCTACATGAATACCCTTCCATTCTCTGGAACATGGACCTTTAATTTGATCTTTTGTTTAAGGAGAAATTTAGAAGATTATAGAAGGAAATAGCAGGAAGGTGGCCGCAGCAAAAGCTGGAGTTGCCATGGGCAACACCTTGGTGTTGCAGTTGGAGGAAGGAGAGCCAGCCAGGGAACAGGAAGGAGGTGCGTGGTGGCGGGGTGAGCGCTGCTCCAGGCCAGTCTTAATTTTTTTTTTTTTGTTTATTTTCTCATCTATTCATTCTAAAACTATTTATTGAAACCTTACTATGACTCAGGCACATCTAGAGAGGCTGGTGAAGAAACTGAATGGGAAAAGAGAGAATGGAGTGTGAAAAGTATTAGGATGAAGGACATGTGGGGTAATACAGGAGCCCAAAGGAGAAGCAGGGAATATATCAGAGGAAATTACATCTATGAGGAGTGGAGATGAAAAAAATGTTCCAGGTAGAAAAACAGTGTGCACGAAAGCCTGGAGAAAGGCTCCCTTGAGAATGAGGTATTTGTGGAGAAGTCCAGTTGGTTGGAGCCCCAAGTGTGAGAGAAAGGAAGGGATGGAGGCAGGGGAACTGAGGAACCAGGCAGGTGCAAGAGAAGTGGTCTGGGCTTTGTTATGGGGTCAGTGAGGTGCCATTTTGAAAGGTCTGGAGTAATATGATAACACAATCAGATTTTTGTTTTTAACAGATCAATAACCTGGGCAAGAGATCATTGCCACTTGGACTCATGTGGTGACAGCAACCAAAGAAGCAGATGTCCTCCAAAGGTGGTTAGGAGGCAGCATGTGCAGGCTGGGGTGGTCTTCCAGCCGGACCCTAGTACTCAGGAATCGGGAGTGAGGGGCGGGGTCCTGCTGCTGTGCGTCCCCGTGGGGCTGGATCACCTATTGCATTGTCCCTGATGAAGGACTTGTTTCCCAGGAGTGACTTGAAATGAGGATGAGATCTCCAGGGTGGATTCTTGCTCAGGAAAAATGCAAAATAGAATCTTAAATTGCTCAACATCTGAATTGTACGTTAGCCCACGCTGACCACCCTGATCTCTAAGCTGGTCCCACTCTGATCTTGATTTCTGTTGTAAGCCCCTTTTATTTGGAGCAGGGAGAATCTTCTCCTTAAGCAGGCCCAGCCATTGGTTTCAGGTGCAAGCCTCATCAGGTGCTTAATGAAGAAGTACCTCAGCTCTGAGGGTGTGTGTGAATGAGCTTTGTAAACAGTCAAGGGCTAGACAATATAGGACTGGAGGCTTCTCCCAGCTAGATAAGGCCTTCGTCTCACACGTGTGTAAGAAAGTGAGCTTCAGTATTTAGCCTATTAAAAATATATTATGGAGGACTTCCCTGGCAGTCCTGTGGTTAAAGCTCTGTGCTTCCAGTGCAAGGGGGCAGGTTTGATCCTGTGTAAGGAAACTAAGAGCTCACATGCCAGGTGGCACAAACAAAAATTTTTTAAAAATGTATTACTGTCCATAGGCATGTGGGTTTATCTCAGGGCTTTCTATTTTGTTCCATTGATCTATATTTCTGTCTTTGTGCCAGTACCATACTGTCTTAATGACTGTGTCTTTGTAGTAGAGCCTGAAGTCAGGCAAGTTGATTCCTCCAGTTCCATTCTTCTTTCTCAAGATTGCTTTGGCTATTCGAGGTTTTTTGTATTTCCACACAAATCTTGAGATTATTTGATCTAGTTCTGTGAAAAATACTGCTGGTAGCTTGATAGGAATTGCATTGAATCTGTAGATTGCTTTGGGTAGTATACTCATTTTCACTATATTGACTCTTCCGACCCATGAGCATGGTATATTTCTCCATCTATTAGTGTCCTCTTTGATTTCTTTCATCAGTGTTTTATAGTTTTCGATATATAGGTCTTTAGTTTCTTTAGGTAGGTATATCCCTAAGTATTTTATTCTTTTCGTTGCAATGGTGAATGGGATTGTTTCCTTGACTTCTTTTTCTACTTTCTCATTATTAGTGTATAGGAATGCAAGGGATTTCTGAGTGTTGATTTTATATCCTGCAACTTTACTATATTCGTTGATTAGCTCTAGTAGTTTTCTGGTTGAGTCTTTAGGATTTTCTATGTAGAGGATCATGGAGAGGGTGGGATGATTTGGGAGAATGGCATTGAAACATGTATACTATCTCGTAAGAATGAAGCACCAGTCTATGTTCAATACAGGATACAGGATGCATGGGGCTGGTGCACAGGATGATTCAGGGAGATGATAAGGGGTGGGAGGTGGGAGGGGGCTTCGGCATTGGGAGATCGTGGACACCTGTGGCTGATTCATGTCAATGTATGGCAGAACAAATACAGTATTGTAATGTAGGATAAAGTATTTTAAAAAAATAAAAAATTTTTTAAAAAGTATGTGAATATATGATTTAAAAAATGTATTACTGAACGCCTCATCTATGTAAGGCACCATCAGAGACACAACCTGTACATTATTTGTTTATCCTCAATCTCAGGCACAGGCCTGAGAGAGAGAAGCTGGGTGTCGCTGTACTATGAAGTGAGTCTCAGAACCCTCCAGGAGCAGCTCCACATTCACGGCTCACCTCTGTCTTACTGCAGAGGTTAAAGCCATGGGCTCCTGCGTCAGGCTTGACTGCAATTTCCCCATGGTTCACTTGTGAGCTTGGCAAGTCACTTCACTTCTACAAATCTCAGTGATGTCATCTATCAAATGGAGGAGCCCTGAGGTCAAAGGACCCAAAATTACCGCTTTTGTAAGCCCCACGTTGACAATTTCAGATGAGTTGACAACCTCTGATAGAAGGTTGTTGTGAGGATTATATGAGATTCTGTATTAAAATTTTTCACCTAGACCCTGTCACAAAGTAGGGAGTCCTCTTGACCTACTCTTTTTATAATAATAAAAGATAACAACGATAATAAAACAAATGAAAATAAAATTATTATTCACACTTGGATAGGACAGTCTGGGGTGCGGGTGCTGAGGGGCTGCCTCTCCAGCTTCTCTGAGTGCTCCTGGTCTCTTGCCACACCCCTCAGTCTTCCCCTTGGAGGTGGAGTGATTCACCTGGCTCGTGAGTGATAGTCATTGGTCCATGTCTTTCAATGGGGAGGAACTAACTCAACGAGAAAACTAGAGGTAGGTATGTGTGTGCCTCTAGTTTTCTCACTGGGTTAGTTCCACTCCACCAAAACGCATGGACCAGTGGTGTGCAGGGCTTCCCCAGTGGCTCAGCTGGTAAAGAATCTGCCTGCAATGCAGGAGACCTGGGTTCGATCCCAGGGTTGGGAAGCACCCCTGGAGAAGGGAATGTCAACCCACT
Organism: Nanger dama; assembly: GCA_917880005.1. Classification (NCBI taxonomy): domain Eukaryota; kingdom Metazoa; phylum Chordata; class Mammalia; order Artiodactyla; family Bovidae; genus Nanger; species Nanger dama. The sequence goes on along the minus strand of CAKJTW010000001.1, from coordinate 62,349,453 downwards.
CTAGTATTCCTGTCTGCAGAATCCCATGGACAAAGTTTGGCAGGCTAAACTCTGTTAGTCCATGGGATCGCAAAGGGTCAGACACAACTGAGTGACTAACACACACACGTGTGTGTTTGCAGCTCTCTCTGCCCTCCTCGCCTTTTACCATCCTGCCGTAGACACCAGATGTCTGTTCTATAGACTCACCCTCCCCCTGCCCATACCCAGCTTTAAAATGGGGTGTGCAGGAGTACAATCAGTAGAAGGAGGAATCCCACATTGAAGTCCTACCCTGCAATCCAGATTTTAGTAGCAGCAAAGCAGATGTTCTGATATCCACCTCCTCATTCCTGGCTCTCCCATTTGATTGAGAATTGGACAGAGTGGAGAGCAGTGTAGTTAATTAGTTCCCCCACAGAAGGGACTGGACCAGTACCTCCAGGAAGACGTCGTGGCAAAAACCTGCTTGGATGTGTTGGAAGAAAGTCTAGCCTGGCAGGGAAAGGAAGTGGCTCAGTGTGGCCACAGTAAGCCATTTCATGTCTTTGGCTGGGGCTGGCTGGGCAGGCAAGATCAAGTACAGCTGACCCTCAGTATCCCTGGGGGATTTGCTTTCTGTGAATGCCAGAATCCCGATACCCAAGTCCCTGATATAAGATGGCTTAGTCCTGACAGCCCTCTCCATCCTCAGATGCCATCACTCCAGTATGGAATTCCATTTTTGAATCACTGCTATCCAGGGGAGGGAGTTCCAATTTGTGAGGTGGGGAAGGGCAAACATGTCCTTGGTCATCCTAGCCAGAGAAAATTTCCTCACTAGGGGAATTTTTCATCAGGCCTCCACCTTTGAGCATCCTCTCTCGCTTTCTGTCCTTCCAGAAACTTTTTCTTCTCCACCCAAATTCTTGTTCCTTTCTCTCCCTGAGCAGTTCAGCCCCTGCTTTCTCGCCCTCTGCCCACCCTGAGCCAAGTCTGTACTCACAGCTCTTCCTCTTGCCCTTCTGTAGGTTCCCTCCTGTGGCTCTTCAGCAGGGCAGAGTCAGGGACTGGCAAAGCTGGATGAGAAAGATCATATCCTTATTGTCACTAGCCTTTAATGCAGATTTAGCATTTCCTTTAATTATGAATGTAGGTGCTGCTGCTGCTAAGTCGCTTCAGTCGTGTCCGACTCTGCGACCCCATAGACGGCAGCCCACCAGGCTCCCCCGTCCCTGAGATTCTCCAGGCAAGAACACTGGAGTGGGTTGCCATTTCCTTCTCCAATGCATGAAAGTGAAAAGTGAAAGAGAAGTCGCTCAGTCGTGTCCGACTCTTAGCGACCTCATGGACTGCAGCCCACCAAGCTCCTCCATCCATGGGATTTTCCAGGCAAGGTAACCAACCACAAAAGTTTCAGCAGACCTTGTGAAAGTGTCATTAATAGAACTCATAGATATTTCCATACCACATGTATGTAATTGTTACAGATATCTCAAAATATTAAGATTCACTGGAACTTTCAAACTACAGTACTAGACCTGCTGCTAGATATTACTAAATAGTTATTTAACTATTTTGGTAACTGTGTTTCCATATAAATGATTTCCTTTGAGATCCTATGTTTTCATTTTATGCACTTTGGAGACATTACCCTGAGGAGTCCAAAGATTTCACCCCATTGCCCAAGGGATCCATGGCACAATATAGATTCAGAATTTGTGCTTTGGTAGAAAAAAAAGCACTGTGGAAGTTATGCAATTAGTTATTCTTTAACACGATCAATTCCTAGCCAGTGCTTCCACCTATAGTCAAAGCCAGAGACCAGGAGGGTAGGGACGTGACAGTGGACCCTTGGTCTGTCCTGGAGAAGGTGCTGCTGCTGCTAAGTCACTTCAGTTGTGTCCAACTCTGTGCGACCCCGTAGATGGCAGCCCACCAGGCTCCACCATCCATGGGATATTCCAGACAAGAGTACTGGAGTGGGGTGCCAGTGCCTTCGTGAGAAGGTGCAGCAGATGGTAATTCCCAAGCTGGCCTATCCTATGCTTTCCAAATGTGAGGCGGACTATCCTTCTGATTGGAGGGGCTGTCTGTTCTTTCTCCTCTTGAGTAACAGAGGGAATGTTATGACTGATGCAGCTTCCCAGGCCAGCTTCTGAGAAGTGAGAGGTGTTACTGTTTCCCCCAGGATGGGTCCCAGCTGACAGTCACATCAGCTGCCAATACTGGAGAAAGGAGGCTGATTGCAGGCCTGGCCACCACTGCAGCCAGCACAGACCCCCAAACCACCTCACCCAGCCCAGCCTTCCCAATCTGGAGAGGTAACAATGACTGTTGATGCTTTAAGACACTAAGTATGGGATGACTGGTTTCACAGCAAGAGGAACCAGAATAAAAGGTATCTGGGCTTCCCATGTGGCTGCTGCTGCTGCTAAATCACTTCAGTCGTGTCTGACTCTGTGCAACCCCATAGACGGCAGCCCACCAGGCTCCCCCGTCCCTGGGATTCTCCAGGCAAGAACACTGGAGTGGGTTGCCATTTCCTTCTCCAATGCATGAAAGTGAAAAGTCAAAGTGAAATTGCTCAGTCATGTTCAACTCTTAGCGACCCCATAGACTGTAGCCCACCAGGCTCCTCTGTCCATGGGATTTTCCAGGCAAGAGTACTGGAGTGGGGTGCCATTGCCTTCTCCGTCCCACGTGGTGCTAATGGTAAAAAATCCACCTGCCAATGCAGGAGACTCAAGAGACGTGGGTTTCATCCCTGGGTTGGGAAGATGATGTGGGATGTGAGATCTCAGTTCCTCAACCAGGGAGCTTAGTTCCTGGACCACAGACCAGAGCCTCCTGCACTGGAAGATTGTAATCTTAACCACTGGACCACCAAGGAAATCCCAGTTTACCTTATTTTTTTATTCCATGAGGGTAATGAATACTTCCATATATACCCTGGATGCTATAGCTGTATTTTTCAAGAAGGAAAAACTTTTCCATTTTTAAAAGCACAGTTTTATTTTAAAGAGGGATCTGCTCAGTTCCATAACGCAGTAAAATCTGAAAAATTAGAATATGAAGACCCACTCAGGTTACTAAACAGGTCTGAGTTAGTGAATATCCGTGCCATTTGTCAGGAAGGTAGATGTGTCATTTTCAATACTGACAAGTAACACAAACTAACAGGAGATGCAGTGCTGCCAGGAGAAAATTCTGCCAAATCCACTCAATGAGTTATAATCATTTATAATCAGTCCATTAATTAACTGGGCACAAAGGATGTTGTAAAGAGTTCAGAAGTATTTTCCCACGTAGGTTAAATATACCCCTCCTGCCTCATTTGCTTATGTGGATACTTCAACCAACAATCTTGAATTTTATTCAAAGAAAAAAAGTAATTTCAATCTTGTCTTCACTTTCATTTTTCAAAAACAAGATTTTAAAAGAGTCCAAATAAATAAGCTTCTGGTATAAAATAGGAAAAAAAAACCCAACCTAAAACCAAAGAAGTAACAGGAAGAAATCAAAGAACCATGAATAGTCACTGAACATCACAAAGGGACATGGATTAAAGAGGAAAAAAGGACATGTTTTCTGTTTTCAGGCACTTACATTTTAATCAGCGGCTGACAATGTAATTAAAAAAGAAACTATATTGGCCAAATGTCAGGATTTGGCTAGGATTTTTATTTCTCCTTTTAGTAGTAGCAACAAAAGTATAGAGACATTTCCAAATTCTGGGCCCTCCAGCAAAATGCTTTAAAAAGCAGCTTTCTAATCATTCTAAAAATTACTCTTAAGAAGAAAAAACTAGAACAAACTAATTGCTCAAGAGATGCAGGCTGATCATAAAAAGGCATGTAAGACTACAAGAAGCAAAATAAGATAAAAATTACGTATATTCCTTCTATTCAAAGATAAAGTGTTACTTTGTTTACATTCTTTTAAATTTTTATTGCATATGTTTACTTATATATATTTTTCCTCAAATAATATTTTATTTAAAAATTTTTGCTTGTTTTCTTTCTCTCTTTTTGCTGTAGCACAGCACGCAGGATCTTTGTTCCCCAGCTAGGGATCTGCATTGGAAGGGCACAGTCTTAACTACTGGGTCTCCAGGTAAGTGCCCCAGATAAGTATTTTACATATTGTTTGAAACCTGTCTACCCTTCTTTCTCTCTCTCTCTTTTTTTTTTTTTTGAGGTCTGATCTTGTTTATTTGTTACATCTCATTTTTGACTGAATTTAGACTTGGAAGTAGGAGCTCTTAGAGAGGACAGCCTTCGTCTCTGGGCGATTTACTCCTGGCATTTTTCTTTTGCCTCTTTATTCTCTTGGCCAAAAGTGTAGCATGTTCTGCAGCCTCTTCCTTATTTTTCTTAGTTTGCTGTTTCTTCAGCGCAATATGCCCAGAACACCTGCAGTAACAAGACAATGAATCTTGGATGCTCTGGTCCTGGGTTTCTTACCTTCTTTGTTTAGGGGCTTTCTTATAACATCTGGCTGGATGCCATCTTCTTTAGAGAGACTGAAAGGTTTGTGGATTCTGGAAGCTCTTTTGGACCCCAGGCAATGAGGCATAGTAGTGTTAGTGAGTCCAGGAATATCCTTATCCCCTTTTTTTAGGATGACCAAATTGTCAACACTCAGATTGGCATCCACAAAGCAACCCTGAACAGATTACGTCTTTCTTTCTCCTGTCCTCCTTGGTCTGTAATAGGAATGCCCCTTACTCAGCAACAGGTGGACTTGGCCATGGGTCAAGACACCTTGCTTCCTGGGGAAGCCCTGTTTGCTGTTACTGCCGCTAATTCAGACACACATAACCCTTCCATTCTTCACCCAGGGGATCAGCAGCAACTTCTGTGGCCATATGCTTCTTATAGAAGATACGAAGTTTTTGTTCATTGTCCACCTTAATGAGCTTCCAGCAACCAGTGGCCAGGGAAGAGATGCTGAGCTTTCTTCTGAGGCAGTGGACCGCCTCCAAGGTGCCAAGAAAGAGTCCCTTCCTCGTAATAATAAATCAGCAACATGTTTCTATGGCAATAAATGAAAAAATCACAATATCTATGAGCCTTCTTATACACAGGTATCCCATAATTTAGTTGACCAACCCCAACTATTGGATAATTTTTTTCCACCCAAAGCAATGTTATAATCAATGGTCTCACTGTTGCCTCTTTGTCTACGTCTTTTATTTCCACAGGAAATGATACCGATGGATGAAAGAGCATAGCATGTGCATTTACGAGAAACATTCCTCAGTTTGAATGAAATTCAAAATATCTAAGTAAGTATATCTGGTGAAGTCTGACAGAGGTCTGATTAGCTGCATGATCTCAGACAAGTTAACTGCTGAGGGTCACACAGTGGGGAGAATGACTGCCCTGTGGCTGTGAGGACGGTTCAATGAAATAACACGTGTAGGTGTTGCCAGCATAGTGACCAGCACATAGCAGGTGTTTCATAAATGTCAAGTCATTGCCTCCCTTGTCCCCATCTAGGATGAAGCTCAGTCTCACTCACAGAGAGACAGAGAGAGAGAGAGAGAGAGAGAGAGAGAGAGAGAGAGAGAGAGCAGGAAGAGAAGAGGGATGAAGAAGAAGAAAGGGGAGAATGAGATGGAGGAAAGGAGGAAGGAGAGAGGGAAGAACAGAGATGGGTGGGAAGGTGGGATTAAGAGAATGGAGAAGGGGCCTAGCAAACACAGAACGTGTGTCTGCGTGTCTCTTTGGAAGAAAAGACTCATTGTAGCTTTTATGCTTTTTTCTTCATTTTTCACGGCTAGAGTTTCCCCCACCCAGCACAGAAGCTTTACAGTGCTTTACTTCAGCATTTCCATCTGCCCTTTGGGTATTATCAAAGGTTAAACCCCACACAACAGGGCAGAGTAAAGCTTGTTTACTTGCAAGATTCATGTCTGGTCTTGAAAGGTATTTTTTTCCCTTGCCCCACAAGCACTGATGAAAAGGAAGATGGATGATACACCAAGGGTGTGGGTGATGCATGCAAATTGGGTTCTGTATGGGCAGGTTGGGTTGGGGAAGGCTTCCTCCTGACCCACATGCATACCTGGATTCAGGTGCCAGGTGACAGCCAGACAAGCTCTTTGCCTGCCCCCTCTTCCCTGCCACCTTTTCTGGAGACTCTTTCCCAGGCAGGGATCTCCTAGGAGTCCTTTACACATCAGGATGCATTTCAGTCAACTGCTGCCTTTCCCAGGGGTATCTGCATTTCAGGATGCAGCGCTCTCTGTGGGATGCAAGGGTTGTCAGTGTTAAAATGTTTACTAATCATTCAGGCGGCCCTGCTTCCTTTCCTGCTTTCCCTCCAGCAGACATTATTGAGCGCATGGCATTCCAGAATGTGTCCTACACTGAAGTGCTATGGACAAGACAGACAAGCTCTCTGCCCTCTTTGAGCTTGCTTTTGGATGAAAAGATAGACAAAACCCAAGTACACAAATGCATGCCCAGTTATGGAGTCGCTGGGAGAATTTACTCTGGGTAGGATGGTTAGGAAAGACCTCTTTCCCCAAGAGGCAGTGATATTTAGCCCTCTTTCAATCTTTGCAATTTCTTGGATGTCCAGAAATGAGCATGTCAATCACTACATCACTGAGGCAGTGGATGCTTTGGTCTGTTTTAACAATAACAACCTACATGTATTGAAAGCCTACTACGTGGTAGGCAGGCTAACAACATTTTGTTGTATCTAGTCTTTATGGCAAACCTTTGGCATAGGAATTACTGTTTTCCAGAAAGGCAGAGAGATTTTCCCAGAGTCATACTAGAAATAACGGCAGAGCAAAAATTTGAACCCAGCTCTTCTTTGCTCTATAATCTGTATCTTTTCTATAACACCATATCCCCTCTCTTCCTGAGAAGAGGCCTCTGACAGCAGAGGCCCTCAAACCCTTATTCCACAGATGATGAATAGCTTAATGTAGAATTTACCTACCTAGACCTGTTTCCATGCAAACAACAAAGAATTTTTTTCTTTTGCCCCATTTCAAACATTCTGTGAACCTCGACTTTCTCCCTGATTCTCTATGATCCTTTCCTTTGGAAGAAATAATCCAGTTGAGCCAACCGATGCTTACTTGTGTTATCAGAGATGCAACAACGGTGGGAGTGGTACCCCATCTCTGCCTGCTCCCTGCCTCCCTCCCTTCTTTCCTTCTTTCCATGTCCCATGCTGATTTGAATTAAATTCACATAATTGTCTTAAGTTTTCACGTCCCTCCTTGTCCTGGAGCACACCATCATTACAGATCCAAACAATAGCCCCATACTCTGATCCCCTGAGACGGCAACTATGGAAATTCTTATGCCACTGCTAGGATGCAGGAACATTGAGTGGGAAGCATGGCTTTTCAGGGAAAGGCCTAATATTTCACCATTAGAAGTCTCTTAAGTTTTCTATTATAATACAGGTGCCCTTTTAGGAGAAATGCCTGGAGTATTTCCAGTTAATAACAACATGGATGAATGAATATCAATAGCATTTATATTTATATGGCATTTCCCAAAGTACCTTAGCTTATATTAAGCCCTATGGTTTCCTCCAAAACCATGAGTTGGGCCATAAGCCATTGTTTCCACTACAGACAAAGGAGCATGTAATGTCCGTCTATAGTGATAGGTAAATTTCAACTGGTCCCAGGTCACCCAGCTGGTAATTGATTCAACTGAGACTCAAGTCTAAGGCTTTGGAAGTTGAGTGCTCCTTCCAAACACTGTTTAACACTGCAGATCAATTTATCTGGGTCTTATTGTGGCATCTGACTGGAGAAAGGGTTCAGAAGAAGGAGGATAGAGGGTAAAGGGAGGAATTTAGCAGGTGAGGGCTGATTAACTGTGAACGACTGACTCACTCATTCACATGTAAATTTCACAGTCTTTTACTGAACAGTATCACCTATTGTATGATACTACAAGAAAGCCTAAATACAGGAGGAGAATCCTTATATTTGGCAGAGACCTACTAGCATCTTCTCCCTGGCTCCACGGCTGACTACATTTCCCAATCTGCCTTGAACTCCGTGCCTGTGGTCTAGCTAATAGAATGTGACTTGAAAACCTCTTGCTTCCGTTCTTTCCCTTTAATGCAGATAAGCATGGAGAGCTTGAAAGCTCTGAATTATTTTATTCCTGTCAGTTTGGAACACCCTTAGACATATATTTCTATTACATTGCACCACCGGAAGTTTGGAGTTTACCTTTTACAGAGATTAGTGTTATCAGCACTTCTTAACCAGGTTGTAGGAAAGAATTGAGATCTAATGCCCTGAGGCATCCATTGTAGGGAATGAATTAATCTCTCTTGTGCATCTAAAATGGTACAAGTTCTACATCTTCCTTAGGAGAACTGAGAAAATAGTTACTCACACAATGTTCCATGGAGTTTAGTTCTCTTGTGGAACCTCTGTTGAGACAGGCTGCATACACTTGAGCAATCCTTGTCCTCAAGGGGTTTATTATAATCTAGTTGTAGAAACTGATCAGATGTACAAGGAAATATGAAGAGGGAAATTCACATGGCTTCACTTCTTCCTTACAATAAGCCTGTGAAGAAGACTTTATCTTTGTTATTTACAGATAAAGAGGTTGTAAATTACGCAAATAAAGGCTCAGGGTTTTTCAACTAGGAGGTGTTGGAGCCAAGGTTGAACCTGTGTCTGAAACAGCTTTCCTAATCACACCTCCAAAACTCTCAGAGACTTTTCCTTATACCAGGAAGGACTCTTGATTCAAGCTACTGCAAAAGAAGCAAGTTTCATCTCCTGTCTACGCAGTTCTCTGGCCCACAGGAACCAGACGGCATTTCCCTTCTGGAGAAGGGTACTTCTCTCCACGAGCACCTTTGGTCTTGGTCATGCCTGAGATACTCTCTCTCCATAGAGTTTTCCTGTCTTGGGCTTGTTATGGGAAAGAGATAATAACATCATTGAAAACTATTTATAGAAGTGAATGGGCTTCTCAGGTGGCGCAGTGGTAAAGAATCTGCCTGCCAATGCAGGAAATACAAGGGATGGAGGTTCAATCCCTGGGCCGGGAAGATCTCCTGGAGGAGGCAATGGCAACTCACACCAGTATTCTTGCCTGGAAAATTCTGTGGACAGAGGGACCTGGCAGGCTACAGTCCACGGGGTCACAAAGAGTTGGGCATGACTGAGCATGCAGCTCCCAACACAAGTATAGAAGTGACCAGGTGTAAAAATAGCAGTCATCCTAGATTCTGACTTTAGGGAAAGGGGACTAATTTATGAAAAGTTTGGGAGGTATGATTAGGAAAGCAAAGGGTTGTTAGTTTACAGAGAGAATTAGGTTAACTAACAACCATCTTCCAAAAGCTTAATTAAGTCTCTCAGCCCTCAAGTGAGACAAGGAAATAATTGATTTCTGCATTGCTGACGGGAAAGTGGTTGGGGAAAGTAATCCACCCACGGCCAACAAGGGAAACAACATCTGTCCTGGGATTAAATGTATGATTTTCTGGTTCTTGATCCTTTGTTTCACTTTTGAGTCTGGAATGTTCAAGGCCCAGAAGAATTTTTTTGTGTGAGAACCACAAAGCAGGATCATCAAAAGATCCTTTGCAAGTGAGAGACCAAATAATTAAGGATTCACTCCTTAGTAATTTTCTGCCCTTCAAAGAAGTAACACAAACAGTGTGCTGCTTCTGAGCATCAAGGCCATGTGGGTTCATGTGGGTTCATTTAATAAGTGCTGGCACTTCTCATTATAAGTTCTGTCCATCACCCAGTGACTTGTGATGCCAGAAAATATTTGGAGATCTTAAAAATTTAAAGCAACATCCAGAACAAGGTAGACTGAAAGAGATCACAGTGCAGGAAAAAGAAGTAATAAAGGAGGAGGAAAATGCTTCCTAGAGCTATTAAATTCACCAATCACTGAATGCTGTGCAAGGAGGTTTTCAAATGTTTTGCACAAGAACTGCATGTGATAGGCATTTAATTAATTTATATCAGTGTGAAAACTGCGACTGAGATGGAAACCATCTTGTCCAAGTAACGTGTAAAATAGATGGCCAGTGGGAATTAGCTGTATGGCTCAGGGAACTCAAACAGGGGCTCTGTGACAGTCTAGAAGGGTGGGATGGGAGGGAGGTTCGGGAGGGAGGAGGGGACATGGGTATACCTATGGCTGACTCATGTTGATATTTTACAGAGGACTACAAAATTCTGTTAAGCAATTATTCTTCAATTAAAAAATAAATAATTTTTTTTTTTAAAAGAAGGAATAGGACCAGTATTGGAATCCAAGTTGTCAAGTCAGCCTGTTACCTTAATGTGTTAAAAACAAAAAACAAACGCTCCATACCCTCAAAAAACAAAACAACCCAGTCCTGTCCATCTCTCGTGTGTCTTTCTTTACCACGCACACGGATTCCTGCAGCTCTAACACTCTGGCCACCAAACGTGTGCGGGTATTTCCTGCACCAAGCAATTCTCTGACATCGGCTGGGTGTCCTCTAATTTAATTCAGTTCCGACACTGCCTACCTGGAGAGAGTGTCAGATCCCACAGGTTCAGGGTTCAGCTCCCTGAGACTGATACCCGCTTTAGACGCCAACCTCAAGTAGTAGGTCTCCATGTCACCCACAACTTCTGTCCTGTTTGGCTACAAATCAGAGGTTCTCATGACTTCCTCCCCGTTGTGCTGTGCTATGCTTAGTCACTTAATCATTTCCGACTCTTTTCGACCCTGTGGACTGCAGCCCACCAGGTGCCTCTGTTCATGGGCATTCTCTAGCCAAGAATACTGGAGTCGATTGCCATGCCCTCCTCTAGGGGATCTTCCCAACCCAGAGATTGAACCCAGGTCTCCTGCATTGCAGGTGGGTTCTTTACTGTCTGAGCCACCAGGGAAGCCTGGGAAGCCACAGGAAGCCCGTGAAGTCTCATGCCTTCTTCCTCCTTAGATCTGATTAATTTGCTAGCGTGGCTCACAGACCTCAGGGAAACATTTATTTAGGCTTACCAGTTTACTCCAAAAGGATATGATAAAGGAAACAGATGAACAACCAGATGGAAGAGATGTATGGGGCAAAGTGTGTGGGGAGGTGGATGGAGCTTCCATGACCTCTCGGGTGTACCACTCTCCTCGCACCTCCACCTGTTCAACAACCTGGATGCTCTCAGAACCCCATACGACTGAAATTTTATGGAAGACTCATCACATACATATGATCAATCATTAACTCCATTTTCAGCCCTTCTCCTTTATCAGGAGAGTGGAAGATGTGGTTGAAAATTCCAAGTTTCTAATGGTGGCTTGCTGTTGCTTGTGACCAGCCCTCATCCAGGAATGGACCCAAAATTGACCTCTTTTGAACAAAAGATGCCCTTATCACCCAGCAGATTACAAGGGTTTCAAGAGTGCTGTTTCAGGAACTGTGGTCAGAGACAAACATTAGAACAAAAGGTGTTCCTAGTGTGTTTATCACTTAGGAAATTACAAGAGTTTCAGGAGCTCTGTGCCAGCAGCCAGGGGCAGAGACCAACACATACTTTCTACTATCTCACATTTAACTGCACTGTACAGCCTTCCACCTGCAGATCTGACTAAGAGGCTAGCGGAAGACTGTCAGAATTCCTGTGCTTACATGTCTGTTTTTCTCTGCTTGACTGAAAGCTCTTGAGGCCCAGAATCAAGATTTAGTATCTTGGTATCTCCAGAGCCTAAAGTAGTTGGTGAGATCAGTAAAAGTTTGCTGCATGAATGAATGGACATCTACAATTAGTTATAGGCCAAGAGTCAAATATCTCAAATATCTCACCCTCTCATCTAATCCTGAGTCTCTCAGGCTCTCAGAATATAGGCAACATTGCTCACCCTCCTCTGCCCTCCCCACATTCTACTTCAGGGGCCAAGGAAGTCCAAAGCTGCCTCTGGATGTCTAGAAATTTTATACAAGTCACATCTGGATTATGAGACTCAGTTTCTTCTCCTGTAAGTGGACATTTTGATTTAGGGAAGGATGGCAGACAAATGCCTTCAAGGGTCAGACAAGTACAGAAAGTAAGTGATGCAGATATTTGCTGTAAGACAATCAGGAGCAGTGACCTGAAAATCAATCTTCAGTTGATTTTTAAGGATTTTGTGTGTGTGTGCATGTGGCATGTGGGATCTAGTTCCCTGACCAAGGATTGAACCTGGGCCCCCTGCACTGGGAGCTCAGAGTCTGGACCACCGGACCACCAGGGAAGTCCCTCCAGCTGATTACTATATGGGAATGAGGGCTTTTTCCAAAAGATGTGGAAAATCTTGATTTTTATGTGAAAGCTTCCAGTTCTTAAATGTTGGCACAAAATTTTTCAGAAACACAAAATGAGCCAAACTCAACACATCTGTGTGCTGAAATCAGCCCATGGACCTCCAGGGTGCAGCCTCTGGACCAGATGATATCTGAAGTCCTTTCCAATCTGGAAGGATTTGGCCTGGTGGTAGACTGTCTCTTCAATCCATGTGCTTTTGGCTCCCTGGTCTATTTCTGCTCCAGTTTAAGCAGAGTGGACGAGGGCTTAAGTGTAACTGTGTTTATAAACACCCTAAAGAATTCCATATGGTATGCCGAATGTGAAGTTGGCTTAATTTGAAAAGATTAAATGTGCTCAGGCAATTGCAGAGTTGTCTGTTTCATAAATCAATGCAATTTGTTGGTGACAGGCCGGCAAGGGATGAGCTTTGGGAAACGCAGCTGGTGTGACCAGTAAGCCCAGTGGTAGGGACATCAGAGGCGAGTTGTGTGACAGTAGCTCTCCTGAACATTCAAACATCTTCCTCTTTGCAACACACACACACACACACACACACACCCCCTTCTCCCTTCCCCCACCCCCATTTCATTTCCTGCTTCTTAATTTGAACCTTATCCAAATGAAGATTTCCTTTACGCATTCAGGGACAATGCGGGAAGTGCTCAGCCATCCTGGACCAGCTTTCTCGACAGATAGAGGCCCTCGGAGTCACACAGAAGCCCTCAGTTAGGAACCTGAGCGGGGGGTGTAGGCCTGCCGCCGGCATTAACCAGCCACAAGATCTTGGACAATCATTTCCCCTCTCATGAGCCTCATCATGTCTCTAGTTGTAGAATAACGGGAATGAACTTGGATGTCTTAGGTCTCCTGCACTATTAATACTCGTTATCTTTGATCCCCCAGGAGGCAGGAGAAGGAGAAATCTCTCCTGTCTTCTCCTTTAGCATGTTTCTGCTTCAGATGGTGGGCAGCGACCTCTTGGCCTCATGTTTAGGCGTGGGAATGACCTTGGTTCTGCTCTTCTGCAGAGTCACCTTAAGCAGGTGGTTGGGAAGTTTGGTGTGATGGTGGTGCAAGCATAAGGTGGCCCTGAGGCGTCTATGGATCCCAGGTAAGCCTGCAACAGAGGCCCCTCACCATTGACTTTTCCTCTGTCATTTCTGGCACAGTTTCAGGAGCAGAGAGAGTGTCAAGCTCATGTAATCAGGTGTCCTGATCAATACTTCTTAACCCTTCAGAACACAAAAAGGAAGAGGGAAAAGAGTGTGTGAATTAGACCTGTGGTCACAACAGAAAAGCAAATCACAGCGGGTTAAACAATAAGAGGATGATTTAACTAATATGAAAAGAATCCCAGTGTTATACCAGCAGCTCCAGGAATGGATAAATCATCAACTCATTGACGTCATTAAAGTCCCAAATCTCTTTGATATTTCTATTTTGTGTCAAGGCAGTTCTCCTCATTGTAATGAAATGGCTGCCATGGTTCCAGGTATCATGTCTTTGCATATCAAAGTTCGTTTTTCATGTATCTTTCATTTTCCAGTAAGGCAATCCCCCAATATTTCTTTTAAAGTCACAATGTCCAGAAATGAGTCTCATGCCTGTGCTTAAGACCAATCATTAACAGGGAAGTGAAATTACTGTCCTTTGTTTAGAACCCAACAGTCCCGATTCACCTTGAGCTGGGGTGAGGCCCTGCCTCCTCCAGGGTGCAGAGGCCCTACACCTGAACAAAATCAGGGTCAGAATTCAAAAAAGGAGGACAGGGGACATGACTGTTAGAAAGACTACCAATAGCATCTCTACTATCTCTCCTCGTCTCTACCTTGGGGCTGGGAGGGAGGAAAGAAGAGTAGGAAAAAAGAGGAGGAAAGAGGAAAGCAGGGAGGAGGATAGGGGAGAGTAGTAGTTTTGGAATCAAACAGACTCTGTTTTCAATCCCAGCTTTGCCATTTCCTAGCTGTGTGCTCCTGGCATGACCCCAGGCATGTCGAAGCTTGGGTTTCCTGACTTGCAAAAAGGAAGTAAGGTGGAATTTCCATGAAACTAAATGATAAAATAAATATAAGGTGCCAAGCATAGTTTTTGTCACAAAAATAATGTTCAATTAATATTAGGAAGAAGAGATATAGAAGTAGGAAAGAAGCGAGACTTTATAGAGGGCTTTACAGTGTATAAGATGTTTTCACAAATATTAGCCCCTTCAATCTGACAGTCAAGTCACAGATGGGATGTGTTTATTGTTTCCATCTACAGATATTGAAGCTACAGATCAGGGACCGCTTGTGTTATCTTGCTTAAGGTAGTAAGAGCAGGGTGCAGGTCTTCAAAGTCCAAAGCCCCAGAAATATCCAGAAAAAAGTGGTAAAAAATTAAAAAGTGTATTGAGAATAAAAGCATATTATTGTATTTGGAAAACACATTGTGGGGAGGGAGAAACCCTGACAATGGAAAATCAGGTTGTTGATGTCCACCTAAACTCCCAACCTCTATCTTCCTCTACTTAGATTCAATTCCACAAGTATATTGAGCACCTGCTGTGTACAGGGCAGATGGCTGGTCTCCAGAGGATACAGAGGTAGGTGAAATACATCCTCTGTACTCAAAAGAACTCAGAGTCTTGGAAAAGCATAGAGTCATTTTACTGATCTAAACTTTTCAAAATGCAGAGTATTTGAATTAGTACTCTTTTTCTTCCAATTTTCACCTTCCAAATCTTGTAGCTATCTTGTAGCCCACAACCTCTCATGGCCAAGGCTGATACAGACTTTGTGGAGGAGACAGGTACAATGGAGCTGGCTTCAATATTCCCTGTGGTTTCTTCCAAATAGAATAGTCTGTGAGAGCAGGAGATCAGCTGTGTCAGAAAGTGGTTCTGGGAGTTCTGGTGGTCTGGAAGAGGGTGGAATCTTCCTCACTGAGCCAGCCACCTCCTCTCCCCAGCCCGAGCCAGAGTCAAGTCAGCCAACCCTTACCCATCAGGACTCCTACTTGGAGTGAATGGGCCTGTGCTTCACCCAGGCCTGATCTTGACTGGTCACATCTGGTCTTGGGAGCGCCAGGGTGGGTGGGTGGGGGGGCGGTCTCAGTGACTCAGCCACACTTTCCAGACCCTGTTGGGCATCACCACCTGAAAAAAATTGCCAGTGCTTCCCCAAAAGAGGTCCTTAACCTCTGAGACTCAATCTTCTTCCCTGTTCTAAGCAGAACTGATTCCTTTGGACTTCTGGTTCAGAGATAATTTAAGTCAGGTATGGTGTATGTGATGATGAGACACTCTGAGGTTCCAGTGGTCAAGAGGAGTGCAGAGCTTGGGTAGCCAGGCCATAGTGACATGGGTATGAGCTGGAGGAGTGAAAGGCAAGTGGCAGGAGCAGGCTGATACCATCAGAGGGGTTGTACAGGGCTATGGGGCTGGTTTTGAACAGCAGCAGCCTCTCTTTTCCAAGGCAGCCTTGCATTTTACTTAAAGAGCTCATACTTTGGAATCGCGTCTGATGACTGAGACTCTCCAAAACCAGGGCATCAGCAAATCCAGTGCCTGGTGAGGGTCCACTTTCTGGTTCTGTCTCTTTTATAAGGGCGCTAACCCCATTCATAAGTACTCCCCCAATCATCTCCCTAAACCATGGGAGCTCAAGTGAGACCATAGGATTCACCATAACAAAGTAGCCCAGACAGATAGCACTCTAGTCTCCTTACAACTCTCCCCAAGAGAGGCATCAATGTTGCCTGTTAGTCATTCTTCCTGTTAATACCTGGACTTTGGGCTCCATGCACTACCTCCCTCCCTCAGACAATGTAGGTAGCATTTCATGTATAAAAGGGAAGAGCTGTGTTTAAATCCTTTAGAACATAGGCAACATGAGGACATGGACTTTTTTATCCTGTTGTGCGTGTGGTCACACCAAACCACAATGGAGGCTGAGGAATGTCATCTGGCCTGGGATTTGGGAACCTCTGTGGCAATCAGCCCTTCTGATCCCCAAATAACCCTCACACCACTTTTTCCAATGAAAGACTATACTGACCAACTCTGTAAGGGGGACAGTTGAAAGCCTAGTCTAGTTACTGTATCCAGCTTAGGATTCCAAGTCTCTGGGGGATATGTAATGTCTCCACAAAATCCAGACGCAGAATTTCATGTTCATTGACCTGTGAACTAAAAGGACAAGTTATCTGTCACCACCCTCCAGGTACCCCACGTGCTTTGATGGAACAGGGATAGGGCAAGGAGACAAGCAGTCCCATTCAGAAAAGCGCAGAGTAGCAGTCTCTGGCCCATAGTCCATAGATTGCAGAGGAGCAGCCCCTGGTCCATAGTCCATAGATTGCAGAGTAGCAGCCCCTGGCCCATAGTCCATAGATTGCAGAGGAGCAGCCCCTGGCCCATAGTCCATAGATTGCAGAGGAGCAGCCCCTGGTCCATAGTCCATAGATTGCAGAGTAGCAGCCCCTGGCCCATAGTCCATAGATTGCAGAGGAGCAGCCCCTGGCCCATACATAGTCCATAGATTGCAGAGTAGCAGTCCCTGGCCCATAGTCCATAGATTGTACAGTCCTTCCAAGCAAGAGATTCTGCCAGGTAGGAGGGGAATTTTCTTGATCAGACCAGAATTAAACTCCTTGGGGAAAATTATCCATTGTTCTCTAAGGTCTATTATTCTATTGACATTGTGGACCGTTTGTTGTGGGGTCTATCTTATGAGTGTAAGATGTTTACCAACTTTCCTGGCCTCTATCCATTAGGTCCCAGTGGGCAGAGGCATCTCTGCCCCAGGTGTGACAATCAAAAATGTCTCCAGGACTCCGCTGGTGATCCAGTGGTTGAGAGTCTACCTTCCAGTGCAGGAGACATGGGTTTGATCCCTGGTGGGGGAACTAAGATCCCATAGGCCATGAGACTACTGAGCCCATGAGGCCAAAGCAAGACCCAACACAGCCAAATAAATAAAAATTTAAAAAGTGTTTCCAGACATTGCCAAATGTCCTATAAGAACTAATGGTTTTAGGTGTATTATGGTTTTAGGTGTAACAAAGTCCTGTATTATGGTTTTTTGAGCAAGTCTGTCCTCTCACAATCTTAGTAGGATTCTGATCTACATGTGCCCAATTAGTTCCATGAACATAACAAAGGCTGAAGCTCTTTCCTAAACAAAAATGTTCATGAGTGATTTATTTCTTTACATCCAAGTATTTTTTTTCTACTGCATAACATAGTCTTCATTGCTATAGCTTCTAAAAGCATTTTTCTTGCCACTTGTCACTCAACACTAATTATTAATAGTTGGGCAGTGGGCAGCAAGAAAGCTGATACTGGAGATTGGAAAGACTCGTGTTGACAAAAGGCCCTGTGATAGCTGGAAAGGCAAACAGCCAGAACAGAGCCACATGTTTTAGGCTTACGTCATGGCAGCATGCCACTTCAAGGTAAACTTCAGTTTAACTGAAGTTAAACTGTAAACTTTGGTTCAATAAGTCCCTTACAAACAAACCTCTAAGTTGTGAAATTTCAAAGATTTGAATGTGTGCCTTCCATCAATGTCAGGCATGAATGAAACTGCAGCTTCCCCTGCATCTCCTATCGTTGATGATCCTTCAGCTCTACCATCTCCCACCTTCTCTCCTACAAACCTCCTACAGTTCAGTGCTAGAAGCCGATTGTGTTAGTTGGGTACCTAGGCTAACTCTGTTGGACTTATGAATTTGCTCTCAGAACAGAACTCGTTCAGGTGTAGGGGAATTACTGTATTAGTTAAGGAATGTTAACAGTAGTACCCCAACAAAGTATCCATTTCCCTATTGTTAAGATATAAAAACAGGTAATGGTCTTTTTTCCTGGCCCTCTCTCTCTCTTGTCTATCAGTGATTAGCTGGGATGGCAGGTACAAAGCTGGGTTGGCTTCTTCCTGATTAGGAAGAGAATCAGGACGTGGGATGTTGGGCTAAGTGGAGGGCAGAGAGGAAGGTATATGAGTGGGCAAGGGAAACTCGAGGTGGTAGAGGTGAAACTAGATGGAGCCTGGAGCAGCTTCCAGGATGGAGTGCTAATTTCTGAGGTCCAGCGTGGGTGAGACTGCACAGGCCAGGCTCATTCAAAGGGTCTAGAATGAGATGACCACAAGAAAATCACTAAGAGTTCATTAATTCCATATTCAAGTAAGCCAGATGAACTCTGTACTGCTTCCAACATTCCATGTTTTATGTTTAATAAAAGGAAATTTAAAGATAATTAATATTTCATTCTGATTAGGAAAACAGTAAATAAAAACTGAAATGAGATGAAATATTCAGCCACAGGGAAAATGTTAGTATACTGTGATATATACATACTAAAGAAAACTGTGCCATGGATAAACTTGTATGTACAATATGATACCATTTACATTAAAAAGAAAAACTCCCCACTATTGCTGTATGAAAATGTTGTTATGTAGGTAAATGTATAGGAATTGATATGAAAGGACTCACCAATCAAGCTGCTAACTGTGGCTGGGCTAGAAGGGGCAGGAAGGGTGATGGTGCAGAGTTGGGTGATGGTGCAGAGTTGGGTGATGGTTAAAGGGCTTTAAAAGTAACAGTTTTCCTAGAATAGCATGTAAATAACATTTGATAAAAATTAAAAGAATGAAATGGGTCTCTTTGTACTGTTAGATACTGGTTTCTTTTTTTTCCTCCTTGAAGGAAACTATTAACTTGTATTTACTTCTGTGGGGTATGGACAAAGGGAGAAAGCATATGGGAAGTTCCGCTATTAATTTTGTACTTCTCTATGCTCTCAATTTTCTAACCATGTTTGAGTGAGTGAGTGAGTGAGTGAGTGAGTGAGTGAAGTCGCTCAGTCATGTCCGACTCTTTGCGACCCCATGGACTGTAGCCTATCAGACTCCTCCCTCCATGGGATTCTCCAGGCAAGAGTACTGGAGTGGGTTGCCATTGCATTTTCTTCAACAGAGTTTTCTGCATGATAAGAGGATAAACCTCTTCTTCCTTTTTCTTTAAATTCAACTCTATTAAAGTAAACATGTTACTTTAAAGGAACTTACATGAAGTAACATGTGGTCCTGGTTGATAATTTTGAAAATGTAAGAAAGCATAAGGAACAGACTTTAAGTCATGCATAGTCTATCAGACATGATGTTATTAATAACATTTTGATGATTTCTTCCAGTCTTTTTCTTATGTCCATTAATGTTTATTTTAATAAGATTGAGCTATATTTTGCATTCTGTACTGTACTTAATAAGGTATATGAACATTTCTCATACCATTAAATAGTTTTTAAACAATATAATTTATAATCGTTATATAATAGTACTATACATATATGAACATCCCCTACTATATATACATATATAAAATCATAATTATGATGCCAATAGTTAAGCACTCACAGTATTTAGGTTTACATAAGGACTTTACCTATATGGCCCATGGGGGTAATGTATCATCCCCATTTTATAGATGTGGAAGCAGAGGCTCAACTAGATTATAGCTAGAATTAACCCAAGGTATCAAAGCTAGTGAGTGGCTAAGCCAGGTCTCTAACTCATATCTATTGTCCTAACTGCTGTGTTAAACAGCATCTACCATAATTTTTAAACCAACTTCCTTTTGTTAGATGTAGGTTTGCTTTAAAATTTTTACTATGTTAAATAACCTAGTGATGAATATCCTTGTACACATGACTTTGGCCACATCTCAGAAGTCCTTGCTTAGGTTAAATGCCTCAGGGTGGAATTACTAGGTCACAGGAGAACATCTTTCAGGTTTTTGCAGCGTATTCCCAGACCCTTTCACAGGGGTACTTTGGAGCTGTAGGCAAACCCTTCCAAAAGAAAAGGGTAACTCTGCAGGAACAAAGAACTGCAGAGATCATGGCCCTCCTGGGTTGAGGGCTGAGCTGGAGTCCGCTGACTTTGTCTTCTAAGTGATGGCACTCAAGTCGCACCTGGCGCCTGGAGAGTTTTATTGAATTTCCCTGCAATGCCATTATGCTCCGCAAACACCGAGCCAGGCCCCTATTACAGCAGGTAAGCGCACATCTTGCTACAAGCCTCCTTTCAAGTTTCTATTATTTCAAATGTCAAATGCACTTTGCCTCAAGCCTTTTGGCCTTTAATTTTTAAATCCACATGCATTTAATTTATTTATTGGATTTCTATAGGACTTGAGGGAAAATTTAATTCATATACTTCTGGTTCATCTGGCTTAACTCATTTGATGGCTTAAAAAGCTTTGTTGGCTCTCCTAAATAAGAATTTTTGTGTGTGGGTGCAGCTTCTTTTCAGAGATAGGATGCTAGGGAGGGGGATTCTCATTGAAAAGATCATCACAAAGCTAGTGAGGTGATCAACTTGGGGAAGGGCAGGCTCCCAGTCATTCTTTAAGACATTCTGCCTGGTCAAGAAGTTACAAAACAGTACAAGTAACTGGTAAAGCAGCATCCTCTTCCTTGACCTCATTAGATTAATTTGGGAGCCCACTACTGCTACGTGATGTGCCAGGAACCTCAGGGGCACCCCAAATTAAAAAAATTTTAAATTGCATTTCAAAATTTAGAAATGTTCTCATTCAAAAAGTTAATTGGTGACATCTGAACTCTCCAATTTGTCTTTCTTACTAAGATAACTGAGTGGAGATAATTCCAGCCCAAAGTAGTCCAAATCTGATATTTTCTTAAGTCATTTCAGTCCAAAGATGTGTATATGTGTTATTTCCATTAGGCTTTGCTCTGTTTTGTTTCTCCTTTTTTTCCTTACTATGGAAATTTTTAACCATTGAGAAAAGATGAAAGAGGTATATGGTGAACGCCCCTATACACACACCCTAATCCTACAATGATTAACGTTATGCCCTCTGTGCTTTTTCACATGCCAATCTATCTCTCTACACATCTGTCATCTCTTTATACTTCTCAGTGAATTTCAAAGTAAGTTGCAGACATCAGTAAACTGCATCCTCAAATCTGTTAGCATGCCAGTATTAACTAGAATTCATTATTCAATTACATTTTTTCTTCAGCAGGAAAAAATTATACAAGTGAAATGCACAAATCTTCCTTGTATCATCTAATGGGTTCTGACTAATATGATCATTTGAGTAACCAAATCCCACCAAGGTTTATAAATTTCCTCAATTTCTAAATCCTCCATAGAACTTATTTGTGTCTTTTGCAATTAACTCCTCCCCATCCCTTGCCCCAGGTAACAACTGCTCTAATTTCTATCACTATATATTAGTTTCACCTATTCTAGAACTTCATATAAATAGAATCATATCATATGAACTATTTACTTAGTCAAGTTGCCATGGCTTCCTGTTGTAGCTATAGGCCTCCTGGTTGAAATAAGAGCTATTTAAGGTTGACCTTTCTTGCCTTATGTTATAAATTGGAGTTTCTTAACACATTGAAAATGGAAGTGAAGGTACTAGTGGAAATAATAGCCTCGTTAATGCCTTGCTAGAATGGTATTAAATATGCTACAGAGTTATTCTCCTTAATAAAGAGACATTCAGTGGAGAGGCTTGCCAGAAAAATGCGAGCTGTGTTTTGGAAAGAACATGGTCCCCCCTTGACTTACCATTCTGCCTGTCAGAACCACATGGGCCTGCCCTATATTCAGTGTTGCTGGGATTTTGTCCCTCTCAGTATTAACTTCCAATCAAGTCAGAGGTCAAACTAAGATTCCAGTGTTCTCAGAAGACTCCGGCATACCCTTCACAACATGAACAGGAAGGTCTAAGTCCAGCTATGGTGATGTTGGAGGTGGAGCAGGTCACCAGTAGGTGGCGCTCTTCCTCTGAACCATGACCCAGAAGTGCCACCCACCCCTAGCTAAGACCAGAAACCAGCCTGCAGAGAGGCCCTGCCTTCTGAAAGTGACAATGAAAGGAGTCTTTAGATGCTTCTAGTTTTAAAGGCTGCTGAGTCTGTCCTTGACTGAAGTGCTTTGAGCAAGCTGTATTCAGCTGTTTCCAGGGCCTGTTACCTTGAAGCAGAAGTCAGGTTTCCTAAGACCAGAGGTTATGGGATCTTATTAAGTAAAAGGATGCTAGGTGCCTATCAGTGTTAATTAGTACTAAAAAGTTTGGGAAAGAAAAATCTGGGAAGGTGAATTGGAAGACTTGATAGAA
Source organism: Nanger dama (assembly GCA_917880005.1). Lineage (NCBI taxonomy): Eukaryota > Metazoa > Chordata > Mammalia > Artiodactyla > Bovidae > Nanger > Nanger dama. Next base: position 62,327,069 of record CAKJTW010000001.1, on the reverse strand, counting down.
TCTGTATGTTAACCAGAGATATTGGGATAATTTCACTAGGGAAGAAATGTAATTCAGTTCTTTATTCTTTTATATATTTATTCAGTACTCAGCATTAAGGAGAGAGCAGAGTACTTAACTTGTTAAAGAACAGCTGTTGGAGTCAGGCAGACCTGGGTTGAGAGAACCACTCCCTGGGTCTCCGATTTTTCATTGGTAAAATGAGGACTATAAACTCACATCACAGACATTGCATTCCTTGATTCAACAAATATGTATTGAGTGCCCGCGGTGTGCCAGGCGCTGCTCTAGAGCTGCGGGCCCCATGTGAAGGACGCAAGGTCTCTGCTCTCATGAGGTCTCTTTGTTGTTGCTGTTCAGTTGCCAAGTCATGTCTGACTCTCTGTAATGCCACAACCGGCAGCACACCAGGCTTCCCTGCCCTTCACTATTTCCCAGAGCTCACTCAAACTCATGTCCATTGAGTCAGTGATGCCATCCAACCATCTCGTCCTCTGGCATCCCCTTCTCCTGCCCTCAGTCTTTCCCAGAATCAGGGTCTTTTCCAGTGAGTTAGCTGTTGGCATCAGGTGGCCAAAGTATTGGAGTGTCGGCTTCAACATCAGTCTTTCCAACAAATACTGGAGCTCTCAGGCAGGCTATGTTTTTGAAGATGATTGTGCCAGTATATTCCAGCCCACATTCTCTTCTTTATTTAAAAATTTAACTTTCTTTTTTATGTCAAGAATCCTTGCCAACAATGAAAACAAACAAAATCATGAATAAATGCCTATTTTTAAAAAAGTACTTTATTGAAGTATGACTGACATTAAAACAAACTATACATGTATATTATCATATGTAAAATAGATAACCAATGCAAGTTTGATGCATGAAACAGGGCACTCAAAGCTGGTGCTCTGGGATAACCCAGAGGGATGGGATGGGGAGGGAGGTGGGAGGGGGTTCACGATAGGGGGACACATGTACACCCGTGGCTGATTCATGTTGATGTAGGGCAAAAATCACCACAATATTGTAAAGTAAATAGCTTCTAATTAAAATAAATGAGTTTCATTGAGTTAGACAAGGCTGTGGTCCGTGTGATCAGATTGGCTAGTTGTCTGTGGTTGTGCTTTCAGTCTGTCTGCCTTCTGATGCCCGCTTTTAGTGCCTACTGTCTTACTTGAGTTTCTCTTACCTTGTATGTGGGGTATCTCTTCATGGCTGTTCCAGCAAAACGCAGCTCCTGCTCCTTAACTTGGATGTGGGGTATCTCCTCACAGCCGCCACTCTTGACCATGGACATGGGGTATCTCCTTATGGCTACCACTCCTGACCTTGGACATGGTGTATCTCCACATGGCCACCGCTCCTGACCTAGGACGTGGGTTAGCTCCTCTTGGCTGTTGCTCCTGACCTTGGACGTGGGGTAGCTCCTCTTGTCTGAGGTCTTACAAGAAGTAGTGAAAAGAAGAGAAGTGAAAAGCAAAGGAGAAAAGGAAATATATACCCATTTGAATGCAGAGTTCCAAAGAATAGCAAGGAGAGATAAAGAAAGCTTTCCTCAGTGATCAATGCAAAGAAATAGAGGAAAACAGAATGGGAAAGACTAGAGATCTCTTCAAGAAAATTCGAGATACCAAAGGAACATTTCATGCAAGTTCAGTTCAGTCTTTCAGTCGTGTTCGACTCTTTGCAGCCCCATGAATCGCAGCACGCCAGGCCTCCCTGTCCATCACCAATTCCTGGAGTTTACTCAAACTCATGTCCATCGAGTTGGTGATGCCATCCAGCCATCTCATCCTCTGTCATCCCCTTCTCCTCCTGCCCCCAATCCCTCCCAGCATCAGAGTCTTTTCCAGTGAGTCAACTCTTCGCATGAGGTGGCCAAAGTACTGGAATTTCAGCTTTAGCATCATTCCCTCCAAAGAAATCCCAGGGCTGATCTCCTTTAGAATGGACTGGTTGGAGCTCCCTGCCATCCAAGGGACTCTCAAGAGTCTTCTCAACACCACAGTTCAAAAGCATCAGTTCTTCGGCGCTCAACCTTCTTCACAGTTCAACTGTCACATCCATACATGACCACAGGAAAAACCATAGCCTTGAGTAGACGGACCTTTGTTGGCAAAGTAATGTCTCTACTTTTCAATGTGCTATCTAGGTTGGTCATAACTTTTCTTCCAAGGAGTAAGTGTCTTTTAATTTCATGGCTGCAGTCACCATCTGCAGTGATTTTGGAGCCCCCAAAATAAAGTCAGCCACTGTTTCCACTCTTTCCCCATCTATTTCCCATGAAGTGATGGGACCAGATGCCATGATCTTCATTTTCTGAATGTTGAGCTTTAAGCCAACTTTTTCACTCTCCTCTTTCATTTTCATCAAGAGGATCTTTAGTTCCTCTTCATTTTCTGCCATAAGGGTGGTATCATCTGCATATATAAAGTTTTTGATATTTTTCCCGGCAATCTTGATTCCAGCTTGTGCTTTTTCCAGCCCAGCATTTCTCATGATGTACTCTGCATAGAAGTTAAATAAGTAGGGTGACAATATACAGCCTTGACGTACTCCTTTTCCTATTTGGAACCAGTCTGTTGTTCCATGTCCATTTCTAACCATTGCTTCCTGACCTGCATATAGGTTTCTCAAGAGGCAAAGATGGGCTCAGTAAAGGACAGAAATGGTATGGACCTAACAGAAGCAGAAGATCTTAGGAAGAGGTGGCAAGAATACACAGAAAAAGTGTACACAGAAGATCTTCACGACCCAGATAATCATGATGGTGTGATCACTCACCTAGAGCCAGACATCCTGGAATGTGAAGTCAGGTGGCTCTTAGGAAGCATCACTACGAACAAAGCTAGTGGAGGTGATGGAATTCCAGTTGAGCTATTTCAAATCCTGAAAGATGATGCTATTAAAGTGCTGCACTCAATATGTCAGCAAATTTAGAAAACTTAGCAGTGGCTACAGGACTAGAAAAGGTCAGTTTTCATTCCAATCCCAAAGAAAGGCAATGCCAAAGAATGCTCCAACTACCACACAATTGCACTCATCTCACACGCTAGTAAAGTAATGCTCAAAATTCTCCAAGCCAGGCTTCAGCAATACATGAACCATGAACTTCCAGATGTTCAAGCTAGTTTTAGAAAAGGCAGAGGAACCAGAGATTAAATTGCCAATATCTGTTGGATCATCAAAAAAAGAGAGTTCTAGAAAAACACCTATTTCTTCTTTATTGACTATGCCAAAGCCTTTGACTGTGTGGACCACAACAAACTGTGGAAAATTCTGAGAGAGATGGGAATACCAGACCACCTGACCTGTCTCTTCAGAAACCTGTATGCAGGTCAGGAAGCAACAGTTAGAACTGGACATGGAACAAGAGACTGGTTCCAAATAGGAAAAGGGGTACATCAAGGGCTGTATATTGTCACCCTGCTTATTTAACTGACATGCAGAGTACATCATGAGAAACGCTGGGCTAGAAGAAGTACAAGGTGGAACCAAGATTGCCAGGAGAAATATCAATAACCTCAGATATGCAGATGACACTACCCTTATGGCAGAAAGTGAAGAAGAGCTAAAGAGCCTCTTGATGAAAGTGAAAGAGGAGGGTGGAAAAGTTGGCTTAAAGCTCAACATTCAGAAAATGAAGATCATGGCATCTGGTCCCATCACTTCATGGAAATACATGGGGAAACAGTGGAAACAGTGTCAGACTTTATTTTTCTGGGGTCCAAAATCACTGCAGGCGGTGACTGCAGCCATGAAATTAAAAGACACTTACTCCTTGGAAGGAAAGTTATGACCAACCTAGACAGCATATTAAAAGCAGAGACATTACTTTGTCAACAAAGGTCCATCTAATTAAGGCTATGGTTTTTCCAGTAGTCATGTATGGATGTGAGTGAGTGTTGGACTATAAAGAAAGCTGAGTGCTGAAGAATAGATGTTTTTGAACTGTAGTTTTGGAGAAGACTCTTGAGAGTCCCTTGGACCGCAAGGAGATCCAATCAGTCCATCTTAAAGGAGATCAGTCCTGAGTGTTCATTGGAGGGACTGATGTTGAAGCTGAAACTCCAACCAATGGCCACCTGATGTGAAGAGCTGACTCTTTGATAAAGACCTTTATGCATGGAAAGATTGAAGGCAGGAGGAGAAGGCAATAAAAGAGGATGAGATGGTTGGATGGCATCACTGACTCAATGGACATGAATTTGAGTAAATTCTGGGAGTTGGAGTTGGACAGGGAGGCCTGGTGTGCTGCAGTCCATGCGGTCACAAAGAGTCAGACACGACTGAGCAACTGGACTGCCTGATGTCTGGCTTACTTCACTGAGCATGATGTCCTTTGAGTCCATCTATGTTGTTGCAAAGGACAGGACTTCTTTCTCTCTCTCTCTTAAGGTTAAATAATATTCTATCATGTATAGACGTAGATAGCATTCTCTTCTCTTATGATGACTCTGATGGCATCTTCTGTCTTCCTGAATAGGGAAAAGCCTGCAACTGAGGTGGAAGTGATGCTATGTAACTTTGAAGTCTGTGTCACAGACATGAGATAGCATTCTCTTGGTCCTCCCTCAGGACACATGCCTTGAGATCCCTGAGCTCACATAGAGGCTACGTCATTTGCTGTGGTGGAGAGACCACGTGGAGGGACTACTCAGAAATAGAAAAAGGTGCCCAAAGAGCCCAGTTGTTTCAGCCTTCAGCCTTTGGGTGGGTGTTCTGGCTGAGACCCCAAAAGATCAGCATCCTCACTGTGCCTCACTTGACCTCCTTACCTGCACAGTCTGTGAGCCTAATAAGCAGTTGTTTTGTCTGTCAGCTTTGCGTGATCTGTTATGCCACCCTGTTAACTGGAACAGGTTGTATGCTAGTTGGGCAGGCAGAAGATAAGCCAGTGAACAAATAAACAAACAAGGTGTTGTCAAATATGGCTGTAAAGAGTGGAAAATAAGATGCTAAGACTGGAATGTGTGGAGGGAGGGGAAACTCTAGACAGGATAAGGAAATTCTGGCAGAAGAGAGAAGGTGTGAGCTGTGGAGATGTTCACATACAAAAAAGGGCAAGAACGAATATTCTGGGAGGAACAGCCACAACAGCAGGTGCAAAGGCCCTGAGGCAGGCTGAAGCTAGACACATGTAAGGGACTGAAGGATAGCTGGTGTCTCTGGACAATAGTAAGAGGAAGATAACAGTCCCAGCGGAGGTCAGTGCAGACAGAGGACCTCATATATGGACTGGTAGGTCAGAGCTAAGGGTTTGGATTTTTATCCAAGTATAATGGCAAGCCATGGAAAGGTTCGTAGTGGTGGAGAGGTACAGTTTTATTTACAAAGTAACAATATCCCTTTGGCAGCTGTGTGGTGACAGGATTGAAATGTAAGAACTGAAGCAAAGAGGCTAAGAGGCTTCAACCTCCATTCAAGTGAGAACCCATGGCAGCTCAGACTGACCTAGAAGTAGTGGCCATTTTAATAACTACAACAATGGATAACATCATGTTCAGGCATTGTTTCAAGTGCTTTACATGGATTATCTTGTTTTGCCTTCACAGCAACTGTTACAAAGTGGGTTCTGTTATTATCCCAAAGGAGCAGTCAGGTACTTTGCCTGTAATAAGTGGTGGAAGCAGACTCCTAGCTCAGGCAGGACCACTGCTGAATGCTGCTTCCCGGATGGAATCCAGTGGGAGGATTCAGGATATTCTGGAGCACTGGTTACATGATTTGGGGTTCGGAGGAAAAGAAAGAGCTCAAGACTGGAGCTTGTGTTCTGACATGGGCAATGAGGGTAGAGGCAGTGCCATCTTTTGAGATGGGAATGTCTAGGGGAGAAGCAGAGGTGGGGGAGGCTAGAGTTCTCTCATTCTAAAAATGAACAACCATAGTGATAAAATGAGCATGCGTGCATGTTCAGTTATGTCAGACTCTTTGGGACCCCATGGACTGTAGCCTGCCAGGCTTATCTGCCTACAGAATTTTCCAGCAAGAACACTGGAATGGGTTGCCATTTCCTCCTCCAGGGGATCTTCCCAACCCAGGGATCAAAGCCATGTCTCTTGTACCTCCTGCATTGCAGGCAGATTCTTGACCACTGAGCCACCTGGGAAGCCCTGTAGAATGAGCATAATCAAGGCTAACATTTATGGAGTGCCTACCATGTGCAAGTACTCAACCTATACCAATTTGATTTGGCAACAATTTAAAGAAGTAAGGTAGTATCGTTTCCTCACCTTAACGATGAAAGGAAGCAGCAGGGAGGCCGAAGAAATGCGCTGAAGGTTACTGAGCTAGTAAATTGCAGATTTGGAGTTTAGTCTGATTGGCTGTCTGCTCTAACACACCGCTTGTCATTAAATGAGCAAATGCTAAGTACCAAGCACAGTGTCTAATGCAAAGTAAGTGATCAATAAATGGTAGCTATTATTATTGTTGTTGTTATTAGTATTCAAATGTGGTTGATTGACCTTCTCTGATGTAAGTAACAGTGTGTTACTAGGAAATAGAACTCAGTCAGAAAGATGCCATGTCTACAGGAAATCCAGACACTCACGTGTGGAAGTTTAAATGATTCAAGACAACCACACAATACAAAACAGCAGTAGAGGAGGTGCCTCTAGGCAGCGTGTGATGAAGTGCTGAAGGGATGGCATATATCTGGCTACACTGATTTTTTTCAAGTATCTCGAGGAATATTAAAGCCTTGTGCCAGGATTATTAACACATGGATTCGCAACAGGGAGGTTCCTTCTCTATGATTCATTGTGCCCTGACAGGACCCAAACCAAATGTCAAAGCTTGGTATAGTGACATTTACACCGTTTTAATTACCCAGCAAGATTAGTGTTTGTGGACTTGTTAAGCAGTTCCCAAACAAAGCAATGAAATTTAATGGTTCTGCTGTGCAACAAAATTCACCCCCTTTTCATTTCCTTCTCTTTTTCCTCCCTCCTGTCCCCTTCCTCCCTTTGGAGAAGCAGTAGGGACAAATTTTTACTAGTATTTTCAAGACAAATTCCTTGATGTTTTGATGTAATAAAAATGAAAAACATGGGCTGCTCCCACCTTTCTTGCTTTTTGTAATGTTACTTTTTCTCTGTGGTTCCCAATATGCCAGAGATTCAAAGCAATAAGTCAAGCTATGTTTGGAGGAGGCTTTTCACCTTTCCTTTTTTAAAGGAAAAAAACCCTATAAAATTTAGAAATGTGTGTGTGTTAAGTTGCTTCAGTCATGTCTGACTCTTTGAGACCCTATGGACTATAGCCCACCAGGCTCCTCTGTCCATGGGATTCTCCAGGCAAGAATACTGGAGTGGGTTGCATTCCCTTCTCCAGGGGATCTTTCTGATCCAGGGATCGAAACTAGGTCTCCTGCATTACAGGCAGACTCTTTACCGACTGAGCCACCAGGGTCCATGTGGTTCTTAACTGTAAAACAGTGTTATATGCTTGTCACGCCTCTTTCACAAAGAACTCAGAATAAGATACAAAGCTCTACAAACGCATATAAGGTCACATGTACTCCTTGTGATCTGAGAGGCACAGTCCGTGGCCATGGCTGGGGTGGGAGGTGGGGGAGATCGCAGCATGTCTCTGATGACCAGACCTCATTCCAGAGCCAGGTGTATTTCTTAGAACAATGCCGGAGGCACACAATGCCAGGCAGAGGTCAGCAAAGGCTTCCCACCTTGTGCTCTGGTGTCTTCTTCCCTACTATTTACAGAAGGTGCAGAGCCACCCCTATCTGCTGTGTTAAGGAAACCTCTACCTCAGGCTTTTCTCTCTTTTTTTCCCCATGTCTATTTATCTTAGGTATTCTATCAATGTCATGTGCACGGCTCAGGTTGGAAGCTGTCAGCATTTCCCATTTAGGCTGCTATTTCCAGGGGATGGTAATTTGATCGCAACATTTGTTCTGGGTAGCAACAGGCCAAAAGAGGTCTCGATGCAAAAGCATCTTCCACTCACTTAAAAACAACAGCCACCGCAACGCACTCCTTACGTGACCAATTTAAAGTGATGGAGGTCGACAGAAAAAAAAAAACCCTGATATTTTAAATTCCGGAAGATGGAGGGGGTTGTTCTGACAGCGCTGTGAAGTTCAGGGCTGCAGGTCAGCCAGAGTTCATTCTCAGGTATCCCAGCATGGTCGCAGGAGCTGCCAACCCTCCAGCCAGGTCCTGCTTCTGGGGAAAATGGGTAACTGCCGCCTCCTTGCCTCTCCTCTCTGTTGGGAATGGACTAGTGAGGAAGGGAGATCACGGTCAGCTCCTCTTCTTTGGGAGTCTGCAGGCTGGGCAGAGAGCAGCGAGGGGAAGTGGAAGACGCATTACTGTTAAGAGGCTGACCTCTTACATTTGCATACCCAGCCTGAATCACCTCCTGCATCATCTTGAGAGCGCTGAGCAGTCCCGGGGGAGTGACGGACCTCCTGCTTCAGAGGCTTGCTCGTTCCAGTGTTATTTCCTGAGCACCTAATGCGCTTCTTGCCCTTGTGTCTTGCTGGATGTGTGAGGTTGAACTGACATGCTCCTCTTCCCAGGGAGCCTCTGTTGGTGTGGAGGCGTGTCCCAGGTGAATGTACACACACCATCAGGACTTCCAAGGAAATCAGAGGCTGCTTGGAGAGGCAGGATGTGGAGCCTCTCTAACTTTCTAGAGGAAGTGACATTTCACTGGAGAAAAGAAGGCAGTGTTGAAAGTACGGGGTATAGTTTAAGAGGCAGGTTCAAGATCAACACCATCTTTTGAACAATTAGTATGTATATACACTAGGCATCTTGTTGCGTTTCCTTTGTCTGAGTTGGATGTGAGACTTAGGTATCTATTCAAACTGTTTAAATGAAAAAGGAGATTTGTCGAAAGGAGAAAGTTGGTAGAACCCAAGGACATCCAGACCATGCAGGGAGTGGCTTCTTCCCTCTGTCCCTACTGGACTACCTGCTAGGGTTGGGATCCTGGCCCCCTACTTGGCCTTTTCTGATGCTGTCCCAGGAAGGAGGTTGGGGCACCTCACTACAGCCTGGCAGGACTGTGAGCCCAGGCTCTGGGCCTTTGCTGGCAGGGGAGGGAGTGAGACACAGTGTTTCCTGTGGTGTTTGGCTGGAGTAGGATGTTTATTTTCTGTCTTGCTTGGCTTCCCTGTCCTGGCCATTTTGGCAGAGAGGTAGGGACTTTTGGTCCGTATCTATTGGTCTCTCATCCATACTAACCAGGCCTGACCCTGCTCAGCTTCTGAGATTGATGAAATCAGCTGCGTTCAGGGCGGTATGGCTGTAGACTTGGTCTGTATCCACTGGTGCTTCTGGATTTCTAACTTCTTCAGGATCCAATCTGGGATGCACCAGACAAAAAGAAAACCCAGGCAAAACATTCCTCAGCCATTCAGCCTTCTTTCAGAGACTTCTGTTCATATGATGTCTAGCGTTTTTAGTTGTACTTGCCATGAGGAATGGGAGACATTCAGAATGAATGTCTATTGGATCCTTCTGAAAATGAGAGTAAGTCAATGACCTTCTTGGTTTTTTTTAAGTTTTAATTAATTAATAGTTAATTTTTATTGACTGGAAGAGTCTTTAAATTCTGCCATGCTTTACAATTTTCAAGTTTCACATAGGTGATTTCACATAATCCTATATTAATGCTTTTTTCTCCCTTACCTCCTCTTTTACCCCTCCCACCTTTCCCACTCCCCATGGGTAACCATCCATTTTTCTCTATATCTGGGAGTCTGCCTCTTTTGGTTGTCCCATTCACTAGTTTGTTGTATTTTTTAGACTTCACATATAATCAGTCACTTTTCTACTTTAACAGTCCGAGTCAGATTCTGTTGTTTAAAACTAAGATGTTATCTGACACAGAGTTCTTAATGGTGAATAACAGAAAACCACTCAAACTAGTTTTAGTAGACCATGACTTCCCCGAGGTTTGGAGCCAAGCCCTAGAATCTCTAGGAGAGCCAGAGAGGAGTTGTGAAACCAGCATCTGGGCTCAAACCACATCTGGGAACAGTTACAGCAGTGACGCCTCTGCCGCCACCCCAAGGCCATGCCCGGGCACAGGTGGAGAGCGTGCCCTCCACTGCCCCCAGAAGCAGAAGATTCTGCTGTCATCTTTGCCAGGGTGAATTCCATGTGGCGCTTGCGACACTGCATCACGTCTTCTGGGTCAAAGTCCATTACGTGGATGTTTGGAGGCCAATGTCTGTGTCCTGGCCACAGGGAAGCTGGGAAAATCAGTCGGGGCTTCTGTCTTGTGAAGGTGAGGACACTTTCAAAATACAGAACGGGTTCTGGGTGGGCCCAGACATGACAGGTGTCCACCACAGAGCTTACTCAACAATGTAAGTGAGGACACAGACGGCCCAGACTCAGGCGCAGACAGAGGAGAAGAAGAGGAGAAAATGTATCTGAAAGATAGTGAGAAGGCGGAATCACTAAAAATTCATAACAGACTGGGTGTGAAGCATGAGTAAGAGGAAGAATCTAGTTACTAGTCAAATATTTATGATTTTAAGCCATGTCCAGTTATTGAGTCTGTGGCTGATGGAGGATCCAGTTACCAAGTCCTAAGACTTTTGTTGGGAGTAATTTTCCTGAAAGTACATAAAACAGAGCTCCCCTGTTTTTCTGCATTACCAGCAATTGTTATTGGACCTTTCAACAGGACTGACTTTAGTTTTATGAGTGCTACAAGCCAAGACCTTCAGAAACAAGCTAGGCAGATCTTCAAGACAAACATACCTGAATGGTGTCTTTCCTCATGGTGTCACAACACAAATGTTTTCTTTTATCATCCTTATATATAATCATCTTCCAAACTATATTTGAAAGATTTGTCATATCTACACATATTAAGTAAATAAGCAATAATAAAACAAATCCCCATATCAATACAATTATGAAAGACTAAGACTGAGCAATGGGGACAATAGGTCAGAGCAAATTATAAACTAGAGATTAAAGAGGCTAGTGGAATTGCATCCAAAGCTTAGATATGATATTCCTGGCATCACTTGAGAGAACAAAAATGAGATGGACTGTGTACACGTGTTACTGTGGACTAATTGTATCCACCCATCCCAAAATATGGTGAAGCTTTAACCCCCAAATGGAGAAGGTGATGGTACCCCACTCCAGTACTCTTGCCTGGAGAATCCCATGGACAGAGGAGCCTGGTAGGCTGCAGTCCATGGAGTCGCTAAGAGTCGGACATGACTGAGCAACTTCTCTTTCACTTTTCACTTTCATGCATTGGAGAAGGAAATGGCAACCCACTCCAGTGTTCTTTCCTGGAGAGTCCCAGGGATGGGGAGCATGGTGGGTGCCGTCTATGGGGTAACACAGAGCCAGACACGACTGAAGCAACTTAGCAGCAGCAGCAGCAGCAGTAACCCCCAAAGTGATGTGTTTGGAGTGGGATTTTACAGGATTAATTAAGGTTAAGTGAGATCATGAAGGTAGGGCCCTGACCTGAAAGGCTTGGTGTCCTTATAAGAGAAGATACCAGAAAGCTCGCTATCTCTCTACTGCGTGAGGATGCAGTGGGAAGGTGGCCCCTGCGAGCCAGGAAATTAGGTATCACCAGAACCTGACCATGCTGGCACCCTGATCTCAGACTTCTAGGCTCCAGGACTGTGAGAAATAAAACTCTGTTGTTTAAGCCACCAAGTCTACGATATTATGGTACCCTGGGCTAAGACATATATTCTGTACATGTCCAGTTATCAAGACAGAAAGAAAACTTTTCCCAGTTCTGAGCTCCAAGAGTAACCCAGCCTTGCAGGTTACTTAGATAAGAGAAATCCAACAACCTATTAAAATTTTACAGTTGTTTGTCAAAAAGATGACCTTAAACAGTTTCTGATAAAATAGTTGATGCCTGGAAGTTAAATTACAGCTCATTGCAGAGATTTGGAGGACTAAGTCATATCACACAGGTTCTGAGCTTCCTGGAATTTGATAAGAGGTGTGCAACAAACAGATGACAGCTGGAGTTTCCATCAGCCTCTGGGAATTGGCATTATTTCCAGCCCATATTTTCTGTGTGGCAGCCCACAGGTTGGAACACCCATGAGAGTACCGTGTGTATGTGTGTGAATCTCACATGTGCCAAATGACAGCAAAATGATGAGCACAGCTTCAGAGAAATGTCTGATCAAGGTCACATGCATACAAAAATACCTTCAAGAGCCAGACAGGTGGGGCTGTGTGAGGAGTGGGCCCAGAGGGTGCACACCTGGTCAAGAGGAAGCCGCTAAATTTTTCAGAAGTGAAGAAACGCCCTGCAAGAATATTCTGCATGTCAAAGCCATCTATGGGCAGCATTCATCCAGAGACCCCTCACCCACCTCGCCACCCCATCCTGTCCTCAGGCCTCACAAACTACAAGACTGTTACTCTGAGATTTCCATGATCCTGTCCAAATCATGGCTAACAATTCCAATGAAGAGAGCTGGTAATGTCCACAAAGCAACTCTTTAAAACAGTAATGACCTAGCAGGACTTTGTCACACGAGCTCAGAGAATGGATGTCCTCAACTCTGCTGCGGAGTGCAGTGCTCTTTTTGCTCTTTCATTTGCTTGGGCGTGTTTCCCAGCTGTGTGTCCTTCAGCAGGGTTTCTAAATGGGTTAACAACACCTTCCCTCAAAGTGCTTGGTCAGGATATTTGTCGCTTTCTCACAGCCATGGAAAATGCACACAGGGATTGAAAGGCCCAGTTCATGCAACATTGCTCAGAGGATTTGAGGATTCCATTACTGCACAAATCCTTTAATTAAAGCCAGTTCCTCCAGGCCCCTGTTACCCGAGCCCAATCCATAGTGTCCCCGGCGACCTTGGGAGAGTTGATTAATTGACGAGTTGGCAGTGCAACCATTCCTTCAAAGATCCCAAGATATATCTGCTAAAACAAAAGTGCCCCCGGACACCGTATGGGCCTGCGTTTGCAGTGGCTCTTAAAATTTATCTGCAACTTCTCCCCGGTGTGACTAATGTCTGCTGCCTTCTACTCAGTGGCTGTTTCGACCCTTCCTCTCTGAGGCAAAGAACTCTTCAGAGAGGAGATATTTTGGAAACTCAAGAGGGCGTTTTTGCAATTTGGCAATAAGAAGTAACATTCTCCACTGGGCCCAACTTACAGTTGATATCAAAGGAGCCAGATTTTTAAAAATCTCTCTGCCTTGGCTTTTCAGGGATTCAGCACTAAGCAATTATATCTGGAAACACCAACATCTAGATTCTGCTTATCAGAAGAGTGAATTGAAGGGAACCAGGATAACAGCAAAGTCAGGCGGGAGCATTCTTCCAAGGCAACTCTTAAGGGTGACTCTAAATGTTTCTTCTTGATAGCTCTGGGTATTCTCCCTTTGTCTTTGTCAGCATGCTATGTATCAGGCTCTAGTAAAACTGGGTGCTGACTCATCTTTTCAGAAACCTAAGAAACAAAAGAGTTCAACCAAAGGCAAACTTCTAAAAAGGTCTAAAGAGCAATGAGTTCTGTGCAGTTTGTCTGTCTGAACACAAAGATGGTTCTGTGCATGTGTATTTGAGAGAAGAACATTGAAAAAAGCTGTATAATAGAAGAAGAATTTGGAGTTTTTAAGGCAATCCTGGAGCAAAGTGGTAAGAAGGTGAGAGTGGGAAAGAAGAAGGAAGAGGAGGCTGGAAGGAGGCACAAGGCTGCCCAGTTGTGTTAGGACTCCTCTCTGAACCACATCCTCCCATCTTCAGAGGATCCCACCAATCAGGTACTCCCCTATCTTTTTTTTTTTTTTTTTTCAGAACGAACAACTTTGTTGACTATAGTTGATTTACAATGTTGTGTTAGTTTCAGGTACATGGCAAAGTGATTCAGTAATATATAAATATATATATTCAGTTAAATATGCCGTGCTGTGCTGTGCTTAGTCACTCATTCGTGTCCAGCTCTGTGCAACCCCATGGACTGTAGCCTGCCAGGCTTCTCTGTCATGGGGATTCTCCAGATAAGAATACTGGAATGGGTTGCCATGCCCTCCTCCAGGGGATCTTCCCAACCCAGGGATTGAACCCAAGTCTCCTGCATTGTAGGTGGATTCTTTACCATCTGAGCCACCAGGGAAGCCCCTAGTTTTATATATGCTGCTGCTAAGTCACTTCAGTCGTGTCTGACTCTCTGCGACCCCATAGACGGCCGTCCACCAGGCTCCCCCGTCCCTGGGATTCTCCAGGCAAGAACACTGGAGTGGGTTGTCATTTCCTTCTCCAATGCATGAAAGTGAAAAGGAAGTTGCTCAGTCATGTCTGACCCTTAACATGGACTGCAGCCTACCAGGCTCCTCCATCCATGGGATTTTCCAGGCAAGAGTACTGGAGTGGGGTGCCACTGCCTTCTCCAAGTTTTATATATATGTATATATAATTCCCTTTTCAGGTTCTTTTCCATTATAATTTGTTACAGGATATGGAATTTAGTTCCCTGTGCCAAACAGTAGGTCTTTGTTGTTTATCTATTTTATATATAATAGTGTGTATCTGTTAATCACAAACCCCTAATTTATCCCCCACCAGATGGTGACTGCAGCAATGAAATTCAAAGACGCTTACTCCTTGGAAGGAAAGTTATGACCAACCTAGACAGCATATTAAAAGAAGAGATATTACTTTGCCAACAAAGGTCCATCTAGTCAAGGCTATAGTTTTCCAGGGGTCATGTATGGATGTGAGATTGGACTGTGAAGAAAGCTGAGTACCGAAGAATTGATGCTTTTGAACTGTGGTGTTGAAGAAGACTCTTGAGAGTCCCTTGGACTGCAAGGAGATCCAACCAGTCCATTCTAAAGGAGATCAGTCCTGAGTGTTCATTGGAAGGACTGATATTGAAGCTGAAACTACAATACTTTGGCCACCTCATGCAAAGAGCTGACATATTTGAAAAGACTCTGATGCTGGGAAAGATTGAGGGCCAGAGGAGAAGGACAACAGAGGATGAGGTGGTCGGATGGCATCATCGACTTGATGGACATGGGTTTGGGTGGACTCTGGAAGTTGGTGATGGACAGGGAGGCCTGGCATGCTGTGGTTCATGGGGTCACAAAGAGTCGGACACGACTGAGTGACTGAACTGAACTGACACTTCCCCCAAGTGCCAAAAGCCAAATACATTCCAGGGCCCCACATGACCCAGTCTTAAGTTGATGTCATGGGCAAAGTAACACATTATGCTAGCCAAGATGAATACCTAATTCCAAGCTTTACTTGAATGCCTGTAATCTCATATAAGGAAATGCAGTTAGTAAACCTCATGAGAAGGACTATAGAGCTATAGAGCGATGCGGAAAGCATGGGCCTTGGGTCAGGCAGCCTAAGACTTTGAATTTGGTCTTGCCACTTATAGGCTGTGAGATCTTTGCTGAATCACTTAACCTCTCTATGCTTTGCTGTGCTGGGCTGTGCTAAGTTGCTTCAGTCCTGTCCAACTCTGTGCGACCCTATGGACTGTAGCCTGCCAGGCTCCTCTGTCCATGGGATTCTCTGGGCAAGAACACTGGAGTGGGTTGCTATGCCTTTCTCCAGAGGATCTTCCTGACCCAGGGATCAAACCGCATCTCTTAAGTTTTCTGCATTGGCAGGTGGGTTCTTCACCACTAGCACCATCTGGGAAGCCACTGCTTTAGGTCTCTCATCTGTAAAATGAGGATGATTGCAGTACCTACTAATTAGGTGATGAGAGTGAAATGAATTAGCTTTTGTCAAGCCCTCAAAACAGTACCTGACATGTAAGAAAAGCTATATCAATCTTGTAAATAAATAGTAAAAATAGTAAGTAACTACATGCTAGCATCCACTTTCTCTGATACTCAACTCAAAAGAGTGCTTCTAATTTTCCTCTCTGTCATTTCTTTTTCATCACTTTCTTACTCTTTTCTTTTACTCTCTCTCTTTGAGAAAAAGCACTGCATTTCCTGATGCAAATCTCCACTTTTGTCACCTCATCTCTTCCCAACCCAAAGAGTACCCAGATCTGCCTGCAAGGGGCCTGGTAGGGGTTGGAAAGGATAAGACAGAAAAATGCAGAGTAAAACATGTCAGAATTTGCCCCATTAACTGAGGATGAGAGAGTGGGGAAAATGCCATGATTTGTATTCTCAGATAATATTTTCCTCTTATGTTTGATGTGAGTGACCACAGAGAGGGAACTGAGGAGGGTGCTGAGTTTCATTTCACATCAGGCAGCAGATGGGAGGCAGCATGAGAAGGTTATGGAACCTGAAGGTGACCTCAAGAACCTAAGGTCACCCAGGAGTTCACAGAATCCTTGGCAACTTTTGACTTGCGTAGGCTCTGGCTGTGCAGGAAGTGTGATCCAATTTCTTTAACATCTTGGGTAGGAAACATGAAGCACTATCAGTACACAGAAAAATGCAGAGTAGGTTTCTTATGCTGCTAAGTCACTTCAGTCGTGTCCGACTCTGTGCGACCCCATAGACGGCAGCCCATGAGGCTCCCCCCATCCCTGGGATCCTCCAGGCAAGAACAGTGGAGTGGGTTGCCATTTCCTTCTCCAGTGCATGAAAGTGAAAAGTGAGAGTTTAGTCACTCAGTCGTGTCTGACTCTTAGCGACCCCATGGACTGTGGCCCACCAGGCTCCTCCATCCATGGGATTTTCCAGGCAAGGTCACGGGAGTGGGGTGCCATTGCCTTCTCCAAGGTTTCTTATAAAGGGAGGCAAACATTTATCAGAACTCTTATAACAAGAAGGAGATGGATGGCTAGTGTTTAAGATCTTAATCTGTTGTACAGGAAGAAGAACAATTTATTAGGTTAAATAATAAGTACAAAAGATCTATTTGGTGTATATAAGATGGTTTGCATATATTCATACATATATGAATACCTATATTCATTTTTACACATAATGAACCATATGCTTGTGGAAATGGATATATTAAATAAGTAGAATATAAAGGAATATGTTTGGCTAGTTAGACATGTGAGCAATATGGTGAAAATGTGTAAGAGTCTACAATCTGGCGACCACAAGACGAAGTGAGTTCAGGACTCAGCTGGAGACTGATCATGTGGGTTAGTGGTCGCAGTTAAGAATGAAAGGTACCAGCTTCATGGCTGGTTGTCCTGGTAATCACATTATAATGAGCAAAATCGCATACAAATAAGGTAAATGGAAAGGGTGGGAGAAGACAAGAAGCTGAGTGACTGGCCTAAGACATTGAGTTGTGAGCTTGGGTATGGCTACTGGTACTTCCTCTGGCCTGAAGAAATCCAAGGTGAAGAAACCAAGTGCCTTGTCCATCTTATTTTTGCCACAGCTAAGCTGAAGCATCCAGAGACCAGGGGTTGATATGAGTTGTCTACAAATGTGAGTCTGGATTATTCTCCCTGCTGCAGCCTGTAACGAGGGACAGACTACCCAGGGTGATGGGTGGGGGAAGGGTGGTTGGGGGGGATTCAACTTACCTCTTATTTGAGTTTCTATAGGAAACAGATGCTGCAAAAGGTCTAGGGGATACAATTATACACCAACTTTGTCATTCTCCTGCCTTCCCATTAAACGTGCTCCCTGGGGGAAGAGATGAGTTCTTTTCCTGCCTGTGAGTAGAAACTTAGGCTCATTGTATTAGCTTACAAGACATTCTTAAATAGTAAAACATTCACTTTCTATCATAAACACAGTATCAATTTGAGTCATTTTAAATGCTCCGGCCTCCTGAGGGTAATGATGTCTTTTATTTTTTTCAGGTAAGGAAATTGAAGTTTGGAGAGAATAATTGATTGAAAAGAGGTCCCAGTGGTAGAAAGTGGGGAAGTCGGGATTCAAACCCATGGCCCATGTGTGCTTCCCTAAAGACTTTACTTCCCACCCCCACTGAGTGCATCAAAGTGACCCTCCTTTCTCTCAAACCTGTTTTGTCTACCCTTGGAGCAAGAGATGAGTGAAGGGTTGAAAAACAGTTGCATCCTAACTTCTTAGCAGGTCCTGACTCTTGGAGGCAGAACTGTGAGAGTAGCATTTACCATTCTGTCCCAGTAGGAAAAGAACTAAATAATTCATAAGCAGATGTCTTGACCTGTGGTCCATGAAAGATCTCCTGGTGGAAAGATTAGTTTTGTCTCTTAGATTTTCTTTGGTGTCACTTTGTAAATTATCTTTGTGAGAAGACTGTATTTATTGTAAATGTAAACATGTTTTTGATGTGTGGTTTCATTACAAACTAATGTTGCATGGGAAGGGTATTACTTGATAACAGACATACTAGCCATGACCCTGACTTCCTGTTGGCAAGAGGAGCATCCACTGATAGAAACAGACCACAACATACCCATCACTGGGTATGTAAGGCCTAGCTTAATTGGAAAATATCTAGAAAAGAAGTGATGTCCACATTTACATATATTCTTTGTTTTGATTTTTTTTTTCAGTGAGCATGATAAGGACTCCCACCACCACTCCCCTCAAAATGCTGCAGTGTCCGTAGCATGGCAAAATTATGTCTGTCCACTTTGCAAATACACTGGACAAGGCAAACATTTTTCATGAGAAGGCTTGATTTTAAAAGGCAGAAACCATGTCTAAATTTGTATTGTCTCAGAACAACATTCTTTTGTCAAAACATCTTCCACAATTTTTTATTCATACCTTTCAAGTGAAATAAGCCACGTATAGTTAGTGAGATTTGAGGAAGTCCTTACTGTGTGGATTTGGCCCTAGTTTATTTGGGACTTGGAGCAGATAAAGAAAACTGAAGCTTACCTCTGTCAAATAGCAACCTAACTTTGGAATTGTTGACGTTTATTTTATTACAGTGTTTTGAAAGTCCCTTGGACTGCAAGGAGATCAAACCAGTCAATCCTAAAGGAAATCAACCCTGAATATTCTCCAGACGGACTGATGCTGAAGCTCCAATACTTTGGCCACCTAATGTGAAGAACTGACTCACTGGAAAGGACTCTGATGCTGGGAAAGATTGAAGGCAGAAGGAGAAGAGGGTGGCAGAGGATGAGACAGTTAGATAGCCTTATCAACTCAATGGACATGAGATGGAGTAAACTCTGGGAGATAGTGGAGGACAGGGAATCATGGCATGCTGAAGTCCATGGGGTTGCAAAGAGTCACACATGATTTAGTGACTGACCAACAAAACCTATGAAGATGTATTGTTTGGAACTGCTGCAGCCATTTTGTGACCATGAGGAGGAGGCCAAGAGAACTGTAGAGAACTTGACCCAGAATTCTGATCTTGTTGAGCTGCTAAACTATCACTGGAACTCCCTATCTTTGGATTACCTTGTTAAAAAAAAAATACATTCCTAGGATCTAAATAACCTGAGCTGAATATTTTGTTACTTGCCCTCTAATATTAGGATCTGTGTTTCAAACCTTGTCTTGGAGAATGCTGCTATTCCTTGGTATAAGTTTTCTCTCAAATGGCAAAAAACTTTAGGGGCTCTGATTCTTTCGTGAGTTAATGTTTAATATTTTCCAAAGGAAAAACCAACTGGTTGGGTATTGATATGTCATGTACAGATCATGTCCAATTGTATATTACAATTTCAATTTCATCTATTTCAAGATAAATATCATGTTTTTAAAAGTGAAATTTACCTTTAAGAATATATAAGATTGACTTTTGTCTTATTGTTCTTATTTTTCTTTCTGGAATGGATCATTAATTTTTGACTAATCAAAAGTGAGAGAAATGATTTTTTTTTAAGATCGAACATAGATGAAGTAAATACATTTCTAATATAATTAGTTCCTTGCATGTGATTTTTTTCCTACTTATGTTTCAAGAGTATTTTCTCTGGGGAGGGATCCTATACCTTTTATCAGATCCTCATATGAGTCTGGAATAGAAAAAATATTTATCTTGAGTTGGTATGATAGGATAGACCATATTCAAAGCCTCAACTTTTGCTAGATATTCACCTACTTTTTATTACGAATGGGTGTTGGCTTGGCCCAAATTCCTACACAATGGTCCGTTCCTACACCTCCAGTCCATGCCATGGTAGTATGGTGCATTCCTACACTGTTGATCTCAATGGTAGCTACAGGATTTGCTTTAGTTAATGAAATGTGAGTAGAATTAACATGTATCACTTCCAGGCAGAAACTGTAAGAGCCAGCACACAATTCATCATATTCCCTCTGACCCCTCTGTGAACTTGGAATCGTGTAACAAAATGGCACATCTGCCAAGGTTCTATTGGGTTGTGAGTGGCTCTGGTTAGTAGAGCTCCCTCGTCGACCCATGATGGGCATGCGGCATGAGTGAGAAATTTGAACTCAATTGTTGTCAGCTGCTAAGGTTTTCAGGTTGTTATTGTAGCACAACCTAACCTATCCTGATGGATCTAATGTCCATTTCAATCCTTCCTGCTTTATCCATTCATATCTCTGACCTCAAATACATGCAGCATGGAACAAGGGAAAGGAAGGAATTTCATTTACAGAGTGCCCAGGATAATGTAAGGTCTTATTCCTAAAGTCACCTTATTTCAACCACACAAATAGCCCAATGACACAGGAAGGGCTTCTAGTTCAGCACAGGGTTCAGGAGATCAAGGCTTGGAGCTTAAGCACCCAGTACTGGGAGCCTCAGTTTCTACTCCAAAGCTCTCACTCTTTCCATTGCAGCAACTGTCTCTCACTGCAAGACTGGCTAAGGTCATTCTGGGAGAGATGGTTCTGGATCTTAAAAAATAATAATAACCTTTACTAATGACCTGGTAATTGTTTTTATAGCTTCCCAATGAAGTGTAAAGTGTTCTAAGAGACAACACAGGACAATTTCCTTTGATGGTGAAGTTCTCCAAAGAATAATTGCCTCAATCTGGGCTCCTGGTCCCCTGACTTCAGAGTGATATTGAACGGACCCTGAGTTGCTGGCCTAGAAAACCTGCCGAGGTTGGCAGGAAGGTTGGCTCATATTTATCTATATTTTAAAGCAGTAATCCTATCTTTCTTTTTCAAAAATGACCACATAATAGCATATGAACAAATAATAAATAGCTGGCCTTTGTCGAGCACTTATACTGTGCTATGACTGAGCTCAGCACTTCAAGTCCCCACCCCCTCCAACCAAGGCCCAGCGTGGTGCCTGGCACGTGGCGAGGGCTCCGTAAACATCTCTGTAATGAATGAATCACCTACAACAAACATTTGTTAGACCTGCTGCTTTGAGCTCTGCTCAAATGCAATGAAATACTTTCTGCTCAAATACTTGTGCTGTGCTAAGTTGCTTCAGTCGTGTCTGACCCTTTGCAACCCTATGGACCGTAGCTTGCCAGGCATTTCTGTCCATGGGATTCTCCAGGCAAGAATGCTGGAGTGGACCTGTCTTATGACCCAGCAATCCCACTGCTGGGCATACACACCTAGGAAACCAGAATTGAAAGAGACACGTGTACTCCAATGTTCATCGCAGCACTGTTTATAATACCCAGGACATGGAAACAACCTAGATGTCCATCAGCAGATGAATGAATAAGAAAGTTGTAGTACATATACACAACGGAGTATTAGTCAACCTTTAAAAGAATACATTTGAATCAGTTCTAATGAGGTGGATGAAACTGGAGCCTATTATACAGAGTGAAGTAAGCCAGAAAGAAAAACACCAGTACAGTATACTAACACATATATATGGAATTTAGAAAGATGGTAATGATAACCCTGTATGCGAAACAGCAAAAGAGACACAGAAATTTAGAATGGACTTTTGGACTCTGTGGGAGAGGGAGAGGTGGGATGATTTGGGAGAATAGCATTGAAACATGTATACTATCATGTAAGAAACGAATCGCCAGTCTATGTTCGGTACAGGATACAGGATGCTTGGGGCTGGTGCACGGGGATGATCCAGAGAGATGATATGCGGTGGGTTGTGGGAGGGGGTTCAGGCTTGGGAACTCATGTACACCCGTGGCTGATTCATGTCAATGTATGGCAAAATCAATACAGTATTGTAAAGCAAAATAAAATAAAAAAAAAAAAAAAAAAGAATGCTGGGTGGGTTGCCATGCCCTTCTCTAGGGAATCTTCCTGACCCAGGGATTGAGCCCATGTCTCTTACGTCTCCTGAATTGGGAGGCAGATTCTTTATCACTGGTGCCACTGGAACTTGACCTCTGCCCAAATGCAGTGAAAATTTATTGAGACCGGGGCGGGGGCAGGGTGGGGGGAGGGAAAGGTTAGTGTTCAGACAACTCAGTCACTGAATTTGCACCTAAAAACCTTTTGAAATTCCAAGACAGTGAGAAGATTAATTTTAATTGGAAACATTAATGATATAAGCTAATATTAGAGTTAGGTCAAATTTATGATCTAGGAGAGTTGCCTTTTACTTGTTTCGGTACAAGTAACTGGACTCCCCTCTGTCCACAGGGACATTACGTCCCTGTAGGATAGATAATGTGTTCCGTCTATTAGGACTCTTCATGGTTTACTTACAAAGCCCCTCCCAAGAGCTGTCTCACTTTACTCTCACAGTTTTCCTGTGCGGGAGGCAGGGCTGATGTGTTTATTATGAGTTGCAGCTCAGGAAGTTTGGAGACATCCAGGGAACTGCCTGAGGAGCTGCACACTCATCCAGGGCAGAAAAGGCTGGAACTGGGACGTGAGCTCTGAGAGAGGCCAGTGTGAAGTGTTTTCCATCACACCGGGGATCTTCCTCCTTCTCGGCTTCTGATAGGTCCTGGGACGAAGGCGCTAAGCAGATGGTGGGCTGTCGCACCTTTTGTGTTGTTGTTGTGCCTTATAAACGCATGTGTTGCTAATCTACGGTTTATTCCATGCTTGCTGCTTGGTTAGCTATGATGTTCCCCGTAGTGTGTGCTGTGCTTAGTTGCTCAGTTGTGTCTGACTCTTTGTGACCCCATGGACTACAGCCTGCCAGGCTCCTCTGTCCCTGGCTCTAGACAAAAATACTGGAGAGGGTTGCCATGCCCTTATCCAGGGGATCTTCCCAACCCAGGAATCAAACCCAGGTCTCCCATATTGCAGGCGGATTCTTTACTGACTGAATCACCAGGGAAGCCCATTCCCTGTAGTAAGAGATAACATACCTGTGATGGTTGAGATGTCAACTTGGCTAAGCTGCAGTGCCCAGTTGTTTGGTCAAACACCAGCTGTAAAAATATATATTTTAAAGATGTGATTAACATTGAAACCAATGGAGTCGAAGTAAAGCAGATTACCCTTTGTAATGGGGGTGGACCTTAGCCAGTCAGTCCAAGTCCTTCAGAAAAAAGGCTGAGATCTCCGAAGATGAAGAAATTCTGCCTCCTGACTATCTTTGGCCTCCAGACTGTAACGTTCACTCCTGCAGGAATTTCCAGCCTGACAGCCAGCCCGGTACATTTTGGACTTGCCAGCCCCCCACAACTGCATGAGCCAATTCCTTAAAATTCACTTGCCTCTCTCTTTATTCTGTATACATACATATTTACATCCTGTTGGTTCTATTTCTCTGAAGAACCCTGACTAACACAACACCTTATGCCTTTCTGGCAGATGATGACAACGGAGGAAAGCTCCCACTCCCGGACTGCCTCCTCTCTGCCTTTCTTGAACTATCTCATGTAACCTTCACAACAGCTCAACATGGGCAGTGTTACTCCCTCATGACACCAATGGAGAAATCAAAGTGGGTCGAAATAACTTACTCAAGGTCAAAAAGCTAGAGAGTGACAGGGAATGGAGCCAGGTTTCCTGTCCCAAGCACTCAAACATCTTTGAATTCATCAGGCCATCCATTTTCTAAGACAGTCAAAGACTGTGTCATGGTAAAAATTAAGCAGCTGATTATATTTTTCAGAGATGATATTTTATTCATTGGGAAATAGCAGCCATTTGTCAAATATTATTTGAGTAGTGTTAGTTACTCAGTTGTGTCCAAATCTTTGTGACCCTGTGGACTCTATCCTGCCAAGCTCCTCTGTCCATAGAATTTTCCAGGCAAGAGTACTGGAGTGGGTTGCCATTCCCTTCTCCAAGGAATCTTGCCAACCCCGGATTGAACACGGGTCTCCTGCATTGCAGGCAGATTCTTTACCGTCTGAACGACCTGGAAAACCCATTATTTGAGTAGATGTAGTATAATACCTTGAACTAAAAGAAGGAGGAAACCTTTCTGATGATTTGCTGTGTTTCCAAATTCATTATAGAGAGGATGCAAAAATCTGTCACCTGGCAACCTCAAAAGCCGAGTTGCATTTGTGTGACAGAAGACAAAAGCCTATGCCTTTCAGGTTGGTTCTGGGTTTGGAGATGTTTGGGACTCGAGGTGTTACAGGAGGGAAGACCAGTGATAAATGATTCTGAAGTCTGTGCTTTCTCTTTGCATGCAATACAACTCCCAGGAGCATAAGGTAATGTTCCAGAAAGATAAAAAAAAAAATGTCTGAGAAGGCTGCCACCTGTCCCAGTGCGGTATGTAGACCCTCAGCGACATTTATTTTGCCTGTTACATATACACAGATATGCAAAACCAGCTCGGGAAAACCAGCTCTTTATCTTTCTCTGGGAAACTCCATGTAAGCTTTGGAAGTTTAAAAAAAAAAAAGGCAGGGAGGGATCCGCTTTCTCATGAGCTTATTTTTAGCTCCTCTCTCCTTTGCAGAATGGCTAACGCCAACTCAGACTATTTCTGAAAAGAGTTGCTGGGGACAAAGTGGAGCCGTGGGTAGGCCTCCTCGAGCTGGGTCTCTGAAGCAGGTGAGATCAAGATAAAGCAATCGCTTTGCAGCCACCTTTGACGTAAGTGCTGGAGATTTCTTCAATTAGCTTAATCCTTTCCTCCTGACACGCACTTTATAGAAAAGCAAATGGCATCATTATCCTCCCCCGGCCTCTCTAATCCCTGTCTGCACGCCGCCGACAGATGCCTTTCTGCCTGCCTGCGCTGCCTGCATCTCAGAGCCCTGTGTCATGATGAGGCGGGCTGTGTGTGACAGATTGCTAAATCTGGCCTCCTCTAGGCAGGGGACTCGGCACTCAAGTGGCACCGGCTGCTTCAGCCTTCCCTGGGGCTGAGGCAGGCCCAGAAAGTTCTGGAGGGCTACGTTGTGACTCAGGAAATCCCTTGCAGAGAAGGCCAGCTCTCTGCTGCTGGCAGAGCCCACCATCGGGAGCTGGTCTTGTTTAGGATTTAAATCTGGGGCCCCGCCCAGGAGAAGCCCTAGGGAAGTGTCTTGCTCCAGATGCCATGGCAAGTATCAGCCATCTTTTGATAACCAAGGAGTATTGCCTGGTCCTGTCCTCCTTCTAAACACAACTGGGACCTGTCTGTGTATGCCCATTTGTTCATCTATTTGCCTGTTATTTTCACCTCTCACACATTTCCATTTCTGTTTTGTTTTTTTTTTTTCCTTCTGAGGCCACTGCTTTGGATGTGAAACTGCTCTTAAACTTCAGCCCTGTCTCCAACCACCTGTGTGTCTTTTGAGCCTGTTTCTGAGCCTCTGTTTCCTTATCAGTCAATTGGAGAGTAATGCTTTCTTTTTTTTCTTTTGAGAGATGTTTAGTGAGGAGTCAGGAAAATAATGAAAGCACTGCACCTCGTGTATAGGGGGTGCTTAATAAATGTGATTTATTAATGAAACAATAATACATTTACATTACCGTCACTACTACTAGTGTGTATTTCTCTAGTGATTTAGTTTGTTAAAAAATGTCAAGGGAATTTTCATATAACATCGCTTCAACTGCTAGAAATTAGGTATTATATCCCTCAATTTTTTTCAGATGAAATGTGATATACTTGAGATCACTGAGGACAGAGGTTGCCCAACTATGGCCAGTGGACCAAAGCAGCTCATTGTCTGCTTCTGTAAAGTTTCACTGGGACTTGACCGTGTCCTCAGTTATACGTGGTCTGTGGCTGCTTTTGTGTCACAAAGGCAGGGTTGAGAGGTTCAGGCATGCAAAGCCTGAACGATTTCCTCTCTGTCCTTTTACCAAAAATTTGTCTGACCTGTGACAGGTTGTAAATGGTGGAACCAGGACTGAAATGATATACATGTCTACCAAAGCTCAAACCCAGGGCTATCCTGGGAACATGTTCTCTAAATGGAAAGAAAAAAGGTGGCAGCACGTGGAAAAAAACTGCAGATGTGTTTTGTGTGTGTTTTTAATTAACCTAAACCATTTCTTTGCATTCCTTAGGCAGGATTCACCCTGTACACAGCAGTGTCCTAGACCGAGAGCTTAAGGAAGTTCCGAATTTAGACCCCAGGGCAATCCCTTGAATTAGAGCCCACCCGGCAAGCTCGTGGCGGAGACAGCATGGGGTCTGAAGCTTCTGATTCAGGAGGAACTTCTAACAAGGTCTTGTTCTCACTGTTACCTCCCTGTGAACATTTCCTGTTACTTACTATATGCCCTTTAACCCCTAATTTCTCTTTTCCCTATCCCAGCCCCAGCCTGCACTGAGTAGCACTCTCAGAGGCTGGCAGTACAGACGGGGGCTGTTGCGGGGTTCTGTGCTCTGATCCCACAGGCAGGAAATCTAGCTCCTCCACCCCCTACCCCCAACACATACTTCCCAAGAGCCTGCTCTGTGCTGAGCCCAGTCCTGGGTGCTGGGGAGACACCAGTGCATGGTGAGCCCTGGTGCCAGCCCTCAAGGAGCAGAGCGGAGGAAGGGGATCAGAAAGTGAAGAAACAATGCTAGAATAGGGTAAATTATCTGAGGAGGCGTTTAGTAGGTCTGGAGTGCCAATTTGAGAGGGAAGCCAGGAGAAGCGGCAAGAGATGAAGTGTGGAAAGAAAAGGGCCTCACATCAGACTCAGGAATTTGGATGACTTCCTGGGGGCAGGGAGGAGCCCTTGAGGGTTCAAAGCAGGGGGTGCCCTCAGGCCTGCCCTTTCTACCTACCCCATAGCTCTCACCCTAGTCTCTGCCCCACTCCGCTCCATCAGCAGATCACTCCCTCAGGCCTGGTGACGTGTACACTGCTCATGGCTCTGCCTTCAGGAGAATGCACCCAGGGAAGGCTCCTGTGCACACCCGGAAGGGGCTCGGGGTGGAGCATCAGGAATACAGGGTCCTGGGTGTCTGGACTACAGTCTAGAATTTCGTGTGCATGCACCCAGGGCATCTCTGCACACAGAGGGTGACAGGACAAGAAATACAGGATTCTAATTAAAGCTAGTGCCTCTCTGAGGAAGTGAGCTCCAAAGGGTGGCTATGGGTCAGCCAGTAAAAGACGGTGAGGAAGGAGGTGAAGGTGAGAGGAGACTGGCAGGGAACAGCATTCCAAACAGAAGGGCTGCCGGGAGGAAGACACAGTGATGTCTGCCCATGTTCTCCCTGGCAGGAGTGACAGAAGAGGGTGGCAAGTAGCAAAGTGAGGCTGGCGCCCCGGCTGTATAGAGCATTAGTGTACAAATCTGTGCGTGTGTATTATGTGCATACATGCGTATGCACACATACATGGGGAAGGGCAGATAGGAGATCCCTTTCAAGTGCTACACATAAGGTTGCACATCTCCCCAGCAAGTCAAGGGGCTTTCAGCCTCCATACTCACCCCCTCTTTCCTGTGTGAGGATGTAAACGTACAGAAAATAATTCAATCTTGATGAGTTGAAGATAAAAAATCATAGTGACACACATGCATGTGCCCAAAGCAAACTGAGAAAGAACTGTAAACTTCTTTTCATCCCACATAGTGAAAATAATTTGGTCTCTGACCCAATGGAGCATCTGAAATGCAGGCAAAAGCAACATAACTTAGATGCCAATCATGCTGTACTTACTGAGTTCTTCAGACATTTACGTTCGAGGCTGAGATAGCCCCAGAGGACTCCTGTGTCAGTTATCTATAGTTGGAACATTGTGGATACTCTTTTTGCACAAAACAGGGCCCACTTCCAAAGAGATATTATGTTTTCCCCATCAATAAAGCTTGATTTTTATGGGCATTTAAAATCACACTAGCAAGACCCATTGGTAGGTGTTGAACAGGCTCCAGGATGGGAGCCTGCCAGTGTTCATCATCTTCATAAGCTGAAATGCCCTAAAATGTTGCCCTTGAGGACCTTCCCAGAAAGACCAGCCTTGCCAATTCTTCAATACACTTGAAATAAGAAAGATTCTTCTGAAGAGTGCAAAGCATTTTGGAAAGAGCGGTACCCTTCCCTCGGGGTGCTGTCTGACCCTCCTTCATTTTAGTTTGCCTCATTCAACGGCAACTTCTACTTCATCTCCTTGCTGTCAATCCTCTTGATTTCACTTTTACCATTAACGCCATTTTTAATATGGGTATGGTACAAGGCCTAAAATTAAGATTTCATATTATAGGCTGCCTTGGCATTGATAAAATCAGGAGATCCTCAAATGGCCTAACCCCAAGGTTCTGCAGTCCATGGGGGCACAAAGAATCGGACACGGCTGAACGACTGGACAGCGACAGCAGGCAAGGCTCCCACTCTGCTCCTGGAGACCAGGTCTCTTAGCCCTGTTACACAGACCAGGTGTAGTTCTTGCTTTTCTCTCAGTTCTTTGCTGGCTCAAAGATTTATCCAAACAAGCTTACTGTATCCTTCCTCTGGAACCAGGGCACTTCGCCCTTTTGATACTACAAAGCCTGCTGCCCACAGCCCCTGGTGGTTCACTCTGTTCCCCAGTGCAGCCCCCCTCACGCCCCTGCCTGGTGCAGCTATTTTTGGTTGGGATTGTTGCACATTCTGAATTACTGGGAAGTAACTAGAAAGCTTTTCTTTTCGAATTTAATTTATTTATTTGTCTATGCTGGATCTTTGCTACTACACTCGGGCTTTCTCTAGTTGCTGAGAGTGGGATCTACTCTCTCTACTTGTGGCAGCTTCTCTTGTTGCGGAGCACAGGCGTTAGGCGTGCAGGCTTCAGTAGCTGTGGCGCATGGACTGAGTTGCTCCGTGATGTGTGGGAACTTCCCAGACCAGGGATTGAACCCATGTTCCCTACATTGACAGGTAGATTCTTAACCACTGGACTACCAGGAAGTCCCTAGAAAACTTTCCTATTGTCCATCTGCTCAGTGCTCCTTGACACTGAGGGGATTCATCTAGATTGTTTTATGGATATCATCCTTAAAATCCTTAGAAAATATTTCTATGTTAAAAATAATATAGCTCCACTATTTAAAAAAATAGAAAATTCAGACAAGTATTCAGATGAAATTAAAAATCATCCATAACTTTATGCATCTAGAGAGTGGTCACTAACATTTTTCCTTTTAGGTTTTTCTCTGTACATTTAAAAATATAGTTTATATCTTATGTATATATGTTATTTTTGTCCTCATTTTAAAGTTAGTATTATATCAAAAACATTTATATATGCTATTAATGATTTCCATAAACATTTTTAATGGCTGCATAATAATCTACATATTTTTCCTAATGATTTTCTGAAAACTATTTTGGTTATCTATTATTATATAATTTATCATATCATTTATTATAAGTAATACTGGTTTAGCAAATGGACACATCTGATGCCCAGCTCTGTAGATCTGGGTCTCTTATCAAAAATAATAGTATCTTTTATCATGTGATACCACTTATATGTGAAATCTAAAAATAAGGTAAAAATGAACATATTTACAAAATAGAAATAGAGTCACAGATGTAGAAAACAAACAAAGTTACCATGGGGTCAGAGAGAGAGAGAGAAATTGAAAGTTTATACACACTACACACTACTATATAAAATAGTTAGCTAATAAGGACCTGACACATAGCACAGGAACTCTACTCAATACACTGTGATGGAATGTATGGGAAAAGAATCTAAAAGGAGTGGATCTATGTATGTGTGTGACTGATTCACTCTGCTGTGCACCTGAAACTAACACAACATTGTAAATCAACTATGAAAGTCAGAGTGTTAGTCACTCAGCTGTCTCCGACTCTTTGGGACTGCATGGACCATAGCCCGCCAGGCTCCTCTGTCCATGGAATTCTCCAGGCAAGAATACTAGAGAGGGTTGCCATTCCCTTTTGCAAAGGTGTAATCCAATAGAAAATTTTTAAAAAGGAAAAAAAATAGATAAAAAGATAATAGTTTCCTTGATGAATTTCACAATGAAAGGTCATGGTTACCTCATGTGGATAAGGAAATTGCTCCAAGTATTACAGGATAGGGCTTGGAAACTGCCTCCTCTAGGCCCAGTCCAGCCAGCTTGCTTTTGTAAATATAGCCTGATTGGTCATAGCCATGCTCTTTGCAACCATGTTGTCTATGGCTGCTTTCATGCCTCAAGGGCAAAGCTGAGTCATTTAGACTTGCAAAACGTAAAGTATTTACTACTGACTCTTTCCAAAAAAAGTTGGCTAATTCCTGATACTAGAATGTCAGGGACCTCAGGCTTTCTCACTGAAAACCCTACAGCCCTAAACCATGCATTTTAAAACGTCTTCCTTTAAACTGTGATATTAAAAAAATATATAGAGGAAGCTAGCATGCAATAATAAAACAGCCAAAATCCAATAAATCTCCAAATGTAGGCTTCATGGGTGTACCCGATTCTACTCCTTCCATCCGCCTATCCTCTATTTTAGAATTTTAGCCAGGCCCAGGAAAAGATTGATAAAACAGAAACTCAGACAGAATAAGATAGGAACAGTAACTTTATCATAATAAATATGCCACCAAAAATTAGTGGAGAAGAAAAGTATTGTTCTACATTTGGTGTTGGCATATGGTGTGAGGTAGGAATCTGATGCATATTATATACAAAAATGAACTTCAGATTAATACCTAACTGTGAAAGGTTCTGATGGCTCAGACTGTAAAGAATCTGGCCTACTCTGGCATACTCTTATGTGAGCATGCATGAGGATCTTGCTCTCAGCCCTGTTAGTGGTAGTGGATACCAGAGGCAACTCTGAAATGTAAAGTGTATTCAAATGGATATATATGCAACTGTAAGGTGCCATTCTGATATTGTTGTTGTTCAGTTGCTAAGTCGTGTACAACTCTTTGCAACCCCATGAACTGCAGCATGCCAGGCTTCCTGTCCTCACCACATATAACAATCCAGATAACATGCTTGACTCTTAGGACTGAATGAATAGATAAGCAAGAAATTTTAACACAATACTCTCTAGTAAGTTCAAAATACAAATACACAGAAAATAGCACTATGTATTTTTAAAACTTTTTATTCTGAATTGGAGTATAGCCGATAAGCAATGTTTCGATAGTTTCAGGTGAACACCAGAAGGACTCAGCCATACATAAACATGTTTCCATTCTCCCCCAAACTCCCCTTCCATCTAGGCTGCCACATAACATTGAGGAGAGTTCCCTGTGCTATTCAGGACGTCCTTCTTGGTTATCCATTTTAAATACAGCCGTGTGTACCTGTTCATCCCAAACTCCCTAACTATCATTTCCCTCAGTCCTTCCCTCTGGCAACCATAACTTCATTCTCTTAAGTCTATGAATCTGTTTCTGTTTTGTAAATTAAGTTTGTTTGTATCATGGCTTTTTAGATTCCGCATATAAGGGATGTCATAAAATGTTTCTGCTTCTTTGACTTACCACTGTGTATTTTATAAGGTACTTGCATCTTGAGAATGAACATACAAACAGACAATGGACAGACCATGTATAAAAATAGAACTCTAACCCACCACCTGCAGCAACCTGTCCAGGAAACCAATAGTTAACTCAATAAATAGTCTAGGAAGCCAGCCTGCTGTAAGTCTTTCTTGTAGGAAGTCAGACTGTTAATCAACCCAGGAAGTTAAATAATAACTTCTATAACAATTGACCCCAAATGGCCAGGACTAGGATCTTTCCAGGTGGTGCAGAGGTAAAGAATCTGCCTGCCAACAAAGTACGTGCTGGAGATGTAGGTTTGATCCCTGGGTTGGGAATATCCTCTGGAGGAGGAAATGGCAACCCGTTCCAGTGTTCTTGCCTGGAAAATTCCATGGACAGAGGAGCCTGGCCACCTACAGTCCATAGGGTCATGAAGAGTCAGACACGACTGAGTGACTGAGCTTTTATGTACAGCCAGGACCTGATTAATAACTCACGGTTTGTCTAATATTTGCCCCTACTTCCATCTTCGAAAACCTATCAGAGAATGTTAAATAGGAACCACTAACCAATCACATAGGCTATCTCTCTTCTAGTTAGCTGGCCTCCAACTTAACACGCCAACAGCTTCTCCAATCTGGGCATTCTGGAAGCCTTCTCTTTTTCCTACTGTAAAGCTTTCCCACTCCTCTGGCTGCCTTTGAGTCCCTGCCAGGATGCAAGTGACAGTGGCTGACTTCGCTATAGCAAACTCAGTAAATTGCCTCTGCTTATTCTCACTTAGTTGGTCTTCATTACTTCCATGATGTACAGGGATCTGCTGGGTACATTTATTTGTAGGGTGAGGATGAATTGGAGGGGAAACCAGGGCCTTGCATGGGCCCATGTAGACTCTATCTGTGCCACAAACTGAGGAAGTAATTAACTGAACTATTGGAGGTCCACGAAAGAGAATTTAAAAAAATTTTAATTAGTTCATTTTCATTTCTTTCTGCTTTGTGCCTTTCTTTTCTGCTTCTGCTCCTTTCCAGATTTCCCTCTGCTTGAGGTTGGGGGCTAATATCCAGATCATTCTTTAACCAAGCGGAGCTGGTTAAAAGGAATAAAAGGAAGGCATAAAAGGAAGCTTCCCTCATCTGCCTTCTGGAGATCAGTGTAGTGGAGATTCAGATGATCCATTAAGGTCCCCACCAAATCTGAACTTCTCTAGGAAACTCTCCAGGATGGCACAGGCAGAGGGAGTCCTGAATTTAGATTTTTTGCCTACAGCTGGGTTTTATCTCTGTTAGAGCATAGTTTAAAGCTGGTGACCTCCTTCTTATACTCAGTGCTGGAGATGAAAGAGAAAATAGCCGCAATGATTTCATCTAACTCTTTTCATCGAAAATTATTTTTCAGAACTATTAAATCTTCTGTGAAGGTTATAACAGAGGACTCCGGTTCAGTTTCACTCATTTATTAAGATATAGGCTATCAAGCCCCAGGAGAAAAAATAAACAAACAACTAGCAGTTGACGTGGATTTATGCACAGTTTGTCGAATCAATCAATCTGTAAACATTATGCAAATGTGTGTAAACCCGAACCTGGCCCAGACTTTACGTATGCATTGTTATGTAAACGATCAATCTTGTTAATGCAAATATTAATATAAACCTGACATTAAACACAAGTTTACACAGCCTTGCCAGTTGAAGGCAGCTTAATTTGCATTGAAATGTAAATAGCAGTAGTGCTCTGTCTGGGGCTTTGGAAGACAGGCTGACTAAAGCTCACTGAGTGGTGTGTCCCCACCAGGGTCCCCAGATCCACTCCCGGAACCCCTTTCATTCACTGTATCT
Organism: Nanger dama; assembly: GCA_917880005.1. NCBI lineage: Eukaryota > Metazoa > Chordata > Mammalia > Artiodactyla > Bovidae > Nanger > Nanger dama. The sequence continues at coordinate 62,293,700 of CAKJTW010000001.1, read as the reverse complement.
CGTGAGGAATTGGGGGAGGGTTTGGACAGCAGCTCATCTGTGCCTGCTGGAGTCCTTGCTGTTGACGCCCTGCAGGACACCACCGTTAGGACCAGAAGGCCGTAGTCTCTGAACCATCAGCTCAGGGAGAGTCATTCCCAAAACCTCCCGCTCCCACTTTAGTTGAGAGTTTGCCGGTGAGCTGTTATATCAGTGGGACTTGCCATTAGGTGGTTTGTGGGCAGCTCGGTGAGGGCGGCACTCAGTTCACTCTGCCCATTCCCTCCTTCTTCTTATCCTTCTAATCTGTTTTAAATGTCACCTCTTTGGACAGGCCTTCCTTGAGCATCTATTCTCAGTAGGGGCCCTCCTCCACCGTCCTCTGGCACAGCACCTGTGCATCACAGTCATAATGCTCTTCTCAATCTGTGAGGATGTATTTATTTACTTATGTGTTTACTGTTGTGCATCTTCCCCGCCTATGAACTTCCTGGTATCAGAGTGACCTCTATTTTGTCCATCTTTTCAAACTCAGTGCCAGGCACATTAGATACGCATAGACAAATTTTGCTAGGGACTTCCCTGGTAGTCCAGCAGCTAAGGCTCCACACTCCTAATGCAGAGGGCCCGGGTTTGATCCCTGGTCAGGGAAGTAGATCCCACACACTGCAACTAAGAGTTCACATACTGCAACTAAGACTCAGTGCAGTCAAATAAATATTATTTATTTAGGCTGTGTCGTGTGGTATGCAAGATCTTAGTTCTCCAACCTGGGATCAAACATGTGGCCCCTGCATTGGGGAGCACAGAGTCTTAACCACTGGACTACCAGGGAAGTCCCTAAATATTAGAATAAGATAAAGTTAACTAAAAACTGACATTAAAAAAAAGATTTTGTTGGATGGATGAATGGATGGATGGAAAGGTGGATGAATGGACACACACTTGGAAGCCTTGCTGCTTGGCACAAAGTTCTGTCTTTCCATAAGCAGTCTTGAGAAATTGCCCAGTTCTGCCTTTTCTTTAGGACCTGGGTTCTGCTCCGAATATACTGATAATCTTCCAGGTCTCACTTGTCCCAAGGCTTTCTGCCAGAATTGAGTTCTATTCTCTGAGCTCTTGCCATAGCATGATAAAAATAACAGTATAAGGAGAAGGAGCTGTCATCTATTCAGCACTTAGTAGGTCCAGTTTTTGTACTAGGAGCTTTACATGCACACATCGTCTCACCCAAACTTTGATGTTCAGAGTACATTTTTCAAAAGATCAAGCCTTTAACAAGAAGTCCAGGGTAAAAGGGCTTGGATGAGGAGAGAGTGCAGTACACAGTTCAGGGTCCAGATTTGAAGTCAGTGAAATGTGAGTTCTAATCCTGACTATACTGGCTATGGATCTTAGAAAAGACCTTTATGCTGAGCCTCCATTTCCTGAGCAGTAGATCAGGGAAGTACATATTTGTTTTCCAGGGTTGTTGTGACAGTTTAATGAGACTGAGAGTATAGCATAAGAATTCAGTCAATATTAGTATTTATTTACAGCTCTTACACAAAAGTTCAGATTTAGAGGCCAGGGGCTGGCTTTATTCTCTTCAGTCTCTTTGTCTTCTTTGTCCTCTTCAAATCTGTGACTGCTTTTGGCTCTCTTGGATCACACTGTGTTCCTTGTAGTAGAGCATTTATATGAGATGAACCTTTAGGTGCATCCACTGAGATCAGCCACCCCAGGGTGAGACTGAGGACCCAGGATGCTACAGGTGAAAGAAAGAGGCACTAAACATGATTGGAACCCTTGTGCACGCAGATCAGTCCTAACCCCAAGAGCCCGCCCCCAAAAGGGAATAGAACTAGACCTCGAAAGCCACAGCTAGTTGGCCACAGCTTCCAGCTGAAGCACATCTATTACTGGCATATCTATTTATGTCTCACTGCCCTGAAAAGTGGGGTCTGCGTCTTACTCATCTCTGTAATTCAGCAGCCAACGCAGTGCTGGAACTTGGTGAGTACCCAGTCGGTTTGTTGAATGAATATTCCCTTTCCAACCTCTCTTACCTAGATTCATTGGAGTTCTATTTGGAGGTGTTTATTGGTAGGGGCTACTTTTAAGTTTGACTTTGTTCTTCATTTGGGTGGGAATTAAAATGCATTGGGAAGAAGACCACACAAATATTCTTCTGCACTAAGTCTCTAGGTGATGCCTGCCTGAGAATCACCTGTTTACACGGAGGCTCAATTTTGACCAAATGAAACTCAACTCCCATGACTCAACTTCCGATTATTAGTAGCAGCTTCATTTGGAGCAAAGAGTGGGTAGCCATTTCCTTCTCCAGGGGATCTTCCAGACCCAGGGATCTAACCCAGGTGGATTCTTTACTGTCTAAGCTGCAAGGGAGACCCAAAATCTTCCAGCACGAACACAAATACCAGCAGAATAAGACAATTTCTGTTGCTTGAAGCTGAAGCAAGAAAAACTGAAATGGAGTGAAAAGGTGGAGCTGAACTATTATTCATATACATTATGAATAATAACACCTTTTATTTGAACAAGGCTTTGAAACTGATCAAATGCCTGGATTATCTCATTCATTGCTCACCACCTTTTGCGGGGTATTATTCATCAATTTGCAGACATTGAAACTGCTCAGAGACAGTCCACAATAGCAACTGGACCCTCCAGTGATCAGCTATCAGAATTCTTTCATGAAAAGTCTTGGTTCCTTGATGTCTCCCTGGGAATATCTCTAAGTTAGTATAGGGCTTCATGGCAGTCAGCTAGATGACTCCTAGCTGAGCAGTTGTTACTGTTCTGACCATTATAGGCTCACAAACTCTGTTTTGAAGAGAGGAGACATTCACAAAGATGGGATCCTCCCAAAAGAGTTATTTAGAAAGAGTGCTGGAACCTTCGCTTTCCACCTTGACAGTCCCCAGAGACAAGCTGAAAGGACCTCGCTTAATGTCTCATCCGAAGGGTATTTGCCGTGCTGGCTTCATCATTCAAAACAGGAAAGGCCTTTGTCATGGTCAAATGCCTTTAATGTGTTTTGAATGCTACATAAATTCAAACTTGATGGCTCATTTATTTGTTGGATTGAAGTTTTATACAATAAACTAAGCCTTGGTATTTACTAATAACTTGTGCACTGCCCTTTGTTTGTTTAGAACAGCCAGAAGGCAAAGAAGTTGACCGAGTCCCTACTGGCCAATATGGTGTTCAGGTCCTGGCATTTCCTGGGAGAGTTTATGGATTCATGGGAGGGATGATAAAAAGGTTGTTGGCGGAGGCTGGAGAGACAAGAGAGGTGGATAGGAGAAGGGGAAAGATGCAGGTGGGTGTTTTATTTCAGACTTTTAAAATTCCTGACAGAGCTCCACCCCAGCCACTTCAAAGCTGAATTCAGTGAGCTGGGAACTGGGAACTTTGAGTGACACGTTAGGGTTGGCTAGTGACTTGTGGTGTGACCTTGAGAAATCTGTCGCCCCCTGCTGTGTCTCACCATCTCACTCTGAAAAAAAGCAAGAAAACTTGTAATAAATTCTATTCATCCTTCAAGGTGAACTTCCTTAAGGTAAGCGTTCTCCTTTCAGGAGATCTTTGCTCTTTACCTTGACCCTATCCTTAAAAACTTCTCACTTTCTCTAATTCCAATAGGTACTACTTGTCTCATGCCTCATGGGCAAGAACACAGGCTTGAATGAGCTGAATGAGAGTCCCAAATCCTCTCCTTGTCTAAACCTGAACAAGTCAGGGAATATTTTTGAGCTTCCATTTTCTGTAGTGAAATAACAGTATGTATCCACTATCTTGTGAGAACTAAACCATAGGACTCATTAAGTCCTCAGCTCAGTGTCCAGCATTTTGGAAATATTCTTTATGTGTATATGTGTGTATGTGTGTGTGTATATTAGTCACTCAGTCACATCTGACTTTTTGCAACCCCATAGACTGTAGCCTGCCAGGCTCCTCTGTCAATGGGATTCTCCAGGTAAGAATACTGGAGTGGGTTGCCATTCCCTTCTCTAGGGGATCTTCCTGATCCAGGGATCGAACCCAGGTTTCCCACATTGCAGGCAGATTCTTTACCATCTGAGCCACGAGGGAAGCCCCATTCCTTATATATACATGAGCAATATTAACTATAGCCTCTTGTTTTGGGGTCTGGGATAGAGCATAAACTCCCAAAGGGAAGGAAGCAGATGGGTACCGATCTTTCAAAACATCCAGCGTGTGGAGATGAACTTATCGTCTCTGATAACAGACATTTACAGAGGCAGATAATGTGACTGTCTCACAGAGGAGTTGCTGAGAACAGAACCATCTTTGAGTTCATTTGAAGGGTAAGAGTGAGTGTGGGCATGACATTAGTGGGAAAATTCTAGAAATCTTGACATTTCCATGGCTGAGGAAATATCTTCCTGTTTACACTGGAAGGCAAGATTTGCCTTCAGTAGCTGACTTGAAGGACATGAGTCTGAGTAAGCTCCAGGAATTGGTGATGGATAGGGGAGCCTGGTGTCCATGGGATTGCAGAGTCAGACACGACTGAACAACTGAACTGAACTAAATTGCACCCTATTTCCAGACAACTCCATTTACACCCAGGTATCACCTATAGAGTCCAAGGGCTTGTTAGCTGAGGCAGATTCTGACCCCACCAAGGTACATGAGGCAATGCTCTCTTGGCCTAGAGCCTTGGCAAGCCTTCGTTGGTGTCTCTCTGACTCCTGGATGCTGGCACTAGGCTGCCTGTGTCCTGACCTAAGGCTCTCTTACCTCCTGACACTTGCTCTCTGCTGTAGCTGATCTGGCAAGCCTTTCCCCTGCTTCTGTGCTGGAGGAGTCTTACTTTTGTTCCAGTTTGTGTTAACAAATAAATTGGGTCCCACTGCTCACCACTTACACAATCAATAATCATGAATGTCTGTAGGAAGAAAAGATGCCTTTAATCAGAATGCTGGCAATCTGGGGAGATGCTGGACTCAGTGTTCCCCAAAGAACCACCTCCAAAGATTCTGCTTGGCCAAGCAAGTTTTAAAGGGAAACAAAAAAGGAACCTCAGTTAATCATTGAGATAGGAGGTCGGAGTGGTCACCATCCCCCAATGTGTGCAGGCGAGGGTGTGGGCTTATCAACTTCTCTGATCTTTCTCTGGATGTTATCTTGTTCACATAGTTCAGTCACACACTTTGTTGAGTTTACTTAAGGGAAGCTGAGGAAGAGCTCTGATCTTCTGTTAGTTATTTATTCTTCATTTCTATTTCTTTGATCTATGAAAAGAACCAACAAGCCAAGCAACGTACTATGTGATTAAAAGATTTGAAAGGTATGCTTCGGTAGGAGATTAGTAGAGCCTGGGGGTGCCTGGTTTAAAAGTGAATTACAGTGGAGCTTTGCTAAAGTGACAGGAAAGGGGCTTCCTGCTAGGGGTGGTTTCCTGTAAAGAGCTGCTTACATTTGCACACCTTCCCCAAGTCACTGAGATGAATTCCTATTGGTCTAAGTCAATCATGGCACTCCCATTCTCTAAATGTGGGTAATGAGAACAGAGATTCTGAGTAAGGTTTCTTGACTCTAAAAAAGACAAAATGGATACCAAGAAGAGCTGGTCCCCTTTATCATTAAGATTCTACAGAGAACCAATAGGATGGATGTATATACAGAGGAAAGACCCCAGTACTGGACGAGATTGAAAGCAAAAGGAGAAGAGGGTGGCAGAGGATGAGATGGTTAGATATCATCGCCGACTCAATGGACATGAATTTGAGCAAACTCCAGGACATAGTAGAGGACAGAGGAGCTTGGCACACTGCGGTCGACGGGGTTGCAAAGAGTCAGACGTGACTTAATGACTGAAAAACAACAACAACAAAATGTGTAGAGAGTGAGAGAAAGAGAGAGAGATTTATCATAAGGACTTGGCTTATGCAATTATGGGGGCTAGTAAGTTCCCAAAGTGACATGGTGAGTCAGTAAGCTGGAGACCTGGGAGAATGTATGGTTCAGTTCTGGTCTGAGTGTGGAGGCTGAGAACCAGAGGCAATGGTGTAGATCTAGTCTGAAAGCCAGTGGCCCAAGATTCAGGAAGAACTCATGTTTCAGTTTGAGTCCAGAGGCAGGAAAAAGGTCAATGTCCCAGTGTGAAGGCAGTCAGGTAGAAGAATTCTCTCTTACCTGGGGGGAGGTTGCTCCTTTTGTTTTATTCAAGCCTCCAACTAATTGGATGAGGCTCACCCACATTGGGCTTCCCAGGTGGAGCTAGTGGTAATGAACCCACTTGCCAATGCAGGAGATGTGGATCTCATCTCTGATCTGGGAAGATCTCCTGGAGGAGGGCATGGGAACCCACTCCAGTATTCTAGCCTGGAGAATCCCATGGACAGAGAAGCCTGGTGAGCTACAGTCCATGGGGTTGCAGAGAATCGGACACAACTGAAGTGACTTACCATGCACGCACGTACCCACATTAGGGAGGCAATCTGCCTTACTCTCATTTAATCTCATTGCCAAACACCTGTTCAGAAACACTCAGAATGATGCTTGACTGAATATTTAGGCAACAAAAGACCCTATCAAATTAACCATCACATTCCCTTTCTGCCTAATGTACATCATGAGTTGAGCATGTTTCACTAAAAACAGAAGCTGAAGTCCTAAACTGCAGGTTACTTCAGAAGTTGATCTTATTTGGGAATAATGTCATTGTAGATGTAAGAGGTTAAGATGAGGTCATATTGGAGTATGGTGGACAGTAATATAGTACAACTGGAGTCCTTGTAAAATAAGGCAAATTTGGACATAGATACAGAGAGAATGCTGAGTGATGATGGAGGCAGAGACTGAAAGTATGCAGCTGAAGCCAAGGAACTCTGGGAATTTTTAACACCAGAAGCCAAAGGCATGGAATATTCTTCATCAAAGCTCTCAGAAAGAACTAACCTAGCTAACACCTGGCCTCCAGAACTGTGAGACAATAATTTTCTGTTGTCTTAGGCCACTCAGTTTGAGACATTTTGTTTTAACAGCCCTAGGGAACTAATGCAGTGTGTGAAGGTGTGATGCCTGGGGCTGCTGGACCATCTTGCTCACAGAGATGAGTGGGGCTCACAGACACACTAAGGACAGTGTAGAGTTGGAAAAACCTGGGTCTTTGATAAATTTGTTGAGCTTCTGAAATAACCAGCTCAGAAAGCACTCTTTCTCTACACTTGTAATATGAGATACTACATACCCTTATTGTTTCAACCGTTTGGGATTGAGTTTTTGATATATGTCGACAAGTGCATCTGACTGATGGATGAATCTCATAGCTTCATAGTTCAGACATATTTTGCCTTCTGTGTTTCTTGTCTTAGTGAAAGGCATTACCATCCATCCAGGTGCCAGAGTTTCCCAAAGGAGAAATTTGGTAGTCATTCTTGACGCCTTCCTTTTTCTCATCCCCCAGCTTAATCATTCATCAGATCCTGACAATATCACTTCTTTATTAGCTTTCAGTTTGCCAGCCATCACTGCCTTGGTACTGTCCTCCCACAACATCTTAACTGGATTCCATGTGGTCAAATTCTGATCAACTTAAACCATTATCCTCACCAGGGCCAGACTGATATTCTGCATATATAACTTTCCCAATTTCTGCTTGGCAGAAAGCTGTTGCTGCTGCTGCTGCTGCTAAGTTTCTTCAGTCGTGTCCGACTCTGTGCGACCCCATAGACAGCAGCCCACCAGGCTCCAACTCCCTGGGATTCTCCAGGCAAGAACATTGGAATGGGTTGCCATTTCCTTTTCCAATGCATCCAAGTGAAAACTGAAAGTGAAGTCACTCAGTCGTGTCCGACTCTTCGCGACCCCATGGACTGCAGCCTACCAGGCTCCTCCATCTATGGGATTTTCCAGGCAAGAGTACTGGAGTGGGGTGCCATCGCCTTCTCTGAGAAAGTTGTTGGGTGGTGCTTAAAGCCTGAAATGGATGGAAACTGACCAGACCATGCCCTCTGCATATGATAGTTGCAGAATCTCTTATCTCCTGGAAGATTTTAAAAGCGGATCATACCCCTTTGTCTCTCATTTTTTCCATACCCCAAACCACATCACTTGCTCATTTCTATCAGTGTATTTCATAAGTTTCATTCTGTATTACTAACCCTAAATATAAATAGAATTGTTCAAAGGAGACCATTCTCTTCTTAAAGTACTTAATGACATATGTTAAGCTCTGCATGGTGGAACTAAGGACAGGGCTCTTTCTTGCACCTGAACATAAATGTAAAAAGAGGATCCATTTTTGAGTGATATGAGACTTCTGCTTATTTGTAATTAACTTTCTTCAAGACAAAGTTCAAGCCCAAACTCCTTAGCACAGAATTCATTGTCATTCATGATCTAGGATCTGGTCACTATTTCAGCCTTATCTTTTATCACGTGACCTGTGATCAGACTTGAAACCATTGAAGTTATCACTCTCTCTCTTGCCTCAGGATCTTTGCATAGGAAGTCCCCTCAAAATGAAATGTGTTAACCAAGCATTCTAAGAATGGAGACCTGGTGAAGGAAAAAAAATGTTTATTTGGAGTTTGTTAGGATTGCAGCCCAGGAAGTAGAAATTCAAAGAAGCTCATCTTGAATTATGTTTGGCTGGAAGGAAAGTTATGACCAACCTAGATAGCATATTAAAAAGCAGAGACATTACTATGCCATCAAAGGTCCGTCTAGTCAAAGCTATGCTTTCTCCAGTGGTCATGTATGGATGTGAGAGTTGGACTGTGAAAAAAGCTGAGCACTGAAGAATTGATGCTTTTAAACTGTGGTGTTGGAGAAGACTGAGAGTCCCTTGGACTGCAAGGAGATCCAACCAGTCCTTCCTAAAGGATATTAGTCCTGGGTGTTCTTTGGAAGGACTGATACTGAAGCTGAAACTCCAATACTTTGGCCACCTCATGTGAAGAGTTGTCTCATTGGAAAAGACCCTTATGCTGGGAGGGATTGAGGGCAGGAGGAGAAGGGGATGACAGAGGATGAGATGGCTGGATGGCATCACCAACTCGATGGACATGAGTTTGAGTAAACTCCAGGAGTTGGTGATGGACAGGGGAGGCCTGGCGTGCTGCGATTCATGGGGCTGCAAAGAATCGGACACGACTGAGCAACTGAACTGGACTGGACTACAAAGTGGGGGAACTTATAAAGGTACCCCCACTCCCTGCCAAGGTTGTATAAATTTTTTGTCAATAATTAGGGTTGGAGCTGGCAAGAAGTAAAGGTGCTTGTTAAGTCAGGAGTGGTTGGGGTTCTAAACTTTGAAACTTTGAAAGATGTTGCAGCTAGCTGCTGCTAGGAGATATTGGTTTTGAAAATGGCTGATGGTATCCTTGAGTTTGATACAGTTCAGAAATTTCAAATTCTCAGTAATGTAGAAATGTGTCTGAAACCACATCCACAATGGCCCCTGGGGTCTATTTTCAATGCCTGAGCCATAGTTACTCCATTTTGGTTTTTGAAAAATCTTAAGTATGTCATCAAACGCTACTCAGCTCTCTTGGCCAATTCATCCTTCAGGCCTGAATTCAGCCACTCCCTCCTTTCCAGGTGACCTTTTCTGACACCCTGCTATTGTTTGGTTGGGTATTTTCAGATTCTAGAAACAATACTGGCACTCAGGGAAATGTGGCCTGAAAGCCCCTCGTTGTTGTGGCAAAATCACTGGAGAGAGAGTGAAGAAACCTAAGTTCCTGTCTCGGTGTCTGCCACTGAGGAAGCTGTGGGGCCTCGGGAAGTACCTTCTCCTCTTGTGGGGGTCAGTTGCTCTGTCTTTTGAATAAGGAAGTAGGACTATGGTTAGTAGCTGCCAAACTACATCCTTCAGAGCCTAACGACTCTGCAGACACGGCCCAGGTAGGGAGCAAAAGGAGGGAGAGACAATCCCTGGATCCTGTCTTCTCATCTCCTCAGGTCTTACTACATCTGCTTCACATACTGTGATTTTATCAGAGCTGGGGGAAAGAGAGGAATTAAGAGCTCAAAAATGTTAGAAAACCAGTGATCTTTATAATTACAGTTTCATTCAGGGCTTCTCTGTGGCCCAGTGGTAAAAAAATCACCTGCCAACACAGGAGACACAGGGTCGGTCCTTGATCCCGGAAGATCGCACATATCTTGGAACAACTAAGGCCATGCACAACTACTGAGTCTGTACTGCAGAGCCTGGGAGCCACAACTATTGAAGCCTGTGTTCACTACAGCCTGTGTTCTCCAACAAGAGAAACCACTGCAGTGAGAAGCCCATGCACGCAACTAGAGTAGCCCCCCATTGCTGCAACTAGAGAAAAGCCTGCAAGCAACAACAGAGACCCAGCACAGCCAAAATAAATAAATAAACAAATTAAAACATTTTATAAAAGTCTCATTCAGTTCACAGGTTATGTTGTAACACAGGAAGATAAAGAGAGAGAGATGGTTGAGGAAATAAAGGCAGTGATGCCAATGTCTATGGGAGGAAGCAGGGAGAGCTTGGCAACCCAACAGATCTCTTTGCTCCAGCTTGCACAGAAGTGACAGGCTCTGGGATAAGACTGGACATTAGGAGTTTGGAGTCCAAAGCTTGGGTCTTTGGGATTTCAGAAAAGTGGCTCCTAACTTCAAGCAAACAATCTGTTTCTTGTCTCTACATACTGCCCTTTTCTGAACATTTGAAATTATAAAATATATAGTCTGTTGTGTCTGGCTTTTTTCACTTCATGTAATGTTTTTGAGGTTCATCCATGTTATAGACTTATAGGCTGTGCAAAAGATTTCCAATCTGATGAAAGATAAAAATATGACCCAGAGAGGCAGTAACACACGAGGAACTTCATTGCATGGTGCTTAAGCTTACACTGAAAATATCTTTCAGGATGAGGCCATCCAGAGACTTATGGCTCTGGGGTCATCATCTAGAAGAGGAGGGGAGCAAGGGAACTAATAGAGAGCTGGATCAGAAAAGGGACTTGTGTGTTTAGGTAATGTTACTCTGCAGTGCCTGGCAATCTCCTGTTCAGGCAGATGGAGGACAGCAGTTTGGGGTCTTGGGGCCCAGGACATACATTTTTGATTGCTAGCAGATATGGGGTGAGGTTAAATGCAGCATACACATCCCCTGGAGAAGAAAATGGCAACTCACTCCAGTATTCTTCCCTGGAAAATCCCATGGACAGAGGAGCCTGGTGGCTACCGTCCATGGAGTCAGATACGACTGAGCTGCACACACATTACACATTAGACACATATCAGAGGAGTTTAAGTTGCTAAAAATCTGCTTGTCTGGAATATTTTTAGGATAACTGGATCCAAAACCATTCAAGTTTTATCAGGACTTTTGGCTAATAGGTTTCAGTCTGAAGAAATAAACACCCTAGGGACCAATACACACTGGCCATATTTGGCTCATTTATACAACATGCATATATCAGTATTTCTTTTCTTTTTTTTGTTGAATTGTATTCCATTCTATAGATATACCACATTTTGTTTATCCATTCATCAGTTAATGAATATGTGATTGTCTATTACAAATAATACTGCTATGAGCATTCATGAACATGTCTGTTTGTTGGGGTATGTTTTCATTTTGCTTGGGTAGTTTCCTGGGAGTGGTTTAGCTTGGTCAAATGATAACTTTTTAAAAGAAACTGTCAAGCTATTTTCAAAGCAGCTAGATACATTTTACATTCCTGCCAGCAGTGTATGAGGGGCCTAGTTTCCCCACATCCTTGCTACCATTTGTTATTGTCTATCGGTCGGTCAGTCAGTTGCTCAGTCGGGTCCGACTCTTTGCGACCCCGTGAATCACAGCATGCCAGGCCTCCCTGTCCTTCACCATCTCCCGGAGTTCACTCAAACGCATGTCCATCGAGTCGGTGATACCATCCAGCCATCTCATCCTCTGTCGTCTCCTTCTCCTCCTGCCCCCAATCCCTCCCAGCATCAGAGTCTTTTCCAATGAGTCAACTTGTAGCATGAGGTGGCCAAAGGACTAGAGTTTCAGCTTCAGCATCAGTCCTTCCAAAGAACACCCAGGACTGATCTCCTTTATTGTGGCATGCAGGCTTAGTTACCCCTCGGCATGTGGGATCTTAATTCCCCAACCAGGGATTGAACCCATGTTCCCTCTGTTGCAAAGCAGATTCTTAATTACTGGACCAACAGGGAAGTCCTTCTGTTAAGTATTTGAAAATGGGCTTATTAGTGAATCGTTTCTTGGTGATATGTCTATTCAGATCTTGTGTCTATTTAAACTTGAATTGTCTTCCTTATTTATTATGTTATTTATTCTGGATACAAGTCTTTTACCAGATATACAGTGTGTAAACATTTTCTCTCAGTCTACGACTTGCTTCTTCATTTTCTGAAGTTTCTTTTGAAACACAAAGATGTTTAATTTGATGAAATCTGATTTATCAGTTTTTTTTTTTTCTTTTATGGGTTGTACATTTGGTGTTGTATCTAAGAACTCTTGTCTAACCCAGGGACACAAGGATTTACTCTTATTTTTTCTTTCTTGAAGTTTTATAGTTTTAGCTCTTAGACTAAAGTTTAGTTACAATCCAATTTGAATTAATTTTTATGTATGGTGTGAAGTATGGATATTCTTTTGCCATGTGAATATTCAATTGTCCCAATGCTATTTGTTGAAAAGACTATTTTTATCCGTTGAATTGTCTTAGCATCTCTTTTGAAAATCAGTTGATCATAAATATGTCTTTATTTCTAGACTAAATTCTGTTTAATTTAAATCTATCTATCTTCTTATACCAGTGTCACATGTCTTGATTACTTTAGCTTTATAGTAAGTTTTGAAGTGAAAGTTCTGCCACGTCTTTGTCTTCAAAATTGATTTGGCTATTTTGACTTTTGCCTTTTTATATAAATTTTAGAATCAACTTGTTAATTTCTGGAAAAATAACTCCTAGAATCTTATGGAAATTATGTTGAATCTATAAATTACTGTGGGGATAACTGACTTCTGTAACAACTGTCTTCAGATCCATGAACATGGAATGTTTCTTCATATGTTCAACTCTTATTTCTTTCAGTAATGTTTTCTAATTTACAGTGCACAAGTCTTACACTTTATTGGTTAATCTATTATTAAATATTTTACCTCTTTTGAGGCTGTCATGAACTAAATTGGTTTTTAAAAAATTTTTATTGGAGTATAGTTGATTTACAATGTTGTATCAATTTCTGGTGTAATGAACTTGTTTTTTAAATTTCATTTTGTGGATTGTTCCTTACTGCTCTACAGAAATACAATTGAGTTTTGTATATTGATCTTATATCCTGGACCTTGGTATACTCATACATCATTTCCAGTAGTTTTAAAAGAAAACTGTGTGGATTCCTTAGAATTTTCCCTCTATAGGATTAAGTAATCTTCAAATAGAGACTATTTTACTTCTTTCTTTTAATCCAGATAGTTTTAATTAAAAATTTTTGCACTGATTCACTAGCTAGCTAACATTCCCTAGCTAACAGCAGTGGTGCTATACTCAGTCATGCCAGATCCTCTGCAACCCCATGGACTGTAGCCACTGTTCAGGGAATTTACCAGGCAAGAATGCTGAAGCAGTTCGCCATTTCCTACTCTGGGGAATCTTCCCTACCCAGGGACTGAACCTGCTTCTTTTGTATTGGCAAGCAGATGCTTTACTACTGAGTCACCTAAAATCTCTAACAAAATGATATTTCAAAGTGATAAGAGAGGATATTGATGCTTTGTTCTGATCTTGAGGGGAAGGCATTAAGTCTTTCACCAATAAGTATGATATTTAGCTTTAAGGTTTTCATAGATGCCTTTTTTCAGGTTGAAGAACTTCTCTTCCTATTTTGTAGAAAATTTTTACTTGAATGAGTGCTGGATTCAGTTAAATGCTTTTCCTGCATCTATTGAGATAATTGTGTGGCTTTATTCTCTTAATAGGGTGCTTTACATTATTTAATGTTCAGATGTTAAACCAATCTTGTATTATTGAGATAAATCTTACATGGTCAAGGTGTGTAATTCTTTTTATAAGTTTCTGGACTTATTTGGCTAATATTTTGCTGAGAATTTTTGTGTCTGTATTCCTGCCCAGGTTGCACAATGGTAAAGAATCTGCCTGACAAGGTAAGAGACCTAAGAGACACGGGCATGCTTCCCAGTTGAGGAAGATCCCTGGGAGTAGCAAATGGCAACCTGTTCCAGTATTCTTGCCTGAGAAATCCCATGGACAGAGGAGGCTGCCGGGCTATAGTCCATGGGATCAAAAAGAGGTGGACATGACTGAGTAACTGAGCATACACACACATTTCTTAGGATACTAGTCTACAGTTTTATTTTCTTGTGATATATTTGTCTGATCTTGGCATCTGACCATTACCTGATGTTGACATCTGCGTAATAGTGGAATCATAGAATAATATGGGAAGTTTTTCCCCCCCTGTATTTTCTGGAAGAGTTTCTGAGGGATTGTTTTATTTATTATTTACATACTTAATAGAATTAAAATTCTCCAAGCCAGGCTTTAGCAATACATGAACCGTGAACTTCCAGATGTTCAAACTGGTTATAGAAAAGGCAGAGGAACCAGAGATCAAATTGCCAACATTCACTGAATCATCGGAAAAGCAAGAGAGTTCCAGAAAAACTATTTCTGCCTTATTGACTATGCCAAAGCCTTTGACTGTGTGGATCACAATAAACTCTGGAAAATTCTTAAAGAGATGGGAATACCAGACCACCTGACTTGCCTCTTGAGGAACCTGTATGCAGGTCAGGAAGCAACAGTTAGAACTGTACATGGAACAACAGACTGGTTCCAAATTGGGAAAAGGAGTACGTCAAGGCTGTATATTGTCACCCTGCTTATTTAACTGATATGCAGAATGCATCATGAGAAATGCTGGGCTGGAAGAAGCACAAGCTGGAATCCAGATTGCTGGGAGAAATATCAATAACCTCAGATATGCAGATGACACCATCCTTATGGCAGAAAGTGAAGAAGAACTAAAGAGCCTCTTGATGAAAGTGAAAGAGGAGAGTGAAAAAGTTGCCTTAAAGCTCAACATTCAGAAAACGAAGATCATGGCATCTGGTCCCATCACTTCATGGGAAATAGATGGGGGAACGGTGTCAGACTTTATTTTGGTGGGCTCCAAAATCACTACAGATGGTGACTGCAGCCATGAAATTAAAAGACGCTTACTCCTTGGAAGAAAAGTTATGACCAACCTAGATAGTATATTGAAAAGCAGAGACATTACTTTGCTGACTAAGGTTCACCTAGTCAAGGCTATGGTTTTTCCTGTGGTCATGTATGGATGTGAGAGTTGGACTGTGAAGAAGGGTGAGCGCCGAGGAATTGATGCTTTTGAACTGTGGTGTTGGAGAAGACTCTTGAGAGTCCCTTGGACTGCAAGGAGATCCAACCAGTCCATTCTGAAGGAGATTAGCCCTGGGATTTCTTTGGAAGGAATGATGCTAAAGCTGAAACTCCAGTACTTTGGCCTCCTCATGCGAAGAGTTGACTCATTGGAAAAGCCTCTGATATTGGGAGGGATTGGGGGCAGGAGAAGAAGGGGACGACCGAGGATGAGATGGCTAGATGGCATCACGGACTCGATGGACGTGAGTCTGAGTGAACTCCGAGAGATGGTGATGAACAGGGAGGCCTGGCGTGCTGCAATTCATGGGGTCGCAAAGAGTCAGACACGACTGAGCGACTGAACTGAACTGAACTGTTGACCATCTGTTTGTCTTCTTTAGACAAATGTCTGTTTAGATCGTCTACCCATTTTTTGATTGGGTTGTTTGTTTTTTGGTATTAAGCTCTATTGCTGGGGCCCAGCATGAGGAACTCCGCCCATGGCAAAGGTCATGAGGAAGGGGGCTTGGCATATGCAAAGGCGTGATCAAGCCTCAGGAAACCCCCTGTTCCCAAGCATCTACCCCCAAAACCAGAGTACTTTACAGGGAGCTCTCCCTATAACCATTTCTCTCAGAGAAGTAGTTAACTTGCAGCTTTAAGTTAGTAAAAATTCCTGGGCGTGACAAGAGTGTTTCAAACTTACGAAATCTGAAGGTTCTCTGGCCTGCCTGATCAGGTACTTCCGGCTGCATGTGATTGTTTACAACCCCCCAACTGTGAGAGACACAAGATGCTTTAAAACTTTCTAAATACAGACTCTTTTGAGAAGTTAGAAGATTACTAGTATAGTATTAGTGGGTTAATTAGGAGTTATATTGGTGAAAGGTTTTTTCATTTGTCGTGCCAATAATTACTGCTAATTCCCTGCCCTGGGTGTGACAAGGGTGTTTCAGGTCAAACCTCTCTGCTGACAGACTAGCTTGTGTGCCAACCATAAACAGCACAGTGAGTTTGGAGTATTAGAATTTGATTGCCACCAGGCTTCCATATCCTTAGGCACCTAGGAATATATTAATCAATGTATTTGGAATATAGAAAAGGAAATATAGTAGTTTTTGATGTTAGCAATACTAGACTTTTTGAGTTAATGAATTTTCTCTTTTGTTATAGATCACTGTACTTTGTTATAAATCACTGTGTCCTTGCTATGTAAAAATGTAACTTTATCACTATCTTAAGACTAAATAGATCTTAAGGGAAACATTGGTGAAGGGTTTTCACTTGTTGGGCTGATGTTTGCTGCTAAATCTCCATATTCCCTGCCCTTATAATGAATATAACTAGCATATAGGAGAAATAAGTATTAACCTTTAAGATTAATCACGTTAAACCTTAGGTTAAGTAAATTCCTTTCTTGATTGTAACTCACTATACCCTCACCCTATAGGAATGCAACTTTATTTGGAGGGTGGCACCTGATTTAAGAAAAAATCACCTCTGGAAAAATAAGTTTTCTGGTTAACTGACCGGTATCAGAAAGGGCCATAAAATGTCAGTAGACCTCATGGCCAAAAGATGATGTAAAAACCCACAAGACTTTTGTACACATTTATATGAAGCACCTGATTGTTACAAGGGTCAGGTCTGCTGACTCCCGCGTGACTCTGTATTCATCCCTATGTATAACAAAAGGTATATAAACAAACCTGAAAAATAAAGAAATCGGATCAGTTTCTGGAAAGTCTGATTCCCCCATGTCGTTTCTTTCTCGCTCCGTTTTCCTGGCTGAATCCCCATCTGGTATGGGGGTACCCAGCAAGCCTACTAACTCTGCCTGGGCTTCTAAGATCAGACCGGGGAGGCCTCAGTGCCTCCTCTCCTTTGGGAGAACGGAAAGACGCGTGTGGCCTATGTAGGTGGTGATTAGTATTCCACTTAAACCAGTTATTCAGCCTCTTTTTCTCCACTAATTTTCCTACTACACTATCCGCTTCTAATCTCTCTATATATCTATTATTAAATAGCTTTTCTCTAGGACGCCTACTCTGTCCCCACCTTCGAATCACCCTGGATCCACCGGGGCTGGACCCCGGCACTCTATGAGTCATTTGTATATTTTAAAAATTAAGCCATTGTTGGTTGAATCATTAGCAAATATTTTCTCCCAGTCTGTAAATAGTTCTTTTTGTGTTGTTTATGATTTCCTTTGCTATGCAAAAGCTTAATTTGATTAGGTCCCTTCTTTTTTTTTTTGCTTTTATTTCTTTTGCCCTCGAAGATGGATTTAAGAAAATATTGCCATGATTCATGTCAGAGAATGGTTTGCCTACATTCCCTTCTAACAGTTAAATGGTGTCATGTGTTATACTAAAGTCTTTAAGCAATTTTGAGTTTATTTTTGTATATGTAATGAGGGAGTGTTCTAACTTCATTGATTTATATGTGGCTGTCCAGCTTTCCTAACACTTGTTGAAGAGACTGTCTTTTCTCAATTGTATATTCTGGTCTCTGTTGTTGAAGATTAATTGGCTATAGGTGTATGTATATGATATAGTTAGATATAGATCTATTTGTATTTAAACTACTTGGACTTCATAAAACTTCTTGAATCTGTACATTCATGTTTCTTATAAAACTTGGGAATTTTTTTGCCATTATTTCTTCTAATATTTTTGCCCTTCCTTCACTTCTCTCCTTCAGATATTATCATTAATATATGTTGGCATGTCAATGGATTCTTATGACTGTTTGAGGGTCTATGCAATTTTCTTCTTTTTGTTCTTCAGATTGTATAATTTTTGTTGATTTATATTAAAGCTCACTGATTCTTTATTATACCATCTCAAATACAATGTTGAGCTCCTCTAGTAAAAATTCCATTTCCCTTACTTTACTTTTCAACTGTTAATTTTCCATTTCAGTTCAGTTCAGTTCAGTCACTCAGTCATGTCTGACTCTTTGCGACCCTGTAGATTACAGATCTCCAGACCTCCCTGTCCATCACCAACTACAGGAGTTTACTTAAACTCATGTCCACTGAGTCGATGATGCCATCCAACCATCTCATCCTCTGTTGTCCCCTTCTCCTCCTGCCTTCAATCTTTCCCAGCATCAGGGTCTTTTCAAATGAGTCAGTTCTTCGCATCAGGTGGCCAAAGAATTGGAGTTTCAGCTTCAGCATCAGTCCTTCCAATGAATATTCAGGACTGATCTCCTTTAGGAAGGACTGGTTGGATCTCCTTGCAGTCCAAGGGACTCTCAAGAGTCTTCTCCAACACCACAGTTCAAAAACATCTATTCTTCAGCACTCAGCTTTCTTTATGATCCACCTCTCACATCCATACATGACTACTAGAAAAACCATAGCTTTGACTAGCATACCTTTGTTGGCAAAGTAATATCTCTACTTTTTAATACGCTGTCTAGGTTGGTCATAACTTTTCTTCCAAGGAGCAAGTGTCTTTTAATTTCATGGCTGCAGTCACCATCTGCAGTGATTTTAAGCCAAATTTTTCACTCTCCTCTTTTACTTTCATCAAGAGGCTCTTTACTTCTTCACTTTCTGGGTGGTGTCATCTGCATATCTGAGGTTATTGATATTTTTCCCAGCAATCTTAATTCCAGCTTGTGCTTCATCCACCCCAGCGTTTCTCATGATGTATTCTGCATATCAGTTAAATAAGCAGGGTGACAATATACAGGCTTGACATACTCCTTTCCCAATTTGGAACTAGTCTGTTGTTCCATGTCCAGTTCTAACTGTTGCTTCCTGACCTGCATATAGGTTTATCAAGAGGCAGGTCAGGTGGTCTGGTATTCCCATCTCTTTCAGAATTTTCCACAGTTTATTGTGATCCACATAGTCAAAGGCTATGGCATAGTAAATAAAGCAGAAATAGATGTTCTTCTGGAATCTCTTGCTTTTTCAGTGATTCATTGGATGTTGGCAATTTGATCTCTGAATCCTCTGCCTTTTCTAAAACCAGCTTGAACATCTGGAAGTTCATGGTTCATGTATTGCTGAAGCCTGGCTTGGAGAATTTTGAGCATTACTTTACTAGCGTGTGAGATGAGTGCAATTGTGTGGTTGTTTGATCATTCTTTGGCATTAGCTTTCTTTGGGATTGGAATGAAAACTGACCTTTTCCAGTCCTGTGACCACTGCTTTTCAAAACATGATTTCTATCTGTTAATATTCTCTATTTGATGAGTCAGTCACCATACTTTCTCTTAATTTTTAAATGTAATTTCTTTTAATTTTGAACATATTTTTGCTACCTGCTTTAAAGTTTTTTTCTTCTAAGGCTAGCATCTTATAGGATCTCTTAGAGACAGCTTCTATTGACTGCTTATTCCCTAAGCATTTCTACTTTCCTGTTTCTTCAAATGTCTTATAATCTTTTATTAGAAACTAGAAATTTTAGATAATATATTGTAGCAACTCTGGATTCTGACTCCCTCTGTGGGAGCTGTTGTTAGCATTGTTTTTTGTTTGTTTATTGACTTGCTTTGACTTTTTCTGTAGAGTCTCTCAACTTCAGTCTTTGCATATCTTTGCTAATTTTCTTTTTTGTTCTTGCTTTCCTTTCTAAGTTTGCCTTCCTACAATTAACCCGTAGTTCAGCATAGCTTACTAATTGGTCAGAGGTTGTAGTCAAGCATCTTCAGTCAGTAAAGCTTCTACCCCTGGCTGTTGGAGCTCTCTATGGATTTGAAGACACATTTAAAATCAAGCAGGTTATACATCTGCCCTTGCTTATACTTTATGCCTGTTTGTGTCTTCTCTGTTTGCACTCAAAATCTCACATTATTCAGGCATATGTACATACCTAAAATCTTCTCCAGCCTCTCTTGGATATGCACTTAGCCTAGAGCATGGTTACAGCTTTTGAGATCTCTGCGGATAGGCAGAAGCTTATTGAGGCCAACTATACCTATCCAGTTCCTTTAATATCATTATCAAATTTCTGGCTATGCTTCTAAGTCTTCTTCTACCAATATCCCAAACAATATCACAGCCTAAAGACTAGCTGTCACATTAACCTTTGCCATTTGTTTGCTGATACAATCGGTACTGTTAAACATGATGTCTGAAGGCATGGGATTTTTTTCCATGCTCCAACTCCAAATTGTGTCAGCTTTCTCCGAAAAAGATGTAGTTGGTTTTCAGAGCTTGTCCTGCCCTGGTAGACCTATGATACTGATGCAACTGAAGGGATGGTGGGAGTAGCTGTGGGTTGAAATATCAGAGAGTCCAATTGTCCTTAGCCAGGTTTCAGTTGGCTTACTTGAATAAACACATCTCAGTTTTGTTGCATGTCTTTGGACACTGTTCAGGGTCTCAAAGTTGTTTTTGACATTTCTATCTGGTTTTACAGTTGTTTGGGACAGAAAGAATTTGTTGAGCTCCTCTCTCTGCCATTCTGGAAATCCCACCTTTTCGATACAATTTTATGTCCTTATATCTCTATTGTGTGTCGCTTTGCTGAGACTGCTAACCAGAGGCCGCACCTTTTTCTAGCCAGAAGATACACCTAACACATAAGTGAGACGCCAAACTCTCTGGGCTCAAATTTTGTTTATCTGTTGTAAAACATCGTTTATTTATTCATTTGGCTGTGTTGGGTCTTAGTTGTGGCGTGAGGGACCTTCTTTGTGTCATGTGGGGTCATTTGTTGCAGTGCACAGACTCTGGTTGCGATGTTCTGGCTCAGTAGCTGCAGCACGTGGACTTTGTAGCTCACAGGCATGTGAGATCTTGGTTCCCTGACCAGAGACTGAACTTGTGTCCCCTGCATTGCAACGTGGATTCTTAACCACTGGGCCACCAGGGAAGTCCTTGGACTCAAATTTTAAATCTTGATGGGTGTGATACAAAGTCAGAAAATAAGAAGTTGCAGTTCGTTTATTTTAGCCACACCCTGATAAGACTGTCAATTATTTCTTGCTACTTACATTTCTGGGATTCCCCTGGTTCTCATTACATACAAAGCCTGGTTGTCTGGCTTTTTATCAGTTGTGGAAAGACCACCTCCCCCAACCCATGTTCGTTCAAAAAATACCTTTTCTGCTCAAGTTAGCCAGACCCTGTTTCTGTTGCTTGCAAACAAAGAACCTGACTGATACAGCTTTTCAAAGGATGTGCAGAAGGGAATCTTCTAACGACTCCAGATAAGAGGCCAATTATTCACTTGACAGTTCTCAGGATTGCTACAACACACATGTGCCTGTGGGAAGCTCCTGAGCCGGCGGTGTGCTGTGTGTCTGATGAGATCCCACTGGAGGGGCCAAGTCTGCACCTGTCACCAGCCACAAAGAGGATCCAATTTTTTTTTTTTTTTATCCATTTCATCTGGAGAACCATCTGGGCTGGGAATAGAAGTAATAATAACAAATCATTGTCACCAGATTTCCTCTTAGATAGCACTTCATTTCTGTGGCTCTTGTTAAAAATCAAGTGTTCAAGCCTGCTGGTGAATAGACAGCCAGCAATCGTTACAAAGGCTGTCCTGAGCTGTCCTAAGACTGAATTGAGACTAGGACTATGGACATGGCCTAGAGAAACTTGGCTGCTGGCTGTCTTTTCTGGAGGGACAAGTCGCTGGAAAGCCCCAGAAGCTACAGTAAGAGGAAGCCCTACTGAAAACCATGCAAAGCAACATTGTGCAGCAATGGTCTCCTTACCAGTATCATGCATGAGAAACTGGGGTTTTGTTTGATGAGGGCCAGCAGCAGGATGTGGGGGTTTAAGTAAGCAGTCTGTGATATTAAGTAACATTAATGCAGTCCATGGGGTGGCTAAGAGTTGGATATGACTGAGCGACTTCACTTTCACTTTTCACTTTCATGCATTGGAGAAGGAAATGGCAACCCACTCCAGTGTTCTTGCCTGGAGGATCCCAGGGACAGGGGAGCCTTTTGGGCTGCTGTCTATGGGGTCGCACAGAGTTGGACATGATTGCAGTGACTTAGCAGCAGCAGCAATAGAGGTATATTATCTTAAACAAGGGAGATGATATTTCTTTCTTAATTCTTTCTTTATTCCATGCTTCTCTGAGCACTCCAAGTTATATCTTATTTTGGCATCATCTATTTAGTGTGCTATAGACTAAAAACAATCTGTTCAGAGGAGAACAATCAAGATGGCAAACTGAAAGTGCTACGTGATAAACAATGGGAGGGACGGAGGGCGTTTTGTTTATGGAGGAGGGATTAAGAGGGTGAAATAGAGGAGAGGAGGTATGATAACTATTCTTAAAGATCTCCAGGGCAGACAGGAGGAGGAAGGACAGCATTCATTCTCTTTGCTGCCAGTGACAGCTAGGATCAATGGGCAGAAACTACAAGTAAGCACATTTTAATTTCATATCCCTTTAAGTGAAATACTTAAATTTCCCCCAGGGTCACTAGGAAATGTGTTTTCATCTTATAATCTCAGTCAAAGCATGTTTCTTTGTGAAAACCATAGATGTTAGTTTATAAGTACCGACACTGATAAGTGGCAGGTAGGTAATAGCTAGATGACTTACATATATACAGACATATATATTTCCTGTTTTAACTCACTGTACAAACCCTATTTATAAAAAACTATGTGTACTTTAGGCATTTATTGGCTGAAAAATGTTTGAGTTTTAAAAGAATTTGCAGAACCATGTGTAAGAGCTCAGAGAAATGGAAGAAGATACACTAATAAAACCTTAAAGAAGAGATCAAGTAGCTGACAAGTGAGAGACTAACAGTGAACCAGGAGGAAAGAGTGGGAATTAGAAGAAGAGCAAACAGTTCTACAACTGTCAGAAGGAGCAAAGGAGAGTAATCCATCACCTGTCATCAAGGTGGAAGCGCACAGCACAGAAAATGTTAAAGCTGCGTGCACTGCATTGATCTTAAGACTATGGTACCCTACTGTACGGTCTTCCCCGGTGGCTCAGCGGTAAAGAATCTGCCTGCGAAACAGGAGCCATAGGAGACTTCGGTTCGATCCCTGGGTCAGGAAGAAACTCCGGAGGAGGGCATGGCAACCCACTCCAATATTCTTGCCTGGAGAATCCTATGCACAGAGGGACCTGGGCTAGGCTAGGGCCCATAGGGTCACAAAGAGTCTGACACGACTGCAGCGACTTAGCGTGCATGCATCCCATGGTATATTTAAACGATCATCCATGCACCGCAGGAGTAAGATTCAGGACCTCTGCCGGCTCCTCCAGCACTTTCAGGTGAACTAGAAAGAGGCCCTCTACTGGACACAGGCAGCCCTGCAGGTGAATGAATCAGTGAAACGCCAGACTTCACCTTTCTCACGTCCCTTCTTCTGAGCTTCTTTGCACAGGGAATTGCTGTCTTCACAGGCCTGGACAGTCTTGACGTGATCTGTTCCCATATTCTGAAACTCACATTTAGAATTTTATATCTGGACCCTTTAAGAACTGGATCAGAAGAATGAAGTTATTCATTGCGTTTGGAACAGAATAGAAAATGTCAATCTACATATAACTGGTAAGGAAGAAATTTCAGAGCTATCCAAATCTGAAATGCAAAGCTTTAAAAGAAAGTAGCCTTGCCACTTTCAAGCAGTTCAAGTAAAGATCTGGTTATACGAAAAAGAAAACGGTCCGGTTACTACAGCTAAGATCTAAAGTTTGAGTGAAATTAAGAGCAGAGTGATGAAGCTGTGTCAATGGTTCTAAATATTAAAATGTATCTGAACCTCCTGGAGGTTACAAGCATATATTGCTTCAAAGGTTCGGATTCAGTAGATGTTCTAATAGTCTCTTAGCTGAGGCTGCTGCTGTTGCTTCAGAGACCACATTCTGAGACTGGCCTAGACAGTCATTAAGACATTTTTACATGGGTATAAATCACTTGGAGATCTTGTTAAAATGTAGATTCTGATTCATCCATTTTGGGAAGAGGAGGCTTGGGATTCTGGACAAGCTTCCAGGCCCTGGTTCAGGGACAAGGCTTTGGGTATCAAGCACCCAGGACTGGTTCCATGGCAGTTGCTGAATCTGAAGTCATGTGACAAGCCATCTCAGCTGTAAAGACTTAGAGGACTGTTGGGCAGGAAGCCATGTGGTTCATTCATTCATTTCACAGATATGAGTGCCTACTGAGTCTCAGCTGCTGGTAAAGGGGACATAGCAATGAAGAGGCACAGACCTTGCCTTCATGGAGCTTGCATTCCAGACAAGCCAAGTCATGTTTACAGCTCACTCTCCAGTCTCTCAGTGATCTTGTCCTTTGGCTTCAATACTTCATACCCCAGCTTATCCCAAGGTAGGAGAAGAAATATAAAGGACTACAAAAAAGCAGAATAACTTAAAAACTTTGTTTTCTTCCCACTTTATTTAAGAAGTATAAAATTTTCTGACTCTTGAAAAAAATTTTCAGAAAAGACATTCATATATTGACATAGGCACACTCACTTTTACTTTCTCACCAACGTTTCTAAGCAAAATGTACATCAAGACGAAACTTAATGTCATTGTCACGTGGTGAAACAGACACGGTTAAAACCTAGATGCTGACTTTCGAATTGGAAGGGTTCAAAAATAGGGATCAGGACACTACTTGGAGGAAGTAGACAATTTTGAAAGGAGAAAATGGGTATTTTCCACTGCCTTCGTCCTTCCTTCCAGAAAGTCTGGGTGAGTGGGAAGGAAACAGTTAACAGATGGGCAGTGAAACGTAGTGGCCTAAAGCATGGGTTCAAATTCTGTCTCTATCACTTATAAATTGTGATCCGGACAAGTTTACCTCATGACTGATTTCTAGTCCTTATCTGAAAAGGAGGAATAAAGTCTAGCTGGCAAGGAAAAGAATGAAATAACAGTTCAACATGCATATGGTTCACAGTAAACTCTCAGTAAATGGTAACGATAGCAGGATCCAGGTAGACCAGAGTGAAAGTCGCTCAGTCACGTCCGACTCTTTGTGACCTCAAGGACTATACAGTCCGTGGAATTATCCAAGCAAGACTACTGGGGTGGGTAGCTGTTCCCTTCTCCAGGGATCTTTCCAACCTAAGGACTGAACCCAGGTCTCCCTCATTGCAAGTGGATTCTTTACCAGCTAAGCTACCAGAGAAGCCTAGAAAGTCAGTATAATTCAGGGCTATTTTTTTAATATTTATTTTTATTTATTTTATTTGGCTGCCCAGGTCTTAGCTGTGGGACATGGGATCGTTAGTTGCAGCCTGTGAACTGTAAGTTGTGGCCTGTGGGATCTAGTTCCCTGACCATAGACCCAACCTGGATCTCCTGCGTTAGAAGCATGGAGTCTTAGCCAGCAGACCACCAGGGAAGTCCTCGTTCAGGGCTATTTTTGAGAGGCATGTAAGCGATGCAGAGGAAAAATAGCCCTTTTTCTTGGCCAACTTTCCAGAAAGAGGCTCAAAATACAATAGAATAATTTTGTTTGGATAAAAAGGAAGACATCAACCAGGTGATAAAGAACTGGGTTAGACTGTTCTGAGGGAGATCTGTGGCTGCAACTAATATGGATTCTTTTCTAGGATTAGGATATTGGAATTTTACAGTAGATACACAAGAACAGCTTTGGATTTGTGATGCTTTTAAATATACTTAAAATTATGATACCCAAAGCTGGTGAAGTTGCAGTTAAACAGCTATACCCATAAGGTTTTGGTGGAAAATTGGTACTATCTTTTAGGAAAGTAATTTGGCACTGTGAATTTGACATTATGAAAATGTTCATATGCTTTCACTTGGTTATTTTGCTTTTGGAAATTTATTCTAAGGAAATAATCCAAATGAAAAAAATGAGGAAGGTGGTTATTTTTATTACCTGTATTTGAGAAAAAGAACCAGGAAGCAGCTGTAGTAATTTTAAAAAATTTTAAATTTTTACTGAGATATAATTACACATAACATTGTGTCAGTTTAAAGTATGCAATGTGTTGATCTGATATACATATATTGCGATATGATTACCACTGTAGCCTTAACTGACACTTCCATCATGTTATATAATTACTGTTTCTTTCTTGTAGTGAGAACATTTAAGATCTATTCTTTTAGCCACTTTTAATTGTATAATACAATTGTGAACTATATCACACTGCAGTGATTAGATTCCCAGAACCCATCTTCCAACTGCAAGTTTGCACCTTTTGACCAACATCTTCCCAATTTCTCCCACACCACTCGCCTCTCTGTTCTTAGGAGTTTGGTTTTCTAGATTCCACATATAAGGGAGATCATATAATATTTGCATTTATCTGTCTGACTTGTCAGAAATAGCAGGATTTCCTTCTTTTTATGGTTGAATAATATTCTATCGTGTGTATATATAGATATATACCACTGTGGATGAACACTTAGGCTGCTTCCGTATCTTGCTTGTTATGAATAAAATGCTGCAATAAACACAGGAATGCAGTTATTTATTTGATCTCTTACTTTCAATCCCTTTGTATATATACTCAGAAGTAGAATTGCTGGATTATATGGTAGTTCTATTTTTAAGTTTTCGAGAAACTCTATACTGTTTTCCATAGTGCTGAGCCAATTTACATTCCCACCAACAGTGCACAGGGTTCTCCCTTAATTTGTTAGTTTGACGTAATGCCACTTGTTGATATTTTAGTTTTTATTATATTTTAGTTTTGTTGTTCGTGCTTTTTGTGTCATGTCCAAAAACTACTGTCAAGACTGATGTCAGAGAGCTTTTTCCTCTGTTTTCTTCTAGTTAGCTTTTTTCCTAGAAGTTATATCGTTTTAGGTCTTATGTTTAAATTTTTAATCCATTTAATTTTATGTGACTGGTATAAGATAGGGGTCCAATTTCATTTACTTCCTATATGTAGGTATCCAGTTTCCACACCATTATTTATTTAAAAGACTATCCTTTCCCTATTGAGTATTGTTGACGTCCAGTCAAGTATTAGTTGACCATATATGCAAGGAGTTATTTCTGGGCTCTCGATTTTGTTCCATTGGTCTATATGTCTACCTTTATGTCAGCCTCATACTGTTTTGATTATTATATATATATTTTTTTCAGTATAGTTTGAAATCAGGAAGTGTGAGACTGCCAGCTGTTTTTCTTTCTCAAGATTGCTTTGGCTATTTGGAGTCTTCTGTGATTCCTTACAAATTTTCAGATTATTTTTTCTTTTATTTGAAAAATGCCATTGGAATTTTAATATGAATTGCATTGACTCTACAGGTGGCTTTGTGTAGTCCTTCCTTTTCTATAATAAACAGTCTATTTGCAGCTGGGTAGCTTTCTCATTCAGCTGCTTTCTCACAGAAGGGCTGGCATTCCAAAGGCCTTTTTTTTTTTCCCCATTTCATGTTGGTGATGTCTTTTTCAGTTCAAGGTGGTATCGCTTCTGCAAGTAAAATTCTCTTGAAAATTTTGTGAGTCTTTATGAAATATTATTTTTTTCCTTCATTAGATAAAATTCACAAAAGGCCTTTGAGGTAGACCCTTCTCTCCTTTTGACTCTCTATAAATCTGCTAATGTCAACATCCTTGAGAGTCTATCATTTAAGAGGTATGGTTTACAAAGAGTGGCCTTAAGGTCCTTAGACAATTTTTTATCTAGCTGATAATATTTTTGAGATACCACCTTGGATCTTTCTGAAATCTTTAAAAGAATGTTTGAAACTCACCCTTTCTGGATTCATTTTTACCCTGTGACTACATTTTCCTGAAAATCTTTTTCCTGGGCTTGTTTTTACTTTCAATCCTCTGCTGGATAAAAATATTCTCTTTTGCCATTTGTAGTTCCTCCAAATTCTACTTGAAAACTGTATAGTTGGTTTTTCAGTTAATCTGTTTATATCATTCTACTCTCATTTTATTAAAGGCAGCTCCAAAGAAGCCAGGTGGCATCTTAAACACTCTGCCTGGAAGTTTTCTTACCCGAAGCATAAAGTTCGTTGAGTGCATTTTCTACTTTCCACATCACTGCAGGTGACAGTTTTGCTAAACTTTCTACCACTAAATAACAACAGCCTCCTTTCCTTTAGTTCCTTGTAACATTTTCCTTACATTCGTTCAGGCTCTCTCTGCCATACTTCTCATGGCCCTTCCAGCCCTTTTCCCTTGCCCAGTGTCAATGGCACATGTTTTAGGTTTTTATTATAGCAGCTGCTCATTTCCAGGTGCCAAAATTCAGTTTTGTTACTAGTGTTGTATGGAAAACTGGCTCAACACTTAGTGGCCTAAACCAGCGGTTTTATTTTACTCATGATTCTGTGCATTAGAAGCTTGAAAAATGCTCTGCTGAGCAGTTCTCGCTTGAGGTTACTCATGCAGTTGCAGTAACATGTCAGCCTGGGCTAGATGTCCAAGGTGGCTCGCTCATACAGTTAGCAGCTGATGCTGGCTGTCAGCTGCGAGCTCAGCTGGGCTGTCGGTCAGAGTGTCTATGTGTGGGATTCCTAGCATGGCAGTCTCAGGATACTTGGCCTTCTTACATGCTGCCAGTTTCCCCTAGAGCTAACATCCCAGAAGAACCAGGCAAAAGCTTTGTGGCCTTGTCTGACCCAGTTCTGAAAGTTACACAGCATCACTTTTGCTGCATTCTATTGGCTACAAGGAGGTCACTAAGTCATCCTAGATTAGAGGAGAGGAGAGACAGAAACCATCTCTTAAAGAGAGGAGTGGCAAATAATTTACAGATATGTTTTTAAATCTCCAGACAATATATCAAATTCTACAGAATTGCATGTATACAGTCAATGGAGCAATACACAAGGGACATATGGAAAATGCTGAAAAGAATGAAAAAATTATTAAAACTATTTTGTTATTATGGAATATTTTTCTTCATTTATTTTATATTTGAAAGGAAAGATGGAAAGAAGGAAACTACATATATTACACAGATCTAAGTGATTCCATATTTCTGCTTTCTAACCTTTATTATGTCAGAGAACTGAATTTACTGACTCAAGTGATGGAGGCATTTGAAGGATACAAGGCAGAAAGACACAGCGATGAGGAATCTGATTTGAAAAAATCAGTAGAAAAGCCATACTCATCCCAAATGGAACTTTATCACAGTCAGAAGAAGACTGATACACAAGAAACTGGAGAATGTGGTAAATCAAGGTCTTATGTTTGAGGACCCTGTTTGGGATCATCGTACGTGTGTTTGCTAATCTTAAACAGCTACATAGAATAATATGCGCGGGAACACGGCAGCTGAAGAACTCAAGAACTATACTGCTGCGGCACAAGCTGCCTCTCCTGACACTATTGATATGATGGTCAAGGAATGATCCGGAAAATTCCAGAGTTCCACTGATGAGGAGGAGGCTCTAAGCTCCCCATTGTTGGTTTCTGTTCCCTATGAAACCCACCAGAAGCCTTCAAGCTCAACTTCCTTCTTAACTTGTGAACGCCATATGCTTTTTGCACATTTGCAACAGACTCATCACTGAAGATGTTTAACAGCTCTCCGGATCCACATAAGAAAAGGGGTTTGTGTAGTGGTTAAAAGTTCAGGTTTTAGAGTGTTCATTCAGGCACATGGTCTTAGAAGCTTTCCAGGCTATGTGAGCTTAGCTGAGTTACTAAGCCTTTCCAGGACTCAGTTTCTCTTCTATAAAATGGGGATGGCAATATAACAAACATCCTGACAGTAAGTGGGCTCTGTACCTGGTTGCTTCCATCCTTTGCAGGATGCTTGGACCTTTGGCGAGAGACCTGGTCGAACCCAGTGCCGATTCACCTTGACCAAGCTGTTGGAGTCTTACTGGGGGCCCTAGAGCCAGGTGAGAAACCCCTTTCCTCCCTGTTGTTGAGATATGCCGAGTCACCTGGCCTGAACTCTAAAACATGGGGACAAACTGGCCTTTCTGATGGCGGGTGGGGGGAGCTCATCCTAGCCCCAGAGCAGTCAGGAGGGTGCATGTTAGGGAAACTGACCTGTTTAGGATGCCAGGATAGGTCCAGGCCCATCAGAACGATGAGCTTTGATCTGTGATTTACTTCCCTGCATCAGTCTCACACCTGTTAAAAAAATGACATCCTGGTCTCTGATCCTCTGTGGGGACCACGTGGAAGGACCTGCCCACATCTGGGATTCAGTGGACCCGAGAAAGGGAGCCCTCACTTCAGACTGGCCATAGTGGTAGAATCACCAACAGAGGGCCACTGGGGGCAGAGGCTCCATACAGAGGCATGATGAAGATGCCTGAGTGGCTGGACTCAAAAGTCTGTGTCCCAGAACACGGGAGATGATACCCAGATGACTGAACTAGCAGGACAATGCTGTGATGAAACAGAGGAGTATTTTCTGCTAAGTAGGCAAGGCTGTGTATGTGTAGTCCCTTGGGTTACCAGACCAACACCTTCTTCAGGTGGACCACACCTACATCTATTCCCAATGTTGATGGTCACTATACTTATCCGCTACTATGTTAATTAGGACTAATCCCAAAGGATGTAGTTGGCACTGAAGCTTCCAGTAATTTATGGAAGAAAGAAAATCTCACAGCTAATGACATGGAAAAATTCCAAAATCCTTTTATAAAGAAGAGAAAGGATAATTGGGTTGTCCATGATCCTCTCCCTCCAAACCATGGATTCCTTTCTGTTGAGACCAAAAGAACCCTCACCACTAATCTTTTTGAATTCTGGATTTTGATACTGGAGATTTTGTTTGTTTAAGAGAACAGAGGGAATTCGATTTTCTGGATGTCCACTGCACAAGGAGTCAACCCTTTGCTGTGGCTGTTTATTCACCAAGTTGTGTCGGATTCTTTGCGACCTCATGGACTGTAGCATAGCAGGCTCCTCTGTCCGTGGGATTTCCCAGGCAAGAATACTGGAATGGGTTGCCATTTCTTTTATCCAGAGGATCTTCCCGATCTTCCAGATCTCCTGCACGTCCCCTGAATTGCAGGCAAATTATTTTCCTGTTGAGCCACTGGGGAAATACATCAACCCTTTAGTTACTGGGTACTGGGGCAACTAATGAAATCCCAGAGAAGGTGCTGGGTAGCCGGTAGCAGTGAGACAAACAGAGGGCTAGGGTCAATATACCTTTACCAAGGAGCATGAAAATATTCCAGTGTTTTAACGACGGGAGTAGCTGAGTACCGATATACACCTAACTTACACACAGCACAGGTGCTCTTACTGTGATGCCATCTCCTGACCAGGTACAGAGAGAAGACGGAGGCTCTGGATCCCCCAAGCTTTAGCTGAGAAAAGGATAGGAGGTCAACTCTGCTTCAATTCAGGCCATCTTCCCTGCCAGACAGATAGATCCACATACTTTCCCTATCCACCACTATCCACATAGCATAGTCAGGGAAGCTGTGGAGGGAGGTGAGATCTTGGGTTAGTGCTCCTTCCCCCTCCATCCCCTACCCCTGCCTCCTGAGTCTCCAGAGCAAGGCAGGTCCACATGATACCCAATTCCCATTTCAGGGTGTGCTCAGCCTTGCCTAAAATGAAAAGGTTGGCTTATTTTGAACTTCAGCTCTTCTGCTTCTGGACCGAATGAATGCTGGCTGATTCGTAGCTGGCAAAATGGAACTATTTCCATGACCACAAATCCTCATTCAAGGTCCCCACAAACTCAGCCCACACGCTCCTACTCCAAATCAATGAGGCTGACTCAGTTTCCTGGTGACTCACAGCAGTCCCAGCTTTATCAGGCAGCTAGCTCCACGGGTTGAAGACAGCTTAGGGTAGACCTCTGGGAATCAGAGCATCGCATATGGCCACAGAGAGGCTCAGTGTGGTCCTCCGATCCCCTGCATTTTCCTCATGGCGTGGATCTCCTCACTGCGCTGAATATCCGATTCTGAAATGGTAGTGTGAACAAGAGCGTGAGGTGCAAAGGCAGATGGAAGCACACGGCTAAGATCACTACAGATCACTACTTGATTCCTAAACCAATTCAAAGGCTACTTGAAATCAAACACCTTGGGATATTCAGGCAACCTGATGATCAGCTGCTTAGAAAATCTGGATTTTAAACTCCCAGTCATGGGGAGTTACTCTGGAAGGAAGCAAACTCTATTGCTGGTGACATGGAAAGACTCGGAAGCCCTTTTATCAAGGAGAGAAGGGAAAATTAGATTTTCCCCATAAACCCCATAGTCCTTCCTGCTGAGACCAACAGAACTCTCAACACTAATCTTTTTAATTCTGGGTTTTGCTGCTGGAGTTCTTTCAAGAGAGCAGAAGGAATCATATTTTCTTAAAGGAATATGTTCCTGACCTAAGATCAACATTTTTACATTCACTCTAGTAAATCTCTGTGCACAATTTACAACACTCACTCCTGCTGGCAAAAAAGTTGATAATCTTTTAATAAAAACATCCAATTCCAAGATGATGGAATAAAATACCTTATCTTCTCCTAATTCTTAATTTTAATAAAATCTGTGAGTTCTGGGAATAGGGCTTACAAGTAACAGGTAAATGGTTCCTCTAGGGATGAAGCTAAGGAATTTAAGAGGGCATCTCTTTGTAACCAAATCAGGGAAATATACCTTTAAATAACCCTGAATTCCTGTCCCTATACCCTAAAGATGAAAGTTTTGAATATTTCCAAACAACTGTTAAATTGTGATGGTTACTTTTATGTATCAACTTAGCTGGGCCATGGTGCTCAGATAGGTGCTCAAACATTCTTCTGAATGATTTTTGGATGAGATTAACATTTAAATCAGTGGACCTTGAACAGAGCAGATAGCACTTTATATTGTGAGTGGGCCTCATCCAATCAGTTGAAGGTATGAATAGAAGAGAAGACGCACCTCCCCAAACAAGAGGGAATTCAGCAACAAGTGGCCTTTAGACTTGAAGCATTCTCTTCTCTGGTCTCCAGCCTGCAGGCCCATTTTGCAGATTTTGGATTTTCTATCTCCATAACCACATGAGCCAATTTCTTAGAATAAATCTCTTTCTTTGCACATATACATCCCATTGGCTTTCCCCTGGACTAACACTAATGTGTTTCCCTATTTCTCTAATATGATTCCCTGCTCATATTCTCTTCTCAATCTTGGCTAAACAGTGGACTCACCAAGGGAAGCTTTAAAAAATACAGGTGCCTGTGTTTCTAACTGCAGTTCAGTACAGTTCAATTCAGTCTCTCAGTCTTGTCTGACTCTTTGCAACCCCATGAACTGCACCACGCCAGGCCTCCCTGTTCATTACCATCTCTCGGAGTTCACTCAGACTCACGTCCATTGAGTCCGTGATGCCATCCAGCCATCTCATCCTCGGTCGTCCCCTTCTCCTCCTGCCCCCAATCCCTCCCAGCATCAGAGTCTTTTCTGATGAGTCAATTCTTCGCATGAGGTGGCCAAAGTACTGGAGTTTCAGCTTTAGCATCATTCTTTCCAAAGAAATCCCAGGGTTGATCTTCAGAATGGACTGGTTGGATCTCCTTGCAGTCCAAGGGACTCTCAAGAATCTTCTCCAACACGACAGTTCAAAAGCATCAGCTCTTCAGCGCTCGGCCTTCTTCATAGTCCAATTCTCACATCCATACATGACCACAGGAAAAACCATAGCTTTGACTAGACGGACCTTAGTCGGCAAAGTAATGTCTCTGCTTTTGAATATACTTTCTAGGTTGGTGTTAACTTTTCTTCCAAGGAGTAAGCGTCCTTTAATTTCATGGCTGCAGTCACCATCTGTTGTGATTTTGGAGCCCCCAAAAATAAAGTCTGACACTGTTTCCACTGTTTCTCCATCTATTTCCCATGAAGTGATGGGACCAGATGCCATGATCTTCGTTTTCTGAATGTTGAGCTTGAAGCCAACTCTTTCACTCTTTTCTTTCACTTTCATCAAGAGGCTTTTAGTTCCTCTTCACTTTCTGCCATAAGGGTGGTGTCATCTGCATATCTGAGGTTATTGATATTTCTGCCTGCAATCTGGATTCCAGCTTGTGTTTCTTCCAGCCCAGTGTTTCTCATGATGTACTCTGCATAGAAGTTAAATAAGCAGGGTGACAATATATAGCCTTGATGTACTCCTTTTCCTATTTGGAATCAGTCTGTTGTTCTATGTCCAGTTCTAACTGTTGCTTCCTGCCCTGCATACAGATTTCTCAAGAGGCAGGTCAGGTGGTCTGGTATTCCCATCTCTTTCAGAATTTTCCAGAGTTTATTGTGATCCACACAGTCAAAGGCTTTGGCATAGTCAATAAAGCAGAAATAGATGTTTTTCTGGAACACTCTTGCTTTTTCCATTATCCAGTGGATGTTGGCAATTTGATCTCTGGTTCCTCTGCCTTTTCTAAAACCAACTTGAACATCAGGAAGTTCATGGTTCATGTATTGCTGAAGCCTGGCTTGGAGAATTTTGAGCATTACTTTACTAGCATGTGAAATGAGTGCAATTGTGTGGTAGTTTGAGCATTCTTTGGCATTGCCTTTCTTTGGAATTGGAATGAAAACTGACCTTTTCCAGTCCTGTGGCCACTGCTGAGCTTTCATATTTGCTGGCATATTGAGTGCAGCACTTTCACAGCATCATCTTTCAGGATTTGAAACAGCTCAACTGGAATTCCATCTCCTCCACTAGCTTTGTCATAGTGATGCTTTCTAAGGCCCACTTGACTTCACATTCCAAGATGTCTGGCTCTAGATGAGTGATCACATCATCATGATTATCTTCATCGTGAAGATATTTTTTGTACAGTTCTTCTGTGTATTCTTGCCACCTCTTCTTAATATCTTCTGCTTCTGTTAGGTCCAGACCATTTCTGTCCTTTATCGAGCCCATCTTTGTATGAAATGTTCCCTTGGTATCTCTAATTTTCTTGAAGAGATCTCTAGTCTTTCCCATTCTGTTGTTTTCCTCTATTTCTTTGCATTGATCGCTGAAGAAGGCTTTCTTATCTCTCCTTGCTATTCTTTGGAACTCTGCATTCAGATGCTTATATCCTTCATTTTCTCCTTTGCTTTTCGCCTCTCTTCTTTATACAGCTATTTGTAAGGCCTCCCCAGACAGCCATTTTGCTTTTTTGCATTTCTTTTCCATGGGGATGGTCTTGATCCCTGTCTCCTGTACAATGTCACGAACCTCATTCCATAGTTCATCAGGCACTCTATCTATCAGATTTAGGCCCTTAAATCTATTCCTCACTTCCACTGTGTAATCATAAGGGATTTGATTTAGGTCATACCTGAATGGTCTAGCGATTTTCCCTACTTTCTTCAATTTAAGTCTGAAGTCTGAGCCACAGTCAGCTCCTGATCTTGTTTTTGTTGACTGTATAGAGCTTCTCCATCTTTGGCTGCATAGAATATAATCAATCTGATTTTGGTGTTGACCATCTGGTGATGTCCATGTGTAGAGTCTTCTCTTGTGTTGTTGGAAGAGGGTGTTTGCTATGACCAGTGCATTTTCTTGGCAAAACTCTATTAGTCTTTGCCCTGCGTCATTCTGCATTCCAAGGCCAAATTTGCCTGTTACTCCAGGTGTTTCTTGACTTCCTACTTTAGCATTCCAGTCTCCTATAATGAAAATGACACCTTTTGGGGTGTTAGTTCTAAAAGGTCTTGTAGGTCTTCATAAAACCGTTCAACTTCAGCTTCTTCAGCATTACTGGTTGGGGCATAGCCTTGGATAACTGTGATATTGAATGGTTTGCCTTGGAAACGAACAGAG
Organism: Nanger dama; assembly: GCA_917880005.1. NCBI lineage: Eukaryota > Metazoa > Chordata > Mammalia > Artiodactyla > Bovidae > Nanger > Nanger dama. The sequence continues at coordinate 62,257,722 of CAKJTW010000001.1, read as the reverse complement.
ATCATTCTGTTGTTTATGAGATTGCATCCAAGTACTGCATTTTGGACTCTTTTGTTGACCATGATGGCTACTCCATTTCTTCTGACGGATTCCTGCCCGCAGTAATAGATAAAATTGTCATCTGAGTTAAATTCACCCATTCCAGTCCATTTTAGTTCGCTGATTCCTAGAATGTCGACGTTCACCCTTGCCATCTCTTGTTTGACCACTTCCAGTTTGCCTTGATTCATGGACCTGACATTCTAGGTTCCTATGCAATATTGCTCTTTACAGCATCAGATCTTGCTTCTATCACAAGTCACATCCACAACTGGGTATTGTTTTTGCTTTGTCTCTATCCTTTCATTCTTTCTGGAGTTATTTCTCCACTGATCTCCAGTAGCATATTGGGCACCTAATGACCTGGGGAGTTCCTCTTTTGGTATCCTATCATTTTGCCTTTTCATACTGTTCATGGGGTTCTCAAGGCAAGAATACTGAAGTGGTTTGCCATTCCCTTCTCCAGTGGACCACATTCTGTCAGCCCTCTCCACCATGACTCGCCTGTCTTGGGTTGCCCCACAGGCATGGTTTAGTTTCACTGAGTTAGACAAGGCTGTGGTCCTAGTGTGGTTAGATTGACTAGTTTTCTGTGAGTATGGTTTCAGTGTGTCTGCCCTCTGATGCCCTCTTGCAACACCTACCATCTTACTTGGGTTTCTCTTACCTTGAGCGTTGGGTATCTTTTCACGGCTGCTCCAGCAAAGCACAGCTGCTGCTCCTTACCTTGGACGAGAGGTATCTCCTTACCGCTGGGGTTCCTGACCTTCAATGTGGGATAGCTCCTTTCGTCTCTCCCGTGCCTGCGCAGCCACTGCTCCTGAGGTTGCACCTCTCTGTGGCCAGCCCTGGCTCGGGCGTGGATGGCTCCTCCTAGCTGCCGCCCCTGGCCCCGGGCTCATGGTGGCTCCTCTGGGTCACCCCCTGCCCTGGCCTCGAGTGTGAGGTGGCTTCTTCCGGTCGCCCCTGACCTCGGACGCGGGGTGTCTCCCCTGGCCGCCCCTGACCTCGGATACATGGTGTCTCCTCCCGGCCACCCCTGGCCTTGGACGCGGGGTAGCTCCTCTCGATTGCCGTCCTGACCTCAGACACAGGGTAGCTCCTCTCAGCTGTTCCTGCGCCATCGCAGCCTGGTACTCTAGGCTGCTGCCCTTGACTTCGGACGTGGGGTAGCTCCTCTCGGCCGCGCTTAGCGTGCCGGCCCAGCCCTCACAGCCTCCCGCACTTAGTGTGCCAGCAGAGCATCTAGGCTGTGGCTTGGACATCAGGATTTTAAAAGCTTCCCAGATGAGGCTGAAGTGCAGCGAGATAGCTGAGAAACACTGTCTTCCAGCTCCTTGGTCAAATAATTTAAAGAAGAACTGCATTGAAACTCTACAACTATCCTATTTCTAATCATTTCATTGGATCCCTCTGCTGGGAGTCTCACTCTTATGGATTCCAGGACAGGGTCACCGTGTCCCAGGAATGGACTTTTTTCTCACACACCAACTTGTGACAGTGCTTGAGGTCACCAAGTGTAAACCAGGTCACTTTGTGTTAACACAAATTTTGATCTTTCAGAAGAAAAGCATGTTTTTCATTTTAAAGTTTTACATTAATTCTTTGACACTGGCAAGTGGCTAATTTGCCTTTATTTTACTCACAAGGAAACGGGGGGTAAAACGGTCAATTTCTCTGCACAGAATTTTTCCTAAGAGCCAAAACTGTCCAGTGAAAAAATAAATTGTCTTTTGAGAATTTCTTCCCATAGTGCCTCTTATGAAGTCGTGGAACCATGTCCTCTGCTATATTTGCACGTGAGCAAAATGACACGTGTACAAGGTTATCCCTTAAAGTCTAGATTGTGGAAGTAAAAGACCGGAAACAACCTTAGTGTCTACCACAAGGGACTGGTTAAAAATTATAGTACATCCTAAAATGACCTGCTATACCGCCATGAAAGGGAATGAGGCAGCTCTTCATGCTCTGATATGGAAAGATCTAGCTGTGTGATGGAGGCGGCTTGGACCAATTCATGGGTGCAGATAATCACCTTCTCTTCCTAACTCTGTCCCCAGTGACCTCACACAGCTTGAAATTGACCATGGTAGCAGTTACACCACGGACATCTGTAAATGCTACCAATCAAGGCACTCCCTACCTCACAAAAGCTGGTTGTTAACTGTTTGCCAGCATACCACGGAAAAGGTCTATAGAGCCCATTGTCAAGTGAGTAAAGCAAAATGCAACACAATACATGTAGTATGCTAGCAACTGTGTGAAAATTGAGGAAACTGCATGTTTAAAAACTTCCTATTTCTCAATATTTAAATTATATTCTATTGCTGTATGACCCAGCAGTCTTACTCTTAGGTCTATATGCAAAAGAAATCCATATGGACACTTGTACCCAAAAGACTATAGCAGCATTATTCATAACAATCAGTAGGTGAAAACAACTCAAAGGTCATTCATCAGCAGATAAATGAATAAACAAATTGTGGCATATGCATACAACAGAATGTTATTCAGCCATAAAAAAGAACGAAGCAGTGATACACTCTACAACTTGGATGAACCCTGAAAACATTATAGGTGAAAGAAGCTAGACAGGAAAGGTCATGTATTGTATGATTCCTTTTATAGGAAGTATCCAGAATAGGCAAATTCATGAAGATGCAAAGCAGATTAGTGGTTACCAAGGTGGGAGGCTAGCAGGGGGAGAAACAGGCAGTGATAACGTAACTGCAAGGAGATCCAACCTGTCCATCCTAAAGGAGATCAGTCCTGGGTGTTCATTGGAAGGACTGATGCTGAAGCTGAGTTTCCGCTTCAGCTGAAACTCCAATACTTTGGCTACCTGATTCAAAAAGCTGACTCATTGGAAAAGACCCTGATGCTGGGAGGGACTGGGGGTAGGAGGAGAAGGGGACGACAGAGGCTGAGATGGCTGGATGGACGTGAGTCTGAGTGAACTCCGGGAGTTGGTGATGGACAGGGAGGCCTGGTGTGCTGCGATTCATGGGGTCGCAAAGAGCCGGACACAACTGAGCGACTGAACTGAACTGAATGGTTAACTTTATCTTTTGCTTTTTCTGGGGTGCTGAAAAACTTTTAGAGACGTGATGACTGCACAACATTGTAAATACACCAAATGCCACTGAATTGTACTCTAAATAAAATTGCCAGATGTGAATTTTACCTCAAGTTAAAAAAATGCCTCTGGGATTCTATACATATAAACTGTATTGTATAAACTAGTTGTCTCTGGAAAGGAGAATTGGGTACCTGGGCAACAAAGCATCAGGGTGCCTTTTCGTTGTATGTGCTGATGGGTTGTTTAGATGCTGAGTTTTGTCCAACTCTTTGCAACCCCATGGACTGTAGCCTGCCAAGGCCCTCCATGGTATTTGCCAGGCAAGAATACTGGAGTGGGTTGTCATTTCCTGCTCCAGGGGATCCTATTGGCCCAGGGATTCCAGCGTTGCAGGCAGATTCTTTACCACTGAGCCACCAGGGTGGCCTTTTTTGTTGCATGCCTTTTAAAAATAATTTTAAAATCAACTGTACTGAACTACAGTTGATTTATTTAATATTATGTTAATTTCTGCTTTATAGCAAAGTGATTCCATTATACATACATTTTTTATTATGGCTTATTATAGTATATTGAATATAGTTCCCTGTTCTATACAGTAGCATGTAGTTGTTTATCCATCCTATATATGATAGTTGCATCTGCTAATCCCAAACTCCCAGTCCTTCCCTCCCACACCTGCCTTCCCCTTGGCAACCACAAGCCTGTTCTCTATGTCTGTGAGTCTGTTTCTGTTTTGTAGATAAATTGTGTCATGTATACCATTTTTGTACTTTAAAATTTTGAACCATGTGGACGAAGGGGCATACAAAGATCTAAACAGATGAATGTGTTCCCTTTACAAAGCCCAAGATATGCAGGTAAACAGGTAAACAATGAGTTAGTGGCAGACCACAATTAAAGTCTACAAATACAGATTCTAGCTCAGTTCTCCAGATGCTAGCTTTCTAGAGGCTTCCACTGGTTGAGCTAAATTCACCATCAGTGGGAATATCTTTCCAGAGGGCAACTGGCATCTGGATTGACTCTGTCCTGTGGACAGATGGCATAGCAGAATGTCCCAGAGCCCTGGTCATAGAGTGGGTGAGGCAGATTGAGGGAATGGTCATATGTCCTTGGGTTAGGCATGTGACCTCTACCTGTTGATGTAGCATGAAGACCTGCTCTGCCTTCATTGTTCAGTTGTACAAGCTTGATCTTTTACCAATAACTTTCTGAGACCTCCATTTCTCCTGTTTTTACAAATCAAGAATGTATCATTGAAGTGGAGGATGAAGAACAAAGTAAAGAATCAAACTCCTAAGAGCAACCAGAACTATGATTTACTGCGTGCTTACCTTGGGTCTTGTATTTTAAATGTATTGCTTCTGACTCTTAAAACAGCCTTCAGTTCAGTTCAGTTCAGTCGCTCAGTTGTGTCCGACTCTTTGAGACCCCATGAATTGAGACCCCACGCCAGGCCTCCCTGTCCATCAGCAACTCCCAGAGTTCACTCAGACTCACGTCTATCGAGTCAGTGATGCCATCCAGCCATCTCATCCTCTGTCATCCCCTTCTCCTCCTGCCCCGATCCCTCCCAGCATCAGAGTCTTTTCCAGTGAGTCAACTCCTCACATGAGGTGGCCAAAGTACTGGAGTTTCAGCTTTAGCATCATTCCTTCCAAAGAAATCCCAGGGTTGATCTCCTTCAGAATGGATTAGTTGGATCTCTTTGCAGTCCAAGGGACTCTCAAGAGTCTTCTCCAACACCACAGTTCAAAAGCATCAATTCTTCGGCGCTCAGCCTTCTTCACAGTCCAACTCTCACATCCATACATGACCACAGGAAAAACCATAGCCTTGACTAGACAGACCTTAGTCGGCAAAGTAACGTCTCTGCTTTTGAATATGCTATCTAGGTTGGTCATAACTTTTCTTCCAAGGAGTAAGTGTCTTTTAATTTCATGGCTGCAGTCACCATCTGTAGTGATTTTGGAGCCCCCAAAATAAAGTCTGACACTGTTTCCACTGTTTCTCCATCTATTTCCCATGAAGTGATGGGACCAGATGCCATGATCTTCGTTTTCTGAATGTTGAGCTTTAAGCCAGCTTTTTCACTTTCCTCTTTCACTTTCATCAAGAGGCTTTTTAGTTCCTCTTCACTTTCTGATCTGCATATCTGAGGTTATTGATATTTCTGCCTGCAATCTTGATTCCAGCTTGTGTTTCTTCCAGTCCAGCGTTTCTCATGATGTACTCTGCATATAAGTTAAATAAGCAGGGTGACCATATACAGCCTTGATGTGCTCCTTTTCCTATTTGGAACCAGTCTGTTGTTCCATGTCCAGTCCGAAGTGATATATTTCAACCCTCATTTTAGACAGCACAGAGAGTTTGAGTAACTTGATCATAATAACACAGCCCTAGTAAGAGGGCAGAGGTTGGAATCCAGGAGTGCCTGGCTTTCTACTCTATCATATTTCATCACAGAACCCAACTTGCAAATTTCTAAAGTCAAAGCTATTGCTCCAGTTGAACAATCATGGAATCTAGATGAAAGTTGGAAGAGAACCCAAAGAGTATTCAAGTCTAACCTTTCTCTGACATGGAACCTTCACTTCAGTATCCCTGAGTTTTTTAATGGGGAGCTCACTACCTCATGTGACGGTCTATTCCATTTTTAGACAATTCTAATTTCTAAGGAGACTCATAATGTCCTATTTGCCAGTCAGATTCACCTGCTATTTTCATTACAACTTCATTCACCCTGATGAGGCCATCATTAAGACATTTGCAGCTGAAATCCTGAATCCATTACCTCCTGGACTTGCAATAGGTCCCTAACACCATTGCCAAATAAAGTCCCTCTAGAACATCAACAACGCAGACAAAGTTATGAAAGGGATGCTGATTGCTGCTTCAAATGAGTCTGGGATAGGTGATTATCTCTTCCTGAGAAAAGGCTTTTCTGGATGGGATGTATTATCACTCGGGACAGAGGTATAGCATATATTGCAAAAGTTTAAAAATAATCAGAGTCGTGTGCATGCAAAACAATTCCTCAGTTAATTAAAACACTGCAAAAAGCACTGAAAGCTGATTTTGTGCTTCTCCTTCTTCCTGGTTTTCAGCTTCTCTGGCAGTTTTCTGTTGAGTTGAAGGACAGTCTGCTCTAAACAGTCAACAATGAGCTAATGTCGCTAGCATTCTGCACCTTGACCTTATTGTAAGATCCAACTGCTCATAACGGAGATTAAAAATATGTAAGAATTAAGAAGAGGGTAGCCAAGGTCTTCTGAGTGTGGAAGCCATGCTCATCTGATTCTTTGCAGGGAAAACAAAATATGTCTATGTGATTGTGCAAAGTGCAGGAAACTAAAAGCTGCCAGGGTCAGAAGAGCAATGTGGCTCCTCTGGGATTTCAGGTGGCAAATTGGATTGAGAATTGTAACTTTAATGAAGACAACAAAAATCACATAATTAACACACACTGTTAACACCTCATTAGTCTCCTGGGGCTTAAGTTATGCTAAAAATAATCAACACATTTTGCTTAAATAGGGTACTCTTACAGGTGGTCTTGAAGGCGGCCTTGGCCATAGCAGAATGAGGCCACTGCTCTGCAGTTTCTTCAGATGTTTTAAAGCAGGACTTATCTTCATCCTGAGGAAAGGATTATTAAAGACATATGTGGAATCACAGAGTGGAGATGAGTGTATTATTAAGAGCCTCTCTGACTCTGAGCCTGACTCCAAAATCTTACATAACCCTATTTCACAACCCAGGTCCCCTAAGTCAGGATTGTTTCCTAAATGAATCTGCCAGGAGGCGTTGGTACTGGCTACAAGTCAAGCAGTAAAATTGATCAGTTTTGTTCAGTATGCCTTCTTTTCCTAGTGACAGTCTGAGCATTAAAACTCCTAAACATTAGACATTTACCTCCACCTAATCTAGTTTGGCCCACGACTGCTTTGACCAATGGAATTTGGAGGAAAGATGTTGCAGGAAACTGAGCCCAGGCATTAAGAAGGCCTGAACCTTTTGCCATGCCCTGAGCTATCAAGTATAATGTCTGAGTTGTTGTTTAGTCCCTAAGTTGTGTCTGACTCTTTGTGACCTTTTGGCCTGCAGCCTGTGAGGCTCCTCTGTCCATGGGATTTTCCAGGTAAGAATATTGGAGGGTGTTGCCATTTCCTTCTCCAGGGAATCTTCCCGACCCAGGGTTCAAACCCAAGACTCCTGCATTGGCAGGCAGATTTTTTACCACCAAATCACCTAGGAAGCCTGAGTACCCTTATCATAAAACAAGGCCACATGGACAGGACTTGGAGGATGAGTCATCACATGAAGGATGATCACACAGAGGAACACCTGAGACTCAGATATCCAGCCCAGTGGCAACCCAGTTGCCCTCTGACAGAAAGTGCAAGAAAGAACCCAACAGAGACCAGTAAAGGAACCGCCATCAGCCAATCCCCAGCCAACCCATTATCTAAACAACCCAGGAAGCATGAAAAATGGTTGTTGGCGTGCATGCTGCAGGACAATAAATAACCCAAAGACCTCCTCTCTGCCCTCCCCTTTTTAAAATCTGAAAGTACAGTTATTTTATTTGGTGGGAATGTGAAGGACTCTGAGCCCAGGAGGCAACATTCCAGTAGCTCTGAGAAAACTGCTCCCTCTGCCCCTCTTTTTAGGAGTCTTTTTTTCTTCTTGGGCACTTCCCGTCTTGTGGGATCTTGGCTTCCCGACCAGGGATTGAACCCGAGCCCTCAGCAGTGAAAACATGGAGTCTTAACCACTGGACTACCAGGTAATCCCCACTCTGCCCCTCCCCTGACAATGCCCCTGTTCACTATCTCTAGGGGCATTTCCAAGGTATCTTCTAACATGTTTGGGAAAATCACCTACGTGTATTCACATGTGCTCATGGAAGCAGGTCTCCCTCTATTCCTTGGCAAAATAATATTTACTGGGATTTTTGGAGATGAGACAGCAGATTTCTTTGTCTTACCTAAGAGAGGTACTATACTAATACATCATATTAGTATAGGCTACAGATAAATTTTCTAAGTTGTTCCTTAACTTTTCTTGCTCTTATTTTCTCTCTGGGTAAAAATAGGAACACCACAACCCCCATGGGATTAAACAGCAAAACCCTGAGCTTAAGGGGTGGTAGTGCTGACTGGGGAGAAGGGTGAGAGTCATTGCTTAGTTTTGCTGCCCCGGACATCTCCCTAAGTTTAAGAGTCAATGATAGGTCTCCAAGGGGATTTTTCAAGTAATCCTCAACTTGAAAGCTCTTCTCTTCCTCTCAAAAGTCAGGGCAGACAACAGAACTGCTCCTACCCTCTAGTGAAGATTGGCGCTTGCTCCAGAGACAGGCAGAGAGGCAGGAAGCAGCCATACAGGTCTGATAGGCAGCAAAACAAGGAATTTTGTGAGCATATTGAAAGAACATTTACACAGACCTGTGCAGTAGCCTCATCACTAGCAAAGGTAAAGCTTTAGAAGTATTGTTGACAAGACTCTGTACTTTAGAAAGCTTATACTGAGTAAGTAAATGGGTGGATGATGGAAGGATAGAGAGACAATGGATGGATAGATAGATGGATCACTGGCAGCTCTGCTCAAGAGAAACAAGCGTTTAACACTGTGAGAACCAGAGAAGGCCTGTGAATGGTGCAGTACGAGGATGATAAGGAAGATCTGGGTGCAATGTTTCTTTTAGCTGCATCTGGTTAAGATTTACATCATTCCCTTTAGATAAGAAATATACAAGACTTTGTGGTTATTTCTAGCCTGCGTCTTCTTTATTCATGCTTAAGTTAATTGTAAGTAGTTAATGCCATGGGATGAGCTTGGTTCATCTCATCTAATCTTCTTGCTGTCTTTGTAAAAGTCTCAAATTAAAGAACTTCTTTAGTTCCTTAAAGAACTAAAGATAAATATCTGAACAATGTTGCAGTCATTGCAAGCCGCCTACCTAATAAACATTCTCTTCTTTCTTAATAAGGCAAATTTAATTTTGCTAGGGTAGCAGTATTTTAGGCTAGGCACACTTGCTCTGTCAGAGTCCCATGAATCTAGAGATGCCCTGTGATGCATTTCTCACCATGAGAAATAAATTGAAGGCATCAGGGAAACGGGGCTGCCACTGCCGCCTCCTTCTGAATGAGATGGACATCTGGAGGTTTAAAAGCCAACTTGCAGGATGGAGGCAACAAGCGTGAATGAAGTCAGAAGTCTACATACTGCTGATGAGGAAAAGGAAAGACGTGAATTTCCTGAGCACCCATTCACAGTGAACATTTGTTCCATGAGACAAACATCCAAGTGTTTAAGTAAGCTTCTATCATATTTGTAGCTAAAAGCACTCCTGGCAGTTACTTTTTCAATGGAAAACTGCAGCCTAGGTTCTAGTGCCCAGGTAGGTAAGGGGAAAAACCTTCTTAACTGAGCATCGCCTAAATAAAGGTGAATTTCTTACTGGGGATGGTGCATCGTATTAGTATAGGCTACAAATAAAGAAACCCCTGACTCGTACTAACATATATAATAAATCACAGAGTGGGAAGTCCAGAGATAAAGACTACTCAGGTGCAGAACCATCGCAGCTCAGGGATCCAAATTATTCCATCCCTTTGCTTGACTGTCTTTGGGGAGCCCCATATGCTGGCTGAAGTAGATTAATCAGGAACTTTTCTTGGTGATCTTAATCCTCTTGGCTAGAGTTGGATACTTGAACAAAATGTATGCCTATCAGCAAGGAAAAGCAGGGGTTGATAGTCGTGTCCATGACTAGCAGTCCATAGAGGTTCTCTGTAAAATGTGGAAAGCCCCAAAGGATGAATGACCGCAATTCCACCAGCCTAGAGCCAGCATTGATCTGAACATGTTCTGCTGCCGCTTGAAACACAGAGGACTTGTTTTCTTGTCCATTCAGCTCATATTTATGGCCTCCAACTGAATGATCTGATTCATTCATCCCATTTGACTGGTCTCATAACAGGAAGTAAAGTATCCCAAGGGACCAAATAGCCCTCTTATAAAATTGGAATATTTGAAAAAATAAACAATTCCTTCCTTCTCTTCCTCCAAACTAAGCCACCTTCACTGGTGGTACCTAATAAACCCAAACTCTGTTTACATGGAAAGAAAGAGATTCCAAAATCTATTTAATAACAAGACAAAGTCACGATGCTTATTAGAAATAGTCTTCTTTTTTTTCTTCATTGTAGAGCTAATGTTCTTAGGAATTTTAAGAAGTGGCGCCTCACTGGGAATAGATGTGAAAACGAGTGAAGGGCCCTCTGATGGGCAGACAGCTTCCCAGGAGTTCCTTTCTCCCCAGAACACTAATCTTCTTGGGTGATCTACCTGAGTATTCACTGTGGCATCTGTTGTAGAGAACAGTCCCTAGTGCCGGGAACCACTTGCAAGATATATAGAATTTTGATAAAACAGAGAGGCGCTCATGTTTTCCTTTGGGGAATTATGTCTTTCTCTCTCTTCCTTTGTGGGTTGGTTGTGCTGACTCTGGCTCCTGGCTGTTGGTGGGCTTATCACAGTAGTGTATTCCATTCTCATCCACGCTGCAGCTGGTTCATATGTGGGACTCAAACAAGCCCCCTAGCCTTAACCTGGGACTCCTGTTGGAATTATTAGGGGTTGCAGGGTTATTGGAATATAAGGCACTGGATTGTTCAGTTCTGTGAACCCACAAACTCCTGTTTGCTGAAGTTGGCTTGAAGGAGATGTGGGCTAATATAGCGACAGATACCAGTATCTTGACTCCTAAAAAGGAGGATCAGTTACCCATGGTGAGATAAAGACATTTATTTTACATTTACATGTCTTCCCATCCCCATCCTGACAACTCTGTGCATTCTCTAGCTCAATTTCTAAAAATGAGCAATTCTCAAAACAAACAAAACCAACAACAAGAAGTAATAGAATGAGAGTGTGGTGGTTATGATGTGCTAAGCACTTTGCTGATTACTTTTTATATGTGTATCTCATTTCATCCTTACACAATTAATGTCCTGTTTTCACTCGTGAGGACCTTGAGCTTGGAGTGGATAAGGGCTGTGAAGTTGTGCCCAGTTCAGCTAACCCAAGCCAGGCGCAGCACTCACTGCTCCTGAGGTCTCCATCAGAGACTTGGCAGAAAGCTTCAGAGTTGATTAGCTCCTCAATAAAACAAGCATTCAGCAATGGATAGAAAAGCTTCCTCTTTCTTATCTGGAACTGTTACTCATTACAGGCTTGATTTCAGACTGTGAGACCGAACTTTAAGGACCAACAACATAAAATCCAAAATTCCATTTAGATGCCTTTGTCTGGAAAGAATTTGAACTTGAGGTTATTTTCACACCAGTGAGGTTCAGCCCAACAGCTGCCAACTTGATTATTCTGCTAATGTTTACACGTCTTTGCTTTTCAAATTTACTGAAGTACAATTTACAAGCAATAAAATGTATGATCTTTGACAAACTCTCATTTAAGCATCTCATATTCAGTATAGAACATCTCCACTACCCCACTTTCATCACCCCAGAAAGCTTTCTCATGTCTCTTTGTAGCTAATTCTGATACACATCCATATCCAGTGGCCCTTAACCCCCATCCTAGGAAGCCCTTGCTCTAATTCCTAGGACAATAGATTAGTGAACCTGTTCTAGAACTTCATTTGAATAGAATCACACAATCTATACTATTTTGTGTCTGGCTTTTTTCACTCAGGGTTACATTGTTGACATCACTCTACATTGCTCTATGTACTAGCAGTTTATTCCTTCTTATTTCTGAATAGTGTCCAATTATGGAAATATAACACAGATGACCTATTGACCTGCTGATGGACATTTGTGATGTTCCCAGTGGAACACTTAGGTATAAATCTCTTATGCATATTCTTGCAGAAGTCTTTGTGTGGATATACATTCTCATTTGTCTTGAGTAAATATCTGGGAATGAAATGATTGGATCACATGTTCTTTGCTGTGGTTCAGTCGTTAAGTCATTTCTGACTCTGACCCCATAGACTGCAGCATGCCAGGCTTCCCTGTCTTTCACTGTCTCCTGGAGTTTGCTCAGACTCATGTCCATTGAGTTGGTGATGCTATCTAATCATCTCATCCTCTGCCACCCCATGTTAAGTGTATGTTTAACCTTGTGAGAAATTTCTGAAAACTTTTCCAAAGTGGTTCACCATTTTACACACTCACCAGTAATTGTAGGAGTTTTAGCTATTCCACATTCTCACCAACATTTACATCATCAGTGTTTTTCTTTTTAGCAAGCATATTGATGTACTGCTACTGCTACGTCACTTCAGTCGTGTCCAACTCTGTGCAACCCCATAGACAGCAGCCCACCAGGCTCCCCTGTCCCTGGGATTCTCCAGGCAAGAACACTAGAGTGGGTTGCCATTTCCTTCTCCAATGCATGAAAGTGAAAAGTGAAAGTGAAGTCACTCAGTCGTGTCCGACTCTTAGCGACCCCATGGACTGCAGCCTACCAGGCTCCTCCGCCCATGGAATTTTCCAGGCAAGAACACTGGAGTGGGGGTGCCATTGCCTTCTCCATATCGATGTATAGTGATATTCAATTATGGTTTTGTTTTGCATTTTCTTGATGACCAGTGAATATGCTTATTGGTCATTTGTACTGAAGCATTGATTAAATTATTTGATCCTATTTTAAAAATTGGGTTATCTTTCTATTTCATTGTAGACATTGTCTATACATTCTGGATACAAGTCCTTTGACAGACAAGTGTATTAGTAATATATCTTGGTCTGTGGTTTCCCTTTTCAGTTTTATAAAGGTGACTTTTGAAGAACAAAAAATTTTTAATTGAGATGAAATGCAATTTGTCCATTTTCTTTTATAATTTATGCTTTTTTGTTCTACTAAGCAAACTCTACCTACTTGAAGGTTATAAGAATTTATCTCCTACACTTGATTGATAGAGTTTTCTAATGGGTCTTGAAGTCAGGTAGAATCAGTCCTCTAACTTTTTTCTGCAAAATTAGTTTAGCTATTCTAGATCCTTTGCTTTTTACATACATTATAGAATCATCTCTTCAATTTCTATAAAAGTCTGCTGGGCTTATGACTAGAACTGCACTGAATCTGAGATAACTGACATCTTAACAATACTTATTTTATAATCCATGAATATAAAATAACTATATTTAGGTATACTTTAATATCTTTCAGAAACATTTTGTATTTTTGTACATTTTGTACATTTTAAGGGTTGAAGTATTAAAATCTTTTTCTAAATGTATTACTGAATATTTTATTCTCTTTGATGTTCTTATAAATATATTTATTTCATTCTCAGTTGTTTTTTGCTAGTATACAAAAATCCAATTGATTTTTATTTACTGATTTTGTATTATGTAACCTTGCTAAATTCTTTTAATTAATTTTATTGGAGTATAATTGCTTTCAATTGCTGTGTTAGTTTCTGCTGTATAGCAAAGCTAATTAGCTCTACACATATTCCCTCTTTTGTGGATTTCCTTCCCATTTGGGTCACCACAGAGCACTGAGTAGAGGTCCCTGTTCCCTGTATGTTAATACACAGTATTTGTTTTTCTCTTTCTGACTTACTTCACTCTGTATGTCAGTCTCTAGGTCCATTCATGCTGGATTTTGTCAAGAGCTTTCATGAATCTATCAAGATAATCATATGATTTTCATTATTTGATTATTTGTTAGTATTGTGTATCACATTGGTTGATTTGTCTATATTGAAGAAGCCTGGCATTCCTGGGGTAAATCCCACTTGATCATGACCCATGATCCTTTTAACCTTGTTGAATTCTTTTACTATTTATAGCAGTCTTTAAAATAGTCCTGGAATTTTCTCTGTAAACAACCACGGTGTTTGCATAATGTTTGCTTTCTTCCTCCTCAATACACTTCCTTTCTTTTCTTGTCTTACTGCGCTGGCGAGGACTTCCAGTACAGCAGGTAGGAGAGACAGTGCCAATCAGGTGGAAAGCAGTCAAAATTTCTCCATTACCCATGCTGCTCTCGGTAGGCTTTTCATAGCTGTCTTTGATGAAGTCAAGGAGGTTCCCCTCTATTTCCCTCTAATCAAGGAGTTCTTATCATGAATGGGATTGGCTTTTGTCAAGTACTTTTTCTTCTCTTATTGAGATAATCATATGATTTTTCTCCTTTATTCTGTTAATGTGATGAATTGCATAGGCAGATTTTCAAGTGTTAAACCAGTCTTGTATTTCTGAGATAAATTCTACTTGGTCATGATATACTTTCCGTATTATATATTTTCTGGATTTGTTTTGCTAATATTTTGTTGAGGAATTTTTTCTGTGTTAATGAAGGACATTAGTCTGTCAGGATTTTGGTTTCAGGTTTATGCTAGTGTTGTAAAATAAATCGAGAATTTTCTCCTCTATTTTCTGAAAGAGTTTGTGTAAGTGTGGTATTACTTCTTTCTTAAATATTTGATAACTGGTAGAATTCACTGATAAACCCATGTGGGCCTATGCTTTTCTCTGAGGAAGATTTTTGAGCTACAAAAAGTACACCTGTAATGTACAGGGCCATTTAAATTATTTTTCTTGTATCAATTTTGGTAAGTTGAATTTTTCGAGAATTTTTCCAATTTATCTCAATTATTGAATTTATAAACAAATTTACTCAGAATATTTAATTATCTTTTTGATAGCCATAGGATATGATGTGATATGCCCTCTTCTATTTCTTATATGGGTAATTTGGATTACTCTCTCTTTTTTAATTAGTTTTACTAGAGGTTTATCAATTTTATTAATCTTTCCAAAGTACCTTCTTTTGGCTTTTTAAACTTTCTTAAAGTTTATCTGTTCTCAATTTCATTGATTTATGTCTTTTATTATTTCTTTCCTTCTGCTTACATTGTTGTGATTTTCCTAGCTTCTTAACACTTAAACCTCCCTATTTTTCTAACATAGGCATTTAAAGTTGTATATTTTCCTCTAATAACTGATTTGGCTACATTCCACAAATTTTGATATGTTGTTTTCATTATGATTCACTTAGAAATATGTTCTAATTTCCCTTATGGTTTCTTCTTTGACTCATGGATTATTTAGTGTGCCTTATTTAATTTTCATATATTTGGGAATTTTCTAGATATCTCATTGTTATTGATATCTATTTTTCTTTCATGTAATCAGATAACATATTAACATAATCTATAAAGCTTTAACTTTTTAAAATGTAATGAAACCAGGATAGACTAGGATATAGTCTACCTTGGTGAATATTTCATGTAAACTTGAAAAGAACATTTATTCTGCAATTGTTGGGAAATAATTTTAGTCATGTTGGTTGATAGTGTTGTTCAGATAACTTATGTGACAAGTGTTTTTTGTCTATTTCTTCTATTAACTAAAAAGGGAATATGTTAAAAAATGTCCAATTATGATTATGCACTTATTTATCTCTTTAGCCAAGTTTTTGTCAATGTATTCTAATGGTTTGTTATTGGGCTAAACATTTAAGGATTACTGTCTTCCTGATAAATGTGCTTTCATCACCATGAAATGCCCAATTGCAATCATCTACACCAGTCATCTTTATTTCAACATCTACTTTGTCTGATATTAATATAATCGTGCTTGTCTTAGGCTATTTGCATGGTAAATCTTTTTTCATCCTTTTACTGTCAATTTATCTGTATATTTGATATGTAGCCTTTACAGGCAGCAAATAACACTATTGAACCATCATTTGAAAAATGAGAACTCTCGTGTAGAAATGTGAATCTCTGGTCTCTCTTGAAAATAGAGGGTATGGCAATAATAGGCAGCATTCCCATTTGGCAACATCTGGTTGTGCAGCTGCTGCCCCATATATATTCAGAATTTCTCTCCAATCTCCACTCTTCTCTATTGTTTTCCAGGCACTGGGGGCTGAGTTGCCATTTTTCAATGGGCTGTTGCTGTTTTTCTCACAGAAAAGAAATTTTTCTTCAGGTAAATATCTCTACTAGAATATGAAGACACAATATATATAGAAAGGCTATGTGTTTAATGACAAAAGGAGACAATACATAGCTGGCCCACTTTAGTCATGATGTGACCTGTCTGGCCCCCATAGGTGTCTGAGTTTTCAGTTCCTGTTGTAATAAACACTCAAGTTCTGTTTGAGTTGATAGAACTTTGAAAGTCAGAATGCAAAAAAGAGAGAATGGTTTCATCGTCAGTTCAGTTCAGTTCAGTCGCTCAGTCGTGTCCGACTCTTTGCTACGCCATGAATTGCAGCACGCCAGGCCTCCCGATCCATCACCATCTCCTGGAGTTCACTCAGACTCACGTCCATCGAGTCTGTGATGCCATCCAGCCATCTCATCCTCTGTCGTCCCCTTCTCCTCCTGCCCCCAATCCTTCCCAGCATCAGAGTCTTTTCCAATGAGTCAACTCTTCACATGAGGTGGCCAAAGTACTGGAGTTTCAGCTTTAGCATCATTCCTTCCAAAGAAATCCCAGGGCTGATCTCCTTCCAGAATGGACAGGTTGGATCTCCTTGCAGTCCAAGGGACTCTCAAGAGTCTTCTCCAACACCACAGTTCAAAAGCATCAATTCCTTGGTGCTCACCCTTCTTCACAGTCCAACTCTCACATCCATACATGACCACAGGAAAAACCATAGCCTTGACTAGACGAACCTTAGTTGGCAAAGTAATGTCTCTGCTTTTGAATATACTATCTAGGTTGGTCATAACTTTTCTTCCAAGGACTAAGTGTCTTTTAATTTCATGGCTGCAGTCACCATCTGCAGTGATTTTGGAGCCCCCAAAATAAAGTCTGACACTGGTTCCACTGTTTCTCCATCTATTTCCCATGAAGTGATGGGACCGGATGCCATGATCTTTGTGTTCTGAATGTTGAGCTTTAAACCAACTTTTTCGCTTTCCTCTTTCGCTTTCATCAAGAGGCTCTTTAGTTCTTCTTCACTTTCTGCCATAAGGGTGGTATCATCTGCATATCTGAGGCTACTGATATTTCTCCCTGCAATCTTGATTCCAGCTTGTGTTTCTTCTAGTCCAGAATACTTTTACAAATGCCTGTTCACTCCTTGTAATGTATTTTAAAAGCAATTTCAAGTCTATGTTAGTGTGTATGTAACAAACGTATGTTCCCAAATGAGAAGATAACTTTATTCTGATCAATAATGCCCAACCAGGAAAGTGCTCTGATGATCAAAACACATTTCCATAAGTCAAATAAAGTAGTTGAACCAACGGTTAGATCCCAACTCTTCTGCCTTGGATATTAAGGGAAATTAACCCAGTGGCTCAGTGGCAAAAATCTAAAGAATCTGCCTGCAATGCAGGAGACACAGGAGATGTGGGTTGGATTCCTGGGTCAAGAAGATCCCCCTGAGAAGGAAATGGCATCCCACTCTAGTATTCTTGCCTGGAGAATCCCATGGATGGGGAGCCTGGTGGGCTACAATCCATAGGGTCACAAAGAGTTGGACATTATTTAGAATGCAGCAGCCAATAAGAGATACCCCTCTAGTTTCTGATGTAAAAATTTTGTGGAGAAAGACCAATGGTGAAGAGCTTCTTATGCTAAGATGGACAAAAGCTGGAGAAAGTTCCATGTCCTGTCCCCATCTGGGTCTTTCAGTAGCTCCTATTATGTCCCTGCTGTAAGGAGGATGTCCTAAGACCTCAAACCTACTCCCATTCTCTCTAGGAACAGCAAGATGGATTCTGAACAGCTGTGTCTGGGCTCAGAATAACTGCGAGGAGGTTGATTGCTTTGTAAAATTGCTCCAAAATTCTGTGAAATGAAATTCAAAATATACTACAGGGCCATAATGCAGGACTATCTAAGCTTTCAGATACTGCTGCCCTTCTGGATTCACCTCTGGGTGATATTGCTAGGTCATGGTGGTTTGGAGGCTGTGATGACAGTCACTACTCAATTCATTTCAGACCATCACTAAAGAAGGGCCAGAACCTTACTGGATTTATTTTCTAAGTGAGACACATGGTTGCTTCTCTATTTTCCTCCCTGGGCTTCAAATCTGAGGCTTTCTGAATTCCGTCAGCGTTTAGACTGCCTAAATCCTTTCCTAAAATAGAGGCTGAGTCAGAGGACCTCTTCTGTACAGTTTCTTCCCGCTTTGATTTTCTATAACCCTAGGAGCAGAGAATGTTATGTCACTTCCGTCCCTAGATGCCAATCTCTACATGTTGCAGTGTTTGTGCATTTTGCACACGCTCCCTGGGGGTTTCCTGTCCATCTTTTTCTTGTTGTAGTTAGTTTGGTCATTCTGAAGGTGTGGACAAAGGAATTGGGCCAGGGTGGCCATCTGAGTGGGGAGAGGTTTTCTTCTTCCTGGTGAGGTTGCAGGGTGTGTGTGTATTGCCGGGGGCGGTCAGAAGGGGAAAGGGAACGAGGTAGTCTATGAAGCATCAGAACCAGAGAGATAGACAGGCACCAGTCTGAAGGCTCAGTGATCTGGGCTCAAGTCCTTCCTCTGCACCTATTAGGTTTGCCACTGAACAAGGCAATTAACCACTGTGGGTCTCAGTTTTGTTATTTGTAAATTATGAAAATAACACTGGGGAGAATCTGTGGTCCTTCCGATATAGGTCTGTTCAAATAGATTATGAGCTGCCTGAACTACGGTTATGATTTATACATTTTCACAGTCATGATGTCCAGAGCAAAGTCTGGTACATAATTTTATCAGTCAGGCATGAATTTGGCTGTAAGTATTAATAAGAGAAACCCACTGACAGTGGAAAACATGGAGGTAATTTCCTCCTATTATCAGAAAACTATAACTGTGCTGGTGTTAGTTAAGGTGCTCAGTGAGACACTTTTCCCTCTTCAGCTTTTAATTTAATTTAGTTTTTAATGAAGCTTTTGAGGACCTAGGTTCTTTCCATTTTTTTCTCCTTCATCCTATACATGTTGGCTTTTGTTCTCATTCTCACCAACTTACAGCCCCAAAGGAGCTGCCACATTACTAGGCATCAAACCCATGCTTAAGACAATAGGAAGGATAAAGAGGCAGCACCAATCATTTCTGTCTTTTTAATAATGAAAATGAGAACTTTTCCCAAAGCCACATCAGATTATGTCCAGTTGGCTATAACTGGGTCTCATGACCACCACCAGCTGCAAGGGATTCTGGGAAAGTAAGTGCCTGGCTTTCCAGCTTCTATAGTGGGAGGCAGCAAGCAGAGGGGTCAGTATGGCCATTGGGTCAACAAATATTTTGAAATAAATACAACTAGAAAATAAGCTGAAAAATACTTCTCTTTTCTCAAGTGGAGTGTACTGTGCAATTATTTGAGGAAATGAATGCTTCACTGGATATGCTTGTAAATATTCATACTGCTATTTTGTGTTTATGTGGCAAAACAGGAATGACCTAAGTGTTCTCTCACAGGTATGGGCAGGAAGTGGAACTAGAGGCAAGGTCAGACCCCGTGAAGGACTTAGCTGGGAGGGATTTTACTTTGATGTTTTCCCCAAGAGAATCCTTTGCACATACTCACCTTCTGATCAGAAAGACATTGCTTTTCGTGTGCTACAGTTGGTCTTCTCCTCACATGGCCAGCCAAGTGTCACTTGTTGAGAAGTTCCTGGTTCTGACTGGTTTCCATTCCCTTCTGATTCACGTACATTTCAATGGACGGGTTACACATTCACAGTGAAAAGGAAATTTCCCAGAACATAGCACGGACACGGAATGCAGTGTCTCTTCACTGAAGAGCAGGGCTATTACAAAAAAAAGGTGCATGTGAGTCACTTAACTCGTGCCTGGCACAGAAGAGGCACTAAATAAATGTGAGATGGTATTGTTTTATGACTGTTAATAAGAGTGATGTTTTTAATCTCCCTGCCCACTTTGCCAACAAGCATGTCCTTTTCTGCATATTATCCTGTTGGGTTTGGACAAAATGACAGGATGCAAGGTTGAACTACACAGGTCCCTGGTTCCACTCTTACTTCCCAGGGGCTTCTGGGAGAACCTAGGCAGCAAGACACACTTGAAGCTGTCTCAGGTGTATCTGGAGTACTCTGGTTGGGTAAACTGTTACCACACAGACTCTGGCCTTTTAGGGAGGCAACCTGAAATCCCAACTGTTGTGTTCAGAAACTTTCTCCTCACAGTAACCACTTTATTTCCTGGTAGACTTTAATTCTATCAATTTTCTGAACACAACGAGAAGGAAGTTATGTACAACTGATATTCCTGCATAAAAGAAGTAGGAAGTTCTCTAGCAGAGATCTCTTCTATTCAGATAGGAGTACATTTGAATGCATCTCCTAATAATGGCTGATTTACAATGCTTGCTTGATTTCCCATTGTATTATATATTAGCACGAGGAGAAAAGACAGAGGTCAAGGGTTAGGTGTCTTGTTTGCAAGGCAGTAACTAACTACAGAGATAACTGTGAAGTACAGAGTCATTTGTTGTTTCGAACTTTTCTTTCATCTCCCCTTCAACTTTTGGAGGTAATAAAATATAATGATTAAGGGACCGGGATCAGCAATCAGAGACTCTTGGGTTTAAATTTTGCCTTTGCCATGTTATAACACTGAAACTTTCAGCCTGTTCTTTTCTTTAAAAAACTGAAGTATAATTGACCTATTATTCAGAAAGAATATTCTTTCTGAACCTCATTTCCTTATCTACGAAGTGGGCAAATTAACACCTATCCCACAAAATTATTGCAAGCATTAAATAAAACAGTATGTGAGAGAGTGTTTTGTAAAGTGTTTGGTCTTAAGTGCAGAAAATGCAGCCCAAACAATTTAAGCAAAAGAGAAGGTATTTTGTAACAGACTGGTAAAACATACTAGTCTATTAAAAACAATAAATTAAAAATTTTTGTAAATGAAGTAATGCTTTCTCATAAAGAATTTTAGGAAAAAAACTCCAAATGGTGATTAGGGTGCTTCTTCCTCTCCTTCCTCATTCTCAGTTCTGTACCCTAAAGACAAATGCTGTTAAGAGTTTCTGGTTTTAATACATGTTGTAGGAATAGAAAAATAGAGTGTATTGTTTATTAGGCTATGTTTAAATATATGTATTATAAAATGTGTATATTACTAAAAGGTACAAAAACTACCAATAAATCATTTGTCCATTAAAAAACAAACAAAAAAGAATGTATTTGACTCACATGATGAAAATAGTTTCAGGTACAGCTGGATCCAGGGGCTTAAACACTGCAACTGGGTCCAAATATCACTCTACTTTTATTCTACTTCCCTCCACTGGCCCCATTCTCAGATGGGTTTTCCCTGAGTGGAGCAAGGGGGTACAATAACTCTACCCTTTCTCCTCCAGTTTCACGTCCATTGGGAAACAGAAGATGCGTCCTTCACAACAGTCCCAGCAAAAATGCCACTGCATCTTCCTGGCTCTGAATGTATTATTTGGAACTAATGCAGTATTATGACTGGTCAGGAACCCACCTCTGGAGCAAAGGGTGAATCAGTACTCCTTGCATGGACCGAAAATGCAGTGGTTTGCAAGAAGGAAATTGGGGTGCTATTGCCAAAGGAGTAGTGCATGGATGTTGGCGAGGTCGGGTAGGATAAAAAGCAAATTTCTCCTAGAATGCCATAAAAAGGCAAGTGAAAATGGAATTTAGTACCAATCCTAGAATATCATAGCAGAGGAAATCTTTCTCGGCCCTTAAATAAAACTAAGTGAAGAAAGCGCTACTTGATACAGTAGTTAAGAACTGATACAATTTTTACTTCAATAACTGAATGAAAATACAGATTTCATTTTTTGTTTTCAGTTGGATGGACGATTCACAACGGGAAACTAGACTGTTTCAGGGTGAGGTAGACTGGAGGGCAGCATCTGAAACTCAGAAAAGTCATTAGTCAAAGGCACCTACGCCCATCAACAGAATGCAGAGTGGGAGGAACTGAGCCCATGATGCCTGAGTTCTCAGTGAGCCAGGTGGGCTGATGCCAGGGTAGAGGCTAGAGGCTCTGAATGCCCAGAAGTCTCCATCTTACCTTGTGCAATGGCTGCTCCAGGACAAGATCTTCAGTTTGAGTTCTGCCTGCCAAGCAGAGGTTTCCAAACCTGGTTGTACCTCAGAATTCTTGTTTCAGTTGCTACGTCACGTCCAACTCTTTGCAACCCCATGGACTGTAGAGGGCCAGTTTCCTCTGTCCGCGGGATTTCCTAGGCAAGAATAGTAGAGTGGGCTGCCATTTCCTCCTCCAAGGGATCTTCCTGACCCAGGGATCAAGTCTGTGTGTAATGCTTGGCAGGTGAATTCTTTACCACTGAGCCACCTGAGAAGCCCATACTCTAGAATAGCTAGTTTTTAAAAGATGATTCCAGGAAGCCCTGCTGGCAAAGGATTAACTTAGCCTGGGATGGGGCCCAGAAGTCTAGATTGTGAACAAGCTTTCCTGAGGTCAGGACAAGGGTCTGGGTCTCTAGGGGCCCTGGCTTTGCTTCCCCAGTTGCAGTCCCCACTCTGCACTGAACTGATGTGTTGACACTGCTTTTCTCTCCCTGTAGTATGAACCTCAAAAGGCAGGGACTCACGCAGATTTGGGTACCAGTACCAACAGAGCGAGCACCCACTAAGCATTTATTGAAAGCAGGCTGGAGGGCAGGCAGGCAGGCAGGCAAGCTGCCTTTTCCAACGTGGGCTTTTTTGCGGGGGGGTGGGGGGACTTCTGTTTCTGGAAAGAACCGCTGTGATTGAGGAAAGATCATGGCAAAAGAAGGAGAAAAAGGGCACTGGGGAAGGGAAAGTGGTTCCTCCACACTACTCATTCTTTTAAAGGACTCCTCCATAACTTTAATAAGGAAGCGAGAACAGGATGAGTGGGACTACGGGCAGGGTACCGGGTTAGCCTCACCTCCTCGTGCTACAGATGATGAAACGGAGGCACAGGCACATCCTTAGGAAGTGACACTGCTGGGACTCTGCAGCCTGAGTGGGTAACTGCTACCCCACCTGCGTCTCGCCTCTCACAGGTGTGGAAGCACGGTCCTGGAGAAAACATTATGCATTTTTGCAGGGTGTCCATTTCCATCTTAGACATCCAGCAGAAGTAAATCAAGAGCTGAGGAAATCAGGGGAGAGCAAAGGGCATCTCAAGAAAGAGACCATTGTACACCTCTCCAAACAAGCTATTTTCTATCTACTTTTTATTCCCCTGCTGTGCCCTGAAGGTCACTTGTTACGTCTGCACAAGTCAGTGAAGTCACGAAAAGGAATACTTGGCCAGGGAACGCGGGGCTGGGGAGGGACTGCGGGCAGGGGACAGAGCTGGGGGAGGTGAGGCAATTCCACAACAAGGACTGCCTGGCCGGCTTCCCTGCCTAAACCAGCCCAATGACCTTCTTTCCTCAGTGACCACTCCCCCTGGAGGCTGCCCTGCTCAGTCACAAACAGCCCGGGAGTTGCCCGCATTCCTGTGACCAGCTGGTGAGGTGCTGCTCCTCGGGTCCCAGGTGAGATAGCGCTCTTTGAAGAGCTGGAAAGGTGGGTGTGAAGTCGAGGTTCATTTCACTCTTCTCAGAGTGTGCTTACTGAGTCTGAAACTGGGGTAGGGCATCCAGCCTCTTTTAGGAAAAGGATTTGAACATTTTCATGGGAAAAACCGCACTTCTTGGACAGAATCCAGCTGCTCTGAAGGGGAGGAGGAGGGCGGTGGTGAGAGGGCTCAGGAAGGCAATGGGCGGGGGCAGGAAGTGACTGTTTGGGGATCCGTTAATGCCTATTCATCGGAGAAGGCAATGGCACCCCACTCCAGTACTCTTGCCTGGAGAACTCCGTGGACGAAGGAGCTTGGTGGGCTGCAGTCCATGAGGTCACGAAGAATCGGACACAGCTGAGAGACTTCACTTTCACTTTTCACTTTCATGCATTGGAGAAGGAAATGGCAACCCACTCCAGTGTTCTTGCCTGGAGAATCCCAGGGACAGGGGGAGCCTGGTGGGCTGCCATCTATGGGGTCGCACAGAGTCGGACACGACTGAAGCGACTTAGCAGCAGCAGCAGCAGCAGTAACGCCCATTCAAGAGGATCTCAGCATCCTCTGGGTTAGAGAAAAGAGAGATGTGGAGTGAGGAAGGTAGATGTTTCTGGATGTTGCCTGGTGTGGGTGGCGAGGAAAAGCCGTCTGCTCAGGAGAGGCACAAAGGGAGGACCCCGCAGGCTCAGACTCACAGGTGGGACCCCATCTCATAGGGCACCCAGGCATTAGAAGACCCTGGAGTCTTTGAGGGGGTAGGGGGTAAACAGTTTTCCCAAACCCAAACCCAGGAAGGAAGTACCAGCTTGGTGGCTTGCTTTGTTCCCTGATAACTTTGTTCTCCCCTCTGGACCAAGCAAGCCCTTCTGAAACTACTTGGTCATCTACAGCTCAAACTGAGAGACTGAGAAGGGTGAGCCTTCTGCGAGCTGACCTGGAGGGCTGGAAGTGAAAAGCTTAAGACCCAAGGAGTTTTACCTGGGGTTTAAGAAGAATTCTCTTTTATTTAAGAGGGCTTCCCTGGTGGCTCAGAAAGTAAAGAATCCATCTGCAATGCAGGAGACTCAGGTTCAATCCCTGGGTAGGGAAGATCCCCTGGAGAAGGGAAAGGCAACCCACTCCAGTATTCTTCCCAGGAGAATTCCATGGACAGAGGAGGCTGGTGGCCTACAGCCTATGGACTTGCAAAGAGTCAGACACGACTAAGCGACACACACACACACACACACACACACACACACACACTTCTCTCTCTCTTTTTAATACAAAAACATCTTCTTCAAGTGTTAAATATGACCCAAGCATTTTTGGAAAAGAAAGCTTTGTGGACATGTCCAGAACAACCCGTTTTTGCTGTATGCTTTTAATGAAAAAACTTCCAGTTGGCAGAGCCCGCCTGAAGGGTAGGACCAGCTCAAAGGGACAGGGGTGGTCGGTAGTGATGGAGAGCTTGAGGCCAAGATGTGGCTTCAGGGATAGTCCTCTATTCCCACCCTGGATCCCTGGGGCTTTACCATAGCAACCAGGCCATGTCAGAAGTGTTTCCCTTGATGTCACTCTCTGGACCTCTCCTCCTACCTGTCACTCCTTCTCGGAGCCTTTCCTGGCCACCTCCTCCCACAGCTTCAATAGCATCTTTCAGTGGATAGTCCTGAAATCCTTATCAGCAGTTTTTCTCTGATAGCTAACAGCTGCCACTTACTGGGAATGTTCTATGTACCTGGCCCTGGGTTGATTGCCTCTGATGAGAGCTATACAGTGTGGTGCCTAAACCTTGGGCTTGGGGCAGACCACACCCCTTCACATCCTGCCTCAGCTATTATTGAATGTGTAACTCTGGGAGATAGTGGAGGACTGAGGAGCCTGGTGTGCTACAGTTTATGGGGTCGCAGAGTTGGACATGACTTAGCTGTCTGTACAACATTCACCTTTTGTGCCTCAGTTTCTCTGTGCTCTAGAATGGGGGTAACAGTGCAACCACCCCAGAGGGTTCTTGGGAGGCTACATGAATTAACATTTGCAGTGTTTTTAATAGTGCCTATATGTGCATTCAGTAAATGTTAGTGATTCTAATTGTGTCTTTCAAGCATCACAGCAAGTCTCTAAGGTAAGTATGATTATCTCTATTTGCATATAAGAAAACAGAAGGCTCAGAGAGGAGGGTGAGCCCAACTAGACTCTGCAGTCCAGCACTTTCTCTGGTACTCTGTAACAAAAATAACAAGTGTGCTAACTCTAAGGGAGTAGAGTCAGGCTTCAGATCCAGTGAGTTCTGGAATCCATGATTTTAATCACCACACTAGATTCTCTTTCTGTAATGATTGTGGAAGGAATAAACACTCAATCCCAGATTTTAACTTTAAAATGGCATCTGCTTTGGGGTTGGAGAAGGCCTTTGACAATGCAGTTGACCCTCAAACCAGTTCTTTAGAGGCAGCATTGATCCCTGTGGGCAAGTTTAAAAATGTGAAAATGACCTGTCATCTCGTATCTCATTTAAACTTCCTAGTGATCCTTGGTGGTCTTACCAGCCTTATTTTATAGCTAAGGCAGAGTGAGAAATTTCCCCACAATACTGCAGTCAGTATATGTGTCTTGCTTTAAAATTCCTGGTTGGGTACCACAGCTATAAATAAAATAAAACCAAATGAAATAACTCATGCCTACTGAATCAGAATCTCTTAGGGTGTGGCCTGGGCATCTGAATTTTAAGATTCAGAATCTGATGTGTAGCCAACAAACACTGAGAACCCTTCCCATTGACAGTGCCTCTTCCGAGGGCCAGAACTCCCATTTACAACCGTCTGCCCAACATCCCACCTGAGATCTTACCCTTAGCAAGCTTGGGCAAAACTTGCCCTCTCTCCCTTCTTCTCAGGGCCTGGTACCGCCATCCATCACCCAGTCTCCCCTGCTGGGAACTCAGTCATCCCCAGCTCCTCTTTTCCACTGCCAGTGGTACCCAAACCGTGAATCCATTTGAAGCACTCCTGAAACTGTGTCACCTCCACTTTGGTAATAGCCTTCATCATTTTTGGTTTGGACTGCTGCTACTGCCCCCTAATTCATCACCCTCTGCCTGTCTCCATTTCTCCATGGGGTCTTCCCATCCCTTCTCCTCTGTCCTCTCCATTCCCAAAGTCTAGCTCACATCTTTTCTCCTGCCAGACTAAAAACCTATCTCAACACTCACTTTTCTGCTTAAAAACTACCAGTACTAGCCTTCTGGCTAATAACCATGTACTTTAGCAGAGCAAACCCAGCCCCTCCCTGCTTGGCCCAAAGCTCCCTCTTCAGCCTTGACTCCTCCCTGGTGGCACAGGCTGCGTCCCAGCCACACTAAATTTCCCCCATGCCCCATACAAACTGTGTCCCTTCACAGCCTGTGAACACTCATGTTGTGCCTCCTGCCTGAAATGGGCTTCTGACCTGGCTTGGCTGAAAAGCTTCTACTTGTCCTGTGGGACCTTCAGAAGTCATCTCCTCTGGGAAGCCCTCCTGGAGTCCCCCATGGAGACGCGCACTGCTTATTCTGTCCTTACCCTGCACAAAGCTCCATCTTCAATCAGAGCATTGGAATGATTGATCACACGTCTGTCTCTCAGTGAAGTCCTCATTCCACATTCATCTATTAAATGTCTCCTACTGCCAGATGCAGGCCCAGATGCTGGGGATACAGATGAATAAAACTGAGTTTCTGGCTTCAAGTCTACAGAACATGGCGGAGAGGAGGGGATGGGGCACTTCAGAGAGCACCCAGCAAGTGCAAGAAGCAGCAGCAGCAAGCCTTATGCTGCCTGTCTAAGAGGATGCAGAAAAAGTGGCAGGAGATGAGGGGCAGAGATGCTGAGAGGGAGGAAATCTGGAAGGGCCACGAGAGCCTCCCTCAGGCAGCCTGAGGCAACCCCCTGTTGTGCTTAGTGTCTCTTTTGTGTCCGACTCTTTGTGACTCCATGGATGGTAGCCCACCAGGCTCCTCTGTCCATGGGGTTTCTCCAGGCAAGAGTACTGAGTGGGTTGCCATACCCTCCTCCAGGGGATCTTCCCAACCCATGGATGGAACCCAGGTCTCCCACATTGCAGGCCAATTCCTTACAGTCTGAGCCACCAGGGAAGCCCACCTCTAGGCCAATGTCCTGGACTCACATTACTATGGAGATGGTAGTTGGGAGGATCACGATAAGACTTGTGGCTCAGAAAGATCCCGGTGAGTTTCTTGTGATTATTAATCATCCGTTTTTACAACGGCAGTAGCTAGCCCAGTTTCTGGAATACAGCAGGCCCTGGAGAGACAGGGGCCAAAAGAACAACAACAAAAAAGCACGCTGGGCAAGAAAGCCCCTCAGCAGGAAGGGTCTGGAGTCAAGGACACCAGAGGGTCTGGGATTCCAGGTTTGCAGCGACTAAGCCTCGTTCCGCCCCACCCCTGGCGGTGCCCGCAGGTGCTCAACTCTGGCCATGCCAGCGCTGCTCTGTGCCTCTCTGCTCCTGGTGGCCTGTGCCTCGGCCGCCTCGGCCGACCAGGTCCAGCAGCAGATGGGTTTCAACACGGAGGAGCAGATTCGCGACATGCACGCCAAGGTGACGGAGATCTGGCAGGAGATGATGCAGCGGCAGGCGGCGGCCATCGACCCGGACGCGGCGCTCCACGCGGTCTGCCGGGTGCAGCCGTCGGCGACGCTGGAGGCGGAGCAGCCCCGGGTCAGCGGCCTCGTGCTCTTCAGGCAGCTCCGGCCTGGCGCCCTGCTGGAGGCCTTCTTCCACCTTGAGGGCTTCCCGGACGAGCCCAACGGCACAAGCCGCGCCATCCACGTGCACCAGTTTGGGGACCTGAGCCAGGGCTGCGACTCCACCGGGCCGCACTACAACCCGATGTCCGTGCCGCATCCGCGGCACCCGGGCGACTTTGGCAACTTCCCCGTGCGCGATGGCCAGGTCTGGAAGTACCGCTCCAACCTGGCGGCCTCGCTCAGCGGCCCGCACTCGATCGCGGGCCGTGCCGTGGTGGTCCACGCGGGCGAGGACGACCTGGGCCGCGGCGGCAATCAGGCCAGTCTGGAGAACGGTAACGCGGGACGCCGGCTTGCCTGCTGCGTGGTGGGTCTGTGCGGCCCCGGGCCCTGGGCGCGCCAGGCGCAGGAGCACGCGGAGCACAAGAAGCAGCGGCGCGAGAGCGAGTGTAAGGCCGCCTGAGCGCTCCACCTAGGGGGCCCTGAGCTCCTACCGCGCGCCGCAGACCCCTTCTATGCCCTCTGGGAGCCCTTCCATTCCCCGACTCCCCTGCAAGTGCCCTAGACCGCTCCACGCCCGGACTTCTCTCCAGGCTCCCGAGATCCCCTCTGTGTGCCTCAGCCTCCCACCCTGCCTCTCTACGTACCCCAGTATCCCTGTACACTGTGACATCTCTCCCAAGGACCCCAGACCTTTCTACACCCTGACACTCCTCCAAGCGCCCAAGATGCTCTCTGTGTGGTCCAGGACCCCTTCTACGCATCCTGGGGAACCCTGGGATCCCTCAACATCCTGATGCCTCTCCAAGGCCCACGATCCCCCTCCTTGAGACCCCAAGCCGCCTACCCCCTCACCTTGATTTTTCCCCTTCCCCTCCCGGAGACACTCTACTCTGGAGTATCCTGCCATGGCTAGGATCTAACTGAAAATCCCCTTCACTTCGAGGCCTTCAACCACGTATATTGAGACACCCCGCTTTCATCCTGAGGGCACCCCGAGCTCTGAGGACCCCCAGAGATACCGAAGTAAACCCATGAACCCGAGGGTCTTCCAGACTCTCTGAGGTCCCTTTCCATCTTGACACTCCTCCTTTCACCCTGTGAGCCCTGAGATCCCTCTATGCCCTAAGCACCCACCTACCCCCCACCTCCTATGGGTTCCTTCTAGGAGACCCCTCTGAGGGGTCTCCACTCTGAGGGGTCTCCACTCTGAGGGGTCTCAAGGGTCTCCACTCTGAGACCCCTCCAGAATTTGCCTACCACCACTCCCCCACCTCTGCCCCCCAGCTTGTGCAGCCTGCACTTAGGTGCCTCTTCCAGGTGTCTCCAGGTATTCTCCCCTACCACACCCCCTCCCCCAAGAAAGCAGCTCCTTTGGGGGTTGTTTGACAATGTTTGTGTTGCACATTAAAAACTCAGCAAATCAGTATTTCATGGGGGCCTTGGTTACTTTTTTCTTTTTTGATGCTTCTTCCTGGCTCAGCTATTTTGGAGGAATGGTAAAGATGTTTCCCAAGTCCCTGCAGGACTTCTCTTTCTTCCCTGCCTAGCTCCTCTGCAAGGTTTAATCACCTATTGATCCTTATGCATTTGGGTGGAGCTCGCAAGAGGGAGGAAAACAAGATCACTTAGGAAAATGGGAAAACAAACAAACAAACAAAAAACAGCTTCCTGGGCTACATTCCAGAGCTGTAGAATTCAAAGGGAGAGGAGGAAATTTATTTGAAACAACCTTCCCAGTGATTCTGGGCTTCCCTGGTGGCTCAAACAGTAAAGAGTCTGCCTCCAATGTAGGAGATGTGGGTTCAAGCCCTGGGTTGGAAGATCCCCCTGGAGAAGGGAATGGCTACCCGCTCCAGTATTCTTGCCTGGAGAATCCCTGTGGACAGAGGAGCCTGGTGTGCTACAGTCCGTAGAGCTGCAAGGACTGACATGACTGAGTGACTGGCACTTTCACTCCCAGTGATCCTGATGCTGGAGCCACTGGCCTGGCATGGGGGTGCCCCAACTTGCTGGGCTCTGTGGCCTTTCACACCTGCCTCTGTGTGAAGTCTGGGGTCCATTTCCCAGATGGCGGAGACAGGGCCACTGAGGCAGTGTCACTGGGCAAGTTACAGGAAAGTTGGTGTTGGTATCTGAAGTTGTCAGTCTTCTCCACAACCAGGACAATGCTCTTCTTGACTTTTTTTTTTTTTTTTTGGCCATGCCATGTGGCATGTGGAATCTTAGTTCCATGACCAAGGATCAAACCCTGGTCCCCTGCGTTGAAAGTGTGGAGTCAATCACTGGACCACTAGGGAAGTCCCTCTTCTTAACTTCTTGATTACAAAAACAGTTGGAAGCAGTGGGGTCTAAAGGTAGGTTGGTCTTGATCAAGGCTTGATGGGGGGAACGGTTCTGCCTCTCCTCTTGAAAATTATAAGCTATACACAGACTAGATCAGTCCCGTGTATTCACTTTCATTTATTAATAAAAGTATATTAACTTTTCAGCTTCCTGGGATAGACTCTCTTCCTAGCTGTGAGTTTTCCACCCTGGTTCTTTATCAGCAGCTTCTGTTTCTCTCAGACTCTTGAGGCAGTGAGTCAAACTGAACTTTAGCCAAAAACTCATCCCCAGTGGTTATTTTTACCTCTTACTAGGACTAACTTGTTATTTAAAATCATTCCTTGAACCCAAGTGACAACTGGGAAGAAAGACTATTGCTTGATGAATTTGCTCCACCAGCTGGGTCTCACTGGTTTTGAAACTGAACAGGACTCTGCGAGGCCTTCCCAGGGACAGACCCCTTGTGTTCCCATCCCCACATCCTCCAGTCTGTAGAAGAACTCTAGCCTACTAGGCCTTCCCCATGTTCTAGAGAGCAAATGGAATCAGAGAAGTGAGAAAATGCAGAAATAAAGGAAAACCATCAAGCAAGACAAAGTAAATGTTCAGTTATTAAATACTTATAAATGTAAAATAGTTATATTTTGTTATATTTAAATAAATGTTTAGTTATGAAACAGTCAAGGACCTTTAGTTCTTCCTCAAGGGCAATAGAGAATGTGAGCAATATCCTTAAGCCGTTTTGCAGATACTAAACCCCCTACCAGGTGAAAGAGGTTCATGGCGTGATGACCACAACTGTGTAGACCCCAGACCAGTTGGAACCAGGAGGTTGATGACTGAGATTCCTGAAGCATCACTTTTGTCTTCATCACCAGCCAATTGAGTGGCTCATGCACCCTGTGACCTTCTCCTTCATCATAAAAAACACTTCACTGAAAAGCATCAGGGAGTTTGAATCTTTTCAATGAGTGGTCCATTCTCGCTTGGTCGCACATTGGGTGCCCTTTCCATCACCACAGCCCGGTGTCAGTAGGCTGGCTTTACTGAGTGTCAAGCAAGCAGACCCCAGTTTGGTTTGGTAACAGTCTGAAATATTATTTTAAACTGTACAGGTCGGCACTGATAAGGAATTAGTAAACCAAGTATTTAAATATCCTGATCTCAGATGCATTTGCCTATCCCCACAATTAAAAGTTGTGAAAACAGGCAGCAATTACATAGGAACACACAATGGGCAAGAATAAAAATCCAGCACCCCATCTTTGACACTGCTGCCCAAATTACAGGTTAATTCAGGATTGTCAATTGAAGTTTGTACTTGTTTTGCAGAAGGGGCTGGTGCCTCTCATTGTTTATTTTCTGTCTTGGTCCATTCGATATGCTGTCACAAAATACTGCAGCGTTGCTTGCCAATAAACAATAGACATTTATTTCTCACAGTTCTGGAGGCTGGGAGTGCAAATCAGGGCACCAACACGGTGGATGAGAACCTCTTTGGGATTCATAGCCTGCTTCTCATGTGGTGGAAGGGTGAGGGATTTCTTTTGAGCCTTTTTAAAAGCACCAGTCTCATTCAGGAGCGTTGAAGAATTGATGCTTTTGAACTGTGGTGTTGAAGACTCTTGAGAGTCCCTTGGGCTACAAGGAGCTCCAACCAGTCAATCCTAAAGGAGATCAATCCTGAATATTCACTGGAAGGACTGATGCTGAAGCTGAAGCTCCAATACTTTGGCCACCTGATTCGAAGAACTGACTCACTGGAAAAACCCTTGATGCTGAGAAAGACTGAAGGCAGGAGAAGGGAATAACAGAAGATGAGATGGCTGGATGGCATCACCTACTCAATGGACATGAATTTGAGCAAACTCTGGTAGTTGGTGAAGGACAGTGAAGCCTGACAGCTGCAGTCCATAGGACTGAAAAGAGTCAGACATGGCTAAGTGATTGATCAACTCATTCAAGGAGGTTCTCCTTCATGACTTTGGGACTCCTACCAAAGGTCTCCCCTCTTAACACCATCATTTTGGGGGTTAGGATTTCCACGTGAATTTTGTGGGAAACACAAACATTCAGGCCACAGCACCTTCAGTTTTCGGTTTCGCTCTTCACTACCTTTGACTCCCTAGACTGAAAAGATACCCTGGCAGATCTGCTTCATTCTGTTCTGTCCATTCATGGACATGGGGTTGATGAGCTGCTCTATGGGGTTCCAGAGCCAAGAAACAAAAAAAGGAAATATTAGAGGGGCAAATTACAGTTCACTGTAAGGACAAGGACAAGTGTTTAGCACAGTGACTAACAGTTCAGGCTCGGGTAGGAAGGCCTGTTTGGAACCCCAGCTGGACCATACTTATAAACTTTGTGACCTAACTGAGTCACTTCACCTCTCTGGCCCTGAGTTCTCTCATTTGTAAAATGAGATTATTACATTGGATTGTTGTGCTGATTAAGTTGTTACTACTGAGAGGTGTATCAGTTCAGTTCAGTCGCTCAGTCGTGTTTACGCCACGAATCACAGCACACCAGGCCTCGCGGTCCATCACCAACTCCCAGAGTTCACTCAGACTCACGTTCATCGAGTCCGTGATGCCATCCAGCCATCTCATCCTCTGTTGTCCCCTTCACCTCCTCTCCCCAATCCCTCCCAGCATCAGAGTCTTTTCCGATGAGTCAACTCTTCGCATGAGGTGGCCAAAGTACTGGAGTTTCGGCTTTAGCATCATTGCTTCCAAAGAAATTCCAGGGCTGATCTCCTTCGGAATGGACTGGTTGGATCTCCTTGCAGTCCAAAGGACTCTCAAGAATCTTCTCCAACACCACAGTTCAAAAGCATCAATTCTTCAGTGCTCAGCATTTTTCACAGTCCAACTCTCACATCCATACATGACCATAGGAAAAACCATAGGCTTGACTAGACGGACCTTTGTTGACAAAGTAATGTCTCTGCTTTTCAATATGCTATCTAGGTTGGTTATAACTTTTCTTCCAGGGAGTTAGTGTCTTTTAATTTCATGGCTGCAGTCACCATCTGTAGTGATTTTGGAGCCCACCAAAATAAAGTCTGACACTGTTTCCACTGTTTCCCCATCTATCTGCCATGAAGTGATGGGACCGGATGCCATGATCTTTGTTTTCTGAATGTTGAGCTTTAAGCCAACTTTTTCACTATCCTCTTTCACTTTCATCAAGAGGCTTTTTAGTTCCTCTTCACTTTCTGCCATAAAGATGGTGTCATCTGCATATCTGAGGTTATTGGTATTTCTCCCAGCAATCTTGATTCCAGCTTGTGCTTCTTCCAGTCCATCGTTTCTCATGATATACTCTGCATAGAAGTTAAATAAGCAGGGTGACAATACATAGCCTTGGCATACTCCTTTTCCTATTTGGAACCAGTCTGTTGTTCCATGTCCAGTTCTAACGGTTGCTTCCTGACCTGCATATAGGTTTCTCAAGAGGCAGGTCAGGTGGTCTGGTATTCCCATCTCTTTCAGAATTTTCCAGTTTATTGTGATCCACACAGTCAACGGCTTTGGCATAGTGAATAAAGCAGAAATAGATATTTTTCTGGAACTCTCTTGCTTTTTCCATGATCCAGAGGATGTTGGCAATTTGATCTCTGGTTCCTCTGCCTTTTCTAAAACCAGCTTGAACATCTGGAAGTTCACGGTTCACATATTGCTGAAGCCTGGCTTGGAGAATTTTGAGCATTACTCTACTAGCGTGTGAGATGAGTGCAACTGTGCAGTAGTTTGATCATTCTTTGGCATTGCCTTTCTTTGGGATTGGAATGAAAACTGACCTTTTCCAGTCCTGTGGCCACTGCTGAGTTTTCCAAATTTGCTGGCATATTGAGTGTAGCACTTTCACAGCATCATCTTTCAGGATTTGAAATAGCTCCACTGGAATTCCATCACCTCCACTAGCTTTGTTCGTAGTGATGCTTTCTAAGGCCCACTTGACTTCACATTCCAGGATGTCTGGCTCTAGGTGAGAGATCACACCATTGTGATTATCTGGGTCATGAAGATCTTCTGTGTACAGTTCTTCTGTGTACAGTTCTTCTGTGTACAGTTCTGTGTATTCTTGCCACCTTTTCTTAGTATCTTCTGCTTCTGTTATATCTATACCATTTCTATCCTATATAGAGCCCATCTTTGCATGAAAAATGGTATCTTGGTATCTCTAATTTTCTTGAAGAGATCTCTAGTCTTTCCCATTCTGTTGTTTTCCTCTGTTTCTTCACCTTGATCACTGAGGAAGGCTTTCTTATCTCTTCTTGTTATTCTTTGGAACTCTGCATTCAGATGCTTATATCTTTCCTTTTCTCCTTTGCTTTTCACTTTTTGACAACCATTTTGCTTTTTTGCATTTCTTTTCCATGGGGATGGTCTTGATCCCTGTCTCCTGTACCTCCTCATGAACCTCAGTCCATAGTTCATCAGGCACTCTATTTATCAGATCCAGTCCTTTAAATCTATTTCTCACTTCCACTGTATAGTCATAATGGATTTGATTTAGGTCATACCTGAATGGTCTAGCGGTTTTCCCTACTTTCTTCAATTTAAGTCTGAATTTAGCAATAAAGAGTTCATGATCTGAGCCACAGTCAGCTCCTGGTCTTGTTTTTGTTGACTGTATAGAGCTTCTCCATCTTTGGCTGCAAAGAATATAATCAATCTGATTTTCGGGTTGGCCATCTGGTGATGTCCATGTGTAGAGTCTTCTCTTGTGTTGTTGAAAGAGAGTGTTTGCTATGATCAGTGCATTTTCTTGGCAAAACTCTGTTAGTCTTTGCCCTGCTTCATTCCATATTCCAAGGCCAAATTTGCCTGTTATTCCAGGTGTTTCTTGACTTCCTACTTTTGCATTCCAGTCCCCTACAATGAAAAGGACATCTTTGTTGGAAGTCTTGTAGATCTTCATAGAACCGTTCAGCTTCTTCAGTATTGGGGGCATAGACTTGGATTACTGTGATATTGAATGGTTTGCCATGGAAACGAACAGAGATCATTCTGTCGTTTTTGAGATTGCATCCAAGCACTGCATTTGGACTCTCTTGTTGACCATGATGGCTACTCCATTTCTTCTGAGGGATTCCTGCCCGCAGTAGTAGATAATGGTCATCTGAGTTAAATTCACCCATTCCAGTCCATTTTAGTTCACTGATTCCTAGAATGTCAATGTTCACTCTTTCCATCTCCTGTTTGACCACTTCCAATTTGCCTTGATTCATGGACCTAACATTCCAGGTTCCTATGCAATATTACTCTTTACAGCATCGGACTTTGCTTCTATCACCAGTCACATCCACAACTGGGTATTGTTTTTGCTTTGTTTCCATCCCTTCATTCTTTCTGGAGTTATTTCTCCACTGATCTCCTGTAGCGTGTTGGGCACCTACTGACCTGGGGATTTTTCCTTTCAGTATCCTATCATTTTGCCTTTTCATACTGTTCACGGGGTTCTCAAGGCAAGAATATTGAAGTGGTTTGCCATTCCCTTCTCCAGTGGACCACATTCTGTCAGCCCTCTCCACTCATGACCTGCCCATCTTGGGTGGCCCCATGGGCATGGTTTAGTTTCATTGAGTTAGACAAGGCATAGCATTAAGGCCTTAAGGATGTAATGAATGATTAATTAATAATAATAGCTTATGGTCAGAAAAATAGTTACCTAGTAATGGATTCAGAGAAGGCAATGGCAACCCACTCTGGTACTCTTGCATGGAAAATCCCATGGATGGAGGAGCCTGGTAGGATGCAGTCCACGGGGTCGCTAAGAGTCAGACATGACTGAGCAACTTCAGTTTCACTTTTCACTTCCATTCATTGGAGAAGGCAATGGCAATCCACTCCAGTATTCTTGCCTGGAGAATCCCAGGACCCGTCTCTGGGGTTGTACAGAGTTGGACACGACTGAAGTGACTTAGCAGAAGCAGCAGTAATGGATTTGGAGAAGGCAATGGCAACCCACTCCAGTACTCTTGCCTGGAAAATCCCATGGACAGAGGAGCCATGGACTATAGACTGCAGTGCATGGGATGCAAAGAGACACGACTGAGCAACTTCACTTTCCCTTTTCACTTTCATGCATTGGAGAAGGAAATGGCAACCCACTCGAGTGTTCTTGCCTGGAGAATCCCGGGACTGAGGAGACTGGTGGGTTGCTGTCTATGGGGTCACACAGAGTTGAACACGACTGAAGTGACTCAGCAGCAGCAGCAGCAGCAATGGACTGGATGGGGGCTTCCCTGGTGGCGCTAGTGGTAAAGAACCCACCTGCCAATGCAGGAGACACTGGAGACAAGGGTTCAATTTCTGGGTCAGGAAGATTCCCTGGGGGCATGGCAACCCACTCCAGTATTCTTGCTTGGAGAATCCCATGGACAGAGGAGCCTGATGGTCTACAGTTCATGGGATCGCAGAGTCAGATACAACTGAAGCGGTTTGGCACACTCACACAGTGGATTGAACGACCTTGAAATGTAGTGAGGATTGTGTCACTGGAAGGATTCAAGTAAAGGAAAGGCTGCTACCTCTTTGGTTTGGAAAAAGGAGTTCCACATCCATTAAGAGGCCAGCTGAGATGAATTCTGTGATCACAGCTCTAAATGAGGGAAAGACTGGCGGCCATAAGGGCAGGCATCTGGTTCCCGGCACAGAACCGGATATGTACAACCAAACCCGCCTACAGGACCCCACTTGGCCCCTTGTGGCTATTTTTACTCCTCTACTCTTACAGATCTATTTTGTTAATCTCCTTATAGTTGCTGTTTTGACTTCCCAGCCAGCTTGCTAATCAGTTTGCCTGTTTGACTCACAGGGTTTGCGTTTGTCACTGAGACTTAAACACACACTTGTTTTGATTTCTTTTTGTAAAATTAGAAGCGTTTGATGTAATGACTCTACCTAGACACAGCTGGTAAAGTGAGAATAATGCTCAAGTTTGCACAGTGTAAACACAATGTCGACAATAATTAGAAATGCTATCTTTAGATGTTTAGGATAAGCTTTTTCTCAGAATTGCAGTGCATTTTTTTTCCAAGTGGGGCTTTTCAGTGCATGTATATACAGAAATACTAAAAACGTAAGAAAATAGAGCAAATCAGTGAGAGCTTTGGTCAACTTGAAAGATGGCAGGAAATAAACCAACTGATTTTAGATCTGGTGTTTTTGGCTGATTGCATAAAATCTTTACATTCTCCATATTTTTCACAACTAGCATATGATCTAATAATTTTAGGTGACAGATTGCAAGTGATAAGCTGCTACAGTTTGCTAGAAACTGTGCTCAGCCCAGGCTTGGCCTTCAGCGAGGGTGGGTGGGGGGGATAATGTAAGTAACAAAGATAATCAATCACCTACATTGGGAAAATTACATTTTAATTTCAGGTAACAAAAAATATATAGTTATGATACACGATGATGGTAGAATCCAATAAAACAAGGTCTATACCTGAATAGAAGTTACTTCTGTCTTTAAATCAAACTACAAAACAGCAGCTGGTGTGCTTTTTAAGTCTATTGTTTTAAATTTAATAAGCTATCACTGGCCTTTGCTATGATCCCAAAATATATTCCTGGGCTCATATAGATTTCAGATAGTCATACTTGTCAGTATTATGCCAACTTTGCCTAAGCATCCGAAGAAAATCCTCATTTAGTAGAGAGGTGATATGAAAAGTAAGGCAGCACATCTATATCTATCATTTTAAATTGCCATCACGCTGTATCAACTTGTTTTGTTTTTTGTGAGCAACCATAATATCGAGAGACGGGGCCTTCTTATTTTTCTGCTTCTCATTTCTAATTAGATTCACTGCCGAGCTCTCTACTGCATCTCTATGCTCTTCAAATTTTTCTCTGTTCAGAAAGACATCTGGAAGACAAGGGATATATGACAATAGTGAGTTGAGGGGAGCCCTTTGGCTTTTAGACATCCTAACTGAGCCGTGTGAAGGTACCCTCAAGATTATTAAGGAGGCACATTTGTTCCAAATGGAGGCTTCTACAATGAAAGCCAAGGGCAGGAGGGAAGGTGCTCAAATAGTGCCAAAGAGAAAGAGGGCACCAGCTCATGGGGCAACAGGAATGATCCAGCCAGGAGAGCCCCCCAGGTTTTGGAGGAAACCAAGAGGGCCAAAGGCATGCTGTGATTGGAAAAAAGACAGAAAAAGATAACCCCAATGAGCAAGCAGCTGGTCTTTGAAATTCTTTAGAGAGAAGATTGGACTTCCATCTGGACCAATTCACATGGTGAACTCGGGTGTAGATGCTCCAACAGGGATAACACATGAAGTGGGGACACTAGAACTCTTTTCAGAACTTCACCTCATGATGTTGTGTGTGTTTGGGAGTGAGGGCAAAGAAAGAGGAACAGTAACGGGAAAATGAACTTAGTTTCCTTAAGACTGCCTGCGGGGAGTAGGTTCCAGCAGGGGCTGAGCTGAATGCCATCCGAGGCTTCCTAGCTAGAGAGGCGTCAGGAATAGATGTTCCAAGGGAAAGAGAAGGAGGGGGGGTGGGGAGAAGAGGTGGGCAGAGGAGGCACAGGAAGAGAAGAGGATTAGGGGTGAGAAATGCCTGGTTTACAAAAGCCAACCCATTTCTATGAGCCTTCATTAGAAGAATGACAAACACATGTAAAAATCCACACCCAAAGGCTCTCAGGTACAGAGCAATCTCAAGAAATGCCATGTGTGCATTTCATTAAGAGACCTGCCAGCTCAGTTTCATTTATCCAGACTGCTCTGCGTTCTGCTGGCAACTGAGCTGGAAAAAATAATGGAAGGACAGACATACTTGAAGAGATAAACAGAGGTGGGAACATTCTAGCTACAAAATAGGACAGTTGATGCAGAAGCCAGGGGAAGGAAGAGATGAGATGACATTTTGCTTAACAAACAACAACTGCTCCTCTCTCCAACTCTGCATTTGCCAGTAATGTAATATTGTGGTTTTTAAGAGAAAAAATACAACAAGAACAGACATGTGTGGTTCAGAGACAATTCTGTTGGCAGCCTACTCGAATCTACTCCCAGCTCTTCTACACTTCCCAAGACCTGATTTTGTTCCAGTGTTCACCCTTTTAGAGTCTCCATGTCCAGGGACAGGCCTCCTCAATAGACCTAAACCCATCACAGCAAATCCATCTTCCTTGCTAAGGACTGTTTAGACATAGGCATGTGACAATTTTGACCAATGGAATGTGGCAAGTCCTAGGTTGCATGAATGTGTGCTCAGTTGCTTAGTTGTGTCTGACTTAGCAACCCCATGAACTGCAGCCTGCCAGGCTCTTCTGTCCATGGAATTTTCTGGGCAAGAACTCTGGAGTAAGTTGCCATTTCCGCCTCTACAACATCTTCTCAACCCAAGGATCACACCTGTATCTCCTGCATAGGGAGGCAGATTCTTTTACCACTGAGCTACCTTGGAAGCCCTGACAAGCATTGGGTTACTCGCTCTTAAAACACACACACACAACTTCCTTCTACCTTTGGACAATATGTGAGAACAAGTGATGGTTGGTGCTGTTGCAGCCATGTTGTTAGCATGAGGAAATATCTGCCACTGAGACAGGCAGGGCAGCAAGACAGAAAATGAGTTCCTTGATAACTTTCTTGAATCAACCTGCCCTGGAATGCCCTGCTTCTGAGTTCTTGTTATGCAATATAATTCATTTCCCTATAGTTGAAATTTCTTAAAAGTGTGAACTGTAGCTGAGAGGATCCTGACTGATGCAGGGTTATTTGGTGGAGTAGAAGACAGAATGAAGCACACTTTCACAATGACTCACAAAAAGACAAAAGACAACTGTCAAGTAATTGCTGAAACTCTTTAATATCCTTGGAACCATGTTGGATTGGAATAGCAAAGGAGGGACAATGTCACATGGGTACAGGGCAATGTTCAGATTACAAATATGACAGGATCAACTCATTGGCTACAATGTCATCTAATAACACAAGACCCCCAACCCCAAGCTGATTGGACATACAGAATTTAGGTTAGCATTTCCTATGACCCTCTGCCCTGAACCTCACTCTCTGGGACTCACAGCAGTTTTCCTATCCATGATGGAATGTGCTGGAGTTTACTATAAGCCCTGCTTTTCAGCAGGTGATGGAGGCCCTAAAGACATGCACCTGGCCGACTGTGTGTCAAAACCAAGGCTATTGTGGAGGAAAGATTTTTCATTATCCCTGTATTGAATCTGGCCGTGTTCTCCTGTGGTGGCTCTGGCGGCCTACGCAGTAGTGCTAAACATTTGCAGGGAGTTTAGCCTGATGCAGCAGGAAAACAATTGCTGTGGCTGCTGGCCTGAGCAGGAAGCTTTGCAGCTGCAGAAGTGGCCTCCCTGGAGCGGAAGGTGGGAGAATAGGTGTGGGCAGGGGGAGGGGCTGGAGCACAGAAGGATGAATGAATGGGACCTTGGGTCCTGGAGGACAGGGGTAGATGTGTCCAGCTCACCAGGAGCCACGGTACGCTGACTCAGGTGTGCCCACATCCTGCTAGTGGGGTGACCTCAGGTGAGTGGGGGAAGGCAGCTGGAGGTCTTTCCAGGTGCATCTGGTAAAACACAGGACCCTCTAGTCTGCACCCTGCCCTCCTTCAGATTGAGACAGTGCCAAGTGTGATGGATCCTACCCTGCTGGCCAAGTGATGCCAGGAGGTAAAATGTGGAAGGGAGGTGTTGGGGGAGGAGCCGCTGGCCACCCGCGTGCATGTGGGATTCACACCTGGGATCACAAGCCTGGTCTAAATATATCTGGTTTCTAGGATGAATTGATGAATTTTCTACCTTTCCTACCTTGGGAACTTCTCTTTTCAGGAGTCTCTCTCAAAGGAGTGATTCTGGTTCTCAGGGACACTTTGAGCTTTGGGATCTGGTTTTAGGTATTTCTGGGAAATAAACTGCATTCGGCACAAGGAAAGGTCTCATTTCATGAGCCCTCAACACCCTACAGCACCAGATGCTGCCTCGAAAAGCTAATGTTATTCCCAAGGAAAGCCACAGGTGGGGGGTGACCACTCTCTACTTTCCTGCGTTTAAAGCTTCAGTTTGGTTCCACACTCTGCCTCCCCAGGCTGCAATAAAGTGACTTTGTTTTTCCCTCTCTTTCTACTCTAGGGCTACAAGCTCTGCCTGGCCCTTAAAACCTCAGCGCCTGGTGCCACAGAACGGGTGGCCGCAGCATTCTGTTGGAGGAGCCACGGCTAGAGTCCAGGCAGTGGGGAAACCTGAATTGACCCCGAAGCAGCTACACTTGCCACAACCCACATGACCATAAAACCCTAAATGCAGCCCGGGGTTGAAGGCAGAGAATCAGCGTTCCCAGGTTTTGGCTCCCATATCACCTCAGAAACAAAAAATCAAAACACCACTGGAGTCCCCTTCCTCTCTGCTTGTCCACAATCTGCCATCACTCCAGGTCAATTAATCCTCTAGAATTCCAGGCTGGAAAACTCAACTCTAGTAGTCAGCAGACAGGTCTCAACAGGCGTTGTGGATTTCCAACCAGAAGCCTAGCCTTCTGAGCCCACTTAAGCCCTTTTCCACTTGCCATTTGGTGCCAGGACAGACAGTGCTGCAGGCAGGATGCCAAGAACATCCACGCTGGGAGGTCCCACCAGGCCCTGATGTGAAAAGAGGAGCCGTGGGGCCCCTGGACCCACTATGCTCAATCACACCTTACTCTACAGCCACTGAATCATGACAAAGACAGGCACCTGATTAAAAACCCCACCTGTTTCAAACCCTTTTCATAATTTTGACCAACAACTTTAAATGCTAATAGAAAAACATCTTATCTCTAAATAAAACAAATGCTGACAAAAGTCCGATGCTAAAAACCAGCCATATGGCTGACATGAGCCCGTGCCTGGCCACATTTACCACAGCATGGCTTCCACAGAAAGAGACACTGAAAAGCTTGAGGGCCCGTGTTTAATAAATCAAACTCTGCTGGCACCATCAGAATATTCACAGTTTGCAACCGGATCCGTGTCCCTTCTCACTTGCAGACTTGGAGGTGTTTTAGGAGAAAGTGACTTCGCTGAGCTGCTCTGATGTGTAATTCTTTACCTCTGGAGTACCTTTGACATGGCATCGTGCCCGCTCTCTTTCCCCTTCATGTTTTCACAGTGCTCCTTGTGCCTCCTCCACCCTCTGCAGTGTCCTTGTCATCCTCCAGGGTGGAAACTTTGGCTTCTGGCTGGCTGGACTCAGAGGAGTCCCGGAAAGGTTTGGGGCACGGCCTGTTGGCGGTCAGGCCTTGGGGGGATGGCCCCATCTCCTCCCTGTGGCCCTCCACGGGATTCTCTCTCCTGACC
The DNA here is from genome assembly GCA_917880005.1 of Nanger dama. Lineage (NCBI taxonomy): Eukaryota > Metazoa > Chordata > Mammalia > Artiodactyla > Bovidae > Nanger > Nanger dama. The sequence continues at coordinate 62,214,706 of CAKJTW010000001.1, read as the reverse complement.
CCTTCTGGGCCTGCAGCTGCCTGCTCCTCTGTCAGTTTCACGGTCTCCCTCCCAAGCCTGTTTGCCTCTTCTTCCTCAGAAGGTAGCTGGAGTAATGAGGGATGAAAGTGCTTGCTTTGGCTCCTGTGGCTCTGACTTGCTGGGGAGCTGACAGCAGGCCTCCTGGCATCTTCCCGCACTGCCAAGGCCTCGGGAGCAGCACAACTTTCATCTTGCTTCTGAGCCTCCCCTGAAACAGACAGCGTGTTGAGGGATCAGCATCAGACCTCCAGCTGGAATTCGGCCCTCACTTCCCCTCTCCTCCCAACCTCCAGCCCACTGTTGCCGGGGCTCCGAGGTAGAAGATGCTGCCGAAGGCAACACAGGACCCACAAAAAGAAAGCAGCCACTCTGATGACTCCTGTGTCATTAATCGAAGGAAAGGGGTCACATGGGCTGTGTCTGTAACCCATCCTTTCCAGGTGCCTGGTTATCACCTGCTTCGCTCACCGATGGTGACTCCTTGAACTCATGAAATATTTAAACTGAGGACAAAGGTTTTGTGCATTGTGTGGCTCAGGGACGATCTGGGGCTCTTCAGTAATACAAAGTGGTTCTGGTTTCTTCAGTGCGGGAAAAAGAAGGAGTGGTTAGGAGAGACTGAGTGCCCCCTGCCCTCAGTCTCCATCAGCACCTCATTCTTTGATGCCGACCACTGGTACTTCCTCAATTTTAATAAAAGGTTATATGCAAAAGCAGCTTCAAGCTCCCTACCCCTCCTAGCTAAACTGTTCTCCCTAAACCTGTATAATAGAAATTCTCCAGCTGCAACTAGAGGGGGATGAAAGAGAACATGGACTCCTGAGAACCAGCCTCCTGCGCCCATTTTCCTATTTGCTTGCTTTGTAATCAGGACAACCTGTTCAGCCTCCTTTTTTTCAGACATAAAATCAGGGGCTGCTGCTGCTGCTAAGTCGCTTCAGTCGTGTCTGACTCTGTGCAATGCCAGAGATGGCAGCCCTCCAGGCTCCTCTGTCCCTGGGATTCTCCAGGTAAGAACACTGGACTGGGCTACCATTTCCTTCAATGCATGAAAGTGAAAAGTGAAAGTGAAGTTGCCCAGTCGAGTACGACTCTCTTAGCGATCCCATGGACTGCAGCCTGCCAGGCTCCTCTATCCATGGGATTTTCCAGGCAAGAGTACTGGAATGGGTCACCAGTGCCTTCTCCGAAAATCAGGGGCAGGGCTCTCTAATGTCCCTTTTGAACCTAACAGGCCACACGGGCTCTGCGTGCCTGGGAAGAAACACTTGGGGAGTGAACTCTTAGAACCTGGACATGTGCATTCAACACCAGACACCAAGGTTCCCAGATGTCAAGACTGGTTTAGCCCTCAGGCCAGATGGGGATAAAGCATCTGGAAGAGGCTTGCTGGGCAGACTGCAAGGGTGAGGGGGCTGGGGCACGTTTCCTGGTTGCCCAGATGGAGCCAGAGTAGAACCCACCACAATCAGACCTGTATCAGGTACATGCAGGTGCAATTTCAAGCTGAAAGATGGAATGTGGGGGAGTAAGGGAGAACTGAAGAAGGTCTGAAAGAAAACTTGACTTGTTATAATCACATTTCACTTATTGAATTAAGTAACTGTGTTTTTGAACATTTATTTACCCAATCAAATGTTTAATAAAAGTCTTAAGAAATTTAAACACGGCTGAACCCTGGCAAAAACGCTGAGAAACTCTAGAAGAGATGAAATACTGATGAGATCAGATGGGCCATAAAACTGCAATGAAACAGCTGAGATGAAGGGTGGGAACAATGACGGAAGAGGAGGTGATGCAGAGAGAGGGGTGGGTGTGACAACGGACAGGCTGGTCCCTGCGGAAGAGGACTGTGGTCTCCTTCAACAGACAGAACTTGACCTCTGTCCCCACACCCCCAGACCTCTGGTTCTTCTGCTGTAGATTTGCATCTCACCTTTCAAAAGAAGCTGTTTCTTTCTCTTTAGCTCTTTGGATAACCACAGAAATCCCCCAGGAACAAAAATTTAATTCTTTTATATACACTCTAAAGCCTGTGTTTTAGTTATGGACAACTCTCCTGAGAACTCACTGACCTCAGTAAGTATTGTATCTGAAAATGAGACCATTACTTGTGTATACAATGAGATTCTTGAATGTATAAATGAGTGACTAAAGCAAGTCTTGATTTTTAAAAAAGTAACTACTCAGATCTGTTTAGCCAGGATAGTATACGTTAGTTGCTAATAGGTTCCCATACTCCTTCTGCTCAGATCCAACCTGTTGGGAGAGGAACTTTCCCTAAAACTTTGCCCCTCTAAGTGGGGTCTGTGGACGAGCAGTGGCAGCTTGTTAGACACGCAGAGTCCTACCCGAGACCTACTGTTTCAGAGCCTGCATTTTAATAAGATCATAGGTGATGTGGGTAGATGTTACAGTGTGAGAAACACTAGAACTGAAGCATAAATCTGACCATGCCTTTCCCCAGCTTTCAAATGTCTAAGAGCTGTCAGTGCCCAGGGAGCAAAGCCCAAGCTTCTCCTGACATTCAAGGCCTTAAGTGACTCAACATCCACCTACCTGCCATACCAACTCTCCTCACATCCCTACATTCCAGCCACATCGAACCCTTCACGGCACCTGGCTCTGCCCTCTGTGCCTATGCTTATGTGCTTAATGTCTCTATGACCATCATTCTTGATGCATCCAGATGACCAGTTTCAAGAGTGAGCCCTACCCTCCACCTCCTCATGAAGCCTATTTGATTAAATCTACCCAGAGGTAATCTCCCCACTGTCCTAATCCCCACAAAATTGTGTCTGGACCTCCAAGGGAACTTTGTGCTTTTAACCCTTAGATTGTTACTTACATTTTATAAAACCCACCTGAAGTTTAATATCTTACCCAATTCACCTTTTACCCTGGCCAGTGTTCTATAGGGGGCTCAATAAATAGCTTATTAAACATTTGAATCTGTGGACATTTACATTAGTGTATGAATAGATGAACATATTAGTACATATATTTCAATACTAGCCATTAATAAATGAAAGCAATCCTCAAATTACTTTACTCCAGGTTCAGGTTGCCACCCTAAAAGTTCTTAAAATGGCACTTTCAGGAAAAAAAAACAAACACAAAGATTTCTAACTCACACAAGCATTTAGCTATACCTGAGATAACTCAGGGAGGCAATCCCATAATTTTTGTACTAATAAGTGAAAAATGTTACAGTGGTTGTACAAGAGACAAGAGAAACACAGAGCCAAAATGAGCCAGTTTCCAGCACAGCACAAGAAGCTTTACTCAAAAGGGGTAAATTATGGTCTTTTCTACAGTGAAAATTTTCACCAGCGTGAGATGAATAAAATCCTTCTGGAAATTACTCTTATGAAATTACTTCTACCAGGACACTTAATAGTATATTCTGGTGCCCCTGAAAAATTAATTAACCTTATCCGTAACAACCTCACCCCTGAACCTTTTGCAGTGTTTTGACTGTGGGTCAGGTTAATCTTCTCTATCTTAACTTACATCTAAGGGAGAGTGGTCTAAATTACACTGAGGCCGTCTGGTCGCCAGTCCCCTGCCTCATGGCATTTCTTTAGATGACATTCCACTCGCGTTCAAATGTATGAATCTTTTAAAGCGGCAGACCTCTGAGATTACCAGGGAGAAGTGGCCAATGTTTGGAGGGGGAGGGGAGGAGAGCTATACTGCTGTCGTCATTATCGAGCAAGACACAGCCACAGTGAGGGGATGGACAAGGCTGTGATTCTCTTATTTGGTCCTAGTGCAGATCTTTTTTCCTGAGAAAGCCTAGAGTTTTGGAGTCTCAGACCATATAGGGACCAGGCTCTGAGACAGGATTATGGGTCAACAGTGGGATCCACAAATCCTCTTCTCCCTTTTGTTTATCCCAAAGATATCCAAAACGTGTACTCAAGTCATGATCAGAAGACTAAGAAAAGTTACTGAAAACACCACAATGCTTGAGCTAATAATGAGGGCCTCTGGTTATTCGCTGTGGGAACAAAATCTTCCTTAACTCTGTGCTTCTGGAATGTTGATCTTAAGCGGTGGGAGTTTTATTTTTCCTTTGAGAACAGACACACGGCATGCCCATTTCCAAAAAGAAAGATTTCTGATTTAGCTCAGAATCAGAAAATAGTGTTACCCTCAAATAGGAATTAATCTGTGCCGCTGTAGCAAACAGAATTAGCATCATTAATACTTATTAATAACAACATACATACCAATAATGATGAGGCAATCAACTGATAAAAATGCGTTAGGACACAAATAGTGTGGAAAGAAAAAAAACATTTTCTCTAAAAAGACGAAAAACAGCAGCTCTTTGTGGAAAAGATTGCAAGTCTCCTAAAAACATGTCCCCCTCCCCAAACACTGGCCCAAAGGGCACATTCATCTTCTTTTGTGAACTGGTCTCTGATGGGCTTTGTCCTCCTGAGTTTGAGCTGCTTTCAGTTGGAATTAATCAGAGATACAGCAGTGATGAGGCCACCCCAGACACTGACAGCAGCTACGTAAATGCTTCCTTGTTGCCATGCGTGCTGGCAAAGGATGGAGCTGGAACAATGAAAGCTAATGATGGGACTCTGGAAGCTATCATTTTGAATCAGACCATCCCTTATGCCACCCTCGTGAAAATCAAGCCAGGCTCAGACTCCATGTCAGGTTAGCAGGCCTGGGAGCTCAGCGAGCCCACAGCAGATAGAGGGCTTTAGATGTTCACGGAAGCACCGGATGCTGGCATGGGATGACCACTCGCCAAGACATGTCCCAGATGGCACAGTGGGCTATGGTGTGTTATGGGCCAGCCTTGCAAACAGCCACAGGTTGCTGGCTAGAAAGTCAAAGCTAGAAAGTCCCAGCTTTGTCTTCCGGACACCGTGGAAACCACCCGAGTCAGGGGCTCTTTCCAGGAATTCTCTCTGCTTGTGCTTGGAGGACTTCTCAGTTGAAACCCCAGGTCTGTCTTGGGTTTTCCTCTTATTATTTCATGCACAAGTATGAGTAATCATGGGCTTCAAAACACAGCTGTGCAAAAGCAGAAGTGACTGAGCCTTGCTTAACCCAGGTCAGATAAGCAGAACCACTCATCTGATCCAAAGACTCATGATAATAATACACAGCTGCAGCTTTAAGTTCTTAAGTTTGGGGGTGCTTTGTTACACAACAGTTAATAATAGACAGTTGGGGAGCCACTTGATATTTTCTGAGCACAGTACAACTATGATGGAAAATGTGCTCCAGAAGCTTTATCCTATAGCATCAGGATAAAGATGGGAAGGGAGTAAGGAGATTCTGGGAGGCAGGAAAACCAGAATGGAGGCCTTGCCCAGGAGGTCAAGAGGGCCCAAACCAAGCCAGAGGTGGTAGGAATGGAGATACAAGAAACTCTGAAGAAAGAGTAGCAACAGACCAGATATGGATGGAGATGGAAAGTGCAGAGTGGTTGATGATGATTCTGAGGGTTGCTGGAGAGTTGTGACAAGAAGGAGGGCAGCAGTTTGAGAAGTCTATAGAATATGTTGGTGGGACGGGTTGTGGTTTGGGAAAGATAGGACAGTGACTCTGTAAATGAGACCAACTGGGAAAAAATGTTTCAAATATATTTTGGTAGAGGTGATGGTTGAAGGCATGATTCTCAGCAAAAGAACATGTAGAGGAAACTGTAGAAACACAGGAAAGAACCTTGATACCCATGTGCTGGGTATCAGTTCAGTTCAGTCACTCAGTCGTGTCCAACTCTTTGCAACCCCATGAACTGCAGCACACCAGGCCTCCCTGTCCATCACCAACTCCTGGAGTTTACCCAAACTCATGTCCACTGAGTCAGTGATGCCATCCAACCATCTCATCCTCTGTCATCCCCTCCTCTTCCTGCCCTCAATCTTTCCTAGCATCAGGGTCTTTTCAAATGAGTCAGTTCTTCGCATCAGGTGGCCAAAGGATTGGAGTTTCAGCTTTAACATCAGTCCTTACAATGAACACCCAGGACTGATTTCCTTTAGGATGGACTGGTTGGATCTCCTTGCAGTCCAAGGGACTCTCAAGAGTCTTCTCCAACACCACAGTTCAAAAGCATCAATTCTTCTGCGCTCAGATTTCTTTATAGTCCAACTCTCACATCCATACATGACTACTGGAAAAACCATAGTCTTGATTAGATGGATCTTTTTGACAAAGTAATGTCTCTGCTTTTCAATATGCTATCTAGGTTGGTCATAACTTTCCTTCCAAGGAGTAAATGTCTTTTAATTTCATGGCTGCAGTCACCATCTGCAAGTGATTTTGGAGCCCCAAAAAATAAAGTCAGCCACTGTTTCCATTGTTTCCGCATCTACTTGCCATGAAGTGATGGGGCCAGATATAATCTTAGTTTTCTGAATGTTGAGCTTTAAGCCAACTTTTTCACTCTCCTCTTTCACTTTCATCAAGAGGCTCTTTACTTCTTCACTTTCTGCCATAAGGGTGGTGTCATCTGCATATTATTGATAAGTCTCCTGGCAATCTTGATTCCAGCTTGTGCTTCTTCCAGCCCAGCGTTTCTCATGATGTACTCTGCATATAAGTTAAATAAGCAGGGTGATAATATACAGCCTTGACGTACTCCTTTTCCTGTTTGGAACCAGTCTGTTGTTCCATGTCCAATTCTAACTGTTGCTTCCTGACCTGCATGTAGGTTTCTCAAGAGGCAGGTCAGGTGGTCTGGTATTCTCATCTCTTTCAGAATTTTCCACAGTTTATTGTGATCCACACAGTCAAAGGCTTTGGCATAGTCTCAATAAAGCAGAAATGGATGTATATTAGTTTTCTAATGCTGTACAACAAATTACCTTGAAACTTAGCAGCTTATGACTTGGAAGCCTGCAGCAGTTTATCTGGGTGGTTCTTGCTAATGGTCTTTAACGTGGTTGCCATCAAAACCTTTGCAAGGGCTGCTGTCATCTGAAGGCTTGCTTGGGGCTGGAGAATCTGCTTCCAAGATGGTGCAGTCACGTGGCTGATGGTTGGAGGCCTCAGTTCCAGGCCACACAAAGAGCATGTAGGGATGCTCAAGAATCTTTGTGACATGGCACCCATCTTTCCCTACGGTCAGTAATCCAAGTCAGAGAGCTCAAGGCAGACCATGTGCCTTTTATAATGTGACCTCAGAAGTCATGTACCATCACTTCTGTTGTAACCAATCAGTCACATAGACCAATGTGGGAGAGAACTATACAAGGGCATGAATGCCAGGAAGTGGGGATCATTTGGGACCATCTTGGAAGCTGGCAGCCACATTGGGGGTGTAGGAAGAAGCTGAGCAAAACTCAGAAAGATGTGAAGGGTAGTTTAGCTAGAGAAACGAGACTACCACCTGGGAAGAGATCTGGTTCTCACCTTGTTGCTTCATCTGGCACCTTAAATGGGCCCTTGATCTCCTTTAAAAACACTGCCTCCAGAAAGCGCGCCTGGTAAGAAAGATTTTTCCTTCATTCAACTGATTCCCAGACTACTTACCACATGTCAAGCAACGTGTCAAGATTTCCCTGAGGTTGGCAGTGTCTCATTTCACTGTCTTATAGGAAAGGAAACTGAAGTTACCAGTTCAAGTTCTCACTACCACTGTGATGTGAGGCTGGAATATGAACCCAGGCTGCTTAAATTCTGCACCCTCACTCTTGGCCTCTTTCCACTATGCTGAGAGTACAGGAACCAGTGTTCTTCTGCTGGAAGCTCCAAATAAGAGGAAGCACGAGGGATGACCCAAAAGTGCTGCAGGTGCTGCAGAAGGGTGAAGGACTGGATGCCCTGCACCAGGCACAGGCCAGGAAAGAGTCAAGAAATCAAGGGCTTGCTTACCATCCTTGGCACTTGCTTTGTTTTCAGTGGGCTGCTCCACGAACTTGAGCAGTGGGGATCTTGACCTCTGCATGGTGGGAAGAGCCGGGTCACTGAACAGTATGGTGTCTTTGCCCCCTGTCACAGAAAAGAGGAAAATGGACATATTATGTCACCACTGGAGTGGTGGCAACACTCACCCCACCCAAGGGACTGGCTCTTTGGGTGAGCAAGGCTCCTTCTTCAATCATAGACAGTGCCATGGTGGAGCAGGGCCAGCCTACCCTCTCCACAGTGAAGGCAGGGCAGAGGGGTCCAGGGCCAGCTGCCCCTGAGTCCTGAAGTCTGCTCAGAACACAGATGCCCACAAATGCCACCGTTAAAGGGTAGCATGCTGTATCTGTCGGAAACTGCCTGGCTTTCATCTGGGTGAGACAACAGCAATACTAACAAGAGTAGTAGAGCACTTTGAAGGCAGGCTCCGGAGCCGTGCTGTGGTGCCTGTGTCCTGGAGCCCATCACTGGCTAGCTGGGCGACCTCGGACAAGTCACTGAGCCTCTTTGAGCCTCAGAGCCCTCATCTGTAAAGTGAGGAAGAATAACAGCAGCCACCTCAGGGGGTGGTGGTGATAAAATGACCTGATTCACGTAAAACACTTAGGCATTTCATCAGCACTCAAGAAATTCCACAGATTGAAATGACCGTTTTATGGTACCGGTAGAACTGCCATACACACTGGGTCTGATTTAATTAGATTTGGCCATTTAAACTGAATCATAAGTATGTCATAAGGCAGGTAGTATCAGGTTCCCCAAATGATCACAGCTAGACTCAATAAAGACACATCCCGGCCAAACCCTTTTATCAATTCATATGAGCTCCCTAAGTGGGCAGAGAAAGCCTGAGGTGAAGAGGAAGAGGAAAGGTAAACCATTACAACTCTATTTTTGAGGCCATGGCAAGGTATGAAGGTGGGCAGCAGGGAGGTGTGGCTTTGAAATGTGAGCTTGTACACATGGACACAAAACACGTACACAGAAGGTGATGCTGCCCCAACGGTTAGGTGAGGGAGGATTTGACCTCCAATTCCTGCCCATGAACCCCAAAGATTCTCTTGGTGGGTACCACCATGCCAACACTGAACCCCAGGGCCACGGCCCAGCCTATGCTCCAGCCTCAGCTGTCTGACTTTGAATGAAACCTTATCTGAAGCCAAGTCACTGAATGTCTCTGGGGCTCACATCAGAGGCTCTGAAGTTCTGTGATTCTACTCAGGTTTGGTGGAGCACAGAATGGTATTTGGGTCAAGATATCCACCGCCTTGGAGAACGAGGTGAACCTTGGCCTGTACCTCTGAGCCCTTAACGTGTTTATAATATCACCCTCCCTGTTGGCCATACATGTAATCTTCTTAACTTGATTTCCAAGACTAGTAGAGAGTTTGGCATATGGCAGGTGCTTCATAAACAGCTGATAACTGAATAAATGGTTGATGCATTCTTGGGAATCCTGATGTTTACTTGGTGGGTATGGATGCCTGCAGCTGCCTCAGGCAGATGGAGCTTCTTATTAGCAGACATCACTCTCAGGTTTCTGCTTCATGGGGGTCATCCCTAAAGAAGAGGAATCTGACAGGAGCTGGCCCTGAAGTTTTCCAGAAGTATAGATATTGTCTCAAGTTGGAAGAACTCAGAATCTTTAGGACCACAATCTGGAGAGGTTTCCCAAGGAGAACCACTGAACTGAAGCTTTGGATATTTTAAGAGGCGCTCAGGATGAAGCTATGACAAACCTAGAGAGTGTATTAAAAAGCACAGACATCATTTTGCCAATAAAGGTCCACCAAGTCAAAGCTATGGTTTTTCCAGTAGTCATGTATGGATGTGAGAGTTGGACTATAAAGAAAGCTGAGTGCCAAAGAATTGATGCTTTTGAACTGTGGTGTTGGAGAAAGCACTTGAGAGTCCCTTGGACTTCAAGGAGATCCAACCAGTCCATTCTAAAAGAAATCAATCCTGAATATTCATTGAAAGGATTGATGCTGAAGCTGAAACTCTAATACTTTAGCCACCTGATACGAAGAACTGACTCATTGGAAAAGACCCCAATGCTGTGAAAGATTGAAGGCAAGAGGAGAAGGGGACAACAGACGATGAGATGGTTGGATGGCATCACCGACTTGATGTACATGAGTTTGAGTAAGCTCCACGAGTTGCTGACAGACAGGGAAGCCTGCCATGCTGCAATCCATAGGGTTGCAAAGAGTCAGACACAACTGAGCAACTGAACAACAACAGGACGAAGTCAACCCAGTCAGGTCTCCCCTTGTGTTGCAAAGATACAATCTAGAAACACCATGAGGAAATAATGGTTGTTATGAAGCCATACCAGATGGGCTTCTTTTGTTTCTCTTCAATAAGGCAACAGTCACTGTCCTAAGTCAGGGGCAAAACTGCAATTCCTGTTCCATCTTTCCAGCAAATAGGCTGGCAGCAGAGGCACACTCTATCCTCTGTGCCCCAACAAGCCTTCCAAGTCTACACTGTCCCGTGGTCAAGGAATCAGAATATGGGCGGAGCTGGGAGCCAGCTGCCTCCGAGTGAGTAAGGCAGTGGGAGGGAGAGCCTCGCACCTTCCCACTGTGAGGAGTGCTCTGGGGCAGAATGACTCCCGGGCCCTCTTCAACCACAGTGAATTATCCACTCCACAGTGGCTCCTCAAAAACGCCTGGAGTGAGTTGCCATGCCTCCTCCAAGGGATCTTCTCAGCCCAAGAATCAAACCTGCATCCCCTGCATCTCCTATACTGGCAGGTAGATCCTTTACCACTGAGCCACCTGGGAAGCCCTAAGCTTCTGCAAGAATCTGAGCAACAGGCATGCAGACAAGGGAAACAGAAACCACCATTTGTCCATAAATTAATCCATATCTAATCAAAGTAGGGGTTGGAGGAGAAGATAAACACCTTCGGAAATCTCCACCTGCAAAGATTACTTCCTTATCTGATGGTAAAATGTCAAGATTTGGTTTTTGCAAAACACGTGAAGAATTCAAAGACCCTCCTTAGAAGGCTCTCAATTCTGTTATTTCTAAGCCCAGACTCTCTGTATTGACTATGTTGAACTCTAATCTGATAGGCTGCTGTCTCCTAGCTCCATTTTGGTCCTCGGGACTGGGGACTGGGGTGTGGACAATCCACGAACTAGATTCAAACCACAATCAATGCAGGTCACACAGGCCCTTCTTTCAACTGGTGTTTGAGTTTCCATAATCCTTCCTGATTCCCTATAACACAACAGCACTCCTTCCTTTCTCCAAAATGTGCCAGAATGCACAATTACTTTCAGAATGCACATTTTCCTCCCCAGACTGATGTTGAGAGTGGAAAATACAGAATTCAAAAAAGCTCAAAGAGCCAGGCTCTGCTCTTGCCAGACTTTTTCCCGGCTTTCAGTGTTTCTTTTGGAGCATGAGCACATCCAGGAAACCTTCTCTCGGTGCCTGCCCCCTCCCCCGCCCCCTCCAAGCATCATTCTCACCGCAGATGCCAGCAAACCACTGGGTGAAGGAGGCTGACAGGGGGCTGGGGAGAGTGGAGGCTCATTCCTTCCTGAAGTGCAAGGCCAACCAGCCCCCCTCTGGCTTTCTCTACAGTGCCCTGTGTCTCCCCCACCTCTCAGGGACCAGTTAAACAGTCTGGAGGACTCTCTGCTTTCCAGATGGTTTCTCCACATGGGCTGTGACATCTGTCAGACTTGCCTGCTTCCCGGCAAGATCACACATTTGCCCCAACTCTATCCAACACCACCAAGAGCTGTATATTGTTGGCTGAGAGGGTGAGGAGGGAGGGAGTCAAAGAGAAATCAGAGCATGCTCCAAGGCCAAGAGAAATTCTGCGTTATAGTCATGAGAGGTGGGCTTCTTCACCATGGTCCTTTAGCGTCTTGGGAGAGATCGTTCCAGCTTCTGAATCTTTCTTCTCCAATTCAGCTTGCTTTGAGAACCAGTCCCCAGCTGATTTGATCTACACTCCCTACCCTCCCTCACTCTCCCACCCGCCAGCCCTCTGCCTTCTGTGTCTCTCTTTCGTGAACTGTACTTTCCCTGTGCAGATGGAGCACTGAAATGAAAATCTGAACACCTGAGTTCAGCCTCTGTGGCCTTAGGTATCACCCAACATCTTGAATTTCTGTTTCCTTATGGAAATTTCTGTTTCCTTAGAATGAGGGGATCAAGACTAGTTCATGAAAGGGAAGGAGGTTTTCTCTCACATGTCAACTCTGACCAGGAGGTAGCTTCCTGGAAAGCCAATGTAAAAGACTGTTTCGAGGGCCACGTGTGAGATTAGCAAGGAAGGGCGATGTGACTGATTAGGCACGGAAATGATGCTGTGTAATATATACCAAGTATTTGTCATCCTTGAACTTTTGCTCTCAACTGTCATTCCAGGTCCAGCATTCAATCACTTGTCACATTATTCCCTCACACACTAACATCTTTACCACTTCACTGACACTTATGTATCATTTTGTGTTTTCCTTTCACTGCTATGCACATTCATCGCACTTTCCTACCCACTCCAGTACTCTTGCCTAGAGAATCCTGTGGACAGCGGAGCCTGGTGGGCTGCTGTCCATGGGGTCGCACAGAGTCGAATACGACTGAAGCGACTTAGCAGCAGCAGCAGCAGTGGGACTGTTGATTCTTGGAGGGGGCAAGGGGCATGTCTAGGCGGTCTGGTCCAGGACTGAATTCACAAAGTTGATACTCAGAAAGTATCAATGTGTTATGGCCTGACCTCTTAGAGGAGACACAGATCCTTTCAAGACTGGTAAATAACTGCGAGCTAGCAATTCTCTGAAACCACTGGGTCTCAATCCCCTCTACTTGGCTGAAATGGTAAATATTCCCTTACTGGAGCGAAAGAGGAAGAAGAGAAAAGTGGAAGAAGTAGAGAAAAGGGAAGTGGAGAAAGTAAGAGGAGGAAGGAAGAAGAGGAAGAGGAGAAGAAAAAAAAAATGACATACTTCCTTTTGCTCGGCTATTAGCGCTTAAATGGAGACATACAAAGATGAGCAGGTAGAAGGGACTGGTCTGATTTGCAGGGAAAGAGGGCCCTCTCCTCCCACCACAGTTTAAAAATGATAGTGAGGTGATGCCTCATTGTAACATCCTTTATTACTGCATCAGGGCAGTGCTCTCACAGTCACATAAACTGTGTCAGATCGGGGAACTGCCTTTTTTTTTTTTTTTTTTCCTGTCCTCCCACTTTGTACCCATGTGGAGGCCAGAGATTAGAACAAACAGGCTGGGGCATAAAATTCATTCAGTCGCTGCCCTCCAAGCAAATGCTACCATTTAATATTTGCTTTGTGCTAATTGAATTCTCTATTTCAATTGACTATTCTAATCAGAAAAGTGCAAGGATACAAAGAGAATGCATTTCTATTTATTTACATGCAGGGATGATATTAATGCACTGCTATTAGCCACAAACACAGATATTTCAAAAGAACATACTCCCAAATCCTATGGAAACATTGTAGCTCAGGCCTTCAGGCAGCAGGAGGAAAAAAAAAAAAAAAAAAGGAAAGAAACAATTGTTATTGCATAATGGCCATTCTAACCTAGACCAAACAACAGCAGAGATAGGAAATTCTCAGCATTCTTTCATTTATTCGACTTCCATCTTTTACATAAGTTGTAGAAATAAAACATTGTGAAATCTCACTAAGTCATTTGGAGAGGAAAAAAAAATCCAAACGCTAGAACATGCACAGAAATAGCAATCCAACTGCACAAATAAACGATAAATTTGCCTGACTGTGTTGAAATTCAATGCAATAAAAGAAAGGCCTTCAAAGGAGATAAGGTTTTAACTGCATCAAAAGATTCTTGTGCAAAATGGATCATTCAAATCCCCAGGATGGCACTTGGCACTAATTAGGTCTGCTAGGTCTTCTGACATCAAGTTCAAGGAATCTCTACTAAAAATTGCAATTTATGAAATACACTTCCAGGCAACCTGAGGCAGCTATTCAGATTTACATTAAGAAAACATGTGGTTTTGTCCATGTCCCTGTGGCAATGTTCATTTCTCATACATTACAAGGAAGCAACGATATGATTCAAGGGTAGAGAAGGGTTTGTGCAGAAAGGTTAAGTAACTAAAAATATATGTACAAAGTTGCTTCCAGGGAAAGAGGAGGTGGTACAAAATGATAAATACAAGTTTCTGGAGAATGTAAAGAGAAAGAAGAAAGCTGACGGGGGTCTCATGAAGGGGGGTATTTTAACAAGACAAATGGGATAAATATAGCTAATTAATGTGAAACATCAGTTTCTTCACACCCTGCACCACTGCGGAAAAAAAAATCTACAGCAGAAATTTTCATTTCCAAGATATGTAGCAAATGGAATGAGGGAAGAGGGAAGAAGGTTGTAAAGCGCATTTGGGTTAGAACAATTGTTTGTTCTTATATTCAATTTTAAGACTGATGATTAAATTGAATACGTCTTTGTAAGTTTGTACATTCATTTTTAGAACGAATGATTAAATAGAATAAATTTTTGTGAGTTCTTATATTCCTTTTTAGGGGTGATGATTAAACTGAACTCATCTCTATAAGACACCTACAGAGAAAAAAATGAAGCAATTTACCATACTCACAAATGTTAAAAATAGCATACATACAGACATATACAACGACAATGTCAGAATTTAGATTAGCAAACTTCATAGTTCACTTTGTATATTTATTAGTTTTTTTCTGATTTCCTCCAAAATCATGGCTTTTAAGTTTCAAACACTTGTAGACGTCTCAGCAATAATCTTCAAATAAAAGAACGTTAAAAGGTAAAGTCTGCTCTGCAACTTTTCAAAAAAGAAATTTTTATAAAGTTCTGCTTACCTGGGAGACTCCACAAACCAGAAACTTCCAGAGTTCTTAATTTTTTCTCCAGTTCAGCCACCCGATTCCCTAGGATTCTGGAAAAGGGGAGAAAAATGGCAAAAGACAGATCAATGAGCATCTGTCTCATCAGCTCTTAGGGCTGTGAGCAGGCTATCTGGGAAGGCTGGTGATGCCCTAGTAGAGAGAAAATGTTTTGAGACTTAAGACACATGCTAAAAACAGTGTGTGTGTGTGTGTGTGTGTGTGGAGCACGCACCCACATGCTAAACATACACAGACTCTACTGAAAGTACATATGAAAATATAAAGTGAATGATTTAAACCTTACTAAAGTGTTACCATTCAAGTGAATCTTCTCTTGAATGGGAAGCTGGGAAGGTAGCTGGGAAGACAAACAATGATTCTACCATTACCCAGGCATCTTACATCATTTCTATTTGGGAATTCCTCATGGCTAAAGAGGAGAAGGCAATGGCACTCGACTCCAGTACTCTTGCCTGGAAAATCCCATGGACAGAGGAGCCTTGTAGGATGCAGTCCATGGGGTCACTAGGAGTCGGACATGACTGAGCGACTTCACTTTCACTTTTACTTTCATGCATTGAAGGAAATGGCAACCCACTCCAGTGTTCTTGCCTGGAGAATCCCAGGGACAGGGGAGCCTGGTGGGCTGCCGTCTCTGGGGTTGCACAGAGTCAGACACGACTGAAGTGACTTAGCAGCAGCAGCAGCATGGCTAAAGATGACACTTAATTTTGAATACTCACAAGTATCACAACTTGATTCTTTGAGGGTGGATCTGAGTTTTAGAAGCAACCAAGTCTAACAAATAAGATGAAAGAACATGCTTGGTGATGTTATTTCGAGTTAATAAAATAATATCCACCTTCTTAGACCTAACCTATGACTTACAAATGGCCATATCCTTGATATCTAGCATAATGCCTGGTAGACAGTAGGTGCTCAATAAATATATTTCATTAAATAAATGCATTTTTCACAGCTTGTAATGATCTCTGGAATTTAAAAATAGGCATTTGAAAAACTTTCAGAAATTATAGAATCACTAAAAATAATTACGCTACTTTCCAAGATGACTATTCTGATTCACTACGATGTGTGTGTATTTTAACAGATTACTCTGTTTACTTGGAAGCCAAACTTTGTCTCTATGCATGAAGAGACCTAAATGTGGCACATATTTCCCCTCCTTCACTCTACACAAAATTAAATATAGTTGGGAAATGATGTGATAGTCATCTGAAACTTTTCATTGGCCTGGAAATTGAAAAACCAGTCTTTATCTTTGGGGGATTTTCTTGGCACTGTTGTCCTAAAATGATGTGGAAATCACCTTAATAGCAATGTTTCAAATTCTTTCAGCAGGAGAAACCAGAATGCCAGAATTGTTCTTCTATACTTCTTTATATTCCAGACATAGATGCACAAACCCACATACATACCAAGATCTGAATATGTATATATCAGCATATATGTATGTGGCTTCTAATGCATCCTTATTTTACCTGAATTGACTTGCAGATTCTTAATTAATATTCCCTTTGAGTTCACAGAAAACTCTTCAATGTGACTCTATGTGGTTTTGTTCATCTAGGTACTTAGAGCTTTTTTTTTTTCTTCTTTTCCTTAAGTCTTAAATTCTGCATAGTCTTTATCAATTACTTTCAATTTCCACTCCATTTGTTGGGTCTATTCGGCTTTCATGTCTCTGACCCCTCAATAAACACCTTTCTTTGTAATCTTGCTTTCAATATTTTGCTCAGACCTTCTGATCCGAGCTCCCTTTTCACCAGCTGATGGGTTTGAGATGCAATCACATTGGTGTTCAAGCTGATGCCTGCTTCTTAGAATGATCAGATCATCTGTACGTGGCTGCTTCTTGGAAACAAAAGATAAGGCTTAACTCTTCTATGTACAATGAAAGATGCCGTCAGGGCAACGCTCAAAGGCGTGGTGAACAGACATTTGGTTGTATTTCTTCTGATGTTCTTGGATAACGCAGCCATGTCTCCCAGAAATGTGCTGATGTGAATTTGCTGGGGTCTGGAACAATCTACTCTCAGGGACCTTGCCTTAGTGTGTCGATGCTGACTGCTTTTTTTCTTTAGTCTGACACAGGCATCTGATGCGGGGCTGGAGGTAGTAAAATGGACCCAGTAGAAGTAATGGCAATAATAACATCATCAGTAACAATAACAACTATTCTATGGCTAACCCAAATAACCATTAATCTTTCCTGAATCCCAGGTCTGAGTCAGACTGCATGCCAAACATCTACCAAAAGTACACTTTCTTCTCTGACCTGACAAAACTCTGCAGTGTAGACTGTATTTTTATCCTTTTATACGTGTGGGTCCTAACAAACAGAGAGGTCAAGCAGTTTGTCTAAGGACACACAGCTCATCTCAAATCTATGTCTTCGCTCAACTCCCAGTATAGAGAGTGCTCACTTAGCACCCTCTACTCCCATTAGAAAACAGAGGCACAGAAATTAGTCAGCGTAACCAAAACCACATGCTGGACTCAGCTGGTGATGAGTATGGATTTTTAACCTATGCCTCAGGTAGATTAACCTTTGCCTCCCAAGTGCATGTTCTTAACCAATAACACCCTCATGACACTGGAAAACCAGCATTCACATGCCTAAAGCAAGTTCTCTTTAAAACTATGCATAACTGAAATATGGATGCAGCCTCAGCGGGACCTGCAAAATATAACCCAAGATGCTTCAAATGACACACGGTCTTCTAGTTGGCTTCACACTGAACAGATACAGCAGCTGGTCCACTGAATGTGATGTAACACAGCCCAGGGAGAGGAGAGGCTTATCAGAGTCTTCATAGCTGGCAGGACACACAGATGGAGACACTTGAAGTAAAAACAGGGTCCGTTCAGTGAAGTTCAACCGATCCAATCCAACAATTATTGAAGCCGTAAGGAACAAAGGTAAGAAGCTATATCCCACAAGAGACAGTGGGGATGTAGGAAGCCAAAGGAAGAGTCATAATAAGGAGGTAGAGGAGGAGGTGACCTTGAGGAGGAGGAGACAGATGGACGTCTCTGGGAGACAGGAAGATCCAGGAGGATGAGGATGAGAGTGTATGCTGGGCGCAGCTCTACTCTCCAACGGAAAGAGAGAAGTCACAAGAACTGGGGGCCACAGTGCCACCTGCGTAAAGCAAGAAGGGACCAGAGGAACATAGGTGGAAAGGGAACAGGAGCACCAGGGCCACATGGGGATGGGAGAGAGGGTTCCAGGTCAGGTGGCATAGTTGGTATCATCTTATTCTAGAAGGTGGTCACACAGGATGAAAAAGGCCACTGAGAAGGTGTGCCTGACCCTTGAGAGAGCTATTACAAGACAGACGAAGGGGTGAAATCCGGAACCCAAGTGACAGGGTTGGAAAAGCAGCCTATGAGAAAGCTGAAGTGGTGAATATAGATGACTCTTCAAGTAGTTTAGCAGGGAATCCAAGGAGACAGTTAGGGTAGTAGCTTGAGGCATAAACAGGCTTGAGAGAGGATTTTTTTTCTTTGTAAGATGCGGGGTGGGGCCGGGGGGTGGGGGCGGGGGGGAAGGAGGGGAGGTGGTGGTGGTGGTGTTTAAAATAAAGTTTTTATTTAGCTGTGGCTTGTTTTAGAATAGGGAAAATTTTAGCATATGTCTACCTGATAGCCTAGAAAAACTTCAAGACACTAGGCTTCTAGATAGGATTTTCAGTACTGGTTTTTTTTTTTTTTTTTAAATTAAATTTTTTTTTTTATTCTACATTACAATACTGTATTTGTTTTGCCATACATTGACATGAATCAGCCACAGGTCTACACGATCTCCCAATGCCAAAGCCCCCTCCCACCTCCCACCCCATATCATCTCCCTGGATCCTCCCGTGCACCAGCCCCAAGCATCCTGTATCCTGTATTGAACACAGACTGGCGCTTCGTTTCTTACATGATAGTATGCATGTTTCAATGCCATTCTCCCGAATCATCCCACCCTCTCTCTCTCCCTCAGAGTCCAAAAGTCCATTCTATACCTCTGTGTCTCTTTGTTGTCTCACATAGAGGGTCATCATTACTATCTTTCCAAATTCAATATATATGTGTCAGTATACTGTATTGGTGTTTTTCTTTCTGGCTTACTTCACTCTGTATAATCGGCTCCAGTTTCATCCATCTCATTAGAACTGAGTCAAATTTATTCTTTTTAAGGGCTGAGTAATACTCCATTGTGTATATGTACCACAGCTTTCTTATCCATTCATCTGCTGATGGACATCTAGGTTGTTTCCAAGTCCTGGCTATTATAAACAGTGCTGCAATGAACATTGGGGTACATGTGTCTCTTTCAATTCTGGTTTCTTATAGTAAAATACCATGTATGTGTTAGTCACTAAGTCGTGTCCAACTCTTTGTGACCCCACGGACTATAGTCTGCCAGGCTCCTCTGTCCATGGAATTCTTCAGGCAAGAATACTGGAGTGGACAGCCATTCCCTTCTCCAGGAGATCTTCCTGACCGAGGGATTGAACCCAGGTCTCCTGCATTGCAGGCAGATTCTTTACCATCTCTGAGCCACCAGAGAAGCCCACAGGGGATCTGCAGAAGACAGGACTGACTCATGAACTCGCCACCACTTTGCCCTGTCCTTTCTCTCTGGACAATATGGGAAGCAGGAGTCCTGAGTGAGGGTCTCGAGGGAAGCCTGATCCTTAAAAAAGGGAGAATTGGCAGTGGCCCCACACAATCTGCAGATAACCTTGCCCCCCACCTTCACCCCAGGAGATCCTCTTTTGAATCTTTGCTCTGATCCAGGACAGCTCCTGCTGCTTCCAAGATCTTGAACTTCCAGGCTACTTACCATTGTCCAGGTAAGGGAGAGAGCAGTGAAGAGTTTTAGGCAAAGCACAGAGGGTGGTGAAAGGCCAGGATGTCCTCATGTACAAACCACTGTTGCCACCACCCCACCACAGGCAGAGCAAGGGCTGAGAACTGAAGGTGTTGTTCCATGAGACATGCTCTTAATATTTGCCTCTTCATCATTAACCTGTTTATAAGACACACGAACCCCATCCCTTCTTTAATAATAGCTGGACAGCTGCAAACTCTCAAGGAAAATGCTTATTAATTGAATATTCTTCTCAAGGAAATGGCAACCCACTCCTGTATTCTTGCCTGGAGAATCCCATGGATGGAGGAGCCTGGCGGGCTACAGTCCACAGGGTCGCAAAGAGTCGGACAGGACTGAGCGACTTCACTTTTACTTTTCACTTTCCTGCACTGGAGAAGGAAATGGCAACCCACCCCAGTGTTCTTGCCTGGGGAATCCCAGGAATGGGGGAGCCTGGTGGGCTCCTGTCTATAGGGTCGCACAGAGTCGGACACGACTGAAGTGACTTAGCAGCAGCAGCAGCCTTAAGGGAGAGGAGGAAGGGGGGATGGGCAAGGGGTAGAGGGGGTAAGTGCCAGGCAGCGGAAGACCAGTAGGGGGCGCACGCTCTTACAGAACAGACACCTGCATTCATCCCTACTGCTAATGCTCCACCTCAACAAAGCCATTTTAAAATTTTAGTTACAAAAGGCTAAATCAAGGAGGGTAAGAGCAAGCAGACCAAATTCACATTTTATTCTTAGCCCCCCCTCCATCTGTTATATAATTTGTTTTCTCGCATACCCCCAAATAAAACATTTATTGAAAATATGAAATGTAAGACCCTCAAAGTATTAAAAATGGCACATTAGGTACTTTATGTACTGATATGAGGCAATCTTCAAGATATATTGTAATGAGAAAAAAGCAAGGTGGAAGACAGTGAAAAACCTTTTTTGATGAATGCTAACAACCCGCTCCAGGATTCTTGCCTGGAGAATCCCAGGGACAGAGGAGCCTGGTGGGCTGCCGTCTATGGGATCGCACAGAGTTGGACACGACTGAAGTGATTTAGCAGCAGCAGCTACCATTTGTAAAAAGATAAAAAGAGAGAAAGAAAAAAGAAAATCTATATGTATAATAATATATGTGAATATTTATGTATGTCTATATAAATACATTTGCTTATATATGTATCCTTGGAAAGGATACATAAAAAGTGAGGAACAGTGGTTTCTTCCAGGAAGGTGAATTGGGTGGCTGAGAGACATTGGTTTGGAGATATATTGTTGTTTAACCTTTTAAAATGTGAATCAGATGGTTCAAAATGATTAAATAACAGTTAAAAACAAAAAGGTGTGTTGAAACAAAGCTTGCAAAATGAAAACATCTATCTTTCTCAATAGATAGCAAGGGTCCATGAAACCTGGCGATGTGTGTGGTTGCAGTGGGGTATGGTGGCCATGTATTAGGAAATCAATCCATCACAAGAGATGGGAGTGTCAGCCAGCAGCTTGGGAACATTGAGTTTAGGAGGTGGTGGGACTCAGCTGGGCTTTTCGGTGGAGGCTTGCATTGTGAGGTCAGCAGGTAGTGTGCCCAGGTAAACAGCAGAGGAGGCGGGCGGGGGTCTGAGGATAGAGGATTCACGGGAGGCTCTTCCTAAGGACAAGATAATGAATGGTCTGGTGGGGAGCAAGCAGAGGGAGCAGGTAGGAGATGAACACAGAAGGGCCCTGGCAAGCATCCAGGAAATATATATTGAGTAAATGAATGCATACGTGAAAATCATAAAACTTAATGCCCATTTGCACATGAGTATTAAGGGAAGAGGAATAAAGGGTTAGACCAGTCAATCATCCATTCATTATCAAATAATTATAAGCACCCATTGTGGGCCTAGCACTGTCCAGCGTACTGGAGAGAACAGTGACCAAAATGAACATTCTGGCCTTAGGACAGCTGCAACCTGAGTGATGTGGAAGCTCGTCAAGCCTAGGCATTAGGATGGTGGGCAGAACATGTTAAATATTCTCCAAGTCACACTTTAAGGGGCCGTGTAATATTCTGCCTTCTGGATTTACTCTAATCATAACCACTCTCCAGGGCTTCCCGGGTGGCCTAGCAGTAAAGAATTCACCTGCAATGCAGGAGCTGCAGGAAATGTAGCTTCGCTCCTCGGGTCTGGAAGATCCCCTGGAGGAGGGCATGGCAGTCCACTCCAGTATCCTTGCCTGTAAAATTCCATGGACAGAGGAGCCTGGCAGGCTAAGGTCTACAGGGTCACAAAGAGTTGGACACGACTGAAGTGACTTAGCACGTACACACGCTACCATAAAAATATTCTGGTTGTTTCCACTCATTTTCACTATTATAAATGAATCTATGGTGAACTACCTCATGGATAAATCTCAAGAGTATTGTTCTGATTTGTTCCTTTCAGATAAATTTCTAGAAACTGACCCTTTGGGTCAAAGGGCACAAGCATTTTAAAGTGTATTAAAACATACTAAGGAATGGGTGCTCCAGACTCTAGACTCATTGAATTTGAGGAGCTGAAATTCAGGAGACACTGTCAACTGAGCAGCTGGAAATGTGGGTCTTGCTCTTGACGGCAAGGTGATAAGAGTTCTAGGAAGAGTCTGAAAAGAACAGGAAGCAAAGACAGGTCCCCTGAGTCGGGGTAAGAAGATGGAAGATCAGAGAAGAGAGGAAGAGGAGGAAGAAGCCTGGGGTAGAAGGAGGAAGAGGAGAAAGGAGAGGGAACGAGGCAGCAGAGAGAGAAGAAGGAATCCAAGAAAATGGTTTTCAGGATGGGAATTGGGATGAAGAGAAATTACAGAAGAAAGAGACTCAGAAAGTGAGGTCTGGGGGTACTGGTGACCCTCACAGGAAGATTGCTATGGAAAATTCAGAAGAGGTCTTGGGAGGTATTCAAGCCTGTCCCTGGCATCACTGGACACCTGCTAAAATTCAGAATCCCGACATTCCTTCCAGAATCCCCCAAATCTGCATTTCTAAACAATCACCCCCTTCAAGTAATTCTACCATAGGTGCCCCTCATCCCCAGCACACACATTTGGGAGGTGGTTGATGAAGAAGTAAAGGTGGCCTCTTGTTCACAAAGATTGGAGGTGAATGGAATTCATGGGAACCCTTTTGGGGCGGATGTTTAAGAAGATCTGGAAGGTTTCTGGAAGCAGCAGGAGGGGCAGAAATTGAAAAGCTTGAAAGAGGAGTTCACAGGAGAGCCAGGCCCCAGAGGAGGGAGCAGGGGAAGGTCAGTGGGTCAGTGTGTTTCCCAGAGACCAGAGGGAGAGGGTGGAAGACACTGGGGAGCAGGGAGCCTCCGGGCTCTTGATAGGCAGGCTTTGTTTTCTCAGTAAAAGAGAAGCTGAGGTTACCTGCTGAGAACAAATGAGGGTTGAGAAGACCGGAGGAGGTTTGAAAGAGCCCCTGTGGATGCCTTATAGGGAGCTGGCGAGGACAGAGAAGGCTCCTGGGACCGCTACCAGCTGCGGAAATAAAACAGACCTTGTACCTATTTGAGGAGATCCCCATTTCTTCATCCTCCCTGAGGAGAATCTCCATTTTAGCATCTGGCTGTTTCAGTCCTTGGTTAATATTTCTTTTAAAAGAATTTTTAAAAACTTCTTCTGTCAATAAATCACCCTTGTCATCCTTCTGAGATTGCCCAGACTCCCTCCACTGCTCTCCGCCTTCTTTTATATATATCTTAATCTCCTGCGCTATCTTCCCTTCACTCCCAGCCTCTCTTTTTGCTATTTTGTTTTTACAATACTCTCCATCATTTCACGGTTGCCTCTCCCCTTGCAAACCCCCACCTCACCAGGCCCCCAGTTCCCTGACTGCTCCCTGTTCTTGCTGGAAGCCCAGTCTTTGGGAAGCTGCTCCTACATGGCACACTTAAATTTTGCTTCCACATGTAGGTCATAAAAGCAGGACCAGCTACGTAATTTGCAGGGCCCAGTGCAAAATGAAACTTCGGGGCCCTCTTGTTTAAAAATGATCATCAGACCAAGTGCAGGGACCTTCTGAACACCGGGCTGTGTGTGACTGCATGAGTCACTGGTCCTCGAAGCTGGCTGTATTTGCAAAGTTTGTTGCATTGATTTATGGTTTATTCACCATTCTCTGAACACTTCCAATTTTGCTTCTGTCATCTCTACATGCCACTTTAACTTGCTTGATTTTGTCCAGTGTAGTTAACATGTTTATACTAACAGAAAAAGACATGCTCTTTTAGCTATTGTTCCTTTGCACCATCTTTTTTATTTTTTTTTCTGATCTGGAAAAATGGCATGAGACTCGGTTCCAGGCCCCTAGGCTTGTAAGTTGATGCTTCGGTGTTTATACTCTAAGAGCTCCAGAACACTGTGCCATGAGGTTAAAATGGCATGAGGAGGTGAGTCCCCTAGAGGAGACTGGAGGACAGTAGGTTAAGTTCCCCAGCCATGGATACCATCAGAATCAGCCGGTCAATATGCATGGCTTGGTGAGTGGCTCAGACTAAGCATTCAGTGAGGAGTAGCCAGTATTCTCTCCTTGTAAGCTTCCCTCTAGATTCGACGGTTCTCCTCTCCTTCCCTGAAGGCTTGCAGCCCACCTGGTTGCCACCTGGTTGCCTGCTGACAGCCATCGTCCCACCGATCTCCCACCCACCTAGCACCCCAGGGTCTGGCCACCTACTTGTTGGTCTGCCTCTGGTGCTGGATGACCATGTTTTTCTCATGGATCGTCTCCAACAGGGCCGTTGCCAGAGATTTCAGATCAGAAATGGACTGTGGAGTAGCTGGGAGACTGCACCCATGATCCTCAGATAACAGATCCTGAACTAGGAGGGATATAAAATTACAGCTCAGTCTTAAATCCTTCTGGAATGATCAAATGCAAACCAATGTTACTTCTTCCTGGACAATGGAGCTGGGATCGATTCCTGACTTCTATGTGCTACTGTGTTGTAATTGAAGAATCCACTTCAAGTGTCAAAAGTAAAATGAAAGAAGAGTCAGCATGAGAATTAAACAGAAAGGAGGAGTCCTTGTGGACTTTTGCAACATTTTTTTAAAGGTAATAATCTTTTGCATTTGTCTAGTATTTTATACTTCAAAATGCTCATACTAATTCATCTGAGTCTTCAAATTTTAAAAGAACCTGGAAAATGTTATTTATTCCCATTTCATGGACAAAAAAGCAAGGTGCTGATGGATTAAAGCCATTAGCTGAAGGTTACCTTCTTTGAGGTCTATTCATTCAGCCACCCTTCTTCACTCTTTCTTGAGTATCTGCCTGTTATAGGCAGCATTATGGTGAGAACTGGGCTGTGTGCATATGCGTGCTTAGATGTGTTCAACTCTTTGTGACTCCATGGACTGTAGCCTGCCAGGCTCCTCTGTCCCTGGAATTCTCCAGGCAAGAATACTAGAGAAGGTAGCCTTTCCCTCCTCCAGGGGATCTTCCCAACCCAGGGATCAAACCCAGGTCTCTCGGATTGCAGGCGGATTCTTTACCAGCTGAGCTACCAGGAAGCCCAAGAATACTGGAGTGGGTAGACTTTGCCTTCTCCAGCAGATCTTCCCCTGGGAATTGAACTGGGGTCTCCTGCAGCCAGATTCTTCACCAACTGAGCTATCAGGGATTGGAAATTTATTTCATTATGCTGGACATTTATGTTGTTTTCAATGTTTTTTCTCTTATAATTAATGAAGAACTTTCTTGAAGCTAAGTGCTTGCATATGTCTGTAATCATTTCTTATTGGCTAAAGGGGATTGGTTTAAGGCTTTTTCTAACAGACTGCCAAATGGTTCTCTAGAAAGGTTTGGCTGACTGACTGTTCTGCCAGTGTGCTTGAGCTTGGCTGGCATTCCCCACAACAGTGACAGGACTGGGTCTCAACATTCAGAGATGTTTGGCTATCAAGGGTATACACAGCTGTACTTAGATGGGCTACTCCACATTTCTATAGAGTACTGTAGTTTTCTTTTTAAAAATAATTCTAGGGTGTCCTTTTCTAGTTGAGGGGGAAAAAGGAGTTGCTTAGGCAGGCTGGATTCAGCACTTTTTTTTTTTTTAATTCACCATAGCTCTTATGAGGACTACCACGTGATCCTTGCTGGTCTGCATTGCCAATAGCCCAAAACAGGCCAGCCCAGCACGGTCCACTTGAGGCTCATGTTTAAAACTGAATCCCCAAATATTAAGTGTCAGAAGCAAGCGCTCTGCTATTTATTCCCCTGACTGTTCATGGAAGATCATTATTTTTCATCGGAATCGACAAGAAGGAGGAACAAGATTGCAATCAATAAAAACTTCTTTGAAAAAAGGCATGCATGCCATGATAAAATGATTTCAGTAGCTAGGAGACTTTTCTAGCCTGATCTCAGAGGCCACAGAAAGGAGAAATTCAATGAGGATGTAACAGACACTTGGGGATGCTGACCTGGTGATTACAGAAGGGAAAACAATCCAGAAAGGAGAGTCCAGTTAGATGAATAGATGCAAATGGGGTTCGTTATTGGAGAAACCTTTAATGCAGCAGCTTTCCAAGCAGGGTACCCAAACCAGCACTGCATCAGCTGGGAACTTTTTAGAAATGTATACCTTCTGGGCTTACCTAGGCCCACTAAATTGGAAACTCTCAGGCAAGGCCCTGTAATCTGTGTTTTAATAAGCCCTCCAGGCAATGATGATGCATGGGGAAATTTAGGGGTGACCACTCTAAGGGCTGGGTTTCCCAAGTGGTGCTGGTGATAAAGAATCCACCTGCCAATACAGGAGATGTAAGAGACACAGGTTTGAGCTCTGGGCCGGGAGATCCCCTGAAGGAGAGCATGGCAACCTACTCCAGTATTCTTAACTGGAGAATCAACATGGACAGAAAAAGCCTGGTGGGCTATAGTCCATGGGGTCATACTGAGTCGGACACGACTGAAGTAACTTAGTATGCACGCATGCACGCCCTAAGGATCACTTTGGGTCCTAATTCACAAACTGAGATTGGACCCACAGCACCAGCATTCTGTGATCATACATGGTCGCTCCCAGAAAATGACCCCTACCTTGCTTTGCAGACAGGACTCCAGTCAGAGCACTGCTGCTGGATTTGTTCTGGCCTTTGAGTTTTTTCGTCTCTCAAGAGCATTCTAAGCAGCATTGGGAGAAAACAAAAACCTCTGTCAGAAAAGCCATAAAGGAAAAATACCTAATTCCGGTAGATACATCCTCCCTCCAGCACACAAGAACTCTTTGCAAACTCTAAATGCTGGCCTGACTTTCAAAATTCAGAGTCCTTGCCAAAGAGTTCTGATTTTTACGGACCTGGTAAAGAGTTGTTTTTTTTTTTCAGTTGGTGCCCAGCATAATTACAGCAATTACATCCTCCTATATATAGAAGATACTCAATGCATATGCGTTAAATTAAATCAAATCTGAAACAAGAACTTAGTCTAATGTGTGAAGTCACTAGTTATGGAAACCCCTTCCGAACAGACATGAGACAGATAGAGGCTGGCTTTAACTTTCGTGGAAGAACTGAATAAATGTTGTTAAGTGAATGCATACACACGTTTTTTAAATTATGTATTAATTATACAATGTTAAGAGCTATGTGTATATATAGATGGATATAAACTCAAGCCTGGCCCCCACAGAATGGAAAAGGAAGGACAGCATAGAGACTTCCGAGAAAAAAGCAAACGTCAAAAGTCAGGAAAATGAGCCGGCTCTCCCCAGCATCTAGACAGCTGTAAAACTTCACCCTCAGGAAGAGAAGTCCATCTATTCTCAAAGCAGAGAAACCCAGGAGATTTTGCTAATTGTAACACTTACAACTAACATCTGCAGAAATAGATATTATCTAACTAATGACGCTGGAATCAGACTAAATAACAGTGGGGAGAATTTAAACATTCTGTCCTTTCAGTATGACGTGAACATTATCATTTAGATTGTGATTTCTGTTTCTTCATCGCTCAGAAATCATTTTCTTATGGATGATTAGGAGACCAAGAGCATCTGATATTGAAACACTGTACAGAAAAGCTGGAGAGGAAATTCAATTTAATATAGACTGAGGCTGTAAAGTGGTTGCATCCAGATTCTGGTGGTCTCAGTGTGCCCTGTGCAGGTAATAGAAGGAGCTCTTGCAAAACCTGTTTTTGTTGTGTTTGCTGTTTGGGGGCTTAATTCTCACTGGTTCCTCAGTTTAAGCATTCTTATTGAACCATCTGGAGGGCAGGCAAGCACTAGAATATCTTTGGCACATAAAAGAGAATTAAAATAGAATGGCATTTAGATGTACACTGTCACTGTCATAATTTTCTACCTTGTATTTGGCAATGTTAGATTTCAAGAGGTTGACCTCTTCGTGAAGTTGCTTTAATCTCTCTTGAAGGTACCTGGAAAAGAATACATACAACTAGAAAGAGCTTGCAAGCAAAATAAAAAGCATACACTCATAAACATAAGGGGGAAAAGGAAAACCACACACCTGAAGAGCCACCTTTTACATATAATGCCTTCCCATCACCCAAAAGAGGTAAAGTGCATCCTGGTGACCTCTTCTTAAATGGATGCGATGAAGGTCAAATATTCCCAAGTCACCTAAACCTCACTTCAGAACGGCCCTCTGCAGAGATCCCCAAAGGGGTATCAACACAGTTTTCAAATAATTCTCATTAAGATGATTCCACTGGGAAGCAAAGCAGGAAGAGGCAACACCAGACACGCTGTTAAGTTAGTCACATACAGACACGGAAATTTGCCTCCAGGAAGAGAAACAGCTAAGGGAATTCCTCAATTTATTTTCTTGTTCTTTTATGTCTTCTTGATAGCAATAACAAGCAGCTTTCACTGTTTCCTACCCTTCTCACCCAACCGGAGAAGGCAGGGAAAGACTGCACGTATGTAGCTTGTAAGCATTTGGTTGTTCTTTTCTTACTTTTACAACTAATGGGCGACATTAATATCATTGCTTTAGAATTGGGACTTTCCTTTCATTGTAAGGCAATTTTATCAAATGTAAATAGGGCTGCAAATAACTCCCAGCCTGCAGGCAAGTGGAAGGCCAGCACCCTA
Source organism: Nanger dama (assembly GCA_917880005.1). Lineage (NCBI taxonomy): Eukaryota > Metazoa > Chordata > Mammalia > Artiodactyla > Bovidae > Nanger > Nanger dama. Next base: position 62,185,953 of record CAKJTW010000001.1, on the reverse strand, counting down.
TGACCACAGGCCAGGGCCTGGGCACTTGCCTGTTCTCCATACACAAGGCGTCCACATCAATGATACGGTTCTCATGGCCGCTCAGGATGTGGTTCAGCTCCTGGTTGAGCCTCTCGACTTTGTCCTGGTAGGAAGACCGCTCTTCTTTAACATCCTGAAGCTCATCCACAGAAGCCTGTAGGTCATGCTCCAGAGACTCAATCTGAAACCAAAGAAGCGCCCTTACTTAAGGAGTTCTGCAGACACTGGCTTTAGGGTTAGAGAGGCAATCTTCTATTTTGCTGACTGACTTTTAGAGAGCTTATTAATGCCAGCCACCTTCTATAAAACCGTAAGTGCCACACGTTGGACTACGATGAAAGCTAAAAACAAGGAGATGACTTCTAGCCAGTCACTTACTTTATCCAAGATGAGACAGATGTGGCAGCTTGGAAGCACAGAACTTCTTGCTTACTATCTGCAGCCTGCCCTAAAGCCAGAGGCTCGGAGAGGGCAAATCCAGACACTGGTAACAACAGCCAGTGTCTTACAACTACATACTTTTTTAAACCACTCTAGACCCAGAAATCTTGTTCTGTTCTTCAAAATCACTTAATAAGAGAAGAAAAACAAAGTCGAGGCTCTCTAAGCCACTCCGTAACTAGGGCTCGGTACCCATTGAGATTTAGACTAAAAGCATCGCTCAGTATTTCAGCTGAAACTTGCAAATTAAGGCCAGTTCATCACGTTTGTTCGCTCCCTGTCTGTCCTGGGTACGGGGGATGTTTCTTGCTATGTTCAGAACAATGACACCCAAAGTAAGACAGCAGACCTGCCCGAAGCCAAAAACAGAAGAGATTGCTTGAGGACTTAGCAGAGAATGGAGGGAGTGAATGTATTCCAGCTATATCCTTCCTCCTCCTCTGGCCACATCCCAGACACCCGACACTCTCGGAGAAACAGGACACAGCCTACTCTCTTCTCTGCGTCGTGCCCAGCTGTGCGAACACTCCCCCCTCCACCCCACTTTTAACAGATGTTGACGATGATAACCTGTTCCTTTGCTCTCTCCAGCTGCTGAACCAAATCTTCACGCTCGTGGGCTGCAAAGTGCCGCACGCCAATTTCTTCGTCTCCCAGCCTCTGTTTGGCAATTGTCATCCTCAACAGCTGCATTTTCCATTGGTAGAAAAAGAAGAGGGAGAGAGAAAGAGAGTTAAAATGAATAGATCTAAACAAAACCCCAAGCTTACTTAGGCAGAAAGTGTTGGAAGAAACGATTTTTCAAGAAATACTGGGGAAAGGCACAAGCCAAAGAAATTTCTTACCAATATCATTAATTCAATTTAAAAAATTCATATTGTATTCTGTACAGGCATGCCTAAACACACATGTCCACACATTCACCTATAAGGCTAATGGGAACACAGGGCTAGGCATCTGAAGATGGATGTCCTGTGTAGCCCTACCACAGAGAGGGAAAAACTCTGGGTCTCTTTTAAACTTAGCAAAGTGTAAAAAAATGATAACACAATGTTGCAAAGAATCTGCTAAGATGGGCAATCTCCGACATTCTTGACATTTAGGCTATGACATATTTGGGGGTCCTTATTTGAAAACTAGTCAGTTGAACTGCACAAATATTTATTGTGCAACTACTGTGAGCAAAAGCATCATGAGGATCAGCAGACAATGTTACAGGCAGGTGGAACAGGTTGTACAAAGGCCTAGCAGAGGATACACAGCACTTGGTATACAGATGGCCATGTTTGATGGAATTCTCATTTCAAAACTCAAGGATTTTGTCTTTGCATACCTGCATAAAGCAAATTTACTTGTAGCCTTGGAATTGGCATTCATGGTGCTTTTGCATGGGTGGATGCTGGCATGCTCAGTCACTAAGTCATGTCTGACTCTTTGTGACCCCATGGACTATAGCCCACTAGACTTCTCTGTCCATGGGATTTTCCAGGCAAGAATACTGGCGTGGGTTTCCATTTTCTCCTCCAGGGGATCTTCCCAATCCAGGAATCGAACCTATATCTCTTGCATTGGCAGGCAGATTCTTTACCTCTGAGCCACCTGGGAAGCCCTTGTAGGTGGATATGGGCAGACAAATGCAGAGCTGCAAACAATGGGAAGTGTCCCACAGGAAAGCTCCCAGCTAAGATCATTATGCTTTCTTGTTTCAGCTCATATTATAAACAAGTGTGTGCCTTTTCATGGCCTCATTTGTGCCCCTTTTCTTCCCTCACATTTTTGTACTTTCTCTCACTGTTTTGCTGTTTAAGAAGGTCCCCCTGAGCTGTGCTGGAGTGTTGTCTGGTGTTTCTGAGCACAAGAGGTCATGATGTGCCTTGCAGGGAATATCTGTGTGTTAGATACGTTTCATCCAGGCATGAGTTACAGTGCTATTGGCTGTGAGTTCAATGGCAAAGAACGGACAATGTTAAGTTAAATAAAGTTACTTAACAGAAACATGTAAAACATATATTGATCAGGTGACAAAAGTGTTGTGATGAGAGGCTCAGGGGAACCTAATCTCCTATTTCCCCTAGGAACAATGGTTCCGTATTCCCTAAATCAGTGTTTGCAGTGATTTTAGAGACTGTAACTACAGCAAGTGTCAAGCATTGGCTATTCTGGGGGAGAATGGAGTTTATGTCAGAACTGGTTAATTCACCTGAAAGCTGATAATGTGAAAACACAAATTCTTGACTCAGGACTTCCAGGACCCCGAGTGAGTGAAAGACAAACAGCTAACCAAATAAGAAACACTTTCAGATCAAAGAGTCTAGGAACAGGAAGGCCTGTGTTTGTTTGTTTGTTTTTTTGGCATGAGGCAACCGGCATGCCACATGGCTTTGAAAGCAGGGTGTTTTTCCTTGTATGTGAAAAAGCCAGACTGACAGCCTGAACTTTAATAAAACACCACTGTGGTTTCCCATTCACAGTACGCTTCGCCGAACACTTAATTTAGAATCACACAATTATGTTTGCTTAATGCCAATTAATTATTAAACATGTTTATTGAGGTCTGACAGCCATAGAAGAGTCATCTTTTATATACTGGATGCCTGTTAAGCTTCAATAAACATGTTAACAATCATTTGGTGTTTAATGTGCATACAATATCGGCTATTATATCTCAGGGCTGGGCTGGATGAAACACTTATTTTTAAGAAGTGAGGCCCAAGATGGTGATAGCTGGATCACTGGTTAGGTCTGACACTCAACATTCAATTGGCTGAAGGGGCCCAAAGGGGCCACGAGAGCAGGGACAGAAGCCCCAGGGAGACTGCTCTTGTCTTCCCAGCTAATAGCTCACAGGTTCTGGAGTCTGCCTGCCTGGGGGCTAGTGTCCCAGGGCCAAGTTTGAGAGCTGTGCAACCTCAGGCTTATGCTGAAACTTCTCTTAGTATCTTTTACTGTAAGAGTACGACAGCAGCAGTACAGCTTTTTACTCTCCAGGGTGCCTGTAACTGTCGGGCCCAGAGCAGGCTGCACCCAAATGCGCCTCAATGGCATACTGATTATTTTGAATTAAAGTTACTTAAGAAATGGCCAAGAGGGACACTTGCCCCTTAACTAGAGGGACTCTGTCCCTCCTTTCTGTCACCCTGAGAGCAGGAAAAGATCTCTCTCGTGTGGAATGGACTTGCAGACACAGAGGGGGTGGAGAGGGTGGGATGAACTGAGAGAGTAGCGTGGTCATATGTACCACCATGCGTGAAACAGCGAGTGGGAAGTGGCTGTCTAGCACTGGGAATGCAGCCCGGTGCTCCGTGATGACCTAGAGCAGTGGAATGGGGATGGGGTGGGAGCGAGGCTCAGGAGGAAGGGGACACACATATAGCTGACTCATACTGTTGTATAGCAGAAATGAATGCAACACTGTAAAGCAATTATGTTGTTGTTGTTGTGTTGTATCGTTGTTTAGTTGCTCAGTTGTGTCTGACTCTTTTGCAACCCCGTGGACTGCAGCATGCCAGGCTCCTCTGCCTACGGAATTCTCCAGGCAAGAATACTGGAGTGGGTTTGCCAGGCACTCCTCTAGGGGAATCTTCCCAACCCCGGGATCAAACCCATATCTCCTGCTTGGCAGGTGGATTCTTTACCACTGAGCCACCTGGGAAGCCCAAAGCAATTATATTCTGATTAAAAATAAATTTAAAAATCTCTCATATGAAAAGTGTACTCCCTGCATCTGAAGGTAGAAGAACACCCTTACTGTCAGAGGTAGGAATTCAGGCAAGAAACCAAAATCTAAACAAACGCTGTTACTGCTTTTATTTACTACCCCAAGTCAAAACTCAGTTTATATGTTTCACTAATTGGGCACCCCAAACCTAAGGTTCTGTCTCCTGTCAATTCCTCCCAAATATATTATTTATTTGTCTGAAAGTATAAAAATTATCTGCTTTGGTCACTTCTTAGATCCCATGTCTGAGAGACCAGCATGAATTTCAAATATGTCTCTTTTTCTCCTGTTAATCTGTCTTGTGTCCAACCACAAGACGTCAAGAGGGGTGGAGGGGGCAATTTCCCCTCCGCAACACTGAGCATGAAGTCAAAGAGTGAAGTTGTATTAAACGAGAATTTAACTCAGGGCAATTCAAATTCATATGTCCAGTTTCTGAAAAGATGAGGGGGAAAACAAGGGGAAGAAGAGCAGGATGAAGAAAAGGGGATGGGAGAGCAATAACAATTTTAAACATTGGTGGCTCCCCCCATCCCTACTTTCAATGTCCCAGACTGAGGGCAAGGTGAGAGGCTGATGATGCTAAACAAAATCATACTGTTCATGTTTATAGGTAAGGCTGCTGTTCAGGAGCTTGCACAGCCATGTCCCTGAACATTATGGGCAACTTAAGGGAACTTCAAGGCGAATTTCAGCCAGACACAAGTTTTTGCCTCTTACATGCTGACTTTAGAACCTAGTCCCACGTAAGAGAAGGTATTTCTCTACCATACTTAGCACAGCCCCAGAACATGAAAGAGTGCTCGATCAGTGTTAGCTGCTATTACAATCATGCCTGTGACCACTGGTGTCCCCCTCCATGTGAGGTTCCCCACACATACACCCACTGGGAAAGTCCCAATTTTCTTCCAAGCTGGAGGAAAGTGAGCTGCTGAGCCAACGTTATCTGTAGACCGCAGGCAATGGGGATGATTTCCCTCCTTGGAAGCTGTTGGAAGCAACTGCTCAGAGCACTTAATTTCCTCCAATGGGACTATCAAAACTGCACAGCCAGCCTCCCTGTGCCAGCCCTCGGTGTGGACCAGCGCCCTGAGAGGCGCGTGCATGGCCATCAGGAGACATGTCCTTTTGCTGATTTAGATGGAAATAAATGCTTATGAATGAATTACGGGTGTGAGTCGTCCGCTTATGGATGAGGTGCAGCTGCAGCTGAGATGTGGCCGCGGGACAAGACCGCAAAACGATGTGGCGAACGGCTCTTGGGCGCCCTTCCCCACCCCTGACGACAGAGTCTGACTCCTCTGCCAAAGCCCTGCTCAAACTCTGGTGCCGTCAAGGGCCCCCAGTCAGAATGACTCACTTCCTCCTTGATCTCTTCTCTGGCTTCATCCCTCAGAGCCCTCAACAGCCTCTCTCTTGTCTTGTTTTCATTTGCCCGAATCCATTTCCCCCAGCTCACCAATGAGTCATCACCGACTCAATGGACACGAGTTTGAGCAAACTCTGGGAGATAGTGAAGGATGGAGGCCTGGTGGGCTGCAGTTACGGGGTCACAAAGAGTCAGACACAACTCAGCAACTGAACAACAATTTTCCCCAGTAGCCGGAGGCAGGAGCAGCTATTATTCTCCTGGTGTTACCTGTGTTCAGTTTCCTGCAGCTGCTCATTCTAGTCACATGTCCTCAGCTGTCACCTAACCTTCACAGAGCCCTGGGTGACATCAGTTTTTTTGAAAGTGGGGACTGTCTTAGTTCGTTCAAACTGCTATAACAGATTGCCATACACTGTGTGGCTTATAACTATAAACATCTCTCATAATTCTAGAGGCTGGGAAGTCCAAGATGAAAATGCTGGCGGACTGGGTGTTTCCCGGTCCATAGAGGGCTGTCCTTTGGCTGTGTCCTCACATGGTGGAAGGGCTGAGAGAGCTTTCTAGGGTCCCTTTTACAAAGGCACTGACTCTGTGGATGAGGGCTCCACCCTCATGACTTAAGCATCTCCCAAAGGCCGAACCTAAAAATATCACCACGTTGGGGGCTAGGCTTCAACATATGATGTGGCTGGGGGCAGGATACAGCTTATAGTATTCCACCCTTGATCACCCCCAAATTCATGTTCTTCTCACATGCAAAATACATTTATTGTATCCCAACACCTCCCAAAGAATTAATTGACTCCAGCATCAGCTCTAGAGTCTGAAGTCCAAAGCTTCATCTAAACCTCACCTTGTTTAAATCACCCATGAGTGAGATTGGACGTGAGATGCATCCTGAGGCCAACTCCTCTCCAGCTGTGAAACGGAGATACCTAGCAAGTTATGTGCTCCCAGAATACAACAGTGGGACACGGCCAGGAGAGACATTACCATTCCAACAGGAAGAAACAGGAAAGAGGAAAGGGTGACAGGTCTCAAGTAAGCCCCAAACCTAACAGAGCAAACATTAAATTGTAAGGCTCAGAACTAATCTTCTTTGGATGGATGCTCTACCTTCTAAGCCCACTGGTAACATTGCCCCCAAGGCTTGGCAGGATGGCTCTGCCAGGGCCCTGTAGCTCTCCTGGGCTGGGGTCTTCAGCCTTGGGGTTCTGGAAGGCCCCCTCTTTTCTAATCCAAGTGGAGGCAACTGTCCCCCAGAGTCATGCACTCCAGGCTTGTGGCAGGAGTGACAGCCTTGCTGGTCTCTGAATCACCTTCCATGTCATTCTTCTCTTGTCCTGAAAAATAGTGCCCAGCCTCTTACTAATACTAATTAGTATTAACCTCCTTATCAAAGGGTTGTTTGGCCAACACCCTTAGCATTGTCACTTTTTTTGCAATATAGACAGGCTGAGAATTTTCCAAATCTTTAAATTCTGATTCCTTTTTGCTGAACAATTCCATCTTCAAATCATCTCTCTTTTCTCACCTTTTATAAGCTGTTAGGAGAAACCAGGCTGCTTCTTCAATACTCTCCTTAGACATTTCCTCAAATATCCAACTTCATCACCTACAAGTTTTACCTTCTATAAAGCAGCAGGACCTAATCACAATTCAACCAAGTTTCCCTGGTGGCTCAGATGGTAAAGAATCTGCCTGCAATGCAGGAGACCCAGGTTCAATCCCTGGGTCAGGAAGATCCCCTGGAGAAGGGAATGGGTACCCACTACTCTCCAGGTACTCTTGACTGGAAAATCCCATGGACAGAGGAGCCTGGTGTTCACGACTCACAAAGATTCGGACATGACTGGGTGACTAACACACAAGAAGGATGGCCTTTTCCCAGCATCCAATAACGTGTTCCTCATTTGCATGTAAGACCTCATCGGGATGGCCTTTACCGTCCATATTTCTACCAATCTGTTCAGGATTACTTAAGTATCTCCACTAAGACTGATGCTTTCTCTACAGCTCCTTCTCTCTCTTTTCCTCTGTCCTAACCAGAATTGCCTCTACTTCACAGCAATGCGGTAAAGGATAATAGGCTTTTTCTAGCAGGAGCCTCAAAATTCTTGCAGCCTTTCTACCCACTACCCAGTTGCAAAGCTGCTTCCACATTGTTATAGCAGCACCCCACTTCTCAGAACCAATTCTTGTCTCAGTCTTTTTAGGCTGCTATAACAGAATACTATAGACGGAGTAGCTGATAAACAGCAAACACTTGTTTCTCACAGTTGGAGGCTAGGAAATCCAAGATCAAAGCCCTGGTAGATCTTTTGTCTAGTGAGGACCCACTCCTGGTTAATAGTCAGCTGTCTTCTCACTATGTCCTCACTTGGCCGAGGGACAAAAGTGCTCACTGGGGTCTCTTTTATGAGGGCACTAATTCCATTCATGTCAGCTCTGCCACCCCAAATCACCCAAGTCACCTAATCACTCAAAGGCCCCAGCACCTAATACCGTCTCATTTTGGACTGGGTTCCAACATACAAATTTTGGTGGGGGACATATTCCATAGTGAGTCCATAGTGAAGGCAGAGCTATCTTGTAGATAGGACAGTTAAGTACGGCTGCCCAGCCTGTGCACTGCACAACTCCAACTCTGGGGTCTCCATCCTTGCAATGCAAAGATACAATGCAATGATCATTCTCTGAAGAGCTTTCAAAGTGCAATCCCCAATTGTAGCTGGTATGGCTATAATTCTAATCCAATGACTCTCTATTTGCCAGAATTACTGGGAGGACTAGATGAAAAAATTAACAGGAAATAGATGTGAGCCTTTCCTCACCCTGGTCCTTGCATACTTCTGCAAATAGCATGCCTAGGGAGAGGTCAGCACCAAAAGTCATTTATTAAACATTCAGCTGCCGGTGTTGTGCTAGGTGACTTAAAAAACAAGTTCCTGCCTATCTTGTCTTTATCTATTGGCTTTTTTCCACATCCTCTCCAACTGCCCCCTGACCTTTTGAAATACCCTTGATAAAATTAGACGCGAGAGCTTTAAATGGCTCCAAGGAGGCAATTCTATTGTGTATACCAAAGTTCAAATTCCTAGACCTATATGACAAATCCAGTTCTAACTTTAAACAAAAGAATTTGTCACTTAGAGAACAACAAAAAACCACAATACAGCAGTTTTCATTGTCTTCCTCCCAGGCTCTGGAGATCACCAGGCACACTCTCATTAGTGCGCATCAATGTTTCCCAGTTAATGAGCACCCAGTTTGGGCCAAACAACATGTTAGAGGCTTTCCTTACACACGGTAGCTCCAGTGACTTCACTGCAATGGAATAAATTTAGAATAAATTGCAAAGCCCTTCTGAGAGCTGATGATGCATGAACTGCCCCCACCCGCTTTTCGACCCCAACTCTAACTACCTCTCTTGTTCACCAGCCTTGCTGGCTTCCCTTCAGCCCCTGCTTCTGCCCGCCTCTGGGCCTCGGCACTTGCTCTCCCCCACAGTTCTGTGCAGAACCCACGTCTTCTGTCTCTTTCAGGTCAGAGATGGAATGTCACCTCCTCTAGGAGGTCTTCCCTGAACACCATTGCTGAAGCGTTCACCTTCAAGTGCCCCAGTGCCTTCACTGTGCTTCCAGAAATCAGCTCGCTAATCTGCTTATTCCTCCCGCTGTCAGCTCCACCTTAGGGACCTCTCTGGCCACAAGCACCGAAATACCCGGTGACGCCTCAGGGAGTCCTCAGATGCATCTTAGATACAGGAAGCCTCCCGGTTCGCGGCTTCCCACAAGCCCAGGAGGCAGACACTGTCCCACGTCTTCACAGGGGAGAGCCTTGGAGGGGCTGCAGCAGAGGGCTGAAGCCAGGGCTCCTTGCCTGGGGCCTGCGCTCAGACTGGGGTGTGCACTTCCCCTCACCCCAAGATCACATGCCAAGCCCTCAGGGCTTACACACACTGACCCAGTAGGTCCAACAAGCATTCTGTGATGTCTTCCGATCCCCGTGGAGACAGAGGTGGAGTGACACCTCACAGTCCTTAGAAATGGCAGAGCTGGGAGTTGAACCCTGGTGGGGAGGGTCCTGGAGTGAGCACTCTGCAGCCTCTCTCCTCACCGATGACAGCACACACTGCCTGGAAGCACTTCCCGTCTGACTTCCTCCAGGCCTCGGAACCAAGGGCATGTGGCCAGGAATGCCTTCCTGACACCCGATGTACACAGTGCCCTCCAGGCTGCAGCCTACCGCTCCGTGCCTGTGAAGTTGCTCAGTCATGTTCACCTCTTTGCGACTCCATTGACTGTCACCTGCCAGGCTCCTCTGTCCATGCGACTCTCCAGGCAAGAATACTGGAGTGGCCAAGCCCTCCTCCAGGAGATCTTCCCCACCCAGGGACTGAACAAGAGAGGTGGTTCGAGTTGGGGTCGAGAAGTGGGTGGGGGGCAGTTCATGCGTCATCAGCTCTCAGAAGGGCTTTGCGATTTATTCCAAATTTGTGTCTCTTATGTCTCCTGCATTGGCAGGACGGTTCTTTACCTCTAGTGCCACCTGGAAAGCCCTACAGCTCTCTAGCCTGCTGTAACTTGTTGACTTAGTACTAAGCACTATCTGACATATTTTACTGTATTTAATCAAATATAAGATTTTGTCAACTCTAAGACCTACCATTATGCATCTCCAAAAGGCTGAGAAATACCAGTCATCACTACATGATACCAATGACTACATCAGAAATGTTCAAATGTTAAAACTGTGCCTCTCAGAATCAGTGTTATACCATGTTATCTATTTATTTGCTCACTGTCCCTCTGTCCCCACTAGAATAGAAGCTTCATGACAGCAGTAATTCAGTGGTTTGGTATACTACCCTATTTCCAGACCAGAGAGTCAGGTTTTCAATGAAGATGTGTTGAATTGAATTGAACCAAACCACTCTCTGTGAGGCAAGTACTACTATTACCTCCATTGTACAGATGAGAACTGAGATACAGAGAGGAACTGGCCCCAGATCACACAGCTATCAAGCTCCTGACTTATCTTCAGATAGTTCAGAACACATTGTTCTCAAAGGGACAAAATTTGAAGAGTTGTACAAAGCAGTTTTAAAGCTGCTTCAATTTGTTTTGATTTCAGTGTAACTTGGGTATGTTGTGGTTGTTGTTGTTTAGTCAATAAGTCATGTCTGACTCTTCACAACCCATGGACTGTAGCCCATCAGACTTCTCTGTCCATGGGATTTCCTAGGCAACAATACTGAACTGGGTCACCACTTCCTTCTCCAGGAGATCTTCCCAACCCAGGAATTCCTGTGTTGCAGGTAGATTCTTTACTGCTGGGCCACAAGGGTATCCCAATTTGGGTGTGGTATACTGTAAAATAAATCTTGGGCCAAGGCATCCTTCAGAATCAGTTCTTTATGAAGTGTAATTACAATGCATGGTCTAGGGGATGAATGTTCAAAATCACAGTTTTGGTCATCTGCCCTACCCAGGCTATAAGCTCATATAACCAGAATAACCTTAAATATGGTCTCTGAGACCAAATTCATTTGTCTAATTCATCTCACAATAAAGCATTAGGAAATGTTGAACTAGTCCAGCTGCTTGCTGAACTGAGTGCTGCCTATGGTTTGCCGTCAAGATCTCAGTTAGAGTAAGATATGATGGGGCCAGAACAAGTGAAGGGATCTTCTTGCTCATTTTAATTCTTGGTTTAGTTCAGTTCAGTTCAGTTACTCAGTCGTGTCCAACTCTTAGCGACCCCATGGACTATAGTATGCCAGGCCTCCCTGTCCATCACCAACTCATATTCAAACTCATCTCCATTGAGTTGATGCCATCCAACCATCTTATCCTCTGTTGTCCCCTTCTCCTCCCGCCTTCAATCTTTCCCAGCATCAGGGTCTTTTCAAATGAGTCAGTTCTTCACATCAGGTGGCCAAAGGATTGGAGTTTCAGCTTCAGTATCAGTCCTTCCAATGAATATTCAAGACTGATTTCATTTAGAATGGACTGGTTGGATCTCCTTGCAGTCCAAGGGACTCTCAAAAGTTTTCTCCAACACCACAGTTCAAAAGCATCAATTCTTCAGTGCTCAGCTTTCTTTATAGTCCAACTCTCACATCCATAAATGACTACTGAAAAAACCCATAGCTTTGACTAGCATAACTTTGCTGGTAAAGTAATGTCTCTGGTTTTTAATATGCTACCTAGGTTGGTCATAACTTTTATCCCAAGGAGTAAGCATCTTTTAATTTCATGGCTGCAGTCACCATCTGCAGTGATTTTGGAGCCCAACAAAATAAAATCTGTCAGTTTCCACTGTTTCCCCATCTATTTGCCATGAAGTGATGGGACCAATTGCCATGGTCTTAGTTTTCTGAATGTTGAGCTTTAAGCCAACTTTTTCACTCTCCTCTTTCACTTTCATTAAGAGGCTCTTTACTTCTTCGCTTTCTGCCATAAGGGTGCTGTTATCTGCATATCTGAGGCTATTGATATTTCTCCCGGTAATTTTGATCCCAGCTTGTGTTTCTTCCAGCCCAGCGTTTCTCATGATGTACTCTGCATTTAAGTTAAATAAGCAGGGTAACAATATACAGCCTTGACCTACTCCTTTTCCTATTTGGAACCAGTCTGTTGTTCCATGTTCCATGTCCATTTTTAACTGCTGCTTCCTGACCTGCATACAGATTTCTCAGGAGGCAGGTCAGGTGGTCTGGAATTCCCATGTCTTTAAGAATTTTCCAGAGTTTGTTGTGGTCCACACAGTCAAAGGCTTTGGCATAGTCAATAAAGCAGAAATAGATGTTTTTCTGGAACTCTCTTACTTTTTCCATGATCCAACAGATGTTGGCAATTTAATCTCTGGTTCCTCTGGCTTTTCAAAAACCAGCCTGTACATCTGGAAGTTCACAGTTCATGTACTATTGAAGCCTGGCTTGGAGAATTTTGAGCATTACTTTACTAAAGTGTGAGATGAGTACAATTGTGGGGTAGTTTGAGCATTCTATGGTACTTCCTTTCTTAGGGATTGGAATGAAAACAGACCTTTTCCAGTCCTGTGGCCACTGCTGAGTTTTCCAAATTTGCTGACATATTGAGTGCTACATTTTCACAGCATCATCTTTTAGGATTTGAAATAGCTCAACTGGAATTTCATCATCTCCACTAACTTTATTCACAGTGGTGCTGCCTAAGGCGCATTTGACTTCACATTCCAGGATGTCTGGCTCTAGGTGAGTGATCACACCATCGTGGCTATCTGGGTCATGAAGATCTTTTTGTATAGTTCTTCTGTATATTCTTGTCACCTCTTCTTAATATCTCTGCTTCTGTTAGGTCCATACCATTTCTGTCCTTTGTTGTGCCCATCTTTGCATGATATGTTCTCTTGGTATCTCTAATTTTCTTGAAGAGATCTCTACTCTTTCCCATTCTATTGTTTTCCTCTATTTCTTTGCACTGATCACTGAGGAAGGCTTTCTTATTCTCTCCTTGCTATTCTTTGGAACTCTGCATTCAAATGGGTCTATCTTTCCTTTTCTCCTTTGGTTTTCACTTCCCTTCTTTTCACAGCTATTTGTAAGGCCTCCTCAGACAGCTATTTTGCTTTTTGCATTTCTTTTTCTTAGAGATGGTCTTGATCCCTGTCTCCTGTACAATGTCCTCTGTCCATAGTTCTTTAGGCACTCTATCAGACCTAATCCTTTGACTCTATTTCTCACTTCCACTGTATAATCGTAAGGGATTTGATTTAGGTCATACGTGAATGGTCTAGTGGTTTCCCCATTTTCTTCATTTTTAGTCTGAATTTGGCAATAAGGAGTTCATGATATGAGCCACAGTCAGCTCCTGGTCTAGGTTTTGCTAACTGTATAAAGCGTCTTCATCTTTGGCTGCAAAAAATATAATCAATCTGGTTTCGATATTGACCATCTGGTGATGTCCACGTGTAGAGTCCTCTCTTGTGTTGTTGGAAGAGGTGTTTACTATGACCAGTGTGTTCTCTTGGTGAAACTCTATTAGCCTTTGCCCTGGTTCATTCTGTACTCCAAGGCCAAATTTGCCTGTTACTCCAGGTGTTTCTTGACTTCCTACTTTTGTATTCCAGTCCCCTATAATGAAAAGGACATCTTTTTAGGTGTTAGTTCTAGAAAGTGTTGTAGGTCTTCATAGGACCATTCAACTTCAGCTTCTTCAGCATTACTTGTCAGGGCATAGACTTGGATTACTGTGATATTGAATGGTTTGCCTTGGAAATGAACAGAGATCATTTTGTAGTTTTTGAGATGGCATCCAAGTATTGCATTTGGACTCTTTGCTGACCATGATGGCTACTCTATTTCTTCTAAGGGATCCTTGCCCACAGTAGTAGATATAATGGTCATCTGAGTAAATTCACCCATTCCAGTCCATTTTAGTTTGCTGATTCCTAAAATGTCAACGTTCACTCTTGCCATCTCTTGTTTGACCACTTCAATTTGCCTTGATTCAGGGACCTAACATTCCAGGTTCCTATGCAATATTGCTCTTTACATCATCAGACTTTGCTTCTATCACCAGTCACATCCACAACTTGGTGTTGTTTTTGCTTTGGCTCCATCTCTTCATTCTTTCTGGAGTTATTTATCCACTGATCTCCAGTAGCATATTGGGCACCTACCAACCTGGGGAGTTCATCTTTCAGTGTCCTATCTTTTGCCTTTTCTTACTGTTTATGGGGTTCTCAAGGCAAGAATACCGAAGTGGTTTGCCATTCCCTTTTCCAGTGGACCACGTTTTGTCAGACCTCTCCACCATGACCTGTCCGTCTTGGGTGGCTCTACACAGCACGGTTCATAATTGCATTGAGTTAGATTGATTCTTGGTAATTAATTTCTAATTACCCAGGGTGAGAGCTCTTCATTAGAGTGCCCTCTTCATGTGGGTTTCCCATAGGCTAGGACATCTCCATGCTCCTTTGAAGCATAAAGAGGAAATGTTTATGAAGAGCTCTCTGATCCCTCATTCTGGACTGTTACAAACATCCACAGCTGAACACTCTTTTAAAAAAAAGTATACTTTAAAAGTCACCTGTATGCTCATTGGTCTATCTTTATCGGCTGGTGGCTTTGCTTAATTTGTTTGTTTGCTGAATCCATCCAAAAGTCCTATGTGAATAGAGGTATGTTCACAGAAAGGGTCTATCATTTTATGGTGCCAATACCAGATAAAACAGAGTTATTTAAAGACTGTTGGCTGGTGTAGCATAGAGTTCATTATTAAGGGTAAAACCTCATTTTATGCACAATTGCAAGCAGTTACATTTAAATTGGCCAGCTGGGGCCCAGTGAAAGTGACTGCCTGACACTGCCCACCTGAAGTTCCTTGGCTTTGAGTACCTCACATTGCATTATCGTTTTTCTGTACTAAAAGTGGCATAACCTGTAAAATGAAGGAGACATAAAAGCAAGTGGACTAGAAGACCCAACGGAAACATGAGATGCCACTCCTGGTACATTTTCTTAGGTGCTTTATTCCACAAGGGGTACCTGAAATGCAAGGCGCTGGGCTTCTCACCTCAGCTTGTGTCTCTAATGGGAGGCATATGCCCACCTGGTCCACTGGAAACAGTTGATCAACAGGTAGAATGACCTTGAGATTGCTGGTGGAAATTTTATACAAGAGGACTCTAAGCTGATCTGGGCCCAGGTTGTGCTAAAGATACCAGCAATGTTTACCCTTCATGGAGTGCTTACTGGATGCCAGACACTGTACTACACCCTTTATAAACATGATATTGACGTACACACACAATTCTAATCATTAAATTAGATCAATTCTAATCATTAAATCTCCTGTTTTCTTTTCTTCCTAGCACTAAACACTGATGATTGTGTATATAACTACTTAATTTTCTTACCCTTTGTCTCCCCAACTAGACTGTATATCTGTGAGACTGGGTACCTTGTCTTTCTTATTCCTTGATGTAGCCATAGCGCATAGAACATTAATCAGCACACAGTGAGTTCCCAATTATGTACTGATGAATAGTGATGAAAACTGATAGCAAGTCTATGTGAGATATCATTACTCCCATTTAACAGATGAGGAAACTGAGGCCCAGAGAGACAAATGACTTGCACAAGGTAATAGCATGCACACAGATAATAACTGACAGGGCTAGAATATAAATCTGGTCTAGCAGTTTCCAAAGATGGACCTTCTGGACTATTCTAGACTATACCATTTGGCAGTGGGAGGCTGGAGCTGGCTCTTTCTGGAGTGCCAAGCTTTCTAACTTCCAATTCAGTGACTTCCATTTGCTGGCCTGATATTTAAACGTCATGGCACCAGTGCTTACACCACAGAAACTGGCAAAGTACTACCAGCCGGGCTTCCTCTTAGGAGCAGCAGGTTCGCCACCCTGCTCTGGATATCTGTGAGTCAAGTACACCACCCCCCCTCTGGATATCTGTGAGTCAAGTACACCACCCCGCTCTGGATATCTGTGAGTCAAGTACACCACCCTGCTCTGGATATCTTTGAGTTAAGTATGCTTTGTTGGTTTGTACCTCTTGTATACGCGTGTACTCAGTTGCTTCAGCTGTGTCTGAGTCTTTGTGACCCCGTGGACTGTAGCCCGCCAGGCTCCTCTGTCCATGGGATTTCCCAGGCGTGAATACTGGA
Source organism: Nanger dama (assembly GCA_917880005.1). Taxonomy (NCBI): domain Eukaryota; kingdom Metazoa; phylum Chordata; class Mammalia; order Artiodactyla; family Bovidae; genus Nanger; species Nanger dama. Next base: position 62,169,728 of record CAKJTW010000001.1, on the reverse strand, counting down.
GTGGGTTGCCATTTCCCCTCCAGGGGATCTTCCTGACCCAGGGATCAGACCTGGGCCTCCTGCATTGCAGGCAGATTCTTAACCACTGAGCCACTGGGGAAGCCCTTTGTGCCTCTTGCTGATTCTTAAATTCTCAAAGACCTCCTTCTTCCTCCCGGTCCCCTGTCCCTGAGTCTTCTCTGTTTATAATGTCTGCTCAGAAGAGGAAGCAGGAGCATGGCAGGGGCAGGAAGGGAAGCTGTAATTCTCTCAGTGGGCTGCTTTCCAGACTTGAGGTCCTAGCACTGCTGGGTCTTCCCACGTAATTGGTCCTTATTCCTCACAGGTGGACACACAAAGAACCCTGGGCAAACCACCCTCGTGAAGAGCTTTCCCCAGGGTGATTTGTGGAGGTGTAAGCCGTCCCTTCCTCCTTTAACCTTTCAGAGGTATAATTATCCAGAAAAGGGAGGACATCTACTAGGCTCCCCTTTTCCCACCTCTCGTCTGGTTTGGACTGGGGCATTGTATCTGCCTGCGAGCCTTGAGAAATTACTGGGCTATGCTCAGAGAATACTAGATGATGTTGATCACGGAAGCCCACCATCCACCTGCTGACCCTGTGTGAGTACCAAGCGGCTTGTAAGCCAGGGGCAACAAATCTTTCAAGAGGCTGTTTGAAAATGCTTTATGGCACATAGGGCTACAAGGCTCTAGCTGAACAAATGGAAAAATTAGTCTACCTTAAAATAACCAAGGCAAGTAATTTTCTATCACCTTGTTTCTTAAATGTACTTAAGGTCTAGAATCTGGGCTTCCCAAAATATGGCGAAGGGTCATCAGCTAAAATGGCAACTTGAAGATAAAAGGAAAAAAACACAAACCTTCCACTTTAATAGTCGCTTCTAAAATGATGCCATCAGCCCTTCTGTTCAGAATATGGGGAGTGAGGAATCAAACAACATCAATGGTTATTTCTTGAATTTAACAGGCTTGAGCCAGTCTAGGAGCAGGAGTCTTATCCCACAGCTACTTAGGCTCAGCCCCAGCTCTCCCCTGACCCCTCCAGGGGTTTCCCAAGGTCCCACAGCTTAGGTTTGGTTTTCTTCAGGTTTTTCTTGAATGGAATGGTTTGCTTTCTAACTCCTTTCTCCAGATTTCTAAATTAGTCTTTATCCCACAAAGCAACCAGATGGGCAGTCAGTCTGCTATTTTCTTGTGTTCTTTTTCTCTTCCTCTTTCTTGAACTTTTTTGCTCTTTTTTTTTTTTACATTTCCTTTATTCATTCACTTATCCTATTCCATTGCTTCAGTAAAGATCTGTTATTAAATTGATACAGCCACTATGGAGAACAGCATGGAGATTCCTTAAAAACTAGGGGTAAAACTCCCATATGACCCAGCAATCCCACTACTGGGCATATACCCTGAGAAAAACCAGAATTCAAAAAGACACAGGTATTTCAATGTTCACTGCAGCACTATTTACAGTAGCCAGGACATGGAAGCAACCTAGATGTCCATCAATAGATGAATGGATAAAGAAGTTGTGGTACATATATAAATGAAATATTACTCAGCCATAAAAAGGAACAAATATGAATCAGTTGAACTAAGGTGGATGAACCTAGAGCCTGTTACACAGAGTGAAGTAAGTCAAAGAGAACAAATATATATGGAATCTAGAAAAAGGTACTGAGCACACTACTTGTCTGGTAGGAATAGAGACAATGGATGAAGGAGCTGCTGCTGCTGCTGCTGCTAAGTCGCTTCAGTCGTGTCCGACTCTGTGTGACCCCATAGACGGTGGTCCACCATCCCTGGGATGGTGGCTCCCCATCCCTGGGATTCTCCAGGCAAGAACACTGGAGTGGGGGTGCCATGTCCTTCTCCAATGCATGAAAGTGAAAAGGGAAAGTGAAGTCACTCAGTCGTGTCTGACCCTCAGTGACCCCATGGACTGCAGCCTTCCAGGCTCCTCCATCCATGGGATTTTCTAGGCAAGAGTACTGGAGTGGGGGTGCCATTGCCTTCTCCAGGATGAAGGAGAGGGTAGATGAATTGAGAGAGTAGCATCAAAACATATACGTTATCATGTGTAAAACAGATAGCTAGTGGGAAGTTGCTGTAACACAGGGAGCCCAACCCAGTGCTCTATGACAGCCTAGAGGGTGGGATGGAGTATGAGTTGGACGGAGGCTCAAGAGGGAGGGGATATATATGTAGACTTATAGCTGATTCACGTTGTTGTTTGGCAGAAACCAATACAACATTGTAAAGCAGTTATCCTCTGATTAAACATTTTAAAAGCTCTATTAAATAAAATCTATGCATCACAAACTAAGAATGCTAATTCCTACAGATACCAGGGTTTGGCCTGCAAAGGGTTTGCGCTTATGGGAGGAGAGCCACAAAAGTACAAGCAGAGGGGAAAGAGTAGGACACTGTTGGTGTGTACAGGAATGCCCCCCGAGGGTTGGAGAAGGCTACATCTGACCAGTGGCCTGAAAGGTGAGCGGGAGTTTGCAGAAGTAAAGGGGAAGTGTTCCAGACTGTGACAGCAGGTGCAAAGGCCCTGAGGCACAAGGCAGTATGGCTCCAGAAAGAGGCTGAAATGAGTGCTGCAGGGTGGAGGTATGAGGTGACTAATGGCAAGAGACGTGGCTGGAGAAATTAGGAGGGGCTAGATGATCGGGACCTAGCACACCAAGGCAGGGAGGTGGGACTGGATTCAGAAGGTGATGGGAAGGTTGGAGCTGTGAGTGACGCAATGAATAAAAAGCAAAGGTGGGCTTAACTCATTTCCTACTACACAGTCGTGGCCACCCCTTCAACAGAGGCCTCTGAGTTTCTCATGATGGCTGGTGTCATTACTGAATGAGTCATCTGGCCTTAATGTTGATGACTGGGGGTGAGGGTAGGGGGGAGGATGAACATGACTCACAGGGGGCTGAAAATAAACCAGCCCTATTACTTTAGATGCAAATGAGAATAAATGGAATTTCTGGGGCTCACTGTAACTGATCTTTTCTGAGGAGGACAGGGCTGGATACTGAGATACAGGGTCTACTGAACATTATAACATCTTCCCTGCACCTTTTGGCAGGCAAATTACTTCACAGGCCATGAAAATGAGTCACTAAATCCTAAACCTTGGTTGAGAAAAGCAAGTTTGATAAATGTGTTCAGCTACTGGAATAAAGACCCAGAATGCAGGCAAATCATGAAGTTCAAATGGTGCCAGTGCAAAAGCAGCCCCAGACCTGTGCTTAGTGTTTCACACACACACTCATACTTATGTGCACATCCCCGCCCTTTCTTTCCTTGAAATATCAGTTGCAAATGTCAATGCCTAGAATATCTCATGCCTACAAAGTGATACAATTTTAAGTGACCAAAAGGTGAGACACAGGTGTGTTTTAGGAGAGTTGGGGGTAGCCCAGAAAATAAAAAAGAAAAGAAGCAAAAAATCAGTCAAGAAGAATCATGAATGCAAATATCACGTTTCAAAATGTTTTAGTATTTTGTGGATTTATATCACTTCCAAGTGTATTAGTCACTTAGTCATGTCCGACTCTTTTCGACCCCATGGACTGTAGCCCGCCAGGCTCCTCTGTCCATGGCATTCTCCAGGCAAGAATACTGGAGTGGGTTGCCATTTCCTTCTGCAGGGCTTCTTCCCCAGCCAGGGATTGAACCCAGGTCTCCTGCATTGCAGGCATCAAGGAAGCCTGAGCCATCAAGGAAGCCTCATTTCATCTCAAAATCCCCGCAGTATTTTCACAGATTTAAAGGACAGGATTGTACATGCCTGACTTTAGTCTCTGGAAAAACTTACTCTGATGTTATAACTTGTGGGGATGACTAAGAAGGCTTGGCCTTTAATTTTTGACCAAACACCTAGGTTACAGAGCTTAAATCATTTTGGAAGGCCTGATTAGCTTGTCTAGGGTTAATTAGTACCTTAGGCATTCTCGTCCATCTCCTATTTCATGACTGAGAATAGTAGAGCTTACTTTTGCAAATATAGTATGTTAAATCCAAGAGGCTTTAAAAAAATTTTAAAGGCAGACTAAGCGGAGAAGAGGCTGCATAGAGAAGACTCCCCAGTACCCCCATAGGTTGAGCCCCTTCAGCCAGCACTAAACCCACAATCCTCTCTGCTCTTTTGTCATGGAAGGGTTCTCTGGATGATCCAGACACTTCCATGCATTTTTTAAAAAAGAATGAGCATCTTTCAAAATGGCACCTCCTGATAACCAATGACTCCCAGCAATGCCGAGCATGCCCATCATTTTTCAGGGGATTTGGTGCCATTCAAAAGACATTTCCCAAGAAAGCACCTCCTCCTTCCATGTAGTTTTCTTGAGTCAAACTCCAAAGGCCATCCCTGTTGTGAAAGCTGCCTCTAGCAAGAAGTTAAAATTGATGTTATCTTGGCAAAACAGGAAATTATTTGGGGGCGGGGGACAGAATTAAACTTGGGTAGTTTTTCTTCCTTTTCTCAATTGTACTTTTGTTCACAGCTTCAGCTGGGAGAGAGAGTGTTCACATTTAGTTTGGAGTTTATGAGTTCATATTTTATAATTAACGTTGCCAACAGGGGAGTTTGATTAATACCAAGCAGTGGATTTTGAGCAATGTTCCATACAAATTGCCAAATTTAGCAATAAAATAAATTGGTTATGTGAACATAATTAGTAGGATGACTACTTAAAATTCAAAACCGAATGTGAATAATTCCAAATCATCTGAGCCACAAATCCATTATTTGTATAGAAGGGAGAAAGTATAGCATTTGAGTTTTATTTTGCCCTCAACCACAATGTTATTCAGCACCAAGCTGAACATAATGAAACTTCTACAATGGGTTGTGACAATATTTTAGAGCAACCCAGAAACACGCACAGACGCATGTGCACGCATACATGCAAAGGGAATGTAATAAAGATTAGAAATGCTAAACTGAATTTCCATTGTAAATGTAGAAATCTATAACAAATTTTTACGCAAACGCTGTATTACGTTTTTCTGATGCACCATACATAAACCTATGGCACAAAATTACTCAGGAGAGCTTCTTGTCTTTAAATATTCACAGTACCTTATTGTCACCCTGGACTTCTCCAAGCCTTTGCTGAAGTTCTTTAATTTCTTCTCCCAGATGTTTATTTCGGTCCTGAGAATCTCTCAATAGTTGTGCAAGATTAGCCTGCAAATATCAACACATTATGAAATATAATCAGAAATGGAGGAGTGGAAAAATGTGAGGTTTTATTAGGCTTATTGCAGTCAGCATCCAAGCCCAGCTGAAGCACACAAAGCCCTTTAGAGTAAACACATGTACGAATATAGCAAGTGTGAAAATCAGCCACTGCAACCACATAGAGGGAAATAAAATTGGCCATGAACCTCAATTTGGGGATGTTCTTTATTTCCAGAATGGCTCACAGACAAGTGATGGAGGACTTGGTCTTACTTGACATTTTTTTTTTTTTTTTTAAGAGCTCCTCATGAAAACTCTTACAAGCAGACCTAGAGTTCAATGCTAACTTTGGGCCAACAATAATGAAAAAGTTTCATTTCCTTGTTTGGATAGTTTTTTCCTTCAAATAGATTATGTTTAATTAACTTTTTTTGCCACATTAATGCCCAGAATTTTGATTAAAAAAAATCAGTCAGACAAGAGACCGGTGAGGTATCCTGATTGTAGAAATCAGGATCCAGGGTAATGTAACAACCTCCTGGGCTGCTTTGCTCACCTCCTTATTCCCGTGTTCTAGTTCCCAGAGTACCAAAGAGCCAGAATGAGTGCCTTCCAGTCCAGTCTTTGTAATGGCATCGCTTCCTTAAGATTTCTTCCTGCTCAGACCAGATCCCGGTAGCCCGCATGGGCAGTTCTCCCTTCCCTCAGTCCAGCTTCATCAACACATCAAAGCCGGTTCCTCTGGACCGCTAGAGCATCCTTTACCATGCTCCCACCCTTCTCAGATTCCCTGAACCTGAATCTACATCTGTTCCCAAACTGTGTGCATGCTTTCATCTATGGCTGCTGCTTCTATACTATCCAAATTTTGCTAATTTGTTCTAATTCTCACCTTGCTTATCACGCTCTTATTTAACCTCAGCAAGAAGAAATGAACTATTCAAAGGCAGAGATTCTTTTCCCTCCTTCCTAAGCCTTCAAGGACATTGCTCCAGGAAGTGCTCTCATTTCAGCAAATGTTTTAAAGACTCCTGATGAATAAATGAATGAAGGAAGGAGGGAGGCAAGCAAGCCAGCAATCGGAATATGACTCCTGAAGAGGCATTTTTCAGAAACAGTCATACAAGGGGTTTGAGAGTCATCTTAGATTCCTGCCCTGTGATAGCTGAAGAAACTCGAATCCAGAGACATTGTGGATGAGTGCAAATGCAGTTGGCTAAATCTCCAACGACTTCATTGCTAATACTTCCAGGAATACTCAGTTATGTTAGGTAATCAAAGGGGAATGAAAGTGAAGACTAATATAAAGACTAAACCGTGGCTCACGCTTGACTCCTCGCTTTATTTCATCTCCCATATTCCAGCCACTGGGATATCCAGCATCTCTACTGTCAAGGTAGGCCCCCAATTCAGCTCCTTGCGAGCCCTCTTCTGGCTGTTCCCCGCATAGGGCGGGCAGGACCCATCTCAGCACTGCTCCCTCTGTCGGTTCTCCTGGACTAGAATGCTCTCCCTCCCAGATACCTCTTGGCTCACTCCCTGACCTTTTTGAGGTCTTTGTTCAAAGTGCATCATTTCAAAGGGCCCACGTGGACCACAGTCTAATGGTGCTAACTGCCCACCTCCCCTGAATGCCCAAGCCCTTTCCCCCCGCACTACTTTTTATTTCCATGGCACTTGCCATCTCTTAACATACTATGTAATTTACTTTCTTGTTTATTGCCATATGTTGACATATGTTTATTGCTCAGTGTCTATGTCCTGTCTCTCTCTCTCCCTAAGAAGAGAAGCTCCGTTAAGGGCAAGGAACTTTGTTCTCTCTATTGGTCTACCTCGAGAACCTAGTGGATGCTCCATAAATATTTCTTAAATTAAAGATAATAGGTTGAGTCTGAAGACTGTGGTCTTAGCCTAGAGAAATATCTGGAATAACAAAATACTGAAACCAGTTCATAGAACGTAACGTTGCATAGAAACCCTGCTCATCCCACTTGGCAGGATTCAGCCCAGCCCTGATTTCCACTTGCTTATTTGTGAACATTATTCAAAAACGTGATCTAATTCTCAACCTCATATTTGCAAAGCTCATATCTTGTAATAGTTGTTTTCCAATTTTCCCAGATTCCTGTCCTTATCAGATAAAAATTTGGTAAAGGATAAGGAAAATTCACCCCAATTTTTCAGGCAAGAGAGCAAAGAAACAAGAGATACTGTGATCAACAGACGACTTTTAGAAATTTCTCCAGAAGGAATCATAGACTAAGTTGGGTCCCAGTTCTGCCACTAACTGGACTGGGTGACCTTGAGTAAGTCTCTTAACCTCTTGAGTTTCTTCACTCATGAAATGGAGCTAACCATATGTACTTCATGTAGTAAATTGATACTTTCCTTGAATAATGAACCTAGGACATCTTCTACAGTGCTTGATGTATAGTAGGCACTGGTTAAAGGCTGGTCATCTCTCTTTGACTCTGCCCTTCCAATGGCTCCAACTCACTCACTCAGTGGACAGTTGGGGCAGATTGGCAGAAAGGCTCCTTGGATACAGCTGTCTCCTTTGTTATCCTGCCCCTGCACTCAGTCACCCATTCATTTAGACAACAAATATTTAGGGAGTGCCCACTATGTGTCAGGCACAATTTTTAGACTCTAGAGATACAACAGTGAGCAATACAAAGTCTTGTGAAATGAAATATTTCCTGCCATATTGGTGGGCAAGAAATGTCACAGCCATCCATGATTTCTGGCCTCCTAATGTGAATGAGGGCTCCCAAAAGGGAGTACCATGCCAGAGATCCAACAGATGCCACCACCCCCACAATGGCGACTGCTGAGGAGTAGGGGTAGGGGGCTGCAAGAAGCAGCCATCTGCCGCACTTGCCACCCTTTAAGGTGAACAAGGAATTAAGGATGTAAACATTCTAGAAACAGGATTTGGCCCCAGATAGTCGAGGTGCATATGAAAGGAATGAATTCAGTGAGCCTAGAGGCTTGCATCTTCCCATACATAGAAGGACACTAAGTTCCTTAGCTTGATATCTGGTTTTCCTAACTGCTTAACAGTAATCTTTGATGCTCAGACTGACTGCCTGGCCACTTTAATGCAAACTTGTATATAGCCTGACTCTCTCCTGCCTCCTCGGAGCAGTTTTCTCAGAGCTATTGAGATGCTGCCTCCAGGACTCAGCGTCCTTAACATTCCCACCAAATCAGATAACTACTTTCAAAGTTGTGATGAATTTTTAGTCCACAGCCCTTTGCCCTTGTAAACTTACATTTTAATAGATGACATTATATTAACTGTATTATATTACAATAAAATGAATAATGACCGATGAGTTAAATGATGAGTGCTATGTGAAACAAACATAGCAGGCAAAGGGAACAGCGTGTGCTGGGGAAAGACCATAGAACGTGTCACAAGGAAGGCCACTTTTAAACCAAGACTTGAAGAAGGAGGAACAGCAAGCATGAGCCTTGTGGATATCCTGGGGAAAGTTCCAGGTAGGACGCAGGCAACTGGCTTCCTTCTCGCTCTCACAACACAAGATTCCCACTTTGGAAAACAGTTCAAGACCACTAGAGCAGGTTAACCCCAGGGACTGCAGTAGAGAGATGATTCAATTCTTGATTTTCTTTTCTGGGTTCCTCCCCTCATTCTTGCAGCTCTCCTGTGCTAACACAAAGTATCACAAGTGGGCACCCTCTCCTTTTCCTCCAGGGAACTCCAGAACACTTCCCAGACATTAGCTCAGCAAGCATAATCCCTCCCCAGCAGATGGAGGGACAGGCACCCCAGGCACAGGGACTGGCCTAGAGGCAGGGTGCAAGGGGCAGCCCAGTGCTGGCTGGCGCGTTGTTGAAAGTGTCCTCAGGGAGTCTGCTGGCACCTGCTCGCAGCATCTCAGCACCCCATCTGCAGGAGACACAGCAAAATTCACCTTCACAGGAGCCTGATTCTCTTAAAACAGTGGAAGAGATGTTCAGAAGGATGCGCTGGTGGGAGCAACAGCGAAAATTAACAACAACAAAAATCTGCAATGTCCTTGACTTGCTCTTTCTGAATCAATCACTGCTTGAGCCCCTTAGGTGGGTGGGAAGACCCTGACATTTGTTCGCTGATGTAACCACAATGGCTTAACCCACACAGCTTGAACTCTTGGTGGTGAAAGACCCTGACCTCCACTCTGTCACAGATCAGTATTTGTGCAAAATACAATGGAGATCAATTCCTAGGAAAACAAACTGAAGAAGACCTCAAGGCCCTAAGTGTTTGTTAGATTCACCTGACATAAAATCACACATACTGTCAGACTGCTAGCAAGGAAATGTATACATTTACCATATGTAAAATAGCCAGTGGGAATTTGATGTATGATCCAGGGAACCCAAAGCCAGTGCTCTGTGATAACCTGGAGGGATGGCGTGGGAAGGGAGGTGGGAAGCAGATTCAGGAGTGGGGGGACACATGTATGTCTATGGCTGATTCCTGTTGATGTATGGCAGACACCATTACAATACTGTAAATTAATTATCTTCTAATTAAAAAAATATTAACACCTGCTCTCGATTCCTGCACTTATCTTTGTCACAGGGACCAGAAATGGCAGCTTGCAGCCTTTCACTGGTCCTTAGGCCCTGCTTTGAAGAGCATTCAGCCCAGAGATACTTCCTGGTATTTAGGTGTTAGAGCAAGGCAGGAACCCAGTTTATATATCAAAGGTTACAGTGTTATGTGAGGCAGAGGACAGGGCTGCTTTAGGAAACAGCGATTCAGAGACATAGTGATGTGATTGTCAAACATTATTTACTCTGCAGCCTGGCTGAAAAGAAATCTACTAAAATAAGCATTTCGACAGTAGCTACAAAACAATGGTTAATTAGAATCACATCGCCTTCAAGGGAATTCACCATAAATCTACCCCAGCTTTCAAACTGACCCTTGGGGTAGGGAAGAGTGGGGAGATCCCCCTTTTAAAGCAGGTGGCTGTAATTTTCTTTCCCATTTCATAGGCTGGCTTACTTGTCAATACACAATTCTTTTCTATTCAGTCCTTCCACCTCCTCAACTTCCAAACAATAACTCTGAAAACTAGAAAATGACTATTCTGTTACAGTGCCTAATTCCTTGACAAACACCTTAAAGAACAAAAAAAAAAAAAAAAGAGAGAGAGAAAAGTAGTACATTTCAAAGCACTCAGAATAGAGGAGAAAAGTTCACACAATTCTTTTGACCAAAAATAACACCCATGACTCACACACATTCACTATAACCATCCATCAAGCTAACACGCGGCGCCTGCTTATAATTTATCAGCTATGCAGAGCGTTTGTCTCTGTGTTATTGAGAAGGACTCTGTGACCATCAGTTTAGAATAGCTGCACGATGTAAAGGAAATGTCAGGGAAAAAGTGGCAGACCGTCTAACACTGGAAAGGATTTCACAGGGAAGAAAACAAAACCAAGAGATTATTTCCTCTAAATCTCTGGGGCAGGGAGTAACATAAAGAGCAAAACATGAAAAGGTTTCAAAAGAAGCCTCTTTTAAATATTCAGATATAGCCAGGGCTGATGTTAAAAGGTTGACATTTTCACTCTGATAATAGTGGGATGCTGAATATACTAGAGTATATTGTAGAAGCTATATATTTAAGTCACTCTTTCTAGTTCAGAGTTTCTATATTAAAATTGTGATGGGGAAAAGAGAGAAGACAGATTTGATGAAACCATGGCTGGGAGACCCGAGGCTGAAAGGACAACGGCAGCTGTCTATTCCAACACACCTTCCTTTGTCAAGGATCCAGTCAACCCCCAGTTACAATGGATATTCACAAAGCGCCAGCCAAGGCCAGCCCCTGGTGTGGGGACTATGATGCTTGTGGAAATTCTCTCTGCACAGAGATGAAGACTACACATCCTGACAGTTGTTATAAATGCAGAGGTCTGGGAGTTGAGAGAGCTGTGTGCATCTTGCCCCAACCTCTCTGCATTTTTGCAGAAATTTTCAGTGAGGCAGACTGGTCACATTAACAAGGGGAGCTCTCGTTGCTTTCTTCAAGTCCTGCTGCATCCTAAACTCTGGCTCTTGCCTCTACCACTGTGTTTGAATTCCTTCATAAATATCAGAAAATACATAGAAATTTACACTACAGATGCAATATATCTTTTAAACTTATAAGAAGTGGTGGGAGTTTTTGTTGTTCTTTTTAAAATGGTATATCACATTGGCAATGACAGTCTCTTTGAAGGACCCCTGTTTTCTAAGATCAAGTAACCAAGACTGGTTTACAAGGAGGGGAATTCAGGATATCAGTTACAAGAAGTAGCCCTAAAGCTTTTAGGTGGGGAGACAAGATCCATTATATACCAATTTTCTCACTGATGTAAGAAATGAAAAGTTGGACATGAGATCAGTATATGCTACCCCAAAATATACTCCTCTGCCATGAGAATTATTTTGATCTGAAGGCAACTGAGAATCAACAAACACTGAGAATGTTCTCCCTTCCCCCTTTCAGCCTAAAAACAGGGCATAAATTTCTATTTGTGAGGATATCCTATCCTCTCTGTAGTACCAGGAAGGGAAGAGCATCTCTTATCACCAGACACAGAGAACTGGCACCATGATGAGTCTGTACAAACAAACCTTACCAAAATAACCCTATCTTCTGTTAGTTTTCCTATATATCTTTCGAGTTACTGTCCCACAATTTATCATCCCTGGAAGCCCACATGCCCTTTCCTTTTGTTAGGTAGAACAGGGAAAAGGGGTCCAAACTGGCGGTGGCTACAAACAAGGAAGGGAAAAAGCCCGCGAAAATGAAACAAAAGAAGGTGCAAGGACCGGAGTGAGGACCTCAGGTAAAACAAACAACACTCCTGGCTGGCCCAGTTTACACAGGACAGGCCCAGGGAGAGATAAACATATAAACAGAGGAGCCAGAGCCAGCTCTCTCTCTCTCCCCACGCGCTGGGGCGCTCTTCTCCTGTCTTTGGATTGACGTGCCCTCACACCTCGAAGATGGATTTTCCTGCTATCTTCTAAATAAAATAGAGCTGTAACACTGAGCTGTAACACTGATTTGTCTAAGAGCTATAACACGGTCCGTTCGAGACCTGAGAGCTATAACACGGTCTATCCAAGACCTGAGAGCTGTGATAGGCCGAGGGGCTTTAATGTCCGTCACTCCAAATCTTTGTTGTGACAAGACAAAGAATCGAGGAACATACACTTGCGTGACACTTTTATTAAAATGGTATGTAAACCCCTCCCCAAACCAGTCTAAATAATTCTTTTGAGTTTTACTCCCCTGGCGGCTCAGACAACAAAGAGTCCACCTGCAATGTAGGAAACCTGGGTTCAACTCTGGGGTCAGAAGATCCCCTGGAGCAGGGCATGGCAGCCCACACCAGTATTCTTGCCTGGAGAATTCCACAGAGAGAGGGCCCTGGTGGGCTACTGTCCACGGGCTCTTAAACGAGCTGACATGACTAAGCCACTAACACTTTTACTTTTTTTTCTTCTCTGTGAACTTCCATGCACATAAAACATTTATAAAATTGCTTTTTTCTCCTGTTATCTGCTTTTGTCAGTTAAATTTGCAGGCCCCCATGCACTGAATCTAAGAAGGTAGAGGAAAAGATTTTCCTCTCCAACAGATAAAAACAAAATGAAAGACAGTGATGAAAAGTTTAACATTAACCTTCCAACCTTGTGCTAACCAGACACTGGGAAGGGCAGCAAAATGGGAAGGCCACGTGTTTTCACCCAAGTTCTTAAATAATTCAGCCACCTGGAGGGGAAAGGAGCAATTTCAGTTACGATTCCTTGAGTTATCCTGAAAACTTTGTAATTTATTAGATATACACCACTTCAGAAACCTAGCCATGGAAAAGTCATCATAATGACTCTCATAATTCTCCATCATAACGTAAAAGTGATGTGTACCAGAAAATCCTGTAATGCCTTCTCAGCTAGCTGACATATCCAAACCAGGATTTAAAAATTGGAGGGGAAAAAAAGAGGCAGGTAAAAACGTGGCCTAGGCACTTCCTCAAGAAGACTACATTATTTTTTTTTTAACTGTGAGAAAGAGACCAGATTTAGAAAATGCTCCTCAACTACATGGTGTTTATCAACTGAACCCTTTAAACTCACACCTCCGGTAGTATACTCAATTAAGCAAGAATATGTTAAAAAAAAAAAAAGTTTGAGAAAATGTGGAGTATATTTGAGTGGTGTGATTGATAGCAAATTTAATTGCAATTTCTAGTCCACTGCCTTGGTCCTACAGCAACTCCTGTGTTAACAGAGTGAAACTTGCTTTGCTGAGCAATGGCCCCCTGCTCATAGCAACTGCCAAAGTGATGACCTCTGCTACAGCAACAGCTTTCTTATTTACAAAAAACCACCACTGGAAAGAGAGTTCATTCTACACAGTCACACAGAGTTTTTGGCTGCGTAAGGAGCCCTTGGCCCAACTACTCTTCACCTCACAATCTCCAAACACACACTGGTGAAGGCAGGCATTTCCAGGCCCACAGGGAAATGGTCTTCTATGGGCTGAGGAGGTTGCTAGATAAATAAATGTTTGCTTAATCTTGGCCATTATTGGTTCTGCATCTGCCACTTTAGTGGCTCCTGTAATAGTTCCCAAGTTCTTTAGACTCAATGAGCTTAAATCATTCCATCTGTAAATTGGGGGAAGCCCTCACCTTCCTGACAAGAGTTGTTGCAAGGACTCGAAGGGTTTCCGCGAACGAGGCGGTAGCGCTCAGAATGAAGTTACAGTTGTGTGTATTGGGGGAGGGGGGTGGTTCCCGCAGGCTGAACCCTGGATTTCTTCCCAGTTTCCCTGGTGTAACAGTGAAGCAGCACTGTTCAAAGTGTTATAAAAAGAAACGTCTCAAAGCACTCAAGACCTTTGAAGGAAGTTTTAGGTTCTGAGCATCAAACTGGAATGCATATACAAAGTTGCTCTGATTTGTGGTCATGGGGGACTAAGATGAGATTGACCAAGAAGACTTTCTGCTGAAGCAAAAGGCTCCCTCCCATTCTACAAAGGGTCATTCTGTGCTCTGATTTCTCCAGGGTTGTCATTCTGGCGCATGTCATCATCCAGATAAGCCATCACTTTTTAAGGGAAGAAAGCAAACGCTCCCGCCCGAACCAAGAGGAATACCTCCCCTGGTACCTCAGCTTGAAATCAAAACAGGCAAAGACAAAGATGTGTTTGATTGTTTATTCAAGGAGGAGTCTGCTAGGGGAAATTGTGTTGCCATGACCCCAAAGAATCCCAACCTATAAGAAGATTAACCCCAGATCATTTAAATTCCCCTTCATCTCCTTTGGAGGAACTGCGTGTTTAGCAAAAGAAAAATATTTAAAGGGTCATCTGAGATCTTCTGGTGATCTTGCACTGCACTGCAGAGAGGTGCTCTGTGTATAGTTCTGCCTGGAGTATCAGGAAAATATTTTCATTTCAGTATCCCCTGAGAAGCTATTAGTGAAATCACTGTTGTCACAGTTTCTTCACTGCTTCTTTAAAAGATGATTTGCCACTGGAAATTGAGTTGTTTTAAAAAGGATTCTAAATTCTAAAAGAGAGGCTCGATTGACAACCATATTTCTAGAACTACAAACATGAATGTTCTTGTCTATCCTGAGAGGAGGAGACAAAAACAGGTAGATATTATGACTGGACACTGGTTACCACAAGAAAGAAAGAACACTGGTCTAACAGATAAAGATTTCTAGCTCAGTTTCTGGTTCTCAACCACTGCTTAAGCAGAGGGCTTCAGATAAAGCACTTCATCTTTGAACTTCCCAAACAGGTTGGATTAAATGTTGACTATGCTTTTTCCTGGACTTCCCTGGTGAATCAGATGGTAAAGAATCCGCCTGCAATGCAGGAGGCCTGGGTTCAATCCCTAGGTTGGGAAGATGCCCTGGAGGAAGGCATAGCAACCCACTCCAGTATTCTTGCCTGGAGAATCCCCATGGATAGAGGAGCCTGGCGGGCTACAGTCCATGGGGTCACAAAGAGTCGGACATGAATGAGTGACTGAACACATGCTCTTTCCAATTCAAACAGCCTCAGAGTCAAATAAGGAACAAAAACATAAACTAGAACACTGAACAACACACTAGCAGATCTGGATTTTTAGTCCTGCTCTATTCACCTGCTGTGTGACCTTGGACAAGTCATAAGAAAAATGAAAGAATTAGCCAACACCCACTGAGCACCCCATGGGATCACAAAGAGTCAGACACTACTGAGCAACTGAATAACAACAACATTGAGGACTCACCAAGCACAAGGCAATGGGCTTTATACATGTTATCACAGTAATTCTTTAAAAAAAATTGTATGAATCTATCTCATGATTATGTTCACTTTGGAGAGGAGGAAACTGAGTCTCAGAAAGGTTACACAGCTTGCCCTAGGTCACCCAGTCAGCAAGTCAAAGTATCGTACTTGAATTCCCCAAGTTGGATGCCAGAACCTCAGCTTTTATCTATTGCCATACATGGCGCTGCCTTTCAACTTCAGGAAAGACCTAACTTGCCGTGTGGCCGCAGAAGCCAGCTGGGAGACGACACACATACACAGATTCAGGTGCACAGGCACACCACACGCACACGGCCTCTGGAAAGCGCAAAGCACTGCAAAGCTCTGCAAAGCTGCGGATGTGGTACTGCTCCTGCCTATATTTGAGAAGAACTTGCGGCTCGAGCTGCTACAACAAAGCACCACAGACTGGGTGGCTTATAAGCCACAGAAGTTTACTTCTCACAGTGGTAGAGGCAGGGAATTGGAGATCAAGGTGCCAGCACAGTCAGGTTCTGGGGAGCACCTTCTTTCAGGTGGTAGGTTTCTGGTTCTGCACTCACATGGCAGAGAAAGCATGCGCTCTCATAACTCTCAGAAGGGCGCTGAATCCTCTCGTGAGGACTCTACCCTCATGACCTCATCTACCTCTCAGAGGCCCCACCTCCTAACACCACCACACTGAGGAGCGGAGTTTCAACACGTGAATTTAGTGGCGGGGGCTGGGGAATGTAAACATTCAGTCCAAAAGACAGTGATGATAGTAATCTCTCCTTCCGAGCTGAAGAGGGGAGGAATCCATAGGAATCCCTCCTTCAAGTCAAGAAACTGCAGCCACGGTTTCAAGGCCTGTGGCCAATGAGATCCTCAATGCTGCATCTTCTCCTTTTCCAATGTGGGGATCTCTTGACCCCCTTCCGTGTCCCATCTGTTGCCCCGGCAGCTGGTTCTCATTCCAATGCCTTCTGCTAACACAGGCACATTTGCTTTGCAGCTGGAGGGGTAAATACTTCACCTACTGTTTTGCCTTTGGGATAAACATGCGATGTAACACAGGAGACACTAGGTCAGGGTGCACACTTCTACCCCTCGTTCCTGCTGATGAGAAAGTGAAGAAGGTAATTGTGCCTCTCTCATCCAGTACCAGCACACAGATGCTAAAGCTGTCTGCTTCTGGCCAAACGGCGAGTCTCACTGTAACCAGCACCTGCAAATTTAACGGTGCTCTCCTCCACTCTGAGCTAATGAAGGGGGCATCGGAACACCCTTGCCCACCCAAAAACCAACAGCATACCTTTATAAATCAGCTAAAGGTAAACAAAATTTGAAAACCTATATTTTAAACAGGTAAGAATTTTTCCACACATTCTAGAACTATTCCCCCATTGTTTTTCAATACATTTCTTCCATTACTAAGCCAGAATTCCCTCCCTGGCTTTGGGCTATATTTTTCTCTCCATTGGACCGACTACCATTTAACATCCTATATATTTTAATCATTGTGTTTATTGTCTGCTCACAGCATCGCTATGAGACTTAAGGTAACTATATCATTTATCATCCAAATCAAGACACTCTGGAGAGAGAAGGGACCACTAATGCAAATTATGTCAGGACAGGGACTTTCCTGGCAGTCCAGTGGCTAAGAGTTTGCCTTCCAAGGCAGGGGGTGTGGGTCCCATTCCCTGGTTGGGCAGCTAAGATCCCACATGCCTCCTGGTCTCTCTCTATGTGTGTGTACGTGTATATATATATACACATACACAACAGAAGCAATATTGTAACAAATTCAATGAAGACTTTCAAAATGGTCCCATTCCAGTATTCTTGCCTGGTTAATTCCATGGACAGAGGAGCCTGGCTGCAGTCCATGGGGTCACAAAAAGAGTAGGACAACCACATCAAAAAAATCTTACGTAAAAATAAAATTATGCCAGGACAAGAGGTGCAAATGACAATGATCTTGAGCCATTTAGGTTCTACATGCTCAAGGATTTGGGTCTGACTTTTTCACTCCTGTGTTCCTAGTGTCTAATCAGCACAGGATACCCATAAGGAGTTCCATAAACTCTTACTGAACCATAGTGGCTCTAAGAATGAGCTCTGAGTAGACTGCAGGACTTTAAAGTCTTTCTCCATCACCAATTCCTTATATTATGTCCCTTTAGTAATTTACTTAACTACCACTGGCCTCAATTTCCTCGTTTGTCTGATGGCAATAATAATAATAACCCCACCTCCCACGGTGGTGTGGGAATTAAATGGGATCCTCCAAGGTGTAATGTTGGGCAGAGGGTCTGATGTGGCAAGGATGAGCACTCAAAAACACTGGCTGCCATCATTACGATTTGTCATTCCAAGACTGTCTCAGGAAGGCACGTAGAGCAGATGGTTAAGACACGGTCTACCCAGCATCCTCTCACCATGACAACATCAGAAGCTGCCTTATATCTACAGTATGCCTGGCCATGCCCAGCTGACCCTGAAGTGGACCCCTGGACTGAGCCTGGCCTAGGGGAGCTCTCTCCTGGGACTCACGGAGCAGTTGCTTCCTAGAGATCAAAGATATGGGATCTGTAGCCCTTATGTGGTCAGCAGTCATGTTTCCTATTCTATAGAGAAAGCAGGTCCAGAAAAAGAAATGATAGCTGACCCAGAGAATGCTGAAGGCAGAGGAAAAACCTGGGGGCCCCTGAGTACTGATGGTTGCTGGTCTTGAGGCCGGGCTGCATTTCTGCCTCCCAAGGTGGCTGCTCACCCAACCCTTCTGAGGTTCTATGAGCCAGTAACTTCCTCTTTGGCCCAAGCTATTTCAAGCTGCCAAGTGTAACCAGAAGGGTCCTGACAAAGGCACACAAATATACAGTTGACTGAAAAAGAAAGGGATGATCAGGAGGGGGAGAGGATGATAAATATTTATTGATCTTCACCCTGTGCCAGGCACTGTGCTGAAGACTCTACTTTTGTTATCTCATTTGTTCCTCATGGCCATACCATGCAGTGGGCACCATATTTATTCCCATTTTGTAGACGGAAACACCAAGTCTCAGGCCCCGAAAGGAAACTTCCCAAGGCACATGATTGGTTTAGTGGGTGTCACTGCTGGCCCTTCCATCCCCGGTGATTAATCTAAGCCAATTAATGAATAGTATCCTCCCAGTGAATATTAACAGACCAGGAAGGAGAGCATATCCTGCACTGGCCCAGTGAGACTGGAGGGAAGGACTTATATTCCAGGGCTGGGTTTTCGGTCTTTCCTGCTTACGGAAACTGGCCTCAGGAGAAAGCTGATGCTAAATTCAAGAAGAAACTGATGTTAAAATCGGCACAGTGATAGAATGGTCAGACAAAATAGACGATTCCCAGCTCAATGTGAACTTCAGATTAACAGTCAATATTGTTTTAGTTAAGTAAATATTATTGCATGATACATGAAATTGAAAGTGTTAGTCGCTCAGTCGTGTCTGACTCTTTGCAACCCCATGCCCTGCAGCTCATCAGGCTCCTCTGTTGATGGAACTCTCCAGGTAAGAATACTGGAGTGGGTAGCCATTTCCTTCCCCAGAGGATCTTCCTGACCCAGGGATCGAACCCATGTCTCCTGCATTGCAGGCAGATTCTTTACCGTCTGAGCCACCGGGAAAGTCCCCCACTCTCACACTAAGAAGGTATTCATGGCCCTCTGAAATCCAAGATTTGATTTACTGTCTTTTCCTTTGATAAGTATGGTAGAGAAGAGAGAATGAGTACATGACTCTACAGCATCTGAGACCTGCACTACCTCTCAACTTGCGGTTACGCAAGGGCATCCACTCCTTGACTGTTTGAGCAGTTTAGAATGTCTGTCACTGGTACCCCAGTCCATCCTATGTCATCCATCACAGGCAGGAAGGGCGCAGAGCCCAAGCTCACACCGCCACACTAAATCCTAAAGGGACAGAAACTAAATGCCATATTTAAAGCTACAAAGCCAGAACTTAGGACATTGAACCTGTTTGTTTGTTTGTTTTCCAGAGCTGTAAGAATGCAGCTTGACAGACTTACTGGAATTCATCAGATTCTCTTCAGTCAATGTAAATTTTTATTATAAAGTCACGGAACATGAATTCACTTACACTGTAAAACTCCTTCATGAATACTAACAAACCCTAAAATCGCGGCAAAGATGACAGCTCATAGACACCAAAAACAAAAACATAAGTGATCCCACACTAAGGGTCCCAATTTTAAAACATTTGTGATAAATTTCCCCATTGTTTTGTTTAGGAAAAAACCATAAATTAGCACCATAGAAGAATCTGATATTAGCTGAAAGCTGGAGTATTACAAAATAATCGAATAAAATAGGAAAGGAATATGGGGGTGACCAGAACTGAATGCCTGAAAGGTTAACCATAGGACTGAATTGTTATTTAAGGGTAAATGTGTATGTGTGTGTGTCTACAGTTTACGCAGTCATGAATCTTAAGTGTTTACATGCTGTGCCAGGTGTATGATCAATGAACAAAAACAGGATGTTGGCTGAGCCATTACAGCTCTGAAGACAGCAAACAATTCCTGAGTCCTTATTTTCATCTGCCAGTTTTGAACCCCTGCTCTGGTGCAGAGGTTTTCTCATAACATGGAATACACAGCATTAATATCACCATCATCCAGGCTGCCTTCAAGCCCATAGAAGGCTACTAATCAGGGTGTGTCACTATAGAAAATTGTGAAGTTAAGGAAACAGCTAACAAGATATCTTTGAAAAAAGCAATATATATATGTATGAATACAACTGGATTTTAAAAATTTGATGTATGATATTCCTGGATGTAATCCTACAAAAGTATTAACTGTCCCTACATCAATATATAAATTTAAGAAAACTCCAATCAAAATACCAGCAGGAATGGGTTTGGGTGGGGGTGGGGATCAGAGGAGGACTTGATAAAATATTTGTCAGTTATATATATATATATATATATATATATATATATATATATAAAAGAAATCTGAAAAGAAAGAGCAAAGCTAAGGATAATAGCTCAAACAGGTATTGAAAGTATAAACAAAAACAGAATAATGTGGTACAGACAGGATGGTACAGGAAGCTCAATGGGACAAACAGAAAGTCCAAAAACACACATACACACATATACACAAGATAAGGATTTGTTCATTGATAAAAGTGGGCACCTAAAATCTCTGAGAAATGGATTCATCAATAAACAATGCTGGTTATCATTCAGGAGAGAAACGAAAATGGCTAATGAGTTTTGCTGGTAAGATGTCTTTAAAAGTCTGAAGTGGCAGAATGACATTCATCCGTGGAACAGTGAGCTAAAGCCCGGTAGCAGTGCACCCTCAACTCATGGTTTTTCAACAGGGTCCCAACAAGAAAGGGAACACGGTCAACTTGTGTGCCCTCTTCTATCCTGTTAGACTTCATTGTGTCTCCTTCACCCAACCCTTAGCTCCTCTTTGTAGTCAGTGTTTCTCAACCACACTTCCCCCAGTAATACAAACACCTCTGAGAAATTAATAGATTTCTCTACACATTTTGGGATTCCCTGATCTTCCAGTTGTAAGACATCACTACAAACATCCTGAGAGTTACCAAAGATCAGGAGTCAGTCTTACCTGTTTCCTCTTTTCAGGGGGAAGTGATGGATCTCCATCCTACAAAGAAACCAATGTTACATTTTATTTTTAAAAAAATCAGATAGATGTAGGTTCAAGGAACTGTACTGAACTATGAACTAAATTCAGACCCTCCCCACTCCTGCCCCTGCAACCAGCAATGTTCTGAACCAAACTAAAATATACTTTAAAAACTGATGACTGTAAACTGAACCAGAGTTATTTTGGGAAAACCTCTAAAGAATCACTTTCAATTAGGACCAGTCTATATGTTTTCTATAAGGTGGTTGGATGGCATCACTGACTTGATGGACATGAGATTGAGCAAGCTCCGGGAGTTGATGATGGACTGGGAAGCCTGGTGTACTGCAGTCCATGGGGTTGCAGAGTCGGACACGACTGAGTAACTGAACTGAACTGATAAATTTTCTAAACCTATGTGAGCCAAATAAATTCATTACTTAGATTTATCAAAATTACTTTTGAGCAGACTAAACTGAAATAGTATTTCATTTGGTTTGAGTTCCTTTTAAATAATTAGATTCAAGGTAATAGTAATGGACACACACATGCATGTGCATATACACACACACTTGAATTTTCTCTATAGGCAGAACAATCTGGGGATAGGATATGCCCCAAATAAAAGAAAACTGCGAACTTCTAGCCCTATCAGATTTTTGTCTTAAAAGGATATAATTTCTGTCCCTCATGTGCCATCTGGGATACATAAATATCTCAGGTAAATGATGAATGCTCAGGAAACAGCACTCCTATATCTGATGCAGTCCTCATGTAAGTCAACATTACTTTAACCTTAGGAATCTTTCTATTGTATTTCTAATGTAAGCAATAGTGTCAGCACCTAAAAAGAGATGGCATAAGTGAGAATGCAAAATAGCACTATGCAGTTGGTATCCTCCAATTCATTTTAATTTGCATTCTTAAAAATTGTGCCATATGAAAACCAGAGAAAATCTAATTGCCCAGGAGAGGGAAAGGTTTAAAAATTATGGAAATACTACTATGCAAATATTTTTTTAATGAGTTAAATCTGTATATATGGCCTAGAGAGATGTCCAAAATAAAGTGCTGAGCGAAAAGAGCAAGTTTTAGAGTAACATTTATATAAAGCTGTCCAATAGGACTCTCTGCAATGAGGGACATGTCCCACAGCTAACTGTCTAATATAGCAGCCAGCATGGAAATGTTCTATATCAACACAATCCCATACGGTAGCCACCAGCCAACTATAGCGATTGAGCACACGAAATATGACGAGTCTGAGTGTTCAATGTTATTTAATTCTAATTAATTCAAAATGAAACTTAAATAACCACATGCAGCTAGTTAGTGGCTTCTGTATTAGCACAGATTTATAGCATGAATCCTCCAGAAAAAAAGAAAAAAAACCCTTCATACAATTCATTAATAAGTAAATAAGGCACACGCAGACACATTCAGATATCTGTGTAAATTCACGGGTGCCAGAGCAAGTATCCGGAAGCATACACTTATCAACCAGCAAATGGTACTGGGTGTGGAGGAAGTAGGGTTGATGACTTTCAGGTCCTGATAACGTGAAAGACTTTCATGTCTTTCCAGTTGGTAACTGTCTGGATTCAGCCCTCTTTGGAAGAGATCGCATGTTTAAAGCCCCCCTTTCTGTCTCCACAAGGGAACAGGGACATCACCATAACGTAACACGTACGATGAGCTCTCGGTACTTCTTCTTCAGGGACTGGTGGCGCTCTCGAAGCTGATTGGCCATGAGCTTGAACTGGTCCCTCTCCTGCTGGCATGTGTCCAGCTCCTTGGAAAGGATCAGCAAGGCTTCCTTCTTACTCTCCAGCTTCCTTTTACACACCAGGTACTGCAGAATAAACACATCCATGTGACTCAGAACTGTCATCAAGCCTCCCTCCTTTCACCCACAGTGGAGTTCACACCCTCTGCAGGGTTGATTTTGCTTTGTTGCTTTTTGTTTTCAGAGATCATATACCCAGAAACATTTGTCATTCAATGACACGTGAGCCCAAAGGCTGCTAAAGTACCTGACATAGTGCCCTTGTGACAGAACCAAAACTGTGGACATTCATGAAGTTTGGTCAACTGAGACAAGGAAAATAATTGGTAAGTTAAAGAGCGCAATCCTTTTAAACAATTCCATAGTTAAACAGATAACAGGATGCCAAATTTTGTTTCAAAAGGTATTTATATATCCTGATAAGACTGTTAAAATTCTATTAAAATTTTATAAAATAACGTAACACAAATTTAGTAAAAATTCTGTATATTACTAATAATTATCTCTTGGTAGCAAAATTATTTGCATGTTTTCTTTAATCTTTATACTTTTTGTGTAAGGATCAGCCCTGCTGATCCTTTCAAATATTCTAGAATACACCTATATGGTTTCTATAATTTTAAAAATACCAAAAATGTAACAAAAAATAATTTGATCAAACTATACATTACTACAATAGACTGCACCTGTCCATGCAACCCAGCAGAGATTTTCTCACTTGAGAGTTTTTGTTCACTAAAATCGGACAGAGGTGCACACTTTTTTCTAGGATTCAAGTGCAGATACCCACCACCCAGAGACCAATTTTATGAGTTAAGTATTTTAGTCACACTGAATTATCCCCTCAAAGTCAAGTTCCATCTTGCTGGAACTCTTCCTCAAGTTGCAGAATATCTTCGTCCCTCCACTGCCCGACTCCCCCAACTATGACAGACCCTCACCTGACAATCACCTACCACCTGGGCCAGTGTGAGCCCGATTGGGATTTTGTCCTTTTACTGGGTCTATTGCACCGTCTAGTGTTATTCACATATGTGAGATGTGGCACTAAATACCTTTGAATTTGCCCCGTAAAAGACCAAATTCAGAGCATTCATGAAAACAATTTATAGTTTCATTATACACTCTGACATGAGCACTTTGTCATTACGGACGCTCACACAAAGCAGACAGAGGATCAGCACTCCCATACCATTCCAGTCAATGCTCTTTATGGACAAAAAGCATTACTCATATATAGTGCTTGCTTGGAACTGACTTTGTTAAGTTCAATTTCAAATAAATGAAAGGGGAAAAACAGAGTTTTGTGCATTAGCACATTTTTTTCCTTAAAAAAAAAAGTAATTGCTTAGCTTCAAAAACAAAGGGAAAAGAAAAGCCATTCTGAGATGATTTGAGTTCTAAGAGAGGACACTTCCACCTTGGATGAATCTTATTCCAGGCAGTAATGAGGTTGGACTCCTGCCTTAAAACGTCCCAGATTTTAAGACTTTGACATCGTCTTCGTGGAGGCAAATGGTTCTGTTGCCACAGTGATTTCTCAAGAGTAAAATCCCCGACGTGTAAATATCAGAGAAGAGTAGCTCAAAAACCTGAACAGCAGTGTCCTCAGGGAGGTATTGAGATTTCACAGGAAAAATACCATTTACACACAGTTTAACAGATCTACCCTTGTGCCTTCTTTTCTTTGCCTGTGATCAGCAGCCTCATTTGGCAGAGCTGTTAGTACTGGCGGCACAATTGTCCCTTCAGATCCAAATCTAAGGGCCCACGTATACCCAATTCTTCACACTTTGGGGAAGAAAATCACAATCATGTGTAGACGTTATAAGCTGAAGCAGGCAAGGTTAGGAGTCACATCTGGTCTATTGAAGGCGACCAGGTAAGGACCACCACTTATTGGCAAAATGGAATTCAAGTTCCCTAACCCTGAACTGCAGTCTGTGAGGGTCCAAGAGAGAAGCCGTTTCTCTCCCAAAGCATGACCCAAACTGGGCCTTGGAAGCTGTAAAGAGCAGAAGTAGACATCTATTCCCTCTCTGTCTAAGACACTTGGTAGAAAACAGGCACAGAGGTGCCTAAGACCCAGGGACCAAGGATTTGAGGAGCAGCATTGCTGCTGTTTGGTTGTCTTTAGGGTGTGGAAAACAAGACAATTATAAATTTCATCAAAGCGTAAGAAACTCATTCTGTATAAAGATGAAGCCACTTCAAGAAAAGTATGGTCTTGAAAGCCACTGCTGGATGGTTCTTTCTTCTGTTTACTGTGGTCTAGAATAGTAAATTGCAAAAATGTTATTCCATGTCATTTGTTTCTATCAGCAGAACAAGCCTTAGGCTTAAGCCTTATTTATAAAATAGCTCCAAATGCTGTTGCTCTGGCTGAAGATGGGACACCTCCTCTGTGGTTCTGCCACCTTGGTGCACTGGCATCAACAAGAGCCCCGCTCTGTGTTACCCTGGGATGCTTGTGAAAATGCAGATTTCTGAGCCTGGGCTCAGACTGCTCACCCTCAGCTCACATATTGCCCAAATCGTCAATCTCTGGTGGTTGGCTCAGAAATCTGCTATTAGCACATGGCACAGGTGACTCTTACTCCACCTGTACTTTGAAAACCCAGGCTCTGGAGGCCTTAGCTTCACACTGTGACATTAGAAACAATGAACATAGTCTGGAGGGACTGAAAGGCCAGCTGCAGGCCAGAATTTCCAGGCAAGCCTCAGTCTCAGAGCCACTCAGGGTTGTCTGAGCCCCCTTTTTATAGCACAGAAGGGTTCTGAACAAGTACAAGTAGCGATCATATTTTACCATCTGGCCAAAGAGCTTCTACATGCAGTCTCATTAAAATATCAACAGAAACTATGGGAGGTATAAGGGGGTGGGGGTGGGGTGTACTGGGGAATGGGACAGAATTTCTCATTCGTCTAAAATGGTAACAGTTTAGTCCCTGTGGTAGCAACTGCTAAATTGTCCTATTTCCTGTCCCCCAATTGGAAACAAAAACCAAATGACAAAAAGGAAAGAAAAAGGTGCTGAAGATCCTCCTCCATGGGTCGTTCTGAACAACCAGGGAATGCACAGGTCCAGCCACAGCCTTAGAAGGGACCAGAACTAGAACAGAAAGCGAGACAAGCCAATCGTTGTGTATGGGGCGTCTCCGCTTCTAAAGGAGGATAAGAATGGCTGATGGAGGGGTGGGCAGTAGCAAACGACCAGGCAGAGCCAGGAGGCCTCCGTGCAGGTGTAGCTTAAGTCACGGGACCCTGGGAAAGCCCCCAGAAAACAGGAAACAAAACAAACTCATGCTGCCTGGGTCTCAGTTTCCACTCTTGGAAAATGAGCAGGCTTCCCAAGAGGTGCTTCCTAACATGAGGAACCCATGATTTCAACATCCCATCCAATATCACTGGGGTGCAGGCTGCTGGGGGAACACTTGGGGGCGGGGCTCCAACCCAGGAGGCAAGACTCACTTCCAATGCCTAGAAATTGCCTCCTCTACCTCACCTAGGGCAGAGTTAGCTCAATGATTTCTAAAGATCACCTGCAGCAGTACCTTCAGGACAGCCACTTGGTTGGAAAGGGTGCTCAGGCCAAAGCAATAACCACTGTGTTTGTGATAACCATCTACGACAGAGTGAGAAAAGGCTAAATGTCTGCGTGGTCGTCGCTAGTGCCTCTCACCAGTGTTTCTCCTTCTTCTTTACTTCCAGGCATCTGGCAGGACTGTTCTTCCCCCATTGCTTTGGAGTAAGGCAGAACCATGCAACGTGCTTTATACAGTAAAGGGGAACTGGAGGACTACGAGTCAGTTCCAGGGTAGACGATCCTGAGGGTCAAGCTGTGAGTCACCAGCACAACTTGGATCATGGAACCACAGCAGACAACTGCTCTGAAGAGTCATTTGGGTCCACAGAGTAATCTGTGTGATCCAGAAATAAACATTTGTACCGTTAAGATACAAAGATTAGGGGGTGTTTGTTATCAGAGCACACCTTAGCCCATCCTCACTAACAC
Organism: Nanger dama; assembly: GCA_917880005.1. Lineage (NCBI taxonomy): Eukaryota > Metazoa > Chordata > Mammalia > Artiodactyla > Bovidae > Nanger > Nanger dama. Next base: position 62,142,768 of record CAKJTW010000001.1, on the reverse strand, counting down.
AACCCATAGAAAAGGATGAAGGTAGCCAGATTGGGGAGATCAAATTTGCCCTGCTCTGTGCTTCTACTGAGTTACCACAATGAGGAGGAGGATTGCTATAATCACTATTATGATTGCTGTTAGCAACAACAAAACCAAAGTTTTATGTCAAATGCTTTCCACGGATGATTACTGTGTTATTTCAATGTACATTTCCTAAATGAGAAAGGAGACTGAAAGATTTTATTTAATATGCTAAGGGTTTAGTAGAGCTAGAATCTGAACCCAAGTCTTTGTATAGCCAAGCTTGTGAAACCCCAATTTCTGACAAACCAAGCATTCTGTGAAAAAACAATCAGAATATTCATGGAGTTGGTTACTACATCTAGTTGGTATTTTCAGCAAAGGGAAGCTAAGAAAGGGGAATTTTAAATTTGGCTCCTTTTATGTTTAGAATCTCTTCACCCACCCTCTTCTAAAACTAGATACAAGGCCTGAAGGAAGAAGGAAAAAATAAACAAAGAATTCATGAGCATCCCTCTCCTCTGCTTCTTGTGAGGGAGCCAAGTAGAGGCAACAAGGTTTCTATCCACTTAAAGGAAATGGGATAAGACTAGAGGCTGTTTTCTCAAAAGGCTTGGTTGCAACAATTTTCTATAAATTGTAGTTGGTCTCAATCATTCATTCAGGCAATATTTTCTGGGTGTCTTGTATGTGTTAGGCACCAAGCCAAGCATTTGGTCTCCTAAATGGATAAATGGTCCTGGGAATTTTGAGAAGGAAAAGCATGATACCTGGATAATAAGGTGTAATTTCCACAATCCCTTATGGGTTTTTTTGAAACGCCCAAAGTTTTGAAAACTGAAAATGTGTTCACATCGTGTTAGTGACCTCAGCTGACGTGAGGGGTTTTATTGTCTTAGGCCACTGATTGTGAATATTCACACATTCGCTGAAGACAAATCAATGTGTTTGATTATTTGCTGCCGCCCAGAAGTCTACTGGGGTTGATACACAATATACACTTCGCTTACTGCATTTCCATTCGGATGCCAAAACTCCTGCCTCAGAAACATATCTGGGGGCCAAGGATATCAGATACAGAAAGTGCCTTTTATTTTAAAGTCACCCTTGCAAATCTCTATGTAGTCTCGAAGACACACTTGTGACAAAAATCAAATCTTTCTCAATGAATTATCCAAACCTTATTAGATTTTTATTTCCTTATATAGGCAAGGAAAAACTGAAAATATGTTACATGCAGTAAATGTTCAAGCTGCCACAATGCTTACAGGCCTATTCCCATCACCTCATAATGCCTTTACACTAGAGCGGGGATAAACCTCCCAGATAACCCAAGTGACCTGCCCAATTGCAAAGAACAAGGTTCCCAGCTGCCAGCATCTTCCATAACAGTGTCTTCCAAATTGTGGGTCACAATATATCAGTTTATATAATGAACTCAATTCACCTGCTACCCTCGTTTTTTTTAAAACAAAAACAAACCCAGAATAGAACAGAAAATAGTGTGATCCCATGCAGTAAAGGTAAGTATTATTTCATGAAACTTTTGTCTGGTAATATGTGTGTAGGAACAAACACACTTTCTATGCATATTTTCAACATATTCTGGGACTGCCATTCTAAAGTTTGGAAATGACTTTTCTGTAACAAGTTACTCCGTACATTTATTCATTCATTCAACAAATATTTAGTGAAAGACACTAAGAGAGGCAAGAATGGAGCTGGGGGGTAAAGCCATTATGTAATAGAATTAACCAGTTCTTTGGGGTTGAGCTGCAACTCGGATTAATTAATATCTGCTCTGCCTACCTCAGTGAGATTACTGGGAGCTTGAAATGTAAGGTATGATGTTAATATCTGGCTTTGGAAACATTCTCAAAATTGAAGGCATTATTTTTTTACAGCACTCAAAGGTTACAAAACATTTTCCCAGAGACTCTCGTTTGATAGGCAACATTATATGACAATTTTAACAAAAACTGCTTTCCCCATTTTATAGACAAGATAGCTGAGATTAATTGTCTTTTTCAAAGTCACAATGCTAACAACTGTCAGCTCAAACTAGGGCTCTTAATAACAAATTTCAGATTCTTTTTAATATTCTGTATTGGTACCAATTAAATTATTAGCAGTTCCACAAATCACCTCTCTTGGGTCAAACCATATTTTTAACAAGACACTCTTAGAGATAATTGTGTAACGGAAAACAATACATTTTAATTCATAGTATTTTGAGACCCTGTTTGGAAGTTGGGCAGCCCTCCCAAGGGCCCTTTCTTTTTAAAAATGTATTTATTTATTTTAATTGCAGGCTAATTACTTTACAATACTGTGGTGGTTTTTGCCATACATCAATATGAATCAGCCATGGGTGTGCATGTGTCCCCAATCCTGAACCGCCCCCCCCCCACACTATCCCTCTGGGTTGTCCCAGACCACTGGCTTTGAGTGCCATGCTTCATGCATTGAACTTGCATTTTTACATATGGTAATACCCATGTTTCGATGCTATTCTCTCGAATCATCCCACCCTCGCCTTTTCCCACGTAGTCCAAAAATCTGTTCTTCACATCTGTGTCTCTTTTGCTATCTTGCATATAGGGTCATTGTTATCATCTTTCTAAATTCCATATATATTGTTAATATACCATAGTGATGTTTCTCTTTCTGACTTACTTCACTCTGAATAATAGGCTCCAGTTTCCTCCATCTCATTAGAACTGACTCAAGTGCATTCTTTTTTATAGCTGAGTAATGTTCCACTGTGTATATGTACCACAACTTCCTTATCCATTCATCTGCCAGTGGGTATCTAGTTGCTTCTGTGTCCTGGCTATTGTAAACAGCCAGGGGGTACAGCCAGACACTGGGGTACACGTGTCTCTGTCAATTCTGGTTTCCTCGGTGTGTATGCCCAGCAGCAGGACTGCTGGGGTGGATGGCAGTTCTATTTCCAGTTTTTTAAGGAATCTCCACACTGTTTTCCGTAGTGGCTGTACTAGTTTGCATTCCCACCAACAGTGTAAGAGGGTTCTCTTTTCTCCACATCCTCTCCAGCATTTATTTTTTGTAGACTTTTGGATAGCAGCCATTCTGACCAGCATGAGATGATACCTCACTGTAGTTTTGATTTGCATTTCTCTGATAATGAGTGATGTTGAGCATCTTTTCATGTGTTTATTATCCATCTGTATTTCTTCTTTGGAGAAATATCTGTTTAGTTCTTTGGCCCACTTTTTGATAGGGTCATTCATTTTTCTGGCATTGAGCTGCATGAGCTGCTTATATATTTTGGAGATTAATTCTTTGTCAGTTGTTTCATTTGCTATTATCTTCTTCCATTCTGAAGTCTGCCTTTTCACCTTGCTTATAATTTCTTTCGTTGTGCAAAAGCTTTGAAGCTTAATTAGGTCCCATTTGTTTATTTTTGTTTTTATTTCCATTATTTTGGAAGGTGGGTCATAGAGGATCCTGCTGTGATTTATGTCAGAGAATGTTCTGCCTATGTTTTTCTCTAAGAGTTTTATAATTTCTGGTGTTACATTTAGATCTTTAGTCAAGTTTGAGTTTATTTTTTGTATGGTGTTAGAAAGTGTTCTAGTTTCATTCTTTTACAGGTGGTTGACCAGTCTCCCCAGCGCCACTTGTTAAAGAGCCTTTTCTTCATTGTATATTTTTACCTCCTTTGTCAAAGATAAGGGGTACCTAGGTGTGTGGATTTATCTCTGGGCTTTCTATCCCGGGCCTTTTCAGTCGCGTTTCATGGGGAGTGGCTGAAGAGGTAGAGGCCACCTGCAGTCCTACTCAGTGTTCAGCCAAGCCCATGTTCCCAAGAGCTCTGCTAGTGGAGTGTCAGATGATGGTCAGTTCACCACACTGGGTTATTCACCAGCTGAATCGTGGGCCTAAGACACTTTATTTTTCAAAGAGCAGTGAACTCATAATTGTCTAAGTCGTAACTCAGGCCTAGCCCTCTTGGCTAATTCCAATTCCACCCCTAACAACCCTGCATCAAGGCAATCTTGTTCAGTCCAATGATTTTCGCTATCATCTCTGTGTTGATTTTACCCAAATTGGTATCCCAGCTCAGACCTCTCCCCTGTATTCCTGCTCTGCTATCCAATGTGTGCCTCTATTTGAGCATCTTAGGGGCATTTTAAATGAGCCCTTGATATTCTCTCAGACCTGCCCTCTCCAGACCTGCCTTCTTGGTAAACCAAACCATATTTGGTTTTCCATGAAAACCCTGGACTCACCACCCTTGCCTCTTCTCTTTCTTTCCCAGCTCTCACGTATTCATCAGCAAATCCTACTAGTGCTATCTTCATAAGACATATTGAATTCAAATGCTTCTCACCCACTTCTACCCCTATCATCCTCCTTCAAGTCATCATCATCTCTTGATTGGACTATGGCCCTAGCCTCCTATTTCTACTTCCTCATTCTACCCACCTCTATTTTCCAAATAATAACGAGAAAGATGCTTTTCAAATGAAAGCACATGGTGACATATGGTGGTTCAAAAGCTCGCATCACACTTGTAAACAAAGTCCAAAGTCCTTGTCTTCCACCTTGCGCAGGGCTCTCCATCTTCACTGGTCTCCTTGCTAGCTTTGACCACATTAAGCCAATTCCAACCTCAGGACCTTTGCACTGCCCTCTGCTTGGATTGCGTGGCTTCTTCCCTGGCTTTATTCAAATTTCTATTGTAATGTCTCCTTCTTAGGAAAGAGATTCTCAATCTCCTTATACTGTGTTACCTTCCTTCATAGTACTTACCACTTGATCTTGAGTTATAGGACTAATTATTGATTTACTTTTAACATCTCCACATCCATAGCAGCAAGAATGTGATGTTTCATCCAGATCCCCAGAGCTAAGAATAGCACATGGTACATGGCTAATGAATGAGAAAACTTAATCTTACTACATCTTCAACACATCTGTGACCCATGTGATATTGAACCCATTGTACAGATTCTCAAACTTATAGCTAGTGAAGACCTCAGGGATGGTCTAAGACAAGCCTGTCATTATATAAATGAGGAACCTGGGACTCAGAATAGTAAATTGACTTATCCAAGGCTGGCAAGCAGACACTAGAGCTAAAATCTAAACTGAAGACTCTTCTCATTCCAAGTTTAGCACCATTTTCACATTACCTAATTAAGGCACATGTTCCTGGCTAGGGAGTCACAAATGCCTATAAACTTAGAATAGTGCCTAGTACTTTTATAGTAATAATAATTATTATTATAAGAAAAGAGATAATAATAGATGATAGTAAGTAGCCTCATCATCACTCATGAATAGTTACTAACTATATAATGTGTTAAATGCTATAAAGAAGCAAAAACAAAACTCCCAGAACACAGAGAAAAGCAGTTCAGAGTAATAGCTGATAGCATGGCAGAAAAAGCTGGAATGCCTATATTCAAATCTTGGCTTTGCCACTCACTAGTTATCAATTACTCAGCCTCTCTGTGCCTCAGTTATACCATTTATTAAATGAGTATAATTAAAGTGTCTTCACAGGGCAGATGTGAGCATTAAAAGCACTTGCATATGTAAAACATTTAAAATAGTAAGTGCTGTATCCACCTTCATTGTTATTACTACTATTTTTTATCATGAGCCAAGTGATCAAAGAAGGTACTCAAAGAGCTGGAGGAAGATGTGAACGTTTGAAATGGATTCTGAAGAATAAGTAGATGGATAAATTTTGTCTGGGGATAGACGGAGCTGTGACAGGAGTGGTGATGGGAAAACAGCACCCCTAGCAGGGAAACAGCCACAGAGAAACACAAAGGTGAGCAGCAGGAAGACACACTGGCAGCACAGCGAGCAGCACCCAGGGCTGGCTCCAGTGGAGGGGGTGGGGATAAAAGCCGTGTGAGATGAAGACGGAAGGAGAGAGAGATGGTGGCCGGGTCAGAAAGGGCCTGGAAGTGTTGCTGACGAGTTCAGATTTCATTCTTTCAGCAGGCAGGAGCCCCAAGGGTTTCTGCATAGAGGAGTGACATTAAGAATCCTCTTAGAAAGACAGTTTTGCTCTGACTGCTCTGACAGCGTGTGGCATATATTATCTTGGACTCTGCAGCTTGGGCAGAACTGGCTACCAAGCTCATGGGGGAGGGGAAGGAGCTGCGGTTTGGGGCCCCCATTGAAGACACACCTCTGAATCCTGTTTGGATCTGAGCTGTCAGGCCTCCAAAGAACACACTGGTGTTGCTATTTCTTAATGTGGGGGTCTGTGATCACCTTGCATAATGCAATATCGATAAGCAAGGTGCCACCTAGGCAATCAGATGCATGCATGGGCTTAGCCTCAGTCTTAGCAGCTGGTATCACAATCACATGAGGGGATGGGAAGTGGGTCACAAGGCCACCCAGCCATGCTCCAAAGGGCTGAGCTGAACAGGGCACTGGCAAATGCCCCACTTTCCGGTCACCTGGGTGGGGCCAAGGGATACACAATGGCTTCTCCTTAGGCCCCCATTTCCGCTCTTCAGTCAGGGTGTAATTCTGTTTATCAAGGTCATGTGTGGTGTACCAGGGATATTTGCTGTCTACGTCAGAAAAGGCAAGTTTGTTTTCAGAGAGGGGAAGAAAAAAAAGTAGTATTCTCTGAATGTCTACTATATGCCAGGCACTGTTAGGAGTAATAATAATGTGAAGAAGACCTTTATTTGATTGTAAGAGTAAGTGCAACAGCCACTACTGAGTGAAAATTACTGTTTTCCAAATCATGCCAAAAGCTCTGCCTTAAACACTTTTTTTTAAACCCTGAAATAGCTTGTTTGATCAGCCCCATTTTAAAGATAAGGACACTGAAGCCCAAAGAGGTTAATTTATCCTTCATCATGAAGGTCATAAGTAGTGAAGGCAGACTGTTCTCTGCACATATCTGTTAGGAAACTTTGGTTGCAGGCAACGCAGTAATCCACACTCTTTCCTAGGAATGTGTTGGAAGGATGAAAAAGTGAAAATGAAAGTGAAAGTCCATTCAGTCGTGTCCGATTCTTTGAGACCCCCATGGACTATAACTTGCCAGGCTTCTTGTGAAAGTGAAATTGAATTTGCTCAGTCATGTCCAACTCTTTGTGACCCCATGGACTGTAGCCTACCAGGCTTCTCCATCCATGGGATTCTCCAGGCAAGAATACTGGAGTGGGTTACCATTTCCTTCTCCAGGGGATCTTCCCGACCCAGGGATCGAACCCGGGTCTCCCGCATTGGAGGCAGAGGCTTTAACCTCTGAGCCACCAGGGAAGCCCTTAGTCCATGGAATTCTCCAGGCAAGAATACTGGAGTGGGTAGCCTTACCCTTCTTCAGGGGATCTTTCCAACCCAGAGATCGAGCCTAGATCTCCCGCATCGTAGGCAGATTCTTTACAATCAGAGCCACCAGGAAAGCTCAAGGATACTGGGACTCATGGAATTGGTAGGAAGACAGAGAAGACTTGGAAACAGGCAGGCAGTGAGATGGCTCTGGAGGCTGGAAGCAGGGCCAGGAACCACCAGGTCTCAATGCAAGGAAGGTCGGGTTAGAGGTGACTGAATACAGTGGAAATGAACTCCGTTACGTTTCCGATTCTTTACGTCTCAAGTCAAGCATGTTTCCAGCTGGCCTGAAGCTGATCACGAGTCATTCTGGGCCCAGGGGACAGGACACCCGGACTGTATCCCGTGGTAACACCTTCCAAATTGGGGTGCTGATGAGAAAGAGAAATGAATGCAGGAAAGTGAGAAAACAGCAAGTGTTCACCACAAATAACCTAGTGTTGGGCAGCTCCCCGCAGGCCTACAAGACCGAGTAAAGATCCTGGAGTCAGCAACAGAGACATCAGTGGTTTAACGGATGGGGAGCTTACTCGTCTGAAGCAAGGTCCTAGAGCCACACCCCGTGGTGTGTGGCAGATGGTGGGCAGGACTTAGTGACAGGCCTCATTCCAGGGGGAGGGGAAGACTGCTGGTTATAGAGTGAAGTGATGTCAGGTTACCAGGGAAACTAGCACAGGCACACATAAGACCAGTCGCTAGCTGGGCCTGGGGCAAGTATGTAGGAAGGTCAAGCTGGTGAGAAAGGTGTAGGTGAAGCAGACATTGGTCAGGCAGGGGTTGTACAGAAGGCAAGAGAACAGCCATCTTGAGTGGCCTAACCATACATACACCTAAGTAGATGCATTCTATTGAGCTTATTTCTCAGACTCACTAAGGTTCCCCTTCTAGTGCTTCATGAATGAAGGCTGAAAAAGAAATAGTGGGCATTAAATACCAACTTTTATTTGAATTAACCTTTGAGCCTCTACTCATCACACACACACACACACACACACACACACACACATACATACATGGTGGTGAAGTTTACACAGCTGCAGGGGCACATATACCCACCAACTGGAGGAAGGACAAACACACACCCACCGAGTATACTGGGTGATCAGTGAAACACGAATGGAATAAACTTGGAAAAATATGCCCAGTTTTTGGCATGTATATTAGATACCATGAAATGTTTTATTATCCTCTCAAAAATAGATTTCTTTTGAATTGCATTTCAATTACAATTTTAAAGCAGAGCTCATAGCTCATTTGTTGATGTTAATTCATGCCCCCACGCAAATACTTGAAGGTAGCTTGTGCTTCTCATCTTAAGAACTCAGACCCACAGTTTTCATCACTGAGTGACTTTTATCTGCCCATTTACTGTTATCTGCAATAAAGCAAGTCATAATTGCTACAAGGAAGATCATAATGATTAAATGACTATCTGACATACTACATTACTATTTGGATGGCTTTACAACCAGATAATGGCTGAGAGAGATGAAGGTAGCCGGGGTGTCAGGGAAGGGACCTCTCCACCAAGTGACCCTCTCTGTCAAACAGTGTCTCGTGGTCCTTGGCGGCTTTTACTGATGGGATTGGGCTAGCTCTCTCTCATTAGCCGCTACAAGAACATGGCCTGCTATTCCAGAAAGGTTTCTCGGCGTGATGATAAACACACATGGCTGAAGGGTTCATGTCTGGGAATAATTTAGAAACTTCTCAACAGTGCACTCATTCTTTTCTTAGAGGGATTTCCTTCCCTGGCTCCCCGCTGCACTTTACTCTGCTATCAGCATCTTCCTACCCTACCCTCTCTCCCCTATCCAGGAATACCTCCTCCCCATCCACTCAGCAGTGCCAGGTAAACAGTATTCAACAATCAACATGACTTCTCCAACCTCAAATAAGCTAGTCCCCACATTCCCAGAGTTCCCAGTGATTTCTAGCTGGGATCATCATTTGTTTGCTCACCTGTATAGCCCAGGTACTGGTCCCTTTGAAAATCATAAATCTGGTGCTCTCACTCTTCTTTAAAAAATATCGCTATTAAAGGAAGTGGCAAACAAGAGCCCTTCCATATCTGGCTGCAATCTACCTCCCTGACTTTTCCCACCAGCCACGGTTCTATCAAGTCCCACTTACTGCTGCCCCATACTCGCTCTCCCTCACTTCTCTCTTGTCTGTTCCTGGACCCAGCTCACAAGTCCCTGGCTGGGCAGCCCCCTGCCGTCCCAGAGCAGAGTAAGAGCTGGCTCCTGGCAGTCACACAGAATTCTTGACTCGAGCTGCATATGCTGCATCACCGTCACCTGCCTCCCCACAGACTGAGGCCTCTTTGCAGTCAGAGTCCACCTCATTCACCTTCGCTTCTCCAGAGCCAAGCACAGCTCCTGAACCAGAGTGGGTACCCCCAAATATTTGAGAAATAAAGGAATTTCAGTTCCCATGAATCTAAAAAAATATATACATTGTCTATAAATGTGATATTTGTAATACAAAATTTTAGTAAGATAGCCATCAATTTATTATTAAACCTAAATCTCTAAATCCCATTTTAGCATCATGTTTAGGGGGAAAAAAGACCAGCTTTACATAAACTTGATGTGTACAGAGAGGGCACATAATAGCTCCTATAGAATTATCAAAATTTTTGTATTTAAGCTCATTTTTATCACTTAAAATGAGCACTTTCTTCATCATCTGGGCATATATTCCATTCAGCACTTCCATCCTCTGAGGTCTTGCAGAATCGCTGCTCCTGACGGACATACAGGACTGTCACCTGGAGATACACGTATACTTAGAACTTCCCCAGACTGAGTGTGGGCATCTATAGGGTCCATGCAATGTGGGGCTGACCACACACCGATGCTCACTTGGCGGAAGTCCTGCAGCCTCCGCAGTCCCAGCCACGTACCGCGAACCCATGCCTTCATGTGAGTCCTGCCCATCCATGTGCAACTGTACAGCTCCCTGTGCATTTCCACAGTCTTTTTCTAAATCTGTGTTTGCCTCTGTAATTTCTAAATAACATTTCAGCAATTTCAAGTTTGTAACCTAATGATTCTAGTGCCATTCTCTAAGATGACTCTTTTTCTTTTTTTTTTTTTTAAGATTTATCTTTCTCAGAGTTACCATGGCGGTTCCCCTCTCCGGTATTACTTTCGACAGGCAAACTTTGATTATTACATGCCCTAGGGGATGTGCTGAAATTTAAGTTAAGTGAGATTTCAGGTAATTGGAAGAGTTTATAATGTGAACCATAGTAGCTGGGGGGTATGTGAAATTCACTGACAGTCTTGGTTAACTGGAGTTATGAATAACGAAGTTTCGTCTGAATATCTATTTCAATCCTTTCACTCCTGTTATTTATCCTTTCTCCCTTTTCCCCATCTTCTCACTCTCCAAAGAGTGTAACCTTATTCTTTTAAGGCTGATAAAAATGAGAAAACGAAATGCAAAAAGATCGGTTTTCCTTTCAGGTGGCCATACGTGGGCTAGGAAACCCCCTTGAATTTGCTGAAGAGAGCAAATAGTTTTAAAAATCATTGCTTGCCTGGAGTGAATGTGCTCTCTCCCACATGTTAGCCTATCTTTCTAACCTTACCTCGGGCCAAGATGCTGAGGGTGGACATACAATGCTAGTTTGCAGTTCAGCATGGAGAAGGCAGTGGCACCCCACCCCAGTACTCTTGCCTGGAGAATCCCCTGGATGGAGGAGCCTGGTGGGCTGCTGTCTATGGGGCTGCACAGAGTCGGACACGACTGAACCAACTTAGCAACTTAGCATGGAGCATGAAAACCACCCATGTACTGGAACTCTGCTCAGTGTTATGTGGCAGCCTGAGTGGGAGGGGGTACTGGGGAGAATGGATACATCTGTATATATATATGGCTGGGTGCCTTCACTGTTCATCCGAAACTATCACAACATTGTTAATTGGCTATACCCCAATACAAAATGAAAAAGTTTAAAAGTTTGTGTGGGTGTGGGGTATCTGAGGTTTGAGGTTCTCTCTTTTCCATGCAGGTTGCCAGGGACCTGTGGTACACTGGACACAGGAAACAAGCCACGTCACTTACCCTCACATACGCAACGATATCATAACACATAACATTCACACCGGGAATGTCATGATATCAGTAGGTCCTGTGATTACTCCATTATATGACGATAATTCGATTCAGTTGCAGAGGGCTCCCCCTGTGGGCTGGGTGACAGTAAAAAGGCAGCCAAGCAAGGACAATATTTTGGTCAATCTATCTTTAAACACTGTAAAGATGCTGTGGCTCCACTTCCTTTCCTCTCAAAAAGAAATCATAAAAAGACCCCAACATTCCCCAATATGGCACCGCCATCCCTACCTATCAAATCTTAACCTCTCAGCTCTGACTCCAAATATCAGAAGCAGAGGGACCAGTGGCAATGCCTTCACTTTATAGATGTGCCAGGAGTACAAAGGGGTGGCATTTGCTAACAGAGTTGATTCCTGGACCATCATGTAGCAAGAGGGAACTGGGGGATACAAAGGTGCCATTAATAAAAGCAATGTGGCAGGTGGGATTTAGGGTGCGATGTGGGTTCAGTGCTGTCACCTTCCACTGGCTGGACCATGCAAACCCCTGCACCCACTCTGAGCTTCCGTTTCCTCCTTTATAAACAACGGTATGAATAACCATCATCATTCTGAAAGCTACTCTCTGCCCAAAGATGATTCATCATTTTGCATGTATAAATCATTAATCCCTATCACAACTCCAAAAGGTAGACATCATTATCCCCTTTACAGATAGGGAAATCAAGATGCTAAGAGGTTTAAAAAAAAAAAAAGCATCCAGCCTGTAAGTGGAAAAGGTGGGATTTGAACACAGGCCTGTGCCATGCCTTTTCTGCTGCAGTGCCCTGCCTCTCTTACAGAAGAGTCTACAGATTTCATAAGACAACACGTGTTTTTAAAAAAAAGCACTCAATAAAATCCAAAGGCATCAATCTTATTAATTATCACAGTATCAAAAGAATCAAGAGAACTGTGTCTGTCCCATTCAAAGAAAGAAAACAATCTTTGTTCCTAAGTTTGTCAGCAGACCTTGCCTTTCTGAAAGATAGTATCTCCCTGATGGGATGAACAGTTCCATAAGAGGGTCAGAGTGCTCAAGATGAAGATTCAGCTCAAGATGGAGCATTTTGTGGGAATATTCCCTGGCTCCCATCCTCTGAAACTTGAGTCCGGTGCGGATACTCTAAGGCAAGGAGGGGGTTCCATCCCCATCTGCCCCACAGGGCAGTCATCTGCAGACTAGAAATCTTGAGACCAGCCATGCAAATCCATCACCATTTTAATTATCCAGGTACATTGAGCTCTTACTGCCATCAACCAATCGTGATCGTTAAGTTCCCCCAGTGGTTCTTTCTGGATGAGAACCACAGAATCATTGCTAAACAGCCACTTGGGCCCAAATTTCTGCCTATAGGATGAAGGTGTGCTCAGCTGACTCTCATGGCTGGAAGGTGTTATTTTTCCTCCTCTCTACTTCTTGCTCATATTTTTCTGAGCACCATTAATTTCCTCCTTCAAATTAACTATCCTCATCGTTATTTCTTTCCACCGACTCCAGGCAGTACTGATTAGTGAGAAATTTTCCTCCACAAGAACTGTCAGCTTGGAACTCAGCCCCACAGCAAAAAGTGAGGTAGATTCATTCTGGAACACGAGTGGGTGTGCAATCCTGGTGACTCAAATCACCGAAGATTCAGAGACCAGGCTAAATTGTAAACACTTGTTAAGGCAGGGACTCTGTCCAGGTCTGTTTCTCTGACTAATAACTGTGCAAATGAGTTGATTATGTTAGTGAAGGGCTCCTGTGGGTGACCTGAGTTAATTATGGCTTTCAGGGAAGATGGCAAAAACCTCATTGGCTACAAATCACTAATGGACCACAAGGCAGTGTTGGGAATAACTGTATCAATACTGGCTTTTCTTGACAGTTTGTCTACCACCAACACTACTTTTGTCATCACCGTTTATCAGGATAGCATTTAAATGATAATAAAGTGTTTACTCTTCTGCAAGAACAGAATTAAAACCCGACACTTAAAAGATTCCTTGAAGAAGGACGCCTAGACATTACTGATACAGGTAATGTCAAGGTTTGGACATCTCTCTTTTAGTAAAGAAAATTCGGTGATAATCAGTATCACCACGTTGGGAAGATCCCCTGGAGAAGGAAATGGTAACCCACTCCAGTATTCTTGCCTGGAGAATCCCATGGACAGAAAAGCTTGGTAAGCTACAGTCCATGGGGTCGCAAAGAGTCGGACACGAGTGAGCGACTTCACTCACTCACTCACAGACAGAAGCAACAAACTGCTAATTGCTAGATTTATGATCAGGCTGACCACTCCAAAAGGAGATAACATTTCAGAGGCAGCGAGACCTAAAAGGATATGGAGGGTAACAGGTATGCTGAGTAAGACTCTGACCTTGAGACCAGGTACTACCACAGAAGTATCAGTCAAAACACAGATGTCCTCTAGTGACTGTGTACCAGGCACTTTATACATATGAGCTCATTTGTCCCACAATGAAACCCCAGAAGTAGGTACTTCTGTGATCTTCTGTGTGTGTGTGTGTGTGTGTGTGTGTGTGTGTGTGTGCGTGCCAGCTAAGTTGCTTCAGTCCTACTCTTTTGGACCCTATGGACTGTGGCCCGCCAGGCTCCTCTGTCCATGGGATTTCCCTGGCAAGAATACTGAACTGGGTTACCATGTCCTTCTCCAGGGAATCTTCCTGTCCCAGGGATTGAACCCGTGTCTCATACATCTCCTGCACTGGCAGGCGGGTTCTTTACCACTAGCATCACCTGGGAAGCCCCTGTGGTCCCCTTTATACATATAAAGTGCTGATCACTAAGATGGAAGCAGAAGTGTCCTTTGGGACTTCTGTGAAGTTTCCTTAAGAAAAAAGATACACTCCTTTATATGGACCCCTGACAAGTAGCGAGCCAACCATATCAGCTCAGTCTACCTCCAGACTTATTGTGTGTATGGCTGTTAGCATAATGGAGGGAGGCATCTTGAGCCCTTAAAGTTTCTCCTGTCCTTTCGCTAACTCTACCCAGAACTGTCCTGTGCGATAAGTCACTTCTCTGTCACTGTCATTAAGGGCTTTGTAGTTAATAGATATTATTTAATAAGCATGGGGACCAGGTGGCCTCTATGCTCTGTTAGTCCGCAAACAATGATGAAGACTTTCACTGACGTATCCCCTGTGCCCATGAAACTAGTTACTCATTCATGCATGTCCTGTTTCCCAGCACCTACCGCAAAACCCTTTTAACTATGAAATTATCCCCTGGCCCCAAGGTGGTACAGGTGCAGCTGCAAATGCTTCCAAATCATCATCTCCCTTATTCCACCCTGTTAGTAAATTACCCTATAATAAACTGATCCATTGGCAACCCACTCCACTATCCTTGCCTGGAAAATCTCATGGACAGAGGAGCCTGGTGGGCTGCAGCCCATGGGGTCGCAAAGAGTCGGGCATGACTGAGTGACTAACACTTACTTACTTATTAAACTGATTCATTGACTCCATGGACCTGTTTGCCTCATTTTTGGTCTCAAGATGCCTTCTCAGTTTGGTGGGCACTTTTTAGTTCCCTCTGTCCTTCAACAACATGAGTGAGAAATACAGATAATTCTACCTTATTTAAACCACTTTTATTTCTGATATGACATTAAAATTAATGCTAAATAATACACAGATATGCCTCCAAACAACTGATACTGAGAAAATTACAGAAAGAAACAAACCAGTCCCATCAAAAATAGTAAAATAGAGAACAAGATGGCAGAGAAGTAGGTGGACGTGGAGTACATCTCTCTCCACGGATACATCAGGAATACACCTTCAGACATAGACGTGCATGCAGAACACCACCTGAGAGCGGACAGGAGTACCTGACCAGAAGAAAAGAATATATAGAACCGCGAAAAACATGGTAGAACAAGGAACTAGGGGGAAAACAGGAGTGTTACTAGGACTGGACCTGCCCTCTGCAGGTGGGGAACTGAAGCAGGGGTCTGATCCCCACATCGGGGCAACTGTCTGAGTGAGAGGAGAAACATTTAAGGGTGAGAGTGAAACAGCTGATCTGTGGCAGCCTACATGGAATGAGAATCAGAAAGTCCTTGCCGCAGCCGTACATACCCCGGACAGGGACGAGGGACCCCTGGAAGGTGCAGCTGCTGGGAGCTGGAGCTTGGGGAGTACGGAGGGATCACAGGGCGAGGGCTGCTGTTGACTGTGGAGACGGATTGAGGGGAGGTGAGGGAGGAGATTGTGGTGGGAAATGCCTGTGGAGGAAAGCGGGGCAGCCATGGAAGCAAGGTGATATTGATGAGTCATGAGTAGGGGTGGAGCCATCACCATAGCCTTTCTCTCCCCACGTGCCAGCATTGGCAGCTGAACAATAGAGAGGCTGGCCCATCAAATGCCTGAGGCACTGAACTACAGAGCAGGACCCCACCCAGGTGCTCCTTTAAGTGACTGATACACAGAACTACAAAGTAGGACCCCAGCTGGGGGGCGGAGGGAGCTCTATGTGCCTGATGCACCAAACAACAGAGAAGGACCCCAGGCAAGAGAGCCCTCTAAGTGCCTGAATGAGTGGAGCTACAGAGAAAGACTGGAGTGTATTGGCCAATACTGGTTTCCATACCCTTCTAAAGCACTACATTTCCTGCTGTCCTAACTGCCAACCCCCTGAGCACCTGGTGCTGCCAGAACCCCTGTGACCCAAGCAGCTGCACCATCTCCACACCTGGCCCTCACAGGGGCAAACCCAAGTCCTCCAGGGTAGCCTCAGGAGCAAACCCCAGTGGACGACCGACATGCAGAGGTGGAAATAAAACCACAGTTGAAACCCAGGGTCAGTGAGTCTACAGAAGAAGACCCAAAACCTTCCCACCAGCTGTACAACCTGCAAATTAAATCCACACGATCAACTAGGTAGACTCTGTGTCTACGGAATATATAAAAGGCCACTGAGAGCTCCCACAAAAGAAAACGCACTAGTTCTGATAGCTGTGGACACTGGAGATAAGAACACACAGGAGTAGGACCAGATTAGAATCTGAGCAGCCCCCACAGCAGGTCCAGAGATCAGCACAGTGTTGGAGGGCATCCTAGGGAAGTGAGGTGGACTGTGACTCCCAGAGAGGGAAAGGACTTCTGACAGCAGGGACTCAAGAAAAACATGTATTATTCTTATCTTTTGACTTGCTCTGTAGAGTCTTTCTGATTTTTTTCTTTTTCTTTCCTTTTTATCCCCCTCTGTTGTAGTGGTCGACTTTATTGGCACTATGAAATCTAATTAGGCTTTTGAGCTTTTATTTATCAGTCACATTTTTTATTGCTGTTATAAACCTCTGCCTCTACATTGGGCTTTTGCAGTTTTGTGGAGTTTTCCTTTTTTCCCTCTCTCTCTTTTTTTTAATGTTAATTTTTAAACCTATTATTATTTTTTCTACATTTATTCCTTTTTTGCTTTTTCTACTGTTCTTTTCCCCTTGCAGTTAATCTTTAATGTTATAAATCTTCTTAATCTGCCTCTATTTAACTTAGCATATCTATTCTTTCTTTCTTTTCTTCTTTCCCTTTCCTCTCAACATTTTGTTAGTTTTATTTTCATTGCTTTATTCCCCAATTGGCACCTTGCTCTAGTTTTGCTTTCCAGTTTGTGCTCCAGTTAGTTTTGTTCTGGCAGCTATAATTTTTGGTTTCTTTTGTTCACCGGGAAGATCTATTGCACTTTATTTTTGTTGGAATGTTTTGACTTTGCTTATGGGTATATATGTATATATGTATATTCAGTCACACTTTTTATTGTTGCTGTAAACCTCTGCCTCTACATTGGGCTTTTGAAGCTCTGTGGAATTTTCCTTTTTTTTTTTTTTGCCTTTTTCTTTCTTCTTCTGTTTCTTTTTTTCTTTTCTCTGTTTTATAATTTTTTAAAAAACTTACTATAATTTTTCTATTTATTCCTTTGTTTGCCTTTCCTACTGTTCTTTTCCCCTTGCAGTGAATCTTTAATGTATATAAATCTTCTTCATCTACCTCTATTTAACTTTGCATATCTATTCTTTCTTTTCTTTCCTCTCAACATATTGGTTAGTTTTGTTTTCATTGCTTTATCCCCCACTTAGCAACTTGCTTTAGTTTTGTTTTCCAGTTTGTTCTTTACTTAGTTTTGTTCTTATCTGGTAAATATAGCTTTTGATTTACTCTCTTTGCCAGGTCAATCTACTGTACTTTGTTTTTGTTGGACTGTTTTCACTTTGCTCATGGGTGTATATATGTATGTGTATATTCCATTATTTTAATTATTATTTGCCTGATTTTGTAACTGCCATTTGTCTGGGGTTCATCTTTGGTTTCTCATTTTCAGTTATTTGTTTTAATCTCACTTAATGCCATAACAAACCACTTGTGGAAACTTTGTTCATGACCAGAGATCAAGCTCTGAGCCTCTGGAGTGGGAGAACTGTCTCCAAGGCCCTAGACTACCAGAGAACTAACCCTATGGGGTCTCAGATAGTGAGAACTCACACAAAGGAAACCACCTGAATAGAAGACCCAGCATCACCCAACCACCAGTAGCACCCTGTGCAGGACAACTCGTCTAAACAACAAACAAAGCAAAAATACAAACCCAATCATCAGCAGACAGGATTACCACTTCACTCAGCCTTGCTATCAGAGGAAAAACAAACCAACAAACAAAAACTCAGCACAAATCTCACCCTATATGAAGCTTACACAAACCTCTGGACCAAACTTAGGAGGGCAGAAACCAAAAGGAAGAAAAAATTCAACCATGAAGCCTAGAAAAAGGAGACCTCAAACACAATAACTTAAAGAAAATAATGAGAAGGCAGAGAAATACCACACAAATGCAGGAACAAACTAGAAACACAGAAGTCCAAATAAATGAACAGGAAATAGGCAAATTACCTGAAAAAGAATTCAGAATAATGATAGTAAAGATGATCAGAAACCTCGAAAACAAAATGGAGAAAATGCAAGAATCAATTAACAAAGACCTAGAAGAATTAAAGAATAAACATACAGAGACAACACAATTACTGAAATTAAAAATACTCTAGAAGGAATCAATAGCAGAATATCTGAAGCAGAAGAATGAATCAGTGAGCTGGAAGAGAAAATGGCAGAAATAACTTCTGAAGAGCAGAATAAAATAAAAAGAATGAAAAGAATTGAGGAGAGTCTCAGAGACCTCTGGGACAATATCAAGTGCACCAATATTTGAATTATAGGGGTCCCAGAAGAAGAAGAGAAAAAGAAAGGGTCTGAGAAAATTTTTGAAGAGATTATAGTTGAAAATTTCCCCAACATGGAAAAAGAAATAGTCAATCAAGTCCAAGAGGCACAAAAAGTCCCATACAGGATAAGCCCAAGGAGAAACACACCAAGACACATACTAATCAAACTAACAAAGACTAAACACAAAGAAAGAATATTAAAAAGCAGCAAGAGAGAAGCAATAAGTAACATAAAAGGGAAACCCCATACACTTAACAACTAATCTTTCAGTAGAAACTCTGCAGGCCAGAAGGGAATAGCAGGATATATTTAAAGTATTGAAAAGGGAAAATCTACAACCAAGGTTACAGTACCTGGCAAGGATCTCATTCAAAATTGATGGAGAAATAAAAAGCTTTTCAGACAGCAAAAGTTAAGAGAATTCAGTACCACAAAACCAGCTTTACAATAAATGATAAAAGGACTTATATAGTCAAGAAAGACAAGAGAAGAAAAAAGATCTACAAAATCAACCCCAAATGATTAAGAAAATGACAATAGGAACATATATATCAATAATTACTTTAAATGTAAATGGATTAAATGCTCCAACCAAAAGACACAGACTGGCTGAATGGATACAAAACAAGACCCATATATATGCTGTCTACAAGAAACCCATTTCAGACCTAAAGACACATATTACCTGAAAGTGAGAGGAGGGAAAAATATATTCCATGCAAATAGGAAGCAAAAGAAAGCTAGAAAGCAAAGAAAGCTATTTTGTCATATCAGACAAAATAGACCTTAAAATAAAGAAGATTATAAGAGATAAGGAAGGACACTACATAATGATCAAGGGATCAATCCAAGAGGAAGACATAACAATTGTAAATATCTATGCACCCAACATAGGAGCACCTCAATATGACAAACACTAACAGATATAAAAGGAGAAATTGATAGTAACACAATAATAGTAGGAGACTTTAACACCCTACTCACACCAATGGACAGATCATCAAAACAGAAAATTAATAAGGAAACACAAGTCTTAAATGATACATTAGATGTGATGGATCTCATCGATACGTTCAGGACATTCCATCCAAATATAGACGAATACACTTTCTTCTCAGGTGCACATGGAACATTCTCCAGGATAGATCACATCTTGGGTCACAAATCAAACCTCAGTAAATTTAAGAAAATTGAAATCATATCAAGCATCTTCTCTGACCACAATGCTAAGAGATGCTATCAATTACAATAAAAAAGTTGTAAGAAACACAAACACATGGAGATTAAACAACACATTTCTAAATAACCAACAGATTACTGAAGAAATCAAAAAGGAAATAAAAAAATTTCCAGAAAGAAATGACAATGAAAACATAACAACTCAAAACCTATGGGATGCAGCAAAAGCAGTTCTAAGAGGAAAGCTTATATCAATACAATTCTATTTCAAGAAATAAGAAAAACATTGAATAGACAACCTAACTTTACACCTAAAACAACCAGAAAAAGAAGAACAAAAAACCCCAAAATTCATAGAGGGAAAAGAAATCCTAAATATCTGAGCAGAAATAAATGAAAAATGAAAGAAACAATAGCAAAGGTTAATAAAACCAAAAGCTGGTTCTTTGAGAAGATAAAGAAAATTGACAAGCCTTTAGCCAGACTCATCAAGAAAAAAAAAGAATAAAATCAACAAAATTAGAAATGAAAAAGGAGAGGTTGTAACAGACAATGTAGAAATACAAAGGATTATAATAAGAGACTATTATAAACAACTATATGGCAACAAAATGGCTAACCTGGAAGAAATGGACACCTTCTTAGAAAAGTTCAATCTTCCAAGACTGAATCAGGAAGAAATAGAAATTATGAACAACCCAATTACAAGCACTGAAATTGAAGCTGTGATCCAAAATCTCCCAAAAAACAAAAGCCAGATGGCTTCACAGGAGAACTCTATCAAACAGTTAGAGAAAAGCTAATGCCTATCCTCTAAAACTCTTTCAAAAAATTGCAGAGGAAGGAACACCTTCAAACTCATCCTACGAGGCCACCATCACCCCGATATGAAACCCAGACAAAGATGACACAAAAAGAAAACCAAAGACCAATATCACTGATGAACCTAGATGAGAAAATCCTCAACAAAATTTTAGCAAACAGAATTCAGCAATACATCAAAAGCTCATACACCATGATAAAGTTGGGTTTATTCCAGGGATGCAAGGATTCTTCAATACATACAAATCAATCAGTGTGATACACCATATTAACAAACTGAAAGATAGAAATGATATGATCTCAATAGACACAGAAAAAGCCTTTGACAAAATTTAGCACCCATTTATGATTAAAACTTCAGAAAATGGGCATACGAGGAACCTACCTCAACAGAGTAAAGGCCATATATGATAAGCCTACAGCAAACATCATTCTCAATGGTGAAAAACTGAAAGCGTTCCCCTTAAGATCAGGAATAAGACAAGGGTGTCCACTTTCACCACAATTAAACATAGCTTTGGAAATCCAAGCTACAGGAATCAGAGAAGTGAAAAAAAAAAAAAGGAATCCAGATTGGAAAAGAAGAAGCAAAGCTCTCACTGTTTGCAGATGACATGATACTGTACATAGAAAACCCTAAAGATAGTATCCAAAAATTACAAGAGCTAATCAGTGAATTTAGCAAAGTTGCAGGATACAAAATCAATACACAGAAATTACTTGCATTTCTATATACTAACAATGAAAAATCAGAAAGAGAAATTAAGGAATCAATCCCATTCATCAATGCAACAAAAAGAATTAAATATTTAGGAATACTCTTACCTAAGGAGACGAAAGAACTGTACAGAGAATTATAAGACACTGATGAAAGAAATCAAAGATGACATAAACAGATGGAGAGATATTCCATGTTCCTGGGTAGGATGAATCAATATTGTGAAAATGGCTATACTACCAAATGCAATCTACAGATTCAACGTGATCCCTATCAAATTATCAATGGCATTTTTTCACAGAACTAGAACAAAAAATTTCACAATTCATATGGAAACACAAAAGACTCCGAACAGCCAAAGCAATCCTGAGAAAGAAGAATGAAGCTGGAGGAAACAACCTGACTTCAGAGTATACTACAAAGCCACAGTCATCAAGACAGGATGGTAGTCACATAAAAGCAGAAATATAGACCAATGGAACAAAATAGAAAGCCCAGAAATAAATCCACGCACCTATGGGTACCTTGTTTTTGACAAAGGAGGCAAGAATATACGGGCAAAGATAGCCTCTTTGATAAATGGTGCTGGGAAAACTGGACAGATACATGTAAAAGAATGAAATTAGAACACTTCCTAACACCATACACAAAGATAAACTCAAAATGGATTAAAGACCTAAATGTAAGACCAGAAACTGTAAAACTCTTAGAGGAAAACATATGCAGAATGCTTGATGACATCAATCAAAGCAAGATCCTCCATGACCCAGCTACTAGAGTAACAGAAATAAAAACAAAAGTAAATAAGTGGGATCTAATTAAATTTAAAAGCTTTTGCACAGCAAAGGAAACTACAAGCAAGGTGAAAAGACAATCCTCAGAATGGGAGAAAACAAT
Source organism: Nanger dama (assembly GCA_917880005.1). NCBI lineage: Eukaryota > Metazoa > Chordata > Mammalia > Artiodactyla > Bovidae > Nanger > Nanger dama. The sequence goes on along the minus strand of CAKJTW010000001.1, from coordinate 62,120,469 downwards.
AGCAAATGAAACAACTGACAAAGGATTAATTACCAAAATATACAAGCAGCTGATACTACTCAATGTCAGAAAAACAATCCGATCAAAAAGTGGGAAAAAGACTTACACATTTTTCCAAAGAAGACAGACAGATGGTTAACAAGCACATGAAAAGATGCTCAACACCACTCATTATTAGAGAAATGCAAAACAAAACTAATGAGATATCACCTCACATTGGTCAGAATGGCTATCATTAAAGTCTACAAACAAATAAATGCTGGATAGGGTGTAAAGGGAACGCTCTTGTACTGTTGGTGAGAATGTAGATTGATACAGCCACTATAAAAGACGGTAGGGAGATCCATTAAAAAACTAGAAATAAAACCACTTTATGACCCAGCAATCCCATTCCTAGGCATATACCCTGAGGAAACCAAAACTGAAAAAGACACTTGTATGCCATTGTTCATCGCAGCACTATTTACAATAGCTAGAACATGGAAGCAACCTAGATGTCCATCAACAGATGAATGGATAAAGAAGTTGTGGTACATATACACAATGGACTATTACTCAGCCATAAAAGGAACACATTTGAGTCAGTTCTAATGAGGTGGATGAAGTTAGAACCTAATATACAGAGTGAAGTGAGTCAGAATGAGAGAAATAAATATCGTATTCTAACACATATATACATAATCTAGAAAAATGGTACTGAAGAATTTATTTACAGGGCAGCAATGGAAAAACAGACAGAGAACAGACTTATGGACACGGGGAGAGAGGAGGAGAGGGTGAAAGGTACGGAAACAGTAACATGGAAACTTAAACTACCATATTAAAATAGCCAACAGGAGTTTGTTGTATGGCTCAGGAAGCTCAAACAGGGGCTCTGTATCAGTCTAGAGGGTTGGATGGGGTGGGAGATGGGAGGGAGGTTCAAAAGTGAGGGGATATATGTATACCTAGAGTACATCATGAGAAATGCTGGGCTGGAAGAAGCACAAGCTGGAATCAAGATTGCGGGGAGAAATATCAAAAACCTCAGATATGCGGATGACACCACCCTTATAGCAGAAAGTGAAGAGGAACTAAAGAGCTTCTTGATGAAAGTGAAAGAGGAGAATAAAAAGGTTGGCTTAAAGCTTAACATTCAGAAAACGAAGATCATGGCATCTGGTCCCATCACTTCATGGGAAGTAGATGGGGAAACAGTGGAAACAATGTCAGACTTTATTTTGGCAGGGCTCCAAAATCACTGCAGATGGTGACTGCAGCCATGAAATTAAAAGACGCTCACTCCTTGGAAGAAAAGTTATGACCAACCTAGATAGCATATTCAAAAGCAGAGACATTACTTTGCCAACAAAGGTCCATCTAGTCAAGGCTATGGTTTTTCCAGTGATCATGTATGGATGTGAGAGTTGGACTGTGAAGAAAGCTGAGTGCCGAAGAATTGATGATTTTGAACTGTGATGCTGGAGAAGACTCTTGAGAGTCCCTTGGACTGCAAGGAGATCCAACCAGTCCATTCTGAAGATCAGTCCTGGGTGTTCATTGGAAGGATTGATGCTAAAGCGGAAGCTCCAATACTTTGGCCACCTCATGCAAAGAGTTGACTCATTGGAAAAGACTCTGATGCTGGGAGGGATTGGGGGCAGGAGAAGGGGATGACTGAGGATGAGATGGCTGGATGGCATCACTGACTCGATGGACATGAGTCTGAGTGAACTCCGGGAGTTGGTGATGGACAGGGAGGCCTGGCATGCTACGATTCATGGGGTTGCAAAGAGTCAGACATGACTGAGCAACTGAACTGAGCCGATAGGATCTGAAACCATGATTCTTCTAGAAGACAACATAGGCATTACTCACTCTTGGAATGGAGTGACCAAGCAAAGAAACAGAAGGTGCCTGGATCCCTGACAAATGTGAGCCACCATATGCATGCATCTACATTTTCCAAATTTGGTGGGGGTGGGGGGGAGGGGCAGTGAACTTATATTACTTGGATATTTAAAGTTACACCCATCACAACCCAAGTCTTATCATCTCTAGGTAATACCGTCAGCCACTCAGTTTTTGACCCCAAGCTTTTCTCATTCACAGATTCAGGCCATCAAGGACAGGAACGTGCCACTGCTGAAGGACACCGTGATGGGGTGGCCAGGCAGGGGTGGGAAGTTAGAGTCCCCTAATTTCCATGGAGCCAGTGCTTGGACAGGGCTGGGCCACTTGGCATACCTGCCTGCCTGCAGTCCACAGAACAAAGGCAATGTCCTGCCTGTCCTTCAGGATGTGGTCACAGCTGTAGGTCTCCTGACACCACTTTAGCTCAACTTCCATCCTAAACTGATGTCTTGTCAGGGGCCTGGAGGTAGACCCCAACTATCTCTTCTTTTCCTCAGATTTTTAGGTTTAGAGCTAGGTCAGCTGGCATGAGTGTACAGAAGATCTGAACCCAAGGCTCCCAGAGGAAAAACCTTCTAACTTTTCAGTTTAAAAGTCTAGCTCCAAGTGCTTGCTTCTTGTTGAGCGACCAAAAAGAATGACTCTGAATTTCTGAACATTTCATAACCAATCTGAATTTCTATTTCGCCATTTATAAAGACATTACCCCCTGCTCATTCTAACTGGTAAAGTGGTTACAAGAGATTGATTTAGGAATGTAGAGGAAGGTGACAACACGATATTGGGTTTTGTATCCCCAAAGGGCCTGGGACATAGTTAATCCTCTTTAAATATTAGTGGAGGGAAGACAAATGTAAGGAGTTACTTTTATTTAGTACTTCTTGTGGTAAGAAGATGGTCATAGGTACACACACACACAAAAAAAAAAAATCACACAATTTTTCTGCATGAGAGTCAACTGTGGGTGGCAAATAACCTAGGAACAAACTTAAATTCTAGTCCAGAGCAGACCCAAAGGCTGGCCTCTGTTCAGTTACACTATAGAACAGGTCAGAGTCCATTACAGAAAGTGGCTCTTTATAACCAAATGATTTCCCACCCATAGGTTCTGCCTCTTTTCAAGCAATATATCTGATAGAATAAAATTCCAGTTGGAAGAAAGGAGGAAAAGGAAGGGAAGGTGGGAGGGAGAGTGGGAGGGAGGAACTGACTTCTAGTAAATTCACAAATCCCTTAGAGCTTATTAAAAGGAGATTTGACTTACTACCTTTAAAAGATCACAATCTACTGATAAATTTTGAGTCAGAAGGCCTGTGAGACCAAATGGAGATAAGGGGACTTTGGGGAGAGAGAAAGAGATAAGAATGCTATTTTGACAAACAAAAAGGATATCCTTGTTTTAATCCAGTAGTTTTTCAATTCAAATATTAGCTGAGAATCCAATGGGTTTGTCATCTCTTTAACATTTATTCATTACATAAAGCACATTGTTCTGCACACAATGTGAAATTCAAAACTGAATCTACCCCTCCTAACTGGGTAACTCCAGACTGGAGGCAAGGTATGTACCTAAACAACTCCAGTGTGAGGCAGCCAGGGAGACACTGGTCCCAGAGGTGTGTCTAGATGTTTGGCATCACAGAAGGCAAAAGACATGTTAGTTCTGGGTCAAGGTGGTTATGACCAAACCTTGAAAGTGGAGTGAGGAGACATGAGAGAAAAGAGTTCCAGGCAGAAGGCACGGCCTAAATAAAGGCCAAGTGCGTGGAAACACAGGCTTTGAACAAAGACCCCAAAGTAGTTATATTTGCCAGGAATATATTAATAGGCCACATGAAAAGGAGAAATATAAAAAGGCTTGGTTTGGATGAAAGTAAGAAAGACTTTAAATGACAACAGAGTCTGAGCCAAAGGCAGAACTGATAGGGACGTGGAAGGCTCTAAGCGAGGAAGGTAGGGATCAGACCAGGCAGGATGGATGAGAAGGAAAGGCAGAAAGAGATGCAGGAGTCAGGAAGGCACCTGCAAGAATCCAGGGTGGGGAGCTGACTGCTAGTTCTTCGTGAGCAAGTACTGAGTCTTGAGGGATCCAGGTGGCTCAGCGGTAAAGAATTCACCTGCCAGCCAGTGCAGGAGATGGGTTTGATAGCTGAGTAGGGAAAATTCCCTGGATGGGGAAATGGCAACCTACTCCAGTATTCTTGCCTGGGAACTTCCATGGACAGAGGAGCCTGGTTGGGCTACAGTTCATGGGGTCCCAAAGAATCAAACACGACTGCATGACTGGGCACACATGCTGAGTCTTGAGCCCTGAAATCAGCTGGATATGAGGCTTACTCAAAACCCCAGGAAACAGGGAAGGTAGAGTGGTCAACAGGAGACTGAACAGAGGGGAGTGAGAAGGGTGCAAAGTCAGAAGGTGAATGAGGCAAGCACAGAAGAGGCCACAGAATGGAAGTTGCCCGGGACTTGATGGAGCAGCCTGGAGGCCTGGCAGAGCTAGAGACTGTCGGGAAAGCAGAAGAGGTCATAGAGTGACCCCAACAGCACTCACCCGTCTGGAGCAAATTAAAAAGCAAATTGGAACTGGCTTAAATAAAAGAGACTCCCATCACTGCCACTTCCAATATTGCCTTGGTCGTGGGGTCTGCAGATGGCAGAGCAAGCAGGTATGTCAATCTGTGCTCCATCAATATGAATTTTCAATGGCATCATGTTGACAGCCAGCAGCTGACACATCACCACCCTCTGCTGAAGCATCTCTGAAGCCCTGGGAAGGCTTTTCCTAAAGCCAAGGCAAGGACAGGACCACCTCCTTGGCTGTAGAAAGTGGAGGACGTTAAAAAATAAAGAAAGAAAAATAAAACACATTCTCACATACATCATCTCACTTTATTCTCATCTTAGGTGAGAGGCACAAGGCAGGTATTCTTATCCTCATTGTAATCCAAAGAAACTGAGGTCTGGACAAATCAGGAGGTTTGTCTAAGACCATGGAGCTACATATCTATGCATCATCAACTCAACGGACATGAGTCTGAGCAAACTCTAGGAGACAGTGAAGGACAGGGAAGTCTAGTGTGGTGCAGTCCATGGGGCCGCCAAGAACTGGATACCACTTAGCGACTGAACAACAACAGGGTAGTTATGTAGTGGTGGAGCATGATGACCTACGTAAGCCATTGCAGCCTGAGGCGGCAAGGCTGCCCAGAACACTGGGCATTTGCTGGCTGTGTAGACATTCCCTCCCAGCTCCTTCAGAACCATGATCAGCCTGGGGAGAGGTTGGAAGTGGGGTACACCAGCAGACAAGTAGGGCTCGCTTCAAAGAGAATGTGGAAACTGGCACAGTGAACTATCTTTCCCTCCTTCATTCCTACCCTCCATCCCTCCCTTCCTTCCACAAGTACCTGCCAAGGATCACATGACCACTCACCCCTCCAAAGGTCCCTACCCTCAGGAACCCCACTGCCTTGCCTTCTTATCCTGCTCAGCATTTCCCACATTGTCTTCCCAACTGAAACATACCATCATTCACTTCTCAGCCTCTTGAGATCCACAGGAGGGAGGAAATTCAAGTGGAGGTTAGGACATCTGAGCTGGCCTTAAAGTGTGAGTAGGAGGTAATCTCTGGATACAAGCAAAGGCGTAGAGATACCTCAGGGCATGGAATGCTCTGGTAACAGGAGTTCTGTAGAGCTTGGGGTCAGTGGTGGCATAGGGGTACAGAGGAGCTACTGAAGATGAGGAGAGAGCAGGCCTTCAGAGATCACCTAAGGAATGCCTCTCACTCCACAGACCCTAGAAAGCCATCAGAGAACTCTAGGCAAAGGAGTGGTAAATCATTTCAGTGCTTGGAAGGACAACTCTAGTAACTGCATGGAAAAAAAGAGGATCGTACAGGGTGTTGCAAACATTTCAGGAAGAGTAGAAGAGAACCTGGGCCATGAGGGGTTAGTAGAAGAGGTGGCACGGAGTCCTTCTTAAGGAATTGTATCAAAGCAGTCAATCCTAAAGAAAATCAACCCTGAATGTTCATCGGAAGGACTGATGCTGAAACTGAAGCTCCAATAATTTGGCCACCTCATGTGAAGAGCCAGCTCATTGGAAAAGACCCTGATGCTGGGAAAGATTGAAGGCAGGAGGTGAAGGGGACAACAGAGGATGAGATGGTTGGATGGCATCACCAACTCAATGGATAAGAGTTTGCTCAAACTCCAGGGAATGGTGGAGGACAAGGAAGGCTGGTATGCTGCAGTCCATGAGGTCACAAAGAGTTGAACATGACTGAGCGACTGAACAACAATCAAAGCAGAAAAATACGCTTTCCAGGTGCAGGTGGGGGTCCAGGGGGCCTCATGGGTCCTGCTCAACCTTCATCCCCAGGCAAGCTCTCCTCTTTTAAGGTGTACAGTCATGCCCATTGAGTCGTCTTCAGAATGAAGGCCACTCAGGACCCCCAAACTCTCTGCGCATTCAAGGTCAGCCCAACAAACAGTACCTGATGTGTGTCTCTAATCACAAAAAGACATCTGGGATTTCCCCAAACAAGCCCTGTGCTTTACCACCTCTGCACACTATCTCCATTCCTTCTGCCTAGAACACCTTTTCTTTACATTTCCACTTATAGGAATCCTACCAATCTTTCTGGTCCCAGTGTCCCCCTCATCAAAACCTTTCTCAATCCCCCAATCCAAATGAATTTCCCTGCAGAGCACAAGGCTTTGCCTACAACTGTGTTAATTATGCGTCTGCCTCCTTGAATGCTTACCTTCTCCTTTGTGATCCACCTGTCCCACTGAAATACCCCTGGGCTGTGTTTCATTCTTCTTTCATGCTAACATGCCAACTGACCAATCTAACACAGTGATGGATCCATCCTGATGTCACTGACCCTCCACCTGTATGTCTGTCAACAATAAACTAGGTGGGCAGGCATGTCCATGAGTCTCTCTCCCCATAAATGAGAATGTGAAACCAAAGTCGAAGCCCTACAAATGGGCCAGAACTAGGTCACTGGAGGGATGCTCTCTCAGTATCCTCACTCAGGTCCTGCACCTCCTGAGCCGTAGCATAAAGCCTCATCATTTTAGAGCTCCAGCCTTCTACCTCAGCACAGGTGGACACAGTTCCTTCTCTTAGGGGCTTACTAACTTGTGTAAGAGTTAAGATCCACACACAGAGAAGGGCCTTTCCTTTCTCAGGGAGCTGGCAGTTCGACATGAGTGGTTTGTAAACCTGTACTACATAAGGCAACATGATGAAGAGCTCACTTCAAGCTTGGATGGTCATGGATGATTTTACGAGGGCTGTGGGCATCTATCCCACCTTGGAGTAGTGCTAAAGGCTGTCTTTGGTCAGAAGGGAAGAAGTGGAAGACCCACCCAGTTGAGGTCAGGATAATAAGACAAAAGTCAGAACAGAGAACAGATCACTTTGGCTGGAACAGCCAATCTATGAGGAAAACTGAGGGATAAGGCTGGAAAGATAGGTTAAGACCAGCTTGGGGTGGGTCTCAGATACCCGGTAATAGGGATCCAGTGAAGTTCCCTGAGTAAGAGCACCTGGTGAGGCATCTTTTTAAGGTATTTTAATAGGTTAGTTGCATAGAAGGTATATTGGCTTGAAAAAGATCTGATATCTTGAACAAACTTAAGATGTCTGTTATAGCAGGATACTATAAGATAATGGAAATAAAGTAGACTAGGAGAGATGAAATAAAAATAGGAACACTTCAAAATAAAACATCTGCTAAAGGTTTGTGTTCCTTGTGTACCAGGTATCTACTACCTCTGGCACCATTTTCCCTGAAGAACCAGAGTGAGACAAACTCACAAACTACACAAAGTCCTCTGCCAGGAAGTACCCAAAGCCCCACTATGGTTTTATTGGTGGAAAACCAGGCAGTGGGTAAGAAACCTGGCTCGCTCTGGTCATTTTTCATTCAGGGACTAGCCGAAGTCGTCTTCTAATCTTCAGCCAATGGATTTTATTCAATGCGAAAGCCACTAAATTAATTTTTTAACATAATAAGAGTAGAAATTGTCAATTTTAGAAGCACAGATGCGAATTTCCCTGCACAGGAGAGAATATGAATCCTATTAGTTAAAAATAGCAGTTGTACTCACTTTCCCCCACATGCTAATTTTAATAAACTTACTCTGAAATTAGCCTGCCACTAGGAAGATAGCTGCTCATCAAAGATGTTCCCAGGAAGCAGGAAGCTTGCCTTGCAGGAGTTCAAGCACTCCCAGGAAACTCAGAACAATGCAGAATTCTAAATGGAACGTCTACTCCTCACCAGACCTGGTCACCTCCCACCTCTCTGTCACACCCAGCACCACCACTCTCTAGCCACAGCTGAGGGTCATCTTGGACTCGTTCTATTGCGTCTTCCCAATCAACTTGGCTATGAAATCCTGTATGTATCTTCCTTTAAAATCTATCTCATAGACATCCCTTTTTCTCTAATCCTCACTGATGCTGTATCCTCTTATCACTTTATTTATTCAAATATCCAAGCAGTCACATATTCTACATTCATTGAGTATCTACAAAGGGCAAGGTCCAGTGGCAAGTTGTAAGGTCACAATAACACATGGTCCTTACCTTCAAGGAGTTCAAGATCTTTTGGGTCCAGTGGAGACAGAGGCAAGTCAAAGGTTGGTTAAAGAACCATATGATAAATGGTATGACTTAGGTGCAGTAGAGGTAATTGGGAATATTGATGGTAACAGAAAAGACTAGATTTCTGGTAGCTCATCTCCACTTATCTTGCCCTGATTTTGAGGACAGCTACCAAATTTGTCTTTATATCCTTACTGCCTGGCACAGTGCCTTGTGAATGACAAAGGCTCAGTGCTTGTTGAGTTCAGTGGAAACAAATCTTTCCCGAGTATTTTCATCAACTTACACTCTAGCTAAAAAAGCTTTCAGTGACTATTGCCAGCTACATCAGAGCACACTCTTCCATCTTGCTTTTAAAGTTGTTTGCCATCTGGTCTACTCTGGCCATCCAACCTCCATTTCTGCTATACCTCAATGCACTGCTGCTGCTGCTGCTGCTAAGTCACTTCAGTCATGTCCGACTCTGTGCAACCCCATAGACAGCAGCCCACCAGGCTCCCCATCCCTGGGATTCTCCAGGCAAGAACACTGGAGTGGGTTGCCATTTCCTTCTCTAATGCATGAAAGTGAAAAGTGAAAGGGAAGTCGCTCAGTCTTGTCCGACTCTTAGCCATCCCATGGACTGTGGCCCATCAGGCTCCTCCATCCATGGGCTTTTCCAGGCAAGAGTACTGGAGTGGGGTGCCGTCGCCTTCTCCGACCTCAATGCACTAGCTTTAGCCTTTAGCTAGAGCATTCCCTCAAAGGCCAACCACCAGTTCAGTGCTCAGGGCTGCTTCCTGTCATCTTCGCCCACGCCCTCTTCACTCAAAGGTGAGGGACTCAGTTCCAATTCTTCTTTAAGACATTTCCCACTTCTTCAAGACTCACCAACTGCCTGTATATGTATCTAAGATCAATTGTTCATTATTGTGCACTGCTTCTTCGTTTAATAATAATATCCATATGAATGATGCTTTGAAATATTAAATGATACTCTATTCAAAATTCCTGTAACTCCTCCTCTTTTTCTCCCCACATATCCCTCTCTCTCTTAAAAGCCAGACAATCTGCATTCAAGTTCCAAGGAAGAGAGCACTCCGCAGAACACTGGAAGCAAAGCACCTGACTTTTCAGCTTAGAAAGCCTGATCCTTAAGACACCAGAGCACAGAAGAGTCTCTCCAGTTTCTCGCTCCCCGTGGTCCTCCAAAAGACTAGAAAAGATCTCCAGTTGAGAAAAGGCAGACAGAGTGCAAGGGAGGAGAGAGCCTGGATATCAGCGAGTGTCTAAGAATGAACACTAATCACCCTGGTGTGGGGAGAACAGAGTAAGAACAGCAGGCCTGAGGTTTGTATGTGGGGCGTAACTAGTTGTGACAGAAACGTGGTAAGTGGGGAATTAGTCACTCTCTCTATAGCAATAGCTGTCTTGAATATCCATTCCCCCTCCCTTTGAAAGATTTAGGTTTATTGATGTATAATTTACATAGAGGAAAAAATCATTCTTTTGAGGCATACCGATCTACGGATTTTATCAAACTTATATAGTCATCCAGTCATCAATACAACCAAGGCATAGACTATGTTCATCACTTCAAAAAGCTGTCTCATGTTCCTTTGCAGTCAGTCTGCTCACCCACTCCAGGCTCTGGCAACCACTGATTGGCTTTTTGTCCTTTTAGTTATGCCTTTTCAATAACTTCAAATTGGTGGAATATTACAGCCAGGGCCTTCTTTTACTTGCCATGTTTTTGTATGCATCAGTAGTCCATTCCATCTTAATACTAAACAGGATGTAGCAATGACACGGATGTAGCAATTTATCCACTCACTAGTTTTGAACGTTGTTGTGTTTTCAGTTTTCAGCAATTTTAATAAAATTGAAATAAACATTCACATATAGGATTTGAAATAAACATTCACATATAGGATTTTGTGTGGACATGTGTCTTCATTTCTCTTGAATCAACATCTAGGAGCAGGATTGCTGGGTTGGGTTAGGTGTCGATTTGACTTTATGAAAACTTACAAACCTGTTTTCAAAAGTGGTCGTACCACGTTATACTTCTCTAGCAAGAGAAGTATAAGTGTCGCTAAGAGTTGGACACGACTGAACAACTTCACTTTCACTTTTCACTTTCATGCATTGGAAAAGGAAATGGCAACCCACTCCAGTGTTCTTGCTGGGAGAATCCCAGGGATGGGGGAGCCTGGTGGGCTGCTGTCTATGGGGTCGCACAGAGTTGGACAAGACTGAAGCAACTTAGCAGCAGCAGCAGCCGCAGCAATGCAGGAGACTTTCTGTCACTCTGCCTCCTGTCAACACTTGGTTTTTCCATTTTTTATTTGTGAGTCTGCTTTTCATTCGAATAGATGTATTTTGTAGCATCTTGCGTGTGTGTGTACTCAGTCGCTCAGTTGTGTCTATTTTGCAACCACATGGACTGTAGCCCACCAGGCTCCTATGGCCATGGGATTATTCAGGCAAGAATACTGGAATGAGTTACCATTTCCTCCTCCAGGGGATCTTCCCCACCCAGGGGTCAAATCCATGTTTCCTGTGGCTCCTACACTAGCAGGAGGATTCTCTACCACTGAGCCACCTGGGAAGACCCTTGTGGTATCTTACTGTGGCTTTAATTTACATCTTTCTGATGACTGGTAATGCTGAGTATCCATTCATATGTTTATTTGCCATTTGAATCTCTTCTTCAGTGAAGTGTCTGTTAACTCTTGCACATTTTAAAAATTAGGTTTTTTTTTACTATTGCATTGTAAGAGTTCTTTATATATTCTGGATATAAGATACGTGTTATGCCCAAAATTTCTCCCAGTCAGTTTGTCTTTTCATTTTCTTAACAGAGTCTTTCAAACAGTAGACTTTTAAAAATTGTGATAAAGCCCATTTTATCCTTTTTTTTTCTTTTATAGTTTGTGTTTTCTGACTTTTAAATAGAACACTCCCAAATTTAAGTTGGGTACATCCAGCTTAAGATGACACTTCCTAGCCTCCTTGCAGCTAGATGTAGCCTTGTGATGATGCTCAGACCAATGGGGTACAAGAAGTGATCCCTAATTAAAGAAAAGTAAGCAGATCATCCCTAATTAAAGAAAAGCCCTTTGCCCTGAGCTTCCCCTTTCTCTCTCTCTCTTTCCCCTACTTATGGGTTGGGACAAATCATGGCAATCACCCAGCTTTAACTATATAGTTGAGGATCACCCCCTCAAAAAATAGTAGAGAAACAAGATGGAAGAAACCTGGGTTTTTAAATAACATGTGGAGCAGGGCTGTCCTCCTAGACTGGACCACATACTGTAACACAAAAAGACCTAAATATCATTGGGGAGTAGGTATCTTTTTCAAGTGGTTTAGATTTTACCCTAACAAATACACTCTTCTTTCTTAGAAAGTAAAAATAATCCCCAATTCCCTGGACCCAGCTTGGTGTGGTGTGGTATGTCTATGCAGAAAACTGCACCATAGTTTCTCAAAGTTTTCCTTAGTTCAGGAGTGATTCAGGGACAGCAGAACATGATCAAAGCTACCCACCTTGGGCAAGAGAGCAAAGTCCCCCATGCCCAGAGCAGTGAAGGAGCAGTATACCACCTTGCTCTTCACTCACCCAGGATAGCATGGGTGTGGGACAGACACCAAAGGGCCAGAAGAGAGGAATAAGGGAGGAATAAGGAACAGTGATCAGCAATGACCAGTGACCAGATACCAGACTGAAATAAGGTGAGTATGGCTAAACAAAAATAGTCTAGACCAGATGTGTGCCCCTCCACACCATCACTCCTGCCAGTGGGGTGATATGCTAGTAAACACTACTTACTTACAATGGCTAGATACTACTAACTCCCTCTAGAACTCAAATACAAGTTCAGGAAGAGGTGTGACTCCAGTCCAGATTATGTTTCCACTCCCCTTCCAATGGGAGTTTGTAACCAAAATTAAAATGTTATAACAAAATAAAGAAGTTTTTGTTTCATGAACATCTAAGTTGGTATCCTGAGGTCCACCCTCACTACATTGATATTTGCTGAACACTTACTGCTTGACAAAGAGAACAAAGCACTAACAAGCATGATTTCATTGGAGCCTCAAAATAAGAGCACCTACATGGCATGTACTTTACGATCCCGTCTAAGGACGAGAAAAATGAGACTTGGAGGAGTTGCACAGTGTGGTGATTCTATCAACCTCAATTCCCCTTCTTCTGGCAAACAGTCCCACTGCCCTAGTCCAATCACAGTCCATGTGACCTGGGCAGGGCCCCATGGACAAGACCCCAGACAGATCATTACACCCCTGAGCAACTTCTCCAGGGCAGGTAAGGGACATAGGTGGGTTCAAAGGGAGTGATTCCTTTTTATGGGACCTCTGGCATGAGAGTTTCTGTCTCTCCCTCTGGACTTGAAGGGTGGGAGGATGATATCAGGCAACAAGCAGACCCAAAGATGGAAAGAAAGCTCCATTTGAGTGGTCTGAAGGCTGAATCCAGGTGTGCCCCATGCCGCGCCATCTTGGAATGATTATTCATGTCAACTGCATTAGTTTGCTAGAGGCTGTTAACACAACGGAGAAGGCAATGGCACCCCACTCCAGTACTCTTGCCTGGAAAATTCCATGGATGGAGGAGCCTGGAAGGCTGCAGTCCATGGGGTCGCTGAGGGCTGGACACAACTGAGCAGCTTCACTTTCACTTTTCACTTTCATGCATTGGAGAAGGAAATGGCAACCCACTCCAGTGTTCTTGCCTGGAGAATCCCAGGGACAGGGGGATCCTGGTGGGCTGCCGTCTATGGGGTCGCACAGAGTTGGACATGACTGAAGCGACTTAGCAGCAGCAGCTGTTAACAAACTGCATAAACTGGGTGGCCTGAAACAGCATAAATTAATTTCTGATAGTCCTGGAGGTTAGAAGACTAAAATCAAGGTGTAGGAAGTGCCAGGCTCCCCAGTAAGACTCAAGAAGAAGACCCTTCCGTGCCTCTCCCTAGCTTCAGGTGGCTGCCAGCATTCTTTGGCATTTCTTGGCTTGTAGCAGCATAACTCCAACCTTTGCCCATCACACAGCTCTCCTTCCTCTGTCTTCACATCATCTTCTCTTTTCACATCTCTGCACTCCAATTTCCTTCTTCTTACAAAGACACTGGTCATTGGATTAGGAGCCCACTCAAATGACTTCATCTTAACTTGATTACGTCTGTAAAGATCTTATTTCCAAAATAGGTCATATTCACAGGGATTGGGGGAAGAGGATAGGACTTGAACATATCTTTTGGGGACACTATTCAAACCAAAATATTAGTCAATAAATTCCTTCTGAGCTAAATTTCCTTGGGTTGGATATCTGACCATTTGCACCAAGAAAAAGTAGAGTCATGATGTATGTCCAGATCTCGGTTAACAAATAAGACCTAAAGTCACACCCTTAACCACAGGCTCAGACTGTAAGCCTCTTCTACTTCTCTACCCCAATGTCAGTGGCTCAACTTTGGGTGGAGGCCCAGGGTTAACAGGGCTTCCTAGATGGCTCAGTGGTAAAAATCCACCTGCTGATGCAGGAGATGCAGGTTTGATCCATGGGTTGGTAAGATTCCCTGGAGGAGGAAATGGCAACCCACTCCAGCATTCTTGCCTGGGAAGTCCTGTGGACAGAGGAGTCTGGAGGGCCACAGTGCATGAGGCTGCAAAGAGTCAGACAGGACTGAGTGACTGAGCATACACACCCGGTCACTGAATATATAACATGCTCAAGGAATACAGGACTGATTGCTATCTAATTAATTAACCAAAATTCAAATAGCAAGATTGAATTGGGCATGGTTTATCATAGGAAGCCAGCTGACAGATGACCAGGATTTTTATGTTAGAAATAAAGTTATGGATTGTCTGCACGACTGCATTTCAAGACGTCCTCTTGTATTTGAAAGCTCAGCTCAGGTGGTGATGAGAAGATGGTTTCCCCCCCCCAGACATTTAATTTCCAGAACAGAACAGCATCCACGCTTCGTTCATGTGCATGGCTGTGTTTACTGCAGGGCCTGACAGAAGGCTGTAGTTTCAGCTTGTTATACTGAAAATATGAAAATAAAACTGATCTCTATAGGGTCATTTAAATGAAAGCTGCTTTCTAGAGGCAAACCGGGAAGCAAACTGATTGAAAGAGAGCACAGAGCCCTGGGCAGGAAGGGCGATGGGGTGTGGACTCAGGGCAGGAGGGAGGGCCAGGGATATCTGCAGAAATAGGTGGGCGCCTGTCAAAAGCCCATTTGATCTGGGTCACATGTCTGGTGATATCTTCCCCCAGTTCCTTGCACTGGCTTCCAAAGTCACTTTCAAAACCACTAGACACTGACCATTGTAGCTGTTGTTTCGTCACTAAGTCATATCTGACTCTTTGCGACCCTATGGACTGTAGCCGGCCAGGCTCCTCTGTCCATGGGATTTCCCAGGCAAAAATGCTAGAGTGGGTTGCCATGCCCTCCTCCAGGGGATCTTCCTGACCAAAGGACTGAAACCCTGTCTCCTGTATTGACAAGAAGATTCTTTATCACTGAATCACCAGGGAAGTCCCACCCACTGACCATACTCTTCTCTGAATCCTACTTGCATGAGTCCCAGATGATGTCTCTACACCAGACTCAGTGTACACTCATGGGCAGGAAATGGTCAGGGAAACACCTGAGGAGCCCTGTTTGTGAGAAAAGCAGATTTGGAGGGGGCTATAGCCCTGGCACTTTCATTCATTAAGGTAATTGGTTTCCCATGGTTGCCACAACAGATCACTGCAAGTTGGGTGGCTTTTCACACAGAAATGTCTCTCTCACGATTGTGGAAGCCAGAAGTCCAAAATCAAGGTGTTGGCAGAACTGGTTCCTTCTGGAGACTCTGAGGGACAACCTACTCTGAGCCTCCTCCAGCTCCTGGTGGCTGCTGGCAGTCCTGGCATCCCTGGGCTGTCACTGCCCAGCTCCCCATTCTACCTCTATCTTCACAAGGGCTTCCTCTCTGTGTGTCTCTGCTTCCCCACAGCCTTCTGCCTTGCAGCTCTGTGTCTCAAATCTAAGAACACCAGTCCCTAGATTTAGGGCCCACTCCTAAATCCAGGATGATCTCATCTTGGGATCCTTAGCTGATTTTATCTGCAAAGATCCTGTTTCCAAAAAGGTCTTATGACAGCTACTGGGACCCTAAGACTTAGATATATACATGGTGGAAAGAATACAATTCAATGCACTACACTGGATCTAGGGAGAGACCCAGAAATTTCCATTTCCTCCCCAAATTCCAGTGACTCTTTGTACTCTTTATTCCCAAAATGCCTCTGATAATCTGTAGATCATACTCTGAGCAATACTTATCCAATTGCTGAGGCTTCAAAGATAAATAAGACACAGACCCCTCCCTTCGAGAACCTGCTCTCTAGGGCAAAGATACACACAGATGAACTGGTGATTACGACACAAAGTGTGGCCTAGTGACCTGAGCTCTGGAGTCAAACAGACCAAATTCTGCCCCTTCAGATGTGAGGCTCTGAGCAAGTTCCTTAGCCTGTCTGAATTGCGGTTTATTTATCTGTAAAATAAGAACTAATTTCTACCTTATACATGGTGGATGGACTTAAGGAACAGCTTTTGGCTATGATGAAGTTGGGAAGCATTCTGCATTCATTTTCACACCCCACAGCCTCGAGTTGTGTGTCCTCCGTGTCCTTAGCTGTAATAAATGTCTGAAGGCAAGACGGCAAGTGCCCTGGAGATACACAGCTCGGACAGGCAGGAAAACTCTGGAAAGACCCCTTTCTGGATCTTGACTTATTCTCCAAGTATACTTTTGAGGACCTACTGTGTATGGAGCTCAGTGTGTAGGCACCTGGAACAAAGCCAAATAAAACACATAGCCCAGTGGGGAGACCAGAAGGCTGCAATACCATGTGGTCGGTGCAAGGTAGAGGCATTCTGGATCCAGGACAGCCATGTCAGGAAGTACTTCCTTCTTTGATCTCACATCCTTCATATTCCACCTTTCAGGATTATCTTAGTGTTTGTGGTGTGACACTCTTCCCACACTATACTATACATGCTTAAGGAGTTCTCTGAGGGCAGAAGGGGTTGTCTTTTTCTCAGCCACTGCATTCCAAATACAGAGCGATGTACCTGACCCCTAACAGTCATTCGACAAGAATTTGCTGGAGTAGTGAACATTCTGCTTATTTCAGAGCTCAGCACTAGACTTCCGAGAAGAACCACCTCCAGCTTCCTCCATTACTGGGTCTGATTCTCCATGGGCCAAGAGAGAAGATCTCCAGTCTCTGTCCCCTGACAGAGGAGATGCAGACAGATTGCTCAACAATGTATCATAATATTGTGCAGCTCTTACAGACTGAGAGTGGACAAGCTAAACTTGACACTTGAAGCCATGACATCCCATTCCTCTTCAGAAATACAATGTTTTGCACACTAGACATGAAATACTGTTATTAGACTGAGCTGGAGGCCCAGGAAATAATTAAAGGGGAAAGACGGTACAAGTGTTCCCTTCCAATACTCAAGAAAGGGAGAGAGCAAACCATTATGTCCAGACTGGTACACAGTAGGATTAAGAAAAAGAAGGCCCGAGCTGGCCTTGCCGGTGGGGATGGTCCTCAGGAGTGAAAGAGCGGAGAATTGCTGGGAGATCCTCAGCACGGCTGGGTACACGACTAACTGCCATCACAAATAATGGTAAGTCAGGAGAAGCAATTTACCTGTGAGACCTCAGCACCCTGCTCTCATCTGGAGAAGTCAGGCAGCCCACTCCCAGGCCCCAAAATTCTTAGAGTGGGTTGAAGGGGAAATCTCATAGGAGCGCAAAAGCCGACCCCAGGGGTGTTTATGACAAAATCTTGGCGGGGCAGGGGGCGGGGTGAGGCAGCGCCGGGCGCAGGGCATTCTCTGCTTCCACAAGAAGAGTGAGTTCTGCACCGGTGCTTCACTCCTTCGATAAACAGCCGGCCACCTTCCTGGAGAAGGCAATGGCACCCCACTCCAGTACTCTTGCCTGGAGAATCCCATGGACGGAGTCGCCTGGTAGGCTGCAGTCCAAGGGGTCGCACAGAGTCGGACACGACTGAAGCGACTTAGCAGCAGCCACCTTACACAAAGGTGGCCCACGGTAAATATATGTCGACTGAACTGAACCTGAATGAATGAAGGCTACGGAGGACCCTATGGAATCTCCCCTCCCTCCCCCAAACCTCCGCCGCAGGTGATTCCGCCCGTCACAGCACCCGGATTCACCCCCAGCACCACCTTTCCGCTTCGGCACTGGGCGTCCAATCGCTTGGCTCCAAAACAGCGGTAGCCGAGAAGGCAGGTGGGGCTTGGCTCCCACTCCCGGATCCGCGCTGCTCTCTCCAATCCAGGGCCAAGCCCTGCCCAGAGGGAAGGGCCCTCCCCAAAGGCTGGCACCAGCTGTCATGGGAGAAAGTGGCGCCCGGGCGGACGGGAAAGTGCGGGAGGAACCGCGCACCTTGCAGGGCGCGCGGGGGCAGCGAGCCGCGGCCGGGGAGTGCGCGTCCCCCCGCGAGTCCCCGCCCGGCTCGGCCCCCGGGGGTGGGGGGCGTGGGCTCGGGGCTGGCGGCCGCTCGGCCTGGCCCATCCCGCCTGGCCGGCGCCTCGGCCTCACCTCGCTCACCAGCCCCTGCCAGTCGCTCTCGGTCCGGTCGCCGTTCATGGCCTTCTCCTCCCGGCGAGGGCCGGCCTCTCTAACGCCGCCCTCCTCCGCCGCTGCGGCCGCCGCCGTCGCCGCCCGGGCCCCGCGCGGCCCCGAGAGGGCCCGGCACCTCCGAGCCACCGCGCCGCCTCCTCCTGAGGCCGCCCGCGCTGTTGACTCAGCGTCAGCCTCCGCGGGAGGAAGAGGAGGAGGAGCCGAGGCCCGGTGCCCGGCCGCCGCCACCGCCGAGCGGGCCGCAGACAGGCCCGCGCAGCCCCGGATCCCGCGCTCTTGGCGGTCCGCGCCCCAGCCCGCGGGAAACTCCTGACCACCGCTCTCCAGGCGGGAGGTGGCTCAGCTTCCCCCTACAAGAAGTAAATCCCCAAATCCAGGCGTTCCCTGACCACCATCACGGCTCCCACCACTAGTATATAAGCCTCACTCGGGCAGGGGTTGCCTCCTTCTCTGATAAACCTTAGGTACAGGGCCTGGCACGTAGTAGGTGCCCTGCAAATATTTGTCGAACCTATGGATAAATGAATTACGTGTTATTATATATTCAACGCAGTTTTAAGTTACTAATGACTGTCTCTATTTATTTCTTGAATTATCAGCTGTCATGAATAAAACAAAAATACTGAAAATAAAACGGTAATGAATTCAGAAGCTAAAGCTCTGAATAGGATGCTTAAGTGTGTCAAAAGAGATGTTGAAGACAGTGGCATCAAACAGACTTTCTCATAAGTGGAAGGACTAAAAGGGATTTACAGAGAGCAGGGGAATCTTCACACATGTCTTGTCAGTATTATTGGAGGTGGTTTTCCCCAGTCACCTAAAATCCTGACCTGAACCTGGACCAGCAGTGAGCTTTCCATACTTTGAGAAGCGCTGCCTGTGGAAATGAGCATATAGGTTGAGAAGCTGTGAATCCATTTTACAGTTGTGAATGCACCACGTCCAACATTTATTTGTTTTAGTCCCTAGTGATCCTGACTCAACCCTGCAGGATGGATGTTACTTTCATTTATTAGAAAAAGTGGAGAAACAGAGACTCAACTAAGACTTCTAGTTCCCAGAGACCCTTTCTAGCATCTTGGATACCTGAAAATGAAGTATCACCCCCTGGGAATTGGAAATATTGCATTGTATTGTTGGCCTTGTTTTATTGGTGTGATAGGTTGTTTGCAAAATATTATCAATAATTTCCTGCCCATCTTGCAGTCAGTGTCCCTAACTTTGACTCTAGGCTTACTTGCTCTGGCTAGTCAATGTTTGCAAATGTGACTTGCTCTGGCAAAACAACATTTGCAAGTGTGCTACACAAGGAGGCTTGTAACTGTACAGGGATTTATCCTTTCTATGCTCTTAGGAACCTGTGATCACCACCTTAGAAACAAGCCCAGAATTGCTTGCTGGATGATGAAGGACTCACAGCCAACAACCGGTCAACTGCTACAGGTGAGTAAGGCCATTAACTCCCAGCAGCTACCGTTGCCTGCATGGGTCCCGTTGAAATCAATGGAACCACCCAACTGTGCCCTGGCTAATTTGCTGACCTACAGAGCATATGCTAAATAAGCTGTTGTTGTTTCGAGCCACTAAGGTTTGGGATGGTTTGCTATATATCAACAGCTAATTAGTATAAATGGTGACACCTCTGATGAAGAGCCTGGATGACTGAACTCTTCTTGGCAGCCCTGGCATCATGACCTGTTGGGGCCTCATCTAAAGAAGACTCTGGCAGGCCAGGGACTATAGAAAGGAGACAGTCGAGTAGGCAGCACTTTTATTCAGTGTCTGTTGTGTGTGCTCATCCTAGAGACATTCAGTAACAGTGCAAACCCTTCGATAACCAGTCCAGGTCCCTGTCCTCGAGGGTTTGCAAACCTTACCATTTAAATTTTGGAAACAAGTGCTCTAGGGAACAAGAGAAAAAAGATGGGACTAGAATATAGCTAAGGCTTCTGGGCTTCCAACCAGCTGGGCCGCCTAATCCGTTCTTTGTAATCCAAGAGAGTGGAAAGGTCATCCCTAAGCTGAACATCTAGGGTTAACTCAGCATCAAACACTTGTTCCTAACAGCCCGATGGATGTCTCACACTAACAAGAAAGATATTGTCTGCCAATACGTCGCCCTCTGGCAAACCAACCGGTTTCATTCCAAACTGTCAATGAAAAAGACTGTGGGAAGAGTGGGCATACACTTGGTCCGTCTTGTGTTCCACTGCCTCCTGATCTGCGCCATGCTCCTGGCTGGAATTCGGGTGGGAAAGCAGCCCGCCCCTTCCAGTTACCATGCGTAGCTGAGGCTTTCAGTGCTGCTGTGGCTGGGGGGCTTCACTGGTATTTCGGGCAGCAGGACAATCGGCAAGCTGTTGGCAGTGAAGGAATCTTCACAGGAGAGATCGCGGACTTTAGGACCACTCTCTGAGTGACTCTGTTGCCCCTTCTTGCTTTCCTTCTCTGAAGTAAGTCAGCCAGTTATTAAGATGTCTAAAAATAAAACTGGGGAGGACAAATCGAAGAGTGGCCAGCCTCTTCCCTCCCCAGCATGTTGAGAAACTTTCAGCTCACTTGAAACGGCATCTCTAGTTGCCTGGGTTTCCCTTAGAGGTTTTATGCCCCAAGTGCCAGCTCGAACCTGCTTAGCTTGTGAGATGTGATGAAATCACACACCAAGGCAATGTAGCTGCAAGCGTTTCTTTTTATCTCTTTTCATTTATGTAGCCTGACATTGAGTAATAATAATAATTAAACGCAGTTTAAGCTTTTAGGCACCTATACCGGGAGGCCTCTAGACACCTCATCAACAGCAGCCCAGGCTGACAAAAACCAAGCTAATTACATTGTGGTTAACTTTTTCAAAGGAAAAAAAAAAAAAACCGCCCAGCAACTGTCCTCACCTCTGATAAAAGTAGTACATCAAATGTTCCATCTCACAGTCCATTTGCATGGGACCAATTTAAAGCTGAGTGGCTTTGTCTTAAATTTGCCACCGTGGCACTAAGTATTGAAACATGGCTTTAGCTTCTATTTTCACACCCCCTTAACGCTCTGGAAAATCTCTAGGGACCCAATTTTTCCATGTATATTCATAGCCCCTGGGCCAGTTCTATTTATTTATATGAACAACATTCAGAAAACTAAGATCATGGCATCTGGTCCCATCACTTCATGGGAAATAGATGGGGAAACAGTGGAAACAGTGTCAGATTTTATTTTGGGGGCTCCAAAATCACTGCAGATGGTGATTGCAGCCATGAAATTAAAAGATGCTTACTCCTTGGAAGGAAAGTTATGACCAACCTAGAGAGCATATTGAAAAGCAGAGACATTACTTTGTCAACAAAGGTCCGTCTAGTCAAGCCTATGGTTTTTCCAGTGGTCATGTATGGATGTAAGAGTTGGACTGTAAAGAAAGCTGAGTGTGAAAGAAATGATGATTTTGAACTGTGGTGTTGGAGAAAATTTTTGAGAGTTCCTTGGACTGCAAGGAGAGCCAACCAGTCCATCCTAAAGGAGATCAGTCCTGTGTTCATTTGAAGGACTGATGCTGAAGCTAAAACTCCGATACTTTGGCAACCTCATGTGAAGAGTTGACTCATTGGAAAAGACTCTGATGCTGGGAGGGATTGGGGGCAGGAGTAGAAGGGGACGACCGAGGATGAGATGGCTGGATGGCATCACTTCTCAATGGATGTGAGTCTGAGTGAACTCCAGGAGTTGGTGATGGACAGGGAGGCCTGGCGTGCTGCGATTCATGGGGTCGCAAAGAGTGGGACACGACTAAGCAACTGAACTGAACTAAACTGATAGTTAGAAGAAAGTGCTTAGGTGCTTTGGAGCAATGCTTAAAACTTTCAAAAGTTTGAGAGCGTTTAGCTTCATCTAAGAAACTGAACCAGCAAATACTAATGAAAACAAAACAAAATAAGTCTCAGGAGAGAATGGGAAAATTAAGATGACTTGAACTTATCGTTAGAAACCTAGACTCCCGTTTCGGGTTCTCAACTGACTTATTAGATAAGTTTGGCCACGTCAGAACAGCTCCAGACACACGGGGAAGCCCTAAAGCTTTTGATACAACTTCACCACACGGTATTTTCAGTTCAAAGTCTGAGTTCCCTAGCGAAAATGTCAGCATTCTCATTAAAGGAAACTAAGCAAATCTTCAGCAGAGATTTCGGCTCGGCTCCTCTCCATATGTACACCTGGGGCAGTGTTCATGGCCACACTTTTCTCCTGCCTGAATTAGGAAACCCAGTCTGATGAACCTGGGAAGGAAATGATTCTTAATGATAGTGGTTTATAGCGGTTATATGTATATGTATATATATATTAACAATAATTAGCTCTATATGAGCCAGGGTCCCCAGTTCTTCATCTTGTCAATGGAGAGCCAAATTAAGCAGGGCCTGCCAAGAGCCCCCACGACCTGGTTGCTAAATGCCTTCCCTCATCTTTGACTTTAACCTGGGGCAGGGGACTACAGGTCCCAGTATGCACTGCAGATAACTTGAGGTCCCCTAGGCCACTGGCCTCAATTCTGTAAAAGATACGCCTCTTCTCTTCCCTGTACCTGGGGATACTGTACAAAGGGCCTCCTCTGTCATTTCCCTGCCAGGGCCAGCAGCCAGAGACCAACAGATAGACGGGGATTCTAGCTGGATTCCTGACATAGAGCATTCTCTGTCTCTCAGCCCCCTGAGCTCTTGGGTGCTCTCTCTGTATCCACTAAGCCTTCCCTGCCCAGCAGCAAACAATCAGTTGCAAGCTACTCCCCCACCTCCAGCCCCGCTGACTGCCAATCAGCCGGGCAGCAGGGGGTGGAAGGAAATTCCACCCCCTGCTGAACCTGCACTGAGGTACTCCAAACGACTGAGTGGGGGCTGATGACGACCTGGCAGGCCAGGGACCGCCGTTGCCATCAGAGGGGTGAAGGGTGGGTGTGATTGACTGGTGCGTTGCAGCCAGGAGGTGGGGATGAGCGGAGATAGAGTGGCAGCTTCTTTTACCTATGGAAGGGTTCTGATAAGGGAGACCAAGATGTTAGGAGGAAAGGACAGTGAACTGGAGAAGGAAAGGGAGATGCGGGGCTTGTGGCTCCTGGATAAAAGGCCAGGAAATCAATGAGAGATTATAAAGTGAAGCAAGAAAGAAAACGACAAATGTTATATGATGCCACTTATATGAATGAATGACATGAATCTAAAATATGACACAGAGCCTCCCTGATGGTTCAGTGGTAAGGAATCCGCCTGGGTTCCACCCCAGATTCTGGAGGATTCCACGTGCTGTGGAGCTCCCATGCACCACAACAATTAAGCTTGCACTCTAGAGCCCAGGGGCCGCAATACTGAATCCACATGCTGCAGCTATTGAAGCCCTAGTGCCCTGGAGCCTGTGATCTGTAAGAAGAGAGGCCATCACCACGAAAAGCCTGCATACCCAAACTAGAGAGCGGCCCCTGCTCACGCAGCTGAGGAAGAGCCCACACAGCAGCAAAGACCCAGCACAGCCAAAACTAAACAAAACATTCTTTAAAAACTGTGTAAGAAAACTTTAAAAATAAAATAGAATATGAAACAAATGAACCTTTCTACCAAACACAAAGAGACTCACAGATGTAGAGAATAAACATGTGCTTACCAAGGTGGGTGGAGGCAGGATGGACTGAGTTTGGGATCACCAGATGGTCAACACCAAAATCAGACTGATTATATTCTATGCAGCCAAAGATGGAGAAGCTCTATACAATCAACAAAAACAAGACCAGGAGCTGACTGTGGCTCAGATCATGAACTCCTTATTGCCAAATTCAGACTGAAATTGAAGAAAGTAGGGAAAACCGCTAGACCATTCAGGTATGACCTAAATCAAATCCCTTATGATTATACAGTGGAAGTGAGAAATAGATTTAAGGGCCTAGATCGGATAGATAGAGTGCCTGATGAACTATGGAATGAGGTTTGTGACACTGTACAGGAGACAGGGATCAAGACCATCCCCATGGAAAAGAAATGCAAAAAGCAAAATGGCTGTCTGGGGAGGCCTTACAAATAGTTGTGAAAAGAAGAGAGGCAAAAAGCAAAGGAGAAAAGGAAAGATATAAGCATCTGAATGCAGAGTTTCAAAGAATAGCAAGAAGAGATAAGAAAGCCTTCTTCAGCGATCAATGCAAAGAAAGAGAGGAACAGAATGGGAAAGATCTCTTCAAGAAAATCAGAGATATCAAAGGAACATTTCATGCAAAGATGGGCTCGATAAAGGACAGAAGTGGTATGGACCGAACAGAAGCAGAGGATATTAAGAAGAGGTGGCAAGAATACATGGAAGAACTGTACAAAAAGATCTTCAAGACCCAGATAATCATGATGATGTAATCACTCATCTAGAGCCAGACATCTTGGAATGTGAAGTCAAATGAGCCTTAGAAAGCATCACTATGAACAAAGCTAGTGGAGGTGATGGAATTCCAGTGGAGCTGTTTCAAATCCTGAAAGATGATGCTGTGAAAGTGCTGCACTCAATATGCCAGAAAATTGGGAAAACTCAGCAGTGGCCACAGGACTGGAAAAGGTCAGTTTTCATTCCAATTCCAAAGAAAGGCAATGCCAAAGAATGCTCAAACTACTGCACAATTCCATCATCTCACATGCTAGTAAAGTAATGCTCAAAATTCTCCAAGCCAGGCTTCAGCAATACGTGAACCGTGAACTCCCTGATGTTCAAGCTGGTTTTAGAAAAGGCAGAGGAACCAGAGATCAAATTGCCAACATCCACTGGATCATGGAAAAAGCAAGAGAGTTCCAGAAAAACATCTATTTCTGCTTTATTGACTATGCCAAAGCCTTTGACTGTGTGGATCACAGTAAACTTTGGAAAATTCTGAAAAAGATGGGAATACCAGACCATCTGACCTGCTTATTGAGAAATCTGTATACAGGTCAGGAAGCAACAGTTAGAACTGGACATGGAACAATAGACTGGTTCCAAATAGGAAAAGGAGTGCGTCAAGGCTGTATATTGTCACCCTGCTTATTTAACTTCTATGCAGAGTACATCATGAGAAACGCTGGACTGGAAGAAACACAAGCTGGAATCAAGATTGCAGGCAGAAATATCAATAACCTCAGATATGCAGGTGACACCACCCTTATGGCAGAAAGTGAAGAGGAGCTAAAGGGTCTCTTGATGAAAGTGAAAGAGGAGAGTGAAAAAAGTTGGCTTAAAGTTCAACATTCAGAAAACAAAGATCATGGCATCCGGTCCCATCACTTCATGGGAAATAGATGGGGAAACAGTGGAAACAGTGTTAGACTTTATTTTGAGGGGCTCCAAAATCACTGCAGATGGTGATTTCAGCCATGAAATTAAAAGACGCTTACTCCTTGGAAGAAAAGTTATGACCAACCTAGATAGCATATTCAAAAGCAGAGACATTACTTTGCCGGCTAAGGTCTGTCTAGTCAAGGCTATGGTTTTTCCTGTGGTCATGTATGGATGTGAGAGTTGGACTGTGAAGAAGGCTGAGTGCCGAAGAAGTGAAGCTTTTGAACTGTGGTGTTGGAGAAGACTCTTGAGAGTCCCTTGGACTGCAAGGAGATCCAACCAGTCCATTCTGAAGGAGATCGGCCCTGGAATCTCTTTGGAAAGAATGATGCTAAAGCTGAAACTTCAGTACTTTTGCCACCTCATGCAAAGAGTTGACTCATTGGAAAAGACTCTGATGCTGGGAGGGATCGGGGGCAGGAGGAGAAGGGGATGACCGAGGATGAGATTGCTGGATGGCATCATGGACTCGATGGACATGAGTCTGAGTGAACTCCAAGAGATGGTGATGAACAGGGAGGCCTGGCGTGCTGTGATTCATGGGATCGCAAAGAGCGACTGAGCAACTGAACTGAACTGAAATGCAAGGACAGCAAAGTCTACTGTATAGCACAGGGAACTATATTCAACATGCTGGGATGAACTATAATGGAAAAGAATGTAAAAAAGAATGTATGCATATGTATGTATATATACATATATATAAAATATAAAAGGACCATACACACACACACAGAGACACAGACACACACCCATATATATATATATACACACACACTGTGAGAAAAAACTGAAAACCTTGGGCACAGTGGTTGGCGGGGATAAATTCAACCCCACCAGTGTGGGAAGTGGAGTGAGCCATGGCCCAAGGAAATAAATGGAAAGGAGACAAGGAAAGTCATTCCACTCTCAGATTATTCAAATTTGTTGTACTTATTGATAATGTATTTCGTTTCTTCCACGTGGGGGGAATATGATTCAGCACAAATTTGATGTAAATTTATGGAAATAAAAATGCAGAGAGACTACGGGTCCTTGCTGCTGGCGGGTTAGCAGCTCAGCCCCTCACCCAAGCTCAGGTTACTGCTCTCTGGACTTGGGGAGCTGAAAATAGAAACATCTGACTTGGGGGTCACTGGCCTCTCCTACAGGCCAAGAGAGGGACTGACCCTGTCGATTGACAAGGCTTATTAAAAAAAAAAAAAAAGCCTGATGATTATATAAAATAAGATCACCTACATTGTCCTCCTGTCTGATATTTGTCTTTGGGTTGGGGGACAGTTTTTACCCAGTGGAGATGGATGGGCTTATTTCAATGAAAAGGAGGGGAAAACAAGGAAGAGACTAACATTATCTAAGACCTACTGTGTACTGTGTACACTACCTACTGTGTAGTGAAGTGACAGAAATGTTTTTCCTCCTGTTCTGTGGAAGAATCATGGGGCTAGGCAGAAAAAAACGAAAACAATTTTCTAGACAGGGTGAAAGGTGACATTTCATACAAATGGCCAGAGCTGGTCAAATATTTATTGTCCATTAGGCTGTCCTTCAGAACCCTGGATGTTGATTTGTGTCTTTCCCTTTCATACCAGGTCATGGCATTTCTCTAACGATGTGCCTCTCCCAGCTGGCAGCAGCCTCTCCAGCCTGGCCATGACCCTGACATCCAAGAGAACCTTGCACAGTTTGGGAATAGCTTCTGTGAGCCAAGCCTTACTCTGCAACCTGCAAGTGAAATGAGAGGAAATTCAAGAGACCAAGATACAAAGCCAGACCAAAGGGTTTTACTGCCCTTCATTCCCGCTGGAGATAAAGATTACTGGTACACTGGCTCTTGCTTTCCATCAAAGCAAGGATTCCTTTCAACATCCACACAGTTGTGAGGTCCTGAACCGCTGAGCTCACCTGGTCTAGGGGCACTCAGAAGGTGTTTGTCTGCAGCCCACGGCCAGGGTCTGTGGGTATATTTGCCTAAATGTTTCCAAGGATGGCAGCGATCTGCTCGCTTGTATTACATCCATGGGGCAGAAATTGCTAGCTCTTGGTGACACTGTTTATAATGCTTTGACCTCATTCAGTCACTGAAAGGCAAATTTCTCTTTGTTCTCTTACAGGAACACAACGAGGCAAGTAAACATGATGTCTAAGAGAGACTGTCAACAAGGGTGTTTATGGGCTTATCATGCCCTTGCTGTTCCACTGAGTAGCTTACCTTCGGGGAGAGAGGAATACCTATGCCCCCAGATGCCCACATGTGCACAGTGGTTTACATTTATTAACACTGTTTGTTCCCATAAGGCAGGAAAAAATAATCTTAAGGTGACATAAGAGAGTCTGAGGAGGGTCTTCTTTAACTTGCAGGGTCATTTATTCACTCAGCAAACATTTCTTGAACTTCTCTTAGAATGCTGAGCTAGGCAGTGGGGAGGACAAAGACGCTAAGACTCCTCCTCTGTCCTCATGGCCCCAAGTTTGGTAGCTGAGTTCCCCCAAGCATCTGAACACTGCAGAAACATGGAGAAATATGCCAGAAATGGACTCTTCAACTATGATATGTCATATAGTCAGCCTCTTTAGAAACTGGGAACAAATCAGGAAATCAGATCCATTTGGTACACTTATCATGGTTAAAAAGGCAAATTTTATCTTATTTATATATATATTTACCATAGTAACAAAGTTTTGAAAGCTAAAAAAAAAAAAACCAAAAACATGAAAAAGAAAACCCAGATCCATTTGGAAAGATGGGAGAGGGCAAGGTCAAAGACGACAAAGACACAGAAAGTATGAGTTTGCAAGTTTACTCACCAAATCCCAGAACATCTGAAAAACAAGAAGCAATGACCCCTTTTCCCAGGTGAAGGAAAAGTTGAAATTGGACCAAAAATTTTCAAAAGGGAGCAGTGGGTTGGAGCCTTGAACCTGGGGGCTGGAGTACCTTCACCTCTCTGTGATTTGGTGTCATCAGCTGTACAGTGAACAGACTGGGCCAGATGACCTTGAAGGTCCATGACTCCATGACATTAAGCTGAATTTTACATTTGGTTGGAATTCTGTACAAAGGTTAGTGAAGGTACTGTTAATATCGAAGAAAGATTACAGCACCATGAAGTGTTACAAAGACGAAGACTCTTAGATTGCTGGACCCTTTACTGTAAAAGAGAAGAAACAGGCCCAGAGTGATAAAGTACTGTGCTTGAAGTCACAGAGCTTGTTAGGGACAGAGCTGTGCCCAGAGTCCAGACCTTCTAATTCCATGCTCTGGCTCCTTCACAATGCCTTGAAGCTAGTATTTGAGGTTTCTGAAGACCAGAATTTCTGGTTATCTATTGTTATGCAACAACCCTTAATAGGTTCTTGATAAATGCGTTTTGACCTCTATTTAAACACTATCCTATTCAATAATAGTGTAGACTACCGTTTACTGAGCGGAGAAGGCAATGGCACCCCACTCCAGTACTCTTGCCTGGAAAATCCTATGGATGGAGGAGCCTGATAGGCTGCGGTTCATGGGGTCGCGAAGAGTCGGACGCGACTGAACAACTTCACTTTCACTTTTCACTTTCATGCATTGCAGAAGGAAATTACAACCCACTCCAGTGTTCTTGCCTGGAGAATCCCAGGGACGGGGGAGCCTGGTGGGCTGCTGTCTATAGGGTCGCACAGAGTCGGACACGACTGAAGCGACTTAGCAGCAGCAGCAGTAGCATTTACTGAGCAATTGCCATATGCCAGGCACTTGGCTAAGTACTTGACATGTGTCACCTCAACTGATCTTTATAAAACTGTATAATTATCTGCAATTATCCTAGGCCTGATATTCAGCAGGTAAAAGCCAGAAAGGCTCTATTAGTTGTTGAAATTGTAAAATACTTCCATATGAGTTGGTAAATAACAGCTGCTCTGTGCCCCTTACCCTTAGACCTCTTCTCCACTAAACACTCCAGTCCAAGAGAGACCCAGGTGAGCACAGGCAGGGTGGACCCCTTATCATGTCTGAGGCCTTGTACGTTTCCCTCACCATGAATCACATTACCCTGTATCTTCCTGTTCTGAGCTGATTCCATGCTGAAGGGGTAGACAGAGCTTGGTAGTTGTGCTGGAACTTCAGCAGGCAAGTGCTTGTTGTCTGCCAAGAATCTTCAAGAATGAATGGATGGAGGGAGGGAGGGAGGGATGGAAAACTTAAGAACTAATGCGCTAGAGTCACTCTTCTGTGGCCGCTTGTGGGACTGGCAGCCTCTGCAGGATGACTTGTGGGCTGTTGAATATTTTTAATATTGCTCTTAATTGTCTACATTTGACAGAAAAGGCAATTGAGAATTTTAAAGTTTTTAAATGACTCAATCAAAGTCACATAGCTATTAATAGTGAGGGGGTTTTGGGTGCATGCTCAGTCTTGTCCAGCTCTCTCGTGATTCCATGGACTTTGGTCCACCAGGCTCCTCTGTCCATGGGATTTTCCAAGAGAGAATATTGGAGTGGGCTGCCATGCCCTCCTCCAGGGCCTTCTTGACCCAAGGATGGAACTTGCGTTGCCTTTGTCTCCTGTACTGGCAGGTGGATACGTTACTACTGAGTCACTTGGGCAGCCCAGTGTGGAGTGGGTCCAGGATTAAATAACTAAATGCCTCTGAGCTCCACGTTCTCTGCTGTTGCACTAAGCTTCTGTATTAGTATTTTAGGGCTGTTATAACAAAAGACCACAGACTAGATGGCTTTAACAACAGAGATTTACTGTCTAGAAGAGTGAGAGGCTAGAAGTGTGAGATCAAAATCAGCTGTGTTGCTTCCTTCCAAGGACTGAGAGGGAAGGATCTGTTCCAGGACTTCCTCCTCTGCTTTAGACAGCCATTTTCTCTCTGAGTCTCTTAACATTGTCTTCCTTCCATGCCTGTCTTAGGATCCCACCCTAAGACAGGGCTTCCCAGGTGGCACAGGGATAAGGAATCTGCCTGCCAATGCAGGAGACATAGGAGATGTGGATTCCATCCCTAGGTGGGCAAGTTCCCCTGGAAGAGGAAATGGCAACCCACTCCATTATTCTTGCCTGGAGAATCTCCACGGACAGAGGAACGTGGTGGGCTAAAATCTGTGGGGTTGCACAGAGTAGTACATGATTGAGCGACTGAGCACACCACACAATACTGCATTATGACCGTATCTTAACTAATTACAGCTGAAATATTCCGATTTCCAAATAAGGTCACAGTTTGAGATACTGGGGGTTAGGACTTCAAATATAGGTATTTGGAGGGGAGGACTCAGTTTTTTTCTTTTTCAATGAAACTTCCTTATCTCTGTATAACCTAAGTTAGGTGTTTATGTAAATCATTTGGAGAAAGTTCACGATGCCCAGGTCTACTAGCACCCCAGTTCATTCTTGACCACTGTAGAGGGACTTCATACTTCAGTTAGAAGTAGTGTGAATTGATACTGACTCAGCAACGTTTGTCTCCCCCATGCATTCCATACCTTTCCACTGTGGCAGCCCCTTCTGATGTCCAGTCAAAGGCTCTGAGATGGGGTGTTTTTTACTCATTCTTATTTTTCACACTATTTCAACGTCTTGGGCTCATGGCTGTTTCTGCAGTCATTTTGGGTGCATGAGGTCAGCCCATGTCCCGTCAGCCATTCAGTGAACTTTGCAACTCCAGAGATCCTGGAACTGCGGTTTATATATGATGAACACTTCTTAGTCTCAAGGAGCTACTGCAAAGGCCTTTCGCAGGAAGTGCTATTTGGAGCTTTTCTCTCACTGGGAGCTTCAGCTCTACTCTCTGTATGTGAGATGGTCATCTGGTCTGCTTTGGCACAGGACTTTGAAACTGACAGTAACCTTGGTCTCAGATGCAGTGTCCTCAGACTTGGAAACTCATTGCACCAAAAATGTCTACAACTTATTTTTCCCTTAGATTTTCTTTTTTTATTGATTTTCCATTTTTAGCACAAGATTGATCACCAGCAAAATACCAATTTACATACAGATTCTGCTAAACTCAGCATCCTATATACTTGGGACTTTTTCATCCATAAACCAATTTTTTAAAGAGAGAGATTCTATTATCAGAAGCATCCCTGACGACAGTCAAGATGGCCTGTAGAGAGCAGACTCAGGAGGCCCACAGCTTGGTGGGGATGAGCTCTGCTGATTTGTGAGCATAATAACTATGAAGCCAAGGTCGCAGTTTGATACCCATCTGGGCAGGTTTGTCTTTTGCTTACTTTTCTGGCCACAAGCCTAAACTGCAAACCTTGGTCAGCTATCTTACAAGTTCATTCAGTAAAATTCTACAAAAAAAAAAAAACTTTGAGTACCTACTATGTGCCAGGCACTCTCTGGGGACTGGGAATAGTGCAGGAAACAAGAAGAACATGAGGCTGTCCATATGATGTTCTCAGTGCCATGGTGAAGTAGATATCAAATAGCTAAAGGATTAGTTAATAGCAAGGTGATAAGTGCTATGAAAGAAAAATACAGGGATGCTCTGAGAGCATGTGATGGGAATCTAAGTTGTGTCAAGCAAGACCTTGAGGATGTGTAGTTAGCTACGCAAGAGGATGTGCCAACCATGTGGAGACAATAGCGTGAGAACACAAGAACCTCAGGCAGTTGATATAACCAAACAGCAAGGAAGTGAGTGATAGGAGACCAGGCTGGAGGGAGGATCAAAGTCAGATCTCTGTTAAGGAAGCTGGAATTTGTCACACAAGCACTGGGAGCCCTTGAATGGTGTGTTAGGATTAAAGCGATCTTTGAGTCACAGAGACCCAAACATACGTGGTTTGAACAAGAAAGAATTTAATTTCCCCCTTCACATGACAGGATGGCAGGGCAGTCTGCTCCCAGGGCCATTTAGGGCCTGATATTCTTTACATGTTACGGTTCTCGCTTCCCCTAAGACATCAATCTGAAGTGCAGATTTGAAGCTGAGTTGCTGACCTAATTGTGTTCCAGCTTGTGGCATGGGAAAAAGCCACGCCCTGTGACTTTTTACTAAGCAAGTGAAAGGGAAGTGGTAGGTGTCCATTCTGCTCATGTTCCCTTAATAAGAACTTAGAACCGTGATCACAGACCACTGTAAAGGAGTCTGAGAAATGTACTCTTCAGCAGAGGAGTCTGTAACCACAAAGAAAACAGATTTGAGGTGATGAGAATAGGCAGAAATCTGACCCAAAGACTTTTAAGCCCTGTTGTTGTTCAGTCATATCCAACTCATCGCAACACCATGGACTGCAGCTTGCCAGGCCTTCCTGTCCCTCACCATCTCCCGAAGTTTGCCCAAATTCATGTCCATTTTAAGCCATACAGTGATATAATAAGATCAGATTTTCAAGTTTGTATAGTTTAAAAAGGGTTTTGCAAGTCACACAGACCAGATTCTCCAAATTACAACTGTGAAAACAAAATGAGGTCCAGGTCCCAATCAACTGCTGCTGCAAGACAAACCATCCCAAACTTAGTGATATAACAGATGTCTTTATCTTCAAGGACTCTGTGTAAGGGAATCAGAAAGGGTATCGTAGGGCCAGCTTGCTCTATTCTCTATTTTGTAATGCCTGGGGTCTCTGCTGAAGAGATTCAAAAGCAGAGTGACTCCATGGTGGGGTCGGAATCATCTAAGGACTCATTCTTTTGCATGCCTGACACCTGGTCTGCTGCTGCTAAGTCACTTAATCGTGTCCGACTCTGTGCGACCCCATAGACGGCCGCCCACCAGGCTCCTCTGTCCCTGGGATTCTTCAGGCAAGAATACTGGAGTGGGTTGCCATTCCCTTCTCCAAAGCATGCATGCATGCTAAGTCGCTTCAGTCCTGTTCGACTCTGTGAGACTCTATGGACAGCAGCCCACCAGGCTCCTGTGTCCACGGGATTCTCTAGGCAAGAATACTGGAGTGGGTTGTCATTTCCTTCTCCGGACACCTGGTCTGGGAGGACTCTAAGACTATTGACTAGAGTGTCTACTTGTGGTTTCTTCATGTGGCTTTTGTTTCTCACAGCATGGTAGCCTCTGGGTGGGAACTTCTCATATGGGGCTGCAGATTGCAAGGATAACTATTTCCGCAAACATGGTGGGAAGTACATTACCTTTTATGATCTAACCTTGGACGTCATTTCACATCATTTTCACTACATTTGTTGATAATGAGAGAATCGAAAGCTTGTCCAGACTCCACCTCTTGATGAGAGGAGTATCAAGTTACATATCAGATGAACTTTTGGGGTGGGAGAAATTGTTGTAGTCACCTTTGGAAAACATAATCCAATACAGTGATCACACCCACAGGCCACAATACCTATTGCATATGGTATTATCTCTTATCCAAGATGCACAAAGTCTTATCCCATTACTCCATCAGTTGTAAAACTTCAGAATCTCATCTTAAAAGTCAAGTCCGAGGGTGGATGATGCTTCTCAGGTACAGCTTTTAGTTGATCTCCTTAAGTACCATTCCTGTTAATGAACTAAAGAGAGGATTATCTCTTATACATACAAACTGCATAGTAGGACTGTAGTAGGACAGGTGTAGTATGACTGCTGTCAACATTCTTTTCACAGAAGCCACCAGTGGTCACTTCTGAGCTCATGTCAGCTTTTAGTTCTAGTCTCTGGGAGATGTTCTTTGTGGCTCTAGTTCTGCCCTCTGAGTTATCCTTTCTTTTCTATAAGGAGTGATTCATGCATACATTTTAATAGTCTTTTCAGCCTGCTTCTTATCCTTAAAAGATTGGAAGTCAAAAATCTCTTCATTTTATACTATCTCTGTTCCTCTCGGTCAATGCAGCATAGTTTAAAAAAAAAAAAAAAAACTTTGTGTGGCTTTTTCTTCTTTTTCTAAGTGTGAATCAATATATAATCTTCTGCATTAGATAAGACTAAATTTACAAATCTCGTTTAGTCATGCCCTTCTCTCTAGGGCCCTTGTGTGGGTATTGTGAGACAACACCCTTAAGTTTCTCAGAAGTCTTATTGTTTAGTGAAGAAGTTCTACAAAAGACACTTTAAGATCCTTAGAAGGACCTTTATCTTCCTGGGAGAATCTCTGAGGTAGCATCTTAGATCTTTCTGAGATTGAAACAAAACATCTTGTAGCACATCTTGAATCTACCTTTTTCCAGAAGCCACTTCTTACTTTGGGACACTTCCTGGCAGAAAAGACTGTTCTGGAACCTTTATACAGTCTCCAAGTTACACTTGGAAACTCAAGAATTTATGCTGTTATCTGTTGTGAGACAGCACCCTTAAGGTTCTCCTGTTACCTGTCTCACCCTCAATGTGCTGCCCAGAAATCAGATTTACTAGATATATTTTCTACTTTTATACTTTATCACAGGGAAACGTTTTGCTGAAATACTTCCACCACACAGCAAGGATTTCCTTCCCCTCAGTTTCTGGTAACGTGCCCCTCAGTTTCCTTTAAATCCTCATTAGCACTGGCCTCAGACGCTTCCAGCCCGTCCTAACCTCCCTCTCAAGGGCTGCTGGGACACACCTGCCACAGAGCCCCAAAGCTAATGCCATGGTTTTAGTGTTTTGTTACAGAAGCCCCCACTTCCAGATTTAAAATTTTCTGTTTCTGATTCCAATAATATTATTCCTATTACCTCCAAATTTAGGGGCATAAAATATTATATACTCAGTCGTGTCTGACTCTTTCAACCTTATGTACTGTAGCCTGCCAGGCTTATCTGTCCAAGGGAAGATAAGTATTCTTCCCTGTCTTCCCAGGGAAGAATACTGGAGTGGATTGCCATTTTCTTCTCCAAAATAGTATGGCAGTGAATTATTGGAGTCAGGAATTCTGAAAGATGTAGCAGGGATAGCTTGGCTCCAGTGAATCTCAGGTGAAAATACTTGAAGGCTGGGATTGGCTCCATGACTGGCAGCTGGACCATCTGGAGACTTCTTCAGTCACATGTCTGGCATGGGGGCCAGGAGAACTCAAAGACGAGGACTTGTAACTGGAGGGGCCACCTGTGTCTATTGCACACTCTTAGCTTCCTCACAGTACGGCAGCCTTGGGATAGGCAACTTTTTACTCGGCAGCCTGGCTCCCAGCACAGATGTTCAGCTGAGCAAGCTGCATTGCATTTTATGACTCGGCCTCAAGTCCTCTACGGTCACTTCTCCCACATTCCATTGGTTGTAAGGAAGTCACAGCCCATTTGGATTCTACAGGAAGGGATATGAACTTTTCCTCTTGGTGGGAGAGTGTCAAGTTCACCTTGAAAGGAATAGAGGGGATGTGAGATTTTGAGGCCATCTTTGGAAAATGTACTCTGCCACATCCAGGAAGGTCATTACTGAAGCAGCAGAACGGCAACTCGTTTTGAAGCCCAGATCCCCGTTCTTTTGCAGCACCATGCTGATGTGTCAATAGCATTATTTGCATGAATGAAGGTCCTTATGTTATTTAAAAGAAAAGTTGAAACATAAGGCAAAACGCCAAATTCAGTCTCAATTGAACATTCTCTATATCACAAATGCAGCATAAATATATGTTTCCATAGCTCTCACAGAGCAAACAGCTGCATTTATTTGCGTCCAAAAACATGGAAAAATTCCAAACTATAAGCAAAGTGAAGAAACTCAAGAAAACTACTCAAACTTCTCCAAGTGTAAATCTTCATAAAAATAGTTGTAAGGTTGATTAAAGCAGGTGCTGAAATCTCCTAGTCTGAAGAGTTCCACTTATAAAAAAACCCCTTCCCATGTAATGATGTCATTCTCTAGGTTCTGCTTCTATATTTGTCTAAGCAGTCAAATGCCTATTAAACTTTCTTGACCCAAACCCCCACTATCTCCAGCACACAGGAACTCAGTCTCTCTCCTCTCTCAATATGCACACACACACACAAGCATACACAAACTTTCTCTTGGAACCCTTAAAGCTCCTTAGATCCTTTATAAGAAAGGTTTATTTTCTACAGCTAAGACTTGGCTTGGACAAAAGTCAGGGCACATACATTTGTGGACATCCATGAAGTCTATTTTACGTTATTCCTTCCTTTTGGCCTATGAATAAAGATTTCATCTGGAAGAAGAATGAGACCAAAGAACCTTATAAAACTGCTCACCCCTCTTATCCCTTGATCATATATTCAATCTCTGGTCTGAGAATCTGAAAATGTCAGGAATGCATTGTTCCCTAAGATTTAGCATTAGCAAGAGAGCTCTTTGAAAGGATTCTATTACATCTTTATGTCTTTGCACATAAACTTGGTCTTCTCTGAAAACTCAGTTCCAATTTGATTTGTGGTGAAAATCCCTACAGTTGTGGTAAGGATTTTAAGAGATGAAGACGAGAAACACCATTCAGCAGTTATGGTGTCTATAGCAGCTTGCTAGGTGCTTTTCTAGACATGGGTGCCTTGGATGGCTTGGCATAAAAGAGGTCAAGACGCATCCTGTGTGTAGATGAGGCAGGTGCCCAGCAAGGAGGAGGTGATGGAAGGGGAGGGAGGGGGCAGAACCAGGGGAGATGGGCGCAGGCTGGATTGGAAGGATGCCTAGGAAAGTCAGTAGAGTGGATGGTACACGTAAAGGCAGAAACCTTGACCTGGGCATCCTAAGTTTCTCTCCCTTTCTTAATGAGCTCCCGAACTCCGTCTCATGGTCTCTGTGGGAACCTGGCTGGTCTCGGATGACCCAGAAGTCTCCCCTTGGCTCCCACTACTCTTCTTATTTCTTTCTCTGCTTCATACACGCTGGCCAGGCACATCCCACCTCAGCCCCTTGGCGGTTTTGTTCCTCCTGCTTTGAATGCTTTTTCAAAACTGTGAGAAGATCGGTTGCTGTGGTTTTCAGCCCCCCAGTTGGTGGTACTGTGTTGTGGTAGCCCCAGCACCCTCATACAGGTGTGCCGTGGTCTTCACAGATTAGCACTGCTTTCCTGCTGGTCTCTAACGTGTCCAGGAACTGAACTGAGTCCAGAAAGCAAAGAAGGCAAAGAGCGGGAGGAGCAGGTTGCTCTCCACCTGGCAGCAGACACCCTTAAAAAACAAAACAAAACCGAATGTGACAACCTAGAGGGGTGGGGTGGGAAGTAGGAGGGAGGCTCAAGAGGGAGGGGATATATGTATACCTTATGACCAACCTAGACAGCATATTCAAAAGCAGAGACAGTACTTTGCCAACAAAGGTCCATCTAGTCAAGGCTATGGTTTTTCCAGTGGTCATGTATGGATGTAAGAGTGCTGAGTGCCAAAGAATTGACGCTTTTGAACTGTGGTGTTGGAGAAGACTTGAGAGTCCCTTGGATTGCAAGGAGATCCAACCAGTCCATTCTAAAGGAGATTAGTCCTGGGTGTTCATTGGAAGGACTGATGCTAAAGCTGAAACTCCAGTACTTTGGCCACCTCATGCGAAGAGTTGACTCATTGGAAAAGACTCTGATGCTGGGAGGGATTGGGGGCAGGAGGAGAAGGGGACGACAGAGGATGAGATGGCTGGATAACATCACTGACTTAATGCACATGAGTTTGAGTGAACTCCGGGAGTTGGTGATGGACAGGGAGGCCTGGCATGCTGCGATTCATGGGATTGCAAAGAGTCGAACACGACTGAGCAACTGAACTGAACTGAACTGATGGCTGATCCATGTTCATGTATGTCAGAAACTGGCACAACTGCAATTATCCTTCAATTAAAAATAAATGAAGTTTTTAAAAATTGGAGTATTGTCGATTTACAATGTTGTGTTGGTTTCAGGTGTACAACAAAGTGAATCAGTTACACATATACATATATCCACTTAAAAAATTATTTTCCCTTATAGGTCATGATAGAGTATTGAGTAGAGTTCTCTGCACTATGCACTAACTAGGTCCTTATTAGTCATCTATTTTGCATATAGTCATGTGTACATGTCAATCTCAGTCTCCCAGTTTATCCTTCCCTAGTCCCTTTCCCCCATAGGTTTGTTTTTTACATCTGACTCTGTTTTAGCAGACACCCTTTTGTTAGGTGACATTTGTGGTCAACGGAAATGATCTTGAATTACTGCTAAACTTCATCTGCCAGGTGGCTACAGTGTCATGCACTTAGCTGGTCTGCCTGCCTAAGTTAAATGAAAAGTAAGCACTCTTATTAGCACAGAACTCTTTGGTGCTTTTTTGAAAGGCTGAGGGTGGAGGAAGCCAGGCTCCACAGCAGTGGCTTTCAGCCCCACTCCCATTCAGAGGATGGGCCCATTCGGAGCTTGCCTGAGGGTGCTGTTTGGTGACTTCTGTGTTCTCCAGGCTGATTGCCAAGCAGCCTCACTCTACTGAGATCCACTCAAAAGCAGTCCATAATCTGCACTTTTTGTCGTGTGGGCTCCCAAGAAGCGGAAATTGCCCCCACAGCACCTTGTAAATAATGATCTCAAGGATCCTTCTCAGAGTGAGACAGAAAGATTTCTGGGGAGATAGGAAATTTTAAAGAATCTTTTCTCCCTTCTAATCATTAACACCACCACTACTATCATTTCCATAATCATCTTTATAATTATTTGAAGTGGAAAGGAAGCAGGGTATCTGCTTAATGAAAAATAGATGGGGAAAAAAATAGAAACTGTGAAGATAGGTGATTGAATAGCCTCTCAGAAATGCACACCATCGTATGTGATTAGTGAGCACTGGAGGGCATTCTTGGCCCCCTAGAAACTTTTCCAGCTGAAACTTGCCTCTCGTCTTCTAACACCTTTTGCTCCAATCAAACTGAATCTCTGATTTCTTACCAAAAAGACTCCCCGATTACCTACCA
This sequence comes from Nanger dama, assembly GCA_917880005.1. NCBI lineage: Eukaryota > Metazoa > Chordata > Mammalia > Artiodactyla > Bovidae > Nanger > Nanger dama. The sequence continues at coordinate 62,081,188 of CAKJTW010000001.1, read as the reverse complement.
CTGTGACTCTGCTTCTGTTTTGGCTCCTTCACTCTCACTACAGAATCCTCCAACTGTCTCCTCTTTAGAACTTCCAAAAGTCCCTATTTGAATCTCTCTTGGAGCTTTTGTTATTGTCTGCCATAGATAGATACAGATATAGATATATTGATAGATAGAAATAGATACAGTTTTTTTCCTTCTACTAGATTAACTCCTTGAAAGATATTCTTTGCATTCTTCTCCGCATCTCCCTTGCCGAAGTCATCAGGCATGTGCTTTGAAAGAGTAGGTGTTCCCTAAATGTCTGTTGAAAGAATGAGAAGCCAGAAATTTACAAACTCATTTTTTTAAATAGACATAAGTCAAGTGGAAAGGCTTGGGAGGAGCAATACCAGTTGTGGCACAGCTTACTATTATTCCCAAAACATCTTTTGTCTCCTTCCTGGACACACAGGCAAAAAACATTTACCTATTTTGCAGTTAGAGGAGATCTGGTAATTAAGTTTTGGAAAATGGCATGCGAGCAGAAATGCTGTGTCCCACCTCAAGACCTGGCCCCATAAACCTGCATACATGACCCTTCATTTTCTTTCCCTTCTGCCAGCTTGATGAAGGTTAGCATAGCAGTCTTGGAAATCACAGCTTGGAGATGACAAAGCCATAAGTTAGAAGGAAACTGAGTTCTTGAATCATCACATGGAGAGAAGCCCCTTAGCAAGCAGTAACACCATTCTGAGATTTTGTGTAAGAAATAAATGGCTACCATATTTTAACCATTACCCAGTTTGGGGTTTATTTGTTGCATTAGCTAGAATTACCTTAACCGATGTAATAGGTTTTAGTGTTTCCAGAAAAAAAAAAGTACAAAAAATAGCCTTCTTGGTGTACATAAGTAAACCGGTTTCCCACTTTGGGCACCAGTATGCCCCCTTTTGGAGAAGGCAATGGCACCCCCACTCCAGTACTCTTGCCTGGAAAATCCCATGGACGGAGGAGCCTGGTGGGCTGTGGTCCATGGGGTCGCACAGAGTCGGACACGACTGAGCGACTTCACTTTCACTTTTCACTTTCACTTTTCACTTTCATGCATTGGAGAGGGAAATGGCAACCCACTCCAGTGTTCTTGCCTGGAGAATCCCAGGGATGGGGGAGCCTGGTGGGCTGCCGTCTTTGGGGTCGCACAGAGTCGGACATGACTGAAGTGACTTAGCAGCAGCATGCCCCTTTTGGGCTTTCCCAGGTGACTCAGCAGCAGGCTACAGTCCCTGGGATTACAAAGAGTCAGTTATGACTTAGTGAATAAGCAACAATAACAGCAAATGCCTCTTTTTCAGTCTGGTTGTGGAGGGAGGTAAATAAAGATCACTCCATTTCCAGACACGCTCATCCAGTAATGCCCCCACCCGATGAAAGAAAGTGTGACAGTTTGGGGTCACTCTGCCTAGAAGCTGCCACACCGAGATGCTGTCCCAGTTCCTGCAGCAAATGTGAAGAAGGTTCCTGCTACTGTGGACAGGGAGACTTTATGGAGATGGGTAAGAATCATGACAAAAATTTCTATTGTAGGAATCATAAAACCCAATTCTTTTCGGTATTGACCTACAGAACACACTTGCAATGTTTGGGAAAAGGAGGAAAACTCTGGCTCAAGCAGGTACCACCTGAAACTATTGGACTTCACCAAAGTGTCCTGCTCTTCAAAGAGCTCTCACTGCTACAACCTGCACAGTGTAATCTTCCCAGGAAACATACTTCATTGTTCTTTGCTGTCTTATGGATTAAAGTCTGAACTCTTTAAGGCCCTCCATGATCTGACCTCAGTTTTTCTTTCCAATCAAACAGATATTTATCCCATAAGCTGTATTCTTTTCATTCTTTTTCTCAGGCTCAGCACCTTCACAGACATATACGTATAAAGTTACATCACATATGTATAAGGTTACATGTATAAGGGTAGTAAACTTGTATGTTTATTATACAAGGACATATAAGTTCTATAAAACCTTAGTCAAGACAGATTAGGTGGACTTCCCTGGGGGTCCAGTGGTTAAGAGTCTGCCAGCCAATGCAGGGGACACGGGTTCGATCCCTGATCCAGAGGATTTGCTATGCCATGGAGCAACTAAGTCTGTCCACCACAACGACCAAGCCCACGTGCCACAACTACGGGAGCCCGTGTGCCCTAGAGCCCACGCTCTGCAACAAGAGAAGCCATTGCAATGAGAAACTCGCTCACTGCAACTATAGAAGCCCTGTGTGCAACAACAAAGACTCAGTGCTGCCAAAAAAAACCCAAAAAGACAGGTGAGATTACACTAGAGTGACAAATTAGGCCCCAAATCCCAATAGCTTAGCATGTGAAAGGTTTCTATTTTGCTTCTGCCGCACATCCATTGTAGGGGTTGTGTTGAGTGTTTGGGTTAGAGGAGGCATTCCTCCTGCATACTAAGACTCAAGGTACCCAGGCGGATGGCCTTTCCACCATTGTAGCTGCAGCACCTGCAATGGGCAGCCTTCTCTTACTGCAGCAGGAGAGGAGGGGACCCAGTAAACTCAGCACTTTCACACATACTTCAGTTACAGGGCAGGGAAATAGATGAAGCAAATGTAATATCAAGTAAGCATCAGTGTCTTGGTCATTCTTCCAGGAAGCCTCCCTGGTTCCCTCCATCTGCAAACGATGTCTCCTGTGTCTGAATTCTGGTAGCAGTATATGTGCCCCTTCCTTCTAACAGTTATTTTCTATATTGTATGGATACACACACACACATCCATATCTATATAAAATAGAAATCACTTACTACATGTCAGACTCCCTGATGTTTACATTTCTTACCTAGTTTAAATCCTTATAATAATTCTATTATGTAGAATATTTATGTAGAGGTAGTTACTCTTATTGTCTCTGACTTACAAGAGAGGAAACACAGAACGGCTAAGTATTCTAACAAGATTCTAGCTCGGCCAGCTGACTTCCACAGCACATGCTCTGAACTACCCTGCTGTATTATGTCTTGTCTTTTGAACTTCTTTATTAACAGAAAGTCAGCTATAAAATGGTCTTATTTCGTTCTTTCCCCATAATGTCAAGTACAGGTTTAAGTGCATAAAAGGTATTGCCCACAACTAGTCCCTTTTCTAATCAAGATCGTCAACACGTCTGCATTTAGTAGTTTCACTTTCTGCATTGCTGGATTACTTCTAAGGTCATCAGGAAGCATTTTAGGAGATGCAATTGTTTCTCCTTAAAAAGCTACAGGTCTTTAAGAAGATAGAAGGGGGTCTTTGGGGACATCTAGGGGACAGCAAGGCAGAAGACAGCAGAAGTTAAGGTAAGGCACTCAGGAAACACTTGAGCCACTTTATTTATATTGTGTTTGATTTTGTGCTTAAGAGACTGTTAAATTGCAGCAGGGAAGTGTGGCTCCTCAGTCTATTTGGTCTTCATTTCAGTCCCCAAACTCCATAAATAAATCCAGATCCCCAGAGAGGACTTTCCTTTGTGAATTCATGGTAAACCGTAATCCCCTTCCACTGGCTGCGAGCCTTCTACAAACTAAATTTAGAAAAATTAAATTACAGCCCAGCAATGCAGCTCTCTAAATGAATGTATAGGACAAAGTACCTGAAAACATGGGGAAAAGGTTCTTCGGAGGGAAGTGGCAGGGACCCTTGATCAATCTCACACATCTCCACTCAGAAAGGCAGCGATCTAGTTCATTTAGAAAGAAACAGGACTGTGTAAACCAATTTAGAAGCATCAGAGCAATGATCTGGAGAAGAGGCTCGTTCTAATTATGACTTTGTGTTCCAACCAGGCATGAAAGAAATCACAGTAAAACCTATTCCAGAGGAAAGCATTCCCCAATGAGGCAGTATCCGATGTCTTCTGCACGGTGAGGGCCAGTGAGTCAGGGAGGAAAACTGCCAGAAAAGGAGCTTTGATGACTAACAAAGAGGGACTGTTCTCATGTTTTGATGGAAAAATTGGTGTGATCTCAGGAATTAATAAGGAATTATCAGCCCCTGCTTGGATATTTTATCCTAAATGTGGGGACTTCTATGTATTTAAATGGGAGGGGCTGGTGGCACCAGAAGTCTATCCAGAGAAGAGAGAGGATGAAGTGGTACTTTGTCATTAACCCACCCACAGGATTTTTCTGTACTATTCAGTGAATGGTAATATGTCCAAGTCATCTTAAAATGCACAGCAGACCTTGACTCTAAGTATTTTCTGGACTTTTAAAAAAAATTCCTGTTATTTTACTAGTGACTAGAGATCTCTGGTTTAAAAGGCAAATGTAGTTGGATGTTGGAATTTAAAGGAGAATGTTTTCATGAAAATGGATATGATTTGGGAAGAAAGGAAAGGCTGATGTATCAGTGTTTTGTGTCCATCTTGGCCTTTCAATAACCAATGTTGTGATTGGACTGGCTCTTGTGGTTCTTGTTATAATTGGAAGGTACTCGTCAGTAATAACTATCAGGAAACTTCGAAAAATAAAGATCTTTTAGTCAACAGGAGCTAGAAATTATGCCACACACCTGGAAGCACAAATAGCGTAGTCAGGAGTAAAGGGAGAGTGAGAAACAGAGAGAGAACACTGGCTTGGAGTTCTGTGTTTTTATTGGGCTCAAGGATGGTAGTCTTGGGTTTTGAGGACTCTTTATTGGGTGGTGCCTTGGGTTTTGAGGACTCTTTACTGATGAATCTAAAACATAAGAGTGGGAAGAGAGGAAAAAAAAACCCCAAGCAGCCCAACGGGTCAGTTACAGAAACCAACCAAGAAAAGTCAGTGAGCTGGCCTGGCTCTTCATCTAGTTCATAGCTGGCAATGTGTTATTGAAGACTGCCATCTCTGAAATGGCCTTCTCTTTGAAGTGGATGCCTCTGTAATCAAAGCCTATGTCAGGTACTTGCATTACAAGAAAGAAAAAAAAAAAATCCCACCAACTGTCAGGGTTTACGCTACAGTCAGGTTCTTAGTATATTCATTTATTCAACAAACATTTGGTGGGTCCTGAAATAGACCAGGGATTGCTCCAAGCACTGGGAATATTGTGGTGAACAAAACAAAGTCCTTTCACTCACAGAGTTTATATTCTGGAGAGAGAGTCTGATAATAAACAACAGACAAAGTAATAATTGTGTAATTTCTTACTGAGATAATTGCTATGAAGAAAATAAGCAATGCCGTAGTCTGTTCTGGCTATTATAACAAAATACCATTAAAATATGGTATAAAAGTACTGTAGACAGTGCAGCTAATAATTAACGCCATTTATTTCTCATAGTTCTGGAGGCTGGTTGTCTAAGATCAAGGTGCTAGCAAATGTGCTGTCTGGTGAGCGCTGCCCACTTCCAGGGTCATAGATGGCCATCATCTCTCTGCATCCTTCCGTGATGGAAAGGGAACAAAAGAGCTCTCTGGGATCTCTTTCATAAGGGTTCTAATCTCATTCATGAGAGCTCTGCACTCATGATCTAATCACCTCCCAAAGGCCCTAAATCCCAATACTATCATGTTGGGGAAGAGGTTTCAGCACATGAATTTTAGGAGGACAGACTCTATCTATAGCACAGAGTGAGGAACTATAAAGTATTTCAGGTATCTATTGCCTTGTAACAAATTATCCCAACATTTAGTGGTTTTAAACACAATATTTAGTGGTTTTATTATTTTTCATGATTCTGTGGGTCAAAATTTGGGAAGGGCTCAGGTGGCTGGTTTTTCTTCTCCATGTAGCATCAGCTGGGGTCAATCACTTTGTCACATTCAGTTGGCAGCAGACTAGGCTGAAAGATCCAAGAATGTATTCCTTTGTTTGTATGGTTTGTTTGTTTCCTCAAAGCTCATCCATGTGTCTTCTTTCTCTATATGGTATTCAGTAGTCCAGTTTGATCTTTGCAGCATGGCAGTTTGTCTCCCCAGAGAAAACAAAAGTGGAAGCTCCCAAGACTCTTCAAGGTTATTCCTGAATGGGCACCCTGACATCTACTGTGTGTTTCATTGGTCAAAGTAGGTCACAAGATGAGTCCAGACTCAAGGATGGAAAAGAGACTCCACCTTCTGATGGACAGAATCCATGGCAGCCATCTTTGGAAACTGTCTAGTACTGAAATTGACTGAGATAGAGGGAGCATGTTGTGGTAGATAAAATGATCTTAGGAAATGACATTTGAACAAAGACCTGAATGAAGCGAGAGAATGAACCATGGCAAAGATGGGGGCAGGGTGGTGTGCTCTAGACCAGGGTTTCCCAACCTCTGGGATCTAATGCCTGACGATCTGAGGTGCTGATACAATAATAGAAATAAAGTGCATAATAAATGTAATGTATTTGAAACCTCCTGAAACCATCCTGAAACCTCCTGGTCTATGATAAAATTGTCTTCCACAAAACTGTTCCCTGGTAACAAAGTTAGGGGATGCTGCTAATAGGTTAAGTAGACAGTCAACATAGACAGAGATACAGTCAGATTATCAGGAACTTTGAATTTTGTGTCTTTTTGTTTTATTACAAATAGAATGAGAAGCTCTTGTAGAAGAGTAAAATGAAATGTTGTTTGTACCAGAAGGATCACACTGGTTGATGTGTGGAAAATGGACTAGAGGAAAAGAGTAGAGGTAGAAGGAGACCCGGAGAAGGCAATGACACCCCACTCCAGCACTCTTGCCTGGAAAATCCCATGGACGGAGGAGCCTGGTGGGCTGCAGTCCGTGGGGTTGCTAAGAGTTGGACACGACTGAGTAACTTCACTTTCACTTTTCACTTTCATGCATTGGAGAAGGAAATGGCAACCCACTCCAGTGTTCTTGCCTGGAGAATCCCATGGACGGAGGAGCCTGGTGGGCTGCCGTCTATGGGGTCGCACAGAGTTGGACACAACTAAAGCGACTTAGCAGCAGCAGCAGGAGACCAGTAGGGAGGGTTCCTCAGTCATCCAGGTGAGATGATGGTGGCTTAGCATAGACTAGTAGTGATGGAGGTATCAGATTCTGGGTATATTTTCAAGTTAGATCCAGCAAGTTTTGCCAACAGATTGGATATAGAACTGAGATAAAGGGCAGAATTAAAGCTTACTAGAAGGCGATGGCAGCCCACTCCAGTACTCTTGCCTGGAAAATCCCATGGATGGAGGAGCCTGGTAGGCTGCAGTCCATGGGGTTGTGAAGAGTCGGACATGACTGAGCAACCTCACTTTCACTTTCAAAACATTTGACCTAAATAGCTGTGTTAATCATGGGACCATTTCCTGGAATAGAAAAGACATAAGAGGAGCAGGTTTGGGGTAAGGGGCAGTAAACAAAAAGAGCTCTGCTTTAGATATTTTAAGTTCAAGGTGACTATTAGATATCAAAATGCAGATTTTACTTAACTAGTGGACACATGGGTCTAGAGTTCAGGGGAGAGGGGAAACTGAAGACATAAAGTTGGGAGTCATCAATGTGCAGCTGGCACTTAAAGCCATGAAGCTGGGACAATTCTGGTGGCCCAGTGGTTAAGACTTTACCTTCCAATGTGGGTTTTATACATCATCAGGAAGCTAAGATCTCACATGCAATGTGGGAGATGCTGGTTCAGTTTCTGAACTGGGAAAATCCCCAGAGAAGGAAATGGCAACCCACTCCAGTGTTCTTGCCTGGAGAATTCCATGGGCAGAGAAGCCTTGTGGGCTATAGTCTGTGTGATCTCAAAAGAGTTGGACACGACTGAGCTACTAAACAACAGCAACAAAATTAAGGGGTGGGGAAATATATATCATGTTGATGACAAGGACTCCAAAATCACATGAAAAATTCTTAGACAAAATAAAAATCTTAAAAAAAAAAAAATAAAAAACCAAGAAACTGAATAGGACCTGGGATTCTCAACTTTCAGAGATCAGGAGGAGGAGGGGGCAGCCAAAGAGACAGAAAAGGAGTGAGCAGGGAGAAACAGCAAGAGAGTGATGCCCTGGGGGCCAAGGGAAGAGGGTGCTTCACAAATAAGGCAGCACTCTCGCAAGCTGCCGGTGTTGGTCACATAAGGTGAGAACTGAGATCTCTTGGCTTTGGCCAGTCCAGAAACCTTGGGCAGCCATGACAAGAGCAAGTTCAGTGGAGTATCAAGGAAGGAAGAATTGATGAGAAGGTAGAGGCAGCTGATACAGACAACTCTTTCAAAGACTTGCTTAAAAGGGAAGGAAGAAATGGGTCAGTAGGGGGTATGAATAGGCAGGGTTTTAAGGATTTTTTTCTTTTTAAGATGGACAATATTCAAGCATGTTTTTATACTGATGGGAATATACATCACTGATGGGGAGAAATTTCTATTTCAGGGAAAGAAGAAGATACTTGCAGAAACCAAGTCTTTTATAGGCAAGAGATATGGATTCCAGTGCCCAAGAGGAAGGGTTAGCTTGAAACAGAAGAGTAGATAGATGTAGATTCAAATGGCTTGGTTGATATGCTGGTTAAACTGCAAGAAAGTTCTTTAGTTGTTTTGGTTTCTCTGTGAAAGGAGAAAGAAGGCCATTAGCTGAAGGTTAGGTGGAGGTGCTAGAGATTTTTTGGAGAGAGAAGAATGTTTTAAAAATAGAATGGAAAAATTTATTGATTAGAGAATGGGGTAGGATTCTGGGCCCATATGAGGTTAGCCAGTCAGTGTCAGTTGTTCAGCCATGTCCGACTCTTTGCGATCCTATGGACTGTTGCCCACTAGGCTCCTCTGTCCATGGGATGTTCCTGTTAAGAATACTGGAGTGGGTTGCCACTTCCTCCTCCAGGAGATCTTCCCAAGCCAGGGATCAAACCTGCATTTCCCATGCCTCCTGCATTGCAGGCAGATTCTTTACCACTTAGCCACCAGGGAAGCCAAGGTATGTGGTCATAAATTCATACATTTAAAATAAAATATGGTCGTGTATTTTTCTCTAGCCATTTGGACCTGCTAAGGTACATGTACAAAGTAAATGGAGAATTGGGTTTAACCAAAAGTTTGCTTTTTGCCACATGGGTAAAAAGAAGGCAGTAAGATGCTATTTTTATAAAAATGATTGAGGAGTTTTAAAAATTTATCCAACATGCACTTATAGATTAGCTCCTATGTACCACAAACTAAGTGCCATACAGTAACCTTTCTGATATTTACAACAACCTTATGACAAAGATACGTATTTCCCTCCATGAGATGATGAACTGAGGCCCAGAGGATTAAGGAACTGGTCTAAGGGCACAGAGCTAGTAAGTGACAGAGCCAGGGCTTGAACTTGACAGTCTGACCCTGAGCCTGTGCTGTTCACCACTATGATACTTCTCTAGAGGACTTATAGAAGAGAGAAACAGTAGGGATGGATCAGGAGGGAAGTGGAGATAAAGGCAAGGGATGGACAGTGAAGAGTTTGTAGGGCTAGTGAAAATGAAGGTTTGGCTGGAGTTAGGATAATAGAAGGTGAGCTGGAAAGATGAGAGGATGTAACGAGAGAGTGGACTGCTTCTTGAAATAGACATTTTGGGAGTGGGTGGCTTTGTTGATCACATCAAAGTCTACAGTATGATTCTGGGAATGGGTAGGTGAGATAGGATGAGAAAAAAGACAATTGGAAGATAGAATTGAGAGGCCAGAGTGTTGGATGAACTGTTTACTTTAGTAGCAAATTCCCTGAGAATGCTGACAAACAATGATGGAGAGAAAATATTGTCAAGCTAGCTGACTCTTCACTGCCTGAAGGGGTATGTCATGGAGGCTGGTAGGTGAACGCAATAGGGAAGGAGTGGGTGGATGTGCTTCCAGCAGGCTGAAAACTTTGCAAGAGGTGGAGGCAGGGGTAGGATGGAATCAGTGGTCTTAGAAGGATCAGTGAGGAGATACTCCATACCTCCAGGAGTAAACCAGTGATGACAGCAGAAGGCTTGAGGGAAACCACATTCTCAGGGAAAGATGGGGTTTAATAATGGAAGAGGCTGAGGACAGTGGGGTTTTGCTGCTGGCCAAGCATGAGTTTGAGAAGCATGCTGGACGAACCTGGGGTTTGGGAAGGGCTGGCAGTTCTGAGTCACATCAGGAAATACCCAGAGATGTATAGAAATCAGATCACTGAGCAATGGCCTGGGAGGCTGGTACTCTTTTGTGCTGTCCGAGGAGATGAGATGGGTCCCGATAGTATTCTAGGGGTAAAGGATAATCAGTTCTAATTGTAGGCTTTTTCTGGGGCTTGGCCTCTGAGGTAATTCTTGCTGAGGGGTTGACAGTGCTCCTAGAAGAGGAGTGCTGAGTCTGAGCAGGGGCACAGGTAGGCCAATATCATTGATACCAAAGCCAAGGGGAGGAGCCTTACCAAGGTCAAAAGAAACAGACCTTGGCTAAATGAAGCAAAGGTGAACTTATTGGAGGGTTATCAAGAGACCACAGAACTGCAGAAACCTAGAGAGCCCAGCTGGGGGATGCGCAGGAGTAAATGGAACCCTGATGGACAGGGCGTACTGTGGTACCAGTTTTGTAGCAGGAACAGTCTAATGAACACATCACAGTGTTGATGAATGTTCTCGCAGCATCATTCATGTAAGAGGCACTCACTCAAGGCTCAAAGTTCTAGGAGAATAACTTGTTAATCAAATTTAGATCAGTGGCTCTTTTGGTCAGAATCAACTAAGCAACACCATATTAAAAAGCCGTATCTCAGTGACTTAACCAACCTGACTTAATATCTTGTTCAGACTTGTAAGTAAGCGGGAGGCTCCGCTCCACTCGGCTACTCAGAGATTCAGCCTGAGAGAGGTCGTACTGGTTGCAGTGTCTTAGTATATGTCTTCAGAGCTTGCTGCAGAAGAAGAGGAAAAAAAGCAAGAGGGTCACACACTAACTCTTAAATGCTCCAGCCTGGAAATGACCTTCTGCTCACACCTATTGGCTATAATTAGTCACATGACTCTGCTTAAGTGTAAGCAGGAGGCTGCTGCTGCTGCTAAGTTGCTCAGTCATGTCCGACTCTGTGCGACTCCATGAACCGGAGCATACCAGACCTCCCTGTCTGTCGCCAACTCCCTGAGTTCACCCAAACTCATATTGAGACAGGGTGCTCAGGGCTGGTGCACTGGGATGACCCTGGGGGATGGGATGGGGAGGGAGGTAGGAGGGAGGGTTCAGGATAGGGAACACATGTACACCCATGGCTGATTCATGTGAATGTACGGCAAAAACCACCACAATACTGTAAAGTAATTAGACCCCAATTAAAATAAATAAAAATTTTAAAAAACCTAATGTCCATTGTGTCAGTGATGCCATCCAGCCATCTTATCCTCTGTCGTCCCCTTCTCCTCCTGCCTTCAATCTTTCCCAGCATCAGGATATTTTCAAATGAGTCAGCTCTTTGCATCATGTAGCCAAAGTATTGGAGTTTCAGCTTCAACATCAGTCCTTCCAATGAACACTCAGGACTGATCTCCTTTAGGATGGACTGGTTGGATCTCCTTGCAGTCCAAAGGACTCTCAAGAGTCTTCTCCAACACTACAGTTCAAAAGCATCAATTCTTCTGCACTCACCTTTGTTTATAGTCCAACTCTCACATCCATATATGACTACTGGAAAAACATCGTATTTAGTGAGCAGTAAATATCCTGCCCATAGGTTATTCTGAAGCAGGAAGAAGGAAGTGAGTACTATATCCAAGGTCTTCAGACACCAAATTCACTGCCTCCTTTGAACACGACTGAAGCAACTTAGCACACACACACACACACACACACACACACACTGCCTCCTAACAGATTATAGGTATGTGGGGAGGAGGGGGATGGATGGGTGGGGAGGCATGCATGAGAGACTACTTTATATTTCTGTATGTACCTTCTTATTTCTTTCCAAAAATACTTAACACAGTGTTGGAGCACAGAGAATATGCTTGAAATTTCTTTTTGACTGATAGATTGATTGATACGTAGCATAAAAGTTTAATCACAGTGAAACAGCCAAAACCTCCACATCACATAAATTCAATTCAACCAACCCTTGAGAATGAGTCTGTACCACACATCAATTACTGGCATTAAAGAGAAACAACAGAGCCCTAATCAGAGGAATAAGAGAGCAGAAATCTTAAGAGAGAATATTATTTCTTTTTCTTTTGGTGATTAAGCAAAGCCTTCATTTCTTTGAAAGAAAGAAACAACATTAAGGAATAAAAATAAAGTTTAAAGTAGTGAAATCGATGGCCAAGGTAGAAGGACCATCCTTTAGCTCCAACGAACACATTTTGAGAGCTTTTATGTGATGACTTTGTTTTTCTGCCATATGTGATTTAAGTGGTTCATGATGATGATGACTATGAAGGTGACTATTTTGGGGTAAGTATAAATACATTTGGGGGCTTCCCAGGTGGTGCCGTGGTAAAGAATCTGTCTGCCAATGCAGGAGCCAAAGAAGACACGTTTCAACCCTGGGTTGGGAAGATCCCCTGGAGGGAAGGCATGGCAACCCACTCCACTACTCTTGCCAGAATAATCCCGTGGACAGAGGAGCCTGGTGGGCTACAGTCTATGGAGTCACAATGATTTAAACATGACTGAGCAACTGAGCACACAAATGCACATTAGCTGACAACCACTGGCAATATTGCTAGTGTTCAAGTGCAAATCCACTCTTGCTTCCAAGTTCAGCCCCACATCCCTGCTCTCCTGTTGTATCACACTCTCTCTTCCACCAGACATTTAACTTCTCCTTATGGTAATTTTTCCACTTGTTTTCTTTGTGACTGAATGCTGAAGTTGGAAGATGCTGGTGCACCTCCTTCCAGGACAATGATTGCCACCCTTTAAAGGACTCTGTTAATCTCCTGGAGGTCTTGATTAAACACAGGTTCTTGGGCTCCACGCAGTGGAAAGTTTACCACTCAGTGGGTCTAGGGTGAGGCCTGAGAATGCGAATTTCTGAGAATTCTCATTTCCTGATGTTCAAAATTAAATAGTGTGTCCCATCACTGCCCTCCCCATCCCACCCCCAACTCATATCCACCCAGAACTTCAGAAAGTGACCGGATTTAGAAGCAGGGTAACTGCAAATGTAACTAGCTATGATGATGTCATACTGGCTTAGTGTGGGCCCTAAATTCCATATGACTGCTGTCCTTAGAAGAAGAGAAGGGACACAGACACAGAAACACAGGGAGGAAGCCAGGCGATGACGGAGGCAGAGGTTGAAATGATGCATCTGCAAGCCAAGGAGCACCAAGGACTGCCAGCAACCACCAAAAACTGGGAGGGGAAGAGGAAGGGTGCTTTTCCTCAGAAGGCTTCACAGGGGGCATGGTTTTGCCAAAAACTTGATTTCAGATTCTGTCTTCCAGAACCAAGAGAGAATAAATTTCTGTTCTTTAAGTCACCTCAGTCTGTGCTAATTTGTTATGGCCACCCTAGGAAACTGATACAGCAAGAGGTGCTGATACTGTTGGTCTGGGGATCACAACTTGAGAATCACGGTTCTAGGGAAAAAGGAAAGAAGGCCAAGTACCTTTCCATACAAAAATATAGGCGGATTTTAGTAATAAAACACTTTTGTGAAAGAAATCTGCTTTCTTTTCTTTGGGTTCTGTAGAGGACTTGTGCTGTGTTGAGACTGCCCCACAGCACCTTGATGGTGCTAGTGGTAAAGAACCTGTCTGTCAATGCAGTGGATGAAAGAAACGCAGGTTCCATCCTCGGGGTTGAGAAGGTCCCCTGGAGGAGGGCATGGCAATCCACTCCAGTATTCTTGCCTGGAGAATCCCATGAACAGCGGAGCCTCGTGGGCTACCCTCCATAGGATTGCAAAGAGTTGGACACAACTGAAGTGACTTAACACACACAAAGCAGCTTTTGGGAATCGCCACTGAAATGGTCATTCTAGGAGACTTTACTCTGAAGCCAGGTCCTTTCTGTTCCTGACCTAATACAGTCAGAGCATGGCATATGATCAGTGCTTAGCCAATCACACTCTTCTCTCGGACTTTGAATTATAAACAAGAGATGCAGGTACAAACACACAGCATTGATTTCCAGCCCACTGACCAGACACCTCTATGAGATGGTGACATGGTTTGGTTGCATACCTCTCTAGGGAATCCCGCCCATTTGTAGTCCAGTTCTTCAGCTTTCTGGAGATTCTGTGAGTCCCCAGTATCCTTCCGGTAAATCCCTTTTAGTTAAATTACCAAGTCAGTTTCTCTTGCTGGCAATTAAAGAACCTAAGCCAATAGAGAGAATCTGTTGTCTTCATATATGTCCTTGAAGTGGTCTACACTTAGCTGGGTTGGTAAGGAATGAGGACTAAATTTTTTATTTCAAATTTCCTATCATTCAAACATAAAATTGTTTTCAATTAAAAGATCTTGGGATCCCCCTCCCTAATCACAAAATAGTGTAAATGTTGCAACATTTCTAAAGTTTTTCCTTCTTAAAAAAATATTTTTCTTGACTTGCCTTTGATTAAAATGCCATTGTACATGACATTATATAGATAATAATAATAATAGAGGATAAAATCTCAGTTAGCTAAAGGGCTTTCCCTGATAATGGAACATACATATGAAAAGGCTGTCTAAAGAGACCACAGTACTGGTGAACATGTGGCCACTTTATCTTGAGGAGTGGGAATTTTCTCTCTGCCACCGTTTTTGGGCAAGTTAATACTGACTCCAGCTTCATCATCAGCCTCAAGACTTGTCTTAAAAGTCTCATTTATATTAACTCCAGATACACTCTTAGAGTTTAAGACTGGACGTTAGATGCACAGTTATTTGTGGTGTCTATGTATTCGTATGTACTCACAGCTTTCTTCCCTGACTTGTGAATCAGTTCCTGTTTGTGATGCCATCTGCTTTCTCCACTTAAGCTACTTTGTAGTACTTTCCAAAGTCAGCTTCAGTAGCTTCCTCTGACCTGGGATTCAGGTTCCCAAGAAGGACAATAATACATATTTTTGCAACTGTCAGAGACATTATGCCAACTTTCCCTCTTAATCAATGCACTAATGCATTAAAACAGTCCCAGCTGGGTTTTCACATCTGCTGTTTGCTTACAAATGCCTCCCCCTGCTCTCCACTAAATCACAGGTGTTCAAGTCAAACTGGACTCTGAGGAGTCCTCCTTAGACCCACATTTTCTTTCCAAGGAATCCAAGCCAACCTTTTCTGAATCTCCCAGCAATATGTCCACTGCACAGGGAATCTTCAAAACTTTCCACCACTGTTCTTGCAAATACAAAATGCTACCTTTTAAAAATTAAAAAGGTAAGGAAGTATCACCCAAGGTTCAACCTGAGTTTAGAAAATCCATTATAATGAAAAGAGAAGAAAGCAGATTTTTTTTTCTTTATTGCTTATAGTTAGTGGCATTGATAGATCATGGCAGAACCATCTGCAATATGGCCAAATAATTTCACTGGAGAAGATTTTATATAGCTACAGCTAAAATTCAATGAACTGATTCAGAAGACTCAGTATAAAATACAACAGTGACTTCGAGTGCCAAATCAATTTGGGGGCTTGAAGGGATGGGAGAGCTGTTCATTCCCTCCCCCTTCATGGACGTGACTTTAACTGGAACCGTAAATTCAGAGGCATCGGCATGGCCAGGCAGTGGGTTACAGCAGGTGATTTAAGAGACCTATCACGAAAAATCAGCAAGTGGTTACAAACACTAATGCTTAGAGGAGCATGTGACTCTGAAGTATGGCCCCAAGAAAAAGCTAGAAGCATATCCTTGAGGACAAATTAGGAATTAGCCATCAGGTAGTTAGGGTTCCAGGTATGCAGTGTGAATCAGGTCAATATCTGATTTTCTCCCTCACTTTCCTCACTGGGAAGTAAGGCTGATGGATCAAAGTACTGGATTTCAAAATTTTCTTTTGTCCTTTCAATAGAGGATTCATCTTACTGGGCTGAAGGTTTGATGTGCTCCTCCAGGTCCATAGCTGCTACTGACAGAACGTTTGTGATCCCCCAAGATTTGTATGCTGAGACCTCATCCCCAGCATGATAGTGTTTGGAGGTGGGCTTTGCGAGATGATTTGCTCATTAGCAGCCCCGATGAACAGCGTTAGGATCCTTGTAAAAAGGAGAGGAGGCATGAGATTTCTGTCTCTGTTCTCCACCGCCTCCTTGAGGACACAAGGAAAGGTAGTCATCTGCAAGCCAGGAAGAATTCTCTCACCAGACCCTGTATCTGTCAGCACTTTGATCTTGGACTTCCCAGCCTCCAGAACTGTGAGAAATACATGTTTGCTGTTTAAGCTCCCAGTCTATGGGCAGTTTTATTACAGCAGCTTGTATGGACTAAGACATCTGCTTTCTTCACCCTGCCCTGAGCTCTGGGATGCCGAGGACCACGTCATCAGACCCTCTTGCTTCTATTCAGCTCCAGCCAGTCGGAGTAACCAGCAGGCGACTGAAGGATGGGAGGAGGCAGAGATCAAGTCAGTTCTATCCCCACCAGGCCCTAGGTTGGCAGTGGCTGGTGCCCCTCTGCCTCAACCACACCTCTCTGTTTCTCCCTGTGGGTTCCAGAACCATCCCATCCTTACCCCTTTAGACATGCAGAGCAATTGCTGCTGCTCACCATCCCTTAAGGGTTTCCTTTCATCCTACTCACACCTTTATAAATAACCTCTTCATTAAATTCTCCTCAATTGCCTCCATAGGAATGTGATGTTTCTTTCCTGCTGGGACCAATGTACACAGGTACTTCTTAGGTGAAAGAGAAGAGAGAAGAGTGACTCTGATTGTAGCTGTGTCAGACACTCTGGCCCTGCCCATGGTGCACCCCATCTCCATGCGCCTCATAGTACCCTGAAGGGAGAAACTTCCGAGATGTTTCTCCAAGTCATCACTTGGAGAGAGGTGAGGGGGCCTCCTTTATCCAATGAAATCAAATATCCTGAGCCCCTATATTAATCTATTCACTTATTCAGCTATCTTCAGTAGAACACCTCAGTGAGGCAGATTCTGTGCTAGGTTCTGAGGTTAAGAGATAAACAAGCTGGGGGCTCACACACATTCTGAAAACACACAAGTCAAATACTAAAAATTCAGGTTCTCGTCTTTACCTGCACTGAAGCCAAGAAAGTCCCCTGAGGTCGAAGGGAGGCTCCACCTCTGAGCAAGAACGGTAAATCATGCTGTAGGACCCAGCTTCTCCTGAGAGACGAGGTCAGAGGCAGAAAGATGAGACAGAGGAGGCCTTTTCTCCAGATGCTACCAGGGACTCAGGCATGGACTCCCCAGGGCTCTTGGCTCAGGTGGATGGTTGCTTTAGAAACCTGCAGATCCACAAAAACAGAATGGTGGGCTGCAGAGTCTGTGGGCTGTGCAGAGAACTAGAGAGCCAGGCTCATGCTGGGTGGGAGCCAAATGCACCATGCGTATGCCAGCGCCAGTCCTCTGCCGTGGCTTCTCCTCACTTGGGGAAGTGAGGAGGGGACAGTGTTCACCCTGCTGGGAAAAGACAGGAATGGTCCTCACCGTCTTCAGCCACACGACGGGGTAGAGGGAGCATGCAGGAGCACCTTCCCCGTCACAGATGACAGCACAGCTAGTCCAGTCTCTGCCTTCCGCTGACAAGCCACTTACTGTCTTCAGTCTCCGCACCTGTAAAGGCAGTTCCTAACCCCACATCAGAGGAGGGATGTGAAGATTCAAATAATTTTTTTAAAGTAATTAATGAATTAGTACAGGAAGAGTGGAAGGGGGTAGTGGGATGAATTGGGAGATTGGGACTGACATATATTCACTGCTGCTGCTGCTGCTAAGTCGCTTCAGTCGTGCCCAACCCTGTGTGACCCCATAGACGGCAGCCCATCAGGCTCTGCCGTCCCTGGGATTATCCAGGCAAGAACACTACCATGTGTAAAATAAATAACTTGTGGGAACCTGCAGTATAGCACAAGGAGCTCAGCTTGGTGCTCTGTGGTGCCTTAGAGGAGTGGGATGAGTGCAACTTGGGGTTTGGAGGGAGATCTAAGAGGGAGGGTATATATATATATATATATATATATATATATATATATATATATTATATATACACATATATAGTAGATTCGCTTCATTGTACGTCAGAAACTAACACAACATTGTAAAACAACTATACATATGCAAAGGGCTTAGAACAGTGCCCCTACCTTGTAAGTGCTATACAAATGTTAATTCTTATTACTCCTCATAGGAGAGTGTGCTAAGTTGCTTCAGTCATGTCCAACTCTTTGCGACCCTATGGACTGTATCCCGCCAGGCTCCTCTGCCCATGGGGTTTCTCCAGGCAAGAATACTGGAGTGGGTTGCTGTGCCCTCCTCCAGGGGATCTTCCCAACTCAGAGCCTGAACCCATGTCTCTATGTCTCCTGCATTGCAGGCAAGTTCTCTACCACTAGCACCACGTGGGAAGCCCTATTACTCCGTACCACTCTGCTATTTTCATTTACTAGTGACTCAGTTGTAAATAAAAAATACTTCAGGATGACTCCTGAGTTAAGTGGACTTGGAGGTTGGAATTTGCCTCATGAGCTTGAGCACAAGGTTGGAAGGAAAGTGGAGTTTCTTGGAGTAAGACAAATACTGGACTGTCAGCTGTGTTCAGGCAGCTCTGTGATCTTGGCAAGAGCTCACCCTTTCATACCCTTAGTTTTTCCATCTATAAAATGGACATTACTGACAGCATTTCCCTCTGAGGGTTTTGGCGGGACTTAATGCAAATCAGTCCTCTCCTTTTCATTTGCACAGTCATTCATTTATTCAATAAACAGATTTCCCCCCACCAACCTAGATGTGTTTATTAAAGAAGCAAACTTGTGTCTCACTCTGGAAGTGGGACTCAGACACATGTAATAGCCCTTCAAGGCCTCCTGCTAGGTGAAAGTAAAAGTAAGTGAAAGTGGCTCAATCGTGTCCGACTTTGCGACCCTATGGACTATACAGTCCATGGAATTCTCCAGGTCAGAATACTGGTGTGGGTAGCCTATCCCTTCTCCAGCATATCTTCCTGACCCAGGAATTGAACCGGGGTCTCCTGCATTGCAGGCACATTCTTTACCAACTGAGCTACCAGGACAAAGTTGCCGCCACGAGTTGACAGAATTCTTACTTTCTGAGCTAGATGCTCCCCGTCTCTCTCACATCCAGACTCAAGGATTCAGAGTCCCTCAAAGCCTCCACTCAGCAGGATCAGTGTTCCCTCAGGGATTCCTTCTGAAGAAAAAGCAGCTGTTATCATGCTGGGGGGCCGCGGAGGGGGACATGAAGGGAACGCGCAGGAAACTGCTGCCCCCAGTGAATGCTTTCCCCACATGTGGGTACCGCTTGAGACCAGACAGTGATCAGGGAGGATAGGCAGCGATCAGGAGGATGGGCAGCGATCAGGAGGATAGGCGGCAATCAGGGGATAGGGGGCGATCAGGAGGATAGGCAGCGAGTGACACGTGAGACTCATGCCTCCTCATATACCTACACTCCCTGCCTGCTTCAGACCTGCCTGCTCCCAAGGAGGTCTTGGGGCAAGCTGCCCCGAACATTTCATTCAGAGTGATGCATCCACAATCATTTGGGCAAGCTTTTAAACTACAGGGTGGACAGTGTAGACCTTGGGAATGTGCTTTCATGCATTAGGCGTTGATCTGAAACATCAAATATGCCGTAGTCAGTCATAGAGGGAAATAATAATACAACTTCAAAAGAGCAGAGCCCAGGAGAAAGGGTATGATTAATGGAAAAAAAGTTCAGTCATAATAAACAGCCTCAAGTCTGGGGGAAAAAGCCAGGAAATGGGAACAAAATTAGCATTATTATAGCTTTTCATGGTAACTTACTCTGGGTTTTTATGCTGTCTTAAAAGGGAGAAAAGAAGGGAAAACCTAGCTGATAATAATTTATAGGAGCAAATACATTTCCCAACTCAAATGTACCTGCGATAGTGAGTGTATTTAAAACATTTTCTTTTATAGTGGTTTGTGGCTGTTTATACTTCACAGTGTTGTTAGAGAAAGAAGCATTTTGTTGAACAGCACATAGGATAGCTCTTTGAGGGCTTTCAGGAAGAGGTGCCATTTAAGGGCCAGGAGTTGTGATCATTAATTTGCATCTTAATCCAAGTCTTCACAAAAGCCCACACTGTGGATGTATCCTCTGAAACTCTGCCGAGGGTCACTGCTGTAAATAAATAAATGTGGCTCCTCGGATGCTAGAGGACAGCGAGACTGGGTGAAGGGCAAGCCCCTTCCTGTTTCTACCATCCTTTTCCCCGGAGTCCCACTCTGGCTCTGCCTCAGCGGCTGAGCTTAAGCAGACCGCCCCATTCTCATGGTTCCCTGCACAAGAGCACTGATTTCTGGTATCCCAATTTTACTCCATTTGACTTTGGGGCACGCACAACTCCACTCTCCTGAAAGTATTGTGAGGCATATGTGTGCACAATCGCACGTGTGCAAATGGGTACGCCTTGGACACACAGCCTGATTCATACATATCACTATGCGTATTCTGTTGTTAACTGTTTGGAGCTACCTGGGTTTGGAAGTAAGAGAAGTTTAGATGACTGTTAAAAATATTTTTTACTGTGGTAAAAACATAGTATAGAATCTACCATCAGAAGCATTTTAAAGATAATTTTACTTCTTTTTGGCTGTGCCGTGTCTTTGCCGCTGGGCAGGCTTTTTTCTCTAGTTGTGGTCAGCACGGGCCACTCTGTAGCTGCACACACGCTTCTCATGGTGGTGACTTATCTTGCTGTGGAACCCGGGCTCTAGGGTACAAGGCTTCAGTAGCTGCGGTTCCTAGGCTCTAGAGCACAGGCTCAATAGTTGTGATGCACAGGCTCAATTGCTCCACGAAGTGTGGGAGCCTCCTGGACTAGGGATTGCATCCGTGTCTCCTGCATTGGCAGGTGGATTCCTCACCACTGAGGCACCAGAGCAGCCCCAGAAGCATTTTTAAATGTACAGTGGTGGTAAGTGCATTCACATTGCTGTAAAAACAGATCTCCAGAGCTTTTGGTTGGGTGGGGTTGGGGGAGGCTTAAAATTAAGACAGTTTATTAGAGCAACTTCGGGTTGCCAGTAAAATTCAGAGCTATCTTCACAGACCTGCCCCCACACATACATAGCCTCCCCTGTTGGCAACATCCCTCAACAAAGGGCTGCATTTGTTACAATCAGTGAACCTGTGCCGACACACATGCTCACCCAGAGTCCGTAGTTTACATCAGGGATCACTCTTGGTGTTGTACAGTCTATGGGTTTTGGAATGTATCATGTGTCAATAAATATGGTATCTTGCAGAGTGTTTTCACTATACCCCAAATCCTCTGTGCTCTGCCTATTCATCCCTCCCCAAGCTGCCCAGAAGTTTCCAGCTTGTAACTGAAACTCTACCCATTAAACAATAGCTTCTCATTTCTTCTCCTCCAGGTCCCTGCTCACCGCCAATCTGACTACTCTAGGTAACTCATATAGGGGAATTCATAGAACATTTGTCTTTTGCCTTTTTATAAGGAGGTTGGCTTTGAGGATTTCTGTTAGGAGATGGTCATGATGTCAATGGAGACGTAGCTGATACTTCTGTATGGCTGTAATAGAGTGTTCAGCCCCCAGGGACTGAACTGCTCCTCCATCCACTGTCTATTTGGTCTGGAGAGGATGCCAAGTGGGTGGCAGCTGGGAAAGGGATAAAGACCTCTTCTGTCACATCTGGTAGGGGCTCCATCGGAGCTGAGGCCGATGGGTACTCCTCATTGCAATCTCCTGTCCCCTTCTGGATTACTAAAATAGTGTCCCAGGTTATGGTCCGTCCTGGAAGCGCTGTGTGGACCAAGATGACTCCTTCCAGAACAACAGAAGAAGACCAACTTCCCCTGATGGAAAGAAAGGGAGGAGAATGTCATTCCTAGATTATACTTGAGGGAAGTTTTTTTGAAGAAACAAAGATAAAATTCTCCTAGGAACATCAATTAAATGGTACCTGCCCTCCTTCCCCAAAGAGAGGGAAAAAACCTTTGCTTTAATCTTTGGCCAAGAAGGTGGAGGGAAGCTTAACGCATGTATTAGACTCCGAGAGGTGGTTCTGAAAGAAATTGGGCACCATCATTGGGATAGTAAGAGGCCAAAATACAAACCTCAACGTTTTCATGTATCTTCTACCAAATTAACTGGATCTGTGCTGAGTCATTTCTCCCTGTGCTGAGGTAGAAGCAAAAATGGTTTTAGGGGAGATGATGGAAAATCTAGTTAACCCAACCTGACCCCACAACAAGGATTTCTTTGAACTTGCCTGGGGTCAGCTCATCCCCACACACCCTCTTGGAGACCCTCTATTAACATAAACGAAGACTTTTCGAGTGACTTCTAAAGCTGTCTTGTTTTGTTTAAAGGCTGATTACAGCCTGACTCCATCCTTTAGCCTGAACTTGTGAATCTGCTACATGGTCATCCTATGAGGACTGAACCAGGTCTGAGCGACTTCATGCTGTCAATGTGAATTATTTTAGCAATTATCATTTTAGTGATCAACACACATCCTCCCCTGCTACTCCAGACCCTCACCACTTTCTCTGGCTCAAGGATAACTGTTTTAATATGGAAAATCAAGAGAAAACTGAGGTCTGCCACTTCTGTACAAAGTCATAACCCTCTGCCATTTTCCAGATCCGAGTTATTTCTGGGACCCAGAATCCTCTGCTTGGAGGAAAAGGCTTGAAAGGATGGATTCTGCAACAGTTGAACAAGTATCATCTTTCCTCAAAGGTCTATGTCCATCAATTCAAGTAACCTGGGGAAAAGGGAACACTCAGACATTTCAAGGGTTTTGGATACAAGGTCTAACTTGATACTGAAATCCAGAGGCAGAAAGCAACTCTGTTAGCATAGACATATGGGGTCAGGTGATAAACTGACTCCTGGGGCAGGTCTGTTTCACAGTGAGACACTGGGTCCATGAAGCTACCCATTGATACTTTCCCTAGTTTCCAAAAGTATAATGCGAGCAGGCACACTTAGCAATTGACTGAGCCTTCACATTGGCTTCTTGTCTGTAAACACAAAGTGGAAGCACCTAAAATTTCAACATCTCCCCAGTCCTCCCAAGACATGATAGTGTATATATTTCATATAGATTTTTATAAATATAGATATATCTATTTCTTTATCTATCTGACCCTGGGGGAGGGGTATGGAGAAATCAGTGCCATCTTCAATGGCTTATAAGGATGAAGGGGTCCTGCTCCCGTCAGGTTTTTTTGTTTAGTTGCTAAGTCATGTCTGAATCTTTGAGACCCTATCAATTGCAGCACATCAGGGTCCCCATCATATTCCCAGTGAATGCACCAGTTTGGCCCCTGCAAAGATCAGATGGATAATGGTGGATGGAAAGGGACTACCACCATTTTCACCCAAGTTTAATCAAGTAATAGTCACCGTTTCAGCTAATGTGCTAAAATGGGTATCTTTACTAGAACAAATTGGCACAATGTGGGAATATAACGTAGGAACATGGTATGTGGCTATTAATATGGTGAATATGCTTTTTCCCCCATTGATCCAGAAGGAGGATTAGAATTTTCATGAGGTGGGCTATAGGACATAATCACAGTTTTGCTCTGAATTTATAAGGTTTGCCTGAGAGTTATCCTAATTGCTATCATAATATAGTCTGAAGGGACCTGGGCTGTGTCGCCATCCTGAAAAACAATGCATTGGTCCATCATATCAGTGATATCATATGAATTTGACCCGGTGAGCAAGAAGTACTGTGGATGCCAGAGCTGGACATGGTAGGGGCTAGGAGATAAACCCTACAGAGAGTCAGAGGCCTGCCACATTGGTAAACTTTAGAGATGTGTAGTGATCTGAGGCAGGCTGGGCCAGTCCATCCAAAATGCACCTTAGCCCTCCTGTCTCCAAGAAAGAAGCACAAACTTGATGGGCTTCTTTTCTGGAGGCAGCATGTCTTACGTGAGAAAACCGATAGAATCCAGTTCATCGGGGAACTTGGAAAGTTTCTAGCTCTGAGTGGGACTCAGAGCATAAAAAGATTCTGTAGTAGGACTTAGTAGGATAAGCATCCTTGTTTGGGTTACATAACCAAGAAACCCCATGGAACTAGAGGTATTGGTGCAAGAGAAAGATACAGCATGGAAACTTTGGTCTCAAAAGTAGAGACACAGCAGTCTCGCACCCCTAGAGTTCTGGAACAAGGTTATGAAGTCTGTGAAAGGAAACTATACACCATTCAAAACTGGGCTCTGATAGAAACTGAATACTTGACTGTGGGACTTTAAGCAACTGTGTGACCAGCACTGCCTGTCTTAAGCTGGGAGCTGTCAAACCAACCAAACAATAGAGCAGACAGACCCAGTGGTAATACACTGAAGAAATGTTACCTCTGGGGTCAGACATAAGCAGGGTCAGAGGGTACAAGGAAGCTTCACAAACAAGTGGCCCAGATCCTCACACTACCTGTCAGTATTTTCTGATTCTGTTCTCATGGCTCACAGCTCACACCCAATGTGGGCTTCCCTACAACTCTCCGAAGGAGGAAGAATTAGCCCAAGCTCAGTGCACTGATTCATTGTGATCTATAGCTATGGGCCTGAAATGGACCATCACCCCCATACAGCCCCACGCAGTAGCCCTGGGAGGAGTGGGGAGAGAAGTGCCTCAGAGCACTGCCTCTGCTCAGCCACTTTGAATGGCATAAGCAGAGGTAGAGTCAAGGGACTATACATCCTCATGGGTAATGGCAAGTGACTCAGATCATGGGCTGGCCAACGAGGCTCAAATCCAGCTCCATGCCTGTTTTTGTAAATAAAGTATTATTGAAACCCATCCATACCCATTTGTTTTCATGTTGTTTGTGGTTGCATTTGCACTATAATGGTAGCATTGAGCAAAGTGTAAAATATTTGCTACCTGGCCCTTTGCCAACTGTTGGGTGGTTGAAAAGAAGAAAGAGTAAGATTGGGAACCTGGGGACAGAAAGGTCTAAGGAGGATGCAATGGGACTAGATATAAAGTGTCATAACTTTGGCTAATACATTAAGTTCACTGGCGACATATGCAGAAGAGACATGAAACAGTCAAGTGGACCAGTGACTCACTCAGCCCGTAGATATCACCCAAGGTCACACTTCTAGGTATACTACAATACCTAAAACAGTCACTAAAACTACCAAAAGATTCAAGCCATACCAAATATATTCTCTGACCACAGTGGGAAATACATTTGAAATAAATAACAGAAACACATCTGGAAAATTCCCAAATGTGTGAAACGAAACTGCACACTTTTAAATAACATGGATCAGAGAAGAAATTAACAATTAAACTGGGAAGTTTTTTTTTTTCATTTAATATATTTGAAGGTAATGTTCTCAGTATAATTTGTTTACTGCTTTTATTTTTTAATTAATTTATTTATTTTTTGGAGGCTAATTACTTTACAATACTGTATTGGTTTTGCCATACATTGACATGAATATGCCATAGGTGTACATGTGTTCCCCATCCTGAACCCACCTCCCACCTCCCTCCTCATCCCATCTCTCTGGGTCATCCTAGTGCACCAGCCCCGAGCATCCTGCTTCAAACCTGGACTGGTGATCTGTTTCACATATGATAATATACATGTTTCAATGCCATTCTCCCAAATCATCCCACCCTCTCCCTCTCCCACTCCCACAGAGTCCAAAAGACTGTTCTATACATCTGTGTCTCTTTTGCTGTCTCACATACAGGGTTATCATTACCATCTTTCTAAATTCCATATTTATGCGTCATTATACTGTATTGGTGTTTTTCTTTCTGGCTAACTTCATTCTGTATAATAGGCTCCAGTTTCATCCACCTCATTAGAACTGATTCAAACGTATTCTTTTTGATGGCTGAGTAATACTCCATTATATATATGTACCACAGCTTTCTTATCCATTCACCTGCTGATGGACATCTAGGTTGCTTCCATGGCCTGGCTATTATAAACAGTGCAGCAGTGAACATTGGGATACACGTGTCTCTTTCAATTCTGGTTTCCTTGGTGTGTATGCCCAGCAGGAGGATTGCTGGGTCATATGGCAGTTCTATTTCCTAAAGTGAGAAGTATTTTGAACTAAATGACTATGAAAACACAACATATTGGAATTTGTGGAACTCATCCAAAGCAGAACTTAGGGAGAAATTTATAGCACTAAGCACTCATGTTAAACAAGAAGAAAGGTCTAAGATCAGCTTCCGCCTTAAGAAACTAGAAATCCAAGGGCCAATTAATCTCAAAGTAACCCAGGACCTCCCCTCACAGGTAGTACATACTGTGTGACTCCAGTTATATAAAACTCTAGACCATGCAAACTAATCTAAGGTGACAGAAAGCAGATCAGTAGTTGCTTGGGAATGGGGAAAAGGGGCAGTAATAAAAGGGGATTACAAGGGGCCCAAGGAAACTTCTGAGTCATAGATAGACTTACTATTTTGATTGTGGAGATGCTTTCCTGGATGACTACATATATCAAAATTCATCAAATTGTACACTTTAAATGTGTGCAGTTTACTGTATATCAGTTATGCCTCAACATAGCCATTACAAATTAGTGAGGGAAAAAGCTTTCTTTTGGTTCAACTTGGAGCAGAGTCTGTAAGCTTGAGGCTCATGGCAGCTATCTTGACATTGTGAGGAGAAAACCTGCTAAGCCCACCCAGAGGAAAATAGAACTTACAAGAAGGCGGGATTCTGGTGATACCTTGAGCACCTGGATCCAGCTGTGCCTGAAACCATCCCTGACATTTTTATTTATTCACTGAAACAAAACATCTCTTTGTGTGTCTGTGAGAGAGAAAGAGATTAACTCAGTCTGGATTGAGTTTTCTTTGTTGCAACTAAAGAGTCCCATAAAATAGTCCACAGTCAGACAGGAAAACTGAGGGGCCCTTCCTAATCAGCATGTATCCTGGGGAGGGTTCATTCTGGGATTGCAGGAGTGATCAGTGCTGCCTGTGTTCAGACCGTGGTGGTCCCAGAGTGTGGAGGCGCGAGGAGGAGGCTTCAGTGCTTGCGGACTGGGCCGTCTCACAGAGAATCACAGTCCGTTGTGCCTCTGCTCTGGAGGAGTGTTTTCAGCAGCAAATAGAGTGGTTTGCAAGTAAACACACACCTGGAACAAATCCTGAAAAAGAGAGCATCTGGGTGTGGGCACTGTCAAACTAGGTCAGCCTCAGGCACAACTGCGTTGACAGTTTGCTCCCGAAGGTGGCCTGCAGGTGCTCCTTCTTTCCCCGCCAATCAGCCGTCTGCGGTTTGCAACCTCCAGGCCTGGGAGAGACTTAGGGTGCCATTGACTTTGTGCTCCTCACTTCCACAAGGGTGCATCCCCACCCCAACCCAAACCCCCGAATTCCACAAAGGTAAGCCCCACTCGTCATGTGTCAGCGACTCCAGGAGATGTGGTCTCGCCAAGTAATAAATGTGTGAATCTAGAAGGCACTTTGGAGCTAGGCAGACCTAACGTCTCCTCCCAGTTCCTCGGGGGCACTGGAAACCACTGGAACTTCCACTTCTTTCGGGTGAGCTTATCCTAAGGATTTCGTGATGTACTTCCCCAGCTCGTAGGAAGGGATTCAGCAGTGGAACTGTCCTTTCCCTGCTCACTAGGTTCTGAGTTTCTTAAGTACGCGTTTGATGGGAACAGGTGGGAGGAGCATGTCCTAGTCGCCCCTGCACCCCCACACCGAAGCCTGCACACAGTAGGTGTCCTGAAAATGCCTGTTGAATGAGCATAGGGCTGAACCTGGCCTCAGCTGCGCTAGTTCTGTGGGGCTCCAGGCTCCTTGATTCTGAAGGATTTCGACTGTCCACTCAAAAGTTTGTGCCAAGCTTCTTTGAATCTATGGGATCTCCATTTGTGTTTGCTTATTTATTTTTAAAATAAATCCACATTATTAATGCTTTTATTTTATAAATTTATTTATTTTAATTGGATGATAATTACGGCTTTTGCCATACATCAACGTGAATCGGCCGTAGTATCCATGCGTCTCTCCCCCGGCTGAACCCCCTCCCCCCACCCTCTCCACCGCGTCCCTCCAGGTTGTCACAGAGCAGTGGCCCTGGGTTCCCTGCTTCACGCATCGAACTCGCACTGGTCACCCAGTCTACACATGGTAAGGTACAGGTTTCAATGCTGTTTTCTCAAGTCATCCCACCCTCTCCCTCTCCCACTGAGTCCAGAAGTCTGTTCTTTACGTCTGTGTCTCCTTTGCTGCCCTGTACGTGCATTTGCTTTTTTGAGACCCACATGGTGTCAACATTGAGGCATCATAGTGGATCCATCAAGAGCCTCAGTCTGCAGACCTGTGGATGTGACTCTGATCATGCCAATCCCCTGTCTGGAGCCTTTTGGTAGCTTTCCCTGGCACTTAGAGAAAGTCCAAACTTCTCACACGGTCATCAGAGCCATCACAAGCCGCCCTCATCTTGCAGACAGGGTTGCGCAGTGCATTCCTAGTAACAAACTGTGTTCCAAATCTCTGTTGTCTAGCATGTTAGCTGCTAGCCATGAAGCTACCAACCCCTTAAAATGTGGCTAGGCTAAAGTAAAATGTATTGTGAGGGTGAAATGCACACTAGCTTCTGAAGACTTAGTATCTTCAAAAAGTAAATATCACATTAATAACTTACATATGGATGATAACTGGAAAGGATGATACATGTGATACATTGTTAAATATATATATATGTGATATAGTGTGTTCAATAAAATGTTATTAAAATTAATTTCACCATTTATTTTCCCTCATTTGAGGTGGATACTAAAAAATTTTAAATCATATATGTGGCTTGCATCTGGGGTTTCCATTACATTTCTATCAGATGCCCCTAATCTAAATTGTGATGGTGTGTTGGTATGGGATGTCAGTGAGGTCTGAGGCAGTCAAGAAAATCAGGCAAAGCTCAGATCGAGTGATGAGGTAGGCAGAGAGGGGCTTTTGGGAGCAGTCTCTTTTGGCTGTTTTCTCTGATTTCCCCTGTGAATAAAATGGACTGTCTGTCCTTTTCCCCTTAGTCTTGTCTCCTGCCATTCCTCACCTACCACCCCACGCCCAAGCATCCTATGTGCTGGTCACAGCGGAAACACTGGCAGTCTTGCTGCAGATGCTGAGCTCCTCATTCACCCGTTTCCTTCCCAGAAATGCTCCTCATCCAGAAGGGAGCATCTGGGTTCTCAGACTTGGGCATGTTCAGGGTTTCTTGACAGAGTAACATCTGGGTCTGCTGTCCAATGTCCATGTCCCCCTTCTGGAAGCCATGTGCTTTTTTCTTAGTCTGTGTTACCCTCCAAAAAGAGACACTAAGAAAAGGATTTGGGTTGTGATTTAGTGGGGAGGAAGTCCCAAAAAACATTGTGAGGGAGAAGCGGTATGAGACAGGGAAAGGATGGAAGGCAATGCAGGCTGGATTGGTAAGACCACTGTAGGCAAAGGGGAGGCAGTTCCGTGGGAACACGAAGAGAAATGGTGTGGCATACATCTCATAACGGTCCAGCTGCGGGTGAGTAAGCTGGGATACTTACTCTCTAACTTTTGTTCTTTGATCAGGGTCAATTGTGAAATATTAACTCTGGCTTCCTGGTGGCTCAGATGGTAAAGAATCTGCTTGCTGTATAGGATACCCCGGTTTGACTCCTCGGTCAGGAAAATCCCCTGAAGAAGGGCATGGCTACCCACTCCAGTATTCTTGCCTGATGAATTCCATGTAGTAGAGCCTGGCAGGCTACAGTCCATGGGGCAGCGAAGAGTTGGACATGATTGAGCGACTAACACTTCATACTTCAATGAAGAGATAGTGAGTGCCCTCTGGCAGAAAGATGCAGGGAACAGTATTTAGAGTATATAAGAAATGTCAGCAACTGACCTTCAGAAAAAGCTGCGGGGAAATGGACAAAGCGCAGTAGCTGCTTCATCTTAGAAGACAGAGAAGAGAAATGAAGAGAAGTGGGATCCCTGATGATGTTTCTGGTTTGTTGGATCAAGCAGTACCTGAAGGCAACATCGAGACTTCTCACTGACCTATGCCTATAAATTCCATATACTATTTAAACTGGTTTGAGATGAGTTTTCTGTTATGTGCAATATATTGACTTTTAATTCATTTATTTCCTAACTTTGTTCCCACAAAGAAGATTCCCTGTGGTTTGAAACCAGGGCTGATGGGTAAGTCATGCCATCATTTCCTTCCAGAGACAGGAGTGCAATGGTAAGTGAATGAGGAGCTGCTTGAGGCGGTATCCAGGTTCTTCTTGTGACATGGCAGCATTCCAGTAAAGAGGACCACACTGGGGAACCCACCACCTCTCTCTAAACACAGTCAGCTCTGTGATCCAATCTGAACCCCGTATCTAATGCTTTAGGGTTTATTCCAGAAAGCTGAATTCACATAAAAATCTTGCTTTTAAGCACAAAGGCTTAATTTTAAAAGATTTCTTTGATGCTTCAGGAATTCTTACAGAGTAATAAATGGAAAATAATGAAGGAGTTATTTATATACACTATAAGCTAAGTCAAGTCGCTCAGTCGTGTCCGACTCTTTGCGACCCCATGGATTATAGCCCATCAGGCTCCTCCGTCCATAGGATTCTCCAGGCAAGAATACTGGAGTGGGTTGCCATTATATACACTATAAAAAACTTATTTATACAAATAATTTATGAAGAATAACTAAGGAAGAAGTTAGAAAAAGAGAAATTTCTCTTGAAATTCGCATCATTTCACAAAGATTGATGGATTCAGGAGGACATATGGAATCCAGGAAGATTTAGCATAACATCTGAGACTCCCCAGAAGTCTGCCTCTCTAATATCACATCTTGGACCTACCAGCTTGGGGCAATTTCTCTTCTCAGTTTTTCTTTGGAGGCATGAGTTGGGAGGTGGGAAAAGAGACACAGGTCCATTCCTGATGTGACCACCAGAGGGAGCTCCCAATGATTTTCTGTACCTGAAAGGAAATGATTGTCCAGTCCATGGAAACTGACAAAGAAAACTTGAAAAGGTGTCTTCCTACAAACCTCAGCATCTTCTTGCTAACATGCCAAGAACAATCACTGAATACTTTTAGTCTGTTCAGTGCATCCACCTGGGATCTGAGAAGTATTGCCTTATTAAATCTAGGTCATTTGATTCTGGATATCAGTTTATCTTGGGAGCTGGCCCTACATTTTACAAGGTGAATTCTGAAGCAAAAAGATTAAAGATTCAGAAAGAGTAAAGTTAACACTGAGCCCTTGGCCTGGTAAATTGACAGTCATGCCAGAATAACTATTCTAAAGCTCTGATCCTCATTTCACAATCAGTATGAAGAATGCCACCATCACCTCCCATCCCCACACTTGTCTGTGTCTTTTAACTCATATTTAAATTGATTCTCTCATTTATTATTATTATTATCATTTTCCCAGGCACTTTGGATCATTATAAGATTGCGGGTAATGACAGACTATAATTAAGCTTAAGACATATTTTTCTTTTAGGAAGAGGAGAATCAGCTCTAGCTGAGATTCCAGATTGCTCGGGCTGTGATTTGTGGTACTGTCACAAAGGGGTCCTTTCCCGGCAGCGGTGCATGCGATGATGAGCAAGGAGCTGCAGTTGGGGGCACGTGCCTCTCTCCTCACTCTCTCTGGAGCCCACAGAATGGATGCCTAAACAGCTGAGTATCGTTTGAGACTGATTACAGGCCAGATCCCGCTATTGTGCCTCATCAGTTGTCATTGTTGGGGCTGCAATTGCGCTGGGAAGGTTCTCTTTGCCGCCTGCTCCAAGCTCATTTCTAGGACAGGAGAGAAAGATCCTGGTGAGCCTGAGGCTGGGGTGGGGGAGAATTGTTCTGATTGTTGCCGGAGGAAGGTCTTGGCAGATCATTGGAAATGAAAGATGGACTGGTTTCAGCCATGATGCCAATAATGTTGGTCCTCCTATGACTCCCAGATTTATGGATAATCTGTCACAAAGAGGGCTGAAGTCATGGCTCTGTTCTCATCAGTTGTATGAATTTAAGCAGGCAGCTTAACTTTGATGGTCTACTTTTCTCATCTGTACAATGGGATAAATAATACTCTCCTATTTGAGTACTGATGGAAAGAACCTAGAGATAGCTAGATGCAGATATAGATAGAGATACATGAATATACAGACATATAATACATATGGTAGATATAGTAACTACTAATATATATTATTATGGGTATTGTGGGTGCGTGTGTATGTAGTTTTTTAGTAGTAGGGATCAGACTAGATAAAGGATTTTTATGCTAGCAGATGAAGGTTGCACTTGACTGCCTAATGATGATGATAAACTTGCACTGAGCTCTGAGCACTTTCCATGCATTAAAGCAGTGATTCTCAGTTAAACAAAAAACAGACAACAACAGCAAAAAAACCTCTCCGCTCTTGGGCAGGACAATTCATCCTCTTTGGGACTGTCCTAGGCATCGCATGACTGTCAAGGTCCTTGAAGACCCTCAGCCTCTCTGCCCACTAAGCTTGGCCAGTGCATCTTCAGTCCTATGACAGCTCAGTCCCTGTACTTCTTTTAAAATATCCACTGAGAACCCTTTTGTTAAGTGTAGGCATGTATCGTCCAATGCAAAAGCTCCCAGCCACGGGTACCTACGGGGCACTTGAAATGAAGCTAGTTTGAATTGAGATGCACTGTGAGTGTAAAACAATACACCCTGGATTTTAAAGACTTGGCATGGAAAGAAACCCTGCAGTATCTCATGAATATTTTGTAATGTTGATTATACTATGGAATGATAATATCTTGAAAACAGTATATTAAATAAGACATTTGGATTCATTTCACCTGTTTCCTTTTACTTTTAAAAAGTGGCTACTAGAAAATGTTGAAGTAGACCATGACTTGCATTTGTGGTTTCTGTTATATTTGCATTGGGCATTGCTAGTAGGGATGGGATGCTGTGGGAGGTTTCAGAGTCGTGATGGTGTCAGAGCTGCTGGGGCAGACACTGCTAGAATGGCCCAGCACGTATCTGTATTCTGTCTCTCCTGTACTAAGAATATCCTGATTGAGTTTGGAAAAATATCCTTTTCCTTAGCTTCCCAGGTTACCTCGTTCCTGCTCCAAAGGTGCAAATGGAAGTCGACTGGATGAGGCATCCGAGAAAACTATTGCTAAACTGAGAAAAGGGGGATTTGGCTGACAAGGGCCTTTTGCCCATGGCTCCTTGCCCCTCTCTCTGCCTGGAATGCAGCACAACGTCTGGAGGCAGAGCAGCCTTCTTGAAACCGTGAAGTTGACAGTCATTCTCTAAGAATGGTGGGAGCAGTAAGAAATCAGTTGCTTGAGCAACATCACTAACCCGACACAGCCCACCCCTGAGCTCTTCGTGCTATAAGCAGAATCTCTTTTGAGTAGGCTCCTGCAGTTGGGTTTCTGTTACATGAACTGAACATTAGATTAACCAATTACCATCTTTACATTTTGGAGTCAATACAGTGGATACTTTCACACTGTCCCAAACATTAGGGCATCCTTGGTCTGTTTGGGGACATTCTGGCATTAAGAGCTGGGCTTCTCTATGGTAGAACTCAGAAAACATGATTGCTCAGACCTCTCCCCTCATGAGACTCTCTCAATCAGACTGACATAAGGGAGACTTCAATTCAGAGGAACTGGAGAGAAGGAATCTGTGGGTTATGCCCCAACAGCCATTGAGTAAGCTCCTTTTCTGCTTAGTCAGCCCACGTCAGCATCTACAGCTTGTAAGCTAGAAGCCCAATAAACACAGTTGTGATTTGGTGAGGGTCCTGCTCCTCCAGAGTCTCTTACTGAACTCCAGGTTTCCCCTAGAAAGACATATGAACCCTTAGGAATGACTGACCAGAGATCAGGAACTTCCTTTGGACGTCTGTGACACGGGCAAAAGGCAAGACGACTTTTGGCACCCCTGCCCATCTCTCAGGTCACCACGAGGCAGGGATCTTTGAGCTGAAGTTACTGATGAAGAAACTAAGGTAAAGACCAGACTGCATAGGGAAACCTAACAAGTGAGGAGTTGCTCAAACCTCAGCCTTCTGACTCCCAATAAAATACACTTTCCAGTTCACCTCTCCACCTTCAGCCTCAGCAAATGTGTGTAGAGTTAGACAGTGTGGATTCAAATCATTGCGCCAATAGTTAACCCGCTGTGTGACCTTAGCCAGATCGCTTAACCTCTCTGAGCTCTGGTTTCCTCTTTTACAGAACCACCTTCTTGATCATGTAAACTGTGGTCACCCAGGGCTCCCTCTGCTTAGAAGTTTCCCTGCTTTGTTTCCTACTTCGTGTTGCCATCTGGAAATTCTTAAATTGTGAACAAAGAGCCCAGCATTTTCATTTTTCATGGGCCTTGCAAATGATGTAGCTAGTCCTGCTACTTTATAAAATGGAAATAATATTTACCTCAAAGGTTTGCCACGAGAATCAAATGAGAAAATGGCTCTTGGGATCTTAGCCTGGTGCCTGGAAATAGCATCATCTCGGCAAATGATAACTGTTCCACGTCGGTGCAGGTTACTTTTCCTGCAGCATCTTGCCTGACAGGCTAAGCTCCTGCTTGCTCACTAACCTCCATATAGTCAGAGCCCATCTGGGGACAAATGTGACACCTACTGCAGCTTCAAGGAAGTGGGAAAACTTAAGCAACCCCAAATTCCCCGAGGTGGAATTTTGTTTCAGTTCTTTCCAAATGTCAGGGCACATTGCACTTCTGTGACTTTGATACTGCAGATGGAATTTCCTAGAGAACTCGATGAGAAATCCAGGCCATGTGATTAGCCAGAAACACTGGAGGCTCCTAGCTCCAAGTCACCTTCATCTTCTGGACGCTGACATCCATCTGCATGGGAAAGAACTGAGGTTTGGGGATCAGACTCCTCCTGAACCCTCCTTAAATCTCTCTGGACCTCACCTCTTATTCCAGCTGCTTCTGCAGTGACCTGCTCCAGACAGATGCTGACCAGCTTTACCCAGCGGCAACTAGACACTTCGTGTGGGATCCACCTTGGGATGCAGGACATGCATCCTGACGTCATGGCATGGGGCACCCCAGAGACTGCCCAACGTAGAAGAGGGCAACAGGTAATGCCTGCCAGGCCACCCTTGCTCAGTGGAGGCTGAGAGCTGATAGATAAATGCTATCAGCCCTTCATCAGGGAGCTCTGAAATTCAGGTCACATGGCCACTTAGCTGTCCCTAGTGGGATCGGGTAGCAGTTCCTGTGTCACAGGCCAGCCTGTCTCCTCCCCCTGTTCCTCAGTCCTGCTCCCAGGAGTCACAGTCCCCTTGCAATAAAGCTCTTGTCTCAGGCCCTGCTTTCTGGGGACCCAGGCTGAGATGATCCCCATGACTCTCCTGAAATGAAATTCATTCTTAATAACCTACCTCCACACATATTTTTTTAAATCAATATGGTGCTCTAAC
The DNA here is from genome assembly GCA_917880005.1 of Nanger dama. Classification (NCBI taxonomy): domain Eukaryota; kingdom Metazoa; phylum Chordata; class Mammalia; order Artiodactyla; family Bovidae; genus Nanger; species Nanger dama. Next base: position 62,045,745 of record CAKJTW010000001.1, on the reverse strand, counting down.
TGTATTTTAATAGAGAAATAAAAAGAAGTAATAAGAAACATCTTTCAATTTGTCCATGTTCAGCTAAACTATATTAGAAGACCAAGCGAGCAGGGTAGACACCGGTGCCTTTGTGTGGATTCACTCACCATGAATGTGACCTGGTGGGCGGAGACTGGAAGCAGGATCAGGGGACTTGGTTCCAGGGGTCAGCTCTGCCATTAACCCCCGTGTCATTCAAGTCCTTGTCTCCAGCTTCTGTTTCCTCAAGGGTAAAGGATGGCATTGAACTGTGAGCTCGTTAAGGATCAGCTCTGCCCTATTTCTAGGTGGTTTCTGATCTTCTGACCTCTTCTGAACACTTGTTTTCTTGCCTGGCCTCCCTCCAGCTGTTAGATCAGCCATCAAGAGCTGAAATAATAAAGTTGGTATTGAAGATCCATGCCAGCCCAGGCACTGAAAGAGGAGGCAAAGCATGCCATATGAAATTTACATTCTGGGAGGAGATGGGGTGGTGTGGGGACTATGTAGCAAGCAAACAACTGAACATAGAGAGTGTTTGCATGCTAAGTCGCTTCAGTCGCGACCGACTCACCGACTCTTTGCTACCCCATGGACTGTAGCCCACGAGGCTCCTCTGCCCATGGGATTCTCCAGGCAAGAATACTGGAGTGGGTCTCCATGCCCTCCTCCAGGAATCTTCCCAACCCGGGGATCGGACCCTAGTCTGTTATGTCTCCTGCTTTGGCAGGCAGGTTCTTTACCTCTAGCACCACCTGGGAAGCCCCAGCTGGCACCGCAGCTGAGGGCTGGAAACCTGACTCCAGCCCTCCCAGTCGGGAAGGCCCCTGAGGACTCAGGCCAATCAGACATCCAGGCTCGGTTCCCTTCTGCAACATCACCACCTAGTGGACCTGCCAGAGTGCTTCTCTAGTGGGGATAATAATAAATCCCAGTTGCCCCAGGGAAGAAAGAGCAGGTTCTGTCTGGAAGAAAAAGGCCATTGATCAGCTGGAGCCTCTAAGCTGCCTTCTTGACCTCTTTAGCAAGTCAATAGTCTTCATAGCCAGGCACTGTCAAAAGAAAAGGATTTTTCTGAATTCCCCTAGTTTTAATATATGTTAGAGCTTGACTGATTAGAACAGAGTTTTGCCTTAGGACAGAGAAAAAAGAAGCCATGGTATGAGGCAGAAAAGTCCATTTCTTCTACTTTGGCAGATTATGGGAGGAAGGGGAGAGAGGCAGAGGAGGCCAAGGACAGCCATGGTCCTAGAAGTGGAGGGAGTGTTGCAGAGGTCAAGGCAAGAGCCAAGAACTCAGAAGAGCCAGGGGCCCACTTCTCCCAAGTCCCAGTGGAGACTGCAGGCTCTAAGGCATGAGTGGCTTCTTCCAACATGGCTCCAGTGGAGGGATGGTGAATCCTATGGAGAAGCTTCTGGCCCTATGGGATCTCAGTGTCTACATGCCCTGGAAAGCAGGGCTGCAGAGGCCAAGAGGACTGACAGGGGGGACAAAGAGGCCACTAACCTCAGATATGCAGATGACACCACCCTTATGGCAGAAAGCGAAGAAGATCTAAAGAGGCTCTTGATGAAAGTGAAAGAGGAGAGTGAAAAAGTTGGCTTAAAGCTCAACATTCAGAAAACTAAGATCATGGCATCTGGTCCCATCACTTCATGGCAAATAGGTGGGGAAACAGTGGAAGACTTTATTTTTCTGGGCTCCAAAATCACTGCAGATGGTGACTTCAGCCATGAAATTAAAAGATGCTTACTCCTTGGAAGGAAAGTTATGACCAACCTAGATAGCATACTCAAATGCAGAGACATTACTTTGCCAACAAATGTCCATCTAGTCAAGGCTATTGTTTTTCCAGTAGTCATGTATTGATGTGAGAATTGGACTATAAAGAAAGCTGTGTGCCAAAGAATTGATGCTTTTGAACTTTGGTGTTGGAGAAGACTCTTGAGAGTCCCTTGGACTGCAAGGAGATCCAACCAGTCCATCTTAAAGGAGACCAATCCTGGGTGTTCTTTGGAAGAACTGATGTTGAAGCTGAAACTCTAATACTTTGGCCACCTGATGCGAAGAACTGACTCATTTGAAGGGACCCTGATGCTGGAAAAGATTGAGGGCTGGAGGAGAAGGGGACAACAGAGGATGAGATGGTTGGATGGCATCACCAATTCAGTGGACATGAGTTTGAGTAAACTCTGGGAGTTGGTGATGGACAGGGAGGCCTGGCATGCTGTGGCTCATGGGGTCGCAAAGAGTGGACATAACTGAGCAACTGAACTGATGAACTGATCTTTTATTATGATCCCAACTGTATAGATAAGGGAACCTGCCCAAGGTCACTGAGAGAGAATAGATGGCATAAACCAGACCTTAGTGGTCCCAGAGCCAGGATCTAGAAAATTCTACATACACGTGAAGATCTTTCCTTAACCCCACTCCTAGTGCCAGGAGGACCCTGAAAGCTCTCCTGAAGAAGCAGCCGAGAGGGTGGAAATCTGAAATACTGTGTTTGATTCACCATAGCCTGAATGATCTAATGAGACTATTAAAACTGTATGCTTAGACTGAGTTTACTATATTGGCCTACATTTACCCACTGGTGTGGGATCCAGTTTAAAAAAAAAATTAGGTCAATTAGAGGAAAAAATACAGAAGCTTAATTTTTCACTTGTTTAAATGGAGTGCAAGTCAACTTATGACTTAACATCAATTCTTAGCCTGGCTTATCAAAGGGGCTATTTGACCTAAACTTGAGAGTCAGATAGTACTGGTTTGGAATTCTAGCTGAGCTAGTCACTAGCTATTTGACTTTGAACAACTTACTTAACCCATGAGGGCTTCAGTTTCTTCATGTGTAAAATGATCACAAGTGTATATTGTTTAGACCAGAGAGCAGCAAGAATTTTGTATAGAAGTCCAGACATTAAATATTTTAGGCTTTGTAGGTCATGGACACTCTGTCTCAACTCAGCTCTGTGGTTGAAGCATAAAAGCAGCCACAGGTGACATGTAAGTAGTGAGCGTGGCTGTGTTCTGCTGTGTTGTTCAGTGGCTAAGTCATGTCTGACTCTTTGCGATCCCATCAACTGCAGCATGCCAGACCTCCCTGTCCTTCACCATCTCCTGGAGTTTGCTCAAACTCAAGTCCATTGAGTCGGTGATGCCATCCAGCCACCTCATCCTCTGTCATCCTCTCCTCCTGTCCTCAATCTTTCCTAGCACCGAGGTCTTTTCCAATGGGTCAGTTCTTTTGCATCATGTGGCTGAAGTATTGGAGCTTCTGCTTCAGCATCAGTCCATCCAGTGAATATTCAGGGTTGATTTCCTTTAGGATTGACTGGTTTGATCTCTTTACAGTCCAAGGGACTCTCAAGACTCTTCTCCAGTACCATAGTTTGAAAGCATCATGTAAATAAAGTTTTTTTATGAATGAGTTCTAATAAAATTTTATTTACAAAATCAGACCACACTGATCCCCAGGAGTCCTTGCTGCAGTGAGGACTGGGGACAAGGATGACCTCTTCAGCTTTTCATGTTCCCATACAGCATTCTTTGTGTTCCCATGCTCTAATACCACACATGCAGGCTTTACTTACAATGGAGTTACAGAAGCAACATGGACTTTGTAGTCAAATACGTGTGGAACAGCCTTGGGCATCAACAGAGCTACAGCTCTTTTGCATTTGTTAGTTAAAGCAGAAATGTAGTACAGTGGAGGAAAGTATATTATCTTTGATGCCAGGTTTTCCTGGGTTCAAAGCCAGGCTCTTCCACTTGCTGACTGTGTGACCCAGACAACTTCTTTAACCCCTCTGTGCCTCTTTTGCTCAGTCTGTGAATGGATATAATGATTTGACCTGTCCTGCAGGACTTTTGAGGACTAAGTGAGAAGATAGGTAAAAAATTCATAAAATAGCATCCGGCATTGGCCAAGTGCCATGTCAGGGTTGGATATGATTAGTATTTTCTGTGATTTTAGGCAAATAACATGAGCTGTTTGGTTTCAGCTTCCTCATAGTATCGACCCTTCCCGTTGGTTATGAGGATAAGGTGCAAATATTTATGTATGATGCAAACTGTCCAGATGCACAAACTAGAATCAGAGTGGGGACGCTTCTCCCCAGCTGCAGTTTGAGCATCTTAAAACAATGTACTGCTTAAAAGTGTGGATTCTGGATTAGGGTTGCCAGATTTAGCAAATAAAAGTACAGGATACTGTATCTGTTAAATCTGAGGTGCAGACAAACAAAGGATCATTAGCATAAAAGTGTGAGAAGTGAAAGTTGCTCAGTCGTGTACAACTCTGTGACCCCATGGACTGCAGTCTACCAGGTTCCTCTGTCCATGGGATTCTCAGGCAAGAATACTGTTGTGGGTAACCATTCCCTTCTCCAGAGGATCTTCCTGATTCAGGGATCAAAACTGGGTCTCCTGCTTTGCAGGTGGATTCTTTACCAGCTGAGCCACTAGCATAAGTATATCCAGTGCAATATTTGGGATATCCTTATGCTTAAAAAAAAAAGTTCTTATCTGAAATTCAGATTGACTGGGCATCCTGCATTTTAACCCTGTTCTGGTGGTGAACTGTGTAATTATGCTCCCATTCCAGACCTTAATCACTCTACTAATCTGAATGAGTCATCTGAGTTCACCACTCTTTAGCAGTGTGACTTTGGCTACCTGATGCGAACAACTGACTCCTTGGGAAAGACCCTGATGCTGGGAAAGACTGAAGGCAGGAGGAGAAGGGGATGACAGAGGATGAGATGTTTGGATGGCATCACTGACCTGATGGATATGCGTTTGGGCAAGCTGTGGGAATTGGTGACGGACAGAGAAGCCTGGCGTGCTCAGTCTATGGGGTCACAAAGAGTCAGACATGACTGAGCGACTGAACTGAACTGAACTGAACTGAACTGAGCAGTGTGACCCAGGAAGCCCTCAAACTCTTTAAGTCTCCATTCTCTCATCTGCAAGTGGAGATATGAGAGTGTTGGCTGCATACGCTGGTGACATGGCAGGTGCTGGGTGATCCCTAGACACAGCCCGTGTAACGACAGCTTCTTCCTGCCATGGCCTCCTTCTCTCCACCCATGACTTGAATGGTTGTAGAACTTTCACATCTTTAATTTCCTAGCAGCCACTGAGCTTTTGTTTGAATTCACTTATGTTTCCTTTGCAAGTGTCCACTTATTCCTTCCTCTGGGCATTCATGACTATAAATCATTGTCTGTGATTCCATGCTTAGAAAGAGCCAGGGCTGGAACCTACTCATTGGAGGTTTTTACTGGGTTATTTATTGTGACAGAAAATGCAAATGTATTGGCAGTAAACATCAGGGAAAATAGCTACCTCAGCAGTACCCACAGTATGTAAATGCAGATGGAAACGGTGGGGAGAGTGTGTCATTTTTAGTAAGTAGAGCAGATACTCCACTTCGCTGAATATATGAAATGCCAGAAAATTCACCTGACTTTCTACGTTACTGAAAGACATTTAAAGTCAACCTGCTTCTTCTTTCAGGACCCCAGAATGACATTATATCTCACTATATTTGGTGCTGTGTGATATGAAAGCTGATAAAATAGAAAATTAAAAATTAGAACATGATTGTGGGGGAAACAGAGCTTTACTGGGGTATATCTAGTTCCATCACCTGCAGGAAGGACCCTGCCTCAATGCAGGCAAATTTCCCTTTTCTTCTGGTCTATTTAAATGGCAACCCACTCCAGTGTTCTTGCCTGGAGAATCCCAGGGATGGGGTGCCTGGTGGGCTGCCATCCATGGGGTCGCACAGAGTCGGACACGACTGAAGCGACTTAGCAGCACCAGCAGCAGCATTTTATACCAAAACATCTTTGCCAAGTGGTTAAGACTATATTTTTATGGTCTTTGTGGATAACTTGCAAATAGAGGTAAGGAACAGGAAGTCGAGCTCTCCAGATCTAGTCAAGGACCAAGAAATACTGACATGTCCTGAGCTGTTGACAGTAGTGGAGAAAAGGTTCCTTTCCTTCTCCTGATGTTTCCCTCCACATGGAAGGAGCCCAGGAGGGCGACACTCCCGGTACCAGTATGCCAGCTTCACCCCCTTCACCCTAAACAAGGTAGGGGGTGTCCTAATGAGACTGGTGACTTAGGATGCAAAATTGAATGCACTAAATCCAGTCTCACCACCCCCCCACCCCCCCACCCTGGGCTACCTGCCAAGAGCAAGTGCGTCTCTTGCTCCTCTGTATTGCCAGTCTACGACCAAACAATCATTTCAGTGTTCAGTGTTAGGAGACCCACGTGCCTACAGATAACGCCACAGTCTCCAAGGTAACCCTTATCAGTTAGAGAGATGCTATTCTGGCATTTTCTTATTTCTCCGTGGGCACAGTTTTCAGACAGAGAACAGAAGCTTGTGTCTTAGCGTGTTGGGGCTGCTGTAACAGAATAGTGGACCAGGGGGCTTCAACCACATTCATTTCTCTCAGTCTGGAGGCTGGAAGTCTATGATCAAGGTGCTGGCAGATTTGCGTCTGGTGAGGCTCCACTTCCTGGCTTGCAGACAGCTGTCTTCTTTTAATATCCTCATGTGACAGAGAGAGGGATCCTAGGTCTCCTCCTCTTTCTTTTTTTATAAGGGCACTAATGCCATTTTGAGGTCTCCACCCTCATGACCTCATCACCTCCCAAAGTGCCCCATTTCCAAATACCATCACATTGGAAATTAGTCTTCAACATATGAATTTTGGGCTTCCCTGGTGGCGCTAGTGATAAAGAATCCACCTGTCAATGAAGGAGATGAAAGAGAAGCAGTTTTGATTCCTGGGCCAGGAAGATCCCCTGAAGAAAGAAATGGCAACAAACTCCAGTACTCTTGCCTGGGAAATTCCACGGACAGAGAAGCCTGGTGGGTAACCATCCAAGAGGTCACAAAGAATCAGACATGATTGAGATAATGTCTATATGAATTTTAAGAGGAAACAAATATTCAGTCCACACCTGGTGAGAGTTACCTCAAAGCCCAAGAGTTGACAAGGATGTCTCTGAGGTATCCTCAGAGCACTGATACTGGACGGTCTTCAGAGCACTGATACCCTGCTCTAGGTCAGCCACAGCCAACAAGCCACACTATCACTAAGACTTCTTGGAAGTGGTTAAGGAAGTTAAGGCAATTGCATTCCTCTTCCATACTCAATTCTTAATCAAGTTACTTCAGTTGCCCAATCGTGTCCAACACTTTGTGACCCCATGGACTGCAGCACACCAGGCTTCTCTGTCCATCACCGACTCTCAGAGCCCACTCAAACTCATGTCCATTGAGTCAGCAATGCCATCCAACCATCTCATTCTCTGTCATCTCCTTCTTTTCCCACCTTCAATTTTTTCCCAGGATCAGGTGTTTTCAAATGAGTCAGTTCTTTGCATCAGGGGGCTAAAGTATTGGAGTTTCAGCTTCAGCATCAGTCCTTCCAATGAATATTCAGGACTGATTTTCCTTTGGATGGACTGGTTGGATGTCCTTGCAGTCCAAGGGACTCTCAAGAGTCTTCTCCAACACCACAATTCAAAAGCATCAATTCTTTGGCACTCAGCTTTCTTTATGATCCACCTCTCACATCCATACATGCCTACTGGAAAAACCACAGCTTTGACTATATGGACCTTTGTCCACAAAGTAATGTCTCTGCTTTTAATATGCTGTCTAGGTTGGTCATAGCTTTTCTTCCAGGGAGCAAGTGTCTTTTAGTCAATTCTTAGTCAAGGCATTGCTCAAATACTTTCAAGTAACACCCATTGGTTTTTTAGCTCAACTAAATATTTTCCCCTTTTAATTTTAATACAAATGTTTACTCAGGAAATGTATATTAACCTAGTCAAGCACTATTTGTGGAAATGGCACCTGTCATACAATGTGTATGTGTATTTATGTGCGTGTTGGGGGTATGGTAATGTGGTGCGTGGCTTGTAGGGGTTTAGTACATGTGGTACATATTTGTATGTTTGCATCTGATGTGGCATGGTGTGTGATGTGTTTGTATGTTGCGTGTGTGTGTGTGTGTGTGTGGTGTGGTATGTGTGTAGGGGGTATGGCATGGGTATACATTGGTTTCGAAACTTCCTCAAATTAATGGATTCATTTGGCCATAATCTCATGGTTACATGGTCAGGACCAGGCAATTTGTATGGAGCGTTTTAGTTCTAAGATGAAATGCACTGAGAAATTGGGATGAATGAGCTTCTGACTTGCAGATTTAGAGAAAAACAGTTCTTCCATGCACTTCCCCACAAACACCAAACAGAAGCCAGGAAAAGGAACCAGGCCCTTCTCCACTCTGTCCTGGTCAAGAGTTCTTGCCCTGGCCTGAAGTGACCTTTTCTCCTGCGATTGTATCGTCTGTGTCATAGCTCATGTTTGGCTGGAATGTGCTGGCCAAGTTTGCTTATGACTAGTGTCTACTATGATCAGCAGGGCATCCATTCTGTTTGGTTGGTGCTTGTAGTGGACACTCTTTAAGGTGATCTGTCTCTAGGTGTCATATTCTTTATAATCCCCTCCCCTGTGAGTAAGCAGGACTTGTGCCCTGCTTCAAACCAATAGAACAAGGCAAAGGTGACAGGACATCAGGCTCAAGATTCTTGATGACCATGAAGAAGCCAAAAGTTCACACTGTGAGGAAACCTATGGTGAAGGTGGGTGGCATGCAACTGGGAGCTGGAGGTGTTCTCATAACCACAACCAGCAAGAAAACAGGCCTTCAGTCCTATTATCTCAAGGAAATAAATTCCACCAACCACCTGAATGAGCTTGAAATCAGATCTTTCCATCAGCCTCCACACGAGAACTCAGTCTGGTTGACACCTTGACTGCAGCCTCACGACACCCTAAGCAGAGGACCAGGTGAGCAATGCCAGGACTTCTGACCCATGGGAACTGGAAGCCGACAAATGTGTTTCTTTTTAAGATATGGTCATCATCTGGTCCCATCTGTGCTCAGTCATGTCTGATTCTTTATAAGACTGTAGCTTGCCAGTCTTCTCTATCCATGGGATTTTCCAGACAAGAATACTGGAGTGGGCTGCCATTCCTCCTCCAGGGGATCTTCCCGGCCCAAGGATTGAAACCGCAACTCCTGTGTCTCTTGCATTGCAGGCAGATTCTTTACCTGTTGAGCCGCTGGGCGTGGTCATATATTAAACTAATTCAGGGCATACATCATACCAATAGTTAATTTAGTTGTCATCCCTCCTTGTCCCATTCATTGCGCAATGAGTCGTACATTGCTTTGCAGAATATCCCCTAGACTCCGTGTTGTAATTATAGCTTAATGCAATTATGACTTTTCCTCTTTACCACAAGAGCAAGAACTCCGTTCTACTTTTTAAAAAGCCCCCAGTATATCAAAGTACCTGACACACAAGGGACACAGTCATAAGTGATTGGAGGCTTTGACCCTTTATTTGTTCAATTAAACCAAATGGGTCTTAAAGACACAGGTACAGGGGACAAACTTTGACTGCACGATTAATGGGTACCCACTTAGGTCTCAGACATGCAGAGAACAAGTCAAAAGCCTTCAAGATGATCATGGTTCAACCCAGCCAGCAGGATCTTGTAATATCATCCCCTTCTCACCAGCAATGCAATCAGAAAATACCCAAACATCCCTAGACTTCTTTGTCATCTGTCAAGATTATGATTCTGCAGATCCAGCAGTAGTGTGACTGTAAAAGTTCTTCGTGGCTTTTAAGTTTGCAAGTAGAAGAAGCCAGAGGCCCCTGCTGTGGCCATCTTCCATGTCAAAGAGGAGGAAGCCTTCAAGAGGATGGATACACAGTGCCCTTCCTCAGGAGCCCATTGTGGGCAGCCCTTCAGCTCTGACCAGAAACCCAAGCCATATCAGGCAGGGCTGCTTTTTATTCGTAGGCTTACAGAATATGTTGAATTAAGAGGCACATCATTCAGTAAGTCTATTTGCCAAAGCTAAATGTGTATTCAGCCTTAAAATTCATCCATGGTAGCTTGCATTATAGATTGCAAAATTTGCTTTCATATACATATAAACTATTCTTATTTGGTTTAAGTTATGTATTTAAAATCCATAAAATGGTACCAGATGGCATACTGGCCAATTTTACCACAGTTCTTACACATTCCTGATAAGTCGAAGAGATTGGTAGAGAATGCATAGCTTCCTACTAGAAAAAGGGAGATTCTGATACAAGCAGTGGAACAGTGTCAGGACCAGAGTGTCTCAGTGTAGAGCTAAGTAGTTTTACAATATAACTCTCATTTTAATTAGCATCACAACTGGTTCCCTTCTTTAATAATTGGGATACTGTTAAATTTGCCTGGTCTTTCCACCTTCCATTTGTCTGGCTGAGGCAAAGAATACCGTTATTACTTTTCATTTTCTTCCAATTTATTTCTACTTTCCCAAAAGCATTTCTTTCACAGCCATCTACCCTGCCTTTCTGCCTATTCCCACGTCCCCAAGTCTGGGTCACTTTGCTCACTGCATCAACACCTAGATTATAGCAGCCCACTCCATAATCCTGTTTAACAGAATTTTTGACCACACTCTAATTAAAGAATTCTCTTCCAAAACTGTGATCGTGGGGCTGTTAACTCTGCAGAAGAATGGGGAAGCTGGCTAAAGAGCTTTTCTTTGGATGGTATGCAAATTAGACTCCCCTCCCGCAGACCTTCGTCTCTCTTTCATTATACCCCAGGTTGGAGAAATTTCCATTGTGAGTGTTCCTGGCAGCCAAACCTCCAGCATCCCATGCTGATTTCTTGCCTAAAAATACACAGCCTCTCACTCCATGGGGAAGAAAAATGCAACACTGCCATTTCCAGCATGCTCCCCAAAGGCTGATGACGCCCGGGAGCAATTCATCATTATTCGCGCATTGGAGGTTTTGGCATTTCCCTCATGGAACGCTTCTTGTTTATCTTATGGACATTGTGATAAGAACCAGATGTGTCTTAATTGTAACAGCCCCTCACCATAGCTAACTTGGGGAAGGGGCAGGGGGTGGGGTGGGGAGGAACTATCATGCTAGCTAAAATCCCTCCTAAGAACAGAAAATTATCAGTGACTTCCAGTAGATTTTAAAGAGTCTTGCACAGAACTGCAGTTCTATAGTGTTTAATTATTAAATGGGCCAATTGATTGAATGGTATCTGTTTGATGATTTTTCCTCTGTCTATGCACATTTTGTTGCATTTTTATTTTATCTCAAGGTGCTGCTATAGTCAAAATCTGGATTAAAAAGTCTTTACTGGGAGGGCATGGCAGTGTCACAGAAAGAGAACAGCTCTAGCCTTGTCACTCACAACTGGATAATCTTGAGCAGGCAATTGACTTAAGATTTTCTGTGTCTACTTCTTTCTCCAAAATTAGAATAGTATCTGCCCTCCAGTATGCCTTCAAAAACTGAAAAATTGAGATGAACACAATTGTACACTGGAAAAACAAAAAGTTTTCCCAAAACGCAGGGTTGTCTTTTCACCCATTATGCTAGGTAAAAACACTCCTTGGAACAGAAAATTATTTGTAACTTCTGGCAGAATTACAAGGGTCTTGCATGTAATAGCAGTTCTGTAGCTTTTCGCTGTTAATCACGTTCCTGAGAACACCATGATACTCACACATAAGGTTTGTTTTCAGAGTGTTTGTGAGAGATCTATGCCTGACCTCATGGAGTTTGGGGACAAGTCCTCTCCCTTTGAGGCTGTGGGGCTTGGCCACATGGCCATACAAAGGGACTTGACATGGGTGCCTAGACACTGAGTTTATAAAGAAGAAATCAGCTGGAAAGATGAGCAGCCAGTGGGTGATGGAGAGGCATGGAGAAGCCGGGGCAATGTCTTCTAAGGCCAGCCCCACGGGGGAGGGGCCCACATGTTTCTCTCGCGTTGGGTTTTTGTTGTTGTTTGGGGCTTTTCTATTTGTTTTGTTTTTTGACTTCCATTATTACTGGAAGAAAGCTTCTTGCAGGAGTTGTTTCTTAGGGTTCTTTGGAGGGAGCAGTAAGATTAATGAAGCAAAGCTTCCACAGCCTCGTGCCAAGAACATCTATGCTGTTTTGGTAAGTCGGCCAGAACAAATACCTCGTCCCTCGGCATGGGGACTCTGTAGACTGAAGATTCCCATACTGTCTACAGTTGGTTTTTTTTTAAGAAAAATTGATTGCCGCTGATGGGTTTCCCACCCTCTCATCCCCACACCCCTCCTCACCACCAGTTGCTTTAGATTTTTCTTTCACCCTCCGATGTCTCATCTGGACTCAGCAAGTCCCCACCCACCCCCAGCCCCATCCCCTCTGCTTCTCGGGTTTTCCAGATTCCAGGCAATGATTCCCAGTGTGGTGAGGGCAGAGGGCGGCCCCCAACTCCACCCTGAAAGGCAAGGCTGAGAAGGTGGTCACTGCTCTGAGGAGGCAGCAATGGAGAAGATGCCCTGTCACCTCCTCTACCAGCAGCTGGAATCAGGAACATCACTGCGAACTGGCGCAAATGCTGGGATGGTCTAAATGCCTCCTGCACTTCTTGTCAAGTGCCTGCTTTTCTACCAGGCTCGTCTGAGGGATTCCAGCTGCTTCTGATGTGACGATTTGGGTTTGTTGTTGTTTAGTTGCTAAGTCGTGTTTGACTCTTTGCGACCCCATGGACTGCAGCAAGCCAGGCTCCCCCGTCCATGGGATTCTCCAGGCAAGAATACTGGACTGGGTGCCACCTCCAAGGGATCTTCCTGACCCAGGAATCGAACCCATGTCTCCTGAATTGGCAGGCGGATTCTTTACCACTGAGCCACCCGGGAAGTCTGAGGATCTGGTATTTGTAGTCAATTCAAATGAACCAGGAAGGCAAAAAACATAGAAAAAAGAATGATTTGTGCTTAAAAATGAAAATAAACCACTTTTTCCCCTGTTCACTCATGTTTAGTAAGAAAGTTTAGAGCGGCAATGCTACTGTGTGTGGGTGAGTTGGGCTGTAAGCCCTGAGCCTGCAGTCCCAGAACATCCCCAAGAGTGCTGCTGTGACCCTGGGCATTGTTCTCTAAGTGCTATTTATTGCCTTGATCTGCATTGCTCAAAGTCTGGAAACAACAAACACATTCATATTTGTGACAAAACATCTACCTACTCATGACTTGGCAAACAATTATTAAAAAACGCAATACAGTATAAGATGAGTGTGCTACTTTTGGAGCCAGAAGAGAACTTACTGGAGAGCTACCCCTAAAAGCTTCCACTTCATATACTCTGAAGAGAACCCCCTAGCCAGGCAGACTATCCACCTGGAACCTCCTACAAAACCAGACCCCATGAGCTTCCCACACCATCTAGACCAGAGAGGTCACCGTTTCCCCTGAGTGTGGATGGGGATTCATTGTGTCTGGCTCCAAACCTGGTCCCTCTGGATCAGCCAGAGACCTCCACCCCCAGAGCCCAGCCTGTACAGGGTGAGGTCTTGCTGGCACGTGACCCCATGTGAGGGTGTGGGTTTCTGCTGCTAATGGGCTGGGAGAGGAAGGGGCACTGCCACCATGAATGCCGGGATTCTGCAATCTGATGCAGCAGCACCTTCAGAAGGACTGGACTGGCGGCAGCCGTACCAGCAAACAGACCAAGCAGGACTGGAACAGGAGCAGGGCGGTAGGCAGAGAGGCAGGGAGGTAGGCAGTATTTCAATTACTTGACATACTAAGTTGCCCAGAGGGCAAAAACATGCATCCATCACAGACTCGTCTCTAGGTTTCAAAGAACGTGGAGAGTTGTACAAAACCCTTTTGACTCCACAAAATCTGACTTCAAAAACTCTACCAAATGCTCATCAGATGAAAATTCCTGTTCTATTGCTCTAGGACAGAATAAAAAGCCCCATTCAGTTGTTGGCCTGTCTGCAGGTTGCCCACGCACTCAAAGGATGGGTCCAGAGAAGCAAGAGTCATGGAGAGCATTAAACGAGCGTGACTGCGCTGGCCGCTGCAGGGGTCAGCTTTGAAGCACAGAGGGGAATCGCCTTCGTCTCACTTCTGGGCCTGCAGCCATGATAGACCAGTATGTGTGTCAGCAGAATACCTTCTTTGTAGCAGAGAAAGCAATGTTAAACCTTATTTTGTTAACACACCCATGATGAAGATCCATCTATAGGAACCAATGAAATAATCAAGGCTCTGCTATTAGGGGGATTCAGGAAACTGGAAAGGCTCAAAATAGCACTGCTGAGTTGTTATCAGATTTTAAACTGATCATCAGCAAATCTTTTCAGCTGTCTCTGACTTTAAGCGTTCTTACCCAATAGACTGCTACAATGGAATGAGAAGGGCCCAAAGTGTGTTCGGTCTTTTTGTTGGTTTGTTTTTATTCCATTATAAGAGCGGTCCCAACTTATCGAGTTTTCTCCTTCCTCATTAAAAGAGAGAAAAAAAAAAAAAGCTTATTACTTCCCTAGATGGTAAGAGTTAATGCTGTACTCTTTTCTCAGTAATTACAGGCTTTAGGATGTCTTTTTAAGTGGGAGAATGGACGTGTCATGCAGTTAGCCAATAAATGCAATCCCTGATTAAAATATGAGTTCTAAAAGTTTGCAGACTTCTAACTATTTCCCTAGTGCATTTTTAGTTTCAGAGATGTGAACCTCACTTCTTTCCTCCCCCTTCCCTCCCCCTAGTTCTCTCATGTAAGAGCTAAAGCTACGTGTCTTTTAACTTCACCAATCACACCCTCACAAACTTAAGTCGACAACTATGTGTTCAAAAATCTTTGTTTTCCCTTTGAAACTGGATGCAAAAAGAAATCTCTCCTGTCAGTGGAGACGGCTGTGAAGGAACGAGGCGCCTGCACATAAATCTCCTTAAATTTTTTGAAGAGCTGCTTCTCTTTATCCCACTGGTATATCTGGGAGAACGTGTAGTCACTCCCCAGGGCCAGGTAGTGATTTTCTTTAAAGGAAAAGGGCTGCAGGGTCATGGCCCCCAGGGACGGTAGAGCCTGGATCTCCACAAACTGCTTGCTATTCCACCTCATGACCCTGGAGTCCCCGATGAAACGGGTGAGGGACAGGTAGAGGGCGTTCTGCATGCGGAAGCTCTTCACAGCCAGCACGTCCTCCATGTTGGGGATGTCACTGTGGGGAACAAACTTCTTCGAGCTCTTATTCCACTGGAGGATGATGGGGACCTGGGAGCGGCTGGACAGGATCAGGTGTGATTTTCCATCGATATCCACGAACTCCGCATCCGTGTCCCTGAACCACTCATGCAGGGACTGGTACGAGTAGAATCCTTTGCTGTTCCATTTATACACGGTTGACAGACCGGCTTTGGAACTGTCGGCGATGACAAAGAACGTCTCATCCTCGATCTGAAACAGCTCGATGTCGTTGGGCTTGGAAATGCGAGAGACTTCTATGTCTTGGAATTTGACAAACTTGGTCCAGCTCTCATCGTATCTGTAAATGTGAGAGCCACCGAAGAGCTGGGCCACCACCACAAAGACCTGGTCTTCGATGAGGATGGCCTTGCAGCCCACGATGGACTGACCTGTGCTCCAGAAGAGGAGAGAGGGGCGTTAGGACAGCCACTGTGAGAAACTCTTGTCCAGAGTCAGAGAAGGACAAATGTTATATGATACCACTTCCACAGGAAGTCTAAAAATAATACAAGTAAACTTATTTACAAAACAGAAACAGACTCACAAACATAGGCAGCAAACTTACGGTTACCAAAGGGGAAAGCAGGGAGGGATAAATTAGGAGTATGGGGTTATCAGGTACATACTACTGTACATAAAATAGATAAACAACAAGGACCTACTGTATAGCACAAAGAACTATGGTCACTGTCTTGCAATAATCTACAATGGAAAATAATCTGAAATACATACGTACATATACAAAATGGAATCACGTTGCTGTATACCTGAAATTAACACAATATTGTAAACCAACGATAGTTCAATTTTTTTTAAAGAGAAATAACAAAAAACAATGAACAGAGAATATTTGTTTATGTAAATCTAAACTATATAGTAGTCCAAGGGGTTGCAAAGAGTTGGACATGACTGAGCGACTTCACTTCACTTCAAACTATATAAAACAAGAATTTCTTCAGGTAAATCAACTGTATTAAATAATATTAATCAGAATATTTTGAGTTTAATCAAGAGGATGAAAAGGATAAATAATTATGTAAATCTAACTGGTATTTAAAAATTGGTAACTAATAAAGTCTTTAGGTAAATAAAAAAGTGCTTGTCCATTGTGAAACTGATACTTTTGTGAACGTGTAGCCATTGTGGAAAAAAGTATGGCAGTTTTCAGAAATCTTAACAAAGAATTACCGTATGATCCAGAAATTCCACTTCTGGGTTTAGACCCAAAGAACTGAAAGCAGGGTCTTGAAGAACACCATGTTCACAGAAGCATCATTCACAAGAGTGAAAAGGTGGAGACAATCCAAGTGTCCATTGATGGATGAATAGATAAAGTGTGGTATATACACATCATGGAATATTGTACCACCTTAAAAAGGAAGGGAAATTCTGACACATGCGGTGTCATGGATGAATGTTGAAGATGTTAGGCTAACTGATGTAAGCAGTCACAAAAGGCAAACAGTGTCTGATTCCACTCATGTGAGGTCCCTAGAGGAGTTAGTAGAGAGAAAAAGCAGAAGGGTGGTACCCAGGGTCTGAGAGCAGGAGAGAAAGAGGAATTACAGTTTAATAGGCACTGAGTTTCAGTTTTTCAAGATGAATTCTGGGCATTGATGCATGCCTTGGACAGCACACAAACATAGTTAAGATGGTAAATTTTATATTATGTATATTTTCCCACAATTAAAAAAATAGTTTAAATGTATCTCCATAGAAATGGGTAAGTGTTGGTCATCTTGGCCTTTGGAGTCTTTAGAGGCAGGTACATAATCCAGGAAATTTACTAAGACACATTGTCTGCATGCTATTCCTAGCTCCACAGGTCAGAATGAAGCAATTAAATGGGTTTCTTCTCTTGATGGTTAAAACACTAGGAATCAGGACTTAGAGGCGACTCTTTAGTGACTGCCCAGAGCAGGCGCTGCAGAAATACCTGCTGATGAGCCACCATCTGAATGATTCAGCTCTGGCAGCACCAAACCAGAACTTTGCAGGAAAAGGGGAACCTTTTCAGTCATCACTCCTCTGCCTGGGTCAGCTCCCACCATCCTCTCCCCATCTGCACCCAGAGTCTCCCCCAAAGTCTCCCCAGTCTTTTCATTCTAGCCAGAGAACAATAGCACCATCCACATCTCAAATAGTACTGACCCTCCATCTAGGTCATTCAATTAAAAGTTATTTTTCCCCCTTATTTCCTAGGCAATTTGGACCAAAGCAAATTTGGTCTGTAAATTACAAGGATAATTACCCAATTTCTATTCTTAGTATTAACTTTGGGGGAACATGGTGACTGGTTTATAGGGTGGTATTTACTTTTCTCTTCCATTGCTTTGGCTTCCCACCAAGAACCTGGTCCCTTTCCTTTGCTGAAAACTGATTTTTTAATGTTCATCAAAGCAAATTTTGAAAATAATAATAGGTAACACTTCAGTTCAGTTCAGTTCAGTTGCTCAGTCATGTCCGACTCTCTGCGACCTCATGAATAGCGCACGCCAGGCCTCCCTGTTCATCACCAACACCCAGAGTTCACCCAGACTCACGTCCATCGAGTCAGTGATGCCATCCAGCCATCCCATCCTCTGTCATTCCCTTTTCCTCCTGCCCCCAATCCCTCCCAGCATCAGAGTCTTTTCCAATGAGTTAACTCTTTGCATGAGGTGGCCAAAGTACTGGTAACATTTACAAAGGCACTATTTTAAGTCCTTTACATGCTTATTATATACTTAGTATATACCCACTGAATCCTTACAACAGTCTTATGAGGCTGGTACTTTTATTACCATCACCATGATCCTCATTCTATAAAGGCACAGAGAAATTCAGTAACTTATATAAGGTCACACAGCTATTATACCATGTTGTAGAGTCTGAGACTCAAATCCAGGGAGTCTCATTCCAGTCCACACTCTACTACCAATGTACCAAAAAGCACAAAGAAGGAAATTAAAAAAAAATCACTTGAACTGAAAATGCTGAAATAACACTTAATATCTTGATATAGTTCTTTAATTGCCAATCTCTGCAAATACTCAAAGGTGCTTTTTAAAAATAGACTTGGCAAGAGTAACATGGAAACTTACATTACCATATGTAAAATAGATAGCCAATGGGAATTTGCTGTATGGCTCAGGAAACTCAAACAGGGGCTCTGGTTCAATCTAGAGGGATTAGATGGGGAGGGAGATGGGAGGGAGGTTCAAAAGGGAGGGGATATATGTACACCTATGGCTGATTCATGTTGAGGGTTGACAGAAAACAAAATTCTGTAGATCAATTATCCTTCAATAAAAAGTAAATTAAAAAAGAAAAGAAATGGGGAAAAAATAGATTGTACCTATAGTATACACGGACTTTTTATAGGCTACTTTTTCCCCTTGACCATTATGTTGTGAACATTTTCCCATGTTATTGCATCTTCTACAACTTGATTTTAACACTACATAATATTCCATTGCATGGACACACCATAGTTTACTTAACTAATCCCCTACTGCTGGACATTGCAGTTATTTTCAGTTTTTCATTATTGTAAATACTATGTTTCCCTGTAGGGAAATCTGTTTTTCAAAACCATCTGGCAGTGGAGAGATTGCAGGGCAGATGTTGTACACATTTTTAAGACTTCTGAGTTTAAACTACTAAACCGCTTTTCAGAAACTTCTGACTCCCACCTGCCAACGCTAATTGAGGTACATGCTCCTTGTTCCCCTGAGGCCTTAGCTATGGAGGTCCCTGCTCTGGGGTCTCAGCAGGGGGCCATGTGAGACAGAAAGAATTCCTTTCTTGGAGATGCTCCATAATACCTCTGTCCAAGGGTAGCTTATGAAGTTGTAGCAATGGAGTTGCAACAGCAGCAGAAATCTTGTGTGTGTGTGTGTGTATTTTAATCTAGGAGGAGAGATGCTGCAACATATTTAGTTGACAGAAATCAACTAGTTGACAGAAGGCAAATGAAATTAACCCAAAACAGGAGAGTTGAGAAGATACGTAGAAAGAAGATGTAAGGAGCAAAGCTGGGGATGGGAGTCATGATCCTGAGTCTCCCTCTCCTACTAGAAGACAGATATCCCTTTTGCTTGATGCCCAGCAGGGCCACAGAAGAGGAAGCATGTGTCCCTCCCATTCCTTGGAGCCCCAGACTTCCCAGGCATGAATGGAGAAAAGCCTACCCAGCCCTTGCTGACTCTGGAATCATCCTGTGATCAAACAAGATGATAAATGAGGCCTGCGTGGCCCTGAGAGGGGAGAACGGTCCACATTTGCCTTGGTCTGATTTAAGACAAGTGGTTCAGGGCTGTGCCCTGGCTCATCCACTTGTCATATGCCCAGCTTGTGTGAGCTACAGAGCTTTTCTTCACACCAGGCTGAATTCTAGCAAGTCACACTCCTTCCTCCAAAGAACGACTGATCTCCTTGCTTCTGTAACCATCCTTCTCCCATGCCTCTCTCAGACCATTCTCTGCTGGTCCTGGCATTCCTACACTTAGATAGTTGTAGAGACATTTTACTGAAGTCAAAGAGTTAGGGTCTATGGGGGAAAGAAAGCTGCTTCTGGTTGTTATTGATTTGTTTTGTTTTGTTTTGTTTTGTTTTCACTATAAAATACAAACAATAGTACACACTATGAGGCTGTGATTGAGGTAAGAAGTGATTTATGAATCACTGAGCACATAAATATGAGCTGCCTTCCTCTAAGTGAAAAATTATGTGACAGTGAATGTTATTTGTGTTTAATGGAAATTCATGTATTAAGAGAGTAGAGAGAACAGATAAATCATTCCAATAATGTAATCAAGGAATGCTCCCTGTAGGAGGCTGCACTTGACCCTGGAAATCCAGGTAAAGGGAGAAACAAAAGAAAGTGAGGTGGCTGAATTGTAAGATGTGATCAGAAAGCATTGACAGAAAATTGGCAATATGTGTTTGGAAAGATGTGTTGGGACCCTGATGTATGAATTCTGTGTGCTTTCATAAATTAAGAAAAGTAAAATATCTGAAGCTGGTGGATCTCCCTTTACTATACGCCAGGCCCCATGCTAAGTGTTATATAAGCTACCCAGTTAAATTCCCATGGGCCCAACACTATGATACCATTTTACAGATGAAATGGGAATTCATGAAATTACCATTTTACAGATGAAAGAGGCTCATGGACATTAAAACTCAGCCAAAGTCACCAGTTAGAAAGATCCAGAGCCAGTTTTATGAAAACAGTGTCATGTCGGCGTTCCTAAGCTTAACAAACACAAACCTTAATGAGCTGTTGTAGCTGATTTCTTGGGCTTGGCTGTAAGGAGGATCGCCGTGGGCTTTGTGTCCAGCTGCCACCTCTTAGAAAATTCAGACTTCGACCCTGAGAGGCCAAGAGCCCCTGCAAACCAGCAAGCTCCAGTCCTGGCTCTAGCCTCACCCACTCTGCCCTCACCACTTCCTACCCACCAGTTCTGTGGCCTCTGCCAGGTCACTTGCCTGAACCCTTGCAACAGCCCTTCAGCTACTTTCTCGGATTCCACTTCTGTCCCCTCCCCACACATAGACTACTCTCCACTCAGCAGCTGGACGCAATCTAGCATTCTGTAGCAGGCACTCAAATCTTCCCTGCAGACTGGCTGATGGCTGCACAAAGTCCTCCACGACTCAGGTAAAAACCCAGGTCCTTGGCAGAACCTGCAGAGCCCTCAGGAGAGGGCTTTAACCTCTCTGACTTTGTCTCCTGCAACGGCCCCTGGACCACTCTGCCCAAGCCAAACCAGCCACCTGCATTGTCATCAAACAGGAAAAACACCTTTCTGCCCCTGGACATTTGCACTTGCTCTTCCCTCTGTCTGGAATGTTCTCCATCTCCCCCACTCCTGCTGTCCATGTGCATCAAGCCCTCATGTCCCAGAGGTTTTATTCAGACGCCTCCTTAATGAAGCCTCTACCAGACACTATGTAACATTTCAATCCTTGCACGCCTAGCACTTCAAATATTTCCTCCCTGCAGCTTTTTCCCCTCTTAGCACGCTGCCATCTAACGCTTTGCACGTATGACAATTATTCACCTTCTGTCTCTTTTTCTCTCCATCATTATAATACAAGCTCCTTGAGGGTGGAGGTTTTCCTGTGGCTTGTTCATTGCTATGGCCCCAGCACCTAGACTGGGCTTGGCTCAGAGTAAGTGCTTAAGAAATTTTGAGTGAACAAATGGCTTGAAGAACCTGGTGGTGTGATCTATGCAGTATGTAGGAAGGGTAGATGGAGGGCAGTGCTGTTGCTTCCTACCAAGGTCGAATGGGAGAGGGAAAGGGTGGGATGAGCAGTGACAAACCCTGGGCTCTGCCTTGGAAGTGACAGCAAAATGGTTCAACATACCTGAGCTTCCATCTCTTCATTCATAAAGGTGAGAAGGAAGTCGGCATTAAGAACTGCCTCCGCTGTGGCCTGCACTTATCCAGTCCTCACATCCAAGTGAGGCAAATCTCCTGCCTATTTCACAGATGAGAAAGCTGAGGCTCAGAGGCCACAGCTACTTCCTAGCACATAGCAGAGTCAGGAGTAGAACCCACATTCATAGGTTTTCAAAGCCTGAGTTCTTTATACTTTATACACCTCCTCTCTTTTGAACGAATGGTGCTTGTCCTCTACCTATGGGCAGGGGACCTGCAGTAACGGCTAAATAGCTATTGTGAGTTCCAATGAGACTAACCAGTGCCTGGATCCCCGTAAGCCCACAGCCAGAGCCAGCATGAAGCAATGGCATCAGAACTCCTTGCTTTAAGGCACGACTTCACTCTGTTCCTACTTCCTCAGGTGGGAGGCAGGAGAGAAGGCAGAGGGGCTGGTTCACTTAGCCCTCACTGATCTTCCAGATCAGAGAAAAGACAGAAGCAAAAAACCTTGCAGTTAGCAAAGCGAGTCCCTCTCTCACCCTCCTTTTCCCTCTAACATGGACTGGCTTTAGGGTCTTGAGGCCTGGGCTTCCCTCCATCGTGTGCTGCACTGCGAACCATAGCACTCACCTGTGCTGAGTCTGCGCTTGGAGCGAGTGAGGCTGCTCCCCAGGAATGTGGGCTCAGCACTGGGAGGCCAGATGGCATCTTGGAGCATCGAGATGTATGTCTCACAGACCTCTCGCCAGATCAGGCTCATTAGCAGCTCTGCCTCCAATGGTGAGCGTCTCTCTCCCTGAATCCCTGCACCTGCGGCAAGGCCACCTTGGGCCTGAGAGGTTCCTAGGAGCCTCTGGACCCTGAAATGCTACCTGGACATGCCCCCTCTGCAGCAGCAAGATGCTGCTGCAATCAGACCAGGAATCACAGAGGAAAACTCTCACATGGGGCCACAGTTAATGGTGCTGTTTGTAAAGTCAGTATTATGATCAGATTGCATTTCAATAAAGAAGTCTTTGAAAGATTATTTTGACTTCATCCACTTCTTTAAAAAGCAAGTAGATGGTCCATTTTTAGTAGCTCTAAGACACTGGGATTCAATGACAGCACTGAATGAACCACCAAGTCTTATCCCAAAGGTTTGAATTTAGGAAGCCATTTATGCTTATTTTGTATCTATTTACTAAAAGGAAGGGCTTCCCAAGTGGAATTCACCTGCTAAAGCAAGAGACATAAGAGATCTCTGGGTTTGATCTCTGGGTTGGGAAGATCCTCTGGAGGAGGGCAGGGAAACCCACTCCAGTATTCTTGCCTGGAGAATCCCATGGACTGTGGAGCCTGGAATGCTATATTCCATAGGGTAACAAAGAGTTGGATACAACTGAAGCAACTTAGCAGGCACACACTAAAACGAAGCACTGATCACCAGGCCCTGGCTAGGGGGCAGTAGAAACAGGTATTGCGTGTGTGTCTGTGTGTTGTGTGTGTGTCCATACATGTGTGCATGAGAATGTGTGTGTGCGTGTGAGTCTGTATTAACATTCTAGTTACCAGCATCACAAAAGCCAAAGGATGCATATAGCTGCTAGAAAGCTGGTGCAGTCTTAGGCTGTTACGACTGTTCAAGATCAAGGGATTCTAGAATTGACTTCTCCCCACTTCAGGGAAGTGCTTCCCACCACAGGGCCCCCATGACCCTCTCCCTTTACAAAAGGATCACCAACAGTAAGTAGAATCACCACCTGAGCTTTCTGTTTGCATCATAACTCACCACATCCAGAAAGAGCTGGAGAGAAGTGGGTAGGCTGGAAAGTGTTCCCAAATCCAACCAAGCGGGAGAGACAAGCTCCCTCTCAGGATGACAAAGAACATTTCTTCTCTCCCGGGTTTTAGACTACTCTGAAATGAGGTCAGTACATCCAGTCAAAGCCACAACACACCTGTAATGTTGTCATAGCTCCGGAAGTTCATTTCGATGTGATCCCATTCCAGCACCATGCAGTTCTCCATGCTAGGCTGAGCGATAGCCACGTACACGTCATTCTTGGAGTTGAACGTATCCACTGAAACTGACTGGTAGGGCAGAGTCTGATGAACAACAAAATCTGGGAATGTGTGTTAAAAAAAAAAAAAAGTCCCCATGAGATCTCCTGTGGGAATTACGGCCCGCTACCCCCACCCCTTCTATCTTTTCTCTCATTGATTCCAAAGAAGACTGGGGAGGAGGGAGGGTGGGAGAGAACACCACATATCCCAGCGTGTTTCAGTCTGAGAGATTCCAGAGGGTTCTGGCTTGCACGGGATTAGCAGATTGAACGCACAGCTTCTTATACAGCTTCCTTGAGATAAATAGCTCATGAGTTTGGCTAGAGTATCTCAAAGTTTTAAACAAATTTGGTGAGACCTGGCTTTCAAAAAGACAGGATAGCAAGGATGCTGCAGAGTAACATTCCTGAAATTACCATGAAATTTACTCTGTGAAGAAGGGATGCTGTGGTTAAATTCCTTTGGGAGATGCTGTATTTTTAGCTCACTCAGAATAGTCCCAGTAATAAAGAAAAGTGAAAGTTAACTCCCAAAAGAAAACCAAACTGAACCCTCTGACTAGGTCTCGGAGGTTTATAAAGCCCACAGTTTGGGGAAGTTAACCTCATTGTGTTTACTGATTACTAGCCTCATACAGTGCTACGTATGGCGGTACCTGGGATCTGGGCAATACTCTGCAGCTCAGAGAGCAGTTGCAAGAGATCTTAAATTTCCGGCAGCATAGAAGCCATCCTATTTGAGCACACGCTCTGCTCCTCCATTTAGTGGTAAGTCAATACCCGTCATCTGTATCGCTCCCCTGAGCTACAATGACTCACTGTGTGAAATCTTGGTAGGAATGTACAGTTTCACCAAGAAACGGGGTTAACATGCCATTGGATGCAAGAATAGTTAGTGTGGGGGTAGCCGGAGAACTAGTA
The DNA here is from genome assembly GCA_917880005.1 of Nanger dama. Lineage (NCBI taxonomy): Eukaryota > Metazoa > Chordata > Mammalia > Artiodactyla > Bovidae > Nanger > Nanger dama. Next base: position 62,021,255 of record CAKJTW010000001.1, on the reverse strand, counting down.
AAGAAAAAAATAATTTAAAAAAACCCTAAAACACTCATATAAGAGTTTATTTCTCTGGCCAGAAATATATCAGGGTTCACTGCTTCTTGGCAGGCTAAAAGCGCCCAGAATAAAATGAGGGTGGATGTCTGGTTTAGGAAAGTCATTCCTATGAGAAAAGCCTGGCTTTGCCCACCTCTTCCCCTCTCAATCCTTCTCCATGCCTGCTGAAGTCCCATCTCCTCTGCAAATCTGTTCTGATGGGTCCAATCCACAGGACCAGTTCTAACTCACTGGACTCACAATCAGGCACTATTGTTCACATGTGATTATTCACGGTGATTGAATCTCCATTTTGTGGCCTCCTGGTAGCTCAATCAGTAAAGAGTCTGCCTGCAAGGGAGACCTGAGTTCAATTCCTGAGTCAGAAAGATCCCCTGGAAAAGGAAATGGCAACCCACGCCAGTATTCTTGCTTGGGAAATCCCATGGACAGAGGAGCCTGGTGGGCTACAGTCCATGGGGTTGCAAGAGTTGGACACAATTTAGCAACTAAACCTACCTACCTATAGTGACATCAGGGTCAGATTTGGAAAAATTCGAGGAATCTTAGCTCCAGAAGCTGAAGCTCAGAGAGAGTGTGCTCTTGGCCACTGACACACAACCAGCATGCTATGTCTCCTAAGGAAGTGCCTGGGTCCCCATGACAAAAGCTCACAGCTGCCATTCAAGAAATAACTGATTCAGAAGCCTCATAAAGATGCCAAATGAGAAAGGCAGTCAAGGGGCAGACACCAGGCAATAACTAAGGAAGGCCAGTGCAGAAGGACCAGAGGCAGGTCAGCAGCAGAGCAGCTGAGCCAGTGTTGAGGTGGGAAGCATGGACAGGGGGTGGGATGAGCAATGCCAGTCAGGGGCAGGAGAAGGTGGGGCTGAGGAGTAAGGGCAGAGTGAGGCACCGGAAAGAGCACTGTGCCTGCAGTCAAACCACCTGAAACCACCTTCTGCCTTTGAATTCCCAGGCTGTGCACTTCCCTTTACAAGGCCTCAGTTTACTTATCTGCAGTATGGGAACAATGATACTGCCTTCTCAAGCTCAGTGGCAGGGACAGATCAGGCAATGCGGTGGACATGCTGACCTCAGACACAGCACACGAGGCAGTTTCCTTCACTGTTCTGGCCACTGCTAGGCTATCTCTCGGCTAAAGTGTCCATTGTAATGGCATCTAAGATAAAATGCCAGAGTTATGGATCTGTTTTTTTGCTGAGTGACCTCGGGGAAGTTACCCAACCTTTCGCTGCCTCAGTTTCCTTGTCATTTATTATGATTCATACTCATGTAGAACAGTGCTTTACTTGTGATGTGTGTTCATACGTGTCACCTGTTTGGAGGGGCCCATTTCATTGCAAGTGGACAGGAGAGTGTGGGAGGGCTGACCTCACCCTGGTCTACTCTGAAGATGTCGGGGCAGAGGATGGGCCTGAACGAAGGACACTTGCAGGTGTAGAGAAAAGGGGGAGAAACAGAGAGAAGGCTGCTTCTGCCTCTGACAGCAAAAAGGTGGTCAAGGACCTGTGGGGACAGGTGGCAGGAATGGAAGAGGTAACCCCCTTCTGAAACATTCAGAAGCACCAAGGCAGGTGAGACAGATGGGCTCCTAACCCGCCTGCACCTACTGCTCCAGGAACTCAGGGAGGAGCTTCAGATTCCCCAGGAATAAAGTGAGAGCCACTTCTATCTCACAAGGGTGCTGCAGAGACCCAACAGGAGAGAGCTGGTAAGTGTGAGTGCTTAGCCTTGGCTGCACTCAGGAGTTTTATACATGTCACAACGACAGTGAGAAGCTGCCTGTGTGAAGACTTAGGGAAGAGTCAGCATGGCTCCAGGCTCCCTCTCCTCTCTCAAGACCCCCCAAATACCAGCGTTGCTTGGTCAAAGACTAAAAGTTGGAAAACCTGCCTGATTCATTCCAGTGGGCCCTGGGGGTCCGAGTGCAAAAGTCAGAAAGTACTCTGGGAGCTGCAAGAGGTTTCCATGTTCACAGGCTGGTCACTGGGAAAGGGAACAGGAGCAGCCATGGTCTGTTCCCTTTCTTGGAGGTAGAAGAGTACTCAGCGTGTACAGCCGTGTTCTTTGAATTGCAGCCAAGAGGGCTATCACCTCCTCTAGCATCTCCGCTTGCCTTTTCTCATCCAAGTGTGCCCAAGGTTACAAACACTCCCAATGGCTATAACCCCAATTCCTTGTATGCACAGACTTCTGCCTACACTGAATTCCCAGCAACATGAGCACTCATGAGCTAAAAAATGCAGGCTGTTCAAAGTACAGACCCAAAAGTTTACATTTTTTATTTTAAAAAGTTCCAGAAAGAGAGCTGCCAAAAATAGAGAGCATTTTACAAATCTAGCCTCTAATGGCCCTATTTCCGTTGATTTCCCCAAAAACGTTGGTTTCATAATATTTTCTGTATCCTAGCTATCTGACAAAACAGAGATTCCTAAGTCATTTGAATTATAAATCTAATTCTTTAAGTTTTTTTTTTTTTTAATGTGGACCATTTTTTAAATCTTTATTGAATTTGTTAACAATACTGCTTCTGTTTTACGTCTTTTGGCCTCAAGGTGTGTGGTATTTTAACCTCCTACCAGGGATCGAACCTGTGCCTCCTGCACTGGAAGACAAAATCTTAACCAGTGGACCGCCAGGGAAGTCTCCTAGATCTAATTCTTAATAGGAGACTCCTTCTCCCTCTTTGATGCTGCTGAGCAAAAAGGGAGGAGGAAGAGGAGGAAGAAGGAAGAGAAGAAAAAGGGGAAGAAAGGGGTGAAACAATATGATTGATGAATGTGTGCTTGTGTGAATGGGGGAGGGGACCTGGAGAATTTAAACATTTTCCCCATCCCCCTCTTACATTACTTGTCAGAGACAGCAAAAGCACATTCATTGTGGAAAGATCTCAAACAATCCACATATTGATATGACATCAATTTACTAGTGTTAAAGTATTAATGGCCTTCTCTGCAAGAAGCCCTGCCATTTCCATTCACATCGGATTAAGTTCATGATGTCAGTAGGACTCTTACAATTTAGGCCTTGCTCCCACTGGAATCAACAGATTTTTAAATAGCTATTTATAGCACTTGCAGGAAATAAATTATACATGATGCTGATCCTATGGGGAGAGAAACTGCACATTAATGCATTATTTCTCTTTGCATTTTCATCAGCCCTGAAATAGGGAAGCTAACAGGACAATTAGGATGCAAAATTCACTCCCTCTAAGGAATTTAGTGAATTATCCACCTAACATGGGGAATCATGAGTAGGTAACAGGGATTTTGGAGGTGGTTAAAAATAGACTTGAAGCAGAGGGTTAGGAGGGACTGTGATTAATCTGGAGAGCTGAAACCAGCCAGGGGTGGCTTTGTGGTGTTAATTACACCCCTGCGCTAGGAACAGGATGGCAATCATATGTTCGTCTCCCTGGGAAGAACAAGGTGAGACATCTACCTAAAGAATTTACTCCTCCTAAAACCCTGAGCTAAGAGGAAAACAAGGCACTGAGAAAATATGCTTCCTCCCCCATCTCGTGTGAGGATGCAATACCGGTACCACGAATCTCCGACTTGACTTTCCAACTTCCATCCCTCTTCACCTATTTCCTCCCTAGTCCTAAATAAAGCACCAGAGGATGAGGCTTGATCTGAACCAGAAGATAGGAAGGGACTGTATTTGGGGGTGGGTCACAGCTTGCTGGCACCATTTTTTCGTGATGGAAGATGCTGTGAGCCAGAGTTTATTTGTTCATGAGCCTTAAGTGGATAAAACAAGTGCAAAGGCAGAATCATCATTTCCTTGCTTCTAGGGTGGGGTGCTAACTTTCTAAATTTTAGCAAAAAGCTTGTTAGGGAAGAGAAATATGTAGAAGAGAATGGCCAAAATGTGTTAAGGACTTCATGCTACCCCAGAGATGCTAGGTCTGGAATAGATGCCCGAGTTCCAGGCTCTCTACAGCCCAAGCTATTTCTCTCTGAGACTGGCAGTTTTCACACACTAGGGCCAGGTGTGAAGAGAACAACGGAAAAGCTGCTCACTTCAGTGTGGGGTTTAGAAAACTCTCTAGAAAAATGAGAAGAGGCAGAAAGGAACCCCAGTGAGCTGTGGTTTCACATTTCATAAGGCATGGCCTTGAATGCCACCTTTTGGTGCAAATGTCATTGACCGTGACCTCTGATTTATTGCGCTGCTCTACAATACAATAAATAAACCCCCCAGTGGCCTCAGCTGGCTAAAGGGCACCTGCCAATTACACAGCTGAATAAGTCCCTGTTCAGTGATGAAAGACAAGGGCATTTCCATAAGACTTCAAGTTTCCTCTCAGAAAAGGACAGAACTTGTCGGTGTCCCTTATTGACAAAGATATCTGGAAATAATTTTTACTTCTGAGTTTTTGTTTGTTTATTTGATCAGGGGATAGCAGTAGAGTTTAAACGTGGTATTTTGTTCTTGGGGTTTTTGTCTTTTGAGTTTCTGTAACTATTTTCTGAGTTTTCAATCCTGCTGCTCCTACTGACATGCCTTGAGGCTTTGTAGAGATCAACTCTCAGCCTGAATGTTTATTTTTATAAGTCTGGTAAGCAGGTTGCAGACTGTGGATTGATCTGCTCTCCTTTAAAATGTGGCTTTAAAAGCTGTAGAAACTCCATCTAAGCTTTCATATGGAGCTATTCCCCTGTTTCCTACAAGATATGACAGTTGAGACAGTATTTTATCTTTTAACCTAAAAATGTGTAAACTGAAACCTTGAGGCAGGCCATAGAAAAAATAATCAAACTTTCTTCACATTTTGTTTCCTCAGTGGGAATTTTTCGTTTTGATAGCTCGTTGTTAACTTGTATTTCCACTCTGCCATGGTTATGTATGACTTACCTAGTTATCTCATTTTACATGGAACTACAAGAGTAATTCATAAATTTAAAAAGTCTGGTATTTATTAGTTAAGTGTCCGATAAATTTCATATTATTCAGTCAAGAGAACGGTAATTTAGGCATCTCTGCATTGACTTTCCATGAAGCCTAGCCTGATCTGAAAATATTCTCATGCCAAACTCACCAGTTCCTGCCTTAAAAGCTTTAGAGAAATTTTAAATGGTAAAGAATCAAAATTAAAGTCAGTACAATTAATAAAAATCCTTCCAGACTGCTGAGACATTTTCCCTGCCATGTCAATTCATTTCTTTTTAACACTTAAATTTCCCCTAAAATACTTTTGATAGAAAACTTGTATCCCTACATTTTCCAACTCCCTATTGATAGTAATTTTTTTCTTTTTTAAAATATAAATTTATTTATCTAATTGGAGGCTAATTACAAATATTGTATTGGTTTTTAAAGAAAGGATTATTCTAAATAACAGACTTTGATGACAGAGGTTCTGAATACCTGTAGTTGTGCATTCATAGTCAAAGCTGGTCACGTCATTCAGCTTCTTTTCCTGATATTCTGGCGGACCGATACACAGGACATCAGAAACAGTGGAATTCGTCATCTTCAACCACAGATACAACCACTTGGCTTTGCAGTCACATTCAAACTTATTGCCCCTCAAATCTCTAGAAAAACAAAACAAACACAGACACAGAGAAATAGAAATGTCAGAAATGTTTCGGCAGTAATATGAAACTCCAGAATTCTTAATGTCCTGACATATTTTAAAAATCCCAAAAAGGAAATTAAAAAAAAATTTCTATTTAATGCACCTAATGTCCTTTACTTCTCATTGACTTCACTGAACATTCTTTAGTGTCTTTGATTTTAACCGTATAAGCACACAGAGAGTTCTCAGAGTTGACACACCACTATTTCTGCAAATCCTCTTGAAAATGTCACCACACCATGCTAGAAATGGGGGAGGGGGTGAAGAAGAACAGCACCCAGCATAGGTCCTTACACGCAAGAACAAGACACTACAGGAAGATAGTTCTGACAAATGCAACTGATACTCTAAGATCTCGTTAAACTTTGTCCAATAAGGGATGACAAAACACAAGAAGATAAAGCAGATGGGGGAAAAAGGGGGACCCTATCACCCAGCATGCCGAATTACCACTGGCCTAATGCTACTAAGCACAGTTAACACGGCAAAATTAAACACAGTACAATCTATACGCCGTTTCCCAGCGTTCGCTGCCTTGTCATGAATTTTTAGCTATTACAACAAAATGCAGCATAGAGGAAGACTGGATTTCAAGACAAGCACACATAAACTTAATTTTCATTACTTACAGTTCAATCAAAGAGTCTAAATCACTGAAGACATCCCTTGGGAGTGCTTTTATGTGGTTGTTGGCCAAAGAACTAGAACAAGAAAGTCACGATTTAATGTGTTTATTATCTTTATGCCCAGTCACTCTGAAGTCCCTTAAATAATGCAAATGATTTAAAACAGAGCTCAACGTAGTTCAATGTCTGATTTTGGTCACTGATACTGAGATAAAGAATTTTAGTTTAGTTATACAAAGATAACATTAGAGATGCTGAACTAGACAATGTAAGGTTTTTATTTTGTTTTTAAAACAAGCATTTATTAAGCTCTTGATATATATGTTAAACCTCATGTTTTATGATATATATATGATATACATGTTGGCAGCTCACGTTTCTCAGAATAAAAGCAAAGTCCTTTAAATGGCACCCAAGGCCCTCCATTGTCCAGTTACCTTCATTCCCACCTACCCGTGGGACTGAATCTCTAATGACGCAGATCACCCACACTGGTTCCTTTACTATTCCTCACACAGGCTAGGCATGCTCCCAGCTCAAGCTCTCTGAACCTGGTGCTCATCTGCCTGATGTTCTTACCCTGGTTATTCACATGGTTCAGCCTGTACCCTCTCTAGGTCCATCCTCTACTTTCACCACCTTCCCTGATCTCTACACAAGTCCCTTCCATGCTCTGCTGATCTTCATTGCACAACTATCACTTAGCAAACACTATATAGTATCTGTTTATTGACTGTGTATTCTCCCTAAACATAAGCTACATGAGATCAGAGGTTTGTGTCTGTCTACATCTGTGTCCCTTGCATCTAGCACAGTGGCACACAGTGGGTATTCAGTAAGTCTCTCCCAATGAATGGCTTACACACCAAATGAGAATGATTAAAAAACAAAACAGACATTCAGTCTTATCCCAAGAAGTTCCCTAGGAGGGCATCCAAGTGAATTTTATTACTTGTGACTAAAAAAAAGGACTCAGTTAATGCTCTTTTACATTAAGAATCTCAGCTCTAACCTTAATGATAATACAAAATCTCAGTGAACCACAATGTTTAGGGAATGACTGATTGAGATCAATCTCATTTTCTCATTAATGAAGGTTGACTAGAAACCATTCTGCATTTTTGTTCTTCGAGTTGAAGAACTTTCTATAATGTCTCTCTATAATATAGCCCCCATCTTCAGGAAGTAGATTTGAACGAATATCATCAACCCTTTCTCTGATGATTCAGGATTATGCAGTGCCCTGCTATCATCCTGCTGAAGATGAATGTCCATGGGGCTGGGCTGCTGACGTACAAAGATGTTAGGTGTTGAAACGACGTACATCAAGTCTGATTTCCCCCAGGCCTCGTGCCCTGAGTGAGTCAGCCAAAACACTCATGCTTACTTTTATTTTCTTCTACACACTTGAGTACAAACAGAAAACATATAAATGATAATCAACATGTAAGGAATTGAGCACCACCCTCTTTAAAAATATATATGAAATCAGTCTTTTACAGCATTCTAATGACCCATCCAGGAAGTAGGAATGAAAGAGTGTTCTTCCCTAGAGTCAGCTAGGATAGAAAACTTTGTACCCATTTTTAATCCAAACTTTCTTACTGCGTGATACCAATAGAATACAGGGAGATCTATAGTTTCTGAATAATGTCCTTTCTCATCCAGGTAACCACAAATGGATTAAAATACAATTTCATGTATCATTTTACATTTCTTTCCTAAATGATTTATTTGTACATTTTAAAAGATGTTGGAAATAGGTTGAACAGACAATAAACTGGAATTGTAACTACAGACTGTAGATTATTGACTTTGGACTGTTCGTTCTCTAGAAGCCGCTTCTTGAACTTTAAAAAGGAGATAGCTGTTTTTATTTTTTCTGGTTGCTAGTCACTTTTTTAAGTAAAGCACTATTTTTAGTTAATTAAAGGTTACTAGTTTAGCTAAATATTTTTAGTGAATTGAAATTCACTGGATTGAAGTGATAAGCATATATGGAGTCATCAAGGCCAAAATATAAGAAACTGTTCTAAATGTTCAATTTAGATTTCAGAAAGCTGAATTATTTAGATGGATTATCCACCACCACCTCCCCACACCCCCAGACTCAGTGCATAACATCTCACTTTCCACTTCATTTTGTCTACAAATTCATGGCACTTACTTCATTTCTAAAACTACTTAACAGCAACTGGTCCCTTGGGCTTTGTGGAAAAACAAATGTCCCAGATTTTAGTTACAGATTGGCACTGTTCCTTCAATGCTTTGAAACCTGATCCATGTTTCTTTGTGTATGAATGTGATTCTGCAGGTGTTAGAAAAGTTCATAAAAGACAAAAAGCAGGTACTTAAACAAGCAAATTTCAGATAGTCACTTCCTTAAGCACAGGAGTGAAGTTTAATGAGCTGACATGTTCTCTTTGCTTACCAGTTCACACACAAAAAAGAGGATGGGGTGAGCTGGGGATCAGCTCATTCTTTAGACAGTGTTTTGCTGCTTCATGCTGATGCTGCATGCATGCTCGGTCATGTCTGACTCTTTGTAACCCCATGGACGGTACCCACCAGGCTCCGCTGTCCATGGAGTTTCCAGCAAGAATACTGGAGTGGGTGGCAATTTCCTACTCCAGGAATTTTCCCAACTCAGGGATCTAACTCACATCTCCTGCATGGGCAGGTGGATTCTTTACCACGACACCACTTGGGAAACCCTGAACAGCATAGAAAATGTTTTTTTATTACTACATACATCTCCAGCCTTAGAGGAGTCAACTTTAAAAGTCATAAGACTCACACTGCAGTAGAGCATATAAGGAAAACTCAGCAACTCATTGGTCTGCCAGTGAGTCAGAAAGAACATCCTGCTGGTTTAGCCCCATGTGAGATGCTGGCGAGGAGTAGAGCTAATGAGAGAGCTGTAGGAACCTGCCCTCAGGGAGCTTTCAACACAGCTCAGAGATGAAACTAGCATCCATGAAAATGGCATCAACCAATATGGCCAATGTCTACAGCCAAGAGCTGGTTGTGTGGAGTCAGCGGGGCAGGCTGCAAGGAGGGAGGAGGGGGATCGGGACTGGCTCCAGGGAAAAGATAGAACTTAATCTGGACTGTGGAGGAAAAGGCAGATTCCAGAAGACTGTGGGCAGAAGAAACCATCTCCTGGGCAAGGGAAATGATGTAAGGGAAAGGTTGGTTATGGGGGTGAATTGGGTGTGCCCAGGAGAGCCCAGTATTATGGGCATATTCTGGGAAATAAAGCTGGAGAGCTGGGGAGGGGGGTTGCTCTGTAGGCTTGACTGGAGGATGGTAACACATGCCAGATGAACGTACATCTCCTCTAATACATCAGATGCACTCTGGACCCAAACAAAAGACTCCTTTGTTTCCTCTGTGTGTGCCCGTGTGTCACACAAACAAGGAGGTGCCTCTTGCACACATATGGGTAACACAGCATATGGTTGTATGTGCAAATGCACAAGCACACACACAGTTATGTGCACCCATGAGTAGAAGTGCATGGACCCAAGGGCCCACATACACAAAAATATGCAAATATATATGCACAGTTCCTGCATATTCACACCTGTTTTCAGATCAGGGACCCACAGCCAGTTGGTTCAATGAAAGCTGACATCTGGGCATAGTCAACCAGTCACACTGGCTTTGCTTTAGGTGCAGAATCTGCCCAGAGCCTTTGCTCAGAAACAAAGCCCCTTATTCCTGACTTTCAGGAAGTGAATTTGTCTGGACACAGCTGTTCCTCTCCAGACATCCACAGCTGTCTTACCAAAGACCCTGTCTAGCCACCCAAACTGCCAAGGCTACTCAGCAGCCATTGGAGAAAACTGAGACTTCTTCATGAGTGAATGGAAGGAATGATGATGCTCTGCTGTGGAGGAGGAAGATGGTGATAACACCAACCAGATCTTAGGCATTTACCATGGATAATGGGCCGGATGCTTTGCAAACAAGCATTAACCCACCATATGCAGCTATTTTATGAGTTCAGTATAATCATCTCCATTTTCAAGGATGAGGAAAGTGAGGCTCAAAATAGGTTAAATAATATTAACAAATGGCATCCTTGAGATTTGCACTTAAATCTGTGTAACTCAAAGCTCACTGTCTTGGCCTCTGCAAGAATGTGCGGATTGGGCATCTAGGCTGAAACTGAAAAAACAATCAACACTTTTATAGGAAAGAAAGAAATCACAGAGAAATAGTGCCAACAAGAGTTTGATGCTGTACAGGGTCGACTGTGCTGTTTGGACCTCCCATTCCTGCTCCCTCATCTCCTTCCTCTACAAACTGTGACTCAGGCAAGCCTTTCGATTGGTGGGTCTCCAGAATCAAGTGCTCGCTGAGCCTACTGACAGATACCTTTGCCTCTATCAGGGTCTGATGTAAAAGATTATCTCTCTAGATGCTTTATCAGTTAGAGTTCACATACGGGAGGTACTGCCACCCTTGCCTAATACTCTTGCTCAAAGCCCTTCAATTTCCCCCGTCTGTTTTTTTGACCATAGACAAGCTCACTATGGAAATGGGGTATGTTATCCTACTCAAACACAAAGTTTCTAGTATGCAAATGTGACTGGTTCCTGGCTGTGAAATTGCTCCTACCAAGACAAAGACGATGTTCACATTTTCATAAGCTCAGCCACTACTTCTCCAGTTTTCTAAATTTGCTAAGTGTGTGTGTGCTTGTTTCATTTGATACGCCAATTCAAATCAATTTGTTTATTTTTTTTCTCCAGAAAGCTATTAAAGAATCCAGAGAGCTTAGCTTAAGCAACAGATAAATTCAACATAAAAGAAAAAGCTATTTGCATTCAAATTAAAGGAACCACAAAAATGTCTCTATTCTGCTTCAAAAATGTTGATCCTCCATTCAACACTCTTCAATGAGTTGGGTAAGCCTCAGTTCCCCAAATCTGTACAATGGGGACTCCCAGATTAAGGAGAAAGATAAAGAAAAGCTTACTAAGCACAGAGTAGGTATACAATACACGCTTCTTTCCTTTCCACCTCCTCCATCACTCCCATCACTCCCCGATTTCACAGGCAGTCATGTGAACCATAATGGTGATTCAGGAGGATGGAGAAGAAAGCCAAGTGTGTGAGTGCTTATGATGGGACGGTGCCTGACTGACAATATAGAAACCTCTCGGGCAATCTAGAAATGAATTTCCTTCAGTGGATATTACAATATGGACAAAACAGCCAAGAAAGAGAGGCACTGGGAACTCTACTCAGTACTCTGTAATAACCTACATGGGGAAAGAATTTGAAAAAGAACGGATATATGTATATGTATAACTGAATCATTTGGCTGTACACCTGAAACTAACACAACATTGTCAATCAACTATACCCCAATATAAAATAAAAATTTTAAAAAGAAGAAAAGCACCAGGAAGTGACCCTCACTCTACACATTAAAGAAGTCACAACACTTTTCACAGGACTTACAGGTGAGTCAGGTCACGGAGGCCACGGAAGGCATTTCTTGAAATTGTTTCTATTTTGTTCCCTTCAATGAACCTAAGAAGAAAATCCATATAATTAAACTGAATTTTCTGTGCTTAATACCTAAAAAAGATACTGGAATGCTTTCAGAATGGAATCTAAAAGCACTTATGAATTTCAGAAATTCACGTCCAGAGGCTCGACCAGCTACATCAGATTCCAAGTGGGCATCAGGTGTGTGTGCAAGAGTGCATGCACACAGATATGCTTTTTTCATTCCTTCCAGAAGTGTGCAAGTCTTCAAAGTCACAGTTGGCAGCATGAGTAGAAACACTTTGGGGGAGAAAGAAGAAAGCCCTAGACAAAGGCAAAGGAAAGGAAAGGAAAGGAAAGGAAAGTGATGTCGCTCAGTTGTGTCCAGCTCTGCGACCCCATGGGCTATAGTCTACCAGGATCCTCTGTCCGTGGGATTTTCCAGGCAAGAGTACTGGAATGGATTGCCATTTCCTTCTCCAAGACAATGGCAAGATATTCTCAAATTCCACAAGATTGGAACGCTTCCGGACCTCTTTCTCCCTCCAGCCTTCTAACATTTCACAGCACCTGGCTATTAACATTTTTCTTTATATCATCGTCCCTTGAACACAGCCCTCTGTTTTACACCTCCATATTGAAGCCTTTGGGCTTCACAGATGGCTGAATGGGTAAAGAACCTGACTGCCAATGGCGGGTGACACAGGAGACATAGGTTCAATCCCCAGGTTGGGAGGATCCCCTGGAGGAGGGCATGGCAACCCACACTAGTATTCTCGCCTGGAGAATCTCATGGGCAGAGGAGTCTGGTGGGCTATAGTCCATATGGTTGCATAGAGTCAGACACAACTGAAGTGACTGAATTTTTATGCACACATTGAAGTCTTTGCCCAGGGAGAATTCGATTAAACTTGCTTGGGCTTCCCTTGTAGCTCAGCTGGTAAAGCATCTGCCTGCAATGCGGGAGACCTGGGTTCGATCCCTGGGTTGGGAAGATCCCCTGGAGAAGGGAAAGGCTACCCACTCCAGTATTCTGGCCTGGAGCATTCCGTGGACTGTATCGTCCATGGGGTTGTAAAGAGTCGGACACGACCGAGCGACTTGCGCTCACTCACTCACTCCCACAAGCTTGAGTTCATCATGTCCTGCACAGTGTCACCTTCGAACACATGGGCAACAAGACAGAGATACTCTCTCGATCTCTAGGTCACTGGAGATAGAAAGCATAAGGAAGCTGAGCACAGACCAGACTTCTTTCTCAGTGCTTGAATGTCTTAGGGCTTGCACGTAGGATCTCACAATGAAAACTCCGGCCGTGCTTTCAAGTCTTTGTGGGGAATACCTGAAGCGAATGCACTGGGCCTGCTCCCTAGGGCCACAGAGAACTAAATTCCAGTTTATGGCCTCACATTTCTTCAAGTTATAAGAGGGCCTCCGATGAGATGGTCCCAGGGAGAGGCTTTGCACTGTGATGTCATCAGTTAGTGAAACAGTTCTTGATTCGTACACTGAGAATGATCTGGTCTTTTTTTTTTTTTTTTTTTTAATCGGGGTCTATTCAGTAATAAACTTCAGTATAAACTGAGAAGCAAACTTCCTCCTCAATAACTTTGACAGGAAGATGCGCTACTGGAAAGAGAGAAGAGATTGCTCTTCACTCAGTACCTCCATTGACTGGTTTTTGTGCTTCCGTAGAACTTAGTTAAACTTAGTGCTTCAGCCTGACCACTCTCCCCCAGGCTACCTAGACTATCAGGGAGTATGACAGTACCTGTATTATGTGTCCTCTGGAGAAAGAATTCCTCCAGAGACATCTTTCCTGGGGACAGAAAATCAGCAGAGAGCTTTCCTAGACACAAGATGTGCTTAGAATTCAAATATCTCAGATAAGGAGGCAGAGACAAGGTTTTAAAAATCCTTCCGAATGCTAAGTGAGGAAATCCCATCTGATAGCTGGATTAATATTATTACAAAGTGACAAAATACAAGGATGGGAGAACTTAAGGGGAAAAAGGACTCTGAAAGTGTGGAAAGGCAGAAATCAGAGGGAGGGCAGAGCTCCTTGCTGGTGAGGGGACAACTGCACATCTGAAAAGGGAAAAATAACCTTGATTTTAAAGGAGAAAAAAATAAAATTAGACTCCCAGCAGCTCACAGGGGGTACTACAAATGGGATACAGGACAGTTGAATTAAAAACGTGAAGTTGGAGCCCCAAAGAGGGAGACTTTCTTACAAATATGTAACCCTCGGAATCCTTCAGCTTTATTTCTGGCTGATCAGCAAATCCACGCCTAGTTTTGAGAGGTAAAAATACCCGATGCAATTTCCAATTGTGCTTACGACATGACAAATTAAATGTCAGCAGAGAATGAATGAATATCTTTCCTTCTTTGTTCCCTTCCCCCTCTTTTTCTCCAACCTCCTCCTGTCCCAGCATGTTCATACACAAGTAAACTATAAAAGGTCAGCGCTGAAAAGAGAATGGGGTTTTCTGCATTTTCTCCCCCACCCCCAAGCTCTCTAAGAGATGCTCTTCCAGCTTGGAAAGCAATACAGCCATTCCACTGACATACCAATTACTCAGCACATAGACAAAGCACAAAACTTACAGGTATTCGAGATGAAAGAGTCCAGCAAAAGCATCATCCCGGATGACAGTGAATGAGTTAGAATTCAGCAATCTGAAAACAAGAGACAGATATCAACAGATTCCAGTAAAGAAGTTCAAAAGTTGAGTTACATGGTGAAGCCATTTCTGTTTCTTTGGTTATATTCTGATCTGTGGGCAAACATGGGCTCTTCTCAGCCTAAAACTGGCCCATTCCATGCACAACCTGACTCACAGACACTAATGGATAATGGCAAGTGGATTCCCTTTGGCCAGATTTTCTGGTCACCCTTATTATTCCACCTTTCTTCCCTGTGGGTCTCAGTAAATATGACCTAAGAGCTGTTATCGCATAGCTTTCCAGTGTTCAGCACAACTAAACAGCCAGTGAGTGCTTTATGATGCATACATCTAAAAAGAAGTAACCTGACTCTTAGAGAAACTTGAATTCAGAGAAGTTAAGTGACTCAATCAAAGTCACACAGCTGAGACCAAACAAAATGAAACAAAACAACAAACCTTTCTAGCATACTACACGTGTCCATGGGAAATAATTTTTAAAAAGTTTAAGAAAACTTCAGAAGATTCTTGTTCACCACATAGCTGTTTGAGTTGGCACTTAAGCCTTTAGTAAAAGTTTATATCGTCTCTACCATCACTACTGATGACTATTCTGTATTTGTATCAGAAGAATATTTTAATAGAACTATAATCTCTCAGAGATTACAGATTTTTAAATGGTAAGGATAATGTTGTAAGTAGGTATATAACATTTCAAGAACAAAATATCAACATGAAGTTGATTTGGGATGAGTCTACTATATGCCATGTCTTCATATCTTTCTGTATGCATCAAGAATGTTGATGGTTTTCATTCTGATCTCATTCAAGTTTAAGAAACTAATACAAATCAAGAGTGAGCTAAGCACTCCTGACTTTGCTTGTCACTGATTTGCTTTGTCACTGATTTTGAAAACTACATTTTGGACATTGCTTTTTATCAGTAAATATTAACTGACCAAGGCTAAAAGCACAGGACACAAGTACTTGGCAGGAGAACCTGTGATGAAAAGGAGTTATGACTGTGGGCTTTGGGCCCTGGGTCAGAGTTCTGGCTGTGATTTGGGGTAAGTTATTTAACTTCTCTGAGCCTCAGTTTTCCCATCTGTCAAATGGGAAAAGGAAAATACTGATATCATTAAATAAAAATTTGCCAATAAATGCATAGCATGCTGCCCAACAGTTTATATACTCAGTCAACTAGAAATACTCCTATGACCATAATAACATTAAGAGTTTAAAATGCAGGCTCTCTTTTAAAGGGAGATGTTTGGGAAATGGTTCATTTGGGCAAAATTAAGGCCATAATTCAATGTAATTCATCTCCCCAGTTGTTGCTGGGTGTGGGCGATGGCATCTACAATAAAGTCCTTGAGGAAAACACATGCCAGAGAAGGAAAGGAAGCTGAGCACTGGGGACTCACCTGGTAGGGGACACGATGGGCCAAATCAACACTAAGAGCCTGCCTTGGTTTACTGGTGGAGCATGGGTACCTTGGGAAGGACAGATACCCAGGAGGCAGAAATGGCTCTTCCCAAGACCCAGCCCCAGGACCCCCAATTCCAGAGAGGACTTCCCACACTCACAGCAACTGCAGGGACGGCAGATGGGAAAACATCCGGTCCTTGATTTCTGAGAACGTTCCATTTACCAGGCTCCTACAGGCAAGAGAGGAACAAAATGGAGACTATGTGTCTTTCAGGAAGTGCCAGGCAGGATGGGCAAGTGGCCTTGTCCAAACTCCTCCACTCAGGAGTGAGGCTTCAAGCAGGACCTCTTGGGGTAAGAAACAAGACGAGTCCAGTCATTTTCCAATGAACCGGATCAATAAGAAAACTGTGCTGAATAACAGAAACCTTTACCATCAGTCTAGCTCCTTCCATAGACATTATCTCAGCCGGTTTAAATCAATCCCCTCACTTCCTTTTCTTAACTACAGGAGGCCCTAGCTGAAAATGGATAATTGCTTTACCTCTGCCCATGATTCTGTTTGTGTAGACACAGCATTAATGTTGGCCCACGAAACTCCAGGGTAGGATTAAGCATTCCCCTTGGGAGCACAGCTCTGAAAGTCACTCAGAGCACTTCTGATTAAATGCACCATGAAAGCCTTGGGGAAAAACTCAGAGACACCTGAACCTGAATGTGCAGCGGGAGGCAATGCCATCTGTCAGATTTAACGGTCAACCAGAGCAAGGAACTTGACTATTTTAGCCACCAGGCCCCTCATCCTTTCTGGCCCCAGCAGGACCTCAATACATCATTTCAGAATGATTTCAGTTAGCATGCCATTGTGTTAAGCAGCTGGTGGCATAAGGGATTTAACCAGGGGAATTCTCATTTCTGGAATTCTCCATGTCATCTGACTTAGCAAGATTAGGCATCAAACGGGCCCTCTGTTCCGGCCTGGCCAGACTCTCCCGACTTCTATAAACGCAAACATGAAGCCCTTCACTCCTGGGTCCAGACCCCAGTACCTTGCTTGGGATGGAGACAGGGAAGTGGAGATAAGAGAAAGTGTGAGCAACTTCCTCCTCCCCACCCCCAGGGGGAATCCGTGCCCTATGACAGAACAGGTATCACTCCAGCACCTTGGCCAGGAACAAAGGAGTCATCTCAGCAGGAAGCAGTTCCTAGCAGTGAAGATATAACCCACAGCCATGATGAGAGCTGGCCATGTGGCCTGAGTGACTGTGTAAGGCCAGGCTGAAAGCATTCTCAAGCAGGTGAATCAGTAAGGGGAAGCCCTTTCCTATCTGCTCCTCCAGCACTGAATAGGCAGCCAAGGTAATGCGTGGTGGGGAAGCAGGCAAGAAGGCCTTGTAAACTCAGGGCAGAAAGTCAGGCTGACTCCCAGCGCTCACCCACTGAGCTGGATGCCCCCACTCTCTAGTGCTTCACGAAGTCCCCTGTGCTTCCCTCTTCCAGGCCCCATGGAACAGCATCATCACTTCCAGAGGTGACATGCCCTTTCCCAGGTTCTGTCCAACCTGCAGTGTGAACAGTGTGAACAGAGGAGGCCAGGGTGGAAACCACAGCCCCAGACCTCGGGTGGGACAGTGAGGCCTCATCATTGCTCCAGCCCTGCTGGGCTGCAAATACATGCCCCCACACAACCCCCACACCTCTCCACTCCAGCACACATCCTCCTCTCAAACTTTAATGCATGCCAGTGTCACCTGGGGACGGCCAAATGCAGACTCCAAGGCTCCACTCCCCAGACCCTGCATCATTCGGCGCGGGCCCCGGAGTCTGCCTTGGCACAAACTCCCCCAGGTGGATCTGATGCAGGTGGCCAGCGGGCCAGACTTTGAGAAAATACTGCCACAGGGACTTGTCCGGCTTCCCAGACTCCGAGTCTCGGATTCTCCTCAACCTCCCCCGGGCCCGAGGCTCCACCCACGTCCCATAGCGCTCCCCAGCCCAAACGCAAAGAAAGGGGGCCGGGAAGCAGGGGAGTCAGGGTCGCGCTGTCCCGGCGCCAGAGGCAACTCCCGGGCGGCAGGGTGGGGCAGGATGGGGCAGGGGTTGGCGGGGTCCCACTCACTCACAGGGAGCTGATGTCGCCCGGCACGATCCTGGGCACCCAGGAGGAGCCCACGCAGATGATGGACTCCTTGGTACAGCTGCAAGTGGCGGGGCAGCGCACCAGCCGCCTCACCTGCGCGCTCGGCGGTGTCAGACACGCGGTGCCCAGCAGCAGCAGCAGCAGCCCCGGCCCCCCGCCGCCCCTCCGCAGCGCCATGCCCGGGTCCCCGGCCCCCGTCCCGGCCACGACCCCCGCCGCCGCGCCGCGTGCTCGGACCCTGCGCCGCTGCAGACGCGGGCGCTGCTCGCTACTCTGCCGCCGCTACTGGCGAGGACAAGGGCGCCGCGGGTGTGGGAGGCCGAGCCGCAGCCGAGCAGCATGCTGGCCGCCACCCCCACTCGGCGCCCCCCCCACCCGCGCCCGGGCTGCTGGGCGGCCGCCGCCGCTGCGCCCGCCGCACCCGCGCCCGCCTGACATCAGCACCCGCGCCCGCAGCCCGCTCTGGCCAATGAATAATGCGGGGCGGGCGCCCGCCCGCGGGGAGGGGGCCTCGCACCGCCCCCGCCGCGCCCCACCGGCCCCTCCCGGACCCTACCCAGGAGCAGCGGAGAGAGGAAAAAGTTAGGTGACCTTGCGGGAGGGGCCGGCCTGGACGGAGACCCCCGCCCCGCCCCGGGGACCTGGCTGAGCGATGGGGAATCAGATGCCCGCAGTCCCTCCACTGGCTCCAAATGATTTGGGGGAGACCCTGGGCTCCTTTGAGCCAGACCAAAACGTGAGGAAAAAGGAAAAGTAGGGCTCGGGGCAATGGCTTGATCACTGGGAAGGGAGACTTTGTCCTGGGTCTTTGAAGAGTACAGAATTTTGAGCTGCCTTTATTAATATTTGAAGGATGTGAATGCTGTCATTTGAGTTCAGCGGGGATGGGTTTGCTTGCCTTTAGCGGTGGGGGGCTGTGGGGTCGGCTCCTTGCCCTCAACACTGGAGGCTGAGGAAGCTAGCCTGCCTTTCTCTCCTGAAAGCATGTAGGCAAGAAAAGCCGATACAGCACTGCGCGCCCCTGCTGCTCCGGGGCCGGCCTACTGCTTGCCACTGAGCTCAAAAGCCTATGCAAGTTCTCCCTCCCTCAGCGCATCACTAGCCACCCCACCCACCCGAATTAAAGCACTAAGGGCAATAGTTAATAGAGAACAACGGTGTGATACACTCTAGGCTCTGTACATTTAATCTTCCAACTCTATGAGGCATGTCCTAATCTACCCATTAGGAAACTGAGGCACAAAAACCGTCAGTAACTGACCGGTGGTCAAGGAGTAAATGGCTGGGCAGAAATGGGTTAGAGCCTGGATGGGGGATGTGGGTAACCAGGCCCTGCTGAGCCCCTCTTCTCACCCTACCTTTGATGTGCTGAGCCTGAATCTTACCACAAGGTAGTGTGACCTGGAGAAATCAAAGATGGTCAAAGCAGAATCAAAATGGCAAAAAGCCAGGACTACTCAGAGTGTAGAATCAAGGGCCATCATCAGGCTACTAACCAAGGAAATCATTTCATACGTTCAGATACACCGAAAAGCAGCAGTACCAGACGCAAATGGTCATGACTGCAGGAATCGGTACTACGGCTGCTTCAGCAATCTTTTTAAGCAGATATGGCCGGCCACGGGGCAGAGAGACTGGGAGGGCAAAGGATCACACCGTATCCTCAGGGAACTTGAAGTCTTGCTGGGGAGATAGCCCTGATGAAGTAACTCCATACGGCTACATGGGGGTCACAGATTGACCTTAAGGGGTCCAGGAATCAAAAATCAGTTTGTTGCAGGTAACTGCATGGAGGGCGTTAACATCCATTGCAGGTCATTATTTAGCCAGCACCTAGCATCCATGGGAACCAGTCTACATTCATCATCACTTCATTCACATCTGCCCTGGGAAACGGGTCTCCACATTTTATAGATGGGAAAAACTGAGCTCAGAGATGTATTTCTCTTGCGCAGGGTCAACAGTACATAGCCAGGAGGACGAGAACTGGCTGCTGTGTGTAGCCCGCACTGCCACGTCCTTGTTTGGTTTCGGCTGCTCTGCCTGGGATGCAAATCTTCCCTGACCAGAGAACAAAGCTGTGCCACCTGCAGCGGAAGCACAGAGTCTTACCACGGAACCACCAGAGGAGCCCTCCTCACCGCTGTGTTGACAGGCATTGCCCCCCATACCTTACTCAGCCAGACCCCGTGCTGGCGACGTGGATGCAGACCATGGTCTGGAGAGGGTGATAGGCACATGGACCCACAGCCATGGATGTGCGTCCCACACATCCTGAAAGATGTCTCCCTTGAGAGAGAGATAGGCTACTGCGTTATAGAGGAGGAGGCGGGGATTGTCAAACACAGTACCTTTTTGCTGACCCAAGAAAATGTTCTCAGGTGTGAAGTGGAGCAAGGAAGCAGGGTAGGGAAGGTAAGCTCTCTGTCCCTAGAGCTAGATAGCTGTGGGTTTGCAACCCAGCCTGATACTTAGTGTGTAATTGTGGGCAGGTTATGGCCCACATTAGGGCAAACTTGATGCCTCAGTTTCCTCATCTGTAACATGGGATAGTAGTGTGTACCTTTGGGAGCTAAATGTAATCAAGACTATAATGGACCCAATGCCACATAAGAGGTACTAAGTACTTGTTCAGAGATCTGTGTGATATTGTGGGCAGGACAATTCTCAGATAAACCCTAGGACTGGAGGGAATGGGCAGTGGGTGGGGTGTGAGAGGCTGTGAAGGGAGATGAATTTTCCTAAGCTTTGTGTCTCTGCTTTACTTAAGGACAAGACACATTTTTTCTCAATCAGGGGTGACACTTGGCAAAGTCTGGAGATAGCTGGGTTGTTGCAGTGGGGTGGAGAGCCAGGGATGCTGTTAAACGTCCTGCAGTGCACAGCAAAGTATGATCCAGCCCAAATACCACAAATGCTGAGTGGAAACACCCTGGTCTAGTGTCCTGGAAAGACTTGGCATGAGGAATTTCAGAGGTGCAGATTCTAGGCCTGGCTCATCACTCATAAACAAACCTTGCTCTTGTCACTCCCATCTCCAGCCTTTATTTTCTCATCTATAAAATGGGTATTATGAAACCTTCCTCTTTCTCCCCTAAACAAATGTTACATATCATCATTATTGGGCTTCCCCAGTGGTCAGGCACTAAAGAATCCATCTGTAATACAGGATACCTGGGTTCAATCCCTGAGTTGGGAAGATCCTCTGGAGATGAAAATGGCTACACACTCCAATATTCTTGCCTGGAGAATTCCATGGACAGAGGAGCCTGGTACAGTCCATGGGGTCACAAAGAGTCAGACATGACTGAGTGACTAACACTTTCACTTTCATCATCATTATTCCTATCCTTACCCTCTCCAAGCTAGGTCTATCTCCAACCCATTTCCTCCAACCTGGAAAACTAGAAAGATCCTGATAGGAAGGGTGCAGAGAGAAGACTTGGGTGGCATAGCTGGCAGGCTTGGTGTTTGTTTCAGCTCTGCTAGAGACACTAAGTGAGTGCTTGTAAATTATAAGGTACAGTTTATAAATTAAGATATAAAAATGGAAATGCAGATTATTTTGGTGTGATTCCAAGATCCTCAGTGGTTAAAAAAAAAAAAAAAAAAAAGCCTTAATAGACAATCAGAGAAACACAGTCTGTTTCCAGGAAATAGCAAGAGTTTTTCAAAATGTAAAAATTTTTGTTCAGACATACACTTACTCAAGCTGTATCTCCACATCAGGAGCATGCATTTCTATGGGGGATGAAATGGCACAGGCTGAAGTGGCATGTGTAGGCAGATCAAAGTGTTATTAATTCATTTACCTCTCATTCAACCACCTGCCATTAGGTCAATATTGATTCAGAGCCTACTAGGTACTGGGTTGGATTTCGGTATGAAGTTGAAGGAAATGTCTAGAATGTCAGTTCTTGACGTTTTGGCTGGAGCCAGTGGGTTGATGGAGGAACCATTTCTTGAGATGAGAAAGTCTAGAAGAGGAGAGAATTTGGCTGGAAGAGAGGTATCAAGGGTTTTGTACTGGAGATGTTGACTCTGAAATGCCCATCCGCATGCTAATGCTGAGTTGGCAGCTAGATGGCCAGTGGAGAAGGTAAGGAGGAGATGGTGGGGGTGGATAGGAAATCCTCAAACCTGCCTGAAACCTTGATGCTCCTTCAGGGAGCCCTCAAAGTAATGTTAGTTGATTGAATGAATGAATGAGGGAATGAATGGATGATATTTCATACATACAGACATTAAAGAGAAATATCTATGAGGTCTAATCAGCAGGGAATCACAGAAATCTTGCAGAAGAGTGATAATTTAAGAATACTGCAGTTTGGGGATCTATTTTTAAACCAAACATAATCTTCAAATTCTAAACCAATCTGTAAATCTTGTAAGAATCTCAAAGACCTTACCATGCTTCTCATACCCCTCCACCACTTTTCCAACTAAACCCCACTGCACCTCCGTCCTTTCCCCCCACCCTTCATTCCTCCCAGGTTCACCTCTTCACCCCCCCACCTCCAACCCAACTTCCACCTTGCCACCTTACTGATGTTCTCACCAGACTTACAAGCTTTAGAAAGCCTTCACTAACATCTAACTGGCTCTGATGCTTGCTGTAATAACCAAAGAAAAATTATCCATCCAAACCTCAAAGGCACTTGGTTTGAACGGCTACAGATTGGATTCTCTGGGGGAAAAAAAAACCCCAAAACAGTGTTGTCTCTTTTTTTTTTAATCAAAGAGTTTGCCAATCCCTCTTTGACCACATCACCCTAATATGCCACTCTTGTGGTTGGCTGCTGGTCAAATGTTTCTGGCTTCCCATCATTTCCTTTCTTCATTAACTCAGTGGGTGTCACAAGTCTGGAATTCATTCTGAATATGCCCCAAACTGGCCTCTTGAATTCAATCGTATTCTTGAAGAGCTGCCTGTGGCTATATCATGCAGTTTCCTAAATCAGCTGAAAGGCCCTCAGGATGCTGGCCATGGTATCTGATGATCTCTGCCACCTCCTCCCCACCACCGGGGTAATGGACTCCTGTGGGATACCTGACACGGTCATCAACAATCCCTTCTCATGACAACAGGATACAAGTTTGCTTTGAAGGGAATGATTCCTTCCCAACATTCAATCCAATTCAATTCAATTCTGTGTGGCTCATTTGATGAATACTCTCTTTTCCATTGCACATGGCTCTAGACTAGAGCATTCCAGAACATTCCACTCTCCCAGCCACAGTGACTGGTTTTGTGGTGAATGCACCATCCGACAGGAGCAATCGGGGCTAACAAAACTGCTTGATAGGACTTATGGTTACCATATGGGGAAGCAGTCTTACCTTCCACTCGCCAAGGAGTTGGAGTAGTGTGAACTGGAGAACCCACACAAGTTGCTGAAAAGGTGCCCCTCTAGGAGAGGAATTTGACGGTGTTGTTTGGGCCTCAGATTAAGTCACCCATTAAACTCTTCAGTTTTGTAAGACAATAAATTCCCTTTCTTTGTAACTAGCCAGAGAATGGGTTTTGGTTTATTGCACCCAGATGAATCCTACCTGGCCGATCCAGATATCAAAACTCATTCAGACAGCATTAGTCTATCCAGGCATCGCTAATCCATCCAGACATCAGGGACAATACATAGCAACTTCAAGATGAAACTGGGAACCAGGTAAAACTCAGTAAGTGTCCCTAGTTTTGCCTCTCAAAGCTCTTTCCCCAAATTTATGATATCCTTTCCCTCCCTCTTGTCAGGAAAAATTTTAAATTAGGTAGTTTTTTTGGTCATTTTCTTCTCTTAATCAATACTGTCAGAATTTTGTTTATTAGTTTTTTCAAGGAACCAAGACTTTTTTTCTATTTGATCTTTGTTTTCTATGTCATTACTATGTTTTAGTCTTTATCATCTGTTTTCTACTACTTATTCTGAAATTTTGCACTTTTTAAAAAATAAGTTAATCAGAATCACATTAGTTTACAATCACTTTATTTTACCAGAGTCATTTGTGATGGTTAATTTTATGTATCAGCTTGACTGGGCCATGGGATGCCCAGATAGCTGGTAAAACATGATTTCTGGGTGTGTCTGTGAAGAGATTTCAGGAAGACATGAACTTTTGAATTGGGAGACTAAGATCACCCTCCTTGGCCTCACCTACAAGTGGACATCATCCAGTCTACTGAGGGTCTGAACAGAACAAGAGGCAGATGGAGGGTGAACTTGCTGTCTCTGCTTGAGCTAAGACATCTGGCTTCTGCTCTCAGACACTGGTGCATCTGTTCTCAGGTTTCAAACTAAGACTTATACCACTGTGTCCACGCCCTTTATATCCACTCCCTCCCCAATTCTCAGGCTTTTGGATTAAAGTACACTGTCAGTGTTTCTGGGTCTCCAGTTTACAGACAGCAGATCATGGGACTTCTCAGCCTCCATAACTGCACCAGTCAATTCCTGTATTAAATCCTCTTGCATCTAGCTTATCGACTCTATTTTTCTGGAGAACCCGATGAATACACCAATCTCTTTATATCAGAATGCCTTTAACTATATTTCTAATTCTAGGAGAATGTGCCCAACTTTTGGTTGCAGTAAGTTGACTAGAAGTACATTTGTGAGTCACAGAGAGTGGCTCTGTGAGTAAAGTCAGTCTTGTAAGACAAACACAGTTTTCCATATCAACTTTCACAATCTCAAACTTACAGAACAATATAACAATTGTATAGAAAATTGCTTCAGTCTTCTTAGCAAACAGACTTAAAAAGTCTACTTCAGGAGAACAAATTTAAAAATGAGTACAGATTTAACTTCAGTGTATAATCAGGGGTCTCTAAATATTTTCTAGCTCTTCTCTAATCCGTAAACCATGGCTAATTCAATGCTTTGCATTCTCAAAGGACATATAATCTCTCAAGTTTCTTGCTGTTGAAGTCTGTAGCCTCTGGTCTCAATTTTAAATAAGACTAAAAATATTAAGACTAAAGATATATGGGGCTTAATTTTTTTCTATTCTATACCATCTGAGTTATTCTGTGACGTTATGCCCTCTGTTCAACCCACCACAGCCCATATCAAAATATATCCTGAGGGAAGTATCTAAAATGCACCCACATTTCTTCTCAATGACTGTTACTTCACTGGACTGCCCTTCCCAGGAATGTCTTGTTTGTGTTTGAATATAGCTTTCAGGAGTAAGTTCAACACCAGAGAGGAACTTCAGACAGACTTCCCTGAAAACAGAAGATGGAGTAAGCTTTCCACTCCTGCCTACAGGCCCAGCTGTGAGTCTCCCATCTGCAACCTGTGCGTGCTTGCTCGTTTGCACAGTCATGTCTGACTCTCTGCAGCCTCATGGACTCCAGTCTGCCAGGCTCCTCTGTCCATGGGATTCCCCAGGCAAGAATACTGGAGTGGGTTGCCATGCCCTCATCCAGGGGATCTTTCTGACCCAGGATTGAACCTGGGTCTCCTCCATTGCCAGGAGGGTTCTTTACCACCAGTGCCACCTGGGAAACCCCTCTGCAACCCACCCATGTCTTATAGGAAGAGTTGCTCTGAAGAAGAGTGTCTAGAACTTATCTTCAGAGTCCTCCCTCAAGCCCACCTTTCTGAGCTCTTCAGAATCTAGTGCTAGGCATGGGAACATCACGGAATGTGTTGTCAGGGTACCTGATATAAATCCCAGATTCAGCAGGTCTTGTCTTCAAAGGACTTTGATTTCCTCTTCTACAAATAGGAGAGGACAATACACATCACTCTGGATTGCTTGAAGGATGAAATCTAGTTGAATAATATAGAAATTTTTTATATTTGAAGTTAGGTAATTATATGATTAACTGATTGGTCTCTGTCTGTTTATTGAAAGCCATGAATCATAGTAGATATAAATATGGATATAAATTGATATAAATATGGATAGATATAGATTTAAATATATTTTCCTCAGAGAGCTTAAAACATACCCAAGGAAATAAGACTTTTCTATGTCAAATAAGCCTACTAGTACTCAGAAGGGTTTTAGTTCTTTCCCACCACTTTCTTTCTACAGCCCAAGAGACAGAATCGGTACATTTATCCGAAAGCTAGAAAAATTAGTTTAATTATCCAATAAATATTTATTGAGAAGTAACTATGCTGGACACTGGGACTATAATGGTGGACAAGGCACAATCCATAGATGCAGTCCAGCTATGTGGTCCAGATGTGGTCGCTGCCCTTGGCTGGCCGTGTCCATGCAGTCAATACAGAAGGACATCCTGCGTGCCTGGATTGGCAGCCCCCAGGCAACTAGGCAGAACATTAGGAGCTTGGCCAAAGGCTGAGGTGCTGACTCTGGCACACTGCTCCTCTCCCCCAACACACACACTCATTACACCAGGGCAAGACCAGACCCACCACTGCACTGAGATAAATTTTCATCCCTTAAACAAACCCCATGACTCCTTGTTCTTGACCGTTAGGATGACACTGGAGCTTAAAATTTATGTGGCTCCTGAAGGCTGTTAGTTCAGTAGGAGAGCGGGTGATCCATCATTTAAGGGAGGTCAAGGAGGTGTGTCCACTGGCCTGAATGCTGACCCACAGGAGCGGTCATTTTGGGAAGAGGGCAGTTGTAAATCCTGAATTTGTCCTCTACAGGCTGTCTTAGCTCATGTCAGACAAAGGTTTGCCCTCTACTGAAAAAAAGAGTTGTGAAAATGTTACTATCTCTAGCATCCCTGTGTGGGGATATTTACTTTTCCCAGCAGAAGAAGTCAAGTACCTCTTAAGGGTGCAGTGATAAGATCTGATGTTCACACAGCAATTTCGGAGTTTATAAAGTCTTTCATCCTCATGATCTCAAGTGCAGCCTCACAAACAGAAGGGATTTTCAGAGGAAGAAACTGAGGTATGGACAATTTAAGTGTCCTGACCAGGATCAGGCAGTCAAATTTCAAGGAGTACAGTGGGCAGAGTTGTCCTATCCCATCACAGTCCTACTGGAGGGTACTGGGGAGAGGGTTAGGGATAAAATGAGGAAAAAAACAATGCCTTTCACAGTGTTCTAGAAAGCATAAGCCCTGCCATTTCTTCCTCCATCTTGCCATAAGTTATCTGAAAGCATATCTCCCCAGCCATTCATGCATTGTTGATGGGAATTTAATTTGGTGCAGCCAGCCCAATGTGAAAATTCCTCAAGAAGTTAAAATTAAAACTACCATCAGTTCAGTTCAGTTCAGTCACTCAGTCATGTCCGACTCTGCGACCCCATGAATTGCAGCACACCAGGCTTCCCTGTCCATCACCAACTCCCAGAGTTCACTCAGACTCATGTCCATCAAGTCAGTATGCCATCCAGCCATCTCATCCTCGGTCGTCCCTTTCTCCTCCTGGGCCAATCCCTCCCAGCATCAACGTCTTTTCCAATGAGTCAACTCATTGAGGTGGCCAAAATACTGAACTTTCAGCTTTAGCATCATTCCTTCCAAAGAAATCCCAGGGTTGATCTCCTTCAGAATGGACTCCTTGCAGAAGTTGGATCTCCTTGTAGTCCAAGGGACTCTCAAGAGTCTTTTCCAACACCACAGTTCAAAAGCATCAATTCTTCCATATAATCTACCAATTCCACTTCTGGGTATTTATCCAAAGGAAGTGAAATCACCGTCTTGAAGAGATATCTGCACTCCTATGATCATTACAGCATGATTTCCAATAGCCAAGATATAGAAATAAATTAAATGTCCATCAATGGGTGGATGGATAAAGAAACTGTGGTATCTATCTATCCATCTACAATAGGATATTATATTGACATAGAAAAGGAAAACTGGTGTAGGAGTTAGAGAAAATGATGTGGAAGTTTCTTGAAAACTTAGAACTACTTCTGATCTAGCAGTCCCACTCTTGGGTATATATCCCCCAAAATGAATTCAGGATCCTGAAGAGATGCCTGCTACCCCACATTCAATGCAGCATTATTCATAGTAGCCAAGATATGGAAACCATCTAAGGGTCTGACAAGGAAGGCACAGCTCTATGCTGGACTGTTGCCTGAAAGCAATGTCAAATATGACCATTCCTCAAACCCTCAAGGGGGTGGGTCTCAGTGATTGTCAGGCATATGTGACCTACAAGATGAACCTGTCCAAATATCCCAGGAGGCACCAGCTGAGTGAAAAGAGTGAGTGGCAGAATGAAGGCTCTCTGCAAATTTCTACTTGATGCACATGAGGCCTGGCTTCAGGCAGAAGTCTCCAGGAGCCAACAAAGAGTTGCCAAAGGGTAACAAGGGCAGAGAGAGGAAAAGGTAGAGTCACCTTTGTAGACCACGAATAATCCTGGAGCTTCCAGACCAAAAGGACCAGCTGGAAATATCTCCCTCCAGCCACCCTCCACATTCTTCTCCACCCCAGCAGAAGCCGAGGCAGTTCCCTGGAGTGTATAGTCCAGACAGTGCTATTTATTTTTATCTTTTATCCTTTGAGAGAAATAATGGAATCCATCAATAATGTCTTGTTTTTAAACTCATTTGGGAAATAAAAAAAATTGCTGTGAGAATAGCATTCTCTCTGATCGATTTCACTATATTTTGGACAATGTAATTATAGTTGGAGTTCCCCATTAAAAACCAAAGATTCCCTTGGTGTCCTTTGTGGCATCTGGGCAGGCCACTGGGAAAGACTCCGATGGTCAGACTATGGCCAAAATTGGTGCTGTCGGATCGGCTCAATATTCTGTTTTTTCTCACCTGCCATAAATGTGCATCTCTCCTGGAAAATGAGGTCAGCCTTCCTTCTGGATCTTTCTAGCCTCTTTTGGGACACTAGTCTGTGGTTGTGAGCTATTTGGGATTTAGAAGAAGCAGAGGCTGAGCTAGAGTTGAAATTGCAAAAGACTTTATTGGGAACAGCTATAAAAGAAAACAGGGAGAAGCAGATGGGGGCAGGGGAGACGTCAGACCCCACTACGTTCAGCCAACTTTGATGCCTGATAAAGCGGTCCAGCTTCCAGCAAGAATGGCCAGCCCTTATACCACCACCTTGCTCAGTCACAGTGCAGGGTTTCCCTGAGACAAGAGTGACCTTGGCTTGCAGGCTGAGAAGGATCTAGAAGAAGCTGGCAGCTGGAGACTATCAGCCAACTCCACTCCTGGCTGCTGAGGAGCCAGGCCTTTCAGGAAAAGTCATCAGAGCTGTGATTCTTCAGGTCTGCTTTAAATGGTGAAAAAGACATTCTGGTTTTGCCAGCTGACATGAACTGAGAGCGACTTGGTGAAAGCTGTTACAGAAGGTCTTCAGGTCTTTCTGAACCCAAGAGAATATTAGCAGTGATTTCTTCTGAGAATGTACTGCTTACGAGGAGCTGATAACTACTGCTCACTGAATCTCATGTACTCATAGTTCATTGCTTTATTCAACAAGCATTTGTTGAGCGCTTTCAATATCTATCTATTGAGGTCCTTGTATGTGGCAACTGAAGGACTAAGGTTACACAGATTCCTGAGGTTTAAGCCCTGCAGTCAAACAGCTGGCACTTAAGCAGCAGATAAATAACTAAAGAAATGCAGGAAATCGTACTATTGCCATTGAAAAGAAAGGCATTTGTGGGAGAGGAACTTGGTAAAAGCCTTTACAAAAACTCTTCAGGTTGTTTTAGACCCAAAAGACTATTAGCAGTGATTTCTTCTTCTAAATTTGCTGCTTAACAGGAGTTAATAACACAGAGGGCCATAAATATACAGAAAAGGGAGTGATTTCTTCTAACTTGTAAGCCTTCCCCCGGTTGCTGTCACTGGTCCATGACGAATGGATAGGATCTGAGCAGACAGATACAAGGAGGGGGACATTTTTCATGGAAGAAATCAAAGGAGCAAAGTCACTGATTAATAACAACAGCAATGCCTATTTGTGTTAGGCACTTTGTTTAAGTTTGCTTGACTTAAGACTTGAAACATCTCTGCCAAGGAGGTGTTTATATCCTCAACATACAGAAGAAGAATCTGAGGCTCAGAGAGGCTGAGAAATTTGCCCAGGGTTGCAGAGGCAGTGGGCTTCCCTGGTGGCTCAGACGGTAAACAATCTGCCTGCAATGCAAGAGACCTGGGTTTGAGCCCTGGGTCAGGAAGACTCCCTGGAGAAGGGAGTGGCTACCCACTGCAGTATTCTTGCCTGGAGAATCCTGTGGACAGAGGGAGCCTGACGGGCTACAGCAGAGGCAATAGCTGATTCAAAAGTCAAAGTCGAGTCGGCTGACCTGCAAGTCCATTCCCAACCCTACACTGCCCCCTAATGTGGGTGAATCGGAGACTAATGACACCCGTGGCCGTGGAGGGCACATCGCAGGATGAAGAGGAGGAGGAGGGATTCTGGGGAGAAGAACAGTGGGTCGAGTCCTGGGTTCTCTGTGGAACGTCCAGGTGGATGTGTCAAGGAGCAGGTGGAATTTGCACTTGAGATGCAAAAGCGCTGGGGAGAGACACAGGGAGAGGCCATTGCTGTGTTAGGAGGCAGAGAAACCTGTTTATTTACCAAGGAGAGCAATGGGTCTGCTTGGCAAATACTCTGAGTATGAGACTCTACAAATCGGCTAAGTGCCTTGTCTGTGGGAGAAGAGGAGCAGGATACATTTGCCAGGGTGAGAGTGGGCTAGAGAAACAGGGAGAGAGGAAGAAGGACAGACACAGAGAGGTGAGGAAGGCTCTGCCAGCTGTGAGCCCTTCTGCATGACTCCCCAGTCTTTGGGAAAACTACTAGATCACACATGCTCAGGACGTGACTCGTGTGTGTGTGTGTGTGTGTGTGTGTGTGTGTGTGTGTGTAGCCAGCAAAGGAGCCTCTCATGACGAGCCCACACTGAGGCCAACAGTGTCTATGAGCTTGGAGCAGAGGCCCCAGGAGGAGAGACCCTAACAATCAAAGCCCCAGGGATTCACAGAAATCATGGCAAAGCTCTGGCCTTTCACAGGCTAGAGATTCAAATCAAATCTGTCAAGTTTTCCATGGAGCAAGGTGGCTGTGGTCAAGAGAAAGCAGGCTGAGGGTGGAACTTCAGCCACCCCCCGGAGAAGCCACACTGGAGACCGAATCCAGTGGAGAGGAAGGCAAAGGGCAGACTCGCGAAGGCGGGAGTGACCCTGCGCAGGCGGACATGGGCCTGGCTCTGCCCTGAGCAAATGGTTAGGGGTTGGATAAAGCAGCCGAGAGTCCCTGGTCTCCCATCCCCTGGGGAGCAGCAGGCCCCACGAACCCAGAGCTTCTCAACTGATGATGCCTGTGGACTTTTGGGAAGGTTGGGCAGGTAGGGCAGGAGTGCTGTGAAGAGCTCCATGTCCTGTGTGCAAAGAGGCTGGCAACGGGGAGGCTTCCAGGGCTATCAGGTGCAGAGACAGAGAAGGCCATGGACTCCGAGTTGCCATGGCCATGGTGAGGGGCATGCCTTTGCGGAGGATAAGAAGTAGGGCCAGATCGCCCCTTCTGTCTGGGAGATCATGTCCGCAATTCCTTTCTGCAAAAAGTGCTGAGCATAGGTGTGTTCAATTGGGTAAGTGTCCCTGTACTGAAGCTGTGTCCTGACGTGCACATTGGCAAGGCTGCCCACTTGGCGAGGCGGCACAGTCTGTCCTGGCTGCTGACCCATTTCCCAGCGCCAGGTGACAAAACCCCACTGCTCAGACTCATGGCTCCGGGGATAATTGGTTCTGATCAAGCAGTTCTGGGAAATGATGCCTTCCCCTCTCCTGAGCAGATGAAGAAGTCCAGGAGGCAGCGGGCATGCGATTTCATGTGCTGTGTCTCCTTTCTGGCTCGCCGACTTTGACTTCCCCAGCTGACTCCCCACCATCCCCTGGCTGCACTGTCTCCGGCCAGAGAAGACAATGGGCAACTTCAGACACAAATTCATGAGCCTGGGGTGGGGCAGACCAAGGGATGCTGGGAAGAACCCCCCTCTTCCTCAGCATCAATAAACCCTTCCCCCACTCAGAGGTCACAGAGACTGAGCCAAGCTGAAGTCGGTCCCTTCATTGTTGGTTCTGCCTTTGGGAAGAATAGTAACCCATCGCTCATCTTCACTCAGCAGAGGCTCACCTCTCATTTCATTCAGATCTTTCCTTAGGTGTCTCATCTTTGGCAAGGCCACCCCATCTAAAATGGACCCTCCATCACCCTCCATCAGTTCAGACACCTTTCTTCTTTGTAAGCAGTTCCCTTTGCAAGACATGGTATATATTCATTGGCTGATTTGTTTAGTAATGTTTTTCTCATTAGCATTCGGCCTCCATGGAGGTGGAGACCTTGCCTGTCATAGTCTCTGCTGTCTCCAGAAGCCAGAAAAGCCCCTGGAAGGGAACAGCCTGTTGATCGATACTGGAGAATGTGTGGATAAGTGGATGCTATTAAGGCAGTACCATTCTGGAGGGACCAAGAGCAAAGAACACCTTGTTTGGTTTACTGTTCTAGTCCTGTTACCCAGCACAGACTCTGACACATCACTGATGCTCAAATACTTGTGGGATGAGTAAATGAAAGAGGAAGGAAGAACCAATGTCCATCCCAGCATCTCCACAGTATGACCGAGGAAGTGTCCTGACAGCATCAGGACTTGGAGCACATGGAATGGGACTAATGAACAGGAGAACGTGTACACAGAGAAGCCAGGCACCAAGGATGCTCTAGGCCCCTGGAGTTGTTTGGATGTCTGGTCTAAGATGAGGAGGCTCATACAGGATCATGCAGTGTGAGGGCTGGCTTCTCAAGTTCTGTTCTCATCAGAGGAGTGATGCTACAGCCAAAAATGACAGACAGCCTCACTAAGTGACTCTGTGACCTTAATCTGTGGAGCTCTTTGGGCTCCACAGATTGTTATTGGAGTGAATGGATGGTAACATGATGCCATGTGCTCTCAGTGGAGCACAGAGGTGGAAGGGGATTAGATCGAATGCAAAAGTAGACTGCCTCAAAGCTGTGCTTCAAGCGCTCACCATCTACATTCCCCTTTTTCAAAGTGTGGAGATTTCTTCACAAGTTAAGAAACAGACGTTCAAAGGCAGAGGAGCTTGGCTTGGAAATCGGTATGTGAATCTGCCTGTCTCTCCCCTTCCTTCTATTCTGTCATCTCCTGGGTAAGTTAGCTCACCCATGTTCTCAGCTCAGGGTGTTGGGTTCACATGCTGTGTCTGGATGGAGGACAGATGCCTCTTCTGGGCACAGAGATTGGAATCTGGTGGGTCTTTCTTCTTCGCTGTTACTCAGTGAAATCCTTGTGGACTTGTTGGGATTGTTATCTCTAATAACCCACTAAAAACTGGTCCCATTGCCTGCCATGAAAAGCGAGTCAAGGGGTACAGGGAAGCAGTTTCATCTGAGGGGTGACTAGGGAATATTTTGGGCTTCCCTGGTGGCTCAGATGATAAAGATAAAGGCAGATAAAGAATCTGCCTGCAATGAAGGAGACATGGATTCAATCCCTGGGTCAGGGAGATCCCCTGGAGAAGGGAATGGCAGCCCACTGCAGTACTCTTGCCTAGAAAATCCCATAAACAGGGAAATCTGGCCGGCTACAGTCCATAGCGTCGCAAAGAGTTGGACATGACTGAACAACTAACACTTTCACTTTTCAGGGAAGTTTTTAGTAATTTGAAATCATTAACTTTGGTAATAGGCTCATCTCTTCTTCCAAGTGTGCCTGAACTGTTCACATCTGTGTTTATTAGACCTATTACTTACTCAATACTTTCACTGATATGCTGTGTTCCCCTCTTCCCAAACTATTGACTTTCTTTTGATGCTTTTTTACTATTCCAGGTCCTCGGTTTTTTCCTACAGTATCCCTCAGCATCCAGGGGTGGGATTGTAGGTAGTATTTTACCCCATAGGAGTTGAATCAACAAAGTCATCAAAGTCAACAAAGTTGACTTTGTGCCAGAGGAATGTATCATTTGGACAACTTTAGGTGTATACTGACTGGGGAGGGTTCACGCAAGATCTGTGGTGTGTGTGTGTGTGTGTGTGTTGCTGCATGAGTATATGCAGAACCCGTTCCATCTGCCTGGAGCTCTCTGCCATTCCATCTCCCACTCACTCACTCACCCACTGAATAAAGCCCTAACAATCCTTGGATCTCAGTCCAAACATGGCTTCTTCAGAACTTTTCCTGAACTCCCTAAGGAGATCAGGACTCCCTGTCTTATAGGCTTATAACAACTGTGTTTTTCTTCTAGAGAAGAGCTGTCCAAAGAGAGATTATGCAAGCTACCTGTGTAACTTTTCATTTTCTAGTAATCACATTACACCAGCTTCCTCAGTGGCTCAGCGGTAAAGAATCTGGCTTCAATGCAGGAAATCAAGGAGATTCGATCTCCTAGGTCAGGAAGATCCCCTTGAAGAGGAAGTGGCTACCCTCTCCAGTATTCTTGCCTGGGAAATCCTGTGGACAGAGGAGTCTGTTGGGCTACAGTCCATGGAGTTGCAAAAGAGTCAGCTGCAACTTAGCGACTAAAACAACAAACAAATCATATTTTAAAAAGCAAAAAATAAAAAATAAAAACCATAAAAGGTGAAATTAACTTTGACAATATATTTTACTCAGCCCAGTGCAAAGAACCACAAACTGAGTGGGCAATGCAACAGAAATGTCCATATTTTTGGAGGTCAGATGTCTAAAATAAAGAATTAACCTTCTGGACACTGTGAGGAGAAATCTGTCCCATGTCTTTCTCCTAGTTTCTCATAGTTAGCTGGAAATCTTTGTTGTTCCTTGACTTACAGATGGCATTTTCCTTGGGTCTTCAGTTTGTCTTCCTTTTTACATGGCTTTCTTTTTATAAGAACCCCAGTCAGAGGTGGTGTTAGCGGTCAAGAGCCTGCCTATCAATGCAGGTGACTTGAGATGCAGGTTCGATCCCTGGGTCAGGAAGATCCGCTGGAGGAGGAAAGGGCAACCCACTTGGATATTCTTGCCTGGAGAATCCCCATGGACAGAGGAGCCCGGTGGGCAACAGTCCATGGGGTCACACAGAACTGGACACAACTAAGCAACTTAGCATGCAGCAGGCATTCAGATAAGGAACAGCCCCTACTTCAGTATGACCTCATCCTAACTAATTCCATTCACAGTGACTCTATTCCCAAATAAAGTAGAATTCTGAGATGCTGAGGATTAGGACTGCAGCATATGAATCTTGAGACACAATTTAACCTGTAACATCAAAGAACTTAAAATATCATTTCCTTTTGTAACTTATTAAGACTTTGAAGTTTAGTGATGAATCTTAGAGTATAATATACAGTGGTATATTTTATACTTGAAATAGTTTATACTTACAGCACTAAATTTTCATCCAGAGTACTTTATCTGTATCTAGAGTTTATAAAATTTCCAGTTGAAGAAGCAGAGTCACCTTTCCAAATTTTTCCAAACTCACTTCCAAGTTTTCTCATTGCTGACATGAGAGGAAAGACATTTCCTCTGATATTCACAGAGTATATGTAGGCACCAGTGGGTCTTTGCTCTTGAAGGGCTGCATGGTAAGTGGTAAAGGCTCAGTAATCCACATCAGTCACAGCCCCTCGTTTCTGTCCCACTGTGTGTGAGGGGTGTCCCTTGCTGCCATATTAGTCCAGTCTTTGACCTCTTTATACCCTTGGATTTTTTTTGTTCTATGAGCCAATAAATTTTCTTTTTATTTTTGCCACTTTGAGCTGAGTTTTTGCCACTTGCTACTAAAGAACACTGACAGCAAACAAGATCTCATTTAGTTCTCATGTCAGGAAGCACCATTTCCATCCAACAGAGAAGGGAACTGAGGCCTAAAGACCTGGAGTAACAGTTCCAAGTTCACCTAGCCAGGAAATGACAAAACTAGGTTCACCCCCATTTCTTTCTGACTCCGAGGGGGTGGCATTTCCAACAGTAAACATTGCTTCCTAAGTGCAGGACACGCAAGAATCAGAAGCAGCAGGAGAGGCAGGAAAAAGTTAATTTCCAGAGCAGAGTAGCAAACCCAAGACACAAAGTGTAGTGGGGAGGTTTTTATTTCCTGTGCATCAAAAACTAGAAATTAATGACGCTACTGTATATGGGGTGAAAGAACTAAGAAAAGTAGGTAAGTAAGGGCTTCTAGGAGATGTGCTGTAAGTGCTATAATTATTCCATATCTAAAGAATAATTAGAAATTACTGTGTCAATTGCATCTTAACAAGGCTCTCAAAGTATTAGAGAATATTGAGAACAATTTAAAGTTACACGTGAACTGAGCATTCTTCCTGGATTTGTTTTTCACTCAGTGAGCAGCTTTGTAGTCACCAGTGGGCTGTGATGAAACCTACTGAGATGGATCCATTTGAAAACTTACACTGGGCTTAGCAGGGTTCATCTCCTCACCCAGTAAATCATTTGAGACATGTTGAACATCAGAGTGAAATGGAGGAGCTCTCAGGTAAAGAAAGCGTTTGTCCCGAAGGATGGCAGGCCGGGAATGGAGATACAGCTCCTTCTCCAGTGGGGGCTGGGAGGCCATCCTCATAGAAGATCTCACTAGTCCTCACATTCTTCTTTTGGGTGGAAAAAGCAAGGCTCAGAGAGGTTGAATAACGCCTAGGACACACAGTGCCGAGGGGCAGAACTGGGCTGCACTGTCCTTTGGAGGCACAGAAATCTGTGAAGCCTAATGGTTTTTCTTGTTTGCTTTCCTTTCTGTCTTCCCTTTGTGCTGTGTTCTGCCAGTCTAACTACTCCAGGCCTCACCACCTTGTGTTCTCATAAGAAGACCCGTGAACACCAATGACATAAGTGTTAAGTCTCAGATAGAGAGCTCTGGAACTCTTGAGGCATCAGAGAGCTTCTTGATGGGAAGTTGGAAGGACAACCAGCTCCCAGTTTTATTTTCTGCTCTGTGAACAGAGTATTCCAGCAGCCCTGAGTGAACCCAGGTGCCTGCTAGGGTTTTTAATGAGTTGTTTTTTTTTCTTGGAAAAATGTGGCACTTTGGGGCTTCCTATCTCTGCTCCCTCATTTATGGTTGGGTGAACTTGAACTCACCATTCACTGTATCTGAGAAGCAGTGTCTTCATCTCTAAAGTGGTCAAAAGAGTCCTAACCTCACAGGGGCTATTAGGTGAATTATATGTAACATTTAGACAATTTTCCCCCTAATTCCCTCTACCATGAAATGTGGATTTATATAGATGTTTTATACATAAAAATGGTACCTTTTTTTTTAATCACCCAAGAACCCGTTTTCACATGAAGAATGTACGATCTGTCCTATCTCATACCATCTTTCTACATCAGCCACTGAATCAAAGTTCCAGATGTATCTGTTCTCAAAACAAACCACCAGTGCTAAGACTTCACTGAACAAGACACTTTACTCCCAAGTGTCTCCTTCAAGGGTGTAGGAAACAAGGGGCCAGATCCGCAGAGCACTGAGCCACGTCCTGTGTATGCTGAATATGACACATCCCGTACCTCTTTTAAAGCTTTGAAAGCTGCCCTCTTTGGCTTGCAATTTCATCTGCTTGGTGCTGGCACTTTTCCTGGTTTGCTCTAGCCTGGACTTTAGGAAATCACAGTTCTTAAGGACACACTCTCCTCACCAGTGTATTGGAAATGTTGTCCATAAACATATGTCTTCCTGCTACTCTGTTCAGTGAGGCCCACAGGGCTACGGAGGAGGAATAAGGAATTACCTACGATTACTTCTGTCATTGTTATTAAGCAGTCATGGCTCAAGCATGCACAATATAAAAATGATATTAATGAATTGTTATTGAATTATGAAAGTGTGTTTTCCCAAGTTGAAAAATTTTTCTTTTGAAAAATTTTCCACAGTTTATTGTGATCCACACAGTCAAAGGCTTTGGCATAGTCAATAAAGCAGAAATAAATGTTTTTCTGGAACTCTCTTGCTTTTTCCATGATCCAGCAGATGTTGGCAATTTGATCTCTGGTTCCTCTGCCTTTTCTAAAACCAGCTTGGAAGGTTAGGTGATCATAACAGAGAGATCAAAGTGGGAATTGGCTGGCTTGATGGCGGAGAAGTCAATGGGGCCTGCAGCCCACAATAAGCTTGGGTTCACTTTAAGTGAAATGGGAACTCACTGTAAGGTAGGGAGTGGCCAGATCTGGCATGTAAAAAAGAGACTTGCATAGAAGAGTCCCTGCAAGACGTCACAGGGGCTCGGACAAGTCGTGGTACCAGGAAATTTGTGGCCTAAAATCTCCATTTTTTCAAACTTTAGAATTTTATTTTTAATTGAAATATAGTTGATTTACAATGTGATATTAGTTTCAGGTATATACCAAAGTGATATATATATATATATATATTTATTTTCAGATTCTTTTCCCTTATAGGTTTTTACAGTTCTCTGTGCTGTACGGTAGGTCCTTGTTGGTTATCTATTTTATATATGTAAAGAGTATATATTAATCCCAAACTCCTAATTTATTCCTCTGCTCTTTCCCTTTGGTTAACGATACATTTGTTGTCTGTTGTCTATGTCTGTGAATCTATTTCTATTCTCTGCATACAATCATCTCTATTTTAAAGAATTACCAAAATATTCAGTCTCATTGCTTTTCTATTTACATGTTATTTAACCAATCTTGAAGGCACTTACAATACTGATAAACAGATAAGACATACAGATGTTAAATATTCAAGAATGACAGAATGGAATGCATACAGACCCAAGCAGGGCAGACACAGTAATGTAAGAATTTAAATATGTATTGAGTGCATTCTTGGGGAGATCCTTAGCTAAGCGCTGGATATCATCTCATATGAACTTCACCCCAACCCTCTGAACTGTGGGCTCTGCATCGACAGGTTCTGCACTCAGTTTCAATCAACTGCAGAGAGAGAAATATATATATATATATATATATATATATTTAATTCCAGAAATTTCCAAAAAGTAAAACTTGAATTTTCTGTGCTCTGGCAACTATTTACTTAGCATTTATGTTGTATTAGGTATTATAAGTAATCAAGAGATGATTCAAAGTACACAGGATGCAAATACAATGCTATTTTATATAAGAGACAAGCATTCTGGGATTTTGAGGTCCTGGAACCAATTCTCCTACAGACAACAAGGGACAACTGTACTGATTTTCCCAGATGGGCAAGTGCATCAAATGAAGTCTAGTTGGTAAGTATCACCCAGGCCTATCTGACTCTCAGCTACAGTTCAGGTGGGCAGCTGATTCCTCTTTCACGTGAAGACACCCTCCCTGGTTCCTTTCAGGCCTAGACTTTGTAAGTCAGTGGTGTCCAAGTTACTAGAGTATGTGG
Source organism: Nanger dama (assembly GCA_917880005.1). Taxonomy (NCBI): domain Eukaryota; kingdom Metazoa; phylum Chordata; class Mammalia; order Artiodactyla; family Bovidae; genus Nanger; species Nanger dama. The sequence goes on along the minus strand of CAKJTW010000001.1, from coordinate 61,981,981 downwards.
AGGTTCTTGGCTCTATGGAGAGGCCACTGAACATCCGTAAGAGAAGGAATTGTTTTCCTTACCTGTAGCTCCAACCAGCCAGCCCAGTACCTGGCTCCTGGTAAATCTTTGATGAGTCTGTTCAGTGGGGCAAAGAGTGAACAGGTGAATGAACAAACTCAAGCCATTCATCCTTTTCCAAACCAGAAGCAAAACTGCCTCTTTTTAACACATGGCTTAGGCATAGAATTAGCATGTAGCTTGCCCGGAGGTGTGCAGTGGCTGGGTGGACAATTTTCATGCATTTATTCATATATGAGTGTGATAAATATTTAACAAATGCATACCATGTATAAATTATTGTTGAGCTGAGGCCATCTCCCTTTTCCAGATAAGCTAGGGGGAAAAATTAAAAACCTGAACATAGCACTTAAAAAATTTGACTCAGGAGTTCTAGTTTGGATGCTTAACCAACTGGATGAATTTGATCTACTGAGACACAACTGCTTCAGCTGTGAAATGTGGCTAATTACACTTCTTTCATTAGGTTGTGAGAGCTATATGAAAAGAATATGCAAAATCATTGCTTCATAGATTCTACATAGTTAAACTGAATTATCACCACTATTGCTACTGTTATAATTAGTCTATCAGTTGGTCCCTGCTCCTTAATTTTTACCTTTTTCTTTCTCTCCGCTCCCCCTACCCCCTTGAATGGAGAAAGAAGACAGGAAAATAATGTCACTTCCATGGGCTTTGCCATTAATTAGGTTGTAAAAACTTTTGCAAATACATGAACTATTATTTTAGAAAATATCCTTTCCCACTTAATTTATCTGACTCAATCCTGCTTAATTTAATGAAGACACTAAAGTGATAGCAGAGGATATTTTATAGCTTTAATAAATATCACCAAGTAATGCCAACTAACCACCAAAGTAAAGGGATTATGCCTAAGTGTTCAAAAAGGGCATTTGTCCAAATGCAATGTAATTACCTCTTGAGTACAGGTACTGAATTAAACACTACCCTATAGCTGTAAATCCAATTTTGACACAAAATAATTCTAACACCATTTACTAGAAAAACTATGGCTGCAACCCTTTAGACTGCATGAAATCAGCACAGTTATTCTTCTGGCCTTTTGACTATCCTGGTAAAGAGGTACACTGAGAAATGAGTGGAAAAAATAATGTGTGACAACTGAAGAGATAATAACATTGGATATCTTAATCTTTCTGTTTGAAGTAGAAGGTTAGAAAGCTTTTTTTTTTTTTTTGCTTCTGAAAGAAATGACCATAACTTAGTGGCTTAAGACAAAGTAAATTTAATATCTTTTAGTTCCGGAGTTCAGATGCCTAAACTCAGTCTCACTGAGCTCAAATGAGGAGTTGGCAGGGCTCTGTTCTTTTCTGGCTTCCCTGGTGGCTCAGTTGGAAAAGCTTCTGCCTACAATGCGGGAGACCCGGGTTTGATCCTCGGATCGGGAAGATCTTCTAGAGAAGGAAATGGCAACCCACTCCAGTACTCTTGCCTGGAGAATTCCATGACAGAGGAGCCTGGTAGGCTACAGTCCATGGGGTTGCAAAGAGTTGGACATGACTGAGCAACTTCACTTTCTTTCTTGTTCTTTTCTGGAGCACCTCAAGGAGAATCCCTTTCCTTGCCTTCTCCAGCTTCTAGAGGTTGCCTGGACCCCTTGGCTGGTGGCCTCTGCCTCCATGTTCAAAGCACATCACTGCAACCTCAGCTTCCATCAACACATCTCCTTTCTGGTCTCTGACCTCCTGTCTTCTTATAAGGCCCCTAGTGATGACATTGGTCCCATCAGGATAATCCTGCATAATCTCCCCATCTCCAAATCCTTGGTTTAATCATACCAAGAAAATCCCTTTGTCAAATAAGGTAACACACTGACAGGTTCCAGCTATTACAATCTGGACATCTTTGGGGGACCCGTCTGCCACAGAAAGGAAAATACAAAAAGAAAGGAATGATTCTGAATCTTCTAGAAAAGAAGTGGAATGTAATTCCACCCTCTGGAGCATTTTTCTTGATGCCTATCACCATGACAGGGTCCTGGGCTGCTTTGTCCTCAGTCTATGTCCTCAGCCTGCTCTGTTGTCTCTAGGCAACAGAGACCTTCGTTTCTCAGCTGCTATGTCAGGGATCTGCTGACTGAGTTCAACCAATGAGAGGGACTGAGAGGGACGGGAGAGTGGATAAGGGACAAGCTGGGATATTTCTTCCCTCCCTATCTCTCTCAGAAGGTATCTCCTGCAGCCCCAGCTTTACGCACACAAACCCACTATGGTTTCAGCTCCTTCTAGGTGATTCTGACCTCCTCCCAATCGTAGCTTCCTACTGCTGCTGATTTGGGAGTTACCACTCTGTCTCCTTTCGACTCCTTGGCCTCTTATGTCTTCGTGGTATAAAAAATTTCTGCATTCGATTCCCTCTGTAAGTACCCAAAGAAATTTCTGTTTCTCTAGTTGGGCCCTGATAGAGATGGAGAGAAATTACAGACTTTGGGGGAAAGAGACACTCATTTCAATAATGCTGTTACTACTCAGATTAATTCTGAAATTCCTTCTCTTGGAAAATTGTCTTAAAACCAAGTTTTCAAGCCCCCCAAATAAAACCAGAGTATTAATTTTCTGGAGCTGCTGCCACAAATTACTACAAACATGGTGGCTTCAAAGAAAATGCATTCATTCTCTTGGCTCTGTGGGCCAGAAATCTGAAATCAAGGTGGCCCCTGGGCAGCGCGTCATCTGAAGGAGCTAGAAGAGCATCTTTTGTCTGTTTCAGCTTCTGCTCAGGCCACCCCTGGCACTCGGCTGCATCACTCCAGTCTCTGACTCTGTCTTCACATGTCCCCTTCTCTTTGCTGTCCCTTCTCTCCCTCATCCTCTGTCTTATAAGATACTTACACTGGGTTCAAGCCTACCCAGTTATTCAAGGATACTCTCAACTTGAGAATCTTAATTACCTCTGCAAAGACTTTCTAAACACAGTCACATTCACAGTTTCCTCAGATTAGGATATAGACATACTTTGCAGGAAGGGACCTCATATGACCCACTACAACTAGTTTCATTGCTTTATAGCCAATCAGGAAAATCTCCTATACACACACACAATTCATTACCTGGCTTGATCAACTTCATTCACCCGACTTCACTCTCAGGGTTCTTGGCTCTTTCTAAACATTAAATCAACTCCTGAAAGAGAAGCAGTGTGTTCCAGAGCACATAGGGAAAACCTTAGCATAGCAGCATAAATAGGAAAAATGATTTGTCGACACCCGCAAAAGTTGGTCAGTGGAAAAGTTCCATTCTGAATTCTTGTCTTCCAGAGTTCAGATGGCTGACTCCTCTAATCAGCAGAAGCAGCATTCAAGTCTCCACACTTGAAGTCTGTTCAGTCTAGTTCACACTCTTCTCTGCCCTCACTCAGCAGCTGCTTTTTTCTGTTTTCAATCCAAATATATGTTTTCTCATTTATTCTTAGTACACATTCATCTGCCCAAGTTAAATATGGTCCAGAGAGCTATTATCGGTTCCTCTGACTATTTTTAAAGGCAAAGGGAGGTCCTTCGTAAAGGCATAATTTCTCACAGAACCATCTGAAAGTTTCATTTATATTGTTGCTCTTGTGTCCTGGCTCAAGCTGATGAATGACAAATAGTGATGTAAATGAAGATTTTAGATGATTTTGCTGAGATTATACTCCAGTTACTTGGAGCAAATAGAATCCTTTACCAAAATATAAGCTACACTGACTAATGCTGACCAAGAATAAACTAGAAAGAGCATTAGATGTAGAAATAGAATGAGTAATTGCTTTGAGTTAAAATAAGACATTTTCTTTGCAGATGAGTCTAATTCCATGTAATTTTTAATGTAAGGGAGAAGCAAGGTCCTATGGAGAATATTTGTGAAATCTTTAGCAAGTGGAGAAGAACAAAAGCTGAGCTTTAAGAGCGCACCCTAGTGACCAGTTCAACAGCGCCTCTCTCCCGGTGGCTGGAGCTGGCAAAGCCTTACTGGAAGTAGAATACTAATAGGATACTAGAAAGAGATTTTGTGCCACATTGATTAAAATGGAAAGAAGACAGAGCCCCTAAAATAATCTCTCTCATTTCCTTTTTAAATTTGTGGGTAGCCATATATGTGACTGATCATGCAAGGATATGGGTTATTCTAGCAAAACACTAATCTGACACATATTTTATAAAATTCCTAATAGACTTCCTGTTGATGAACTAAAGCTAGCAGCCACTGTGCTGAGTCCATGATATACATCGCCAATATTTACAGCAACCCTGTCCTTTTATAGATAAGGAAATTAGGACTCAGAAGAGCAAAGACTTTACCCAAGGCCACAAATAGAATTACCTCAATTCCAAAATGCCATTGACATGGGACTCACCACTGATTTCATAACTGCTTTATAGGGACCAACAAAAAATACACTTCATTAAATGGATAGCTCTGTCGTAAGATCAACTGAGCTTTCAAAAACATGAAAATTTGAAGGGAAAAAGGAGCATCTGGAATATGCAGAACTATAACAGAATATCAGCCCTGAGGAAGGGCTTCATGTCAAGGTCTTTCTGGTCCCAAGACTCAGCATCTCTCCATGACAGTCTGCTTGCTTGCTGAGCTGAGCATCAGGACCAACAACAGCAGGTCACACTGAGAACTAGAATCAGTACCACTTAAATCAAGAAGGCAAGAGCCACCCTCCAGGGCTGCACTAACACAACAGCCCAGGCTACCTGTGCTACCAAGCACGTGAAACTGAGATTTGCTATAAGGTAATCTGCACTAGATTTCAATGATTCAGTACCAGAAAGGCAAGACTAAAATATCTCCTTAATGCTTATTTATTTTGATTACATGTTGCAGTGATAAAATTTTAACTTTATATTGAATACAGTGTAATATTAGATCAATTTCACCTGTTTCATTGCATTTTTTAATGTGGCTACTAGAAAATTAAAATTACATATGTGGTTCCCATAACATTTGCATGGAACAGCTTCCCATAACATTTGCATGGAACAGCATTGCTCTAGAGCAGGGGTGAGCAAAATGATAGCCCACTGGCTCAATCCTGCCCACCAGCTTTTTTTTATAAATAAAGTTTTATTGGTACACAACCATGTCTATTTGTTTATGTATAGTCTCTAGCTGCTTTAATGTTAGAGTGGCAGAGGTGAGTAGTCACAGGGCCATTTGGACCACAAAGCTGGGAATAATTATTGCCTATCCCTTTTCAGAAAATGTTTGCTGATTCCTGATCTAAAGGATGGTTGACTGTGGGGGAGAAGCAGCCTGGGTCCGAAGAACCTGGTCTCAACAGAGCAGAGTTGAGTTGCTCTCCCAACCTGCACCATCTTCCTACAACTAAAGTGTTATATGAGACAGAAATGAATTTAAATCTTGTTTCCAGGCTACGTATTTTTTAAATTTCATTGCAATGGTTTAATGTTTACCCTAAAATGTGTGGGAAGCCTCCAAGGTGAAGCTGCAGTAAGAGATCCCCAGTGATGGAATTTAGGACAGGGGAGAGGAATACAAGAAAAGACATTTTCCAAGCTTTGCATGGTGGGGCTTGGGCCTAGAATGTTCATTGTCACCACAGACTCTGAGCCTAGAACGAAAGATTAAAACTTCTTCTGGGCTTAGCACCTAATTCTTAGACATCAGTGAAAAATAGGGATCTTAGAAGTTAATTGCCAGTTTTTACTCAATGCTCATTCTCTTGGCATTTTAAACCCCTTTGTCACCAGGCTACTGCTTGTTTAAAGCCCTCAGTAAGAATGATTGGAGAAGGAAATGGCAACCCACTCCAGTATTCTTGACTGGGAAATCCCATGCACAGAGGCGCCTGGCAGGCTACAGTCCCACGGGGTCACAAAAGAGTCAGACCCAACTTAAAGACTAAACAACAAAAAAGAATGATAGTGTGTTTGGGAACTGTCTCCAAAGTGGCCAATCAGCTCTTTCTTCCAGGCTTAACCAGGGCTGAATATCTGGACTCCCCAGGGGACCGTTACAGCGTGCCCTAATGGGAAATGTCCAAACACATCAGCTGGGTGGTCTTTCCTCTGCCCTGTGACCCAGCTCTCCCTTGCGCTCCTCTGCCAGCCAGCTTTGAACAGAAGCATGTCCCCTTCACAGCACATTGACAGTGCAGTTATTTACCTGGATCCCCAATGACAGCACGCCTGGGGAATAAATTCTCTCTCTGACATGCCTGAGAAGACGGCCTCTTCAGCTGATGGAAGAATTAACCTTCTAAACTGAGGGCCTTATTACCGGACATAGCTTGCAGCCCTACAAGCCCACTCCCAGCCCTCTCCTTTTTTCTTATTATGTAAAGAATGTCACAGTAACATATGGAACTGTTTTCGTGGGCATTCAGGTCAGCTTTGCAAATGGTCTCCCATTAAAGGAAGGCAAAATATGTTCAGGGTAGGTGGGGTAGAGTGGATGTGAGCGCAACCTATGTCCAGTGTCCCAAATTATCCTTCATTTGGAGGCAGTGCTGTTGTAGATGCGCTTTCCAGGTGGCTCAGCAGTAAAGAACCCACCTGCAACACAGGAAACACGGGTTTGATACCTGGGTTAGGAAGACGCCCTGGAGGAGGTCACGGCAACCCACTCCAGTATTCTTGCCTGGAGAATCCCATGGACAGAGGAGCCTGGTGGGATAACAGTCCATGGGGCTGCAAAGAGTCAGACATGACTGAAGCAACTTAGCACTCATGCACACTGTTGTAGATATTCCCAGAAAACCCATATTTTGAGTTTGGCCACCAACTGTACTCTGATCTATAACAAATTCAAAGGTGGTGTTTCATGAACTTTCATTTCTCCTACTTTCAGTCTGGGGGTAAAACTGATAGAGAAAAGGCTAGAAAGAGGGAGATACTAGAAAATGACGTGGACATCTGTGTGGCCACTTGAGGGTCTTGGGAGTGGACTCCACTTCCTGGATCCTTTCCAGGGAAACTGGAAGTTTTATTTTCATTGGATAAGGCTGATACCATGTGTGAAGATATTCTTCTTGAGGCAATAACTCCCCAGATTCCTATTTTTCCTGCTTTCCTCCCTGATTCTTAACAAATTCTTGAGTGCAAGTATCAACTGTATTCTAATGATTTGTTCCCATTTGTCTCAAAAGATCAGAAATCCAGGTGCTACGCCTTTGTTTCTCCTAATCTTTGCAGTCCTACTCCCCAAACCTAGCCAAGACTCCCCCCACCTTTGCTTCAGGCCAACCCTCAGCAATTCTGGCCTCTCTCCAGAGCCTCCTAACTGTCCCTCAGCCTCCCGATGCCTCATGAACTTCCTCAAACAGAACAAATCTTTCCACAATTCTGCTTGCAAACCCAAACTGACTGCTGTCTAATCTCAGGATGGCACCAAAACCCTCTGACTCTATCTGACTTCTCCCCTTTCACCTTCCCTCCCTGCCCCAGCAAATGCTTTACTGTTCCTTAAATGTACTCATAGGCCTCGACATATTTATATGTCTTCTTTCTGCCTGGACCTCTCCCTTCTCTACCTGGTAAACTCTTATTCATTCTTCAGGACCAATATAAATATCATCCTCTCTTTAGGACCTCAGAATGGTCTCCTTCTTGTCTGGTTTCTTGGTTTTCTTTTTCCTTAGCTTTTTATAAAAGTCATCTATCACCTTGTACCATATTTTTTGCATGATATGAGACGCTATAGTTTCCTGGTAACTCTGCTGGTAAAGAATTCCCCTGCAATGCAGGAGACCCCGGTTTGATTCCTGGGTCAGGAAGATCTGCTGGAGAAGGGATAGACTACCCACTCCAGTATTCTTGGGCTTCCAGGGTGGTTCAGCTGGTAAAGAATCTGCCTGCAATGCGGGAGACCTGGCTTTGATTCCTGGGTTTGATCCCTGGGTTGGGAAGATCCCCTGGAGGAGGGAACAGCTACCCACTCCAGTATTCTGGCCTGGAGAATTCCATGCACTGTATAGTCCAAGGAGTCTCAAAGAGTTGTACACAAAGGAGTGACTTTCACTTTCTTGAGATACTATAATTGTCTATTACACAGTAAAGCTATCTAAAACATTTTTTTCAATTTTTCACTGTAAGAAATAAGATGGTTGTATCTCTCGTTTATTTACTTTGAATAGAATCCTAAAAGTGGTATTATGGATGTGAATAAAACATGTGAAATATGAACATATTTTATAAACATTTTTAAGGCCCTGGATACACGTCACAAAATTATTTCCCAAAAAGGAATAATTTACAATCCTACCAGTAATGATGAGACTTATGCCATAATTCTGATAACACTTATACCATATTCAGTGGTATAGAGTTGTACTTAGAAGATAAAGCACACTTTTCCAATGTGGTTGGCAGAAAAAAATCTTTTTTGTTTCAATTTGCTATCTTTAATTGCTCATGGGTTAAAACTTTCCGAAATACCTGCATTTTGTATGAGTTTCACATCTATATCATTAGCACATATTTTTCATATTTGTTTATAAAAGCTCTTTATATATTATGGATACAAATATGTTTCAGTTTAATTTTGATATTGCATAGGAAGTTTAATTTGTACAAAACATTTTTCTCTTCATCCTATATTCCATGCCTTAGAAAGTCCATCTCCACCCCGAAATCCAATAAACTTTAATGTATAATATCTTCTAGACTTTATGGTTTATTGGAGGTTGAGGAGAGAGGTTAACTCTTCAATCAGTAATTTTGGTAAAAAGTATTTGTTGGCCAGAAAGTTCAGTTTGTTCAACTTAAACAAACCTCGTAGTCAACCCAATATAATGTAAAATCTGTTTCCCACCCAATAGTTAAATAGTAGTCCCAATATTATTTATTTAGCCATGTTTTCTTTTCTTTTTAATTATGTTTATTAAAAAATCTTATTTATGAGAACTTCTGGGCTTCATTGAGAAGTGCCTCTTAACTCCCTAATCTAACTAAGTGCCCTTTCCAGGGTTTGCCTAAGAATACTCTGTATTATCAATACAATTCACTGTGCAGAATACCTAAGCTCTTAGTTCTCTTGATTATGCCTCTAGACTGCCGACTCCTTGAGAGGTATTTTTTATTATTATTCATTATTTTATATCCCAATTACCTAGTAAGTGCCATGCCTTTCTCAAACTAGGTGCTCAAATTTGTTGATTTGAATTGAGTTAAATTGAATTGAATTGAACTAAATCATATTGGATTAGATTGCTAATAGTTTATAGATTGAGATGTCTTTTCTCAGCAAATTGGCTTCCTTTCTGCATCATTCAGGCTCCAGCCAGGTAAACAGAAACTAATCTAAGTATTTAAAACAGAAGGGATTTAATACAAGGGATTGTCTGCCCAGTTGATGAAAGAGCTGAAAAGCCAAACAGATGATGGTTGAACACAATATTGTGATTTATAAGAAATACATATGCGGTCATTCAGATGACCAAGATGTGCTTCTCAGATAGATTTGGCCTTCATCCACAGTTCCTGGCTCCCAAAACCCTTGGAATTTTCTGCCAGCACAATTGGGTTTATGCTAATGAAGATGCCTTCTGGATCCCACCCCAGGGTGGAGACTGGCTGCCAGGAGAACCAAGCATGTGACTGAAACCTTTAGTCCCACACCCTGACTTCTGGGGAAGGGTGAGGGGTTTGAGGTAGAATCCGTAGCCATTGACCAGTGATTTACTCCATCATGACTATGTAATGAAACCTCCATAAACCCCCCAAAGAAGAGCTTTTTGCCAGCTTTTGGAGAGATTTCATGCGGAGAACCAGAAGGCTTCCATGTGCTACCATGTGGGGCCCCAAGCTCCACCAGGACAGGAGCTCCTTTGTTCAGGACCCTGTGTCTCTTCTTCTGGCTATCAGTTCATATCTTTTAATGTCCTTTTATAATAAATTAGTAATCTAGTGAGTAAACAGGTTTTCCTGGGTTCAGTGAACCATTCTAGCAAATTAATCCAAACCAAGGTGGGAGTCACCAGAATCTCCATTTTGCAGCCTGTCGCTCAGAAGCACAGGTGACAACTTGGGGTGGCAGCTGGCATTTGAAGTGGGGGGTAGCCTTGTGGGACCTGGCCCTGTACCTGTGGAATCTGATTCTACCTCTGGGTAAAGTGAAGTGAAGTGAAGTCACTCAATCGTGTCCAACTCCTTGTGACCCCATGGACTGTAGCCTACCACGTTCCTCTGTCTATGGGATTTTCCAGCCAAGAGTACTGGAGTGGGTTGCCATTTCCTTCTCCAGAGGATCTTCCCAACCCAGGGATTGAACCCGGGTTTCCCACATTGGAGGCAGACGCTTTACCGCCTGAGCCACCAGGGACGTCTACCTCTGGGTAAAGGACAAGGTAAATCCTTGGACACTTGCTGGTATGCAAGAGTTGCTTGTTGGTGTGGGGAAGCCTTCACACATACTCTCTGAAACTGGGTCCAATCATCTTTTCAGTGAGTCAACAGCTAAGCTGGAGAAACAAATGGAGGAGGTGGTATTACCGAAGCCCAAGGCCAAGGTCCTCTCACAAGACCATGGTAGACACATAGAGGACAATGTCATGGAGAAAATGTAGCCACTTCAGGGGGCACTAGGGGCCTAGAGGGGTAAGAAGTAACCTGAATCTGTCTTCTTTCCACTCTCATGGCTCCCACCAGTGCCTCCCACTGACTCAAGCCCACCAGGATCAACTGTACTGGAGCCTGAGAAGCACAGCCTCTAACACAGAACAGACCAAGAAAGACAGTGAATTCTAGAGCAACAAAACTGATACACTTTTATTGTTCTTTTTCAGCTTGACAATATTATTTATTTCTAAATAGAATAACTAGGGAAACGAGATATGGAAGTCAACAAGTGAAAAATCAACCCGCAGTGGAAGGCAGATTAACAGACTTCAGCTGCTCCCTCTAATGGGTTCCCATCTCCTGAAGCCTAGCCATCAATAGGGATGGCTAAGTGCTTGGGGAGCCAGCGGTGGGAAAGGGGCTGGCCATGACAAGTCAAGCATGGCTGCAATTTTATTAAAGACCCGGGGGTGACATCCACCATCAATTTGTTTTTCCCAGAATTTTGCTCTGATTTGGTGCTTTGTGGAGATAGATGGCTGGAATACTGGGCAGTGAGATGGCAGAAAGGAAAGCCAAGGACTCTGATAACATCCAACCTGTTGTGTTGCAGACTGGGTCAGGTTTCCTCATTAAAGAGAAGAGAAAAGAGGAGCCCGAATACATAAGAAGATGACTAGGAAAGCGTAGTGAAGCTCTTGACTTTAATGCTCCAAATTAGGATTCAGAAGAAGTATGGGAGAGCCTTTAAGAGCTTTGTTTTGGGAATTGGGAATTGGAAAAAGAACAGGGTCAGTTCTCAGCTCAGATGCTAACTTGCTGGGTACAGTTGGACAAATTACCCAACCTCCCTATGACTTAGTTTTCTCATTTGGAAAGGGAAAAATGAGTAACACCTGTCTCCAAGGACTATTGTAAGGGTTAAATGAGACAATACTTGTGAGATGCTTCACCTTACAGTCAGCATTCAGGAAATGGTGGCCGCTACTCTTTCAGGTGTTGTTTTTAGTACACTGGGTGGGTCTTAGAGAGCATGCACTGCTCTTTTCTGCCTGAGATGTCTTTCTCCTTTGTCTCTTCCCCCTTGATAACACCCATTCTTCCATCAAGATCGAGTCAAATGTCATCTCCTCCAAGAAGTCTTCCCTAAGGGGAAGACTTCAGGTCTGAGTTGGTGACCCTTCTCTGTGTTCCCATGGCGCTTTGTTTTTGTACTTATCACAGCAATTGCACTCTGCTTAGTAGACCATGCAAGACTGGAATTGAGTCTTTTCATTCTGCTCCTGTCCCTAGTACAGGACATAATAGATGCTAAAAAAAAAAAAAAAAAAAAAAGTCTATGTGAATAAAAGAAATCTATGGTATAAACACAAGAGTCCCTGGAAAATGCCTCCTGCTTCCATAAATGGCTTTCCCAGTTCCTAAAATCTGCCATCAGAGCTTTTCCTTCTAGCCAAAGACTGATCCCATTTAAATCCTATATATACTTCCCCCAACCACCACCTTCCACTTGAATGTATGCAGTTTTGTTGTTATTCGGTCACTCAATTGTGTCCAACTCTCTGTGACCCCATGGACGGCAGCACACCAGGCCTCCATGTCTCTACCATCTCCTGAAGTCTGCTCAAACTCATGTCCATAGAGTCGGTGATGCCATCCAACCATCTCATTCTCTGTCATCCCCTTCTCATCCTGCCTTCAATCTTTCCCAGCAGCAGGGTCTTTTCTAATAAGTTGGCTCTTCACATCAGGTGGCCAAAGTATTGGAGCTTCAGCTTCAGCATTGGTCCTTCCAATGAATATTCAGGATTGATTTCCTTTAGGATGGACTGGTTGGATCTCCTTGCAGTCCAAGAGACTCTCAAGAGTCTTCTCCAACACCACAGTTCAAAAGCATCAATTCTTTGACTATCAGCCTTCTTTATGGTCCAACTCTCACATCCATACATGACAACTCGAAAAACCATAGCTTTGACTATATGGATCTTTGCCAGCAAAGTAATGTCTCTGCTTTTTAATACACTAAGTTGGTCATAGCTTTTCTTCCAAGGAGCAAGTGTCTTTTAATTTCATGTCTGCAGTCACCATCTACAGTGATTCTGGATCCCAAGAAAACAAAGTCTGCCGCTGTTTCCATTGTTTCCCCATCTATTTGCCATGAGGTGATGGGATCAGCTGCAATTGTCTTTGTTTTCTGAATGTTGAGTTTTAAGTCAGCTTTTTCACTCTCTTCTTTCATCTTCATCAAGAGGCTCTTTAGTTCCTCTTTGCCTTCTGCCATAAGGGCGGTGTCATCTGCATATCTGAGGTTATTGATATTTCTCCCGGCAATCTTGATTCCAGCTTGTGTTTCGTCACAGAAAACTAACCAAACTGATCACATGGGTCACATCCTTGTCTAAGTCAATGAAACTATAAGCCATGCCGTGTAGGGTCACCCAAGAATGTATGTGATAGGTGCTCAATAAGTATTTGGAGAACTGATTTAGAGAGTGAGTTCTTTAGGGAAAGAATCAGACATCAGCATATCAGAGAAGAAGGGATGGTAGGGAGAAAATAGAGGGGAATTCTCACTGAGGACACCCTTCTACACCCTAGCCCCTTCCCCACAAAACAGACTGCAGGGAAAAGAACTTTCTTCTGGGTCCTCTGCTGCTGCCTCTTGGGCATCCTCTGGCCCTTCCAGACCTCCTATCTCATCTCAGGAGGCTCCTGGTGCCTTGGGCCACTCCATCCTTTCAGGAGGACAGACCTGGCCGAAGAACAATACTTAACCACAGGAATGGTGATATAAAATGAAGAAAAAGCATATACTTAGTCCCAGGCACTTTACACACAATTCACTGACACCTCCAATAACCCTGACAGGTAGATGTCATTAGCTCCATTTACAGATGAGGAATGTGAGGCTCAGAGACAGTGACACTGCCCAAAATCACACAGCAAGTAAGCTGTGGAGTGGATGCATCACACCAAATGTCACTGAGGCCCTTGATGCGTGCATATATTTTACTTGCTGTATCTGGCTTCTGATTCTGATGATATTGTTCAATTTTGTTTTAGATAAGTTATTCTTATATTTTGAAGTCCTTACCTTTTAGAGAGGCCCACTGATAAGCTTCCCTGGTGGCTCAGATGGTAAAGAATCTGCCTGCCATGCAGGAGACCTACGTTCGATCCTTGAGTCAGGAAGATCCCCTGGAGAAGGAAATGGCAACCCACTCCAGTATTCTTGCCTGGAGAATCCCATGTGCAGAGAACAATGATGGGCTACAGTCCAGGGGGTTGCAAAGGGTTGAACACGACTGAGCAACTAACATTTACTTATCTGGCCACCTTACTCCCCTATCTGGCCACCTTACTCTATTTCAATGGTTGTGTAACAGTACCTGCCTCACTGCCCTGTTAAGTTCATAATGAGGAAAGTTTTCTGGCATCTTTCTTCTTAGTACTATTGCTGCTATGTATCTAACTTCGCTTTTCTGTTTCCAAATTCCCAGATTTATGTTCTATCTCTCTGCTATTTTTCTATACCTTCTTCAAAGCTCTAAAAGGGTTATCAAGTACTGGGGCTGTGCTGGTGTGGTGTGCAGTAATGATACAGAATAGGGAAGAAACACTGTGGAAACATTTTCTTTAAATGCACACACACTCACGCAATAGGATAGAGTGGTGGGTGAAATGCTAAGAGGAGATGGCATTACATTTAGACCAAAGGCTGGGAAATGCAGCCTTGCTAGGTGACAGCCTGTCAAGACAGCCTTACCTAATGGATAGCACAAGCATTATTTGGAGACATTTACTGCAGAATCCGATGGGGTAAAGGCACCAAAGGTGAACAAAATATAATCCTTCATAGGCAGAAACAGAGGCAGTGACAGAAAATAAATTGCTGGAGAAGTATCTCTTAAAGAAGAGTAGGTTGAAACATTTGCCTGACTCGAGTAGCAGAGACTTCTCGGATTTTTATCAACAGGAGAGATGGAGCTGAGTCAGTGAAATTTGTATTTTTCTTTTTAGGATGGGAGGGCATGGCGTGTTGTAGAAAAATATTAAAATGTAGGACAATGTGTTTAACCTCAAATCAATAGTTTGGGAGCAATACAGCATAGTGTGATATTAATAGAGTATAATACTGAAGACCAGAATGTGCTAGGGTTGAATTCTGACTTCAGAGATGACTAGCTATGAAATCTTGGTAAGTTACTGGACCCCTCTGTGATAGTCAGGAAAGGACAGGCCCTGCTGTAGCAACAAATGTGCCCAATAGCTCAGTCTGATTTCTTGTTCATGTGCCAGCTTGGACACCAATGTTGGATGGTTCTGCTCCAAGCAGGGACTCAAGGGATTCAAGCTCCTCCCATCTTTTGACACACAGCCTCTGAGGTTGCCGTGGAGGGGAAGAGAGTGTGGTAGACAGGCAGGGGGTTTTAAAGCCAGACCTGAAAGTGGTGTCATGACTTCTGCCCATTTGCCATTGACGAGGCCCAATGGGATGGCCCCACCTAGCTGCCACAGGAGCTAGAGAAGATGGCCCTCCAGTGTGAGCACAGAAAATGGTCTCTGCCACACTGTCTGAGCATCTTTACAAAGGAGGGAATGCAGCCTACAAAGGAGGGAATGACATGGCTGCTGTGTAATTGCTTGCTTATGCAGAGGTAGTTACTATTATTTGTAACTGAGCTGAAATAAGTTTAAATGCTCTCTCATAAAATTAGGTCTGGGTTACAGTCAAATTCATAGAGAAAGAAAGATGGTAGTTACCAGGGACTGGGAGGAAGGTGAAATGGGAAGTTCTAGTTCAATGGGAATAAGAACTTTCCACTCCCTGCTCCTCTCAGCTCCTGGTAACCACTGTCTTTCCTTCTTCAGTTTTATAAGATAAAACCAGCTCTGGAGATGGATGGTGGTGATATTTGTACAGCACTGTGAATATACTCAGTGCTGCCAATCTGACACTTAAGAGTGGTTAAGATGGTAAATTTTATGTTGTGTCAATTTTACCACAGTTTTTTAAATAAATAGTTTTAAAATTAGGTTTGGATAACTCCAAGGTCTGAGTTAACCTGGCTCCAGGGTAGAGTGAGGGCTGGTTGATGGTCCTCGTGCTGGATGACTTGATTCTGGGTCTGAACTTCTCAGGATACTAAGGAAACTTTAGGTGACCAGCTCTTTTTCTTAAAAATGGTGTTTAAATTTCTTAAGGTCTATGGCAAATGCAAAGTCACTGATTACTAAAATAGGAAGGAGAAGTAGCAGGAATTCCAGTCATCCCTTTCCCCAGGCTCCCCCAAACTGCTGGCTTGGCTCTATCTCTGCACCTTCCCTCCATCCAGGTTACCTCAGGACTTAAGCCCAGCTCCAGCCCTTCCAGCCAGAGTTTCCAGATCTGGCTGCACATCAGGTTCACCTGGGGAGCTTTAAAACCATACCGATGCCCAGGCTGCAGCTCAACTCAATTAACTCAGCCTCTCTAGGGTGGGACCTGGGCACCAGTGCTATTATAAAAGCTCCCCAGCGGATATTAACATGCATCCTGGCTGAGAACCGCTGACTACAGTCTGGTCTGGCTCCCTCCCAGCTGCTTTTCTACAGAGCTCCTAAAAGCAGACACTTTGAACATAATCAGGCTTCAGTCTCATCTCGGTCACTCCTGTGTGGTCTCAGGGACATCCTATAACCTCTCTGGTCCTTAGTCTTCTCATCTGTATAATGGGGGCAATGAGAGTGATGAGACAGTGTCTCATGTGGCACTCATTTTAAGTGCTTCATACATGATGATACATGTTATTATGAAATCTTCTGTTATTGTTATTTCCTGGGGTAGGGTTGAACTTGCTGTTTTCCTACAGGAATTCTTTATCTTGCAGTTTGTTGCCTGCTCCACTGGGACTCCTCAGATTCTGTCAAAGTTGAGGAAGGGGCCATCTCCTTTTGTCCCTTAACAGGCCCCCTCCCTCTACCAGTCACCTGTGGCTCCCTTCAAGCACTGCTTTCCCTCAGAACATTCTAAATCCCATTAGGCAAAACTAAACATGAATATAAATAATCAAATAAAATCTTCCTGGCATGCCCTTGCCTAGAAGTGTGACAGGAATTTTTTTTTTTTTTTTGAAGTGGGGAGCCCTTTAGCAGCAGCTTATAGGAATTTGTTCAGGCTGGTTTGAAGCTTAGGATGCACAGAGCAGTAACAGGTTGGGGCTGATCTGAGTTAAGCCAGGTCTGGTTCCTAATCTCCCTAAGTAAACTCAATTCAGACAGGCCGAGACATGAGGCATGCTGGGGCCAGGCCCCTGCAACTGTTGGAAAAGTCAGGGCAATGGGGGCCCTGAGGGGCGGAGGCTGGGAGCATGCCCTAGGAGATATCCTAGGGATAGAGTAACCTTCAACTTGGTCACAGCAGCAAGAGAAGCCCAGAAGCAAGGTTGCCAGGATGCTGTGACCCTCTGCCTGTTCTCAGATATTGTAGCAGGTTGAGGTTTATTCTTTGCTTTTTTTATTATATGTGCAATTAAATACAAGCCATTGAAAAAGACTCTGATGTTGGGAAAAATTGAAGGCAGGAGGAGAAGGGGATGATTGAGGATGAGATGGTTGGATGGCATCACCGACTCAATGAACATGAGTTTGAGCAAGCTCCGGGAATTGGTGATAGACAGGGAAGCCTGGTGTGCTGCAGTCCGTGGGGTCTCAAAGAGTCAGACACGACTGAGCGACTGAACTGAACTGAACTGAAAATGTAAGTCAAGCTCCCATCTACCAGAGTCCTTTTCTTAGGAAAGATATTTTAGAGGGTTAGGTGGAGGGAGGCAGGAGTTCTTGTCCCAGAGCATCTCTGGAGGGCCCTTTGGTGTCCAGTTCTCACTGGATAATGTTGACGCACCCATTGTCTAAGACACCTGGCACCTCCAGAAGATAGGGGCCTCCCAGAAAGTCATGTTTGACGTATCACTTTCGAGGTGCTACCCCTGCCAAAGGAACTGGCGTGAGGCATCTCCTGCCACTCTCCCAAACATACCCTCCAGTCGTTAACTTCCTCCCAGTTCTTCCTTTTAATGTCACTCACTTGACCATCAATGCCTCTAATTCCTCATTGATAAAGGAAAATAGTAGCCATTATGTCTTCCTCACAGGATCAGATTGCAGTAGAGAAGAAAGGAGTTGTTATGAAGTCCTTGGCACAGAGCCTATCAACAAGCACGTGCTGCATATGTGCTAGCTCTTGTTGATGTTGCTGAATCCTCAGGATGTCCCTGACCCTCAACTCCCCAAGCCTTCCCATCCTCCCCGCAGCCCTTAGCCTACTAATCTAAGCGTTCAAAAACAGTACCTCTTCCTTCTGTTCCACGGGTAACAAAAACACTTACCCTCAAGAGTCCACATTTCCAAACTCTGCTTCTCACTAAAAAAAAAAAACCTTTTATTTTTGCCAACTCATCTACAATTGCAAGGACAAACAAAAACTGGTCCCTTGACATCTTCACCAGCAGCTGAAAGCCCAAGGTGAATCCAGTTCTCCAAGAAGAAAAGCAGGCCATTTATTCGCTTGTTCATTTTGTATTAAGCTGAACACTTACGGTATGCCAGTAAGACAGTCCCCCTGCCCTCAAGGAGATGGCAGCCTGGGACAGTGTTCTTAACTCTCGGTGTATCTTATGATCACCAGGGGAGCTTTAGAAAGTGCCAGTACATTCAGGGCCAGTAAATCAGAATTTCACAGGGTGGGAACCAGGTGGCAGTATTTTTAAAGTTCCCCAAAGGAGTCCGATGTGTAGCCAAGCAGAGAAGAGAGCCAGTGATCTAATAGGACCGGCAGATAAAAGATGGTTTCCAATTAAGTATTGCTAGAACAGGCAAGTGACACACAGTATGAGAATTAAATCACAAAAAAGATGTTAAAAACTAATCAATAGGCAAGTGTGGGGATTATGAGAGTACAGGGAGGGCTACCGGATTCCAACTAGGGATGGGGGTTGGACTCGGCAGAATCTCCCAAAGGGGAACTTCTCTCAGCTTAGATATCAGCAGGAGTCAGACATGCTAAGATAATGAAGGGGAAAGTGTGCATTTAATTCTCATTTCTAAAGCAACAGCCCCTTATATTATTGACAGTATAGGACACACTGCATAATTAAGTCTGTTAATGAGTATTAATAAAATTGGCACTTTTTCACTTAGATTAACACTTCTCAAGCCTCAGGAATGGCTTTTGGTGGTTTAGCTGGAGTCTATCTGGAACTCTAGGAGAAGAAGTTTTATGTGTGAGCAAAAAAGCAAGTTCTGAACTAGGAAACCTCAGAGGCAGCATTGACTCATCCATTCCCTCATCCCTGGGTCCAAGCAGTCAGACCCCAGATTCAGCCCCAGTAATTCCTCCCTTGCGTGTTTGCATGCCACTCCTCACATCAAATGGTGGGATCTGAGACTTGGATCTGGGCGGTCCAGTGGTAAAGAATCTGCCTTCTAAGGTGGGGGATGTGAGTTCAATTCTCGGTCAAGGTCCTAAGATCCCCTCCACTGCAGAGCAGCAGTCTGTGCGCCACAATGAGAGTCCACGCACTGCAAGAAAAGATGCTGCATGCTGCAACTAAGCCCCAATGCAGCCTAATAAATTTTTTTTAAGAATTAAAAATTTGAATATATATGTTTAGAAAAGGCAGGATCTGATTTCCCTGTCCTAGGATCTGGCTGGCCTGTGACTTGTTTTAATCAGTGGAAGGTTGTGGATATAACTTTCTGAACTTGCGAGCCAGGGCTGAAGAGAACTGGCAGGCATTACTTTCTCCCTCTGAAGCCCAGATGCCATGCTGGAAGGAAGTGCAGGCTAGTCAACTGCATGGCAGAGCTTAGGCATGAAGGAAGGCCATGGAGGATGCCATGGGCTGAATCACATTCCCTAAATTTCATGTTGAATCCCCAGGGTGACTGTATTTGGAGATAAAGCCTTTCCAGAAGTAATTAAGATGAAAAAAGATCATAAGGGTGGGGCCCTGATCTGACAACAGTGGCTGACTTTATTTTGGGGGGCTTCAAAATCACTGCAGATGGTGACTGCAGCCATGAAATTAAGACGCTTACTCCTTGGAAGGAAAGTTATGACCAACCTAGACAGCATATTAAAAAGCAGAGACATTACTTTGCCAACAAAAGTCCGTATAGTCAAGGCTATGGTTTTTCCAGTAGTCATGTGTGGATGTGAGAGTTACACTATAAAGAAAGCTGAGCGCTAAAGAATTAATGCTTTTGCACTGTGGTGTTGGAGAAGATTCTTGAGAGTCCCTTGGAGGAGATTCAACCAGAAGATCAGTCCTGGGTGTTTACTGGAAGGACTGATGGGGAAGCTGAAACTCTAATACTTTGGCCACCTGATGCAAAGAACTGACTCATTTGAAGGGACCCTGATGCTGGGAGGGATTGGGGGCAGGAGGAGAAGGGGATGACAGAGGATGAGATGGCTGGATGGCATCACTGACTAGATGGACATGAGTTTGAATAAACTCCAGGAGTTGGTGATGGAGAGGGAGGCCTGGCGTGCTGTGGTCTATGGAATCGCAAAGAGTTGGACGTGAAGGAGCGACTGAACTGAACTGAAGCGAACTGGATGTCCTTGTAGTGGCTCAGATGGTAAAGAGCCGGCCTGCACTGTGGGAGATCTGGGTTCAGTCCTTGGGTCAGGAAGTCCCCCTGGAGAAGAGAGTGGCAGCCCATTGCAGCATTCTCGCCTGGAGAATTCCATGGATGGAAGAGCTCTGCTGGCTATAGTCCATGCGGTTTGCAAAGAGTCAGAACATGACTGAGTGACTAACACATTCACTTTCAAGAGGAAAAGGAGAGACCAGAGCCCTCTCTCCCCACACATACACCAAGGAGAGACCACATGAATGTACATCAAGAAGGTCCACAAGCCAAGAACAGAACCCTTATGAGAAACCAAACATGGCCAGAAACCCCTTGGACCTTCCAGCTTCCAGAACTGTGAGGAAATACATTTCCGTCAAGATTCTCCATCTACGGTATTTTGCTAGGGCAGCCTGACCAGACTAAGATGAGCGACCAGCTTGGAAGTTCCAAGTCTAGCCGGACTCCCAAGTGAGTGGAAAACCCTGAGTGAGATTAGCAGAAAATTGCCCAGTGGAGCCCTGACAAAATATTTAACCTGCAAAATTATAAGCAAACTAATGTATCACTTAGTTTAGCCACTATGGCACCCCACTCCAGTACTCTTGCCTGGAAAATCCCATGGATGGAGGGGCCTGGTGGGCTGCAGTCCAGGGGGTCGCTAAGAGTCACACATGGCTGAGCGACTTCACTTTCACTTTTCACTTTCATGCATTGGAGAAGGAAATGGCACCCCACTCCAGTGTTCTTGCCTGGAGAATCCCAGGGACGGGGGAGCCTGGTGGGCTGCGGTCTATGGGGTTGCACAGAGTTGGACACAACTGAAGTGACTTAGCAGCAGCAGCAGCAGCAGCCACTAAGGTTTGGAGTCTTTTGCTATATGGCAATAACAATTGAGGCTTAGGTGATAAAGAATCTGCCTGCAGATTCTTGCTTGGAAACCAGGGTTCTTGCAGAAACCAGGGAGACCTGGGTTCGATCCCTGGGTTGGGAAGAGCCCCAGAGAAGGAAATTACAACCCACTCCAGTATTCTGGCCTGGAGAATTCCATGGACAGAATAGCCTGGCAGGCTACAGTCCATGGGATCACAAAGAGTCAGACACGTCTGAGCGAACTTCACTTCACTTCAATAATAACTGAAAAATCCTACTGTGACACCTTTTCTTTCCACTGTCTAGCATCACAGTCTGACCCAGCTAAGCCTGTTCAGTCACACCCAATTATCGGCTGGGCAGCTCTGAGCAGCCTCCCAATAGGGATTTTTAACCTGAGGGTCATGGAATTCAAGAAGGTCCACAAAGTGGAATAGTTTTTTCTATTTTAATTTTTGGAAAAGTTCCTAGCTGCTAGTTGGCTGAAACCGGCAACTAGAATATTTGCCTTGAATGAGCTCTAGGATGGCAAGCAAGGTCTTCTCTGTCATCTATTGCTACTTCCCGAACAACAATGATAACACCTGACCTGACCCGTCCAGGTACTCAGTGAATGCTCCCCAAATGAATCATAGGACTGACCTCAACTTCCAACACAGGCCACAGATTCTTCACTCTGTTCAAACACATATAACACCTTTATTTTCATTAACCTTTTACTGAAATTTAGCACTGTCTTTAATTATGAATAAGGCAACAAACTACAGCAGTATGAGTATTCGTGACTCTGTCACTAATAGAAACCACAAGTAAATTTTTTTCATATCACAGTACTGCTGCTGCTGCTGCTGCTAAGTCGCTTCAGTTGTGTCCGACTCTGTGCGACCCCATAGATGGCAGCCCACCGGGCTCCCTGGGATTCTCCAGGCAAGAATACTGGAGTGGGGTGCCATTGCCTTTTCTGATATCACAGTACAATTGCTAGCAAATATCTTGAAATATATTTCATGCTTATCACTACCCATTTGCTAGACCTTGCTATTTAAGGTGTTAAGAAGGAAGTACATATATTATTATAAAGTATTAATATTGTGATAGTTGTACTTCTATATAATTCATTTTTTCTGTAACACTAGTAGTCATTTTATGCATTTAGAACCATTTTCCTGCAATGGTATCCATAGGCTTCACCAGACAGCTGAAGGGGTCCATGGCCCTAAAAGGAATAAGAAGCCCTGAACCAGAGGTATGTATGGGCTAAAGTTCTTTGCATCACAGATTTCCCACCAGATTTCATTTAGACCAAGTCCCACCACCCACACAATCATTTATGAGCAAATTAGCCCTAAAATAGTGCCTACAACTGACTCTGGAAGTGAGATCAAGTGCTGGCTCCCCCTGTCTTTTCAGGAGTTTGTACAGCATCTCATCTGAAAAGTTCATTCAAGGCAAATATTCTAGTTCAAATATTCCAACTAGCAGCTAGGAACTTTTCCAAAAATTAAAATAAAAATAGTTTGAATAAGAATAATATAATAATGCCTAACAATGAATTGAGAATTTGCTACTTCCTACACTGTTCTAAGTAGTCACCATGAATTAACTCATTATATCCTCACAACCACCAGATAAGATAGGCCTATTATTTTACCCATGTTCCAGACAAGAAAACTGACCCTCAAAAGGTTAGTAACTTGCTCAAGTTCACACAGTTCATAAGTGACAGTGCTAAATGTGGAGTACACCAGTTCAGTTAATCACTACAGGAAGAACTAAGGAGTTGTTACTTTTTAAAGCTTTCAGCCAGGTGGTCACCAGGTACAGCCAAGTTTGAGAACCCATGTATTGCTGGGCTCCCTGCATCCTTTAACTCTGTTCATGCAAAAGCAGGAATTGCTGTATAATATTTATAGCTTTTCCACACATATATAATACTACTGGTTTAACCAATGAAAGATATTAATAATTTCTAGCATCCATTATGTAAACTAACAAAATCTCTGATATTGATCTGAGATAAAGACTACCAAAAATGCGGAAGCCACCTCAAGGGGTTGGACTTCTGATTTCAAGTGCTAACCAACCACACTGGAGTGTTCTATTTAGGACACTTGGAATGTTAACTGTCCTTAGAATATAGATTAAAATCAACCCACATACACTTACATACTATACTACCTGTTAAAGTTAGATTAACTTTAAAGTTAAAGTTAGATTAACTTACAGACAACATAATGTGTTGTCATTACCATCACTTCTTTCTTATGTCGAACAACATAGTTCTCTCCACCTGCCATATAGGCACCAGATGAAGTTTCCTAAATCACTTAAATTATGATGTTAGCAGCTCTTTTTTCTGCCAAATGATCAGCATGTAACCTCAAGATCAGGTGGTATTTCTCTGCCCTTAAGATTAAGATAAGATCACCTCCAGCCAACTTATTCTATCTTTCCTTCTTCATCACCACCACTTTGTCTGAGGTTTTACCCCACTTGCAAGCTAGTAAGTTAGCCTGCTACAGTTTCATGGGTGCAGGCAGAAGACACGGGACCCCTGGGTCAGAGACAAAGGGTTTATTACTCACAGCACAGCCTGCAGCAGAGCATAATGGATATGACCACTGGTTCTCACATCTCCCAAGTCCTACAGGGATGACACGGAGGTGGAAGCTACACATGCAGTGGATTTGCATAACAGCCAAAGAGCGTTGCACTTAGCGAATGCATCGTTTTTACGGCAAGCAGTTAGCAAACTTGCTGTTTGTTTGACGGGAGACAGACTGCTGACTGCAAATAAAGACTCTGAGAAATGGCCCAGGTCAAGAGCGATCACGGTCTTGCATTCTTGGCCTACACAGCAGCGATGAGCGCTGCGCAAGATGAGCTGCCTCTTCCAGTGCCCATCGCTTTATCCTCATCTCAGCATCTAGCTCCCTGGCATTTCCCATTAGTCTGTTCACAGCGATCTCTCGGTGCAGCGGCACCTCTAGGATGGCAGGGCCTTCTCTGTCATCTATTGCTACTTCCCGAACAACAACGATAACACCTGACCTGACCCACCCAGGTACTCAGTGAATGCTCCCCAGATGAATCACAGGGCTGACCCCAGCTTCCAACACAGGCCACAGACTCTTCACTCTGTTCAAACAGAATACTTAGCTGCCCCTAAACATACCTGGCCTCATGACTTCTGCTTAAGAGAAGTTACCTCCCCTCTCCCACTGCACAGCCTCACCCACCCCCAAAGCTTGGCTCAGTCCCCTTCTTTCAATGTCCTACCACCTTAAGTCTTCTCTTTTATCCCAATTTCAGGAGACCAGGGTTCAATTCCTGGGTCAGGAAGATCCCCTGGAGAAGGGAGTGGCTACCTACTCTACTATTCTTGGCTGGAGAATTCCACAGACAGAGGAGTCTGGTAGGCTACACAGTCCATGGGGTTGCAAAGAGTTGGGCAAGACTGAGTGACTAACACTTTATCCCCAAAGCCCTCCTCTCCAGCCTCATGTATTATTATTGCAATCATCATTCTGTCTTCTCTGTGATGGTTATTTAGTTGCTAAAGCTTAAGAGTCTTGTTAATAGACTTCCCTGGTGGTCCAGTGGTTGATTCCATGCTTCCAATGCAGGAGGCATGGATTCCATCCCTGGCCAGGGAACTAAGATCCCACATACTGCATGGTGAGGCCAAAGCAGAAAAAAAGACTCTTCTTAAATGTAAATATACCTTTTTGAGAAGAAGGAAGAGAGATGAGGCCACAGAGATAGTAAAGGGTAGTAGTAACAAGCTCCAGATATCTGTGTCACTACTTATTAGCTGTGTGACCTTAAACAAGTGATCTAACACCTCTGTGCCTTAGTTTTACCACCTGCAAAATGGAAATAATGACCATACCTACCTCTGAGGATTAAATTAACTGCTTTATGGAGAACATGTAGAAGAAGGCTTTCGGGTTATTTGTGGCATGCCTACTACCTAGCTGGCTGGACACTTCCCTGCATTTTGAGGAGGCCCTTGGGAAATGCCCCACCCCATTCAAATACTAGTCCCTTGAAAGAGCAGGGGCTTAAACTTCCAGTTCTCCTGCATTCCCTGAAGTTCTCACTCTGACCCAGAGCACAGGATTGCTGAGGGAAGGGATGAAGAGTATGCTCCCAAGTCAAGCCAAGCCTTTCACAGAAACGGAGGGCATGTTCACAAATGCACACCCAAAACTAGAAAGGACTGTCTCGTGACTTTGATTATGGTCAGAAAGAAGCATCTTGTTGCACCAAATAGGGAGCAGTTACCCCACACTTCAGGTCTGGTAATAGAAACAAGAGGTACAGTGAGTACTCTTAGAGGTGGATTTTACTGGGCTGAGAAAGGCAAGTATATCTAACCAGGTCTAGATTGGCCTGAATTGGTCTTTCTTCTTTAGCACCATTTTACTAAAAAAAAAAAAAAAAAAAAAAAAAGTAGACATTCACAGAATTTCACAAGCATCTGAACTTACATCATCCCCCTTAACCTTCACAATGGAGGTTAAGGCATTTCCACCAGCCTCATCACGCTCCCACTTTGGAGAGGAGGAAACTGAGGTACGGTTGTTCTGGTTGTTGTTCAGTTGCTAAATCATGTCTGACTCTGCGACCTCATGGACTGCAGCAGCCCAGGTTCCTCTGTCCTCCGCTATCTCAAGGAGTTTGCGCAAATTCTTCTCCATTGAGTAAGTGATGCTATCTATGCATCTCATTCACTACTGCTCCCTTCTCCTTTTGCCTTCAATATTTCCCAGCACTGCATTTTTTCTAATGAGTCAGCTCTTCACATCAAGTAGCCAAAGTATTGGAGCTTCAGCATCAGTCTTTTCAATGAATATTCAGGGTTGATTTCCTTTAGAATTGACTGGTTTGATCTCTTTGCAGTCCAAAGGACTCTCAGGAATCTTCTCCAGCACCAAAATTCAAAAGTATCAGTTCTTTAGTGCTCAGCCCTCTTTATGGTCCAACTCTCACATCCATACACAACTACTGGAAACCCATAGCTTTCACTATACAGATCTTAGTCAGGAAAGTGATATCTCTTTTTAAAAATATGCTGTCTAAGTTCATCATAGTTTTCCTTCCAGGGAGGAAACATCTTTTAATTTCATGGCTTCAGTCATTCTCTGCAGTGATTTTGGAGCCTAAGAAAATAAAATCTGTCACTGCCTCCACTTTTTCCCCTTCTATTTGCCAGGAAGTGATGCTACCAGATGCCAGGATCTTTATTTTTAAATGTTGAGTTTCAAGCCATCTTTTTCACCCACCTCTTTCACTGAAGCTCTCTAGTTTCTCTTTACTTTCTGCCATTAGAGTGGTGTCATCTGCATATCTGAAGTTGTTGATATTTTTCCCAGCAATCTTGATTCCAGTTTGTGACTCATTCAGCTTGGTATTTCCCATGATGTATTCTGCATAGAAGTTAAATAAGCAGGTGAAAATATACAGCCTTGACATATTCCTTTCCCAATTTTGAGCCAGTCAGTTGTTCCATATCTGGTTCTGTTTGCTTCTTGACCTGCATACAGATTTCTCAGGAGACAGGTAAGGTGGTCTGGTAATTCCCATCTCTTTAAGAAATTTCACTTTGTTGTGATCCACACAGTCAAAGGTTTTAGTGTAGACTTTCAATGAAGCAGAAGTTGATGTTTTCTGAAATTCTCTTGCTTTCTCCATGATCCAACAAAACTTAGCAATTTAATCTCTGATTCCTCTGCCTTTTCTAAACTTAGCTTGTGCACATGGAAGTTCTCAGTTCACATACTGTTAAAGCCTAGCCTGAAGGATTTTGAGCATAACCTTGCTAGTATGTGAAATGAGTGCAATTGTATAGTAGTTTAAACATTCTTTGGCATTGTCCTTCTTTGGGATTGAAATGAAAACTGAAATTTTCCAGTCCTGTGGCCATTGCTGAGTTTTCCAAATTTGCTGACATATTGAATGCAGCACTTTAACAGCATCATCTTTTGGGTTTTAAATAGTTCAGCTGGAATTCCATCACCTTCACTAGCTTTGTTCATAGTAAGGCCCGCTTCTCTAAGGCCCACTTGACTTCAAACTCCAGGATGTCTGGCTCTAATTGAGCAACCACACCATCATGGTTATTCAGGTCACCAAGAACTTTTTGTATAGTTCTGTGTATTCTTGCCAACTCTTCTTAATCTCTTCTGCTTCTATTGGGTCCTTACCATTTCTTTCCTTTATTGTGCCCATCCTTGCATGAAATATCCCCTCAGTTCAGTTCAGTCACTCACTTGTGTCAGACACTTTGCGACCCCATGGACTGCAGCACGCCAGGCCTCCCTGTCCATCACCAACTCCTGGAGTTTACTCAAACCCATGTCCATTGAGTTGGTGATGCCATCCAACCATCTCATCCTCTGTCGTCCCCGTCTCCTCCTGCCTTCAATCTTTCCAGCATAAGGGTCTTTCAAATGAGTCAGTTCTTTGCATCATGTGGTCAAAGTATTGGAGTTTCAGCCTCAGCATCAGTCCTTCCAATGAATATTCAGGACTGATTTCCTTTAGGATGTACTGGTTGGATGCCCTTGCAGTCCAAGGGACTCTCAAGAATCTTCTCCAACACCACAGTTCAAAAGCATCAATTCTTCAGTGCTCAGTTTTCTTTATAGTCCAACTCTCACATCCATACAGGACTACTGGAAAAACCATAGCTTTAACTAGACAGATCTTTATTGGCAAAGTAATGTCTCTGCTTTTTAATATGCTGTCCAGGTTGGTCATAGCTTTTCTTCCAAGGAGCAAGTGTCTTTTAATTTCATGGCTGCAGTAACCATCTGCAATGATTTTGGAGCCCCCAAAATAAAATCTCTCACTATTTCCATTGTTTCCTCACCTATTTGCCATAAGGTGATGGGACCAGATGCCATCATCTTAGTTTTCTGAATGTTGAGTTTTAAGCCAACTTTTTCACTCTCCCCTTTCACTTTCATCAAGAGGCTCTTTAGTTCTTCTTCACTTTCTGCCATAAGGGTGGTGTCATCTGCATATCTGAGGTTACTAATATTTCTCCTGGCAATCTTGATTCCAGCCTGTGTTTCATCCAGCCTAGCATTTCACATGATCATAGGGATTTGATTTAGGTCATACCTGAATGGCCTAGTGGTTTTCCATACTTTCTTCAATTCAAGCCTGAATTTTGCAATAAGAAATTTATGATCTGAGCCACGGTCAGTTCCAGGTCTTGTTTTCCTTGACTGTATAGAGCTTCTCCATTTATGGCTGCAAAGAACATAGCCAGTCTGATTTTGGTATTGGCCATTTGGTGATGTCCATGCATAGAGCCCTCTCTTGGGTTGTTGGAAAAGGGTATTTGCTGTTATCAGCATGGTTTTTTGACAAAACTCTGTTAGCCTTTGCCCTGCTTCATTTTGTATTTCAAGGCCAAACTTGCCTGTTATTCCAGTTATCTCTTGACTCCCTACTTTTGCATTCCAAACCTCTGTGATGAAAAGGACTTTTTAAAATATTAGTTCTAGAAGCTGTTGTAGGTCTTCATAGAAGTAGTCACCTTCAGCTTCCTCAGCATCATTGGTTGGGACATAGAGTTGGATTACTGTGATGTTGAATGGTCTGTTATGGAAATGAACAGAGGTCCTGTAGTGTGTTTCAGGATCCACTGCATTTCAGACTCTTGTTGACAAGAGGGTTACTCCACTTCTAAGGGATTCTTGCCCATGGTAGTAGATATAATAGTTGTCTGAATTAAATTCACCCATTCCCATCCATTTTCATTCCTAAGATGTCGATGTTCACTCTTGCCCTCTCCTGCTTGACCATGTCCAGTTTATCTTGATTCATAGACCTAACATTCCAGATTCTTATGCAATATTGTTCTTTATAGAATCAGGCTTTACTTTCACCACCAGACACATCAACATCTGAGCACTGTACCCATTTTGACCCAGCTGCTTCATTCTTTCTGGAGCTATTAGTAAAAATTGCCCTCCACTCTTTCCCAGTAGAATATCAAACACCTTTGGACCTGGGGGCGCTCATCTTCCAGTTTCATATCTTTTTGCCTTTTCATATGCTTCCTTGCATGACAAAAGGGACTTTGTAGATATGATTAGGTTAAGAATCTTCCTATGAGATTATTCTGGGTTATCTGGCTGGGCCCAATCATAAGTGCCCTTAAAAGAGGAGGTGTGAGTCACAGATGGGAAGATGCTGCTGGCTTTGAAGGTGACAGGCAACCTCTTAGAAATAGAAAAGGCAAAGAATTCAATTCTACCCTGGAGTCTCCAGAAGGAACAATGTTCTGCCAACACTGTGACTTTAGCCTGGAGAGACTCATTTAGGATGTAGACCTCCAAAACTGTAACATAATAAATCTGTACTATTTTAAGCCACTAAGTTTGTGGTAATTTGTTGCAGCAGCAAGAGAAAACTGATAAAGCTCCCAGCACACACTCACCATGGTGTTTTCAAGAGGTGTGTTGTTTTTAAGTGAATCCAAACTTGATAGAAGTGGAACAGAAGCCACAGATGATCCAGAAAGGCTTTCTAGCTTCCCTGCCCTGTCAGCTTCCAGAAAACTACCCCAGGAAGTCAGCAGAGGTAGGATGTGTGGTGGTTAGCAACATACCTTCTGCAGCTGGTGGTCTCTGAGACTATAAACAGTCTGTTTAGGCTTCTGTGCCTGTTTCCTCATCTGTGGATGGGAATGAAAATAATATGGAGCCCCAAAACCAGAAGAACTCATAAGGGCTTGGAACGGTGCTTGGCTGTCGACTAGTGGTGGTAAAGGACTTTTAGTCCTTTCGGAAGCTGGTTACCATTTAAACATGGTGGAAGGGATGGTAAAGGGAGAAGTAGGGATCACCGATGAGCCTCTCTTTGTGCCAGTCTTGGGGACTCCCGACATATTATCTCATCTATTTCTGCCGACAGCGAAGAGGTAGGGCTCGAGGACATGTGCCCAAAGTCACATCGCGGAGAAGAGGCAGAATTCGAAGGCGGATCTGTTACATTCCAAAGCTCTGTCCAGGACCACTTCTCCCACCTCTGCAAGAGCTGACAGAAATTGAAGGGAAACTGGCAAGTCAGTTTATTTTCTGAGCCTCAGTTTTCTCATCTATATAATGGAGATGAAGTAAAGGATAATGAAGTCTTCTGGGACTTCTGGAAGAATCCCAAGAGATAATATGCATGAACTTCCTTTGCAAACCAAAATGTATCATTCAGATGAAAGGCAGAGACAGATAGTGGAGATGACAAACTGTGGACAGAGAAGATGGGACGGGGAGATAAGACCAGCCCACGGCACTTCACCCAAGCAGCATGCGTGTGGGAGGGTGGCTCTGGGCTGGGCACCATGCAAGGCGCTGGACACAGACTGGCTCTGTGGTACCAGTTTCTTCTTTCTTAGAGAAGAAATGGAGGCTTCAAGGGAAGTGTGTGAGCATTTCTAATTCATTTTCAGCTAATTAAAATGCTGAGTGGAAGATGTTCGGCCCAGAGAGTATCAGCTGATGGATTTTCCAGCAAGGAGTAGCCAAGCCCTGGAGTCAGTCAGTGAGCAACCTCACCTAAGAGCAGATGCTCTGCAGTAGAAGAGAGATTTCTCCACCCCATGTGCCCACATAGGGTGACCAATTCTCCTGGTTTTCCTAGGACTCAGTGGTTTCCTGGGACACAAGACTTTCAGAGCTAAAACTGAGAAAGCCCTAGACAGAGCAGGACAAGTTGGTTATCTTAATGCCAGAACGCTGCACCTTTCTTCACCAAAGCTTCATTCAGAACTCTTTCCAACTTGCCCTGGATTAGCACAGATGTCAAGCTCTCAGTTTGGATTTTCTTGCCTAAACCAGAGATTGGCAGTGTTTCCAGCTCTTAGCAAATATTGTCCATTTGCTGAGGACTTTACATTATGCAAAGCATTTTCACATATCTCAACATGTTCAGTCTTTAGAACAATACCAGTTCAGTTCAGTTCAGTTGCTCAGTCGTGTTCGACTCTTTGAGACCCCATGAATTGCAGCACGCCAGGCCTCCCTGTTCATTACCATCTCTCGGAGTTCACTCAGACGTCCATCGAGTTCGTGATGCCATCCAGCCATCTCATCCTCATCCTCGGTCGTCCCCTTCTCCTCCTGCCCCCAATCCCTCCCAGCATCAAAGTCTTTTCCGATGAGTCAACTTTTCGCATGAGGTGGCCAAAATACTGGAGTTTCAGCTTTAGTATCATTCCTTCCAAAGAAATCCCAGGGCTGATCTCCTTCAGAAAGGACTGGTTGGATCTCCTTGAAGTCCAAGGGACTCTCAAGAGTCTTCCCCAACACCACAGTTCAAAAGCATCACTTCTTCGGCAGTCAGCCTTCTTCACAGTCCAACTCTCCCATCCATACATGACCACAGGAAAAACCATAGCCTTGACTAGACGGACCTTAGTCGGCAAAGTAATGTCTCTGCTTTTGAATATACTATCTAGGTTGGTCATAACTTTTCTTCCAAGGAGTAAGCGTCTTTTAATTTCATGGCTGCAGTCACCATCTGCAGTGATTTTGGAACCCAAAAAAATAAAGTCTGAAACTGTTTCCACTGTTCCTCATCTATTTCCCATGAAGTGATGGGACCAGATGCCATGATCTTCGTTTTCTGAATGTTGAGCTTTAAGCCAACTTTTTCACTCTCCTCTTTCACTTTCATCAAGACGGTTTTTAGCTACTCTTCACTTTCCGCCATAAGGGTGGTGTCATCTGCATATCTGAGGTTATTGATATTTCTCCCGGCAATCTTGATTCCAGCTTGTGTTTCTCCCAGTCCAGCATTTCTCATGATCAAGGAAAATAAAAGATAGTTGTATTAGGAATGCATTAGGCTAGAAAGAGATAGAAAGTATAACTTGAGCGGCTTAAGCAAATAGGTTGTGCTTTTCCCCCCAAAACAAGAAGCCCAGCGGTAGGTAGCTGCTGGGTTTGACTAAGTAGCACAGTGATGTAAAGGTGGTTCTCTTTTTTCTTCCCTCATGATTGTAAGATGGCTGCCACAGCTCCGGATGTCTAGTTGCATTTTAGGCGGGAAGAAGAATGGTGAAGAAACAATACCAGTAGAATTCTACATATGCTTTTTCAGGTGGAACGGTGTTACAGGCCACTCCCAGCTTCATGGTCATCCTGTATCTAGCTTTCTAACCTCTATAGCAGAGGAAGGAGAGGGGTGAAAGGCTTAGGAGTGATTTGAATGAGTCTCCTAGAGTATCTACCATGATAGGAAGAGAAGACCAGAAGAGGCTAGAATGACTTAGGATATCATGGAACCCAGTGGTCTCAACAGTTTGTTTGCACATTCAAATTACCTGAAGGTCTTTCAAAATAATGATGAACAAGCCCTACCTCAGACTGCTTAAATCAGTATCTCTGGGAATACACCCTGGCATTGTTATATTTAAAAGCCCCCTAGTTGATTAAAATGTGCAGTCCATCTTCTAGATCAGCTCTGTCCTTTATGGTAGCTGCTAGACCTTTGTGGCTATTGTCATTGAAACTGAAATTTATTAAAACTAAATAAAATTTAAAGTTTAGCTTCTTAGTCATACTGTCTGGCTACCACTGGACACTACAGATACAGAACTTTCCATTGTCATGGGTGGTACTGTGGTTGGATGGCTCTGTTCGAGAAACCTGAGGGTGAGCGAGACTGTTAGGAATCTCAGGGCCCCTTAAATCTGGTCTGGGTAAACGAAGCAAGCCAGATAGGCCTGACCTGGAGGCAGTATAAGGGAGTGTCAAGGTCACTAACCGTGGGGCCAGATAGCTTAAATTTCAGTCCCCAATCTCCCACTTACTGGGTGGGTGACCTTGGACAAGTACTTATCCTCTCTCCATTTGTAAAACGGGAATGATAACAGGGTACAGGATGACAGAGGATGAGATAGTTAGATGGCATCCCCAACTCAATGGATATGAGTCTGAGCAAGCTCCAGGAGTTGGTGAAGGGCAGGGAAAGCCTGGCGTGCTGCAGTCCATGGGTCTCAAAGAGTTGGACACAACCGAGCAACTAAACAGCAGCAAACAGGGTACCATCTTCTGGGATTGCAGTGAGAACTCTGAGTTGATTCATGTACTGTGCTTAGAATGGTGCCCTGGCACATGCCATGCTATACATGTCAGCTGTCAATGTGACCCAGGAGGGCTGATAGGGGCCAAAGCCCCCAGTGGGGCCCTCACAGGACACATCTGCCATGCTGCCCCGCAGCCCTACTCAAGACTGCAGCAAGGCTCCCTGACTAGGACCCTCATTCTGGCATTTCTGTGCCACCTGGAACTCTGAGCCTGATCTCCTGGCACTCAGCCTACTGTCCCATCCATGGTCTCTGGGACGGACAGTGAGTGAGAAAATGAAAGAATGAATGGACAAACACCGACCACATCCCTGTGCTCACTAGCCGAGTGTAAGCAGGCCCTTTGCCTTATGCCTTGGTCCTGGATGCGGTGGCTGCAGAAGGTCTAGAGGCAGGAGGGCAGGCTGGTGGTCCCAGCAGGTCCCAGGACCTCCTGAGTATGTGGGACAAGATCTACAGAACCAGAGGTTTGACTAATACAGAGTACAGCCTCTGAAAGGCACACCATCTCTGAAACACGGGGTTTTCCCTCCTTGGGGAAGATGACAGCTTCCTAACCACTGTGGCTGTACCCTGGTCTTTCTTCCTGGGTTTCTGATCTCCAGGGTGAAATGGGAGTCTTTTTTCAGTGCCCAGCCTTCCCCGCCACCCAGCCTTCCCCATCTCCTCCATCTCTCCAGGCTGTGTTAACGGTGTCTAGGAATGAGATCCTGAAAGAAACATGTCATTTACTGCACCAGAAATGAACAAGATGATCCCTTGGTGCCAAATGCAGGTTTTCAGAGAGTAGTGGGTGAAGCCCCCAAACAGCTCCACCTCCCAGGGAAGGAAGGACATTTTCCAGACGCAGCAACCTTGAGCCTGAGCACATCTGCTCCTAGCGTGCGCCATCCCACAGCCTGGCAGACACGCTGCGATGGGTCCCAGTCATTAACTGCCTGTCAGGTTCTTCAGATGATGGAGCTAAAAATAGCGCGCTATAGATAGAACCTTCTCCCACGCAGGCAGGCACAGGCTGCAAATGGAAGTGGGAAGAAGGGGCTGAGCCGCTCTCCCCTCAAGGGAGGTTCATGCCGATCTCCAGTCCCACACTGCGCTCACGGGGCATGGTCCTGCTTCCATCGGTGGCATGCCTCCCTCACGACCCGCAGATGTGCCCAAATGTTCCAAAAGTGCCCTGCTGGGCGCAAGGGGGCAGGGGAGTGGGGCGGGGGAGGTGGGGGAGGCGGGGGAGAGAGGGCACCGGGCGGGGTTCATTTGTATGCCGCATCCTGGATAACAGTGATAAGGCCCGAAAGGAGACCGCGCAGAGGAAACCAGCGCTGCTCCGCTCTGGAGGCGAGCTATTTATAGAATCCAAATATCAGCATTTTCCACCCATTTACACAAAGCAATTTCAGCCTTTTCAGATGAGAAAAGTGCAGCCCCGGCCGTCATTCATTCCAGTGCTGGAATCACATTTGGGGCCAGGAAGCCCTGGCTTTATAGGAAACCTCGAGGCAGGCTCCGATTAAAGATCAGTGACAACATAAAATGTAGGCTGTCATATTTTCACTGCGAACATGTCGTGGCAATAAAAAAATGTTGTTTTAGTAAATAAACTCGGGGAGATGCATTGCTGGCTGCATGTTTATCCCTCCCGGCCTCACCCTGAGCGCTTGGAGCACAGGCCTGAGAGAGAGAGACACGTACACAGTCATATCGTGGGAGTCCACAGCTGAGCCTGCCAGCCGCCAGCCAAGACTCTGACACAGTTTCACCTTCAAGCCAAGGCGCCGTGCTGGGTATTTCTCTGCTGAGATGCTCTTTGCTTCTTCTCTCGGAAAAGTGTAAAATGTGTTTCTTAATAATGATGAGGCTGGCAGTTGAGCAGGCTGACTAGCAGTGCAGATCCTGGGGACAGATGGACTTGGGGTCAAGTTCGGGTTCTGCCACCTCCTAGCTATGTGATTTCGGAAGTTACCTAACACTGCTAAAACTGTTCCTCACCTGTTAAATGGCAGTGAGTCCTCTTTCTCTCATTGGACAAAGGTCCTTATACTTTCAGACCCATGCTGTTCAAATCTATCTGGTGTTTCTGACACTGCCCACTGATTTGGCGAAACCAGTGGCAAAGGGGAGCCACCATGGAGTTTTTTTTCAGGTGCCATCTCCTGTTCTTTGCTTCCTTGCCAGCTCACCTTTCTCCTTACTGTCCAGACCAGTGGACCTCAAATTTCAGGGTATCAAAATCGTCAGTACAGGGACTACCCTGGTAGTCCAATGGTTGGGATTTGGTGCTTTCACTGCTGTGGCCCCTGGTTCAACCCCTGGTTGGGGAACTAAGATCCTACAAACTGTATGGTGTAGCCAAA
Source organism: Nanger dama (assembly GCA_917880005.1). Classification (NCBI taxonomy): domain Eukaryota; kingdom Metazoa; phylum Chordata; class Mammalia; order Artiodactyla; family Bovidae; genus Nanger; species Nanger dama. The sequence goes on along the minus strand of CAKJTW010000001.1, from coordinate 61,946,445 downwards.
AAAAAAAAAAAAAAATCATCAGGATAGCTCATTAAACCCGAGAGCTGAGCCCCACGCACCCCCAGTTTCTAATTCAGCAGAACTGTGATAGGGCCAAGAATTTACATTTCTAAATTCCCAGATGATGTCAAATGATGTTGCTCTGATCTGGGGACCACACTTTGAGAACCAATATTATAGAGAAACCAGTATGGAGGGTGAGGAACTGGGAAGTTGTGCTCTTATTCATCAGGTCTTATAGAGTCTCGGTGTATGATATAATTAGGGTTTGCTGAGCTGGCACCTTTGAAACACAACAATAAAGACTTAATTACAAATTGAGATGAGTGCTACGTAGGAAAACTCAGCATATCTTGAGAGAGTACTGTTCCAATCAAGGACAGCTTTGAGGACATGACAATGGATGCTGAAGATGAGAGTGCATAGAATGAGCCAGATGAGGAGGCAGCAAAGAGTCTTGCAGGAAGGGGCCTCAAAGATGCCTTGGAGCCACACTGTCAATAGAGAGAAGTGAGAGCAAATGAGAGACTAGTAAGCATGAATTTCCTACCCAAAGAAACCAACTCCCAGCTATGGTCTCACTGAGCCTCCTTTATTCTTCTCCTTCCCCGCCTCCCCTTCCTCCTCATTTCTCTCATTCCCTCTCCCCACCTCCTCCCCTTCCTCCTTCTATACTCCTGTTTTTCTCTCTCTTTTCAAAATTTCCTTAACAGACTTTCCCCTACATTTCATAGACCCAGACTGGGACAATGGTGTGCCCCTAGCTGCAAGGGAAGTTGGTAAATGTAGTATCTAGCAAAGGAGGATATGACTGTGCAACAAGCTGAAGTCAGTCATCCTTCCCCACTTAGGGTTCCACCTAGTAACTGAAAAACATCAAGGTTCTGTTTTCAGTGGGGCATGGAGAAGGAGTGGACAGGTGGGGAATGCTGCTGGGAAAATGTCCTCCATCCAGCCCTTTGACTTGACTGCCTTCCTCACTCCCTGGCAAGTCTTCTGGCATCAACCTCAGCTCCCTGCCAAGTCTCCTTATCCAGGGATTGCTGCAACCTCTGGAAACATGGAACAGGAGGACAGAGAAACAGCCTCCCAGTGTAAGCATGCAGATGGCTGGACATAGACCATGCCCTCCAGCTCCCTGGCCTCTCCATTGTCCTGGCTTCCAAGCTCCTGGTGGAGGGCTCTCTTTCCAGCCAAATAAGAGCCATGTCTCTCCCACAGGCTAGATCTGTTCACAGGGGCCCTGAGCCATATGGCCAGAGTCCCCTCAAATGAGAAGCTCAGGCCTTAAATATCGTAGGGTCCTGCCTTCCCCTTTTTCCTGCTCCTGCTCATTCACTGACCTGCCTACATTAAAGAGGAAAGAAAAGATTTTAGGAAAGCATTTTCCCCTCAACAGTGCCTTGAGCTATGGGACAACTCTGTCAGAAGAGAGCTCAGCCCAGGAAGTCAGAAGGCTGCCTCAGCCTTGCTTGGCTGGCTTGCCTGCCTCTCAACTCAAGGCCAGGTAGTGTGTGTGTGTGTGTGTGTGTGTGTGTGTGTGTGTGTGTGTGTGCGCACGCGTGCGTGCACAGCCTGAGGAGTGGGATCCCTGGGGCCATGCCCTGTCCTGAGGTCAGCCTCTCCTAAGCCATGACCACCCAGTGCAGCAGGCCTGAACTCAAGTTTCCTAGCACACTCATGACTATCTGGATATTTCTAGAGCTTCCCCCTCCACCAGCAGCCGGCAGGGAACAGAAAAGCAAAGATCTGAGTATGTAAACTTTTCATTCTCCCTCTGCTGCCATTGTCATCCACGACCCCTTAGGGTCAGAAAGGTGGGAAAGGGATTCCCCCTCCCTTATGCTCTATCTCCTCCTTCTCAACTCTAGCTCAGCTTCGCGATCCATGCTGGTCACTCCTTGGTTCCCAGGGCCATGGGCACTCACCAAGTGTGCTCTAGGTGAGTGAATGCCTTTGCTTCCTTGCCTGACTTTCTCTCTTCCCTGACTCTGATCGTGGAGTGCCTGGCCCATCACCCTCATCCCGAGCTCTCCCTGGCAAATCTGACTTACCCTTCAGATCCCAGCACACCCTCATGCTTTCCAGGAAGGCCCCCTTCTCCTCCAGCTGTCAGAGCAATCTGGGAAGTTCCTTCTTTCTTCCTCTGGCCTCTCCCTCATCTCCTGGCCCTCTGCTTAGGAAGGATTTTGTTCAGCTCTATGTTAGATCAAGTTGCCTATGCATTCCATGGGCTTCCCTGGTGGCTCAGCAGTAAAGATTCTGCCTGCAATGCAGAAGCCACAGGAGACACGGTTTTGATCCATGGGTCCAGAAGATCTCCTGGAGAAGGAAATGGCAACCCACTCTAGTATTCTTGTCTGGAGAATCTATGGACAGAGGAGACTGGCATGCAAAAAGTTGGACACGACTGAAGCAACTTAGCATGCACGCCTATGCATCCCACTTCTATTCTAGGAGTTCCTTAGGCATTGATGGGAATGGGAGACATTTCATTTTGCTTAATATTTATTCCCCCACCTCTTACCCCATCTTCAGGAGCCAGCACCATGCTTAGCACATGATAGGTGCTTAATGAATATTTTTTGAACTAATAATAATAATTATTATATTGTCTATATGTATATATACATTATATACTGTATATAGAGGTATTTTTTATCTATAACACATGTATATTGTATGTCATGTAGCTATGTATGTTATACACATATCACATATACTAGTTGCAGTGAGTGTTCCTCTACTCCATGTGCTTGCCTATTAACTCATTCCAGCTCTTGGGTTCCCTGAGGGTTACCCAAGGCCATGACATTAGTATCAGAAAGAACTGGGGCTCTAGTGTTGGAGACTGACTGATTTTAGTGCATGCTAAGAAAAGAGAGTTGGCCATTTGAGCTCAGTAAATTCAAAAGGCTCCTTGAAAGCAGGAGTAGATTCCCTGGTTATCTAAACGATAGGAAGAATGTTTTCTTGGTGAGAATGGACAGAGAAATACAAGGAAGAGTAGGAGGTCCATGGGCAAAACCATTTATCCCTTTCCTGTACCTCCCTCACTGGGCCTAAAGTCAGCAAACTTGAAACTGCTTTATTTGGTTCCAGGGAAAGACGGTTCCACCGAACATTATCCTGATATGCTGACTGTATGGGCATCATCTTGCTGGAAAAGGCACCCCCGTCTCAGCATATCAGTTCTTTAGTAAGAGTTCACAGTTATCAAAGTGCATTACTTTTGCGTAGGCACTCGGCGAATCGCAGAAATGCCATTCGCTGTAGCTAAAGCACTCCTGCTCTAGCTGCATAATTCTCCGTGCTGCCAGTCGGCGTGAAGTGTGTGTGCCGGGTCTCTCACTGCCATCTGGCAGCCTCTTTGAAATTGCAGCTCCCTCTGCACCTCCCACCTTGCCCTCCATCAGCCCTGGGGTACCGAGCCAAGACTGTCGGTAAAGCAAGCTCAGGACTATGGACGCCTCCGTGAGGACAGCGGTGATGTAGCTGCATCAGTTGCTTTCTGACGCTTCCATAGCTCTGCCCGGCCTTACCCCTGTGGCCGGCCAGTTGAGGGCTGCAGGAGTCAGCAAGCAGAAATTGAATTTTCCATAGCGTGCACATTTGGGAGGTTCATTCCTCACTTATAGGCAGCTGCCTGAGAAGCTTCCAGCAGCTGCCACTGTTCCCCATGCTAGGCCCTGAGTAACCCCTCTAGGGGGAGCTGACTCCACCCAGGAAGGGAAACTTGGCTCTGGGGACAGACAGGGGGCTCAGAGTGTGCTCATCTCTGAGCCTACCGGATGGGGTGTCTGGAGGCTCTGCCCTGAGTCTCCTGAGAAACCCCAGAGAATTGCCCATTTTGTTAACAATTTGGCTACACAGAGGTTCCCAAGGGTATCATGGTGAGTGTGGCTGTGGGAAAGACACGTCAGGGCCCACACTCGCCTGACATCAGGGTGCACACTGACCAGCTGCCTAAATCCCTCAGATGGAGGGAGCCTGCACAGGCAACAGGGAGGATGAGAGATTTCCTTTGTCTGCTTAACATCAGAACAATGGGCTTTGCTTTCCTGTGAGGGGACACAGGGGAGGTTAGGATGCCACACAGACTGGTTATACGCTTTTCTAAAATCCTAAATCCCCTTCCACTATTCCACTCTAACACCTTTGATATGTATAACATGCCCTGAGTGATGGCTTCCAAGTTTTGGTGTGTAAAGGAATTTCCTGATGGCCATGTCAAGACCTGTCTGATCTCCAGTGGTTCCAAGTTGCTCTGAGATGAACCCAGAAAACTGCATTTTGAACAAGTACTATGCAAGGCTCTCTTGTAGGCGGTTCTCAGCTGTCATGTAAGAGATGTTGCATATGCAGCCCCTTCCTCCTGCACTGACTCTGTACTTGAAGGCTATGGCAGGGATACCAATTGTGGGATGTTTTGTGCTTCCTTATTTCCACTCCTTAGACACCATGTCTGCTCCTGGGACACAGCCATTGCGTGGAATGACAACCCCTACTTTCCTTGTATTCTCTCTCCTACAGCATGGCTTACTTCTCTCCAAAAGCAGGTGGCCCCCTCACCAGGTCACACACCAGGTCTCCGCATGCTCTATTCCCCTTCATGTCTGAGGGTGCCTAGCATGGTGATGACCTCATTAAATACTCTTGAGCAACTGCATTACCTATGTATCAAGTACCTACCTTGCATCAGAACTTGTTGTTGTTCAGTCACTAAGGTGTGTCCATCTCTTTGTGACTCCATGGACTACAGCATGCCAGGCTTCCCTGTCCTTCACTATCTCCCAGAGTTTGCTGAAACTCATGTCCATTGAGTTAATGTGCCATCCAACCATCTCATCCTCTGTCTTGCCTTCTCCTCTTGCCCTCAGTCTTTCCCACCACCAGGGTCTTTTCCAGTGAGCCAGCTCTTGGCATCAGGTAGCCAAAGTATTGGAGCTTCAACTTCAGCATCGGTCCTTCCAGTGAATATTCAGGGTTGATTTCCTTTAGGATTGATTGGCTTTGATCTCCTTGCTGTCCAAAGCACTCTCACAAGTCTTCTCCAACACCACAGTTTGAAAGAATCAACTCTTTGGCACTCAGCCTTCTTCATGGTCCAACTGTCACATCAAAACATGACTACTGAAAAAATCATAACTTTGACTATATGGACCTTTGTCAACAAAGTGATGTGTCTCCTTTTATGCTGTCTAGGTTTGCCAACAAAGGTCTATAAGGTCAAAGCTATGGTTTTTCAAGTTGTCATGAATGGATGTGAGAGTTGGACCATAAATAAGGCTGAGTGTTGAAATATTGATGCTTTTGAACTATGGTGCTGGAGAAGACTCTTGAGAGTCCCTTGGACTGCAAGGCAATCCAACCAGTCAATCCTAAAGAAAATCAGTCCTGAATATTCACTGGAAGGACCAATGCTGAAGCTGAAGCTCCAATACTTTGGCCACCTGATATGAAGAGCCAACTCATTGCAAAAGACCCTGATGCTGGGAAAGACTGAAGGCAGGAGGAAGAGGGGACAACAGAGGATGAGATGGTTGGATGGCATCAGTGATTCAATGGGCATGAGTTTGAGCAAACTCCAGAAGATGGTGAAAGACAAGGAAGGCTGGTATGATACAGTCCATGGGTACACAAAGAGTCGGACATGACTGAGCAACTGAACAACAACTAGATTTTCATGGCTTTTCTTCCAAGGAGAAAGCGTCTTGTTATTTCATGGCTGCAGTCATCATCCACAGTGATTTTGGAGCCCAAGAAAATAAAATCTGTCACTGCTTCCATTTTTCCCCATCTATTTGCCCATGAAGTGATGGAATCATCATGTATGGATGTGAGAGCTGGACTGTGCAGAAAGCTGAGCACCAAAGGATTGATGCTTTTGAACTGTGGTGTCGGAGAAGACTCTTGAGAATCCCTTGGACTGCAAGGAGATCTAGCCAGTCCATTCTAAAGGAGATCAATCCTGAGTGTTCATTGGAAGAATTGATGCTAAAGCTGAAACTCCAATACTTTGGCCACCTCATGTGAAGAGTTGACTCACTGGAAAAGACCTTGATGCTGGGAGGGATTGGGGGCAGGAGGAGAAGGGGACAACGAGATGGCTGGATGGCATCACAGACCTGATGGACATGAGTTTGAGTAAATTCCGGGAGCTGGTGATGGACAGGGAGGCCTGGCGTGCTGCGATTCATGGAGTCGCAAAGAGTCAGACATGACTGAGTGACTGAACTGAACTGGACTGAACTGATGGGACCAAATGCCATCATCTTAGTTTTTTGAATGTTGAGTTTTAGGCCAGCTTTTCCACTCTCCTCTTTGACCCTCACCAAGAGGCTCTTCATCTTCACTTTAGCTGCTGATGAGAAGAAAAAAGATAAAAAATGATTTTTAACCCAAATTTATAAAAGGTGCTAAAAGTATAAAGCATCAAACCTATTAGATCAACAAAGTCTGAAAAAGGAAAACCTTCAGCTTTGCAGAGGTGAGAAGAAGCCCTGACTATCTGCAGGACTGTAAATTGGTAGGACCATTCTAGAAGGCAATCTGGCCCTATGTGACTAACATCAAAATCTCTATTCCCTTTATTCTAAAATTCAAGTTCTAGGAACTTTTCCTAAGGAGACAATAGAGGACACAAAACTTTTCATTCAGGTTAGTCCCCAGACATCTTGAGAACTCATACACAGGGTGTGGAGCTAGGCCCTGGGCAGGTGTAAACCCAACAGGAGGGGGATGTCAGAGTGTGCATGGGTCCAAAGAGAGTCACCTCAGCAGGGTTTACCAAAGCAAGAGGCCAACAGCAACACAAAGGCCATCCAGGAATGGCTGAGGGTACATTTTGCTTCAGCCACGTAGCAGAATTCTAAGCAGCCCTTTAAAATGTTGCTGTGTATCTGTGGTCACTGGGAGAAGCTCTCAGCAACATCATTGAGTGAAGAAAAAGCAAGTTGGGAAACAGAAAGTCTCCTTGACACATAAATGTCTACCCAGGTATAAACATAGAGAAAAGTGTCAAAACCTTCACTGTCAAATGTCAGAGTGATCTAAGGATTTGTTTCTAGTCAATGGAGTATTTGCCTTTTTCTTTCTACATTTCTGTATTTACATTTTCTACAACAGCATGTACAGAGAATGCAAATATTATCTTTGTAAACAGAACGAGTGAATGAATAAACAAATGGGGAAAAAGCAAAATTGCATCAAAGTTCAACAAGGAACTAACTTCTAGGGAAAAGGAAAGAGCCTCCACAGCAGGCCCGGCACCTCCTCACACTTCCCCCACGAGGCTCTGAACTCCTGGAGGTAGGGACGGGGGCCAGCATGGGGTAGGTGACCAGTGACTGGTCTGTATGGCTGCTGCCCTCCTGCGGGGTCCTGACATGAAACACTCTCCCCCGGAAAGCCTCATGTGTCTCCTCTAATCTGACAACTGTTGGACTCCGTGACTTTCCCGGGCCTCTACCAGCTCAGAAGCTGAAGCTGCCGTCAGACCTCAAGTGAAATCAATCCAGGCCCAACATCGGGCTGGGAGCCGGCTGGCTCTGGCCCTGGCCCTGGGTTGTTGTTTCTTATCTGCTGAGGCTCTGTTGAACTGGCTAACTGACACGGCACAGCTGAGGCTGTTAAATCTTCCCCAGCAACTCATGTGCTGTCAGGATTATTCACAGTAGCTTGCGTCCCCTGCCCAAGACCCCTTTTCCCCAAAGATACCCTTCCAAGCTTGACTCATGGCTAATAAACTCATACCCAAATTGATCTCACAGCTGTGCTTCATGGGCCATGCCAGCCCCCTGATTGGAGCCAAGCTATTTGGACCTGCAATAAATAGGGGTGATTTTTCATCAGGGGCTTGTCTTTGGTTTCAGAAACTATTCTCATTCACCAAAGGCTTTTTTTTTTCTTTTTTTTAACATATCTTTTCAGAGCAATTTTAGGTCTACAACAAAATTGAGAGGAAGGTGAAGAGATTCCCTTCATATCCCTAACCCTTCGTACGCATAGCCTCCCCATGAGCAACATCATTTATCAGAATGGTCCACTTTTTTTACCAAGGATAAGCCTACATTGACATTATAATCATCCAAAGTCCATAGTTTACTTAAGGGTTCACTCTTGATGTTGTACATTCTATGTGTTTGGACAAATGTATAATGACACATCTTCATCATTATAATATCGTAGATAGTATTTTTCATTGTCCTAAAATCCTTAGTTCCCTGCTTATTCATCTTCCCTCAACAGACCACCAGTTTCCCCAGTGGCTCAGATGGTAAAGAATTCGCCTGCAATGCAGGAGACCTGGGTTCAAATCCCTGAGTTGAGAAGATCCCCTGGAGACGAGTATGGCAACCCACTCCAGTATTCATGCCTGGAGAATCCCATGGACAGAGGAGCCTGGTGGGCTACAGTCCCCGGGTCGCAAAGAGTTGGACACAACTGAGTGACTAACACTTTCACTTTCAAGCCACCACCACCCTTGGCATTCCGTGTTCTTTCTGTGTCCATAGTTCAGTGGAGACAGTAATGTATCTTGGCAACATCATATCATGAATTTGGAAAACTGACTTTTTCCTACCACCAGATAATGCTAGCCAACAATGCTCCCTCTCTCCAACATAGCTTGGTTGTTTCATGGTGGCATGATTCGCTCATGAGGAAGAAAAGAGGAGAGTGAGTGTCTCTGTCCCCACTAGCTTACTTCCATCAACTGACGGAACTTCCTTCCATCAGCTGATGCACAACATGGCCCGGATGTGAGAGGGAACTGGAAATCAAGCACCGCTGATCATCCACTGCATACTAGGCTGTTGTAGAGAGAGAGGAGGGCTGGGTATTTGGAATGAGGTATCTGGAGGTCCACGATGACGGGAGCTGCAAACCACTTAAGGCCAGCAGTGACACAGGCGCCACAGTGGTTATGGCAACAGCAGTGGGAGAAGACAAGTCCTCGTGCCTTCAGACACAGCCCGCAGAGCATGCAGGAGGCTACCATGCGGCAGAGCGTGCGCCCAGAGTCCACAGGCATCTGGTGATGATTAACAACCCTGATAAGAAAGACCACCACTGAGCACTTACCATGCGTCAAATACTATCATATTTTGTCTTATTTAACCCTTCAACCATAAAAGGTGGTTACTATTTTCTCCCATTTTGTAGCTGAGAAAACAGCCTCAAAGAGTTTCAGAAACTTCCTCAAAGAATCCCCCTTCCAAAGGTTTCAGTAAAATTGAGTTTCAAACCCAGGTCTCCCTAAGCTTGAACCCCAAGCTCTTAGCACCTTCATGGTTCAGAAACACCTGAGAAGATTTTAAGAAATTCCAGGAATCCAAGCCAGTCCTTAAAGATTTGAATCACTGGGTCTGGAGCAGGTCCTAGACACTGATACTCACTCCTAATGGGCTGCCAGGACAAAGAACCGTTGCATGCGATCACGGAGATGTCCTTCCTGTCTCTGGAAAGCACTTTTAGCCACTTGTAGAAAAGCATGTGACCCCAGCCTCCCAAATTTCCAGCAACTTAGGGCAACCCAACCCTCCGCTTAACTAAACATCACCATGTGGGTCACAAGATCCAGTCAACCTGTGAAGGATAGAACAGCCATCTGACCCAAAAGGCTGCCCGCGAGGGGTGGGAGGGATGAGCAAGATGAGAAACAAGGAATGCACCTTCCTTTTCCAATGTGGCCTTTCATTTCTTTTACTTTATAGGACTATGAAGTATGAAAAGTGGTTGCAATGGGAAGAACTCAGGATGTTAGCTCCTGGCTTGTCGCAGCCATGATCCATGCCTGTTCCACTTCACTTGCAAGCATAAATGTCCCTGTGATGTGCAGGGAACAGTATGTACAGTTGGGCCCACCACACACAAACCGCAGTGTGAGCCCTAGGCCTGCACTCCAGGTCTGGGGCTATTTGCTTTTGCGTGGTTGGGGCAGAAGGGGTGGAGAGGGAGGTTGGGGCTTGTTTGCTTCTTTTCCAGGGTTGGCCAAATGTCATCACTCAGGATTTCCTTTCCAAACGTTCTTCTTGCTTTAAAAAAAAAAAAAAAAATGCTTGAACTGCAATTTTGCCTTTATGGCCTCTCTCATGAGATCAGCTTTTATTTCAAAAGTAAAACCCTAGCACAAAGGGTAAGGAAGCTTGCAAACCTTTTGAGGATGGCTATATACATGGGCTTTCATTAAAATACTTCTGCAACTCCTGTTATCAGGAAAATGCCTTTTGCTCTTGTGCTAAAAAGTCTCTAGTTTGCTTTTGATTTTATGATCCTGTGATTCTCTTGTTTCTACCACAGTGCTTGGCTCACAGTTAGTATTAGGCAAAAAAAAAAAAGCAATATTGATGCTAATTGGCCAACTAGATTTATTCCTTCTTCAATAGCAAGATGCTGTTGTGTGTGATAGTTGCTCGGTTGTGTCTGACTCTTTGCAGCCCAATGGACTGTAGCCCACCAGGCTCCCCTGCCCATGGGGTTCTCCAAGCAAGAACACTGGAGTGGATTGCCGTTTCCTTCTCCAGGGATCTCTCCGACCCAGGGATCAAACCCACATCTCTTATGTCCTGCATCTCTTGCATCTCCTGCGTTGGTAGGTGGTTTCTTTACCACTAGTGCCACCTGGGAAGATGCTGTTGGGAACATATGAAAATATGATATTTTGTTTTCAGTCAAAGCCAGTTGGAGAATGAGAGGCAGGGGACAGAAGTCTTTTCATGAAAACCCAAATCCTTCCTTTAGTTTCAGACTCTTCCCCACCTTTTCCCCACTAATAAACCACACTTTTTGTTGTTCTCCTTTTTCTGGGAATAATTCTATAGGCATTTCCTTCGCTTCCCAGAGCCCAGCTGTCCCAAGTTGCAGCTGGTCTGGGCGGTATCTGGGTGGAACACCCGTTGGGCCCCCAGGGCAATGCCCGGTACCTGCTGAGTACTGAGAAGGCTCCCTCCTGTAGGATGTGTCCTTGAACCTGGCCGAGCTGACTCTCAAATGACTCACGGCAGCTGCAGAGATTTATCTGCTGTCACTCAAGGATCTCAAAGTGTGTCCCAGCCTAATTTTCCCTCCATCTCATAGAGATGTGAAGGTTAGGATAAGGCGGAGGAAGAAGACTCCAAACCAGGCAGGTCTGGCTTTCTGTCTTGTCCTTGCCACTTGCTTTGTGACATTTTTCTCTGAATTTCAGTATCCACCTCTGTGGTGCTAGTGGTTTAGCCGCTCAGTTGTGTCCCACTCTTTGCAGTCCCATGGACTGTAACCCCCCAGACTCCTCTGTCCACAGAATTCTCCAGGCAAGAATACTGGAGTAGGTAGCCATTCCCTTCTCCAGGGGGATCTTCCTGACCCAGGGATTAAACCTGTGTCTCTTGCCTCTCCTGAATTGCAGGCACACTCTTTACCGTCTGAGCCACTCAGAGAAGCCAAATATGTTCATATAATATATGACATATATGATGCATGTGATATATATTCATTTCTATGGCCCCTGTTCCTTGAACCATTCAGTGATAGTCTTGGGGCCAGCAGCCTACTGTCTTCCAGGTGGTCTGAAGGAGGTGGGGTGATAAAGTGGGAGAATTTGGAAGATTTAATCAAGTTTCTGTTGCACTGGTTCATACTTCCCAAACCTCAGCAATTCCACAGCTTTGGGGACCCTCCAGGAACCTCTCTTTGTAGGTTGTCCTGAACTTGATGCTGATTCCTGTAAAAATAAAATGAAAGTGAAGTCACTCAGTTGTAACCGACTCTTTGTGACCCAATGGACTGTACCCCACCAGGCTTCTCCGTCCATGGGATTCTCCAGGCAAGAATACTGGAGTGGGTGACCATTTCCTTCTCCAGGGTATCTTCCCAACCCAGGGATCAAACCCAGGTCTCCCGCATTGGAGGCAGACGCTTTAACCTCTGAGCCACCATTAAACCACCTCTTCCAAGATGTCAGTGTTCAAAAGAGTCCATTGACATTCCCACCAACTCATCTATAAATGGTCTTGCTTATCTGGGGACTGGCAAGACCTCCAGGGCTGACTGTCATCTGGTATAGACATTCAATCCCCTGTGCCTGGGCATACCTAAACTGGTTATAGCCACTCAGTTCTTCCCAGATCTGCTGGTGCAATGGTTGGCAGCTCATAGAACTCTCAGGAGAAGGTTGGGACTTGGTCACCACTGATCACTGAAATTGGTGCCCAGGGCAGCACAAAGGCCTCCTCCTCCTCAACTTCTCAGATCCCAGCCACAGCCCTATTGTCTGTGCTATGCTCTTGTTGCCTGGTGTCTCTCAGTGGAATCTTCATGGTCCAAGATGATTGCTCGAGCTCCAGCCATCACATCTGTGCTCTACTTTCTTCCCAGGGCCCTCCCCAGTCAGAGTGGCCATTACTGAGTGCATGCCTTATTGATATGTGTGATGGTTTTAAACATGTCCACAGATTCTATGACACTCCTACATAGAAAAGTAGAGGTCTGTGTCCCCTTCTTCTATATCTGGGCCCCAGTCTTTGTAACTCATCTGTAACCAGTAAGATGCAATAGAAAAGAGGTGGCATAACTCAGATCAGAAAGGTCATGCAGTTTCCTGCTGGTATCTTAAGAGGTCTCATGCTGAGACTCACAGCATTGATGTACAAGACTACTGGACAGGAATCAGATGGCCCAATGCCAGCTGAATCCTGGTCTCTCTCTAGCCTATCAGGTGTGGGTTCTGGAGGCTAAATGCTAAGATTCATGTGCCACTTTCCACTCCCTGGCCATGTGTCCTCACACAGGCCACTGTACAATGGGAATACTAATACCCCCTACCTCATAGAATCAACATGAAAATTAAACTGGCTAATAAACATGACCGTTTGGGAACCTTGTCTCACCCAATGTAACTGTTTCTTTTTTTAATATCACTGATTATTTCCTGGATTGATTGTGGGTTTCCTCATTTGCGGTTCTCGCTCCACTACAATGTGCATATTCAAGGAGGGCACTACACATGCCATGCTCACTGCTGTCCCCGCTACCTGAAAGAGTAGCATACAGCAGAGTCTTGTATCAGCTTAGACTGGCTTTGACTGTGTGTTCACAAATGAACTCAAGATGATAGCTGTTTTAAAAGGCAGCAGTTTTTTTACCTCTGATGAAAACTGTCTGCAGGTGTGCAGCCTAGGGAAAGTCTTATAGTGCCCACTCCAGTGTTCTTGCCTGGAGAATCCCAGGGATGGTGGAGCCTGATGGGCTGCTGTCTATGGTGTTGCACAGAGTCGGACGTGACTGAAGTGACTTAGCAGCAGCAGCAGCATCAGAGGCTCAAATTCCTGCTACCTAGATTCTCCACTAGGCTTAGTGTGCCTACTTCATGGGACATGTTGGTTGCTTAAGCTCCAGCCATTACATCTCAATTCTGTATTAGGAACAAGAAAGCACAGACATGTGTACTACTACTTTTTAAAGAAACTTTTCAGCAACCCCACACAGTAACTCAGCTTACATCTCATTGGCCTAACCTTCCTGGGTGGTTACACCTAACTCCAAGGTGGCCTGCTAAATTTAATCCATTGGGAGGATGCCATTATTTCTAGTTAAAGTCAGGGTTCTAGAGGATAAACAGAAATATTAAGTAGAAATTAGCAAGGTTCAGTAAATCTCAGTCAGATGGGGATCTCTGCCCTTTCTGACTGTGCCCTGGGAAGTCCCACTGAACTGAAAGACCAGTTGAGGGTGTAATTTGTGCCAGATCTGCCTATACAAGACTGTGACCACTTCCTGACAGAGTGGGAGTCAGGAGGCAGGAGGCTGGTTCAGGAGTGATGGGTGGGCCAGGCAGAGGCAGCCCTTCTTCAGTCGCCGGCACCCTGATCCTTTCCATACCCCCATCACCGCAGAGCAGCTCCTGGGCCTTGAAGGGCTGACAGGCTAACAGCAAGGCTGCTGGATGGGTCAGCCAAAGACAGGGCTGACCATCCTTGTTTGCAACTGCTGGGCTTCATCTGCTTCATTACCAGTGGTTCTCACCATTCATCTCCACAGGATACAAAAGGTCACCTTGCACGTGGTCAGTGTGAGTGTCAGCAGTCCTCTGGGTAGGGGCAGAGATTCCCACTGACGAACAGGGAACCTCAGGCCCCAAAGGGCAGACACCCGATTCAGTCTCTTGGGTACCAAGAGGCCTGTTCTGACCTTCATTTCCATCCTGCCTGCCTCAAGGGAGCAGCAGTATCTGAGAAGGTTGGTCTATGGAGGATTCTGGAAGCAGATGCCAAGTCACAAGCTTCTACTTCTGAACAAAGAGAGCAGGGGAGCCAGCCAGATTTGAGAAAATCTAGGCCAGGTTGGCACATGCTGAGTGGACAGACTCGGGGCTTTTTCCTGGATTCAGCTCCTTAGCTGCTTTCTGTGCTTGCAGATGTCTTCTGCTCACCACGCTCCCAGCCTCCTGTGGTGATGCTGGAGCCCCACAGACCATGACCCCAGGCCTGGGGTGAATATTCAGGGTGCCTGGAGCAAAGGGTTTCTGAAGATCTCAGTCTCTTTAGTGCTCAGGAATAAAAGGGGCATATTTGGCTAATAGACACTTCCCCCCCCTCCCCTACTGCCACCATCAGCATCAACACTGATCCTTCAGAATCTGAGCTTGAGGTGGGGCACCTGTGAGGGACAGAACAGGGAGACCACCTGCTCGGAAAGATTGTTGACCCTTGGCTAAGCACAATGCTATACCTTGACACCTATCATCCTATTTCATCTTCTCCTGTATCCTATGAGATAGAGATTGTTGTTATTATTGCCATTTTACAGATGAAAAGACTGAGGCCTGTGAGCAGAAGATCCTTATCCTGATTTTGTCAGCAGGGCAAACATGCAGCCTGTTCATTTCATTTGGGCCTTTCTTGTCACTACAACTTATTATTTTTTAAAGGCTTTGTTGTTGTTCTTCAGTTGCCCAGTCATGTCTGACTCTTTGCAACCCCATGGACACCAGGCTTCTCTGTCCCTCACCATCTCCCAAAGTTTGCCCAAGTTCATGTCCATTGCATCAGTGATGCCATACAGCCATCTCATTCTCTGACGCTCTTTCCTCCTTCTGCCCTTGGTCTTTCCCAGCATCAGGGACTTTTGCAATGAGTTGGCTGTTAGCATCAGATGACCAAAATACTGAGCTTCCACTTCAATATCAGTCTTTCCAGTGAATAGTCAGGGTTGATCTCCCTTAAGATAGACTGGCTTGATCTCCTTGCTGTCCAAGGGACTTTCAGGAGTCTTCTCCAGCACCACGGTTCGAAAGCATCAATTATTTGGTGTTCTGCCTTCTTTAAAGTCCAGCTCTTACAACCATATGTGACCACTGGGAAGGCTGTAGCCTTGACCGTACGGAACTTTGTCGGTAATGTCTCTGCTTTTCAGACACCTAAACACTATCTATATTTGTCTAAGGCTTACCTTTGGCTTAAAAAGTACTTCTGTCCTGTGAGTATATCTGGCTGCTGCTGCTAAGTCACTTCAGTCGTGTCCGACTCTGTGCAACCCCATAGATGGCAGCCCAACAGACTCCTTGTCCCTGGGATTCTCCAGGTAAGAACACTGGAGTGGGTTGCCATTAACTTCTCCAATGCATGAAAGTGAAAAGTGAAAGTGAAGTTGCTCAGTCGTGTCCGACTCTTAGTGACCCCACGGACTGCAGCCTACCAGGCTCCTCTGTCCATGGGATTTTCCAGGCAAGAACACTGGAGTGGGTTGCCATTGCCTTCTTCAGGTATATCTGGATTTCCCTTCAATTCACAATTTTTCATTAGGACCAGGTGAAGAAAAGGCTGAAGTTGTTTGAGAGACAGCAGAATCCCCTATCGGTGTATTTCAGGAGGACGTATGATTCCCTAGAATTTAGCATCATCAAATCATGACACCTCCCATCCATTGAGGGCTACCTATTTAAGAAATTTGCTAAACATTTTACAATTATTGCATTTCATCCTCCAGTCCCTGCAGGTAGAAAACACTATGACTTTTCCAATCCTGTTACTGAGGGCACTTAGGCTTATTTAGCGGAGAAGGCAATGGCACCCCACTCCAGTACTTTTGCCTGGAAAATCCCATGGATGGAGGGGAGCCTGGTAAGCTGCAGTCCACGGGGTCGCTAAGAGTCGGACATGACTGAGCACCTTCACTTTCACTTTTCACTTTCAAGCATTGGAGAGGGAAATGGCAACCCACTCCAGTGTTCTTGCCTGGAGAATCCCAGGGACAGGGGAGCCTGGTGGGAGGCCGTCTATAGGGTCGCACAGGGTTGGACACGACTGAAGCAACTTAGCAGCAGCAGCAGGCTTATTTAAGTAATCTGCCCCAAATTGTATGCTTAATAAATGGCAGAACCAGCTCTAAAAGGTCAGTGCACCCATGGCCCATGAGCAAAAACACAACCAGCCTCCTATTTCTGTGTGGCCGTGAGCTAAGAATAGTTTTTACACTTTTAAGTGATTGAAAAACAAAGTCAAAAGAAGAAGATTTCACAACTCATAAAATGATATGAAATTCAAATTTCAGGGTCCATAAATAAAGTGTTAATGGAACCCAGCCATGCCCATTCATTTACATATTGTCTGCCGCAGTTTTTAAGTTGTTGCAATGGAGGGAGGCCGTATGGCTTCCAAAGCCTAAAATATTTACTACCTGGCCCTTTTCAGGACAAGTTTGCCTATCCCTGCTCTAAAGCACAGGATCTTAACCTTTGTTCTAAGTTTCCAAGAAAACTGCAAGGCGGGTGTCAGACCCTGAGTGCCTAGGTTTCTAGACCCTCCTACCCCTCGGAAGGAGGGCAGACAAGTCATCTAAATCACCAAACCTCTCTGGAGCTTAATTGCAAAATACACATCATCATCACGCCTGGTCCTGCTCCCGGGACTGACAGAAGATAAAAACAAGATAATGTATGTGAAAGTATTTTGTAATCTGGAAAGCACTCTATAGAAAAGGGAAGGATTACTGCATTATTTGACTCAGAGGAAGGAGGTTGGTATGGAGGAAAATAAGCCAGTTTGGGGGAAGGGGAGTTCTGCTTGGCTTTTGCATGAGTTATTGATAAACAGACCAAATTTGCTAGAAATGGCCTTTGGCATAAACCCTGTGGCCCTCGTTCATCAGGCAGTTCCTTTGGCCCTGCAGAAAAGAATCATCCATCAAGCATTTCTATCTGGGGCCAGTGCTTTTGCCCCAGAAAACTGGGCTACTTGGTCTTCCCAGATTCAGCCACTTCCCAAGGAGTGGGTTACCCGCCCCGCCAGGGAATCTCAAGGCACTCCTAAATCTTTCCTGTTCCCCACATACACCCAGTTCTTTCTGCTCACTGATTTGCAAAAGATCTCAGAGATTCGTTTCTATCTTTAATCCAAACTCAACATTTGTTTAAATATTTATTTCTGGAATAGACTACCATTAAACTTTCTTGGTTATTTCTATAGTGTGAACAAGTTATTTGATCATTGGACCAATGGATATTTACTAAGGTTCTCCAACATGCAGAGAGAGGAACATCCGGTAAGTAGACTGATGACCCCCTGGAAAGAGGCCATTTGAAGGACCAGCAGAGAATGCCAGGAGAGTGAACTTGAAGTTGGTGCCATCACCACTGTACTGAACCAAGCCCACTTTTCAAGGTGTCTAAGAGAGAGAAAGGAGGAAAGGAAGGTACAGTGAGAGTTCCAGAGGTATGGAATTGCTTTGTGATAGAGAAGGGCAAGGGTGTGAGGCATGTCTTGAGTGGGAAGGGATATTTGGAGCCTGATAATTCCAGGGCAGGGCCCACTGGTGCAATGAACCCCTAATCACCAGGAATCTGTTGTCCTGGGGGCTCTCAAAACAAAAGCTGATCTGGAATCTGACAGCAGCCCTGCTCGCCTATACCCCTACCCTTCCAAGAGTCGTTGCTGGCACTGTGGATGCATGATGCTCAGTCGATCTTTTAAAAGTAAGAGGCAAACAAAACTGTGTGCGGAATTGGATGTTTATTTCCACCATCTGCGTGGCAATACAAGTTCAAGTTATAATGGCATCCGCACTCTATCAGTATTAGGGGAACCATTTAAACATCCACAGCCATTTACTGATTATAAACACACACTAAAAAAAAAGGCAAGTGGCATGTGGCCCCGCACCTGCTGCCTTTGTGTGTGTCAGTCAATTTCATGCCTAGGAAGCACTGGGCTCCATGGGGATGGCTATATAAGCAGTTTGGTTGGTTGTGGGTTTGCTTTTTTCTATTTTTTCCTGGGAAACAGCATAAACCAAGTTGGCCCAAAATGCATTTATTGCAAATAGATGGGAATAAATGGAAAATAGACAATGATCATAAATGCAAACAAAAATACTGAATTTCCTAATGGTAAAAGGCCCATTTGCTTATAATTAGTAGGTTAAAACTAATGAGTATTTTTACTGGCTTTCAAGAAAAGTTAGCAGAGGTCACTGTGTAAAACAAAAAGGCTTCTATGTCCCACCTGCCTCCACCCTCACCCCAGAAGGTTTGAGTCACCAGGTGATGGCAAATACGGCGTAAAGTGAACGTGGTGAGAGTGGGCATGGGGAATTGAAGGCACAAAAGAAACTGATGTGTTTTACAGGGGAACTAAAGGAAGTTTACCCAAAGGCTGTCAAATGTTTTCTGGATCAACTTTTCATCTTATGAAGGGGTTTTAGCTCCTTCAGACCTGTCCATGCCCTGTCATAGCTGGTAGGGCTCCTGCCCCAGTCCTGACCCCAATTAGCTGTGTGACTTTCGGCAGTCAGTCCTGCTCAGAACCTGTTTTCTTACTGGGGACTTAAAGGGGTGTTTCATTTCCAGGTTAACTTCTCCAAGGAGAGGTTTTGCTTCTCTTTTGTTCTGTTCTGTTGAGTTTTTGGATTTGGGGTGGTTTTTTTTTTTTGGCAGCTTTCTAACTGAAAGTACTTTCTGCCTTTATGGTGCATAAGACCAATTTACTGCCTGTGAGCAAATCTTCTGGAGGCGAGAGTGTGGAAAATCACTCTCTCAGCTTTCTATCTGGTCAAAAGCTCCAAGTGTTTTCTAAAAGTTTCCGTCTCTCTAAAGTGGTCCGCGACATCCATCAGACATTCTTCCCACTGAGCATCACACTCAGCTCTTCTGATTTATCCCTGAGGGGGTCCCTGTCTGTATCCCTTCTCTGAAAACTGATTTTGAGATGGCACTCACCCTTCCACTGCTCATTAAACCTGGCTGGCTGGAGCCCCAAACAATGGTTCAATTAGCCTTCAATGCATTTATTTAGAATACGGGTTCCCTCTATGTATCTGAAGCAATTACCCCCATTGCCTTAATCTAATTTGAGGTTCTAATTCACAGACTTATGTTAAAGAAGTTGGCATTGAAATTGGATTGTTATACATGACTATGGACTGAAGTCCATTTCTTATGATAATCAGTGAAAACTTGGAACAGGTGAAATGTGAATTTCTCCAGCATCCTGGAAGATATTTAGGAGCCCATTTGGAGTACGAACATCCTTCATAAATCCAGTATTACTAATCCATGGGAAAGTTGTTAGAAAAATACCATCTCAAGCCTTGTGAATCTCTTTTCTCTGCACTTGTCTAATTTTCTCTGGTTACTCAAGCCATCTGTTTCTCACCTCTTCTCCTTTCTCCACTAAAATCTACCCTTAGGGGATCTTATTTGGATTATGACTCAAATGTAAAAAAAGGAAAGTAATTAGATAAATGAACAATGATAGCATATTTGATGATATCAAGATAATTGGGGTTGATAATAGTGACTTTAAAAAGAATGAGTCCTTTAGTTGTTCAGTTACTCAGTCTTGTCTGACTCTTTACTAACCCGATGAACTGCAGCAAACTAGGCTTCCTGTCCTTCATTATCTCCTGGAGTTTGCTTAAACTCATGTCCATTGAGTCAATGATGCCATCCAACCATCTCATCCTCTGTTGCCCCCTTCTCCTTCTAGGAGAAAGGAGATTCTTCAGTTAGGAAATTCATATTGAAATGTGAGCTACACATTAAAATGCTTATCTGCTTTAAAGTAAGAGGGTGGTGCAGGTGAAACAAAATAGGGCTTGATAAATGTCAAAGATGGACCTCATTATATGGTTCTCTCCAATACGTTTGAAATTTTTCATAATAAAAACATTTTTTGAATAAACCACTTTCAGGGAAACATCTGATAAACTCATCCAAACTAAGATGTTGCTGCTAAGGGTAAATAGTAGTTATCTATTTCCTGATGTAGCTATTAATACATTTTAACAGGATTTTAAAAAAAGACTTAAGACAAATAAATAAATACAACAGTAGCAAACAAGGTGGGAGCAAAGGAGAGCGGAGGGAGGGAGGGGCCCATGAGGAAAACGGCCACTCGAACAGGAGCTTTGAATACAGTTCATCTTAACTTTCATTTTTTCATCTGATCTAATAGGATTTAATCAAGATCAGGCCTCTAAACCCAGCTGCATTTTTAAAAATTGAAGTATAGTTGATTTACAATGTTGTGTTAGTTTCAGTGATTCAGATGTGTGTGTATATATATATATTAAGATTATTTTTCCTATACTCAAAATATTGAGTATAGTTTCCTGTGCCATACAGTAGGTCTTTGTTTGTTTCTGTAGTAGTGTATTTATGTTAATCTCAAACTCCTAATTTATCTCCATCCCTTTCTCCTTTGATAACTATTAGGTTTGCTTTCTATGTCTAACACAGCTACATTTTAAAAGATTGTTTCTGGTGCTACTTTGTTGAAATCTCTTTTTGTTGTTAACTGCCATGTAATAAAAGCTACTATCAAAGCACTTGCTGTTTATCAGACTCCTTGTTAGGTACTTCACATGCATGATTACATTTTATCTTTATTCCAACCTTCTTAGATATCATTACTGCAATTTTACAGACGAGTCACAAGTAACTTGTGCAATGTCACTCAGACACGTAGAAATCTGGCCTCTTAATTATATCATGGTCACCACGGTACCTCGGTCACAACAGAACTCTTCCTAAAGGTTCAGGGGATGATTTCCTCTTCTCACAGTGTACGGACCACTTGTCAGAGGTATGCTAAACCACTGTCTTGCCCCATGTTTAAAACAGTAATTAGTACTTTAAATTACAAAAGAGCTAACTGAGGTTTGGAGCTAACTTTGAAGGAGCAAACAATGAAGAGGGCACGGGTTCAATCCCTGGTCAGGGAACTAAGATAGCACGTGCCTCAAGGAGCAGCCAGGAAAAATAAAAAGAAATGAATATCAGGGAGGTTGTCAGCAAAGCACATTGCTATAGCCAGGTAATAAAGTCTTTTCTTGATGGGGAGACTGGAGCAGGACCTCTTTGGATCTGCCATAACCAAATAGGATTTTTGGAGCTCTGTCCTACAAGCAATAGAAAACCACTGAATAGACTCAATTAGACATGATAGGATTTTTTCATACATAGTTAAAATATAATTAATAATGCCTACTGAATCATTCATACAACAAATACACGTCTCATGTGCCAGGTGCCATTTAGGTACTTGGGTATATGTAAAGGGACAAAGATTCTGCCCTGAAGTAGCTTATGTTCCAGCCAGAGGGATGGAGATAAATGATTGAACATAATAAACAGTTAAATTACATAATACATTGTATCTTTGCTCTTCAGTGTGGTCCCTAGGCCAGTGTCTGTTATTGTCTGTGGGTTGGCTAGAAAGCCCAGCCTCACCCCAGATATACCGAATTCAAATTTGCATTTTAACAAGAAGCCCACTTTTAAGCACAAAAAAATTGAGGCTCCACTTTCAATTTTAAGAAAAATTTTAAGCAATGTTAAAGTGGGAGAGATAGCTACCAGTATTAAGAGTAGTCATCTAGGTAGACCTCATCAGGAAGGGAAAGTTTGATTAAAAACACGAAAGAGGTGAGTTAGCCAAGCATCTGGGTTGAGCTGTTCCCAGGCAGAGGAAGTAGCTGGAACCAAGGCTCTGAGGCAAAGTGTGCCTAGTGTTTGAGGAACAGCAAGATAGCCAGTTTGGCTGGAAGGGGCAAGGGTGGAGTAGAAAGGAGAGATAAAGGAAGTCAGAGAGATAAAGGGGATGGGAGTAGGATGGGCAGATGCTGTCGGGCCTTTGGGGGCACAACAAGAACTATGACTTACACGGAGTGATATAAGGAGCCACTACAAGAGTTTGAGCAGACCAAGTGACTATACATCTTAAAAGGATCACCCTGGTTGTTGTATTGAGAATAAGACTATAATGGGGCATGGTGAGAAAGCAGGGAGACTTTTAGGGGTGGGAGGGGAATACTGAAATAATTCAGACAAGAAACACTGATAGCTGAGACCTGGCCAATAACAGAGGAGGTGGTAAGCAGCAGTTTGATCCTAGATAACTTTTAAGGTAGATCCAACAAAGTTTCTTGATGAATTAGATATAGAATGTGGGGAAAAAAGGGAAAGAGGAGAATTCAAAGGTGTGGAGTTCAAGAAAGAGGTCTGCTTGAGAACCATATTTGGTCATTCTACTACAAAGTTATATAAGAATAGGGCTAAATAAAGCGAACTGCTGTGCTGGTAGGTCTGCTGACTATACCAAAAACTTTGGTCAGATAATACAATAGATGTGGACATCATAGTAAATGAACTTTCTCTGTACAGTTTTGCTGGGTTGTGATCTGAAATTTCAAGTACATAAAATTATTAATGCATATGTAAATGTTTCTTTAAAAAAAAACTTAGATACAAACACAAAACAGAAATTCACAAAAATCAAAATGGAAAAATTCTGGAAAAAGAAAAAGATAAAGTCATCAAAAATCAACTAATACTTTGTAATTTCCACTGGAAATGAACAAAATTTCATTGATGACTTTCTCTCAAAATAATTCTACTAGGAATTCCCTGGTGGGTTCCTATGTTTAGGACTTGGTGCTTTCACTGCCATGGCCAAGGTTCCTTTGATTAGGGAACTAAGATCCCATAAGCCACATGGTGTGGCTGAAAAACAAAAAAATCCACCTATAATAAGCTAAGAAATAGATTTTTATTTAATTTTTAAAATTTAATTTAAATCTAGTAAAAATTGGTACATTATAGCTTTATGCAGACCATCATAGCAGTTATTAACAGCAAGTGCTAGTTTCAAGTATTGAGTTAATCACTTTATATCTCATTTAAATCCTCAATCCTAAAGGATTGTACCCACTTAACATAGGATGAGACTGAGATTCAGAGAGGTTAAATATGAATTCACATGGGTTACCAGTGAAAAGTACCAGAGCAAAGATTTAATTAAAAATCAAATGAGAACCTGCAAAAATCAAACAGTACAATTTAAAAATGAAGTCTGCTGAAGAAGGAAGTATTACCATTTTATATTTAATTAACATGTTTCTTTTTAAATACTTCTAAGCCTCCAACCTTCTACAGTCAACAGAGCTTTGCAAAATAGGTGCTGGAAGATTCTTTTCTCCTTCCTCTTAAAAAAAAAAAATCTAGCCTTCACCCCCATGACTCATGAGTCTCATTACAAGTATGACTTTCCTTGCTGATTTCTGGGCAAGTTAATACTGATGACTAAATGAAAATATGTCCAAGTAATTTAATGTTAGTTATCTGTACTTTCAGATTTTATCTGCAGCAATGATTAGGTAAAATAATGTAATGCACTGGCATGATTTATTAAAAATTTATTGCATAATAAATTATACAATTCAGTCTTATTTTTAAATAGTCTACACCAAAAATATTTTTGGAAATATCTTTCTCTTTTAGTAAAACATGTAAGTTAGCAGGCCGACACCAGCTTCAATTCTAACAGCTAAAATCCCTCACAACTATACATTTAAACATAGCCTTTCTTCACAGTTCTTTAAAAGTTCAAGTTGACACCAATATCACTTGATAAAAACAAGACCATATAAATAGTTTCATATTTTGCTTAAGGCCTTAGATTGAACTTTAAAATATTAGGTGGACAATTACAAAGACATAGTCATTAGCCTTGAATTCATCATCTGACATGTGTACACACTATAATGACCAAGAAGAGCATGAAAGCAGAAAGGCAGGCACGGAAGAACACAGCAGGGGAGTCTTAGACTGTATGCTGAGTGGCCTCAAGAGACCAGTAATCAACACAATGTGACAGGCAAGAAAAGACTATTTACAGGAACTTAAAAAGGATGTTCACAGCACATTCAGTTGTTTTATCAAATTATTCAGAGGGTATCAAACCTCTGAAATAATTAAACTTCTTCATACATAAACTTAGTTTCAAAACGAGATTGGCCTCATGAATGCAAAAAACAAAACCATTTAAGGGCTTGGCAGAAATGAGTACATTTCAGACAGTGGGAAAAGAAAACCCAAATTTTATAGGCACCAAATGTGTATGTATTCAAAAAGTTTCCCTGAATGAGACTCATCAGGGTTTGCCATACCTGTCAGTTGTTGGACTTTTCCCTCTATGAAAGAAGACAAGAATGTAACTTAGGATGAGCTATTAATTCAATATTAAAGTAACATCACTGGTTGAACAAATCATCTCTGTTTAATTTTACTAAGACCTAACATAGCCGTCTAGTCTAAAACCAAAAGCATACCCTATAGCTTAGACCTCATGACAGTACTTATTACAGTGGTTAAAGAAACAGAAGCACAACAGGGCAAGGGCACAATTGTGCTAGGGCAAAATATCAGGGAAAAAAACTCAATTTATATTTAAAGTTATCATTCTGTATATCAAGTGCCCACTGACTGAACATAACTGTATTCAGTAATTCAGATTTGATCAACACATCAACTAATGCAAAAAGCTAAATAAAAAGATTCATAGTTGAACACAGAGTTCCTAAGGCTAGTATCACATATCATTCCCTGATAGAGGGAGAATTTGTCAGCAGAGAACTTAAAGAGCCAAATTGAGAATTGGATTGAAAATACCCTTTCCTGCTCTGTGTATAATAAGTAGCACATTGGGTGTAGTGACCTAAAGAATATTTCATGTTATTCAATTTCTTTTCTGGACAGACTACCACACAGCCCAATGACTTTAAAAACCAAACTCCAAAATTCTACCTGATAGTCTTAATAAGGGCAGTTGGACCACAAAGATAGAAGAGGTCATCTTAGCCACTGATTGGAAAAGATATCATCGGTTGGCCCTTTGCCCCAGTGAGACGATAACTAAAGCCAATTATGAGGCTTACCAATCATTACTAGGAGATTAAAATAAATAACTTGTATGTACACGGAAAGGAGAGACAGCAAGTCAAAGGACACTGGAGTGGGAACAAAGGAAAGCCTAAATGTGCAGAACCTATAATACTCTTCAAAAATCCTTGACTTCTACAACCTCAAGGTCAAATTGAAACTAGCAGGGATAGAGTTGGAATTCTAAAACCTCTGAAAAGAAAGAAAGGGCTAATAGTAAAGGCTGCAGCTGATTTTATGCACCAGGAATGAAATGTTATAACATATCTACCATTCACATGTGGGTTCGTGTAATTTATCTTCAATTAGAATTATTATCTATTCAGCAGCTGTAGCCCAAGAACTGCTGATACACCACAGATGAGAAAACATTTGCGGGTCTCTTGACTCTGGCCTTTCTTAAGTTAAATGATGATCACATAAAATAGATCACTCGTTCTATAAAACAATCTTGGCTCATGTGGACAGTACACTGCATCTACATCCACAAAGTCACTTCATTTCCTTTACAGACCCTGGAGAGGGTCTATAGCAACTCTTCCTCTTAACTAGTTCTTCGATTCAGTCCCAAATTCACGTTAAAAACATTATACAACTTTTTAATCCAGGATTTACCTTTGAAAGAAGTATTTAAAGAACCCAGACACTTCAAATATCTTAAGCCCAGACAGACAAAAATTTCAAAGCAACCCTTTATGATAGTTGTAATCAAGTACTTATCTCAACAGTGGACTTCCAAAGTTGGCAATAAAATATTCTAACTTCTCAGTGGGAGTGGTAGCAATCTAGGCTCATGTTTAACACAGTTTACAGTACCAAACCAATGGAGAAAAACACAATCCAGAAAGAAAAGTGGCATTCTCTACTGTAGTGTTTTCAAAAATACATTCAATGTGACGTCAGTAAGTTATTTAATTTAAAAACAGGTTCCATCTTTAGACAAGGATATATTCAAACTCAAATAGAAGGGATTCTTAGAGCCTTTAATATGCCAATAGGCAGGTTTCCAAAGTTCCCAACTTGCTCATGGAACCTTTCATACCCTTGAGCATCTCTTAGGAATAAATGCTCCACAGAGCAAGTCTTAAGAAACATAGTTTTGAAACTTTGGTGCATTCAGGAGCTTCACTAATTCCTTAGGCTATCAGTCGTAAAATTAACACCAAAAATAACAGTTATAGCCAGTAAGTCTAGGATTTCAGATTCAGAGAGGAAGCATATGGGCAATGGGTAGGGAATACACCTGTCCATCATACTCCATCATTTTCACCTCCCCAGCAAAAATATGTTCAGAATCCCCATGTTAACCACTCTTGATGATGGCTGTACAAAACACCTGACAAGCTAACCAAGACTTCTTGAGGCAAAAACATTGAAATAAATTCTTCACTTTCCCAGATGGAAAAATGTACACATGTTGTATTAACAATTTATAATTATATACTCAGAAGAGGTAACCTCAGTTATCAGTTAAGAATCTGCATACTGTGTAGTTCATTAACATTTACAGAGCTACTTTATATTAACTTAATAGTTAAGTAAAGTTGCAATGGAAAACTTCTGTTTACTTAGCAGTTCTCTTACTTTGGTGGTGGTTTAGTTGCTAAGTCATGTCCAACTCTTGCAACCCTATGGACTATAGCCTGCCAGGCTCCTCTGTCTATGGGATTCTCCAGGCAAGAATATTGGAGTGAGTTGCCGTTTCTTTCTCCAAGGGATCTTTCCCATCCAGGAATCGAATCCATGTCTGCTGCATTGCAGGCAGATTCTTTATCGACTGAGCTATGAGAGAATTTAGAGCAGTGTTTCTCAACCATAGCTCTAGTGAGATTTGGGGCTAGATAAATCTTTGTTTTGGGAAGTTGTCTTGCCCATTGTAGGATGCTGAACAGCATGCCTGGCCTCCACTAACTGGATATCAATAGTATTCTGCTAGTTTTGACAATCAAAAAGATCCCCAGATGTTTCTTAGATATAAGCAAATCATCCTGAAGTTGAGATCCATTTCTATTGAGAGAAAATTAAAGCTTACACCTTGACTCTGCTTTCCTGGGAAATATCCATTTTACAGGCATACCATGACTTACACACATCAACAAACATCTAGTAAATAGTAGCATTAGTGATCTTTCTAAATTCTGTGTGGTCAGAAACTAAGTAATTTGTGAATGACAGAGAATGGTCAGAGGAACACAGTCTACACATTACAAAGAGAATCAGAGGTCATGTGTAATTCTACTATCAACATATTAGTAAGAATTATCTGAATCATAATCCTTAATTGGCAAAGGTTTAACAACTAGAAAAATGTTAACTGTATATTATGACCTGTTGAGGATGGTAATGATTGAAGCAGTCTAAAAACAACAAATGAAACAGTCATCAATGGCTAGCTCAGACCGTATTCCTTGACCAAATATTCTCCATGAAATTCTCAATTCAAAAATCTTACGTTTTGTCTTTAAAGTGTTAGCTTGTACTGTAGCCTCCTCACTTCTTTCAAATTATCAAAAAGAAACCCTTCACATGTCATCAAGAAGAATCCTGGCATGTGTCAAGACACACATTATCTAGTTTCAAGGCCATTTCTTCTATATCCACATCTTCAGTTTTGTCATTATTGTCAACTCCAGGTACATCACTCTCTTTATTTTGTTCCTTTCTGACTGTCTTTAAACACTTGTCAAGTCTCTTTATGAACAAGTCCACATCCTGTGTCTTCATTCCAATGGCTGATGCAGCATTGAGGTAAGCACAAGGGTAATTATTTGTATGTGACATAAAGCCTCTGAAAGTGTAGCCACTCACAGTCTGCACAGACCCAAGAGGAACAACCCTGAAAGGTAAAAGATTTACCAATTTAATATGTCTGGTGATGTTAACAGAGTATCACTCATAAACAAAAGAAAGCTGTGTTACTAAGCCTTACACCCACTTACTAAGAAGTTTAAAAACAGCCATAGATCGTAGCCTATGAAAATAGACTGTCAGCCTTAAAATAAAATTATACGATACAATGCACTTCACACAGAAAGGTACTATCTGATGCTTACCATTAACTTATCTTCTATTAAAGAGCTACAAGCTCTAGAAATCAAAAACACCTTCACATCTTCAAAAAGTAGAAAGAAAATTATTTCCATTTTTGTACCAAATATGGAAATCTGACACTTCACATATATGCACTTCAATGGAATATTTAAGTTTGTAAATCAAACCACTTTGATTAACTGCCATGTATCGCCTCAAGTAATCAATAGACTAAAATTACACCTATCTGATCATATTATGCATGGAAGGTTTTAAAGCAAGGCTCCAGAAGAAATCACCTAATTGCTTACAGTGGATTGATGGTCAGCAACTAGCAATATTCAGCAATGGCACATG
Source organism: Nanger dama (assembly GCA_917880005.1). Classification (NCBI taxonomy): domain Eukaryota; kingdom Metazoa; phylum Chordata; class Mammalia; order Artiodactyla; family Bovidae; genus Nanger; species Nanger dama. The sequence goes on along the minus strand of CAKJTW010000001.1, from coordinate 61,917,863 downwards.
CATTTTTAAAGCTTGATTTCACTAGCATACTTGATATAAGCAGATTTCTAATGGTACTTTTTTTTTAAAAGCAGCCGATTAAGATCAACCTAAACATAAAGACAAATAGTGGCAACACTAAAAAGCAAGGCCAAGAAAACCATTTTATAAGTGTCAAAACTATGCTGCATACAGATAGAGCTCATCAAGTTAAAAAGGTAAAGTAATCTAAGATTTTTTCCTTTTAAAAAGTTGTTCTTTGATGTGAAATCTCTGACCTCTGGTAGTCAGAGAGAAATTCTTTAGTAGAAGCATGTAAAGAAGAGTACTTAGAGCAAGCTACTTCAAGTCATCTTTCTCTGACCTCATCAAATATAAAATGAAATTCATCTTAAGCTATAAAAGCAAAAAGACATTTTTCAAAGGCAAGACAAGAATTGCATAGCTGTTTTCTGTTTAGGAAGTGGACTTTTCCTTAAAAACATTTTCACTTAAACTTAAGAATAAAGCTAACTTATTTCTAACACCATAATGTGAAGATTATCTAACAAAGGAAAATAAAAATACAAAAATTTGTACAGAGGGTAATGAACTTTGTTTTTGTGTATCTGTTAAACAAGATTCATATCCCTTTGTGACTACTTCACACGCTATAGCTGGATGCATGACAGCCTCACAGATTCTCTACCTCATCACTATTTTCCTCCATGATGAATCCTCAGGTATAGCTCACCATATACTTGAGGGACTTATTGGTAAGGAAACATACTTCATTAACTTTATAACACAAAATAAAACCAATCCCCTTTTGAACATACTTACCTGGCTCCAGAAACCTGTCTTGTAAAAAGCATGGAGCCAAGCTGAGTGACAGCTTTGCTACAGTGTTTATCTAGGGTTTTAAGTGTCACAGCTGAAAGAGAAAACAGTATTCCAGTGAGCCTTGGTTCACCAGCACAAAACCACTCAAGAAACAAATAATCATGAAGACGCCACTTTTTTTATTGTGTTAATAAACATAAAGCATAAAATTTACCATCTTACCCAATTTTTAAGTATATACTTCAGTGGTATTTAATACCTCAAACACTGTTATACAACCATCACACCATTCATCTTCGTAACTCTTTTCTCTTAAAAACTGACACTCCACACCTATTATACTGTAATTCTCCACTCTCCCCGACCCTAGCAACCGGCATTACACTTTCTATCGTGATTTTGAGTACTCTAAGTGCCGCATACAGGTGGAATCATATGGCATTTATCTTTTGCAACTGGCTTATTTCATGGGAATAGCACTTTTTATTCATTGTCTCATGGCACCATTTCACGTTAATGCACTTAATAAATTATAGTAAGGATTTTCTTGCATATCAAAGAAAAATATTTTAAAACAAGCTAACATACTCAGACAAGAATTTCCATACAACCCTTCCAAAGAGTGAATATTCCAATTAAATTCATGTAACAATGACATGAATCGTATGACTTACCATACTAGATACTTTACAATTATTATCTCAACCACTTTAAACTTTGTATGTGAAGGATCATTATCTCTACTTATAGACAAGGAAAACAAAGTTAGAGGCTACTACATGGCAGAACTGAAATTCAGATCATACCATATCACCTTCTATAACATCTACCTAGATTTTAAACCAACAGAGAGGACTGACTGGGGTGATTTATGATCTATCAGTGGCCAAATGGTTTTCCAAGGAAGTTCATTCCTAGAAAAGGCTTCAACTACAAGTTATTAATTTCCTTACTTTCCTCAGATATACATAAACATGAACCATATTATACTATATATGTTCACAAATTGAAAGAGGTAATGATGAAGCTTAAATGTTAAATACATAAAAGTCAACATTCATATTACCCTGTTTAGTATTAGTAGCTCCTGTACTACAATGACAATATTAAATTTAAATTATCATAAACACTGATATTTCTAACATAGGCATACCAAGGAAAACTAACAATAATAGCATTAAAAATTATAAGAGTAACTTTAATATCCAATGTTATCGTGTTTTTTAAACTGGTAGAAATTTTTAAATAGTTATATAGATTCTTTACTATTGACCAAATTATTCTGTTAAGAAGCAAGAGGTCAAAGTATTTTCTCCACATATTCATTGTAACATAATACAGATTTGAATTCTTTCAGCACATAGGTTTTACCTTTGAAATACAAAAGTATTTAAAAGGCTAAATTTTTTAAATTTACAAATTTGTACTGTAATGAAATTAGAAACATCACTGTAACAAGGAAGAATTCATACTCTTTTGAGAAATACCAGCTTCCCACTGGAAATGGTTCAGAAGTACTAATGTTTTAAAAAAGAAAAAAAAATTACCTAAAGATATGGGATTGTGAGGTGTATGCAACAGTCTTTCATTGTAGGCTTCTGACAGCTTCTTTAGTTGGTTGGACAAATAGGAAAACATTTCCTACAACAACAAAATGTTACATTTACAGAAAACCAAATAAACACTCACTGCAACTTGCCAGACTGAGTAAAACAAATCTGACTGGTGTATAGTCTATGCTGTAAATTAACTCATCCATGTGCCCTAGGAACAATTCTTTCCTTTGCCACAATATAGTAAGATTCAGAGCTACCAGAATGATCTGAAACCACAGGATTTGAAGGTAAAGAACCAGAACATTTCCTGCTCAGGTGCTATCACGTATCTATCAGAAATCCATCCTCTTTTCAGAACCTCCAGGGCTACCACTCTAGTCCAAGCAGCCATCAACCTCTCCCTGGATCACAGCCAATAGATTCTGAATGACTTCTCTGCCTACTTCCCCAACTTTCTACAATCTGTTCTTCAGACTGAGGCCAGAGTGGTCTTTCAAAAATATAAATCAGATCATGTTCCTCCCAACTTTCTCCTGTAAGTATTTAAAACACACACACACACACACACACACTCAAAAATATAAATCAGATCATGTTCCTCCCAACTTTCTCCTGTAAGTATTTAAAACACACACACACACACACACACACACACACACACACACACACACACACACACACACACACACACACACTCTTCATCTATAAGGCCCTGAATGATCCAGCCAAGCCAAAATGCCCAACTCAGCAACAACCATTCCCTCCACTTACTACGTGCCAGCCACATCAGCCTCCTTTTCTGATCCCTGGACACGTCATAACCTTTATGCCTGCTCCTCCAGGACTGGGAAGGCTCTTCTCCCAGATCATTCCATGAGTGGTCCCTTTTGTCACAATCTAAGGAGACCTTCCTTCATCTCTTCCCTATTAAAGTAACTGTCGACCCTGCCTGCCTCCAACTCCTAATCTTCCTCCAACACCACTGTCTATTTTGGTTCCTTCACTATACTTACATAGTCTGAAGTTATCTCTTCTATGTGCTCAAATCAATATTGCCTATGACTACCCACTAGAATGGAAAAACTCCTTGAAAGCTGGGACTCCTTACCTTCTTCATCACTGTTTTCCCAACATCAAGAAAAATATGCCAAGATTTTAGTATATAAGTGAATTGGGAAGAGAAAGTTTAAAAATTAATTTCCTTTAAATACTATAAACTTAAAATTAATAATTTCCTTTTAACTCAATTACAAAAATATAGCAGCTAACAACTAAAAACTGTACTCTTGATCCTACTCTGAAAAGTATATTTAGTAGTAAAAAATAAAAATACATATTATCTTATAAGTACAAAATTTCAGGTGCACAGGCACATTTGAGAATTTAATGAAGCTACAAATAAATATTAAGTCGGCAACTGTTTGACCTAAAATTGTTTTTTCTTCTCCTAGTAAGGACTTTAAAAAGTGTTGAAATGAATATCTGCCCCAGTAAGTCTGCAGCTGAACAAACCCATTTGCAATGACCTCCTCCAGCCATAGTCAAGGCATACAAATTCTAATGATGTACCAAAGAGCCAAGGGCCAACAGAGTACCTAAGTGGAGACAGGAGGAAATCAGACTTGAACTTCAAAGACCACATAAGCGGCTTCAGTTTTCTCTAAGGTAAGGATTGGTGAGTCTGAGCCCACACTGGGACCCAGAGTAGCTTTTTCATGTCTAAAGCACATAGTAGATGACTAACTCCGTCTTTTGTTAGGTAAGGATTAAAAGAAGAGGAAAATTCCTACCAGGTTTATGAATTATGAATGAGTCTCCTTAAGACCACAAGCATTTTTATCCTTGTCAACACAGTATATTTTATATTCTGACCTAAAAAAACTTTAATAGTCATTCTTAAATTTTTAGGATCTTTTAATATCAATTCTCAGCATGCCAGAATTATGAAATCTTAGATCACTAAAATATACTGATTCTTTTATATTAAAAAAATTAACACCCACATTTGTCATACCAAATGAAGTTATAAGTAAACATATTGTTATATTTAATAAGTTTTTCTCTTCTATCATTAAAAAAAAGTATACAGAAATACTTTAGGAGACATATGTTATCACCATTTGCAGTAACAGAAAAGAGAGTAGGCATCTTTTCTTAGACATATAAAGATTTCCTGGCCCTTCCGTCTTAAACTAATATTCTGATGTTCACTTCACTAGGTGAAATTATAAGAAAATCAAATGAAATTTAAAAATCAAGAGTTTTTCCTACAACTGGAATAATTCATAATCTTTTAGTACCATGCCAGTGTTAATGAAGAGCAAAATTCCTGGGTTTCATTTATGTATTTCCCTCTACTATAAAGTAACTAGGTTACTAACATAATGCCCAGTGTTGGGAATTCCCCTGGAGGTCCAGTGGTTAGGACTTAGGGCTTTCACTGCCAATGGTCTGGGTTCAAACACTGGCTGGGGAACTAAGATCCCACAGGCCAAAAACATTAAAAATAAAAATTTAAAAATGTTCAGTGTTGTTTACAAAAAGAAAAAGAGTCATATATTTTAATTTAGATGTTAACTGCTGATTCTTCATAATATTATACATTAAAGTCTTAATGGGCATCTAGTTCTTCTCTTACTCTCAAATTCGTTAACCTCTCATTAACAGAAACAAATCTGAGAGTCAGGAAATGCCTTTTATACACTCTCACATTCTCCCCCGTAACACTAATAACAAAAACTTATTTTAATTGGGAGGGCCAAATTTTACATATTATTCTCTCTAGTATGACTGCCACAGTAACCACCAGTGTGGTCACACTTGTAGAATAAAAGGTACCTGAAAAGAGCAGTTAGTTTCTCCTTAATTTGTACTTAGCTATTTCTTTAAAAAGAGAGGAAATGGTTCCTTAATAACACCCTTAGAGGGTGCTTTTAAATTCACTAATGCATACATGGCTATTAAAAACAGATTTTTCCAGTGTTCAATTTCTAATATCTTAACAAATTAATTCTAACCAGTTCTATCAATCACTTGCTAATACCACTGGAATGGTAGCTAATATTAGAATAAAAATCTTCAGATTATAAGTGTAATGCTAAAGTAACTAAATTACATATTAATAGTATGGGAGTAATCAAACAAAAAGGAATATATTTGTGAGTCAAGTTCACATCCATCTGCAAATGTTTTTAGTATCTCTAGTCTGTATAAAGACTTGTTATGACAAGTAATCCAATAAGCAAAGCAGCTTAAAATATCTTAAAGCACAATGTACTGAGTCCTATAGTATTTCACATATTAAGGTCCTAAATGCTCTCCTATTAATATCACTACACTTTAAAAATATCATTTAAGAGACTGTACCACTATTTCCTACACTAATACTTAGCTAAGCAGTTTTTTATCTGATATATTAAAGGTATTTCAAAACCTGCACTATTTTTTTCCTACAGTTAAATCTATAACTGACATTTATTATAAAATACTCCTGTAAAGGGAGAAATTTATAAGCACTCCAAACAAATGTATATAGAAAGATCTTACTTAAAAGAAATGAAATATTATTGATTTTCTATGTCTTTTGTGCTGTGTTTAACTTAATTTTAAAAGATTCTTCACCAGAGATAAGCCGAACCGTACACCTGAATGCTAATGTCAGCGACATTTCTAGAATAAAATACAGAACTTTACACCATAACTCAAGATGTTAATGGAAGAGAAGTTGAATTACATTAAGCATTATCTTTCATATAGCCTTTTGCAAACTGATTTGCAGTTGTGAAGCCCAACATCTAGCTTATCTGTTCCCATAACCCAAGATGTACATAATTCACTGAGTTTTAAAGAAAAGGGTCTTAGGTAACTACGTCTTTCAAAATAACTGTTTCATGTTACAGGATGAAAGAGAACTTCACATATCATTAAAATATGCCCCATAAGGTGGGCAGTAAATCAAAAAGGAAACATAACAAGTAGTCTGGTATTTCAACGATAACATGTAAGGATGGACAGACAATGGACTGGAGGTTCATATTCACTCACACAGACATTCCTAAGTGAAGACAAACACTCAATGTGGGATGCTGCTATCTATGACTATGGCCAGGGCACAGCGTCCAGACACACTCCATGCAGCACAGGCTAAAGCTTTCAAACTTTTCTACGGATGCTTCATATCCAGGCCTAAAATCTGACACTTTCGTTGGGATTCAACTACTCTACTTTTAGGGCTACAAAGTTTGTTTGAGTTGTATGTCTAACGTTCTCCAAGTTTCAGCAAACAAATTCCAGTCACTGAAGCAGACATTTTGTCACTCCTTTTCTGTAGATATTCTCTTCTCCGTATCAGCAGATATTTGCAACAATGAATGATTACCTGCCTGTCCTGTTCAGCAGAGCACTCTTCTAAAAAGTAAAGCTAAGCAGAATAATGAATGGTCTTCTCTGGAACCAAATCTGAAGCAGGGACGAACATCTAAGACTGATCATTCTTTTGCCTAGAACAACTCAAAGAAATAGTTTCTGTAATTTTCATCCCTTTTCTTAAAGGCCTCTTCAGTTAAACTTCCTAGTCACTTCTCCCCTCAATGAAGCAGACATGTTGATCAGGAAGGGGCTAAGGGCAAAGAGGTTCAATTCACACATACACAGTTCCACTCTCTTAGATCCTTTCACTCTTCAAAAAAGAAGGCTTGAGAAGGAACGGCTTCAAGCTGAGTTCTTGTCTGCTTTTACTGTGAAAAAGATAAAGCCTTTTTGGAAGAGATATAGCTAGATGAAATAACCTCTAAAAATATCATTGTGGTGAATAAGGGCACAGAATTAAAAAAATCCTAAGTTTTCTTTTAACACTCCTTTTTAGTACGCAATAACACCAATAATATAAAAAGGAGCTCTCAGTGATGGTATAAAAATAGCTCTGGCTGGAGCAAAATAGCTATGCCTCAGCTTCTCCAGAGCTGAACCAATAAACTATCACGATTAAATTTTCACAGTTCAAAAGCAAGTCCATTTAAACAAAAGAGGGCTTTACTTCTGCAACAAATCCAATAAAAAACAATATTTATGCTACATATATGCAATTATGGTTTATGGAGGACATCCACATTTTTCAAGAAAAAGACTTTCCTGTTGAATGAAGTTGTTAAAAACAAACTTTTATTCTCTTACAATGATAGAGTTCTCAAATGAGCATTTTTATACTCTGAAGATTACTACTATAGATAGTCTCTGTTCTAAGTAAATTCAATACAAAGAATTTTAAATAAAATCAATGAATACATTAGAGCCTTTGGGATTTTACACACCTCTATTAGATAAGAAAAGGGGTCATGAGATTACTATTTTTATGGCTCAGATGCCTAGCATAGAGCAGGCAAACACTTCCACAACAGTTGATGGGGAAGCAGGTGGGAAGAGTGGGAAGACAGAAAGTGCAGAGGCTTCAGTATCACACAGACTTGGGTTTCAACAGCAGTTCTGGCACTTACATGTGATTCTGGGTAAGTATGTAACTTCTCCTAACCTCAATTTCATCTGTAAAATGGGGATAATATCTACCTCATAAACTTGCTCTGAGTACTATAGGCACTACATGAAATAATGAATACAATGGACCTAGCAGAGTCCTAGACATACAGCAGACATTCGTAAAAATATTAGTTTCCCACCCACCTACTTTTCTCTTAGCCTAACAGTTTTCAGATTAAAATAATTAACATTAGCTAGCAGGACTCATCAGAGAAGGCAATGGCAACCCACTCCAGTATTCCTGCCTGGCAAATCCCATGGACGGAGGAGCCTGGTGGGCTACCGTCTCTGGGGTTGCACAGAATCGGACACTACTGAAGCGACTTAGCAGCAGTAGCAGCAGCAACAGGACTCATAGACACATGCTAATATACTGAAGCCATAATCCTGTTTTCCTGTCCCTGTTCCTTCCACTCTACGCTACCTAAATAAAGAAAAATAACAAAGTTCTGGATGCTACAAAGCGAGTGATCTCTTGACAGCTAAAGTGGACTATTTCCCCACAAAATATTTACCCAGTGGTTAATAAAGGACAAAGTCCCAGTGAAATCAGAGCTGGGCTGCCTACTGGATCCATTTACCAGCTGAGCTACACATTCCTGCAAATCAGTCTCAAAGCAGGTGGACTTTCATTCATGTTGAGCAAAATGTACATGTGCATGGGACTTTGGTATCATCTAAAAGTAACTTAAAATTTTAAAGTCAAACTCTAAATGTCAAAAGTAAGACGCATGGCATAAAAGAAATTCCTAGACTGCATAAAGATGACAGAACATTCCTAAAATCAACAATTTCAAAATTCTTAGGGGTAAGAAAAGTCCTTTTGGAAGAACAGTATCTGCTAGGGAGGAAGCCCTATTCAAGTACAGTAAATGATACCTACAACAAGTAATCACCATTTTAAGTCATTCCTTTTTCAAAAGTTTTCAACTATATCCCTATAGAGAAATGTCTCTATAAGAATATCTAAGTCATATGAGATGTCAGTACTAACATGTTATTTGTTTTCTGCCTAATTTTATAGAAAGATACTTATTCCATGTGAAACAAGACTGGAGAGTGGACATATGTGTTCCCAAATGTCCTTTCACTTTTCACTTTCATAAACACTACGACACTATGACATTGCAGGTTTCTGTTCCAAGCTTCCATTATAGATACAAATGATTTGTGTGCCCCAAAATAATGGATTTTAAGCTTGGGTGTGCATCAGATTTATCAGGGAAGTCTGTTAAAAATTCAGTGACTAGGGACATCCCTGGTGGTCCAGTGGTTAAGACCCTGCATTTACACTGCAGGGGAAATCTACATACCAAATAAATAATTACAAGTCTGATGAGAGTTAGACAAGCAATATTTCTCTATTGAAAATCCTCTAATGGCTATTTTACTCAGAATACAAGGCAAAGACTTTACATGGCCTAGAAAAGCCTACGTGACCATCACTGTGCCCATTACCATCCTGACCTCAACTCTCACAACTTTCTTAATCTCGCTGCCCTAACCACACTGCCCTCTTCCCTGCTTCTCAAATGCACTATTCAGTTCAGTTGCTCAGTCGTGTCTGACTCTTTGCAACCTCCTGGACTGTAGCATGCCAGGTCTCCCTGTCCATCACCAACTTCCAGAGTTTACTCAAACTCATGTCCATTGAGTCAGTGATGGTGAGTCAGTGATGGATCCAACCATCTCATCCTCTGTCATCCCCTTCTCCTTTCACCTTCAATCTTTCCCAGCATCAGGGTCTTTTCAAATGAGTCAGTTCTTCACATAAGGTGGCCTAAGTATGGGAGTTTCAGCTTCAACATTAGTCCTTCCAATGACTATTCAGGACTGATCTCCTTTAGGATGGACTGGTTGGATCTCCTTGCAGTCCAAGGGACTCTCAAGAGTCTTCTCCAACACCACAGTTCAAAAGCATCAGTTCTCTCAGCCTTCTTTATGGCCTAGCTCTCACATCCATACATGACTATTGGAAAAACGATAGCTTTGACTAGATGGATCTTTGTGGGCAAAGTATTATCTCTGCTTTTCAAAATGCTGTCTAGGTTGGTCATAACTTTTCTTCCAAGGAGCAAGCATCTTTTAATTTCATGTCTGCAATCACCATCTGCAGCGATTTTGGAGCCCCTCAAATAAAGTCTGACACTGTTTCCACTGTTTCCCCATCTATTTACCATGAAGTAATGGGACTGGATGCCATGATCTTAGTTTTCCTGAACGTTCAGCTTTAAGTCAACTTTTTCACTCTCCTCTTTCACTTCCATCAAGAGGCTCTTCAGTTCTTCACTTTCTGCCATAAGAGTGCTGTCATCTGCATATCTGAAGTTATTGATATTTCTCCTGGCAATCTTGACTCCAGCTTGTGCTTCATCCAGCCCAACATTTCTCATGATGTACTCTGCATATAAATTTAAAAAGCAGGGTGACAATACACAGCCTTGACATACTCCTTTTCCTATTTGGAACCAGTCTGTTCTTCCATGTTCAGTTCTAACTGTTGCTTCCTGACCTGCATACAGATTTCTCAGGAGGCAGGTCAGGTGGTCTGGTATTCCCATCTCTTGAAAAATTTTCCACAGTTTATTGTGATCCACACAGTCAAAGGCTTTGGCATAGTCAATAAAGCAGAAACAGATGTTTTTCTGGAACTCTCCTACTTTTTCAATGATCCAGCAGATGTTGGCAATTTGGTCTCTGGTTCCTCTGCCTTTTCTAAAACCGGCTTGAACATCTGGAAGTTCACGGTTCTCGTACTGTTGAAGCCTGGCTTGGAGAATTTTGAGCATTTCATTACTAGCATGTAAGATGAGCGCAACTGTGCAGTAATTTGAGCATTCTTTAGCACTGGGATTGGAATGGAAATGGATCTTTTTCATTCCTGGGGCCATTTTGAGTTTTCCAAATTTGCTGGCATATTGAGTGTAGCACTTTCACAGCATTATCTTTTAGGACTGAAAAGGTCAACTGGAATTCCATCACCTCCACTAGCTTTGTTCATAGTGATGCTTCCTAAGACCCATTTGACTTCACATTCCAGAATGTCTGGCTCTAGGTGAGTGATCACACCATCATGACTATCTGGGTCATAAAGATCTTTTTCGTAGAGTTCTTCTGTGTATTATTGCCACCTCTTCTTAATATCTTCTGCTTCTTTTAGGTCCATACTATTTCTGTCCGTTATTGAGCCCATCTTTGGATAAAATGTCCCCTTGGTATCTTGAATTTTCTTGAAGAGATCTCTAGTCTTTTGCATTTTATTGTTTTCCTCTATTTCTTTGCACTGATCGCTAAGGAAAGCTTTCTTATCTCTCCTTGCTACTCTTTGGAACTCTGCATTCAAACGAGTATATCTTTGCTTTTTTCCTTTGCCTTTCACTTCTTTTCACAGCTATTTGTAAGGCCTCCTCAGAGAGCCATTTTGCTTTCTTGCATTTCTATTTCTTGGGGATGGTCTTGAACACTGTCTCCTGTACAATGTCACGAACCTCTGTCAATAGTTCTCAGGCACTCTATCAGATTTAGTCCCTTAAATCTGTCTCTCACTTCTACTGTATAATCGTAAGGGATTTGATTTAGGTCATACCTGAATAGTCTAGTGGTTTTCCCTACTTTCTTCAATTTAAGTCTGAATTTGGCAACAAGGAGCTCATGACCTGAGCCACAGTCAGCTCCCGGTCTTCTGCCCTAATTTCAGGTATTGGTTTTTGCCTGAAATACTCCTCTCCATAATACACTTCAGGAAGTATACTCTCTCAAACTTCAAGTCAGCTCTGAAGTCATGTTCTCAATGAGGCCTGCACTAACCACTGTATTTTAAAAATCAGTTCTCACCAACTCCCCTGTCACATCAACCCTAACCCCACTTATTTTACTCTGTTCTTTTCCACAGTGCTTTTACCTGTATAATTTATGTATTAAACAAACTTTATAATTTATATTTTATATTATTTGTTTATTGCAGTATCCTTCATATGAAATGTAAGCTCCACAAGAGCAGGTATCTTTTGTCTATCTTATTGGTTACTATATCAATATTATAGGCTTGACACATAATATATGCTCAACAGATACTTAGTAAATTAGTTACTCAGTGAAACTTATCCTACAAAGTTCTCCACTATTTATTTCTATTTCACAGAAACACTGGTCCATACTTTAGATCATGCTATTTTAAATGAGCTTGTCACTGTTCAGATTGGGGGAGGGGGTAGGTCAAGATGGCTTAACAGGGGTGGAAATGGATATGAGACACCATGAAATTGAAGAGATCATCTTAAAATTTTCAAACTTAAAAATGCTTGATATAAATTATCCGTATGACTTGTGCTGGATTACTAAATTACAGGCCAATTCCCATGATTATAATACCCAAGGCCCAGAAAGCAGCTATTTCATTTTAAGAAATATTCTATAATTTTTCAGAACTAGAAGTGGCCTGAGATGCCAGTTGTTTGTTTTACAAATAAGGAACAAAATTTGTGAGTTCAAGTACCTTTACCATAGTGAAACAAGTAGGGATAGGAGAGCTAAGACCCACTGATGTCTGATCCAACTAAACTTTCACATAAACAGGTGATGGTTTTCCTCAGTCAACAGTCTCCATCTGTCCTATGGGGACAGAGCCTTGAAACATTCTGCTGAGGTTTTCTCTCTCTACAACAAGATGATTATTTCTTGGAGTTCATTAAACTGGAGTTTTAGTCTTATCATCTAGAATTTCTTTTCAGGTCTATTGAAGCATAATTTACACATAGTAAAATTTCAGGTGTCCACTTCTGTGAATTTTGACAAACATACAGTCATGGAACTATTGCCACTATCAAGATACAAAACATTTCACTACCATTAATAGCCCCCTCCCCAACCCAGGCCTCTAGCATCCACTGATCTCTTTCCTGTCCTGATATCTTTTTGCCTTTTACAAAAAAGATGGCATGTAAATAAAACCATACAATATGTAGCCTTTTGAGTCTGGCTTACTTCATTTAGCATAATGCATTTGAGAGTTATTAGGCTGTTGCATATATCAGTAGTTGGTTCCTTTTATTGCGGAGTATGTATGTACCAGTTTGTTTATACCCCAGATGATGGACATTTGAGTTGTTTCCCGGTTTTGGCAATTATGAATAAAATCACCATGAGCATTCACATATAAGTTTTTGTACACATACAAATTTTCACTTCTCTTGACTAAATAACTAAGAGTGGGACACTACTTTCTGTGGTAAGTATACAAAAAACTGCCAAAGTGTTATCAAAGTCGCTAATTAGTTTTTATATTAGTTTGTTTTTTTATATTAGTGATATCTCACTTTAATTTGTATTTCCCTAAAGACTGAGGTTGACCATCTTTTCCTATATCATGTAAATCTTAAAAGATGTCCTAACAATAAAAAATAAGTAATTATTTTCCTATGGGTTGAATTAGTGGGAAGGGACTAGGATAAAACAGAGCACAGGAGTTTTAAACTTCTGTTAGATATTCATAAGGCTGTTTGTTGAGAGGATCTATCAGATGATATACATGAAAATATTTTAAAATATGTAAATTAATATTATAAATCTTAGGGACTGTAACTGCTACTAGTATTTGAAAGTTATAGATACAAAAACGATACCAGGAACCTGTAGCCCTCCCAGATTGGAGATGAATGAAACATTTTAATCTGACCTGCCCTATCAACACTGTCTCTGACTACAATTTTGAAGCTGCCCTGAATTAAGCTAGCTTTTAGTGTTGAAGACAAAGTCCAGTTTTCAAGCACAAATGTCACTTTCCATAATCAACATAATCAATGAGTTCAGCATTCCAATAATGGCAAGGGATGGATTTATTACTTAGAAAGAGAAGCTGGTCAACTTCTGACCTGTATTTTTCCTCCTGCAAATGACATGTCACATCTAAACAAGTCTTCCAAAACTAAAAAGAAAAAACTTGTCTGTCTTTTAAGAGCTTCTATTTACCTATAAGTGATAAATGAATTAAATTTTACCGAACTAATAGCATCCCTGATACAGGACTTTCTCAAAAAACAAACACAAAAACAAAATCACTTTCCCAAGATTCCTCAAGATATCTAAATAGATGGGATAACAATGATTAATGAAAACCAAATCAAAGTCAATCCCCTAGGACTGTACTAGGTATATATATCCCAAAGTGATAAACCAATAGACAGAAACATCAATACTCTGGAGTACTGTTTTAGTCAAGGATATTATTTTATACGTACAGGGAAAGCTTACCTTTCTTTCTTTTAATAGCTTCTTGTAGCCTTTTGATCCAAGTGATAATAAAGTAATAAGGACATCTAAAGAAGGTGAAGCTGAAGCTCTTCCTGAAATAAGGATGATATGTTACATTTGGGAGAAAAAGCTTTGTAAAGTAAGATTTATTACAGTAGCCTATATACAAATGGATTTTTGTTTGTTAGTTACTTTTTCTGAAGAGCAACTGACTTATTTACCTGGATACATCTTGCTGATTTCCTGAATGAAGGAATCATTAAAGCCAGCAATTATAGCACCACCTACTGGAACCATAAAATTTTTGTCCAGGCTCTGAACGAAAGCATCTATTCTACCAACACGAGCTCCCTAGAACAGAATAACATGCAATATTACATTGTTAGTTTCCAGAAGAAAGGATAGCAATTGCTATTAATAAATGTCATTAAAACAATGCATGGAAATAAAAACACAGATCAAATATTTTCATTTTCTTTGTATAAACACCAGTAAAATATTTTTAAGTATTAAATGGAGTTTTTAAAGGCTGCTTCTTATAACTGGAGGGCTTCCCTCATAGCTCAGTTGATAAAGAATCTGCCTGCAATGCAGGAGACCCCAGTTCAATTCCTGGATCAGGAAGATCCCCTGGAGACGGGACAGACTACCCACTCCAGTATTCTTGGGCTTCCCTTGTAGCTCAGCTGGTAAAGAACCCGCTTGTAATGTGGGAGACCTGGGTTCAATTCCTGGGTTGAGAAGATCCCCTGGGAAGGGAAAGGCTACCCACTCCAGTATGCTGGCCTGGAGAATTCCACAGACTGTGTGTAGTCCAGGGAGTTGCAAAGAGTCGGACACGACTGCGCAACTTTCACTTTCTGCTCCTACCACCACTTGGATAACAACAGAGAAAAGAAAGATTTTATTGTTAACATCAACTAATGGAATTTGGGGGGTATACTATTATAGGCAATGGTTCTACGTAACTTTTGTTTCCTAATGTCATAATCTTGGATGATCCTATCCCATTGCAAATGAACTTCAAGTGAAAATTTCATATTCTGGTGAAAAATGGAATACTTTCTAGAAATGTAAAACTAAGTTCTAGTCCCATGCAACACAGTCCATGACCTTCTGCTTAATGTGTTTCAATTTTCTCCTTTTAAAAACTGAGATACTATCTAAATTTCAGCTAAGATAGTTTTTCTTCTTTATCTATAGCCACAGATTTTCAATCTGTATTCACAATCTACATTCCTATTAGTATTGTAACCACATTTGACCTTCATCTTCCCACTTTATATCCACATCCATATCTCTGGGAGAATAGAAGGAGCAGATAGGTAGCCTAATCTGAGAGACCAGATCCAGGAAATAGGGAGAAGCAGCAAAAGCAGAAAAAGGGCACAGACCACTCTGGAGGCTATCACGTGATTGTTTCAATCGTAACCTTCCCCGTCATTCTTTCTAATTTCCTCATAAACTATGATCAGAGAAAAATCTCATCTTTCAACAGGAAAACAGAGAAGCATAGGAGACTAACTGAATAAATAACTGAGAACCATGAAAAGTCACTGAATAAATAACTAAAAACTATGCAAAGTAGTAGCACATAAAAATAAAGTGGAACGGAGTCACCTTTTCATCAACATTTAAGTACTACCCAAGATGTCCCAAGAGAACTCTGAACTTAAATGGGGAGCAGGAGTATTAAGAGGGCAATCAGTCCACAAGACTTTGCTAGAATCCCTTCACTACTAAAACACAGAAAGCATTCAAAGGGCAGCAAACTCTGTGGCAGGAAAACAAACAGGCTAGGAATGGTGTATAGATCTCGTTCTTCACACTAAGGTCTGAAGCTATTACTGAGGAGGAAAGAAAAACTACAAGGCTAGAAGGGCTTAAACAGAATAGGAAACACAGGAGCATGTCCTATGAAGTAAACAGTGGCCATTTATCAGTTCACGCACTCACTCATTTATTCAGAGGACAAATATTGGGGCACCTATATTATCATACACCACTCCAGGTCCTGGACACAGCAGCAGTGAATAAAACAGATGACTGTTCATACAATAATTAAGGCTAGAATTTATGGAGAACTTACTATGCACCAGGCACTGTTCTAAGCACTCTACATTCTTAACTCATTTAACCTTTGCAATACCCCTCTAGGCAGATGTCACAATAATAACTATTTTACAGATGAGAAAATTAAGGCATAAAGAAATTAAAGTGATATGCCCAAGATCAGAAATGTAGTTAATAGCACAGGAAGTTAAAGCGCCTTACTGAAAGTCACCCGGGGCTTCCCAGGTAGCTCGGTGGTACAGAACCCATCTGCCAATGCAGGAGTCACAGGAGACATGGGTTTGAACCCTGGATTGGGAAGATCCCCTGGCGAGGAAATGGCAACCCACTCCAGTGTTCTTGCCTGGAAAACCCCATGGAGAGGAGCCTGGTGAGCTACAGTCCATGGGGTCACAGAGTCAGACTTGATTGAGCAACTGAGCACATGTGCACACACTCAAAGTCACCCTGGCAAAAACCTAGGTAAGTGCGATGAAGAACTCATGTTTAAAGAATTAAATAGTATATACAGCATTTTCATCTTTCCAGCAACTCACACCAAAAGTCTTGGAGGCCCTGAATCCTCATTTCCTCATTTCTTGCATCTGACTCATCAGCATACCCTATAAGATCGACTCTCAAAATACATCTGAATCGAACTGTTCCTTAACACCTTAGCAGCTACCACCCTGGCCTAGGCCACCAACACATCTCACGTGGCAGCCACAACAACCTTCCACACTTGTCTTCCTGCAGGCTATTTCCCACAGCACAGCCAAAACAATTGTTTAAAAAGTAAGTCACAGGCTATTCTCCTGCTCAAAACCTTCCACTGGCTGATGATCACACCAAGAATAAAATCTCAAACCTTTACCACATCTCAAAACCTCTTTACCCTCACTGCCGCCCCTCATTTGCCCTGGCCCAGCTATACCGGCCTCCTTGCTCTTCTTCACCCATTCCCAGCACACCCTGGCCTCAGTATTACTTCCTGCCTGGAATCTCTCCAGGGTACCACCCAACTCACTCTTTCATATCACTCAGGACTCTGCTCAAATGTTACTTCTCAGAGGACACCCTGGATCACTCCATCTGACACCCCTCCTCTCAAACGCTACAGCATTTATGAAGACCTGTCATCCTTATTGCTCACTGGCTGCTTCCACTCCATGAGGATGAAGATTGTTACAATTACTACTGCATCACCAATACCTACCCTGGTGCCTGGCACATCTGTGGGAACACTGCAAATATGTGTTCAATGAATTGACAGGTCTATGAATAAGCAGGATAACACCTACTTCTCTCAAATTCTCAATAAAAACACTCACTGCTTCCCACACTTTGGGAGCTTAACAATCCATTCTAACTCTAAAATTTAAATTAATTCTACGTAATTTTGTGACCCTACTATAACCCTATCTAGTAATGTGTCCTCACACCCATATTCTATAAGTCTAAGGTAGTCAGTTTAATATACATCAGAATTATACGTTTTGCAAAGTTAATTTCCTGGCCATATATGTATATCAGAGTGCACAGTATGCTCAGCATTAAGTCATTCTGTGGTACTGCCCTTAAAAAAAAAAAAAAAGAATTTGGAAACATTTTAGTTATTCCTCTTTCTTCCCTGATTGCTTGATTATTGCAATACTATCTTCTCAAGAAAGCTTTGCAGTTTTAGTACTTTGTTTTTTAGAGAAAAATAAGGGCTTTGGAGTCACATAGAACTAGATGGGCCATTTTGCAGCTTGGCTCCTTAGGCAAGTCACTTAATACCTCTGAGTGTTTTTTCATTTGCAGAACAGAAACAATAAGAAGTATACCTTAAATTGTTAGGATTAATTTAATAAACTTTAAAAGTCTAGCAGGATGACTGACACATGTGTGAGTAAATGGCACATACAATGAATAAAAACTACTGAAATAAAGTTAATTTTAATTTTTTAGAATGTCATGAAACAACTAGCACCAAGACCCAAATATTTATTTGGTTGAAAGCAACAGAGACACCACCTCTTTTTGTAAGGGTCAATGTTCATGTACAGTTCTTTGCTTTTTAAAGAACTATCAGTTCTAGAAGGTAACACAGTATCTGCAATAATATCTACAGTATCTACAACAACTACCTCATAAAAATTCATTCACCATCTTATAATGTTATTTTCCAGTTAAAATTTTAGTAAAACCACCTCACAAATGAAGAGAAGTGATGAAAAGTATTCTATTCGTGATGTATAACCCCGCAGGAAGCCTTCATAGTCTTAATTTCTTCAATTACACCATCAAATTTTCCAGTATTCAAAAATATGTCATCAACATTGCTGGGTTAAGTATGTAACATCTGGATAAATGTTAAGGAACCATTAAACTGATTATTATGAAAACTTCATAGGCATGTGGAGAGTATAGAAACACAAAGTTAATATTTAAATTTAAAAATTAAATATTTTTACTAAATTTGAAAATGTTAATATAATACTAAGTATACATAACAGCTATAACCATGTATGTATTTAAAAAGAGAAAAGGGATACAGAAATTACTAAAGGTAACTGTTAGGGTAACAGGTTTATGAGTGATCTTCTACTCCGTCCTCATTTTTCTAAACTTTTAGGAATGCTGGTATATTTAACTTTTAAAAGAACCGAGGATGCTAAAAATTAAAGAGGAAGAGAGAGGAAAAGGGGGAAAGGGAGATGGAATAAAAATAAATCACTGAAATCATGTTTTTTCAAGAGTACCTCTGCCACTATTCAAATTAAATGTAATCTAAAATTGTGATGAAGGCTTAAAGAGTTAAGGAGTTATGGAAAAGGATATCAAGGAAACAGTAAATGATTTTCCACCAAGGTTTTAAAAACCTGGCGTACCACTCCATCTCTGGACCTCTTTTGTTATGCAAGCTAATCTATTTCTTTATTGACTAAGCTAATTTGGGTTGGGTTTCCATTACCTGCAGTCAGTTACATCTTAACTGGTACAACCTTTGAGTAAAGAAATTAAGAAAATCGGCTAATACTATCATACAAACCATATTTTTGTCAGAGATAATACTAGTACACTCAAAAGAATAAAAAAGAAAACAAAAAATTTATGAGATAGGACCTACAGAACTAAGAAGCATTCACCACCATGTGGGAGACCACAGATAATCTGTGAGCAACTCAACCACATAACACAAATTAAATGTGTGTCAAAACAGAGTACTTGATTTACATTATTATGCACACAAATCATAAAACTTATATCTATCGATAATATCTATCGATATACTAATATAGCATGAATAATCACTGCAAGTAAATATAATTCAATTTGGAGTAATCAACTATTGAGTGCCAATTATGTACCAGGTTCTGTCCCAAGGACTGAGGACGTAACAGTGAACAAAGTCCTTTCCCTAACAGAAAACAGTCCTTTCCCTATTTGCCAACTCCACAGTTATATGCTAGAATAAATATTCAAACTGTGGTGTTGGAGAAGACTCTTGAGAGTCCCTTGGACTGCAAGGAGATCCAACCAGTCCATTCTAAAGATCAACACTGGGATTTCTTTGGAAGGAATGATGCTAAAGCTGAAACTCCAGTACTTTGGCCACCTCATGAGAAGAGTTGACTCGTTGGAAAAGACTCTGATGCTGGGAGGGATTGGGGGCAGGAAGAGAAGGGGACGACAGAGGATGAGATGGCTGGATGGCATCACAGACTCGATGGACGTGAGTCTGAGTGAACTCCGAGAGATGGTGATGAACAGGGAGGCCTGATGTGCTGCAATTCATGGGGTCGCAAACGGATACGACTGAGCGACTGAACTATGAATACTATAATCAAGTATATTAGAAAAATGAGAACACTGGTAATGGAACATTTTGAGAAAGTTAAATAAATTAATCTACTGAATTTTTTTTTCAAGAAAAACAGATTAAAAAAATTGAGGTATAGTTGCTTTATGATGTTGTATTCAGTTCAGTCAATCGGTCATGTCCGACTCTTTGCGACACATGGACTACCGCACGCCAGGCTTCCCTGCCCATCACCAAATCGCAGAGCCTACACCAACTCATGTCCAATGAGTTGGTGATGCCATCCAACCATCTCATCCTCTGTCATTCTCTTCTGCTCCTGCCTTCAATCTTTCCCAGCATCAGGGTCTTCTCAAATGAGTCAATTCTTCACATCATGTGGCCAAAGTATTGGAGTTGCAGCTTTAGCATCAGTCCTTCCATGAATATTCAGGACTGATCTCCTTCAGGGTGGACTGGTTGGATCTCCTTGAAGTCCAAGGGACTCCTGAGTCTTCTCCAACACCGCAGTTTAAAGGCACCAATTCTTCGGCACTCAGCTTTCTTTATGGTCCAACTCTCACATCCATACATGACTACTGGAAAAACCATAGCTTTGACTAGACAGACCTTTGTTGGCAAAGTAACGTCTCTGCTTTTTAAAATGCTCTCTAGGTTGGTCGTAACTTTTCTTCCAAGGAGCAAGCATCGTTTAATTTCATGGCTGCAGTCACCATCTGCAGTGATTTTGGAGCCCCCCAAATAAAGTCTTGACACTATTCCCCATCTATTTGCCATGAAGTGATGGGACCAGATGCCATGATCTTACTTTTCTGAACACTGAGCTTTAAGTCAACTTTTTCACTCTCCTCTTTCACTTTCATCAAGAGACTCTTTAGTTCTTTTTCACTTTCTGCATAAGGGTGGTGTCATCTGCCTATATGAGGTTACTGATATTTCTCCTGGCAATCTTGATTCCAGCTTGTGCTTCATCCAGTCCAGCATTTCTCATGATGTACTCTGCAATAAGTTAAATAAACAGGGTGACAATATACAGCCTTGATTTACTCCTTTCCTGATTTGGAACCAGTCTGTTCTTCCATGTCCAGTTCTAACTATTGCTTCTTGACCTGCATACAGATTTCTCATGAGACAGGTAAGGTGGTCTGGTATTCCCATCTCTTGAAGAATTTTCCAGTTTGCTGTGATCCACACAGTCAAAGGCTTTGGCATAGTCAATAAAGCAGAAATAGATGTTTTTCTGGAACTTTCTCGCTTTTTCCATGATCCAGCGGATGCTGGCAATTTGATCTCTGGTTCCTCTGCCTTTCCTAAAACCAGCTTGAACATCTGGAAGTTCACTGTTCACATACTGTTGAAGCCTGGCTTGGAGAATTTTGAGCATGACTTCACTAGCGTGTTGAGATGAGTACAACTGGGCAGTAGTTGGACCATTCTTTGGCATTGCCTTTCTTTGGGACTGGAATAAAACGGGCCTTTTCCAGTCCTGTGGCCACTGCTGTGATTTCCAAATTTGCTGGCATATTGAGTGCAGCACTCTCACAGCATCATCTTTTAGGATCTGAAACAGCTCCACTGGAATTCCATCACCTCCACTAATTTTGTTCATAGTGAGGCTTCCTAAGGCCCACTTGACTTTGCATTCCAGGATGTCTGGCTCTAGGTGAGTGATCACACCATCGTGATTATCTGGGTCATGAAGATCTTTTTTTTATAGTTCTTCTGTGTATTTTTGCTACCTCTTCTTAATATCTCCGGTTCCTGTTAGGTCCATACCATTTCTGTCCTTTATCGAGCCCATCTTTGCATGAAATGTTCCCTTGGTATCTCTAATTTTCTTGAAGAGATCTCTAATCTTTCCCATTCTCTTGTTTTCCTCTATTTCTTTGCATTGATCACTGGGGAAGGCTTTCTTATCTCTCCTTGCTATTCTTTGCAACTCTGCATTCAAAGGGGTATATCTTTTCTTTTCTCCTTTGCCTTTTTTCTTCTCTTCTTTCATAGCTATTTGTAAGGCCTCCTCAGACAACCATTTTGCCTTCTTGAATTTCCTTTTCTTGGGGATAGTCCTGATCACTGCCTCCTGTACAACGTCACGAACCTCCATCCATAGTTCCTCAGGCATTCTATCAGATTTAATCCCCTGAATCTATTTGTCATTTCCACTGTATAATTGTTAAGGAATTTGATTTAGGTCATACCTGAATGGTATAGTGGTTTTCCCTACTTTCTTCAATTTAAGTCTGAATTTTGCAATAAGGAGTTCATAATCTGAGCCCCAGTCAGCTCCCAGTCTTGTTTTTGCTGACTACATAAAACTTCTCCATCTTTGACTGCAAAGAATATAACCAACCTGATTTTGGTATTGACCATCTGGTGATGTCCGATGTTGTATTAGTTTCTGCTGTACAATGAAGTGAATTGGCTACATATAGACCCCACCCTGGACCTCCCTCCCACCTCCCACCTTGGGTAGGATGAACTGAGAGACTAGGGGCGGATAAATACACACTACCAACTACCATGTGTAAAGTATTTAACTACTGGGAACCTGTTCTATAGCATAGGGAGCTCAGCTCTGTGTTCTGTGGTGAAACATTTTTATATCCGTTCTGAGGATAGCTATAGTCCAACACCACTAGCAACGAATAATGATTTTCACTAGTGACTACTGGATGCAAATTCCTAATGCTCCATAAAAATGAAGATGCTAAACTAACTGTCTTTCTATACTAGGTTGCAAGAAAAACAAAGTAATAATCCCAAATATGTTAAAATATATTTTTTCTTGACGTATCTTTTGAAGCTCTCTTACCTGTTGAATGAGGTGCATGCACTTTGAAGACTGCACTCCATAAGCATTGTTGACTATATGCGGAATGCCGTAATTAGCACAAATCATAGCCAGTTCTTCTAACCTATAAACATTCAATAGAAAGATGCATTAATACTCTACCTTAATAAATTATAAAAAAGTTTTAAAATTTAAGTTATCTGTATGGCAACCCACTCCAATATTTTTCCCTGGCAAATCCCATGGACAGAGGTGCCTGGTGAGCTATAATTCATGGGGTCACAAAAGAGTCAGACACGACTTAGCAACTAAATAGCAAAAAAGTATGCTAGGGGAAAAAATGACAAACTGAAATTTTTACAGCAGTATTTCAGCATATAATTTGGCACCTTTGAAATACATAGTAGGTAGTTAGGGATAAGCTTGGAAAAGCTCTTAAATTAATGTTACCAATAAAAATAAGAAAACAAGTGTTTAGAAAAATCTATATAGATGGTAGCTTTTAAATCACTTGAAAATTTTCTATATAAAAAGCAGGAAGCAGATTATTTACAAAGTTCTTACAAGGTTGATACGCTCATTTTAAATGCTTTCAGTTGCTTATCACTCCAAAGCTAATATCTGCAAAATAATTAGCATATCTTGAAATCCTAAGAAGTCTCATATGAAGCATCTCATAAAGTAAAAATACATTTTCAAACAGACTTTAATGTATTAAAAAATACAGAACATTAAACTACTTGAGTACCAAAATAACATTTTCCAGCAACTTGGATACTAAAGAATCTTTTAAAAGCTGCTGGTTTAAAATTCACTCTTACTTTTTCATTTGACACTTCTCATATTAAGACAATCTGAGAGTCTGACTTTATGTAAAGTAAGGTAATAAATTTCAATTGGAATGTAATAAGTGATGCTCTTTTGTAAAACTAAATACTACTTGTGACCGAGGTCATCTCTAACAGAAATGTCTTCATGCTATGAAGCTAAAACAAAATCCTATGGCTTGACAAAATTATTAAAAAATGTTCTCTACAATATAAAATTTGAAAGCAAAGCATGTTAAAAGAAAAAAATTTTCCCCCATAAGAATGTATTACAAGTATATAATAACTTAATTATCTACTTATCCATAGTACATTTTTCTGTTACAGTAGATGTACATTAATATGTTTTTAAACTACAAATAGAAATAACATTATGCAACTGTCAGAAGTTTTCAATTTACTTCCCTAAAGTTTTAAGAATTAAAAACTCATTTTATCACTCATTGTCATAAACCTCACGAATCAAGGCAGAAAACTAATCAGATGTTGTTTTTAACAAAAATAGACCTTCTGGAATACACACAAGTATTTTCTTCATAAAAGACACTTTCACATGTTTGTGTTCTAATGAAAGTATTTCTTAATAATGGAACAAACTTCTTTGAGAATAAAGCATCATAATAACAAAGTACTTTAAAAAAGGACTTGTGAGTAGTTGTAAATATTTTGAATTAATCAAATTGCTAACATTTACAATGTGTATTAAGGCAAGGAGAAACAAAAAATATTTTTGACGTGAATCTGATTGTATTCTAACTCAGAATCCAATTTAAGTTATCAATTTAAGAATGATACTTTTAAAAATATTTTCTTTGATTTTTCCCCACAATACTCTGTCCAATTAATTAATAAAGATAACATATACATTCAAATTAAGACTATAAAGGAATTAAACTTAATGTAAAGAAATCAAAATGTATTTTTAAATGTAATAAAATCAGAAATTCAAATACATTACTAATAACTGAGCATCATCATGTTCCTAAAGTTCACTCTAATCAGTAACATTCATTATATAACACCACTAAACAGTAGCATTTAACATAAGAATAAACATGAGAATTCTGACTGAAAAAAAAACACCTGATTTTTTCTAAAGGATAATACACACAAAATGTACTTATCCTATACCAGGTAATAAAGTTATTCAAAATGATACAGATGGCAAGTAGGCACATGAAAAGATGCTCAACATCACTAATTATTATAGAGATCCAAATCAAAACTTCAGTGAGGTATCACCTCACACCACCACTCAGAATGGCATCATTTAAAAAATCTACAAATAATAAGTGCTGGAGAAGGTGTGGAGAAAAGGAAACCCTCCTATATTGTTTTGCGGGAATGTAAACTGATGCAGCCACTATGGAAAAAGAGTATGGTGATTCCTCAAAAAAACTAAAAATAGTGTTGCCATAGGATCCAGCATTCTCACTTCTGGACATACATGCAGACAAAACTCTTAATTCAAAAAAAACACATGCATCCCTATATTCATAATGAGGGCTTCCCAGGTGGCACTAGTGGTAAAAAATCTCCCTGCCAACACAGGAGACACAGGTTCAGTGTCTGAGGTGGGAAGATCCCTGGAGTGTGAAATGACACCCACTCCAGTATTCTTGCTTGGATAATCCCATGGACAGAGGAGCCTGGCATACTACACAGTCCATGGGGCCGCAAAGATTCAGACACGACTGAGTGACTGAGCTATATTCATAATGGCACTATTTACAATAGCCAAAATATGGAAGCAACCTGAATGTTTACCTATAGGTGAATGGATAAAGATGTGGCCGATATATACAATGGAATACTACTCAGCCATTAAAAAGAACAAAATAACACCAATTGCAGCAGCATGGACTGACCTAGAGATAAGCATACGAAGTGAAGCAAGCCAGAGAAAGACAATTACAATTTGATATCACTTATATGCAGAATTTAAAATATGATACAAAGGAACAAACTT
Organism: Nanger dama; assembly: GCA_917880005.1. Lineage (NCBI taxonomy): Eukaryota > Metazoa > Chordata > Mammalia > Artiodactyla > Bovidae > Nanger > Nanger dama. The sequence continues at coordinate 61,892,278 of CAKJTW010000001.1, read as the reverse complement.
ACAAAACAGAAACAACTCACAGAGAACAAATTTATGATTACAAAAAAAGGAAAGGGGGTAGGGGAAGGATAAATCAGGAGTTTGGGATCAGCAGATACAAACTACTATACGTAAAATACATAAACCACAAGGTCATACTGTATAGCACAGGGAGCTATATTCAATATCCTTTAATAAACCCTAATGGAAAAGATATAAAAAAACAACATGTATATTGTTTTTATATGTATATGCATAACTGAATCACTTTTGTGTACAGCAGAAACTAACACAACACTGCTAATCAACCATATGTCAATTAAAAAAAGTCAAAATGAAACAAAAACAAAAATATCCTCACAAAAATATCCTCAAGGATAATCTATAATACAAATATCCATATGCTATTTTTAGAAATGTAATTTATTTCCATCACATTAAAATTTTTTAGATAGCAAAAACATCAATGAAGAAATAAAAATGTTTATTTAATATTTCAATACTAATTTAAAATTTGATAAGTAATGAATAAACAACTCAAGCATATGTAACATAATCTGAAAACAGAACTCAAGCTCATGAATGAAGCAAGTGTCTTAAAATCTGCCTATAAAGAAATCTAACATGCATTTATTACTGTCAAAATCATGTAACTCCGTGAAATAAAATCAAAGTATAACTTGATGCTATGAAAATAGTCCGAAGTCAATGTGGTTTTTATAAATTATTAGTACTTCTGTTCAAAATGTTAAAATGAAACAAACAGTTGCTGTCAAAATTAGAAATATATATTACTATACCTAAGCCTACTACATTTTCAGAGCAAAAGTTTGTGGCTGTCATTTAGTAAAGGAAACAGTTGCCATTTTTAAACATTTGCATTTTCTCTAAATGCAAGGATAATTATATACCTAACTGTATATCTGGATTAGTCTTCCAATTAAAAAGGAAAATCAAAGGACAATAAATAATCCTAAAATTTTCTATTTAAAATCTGTTATTATAATACTGATAGTTCCTATATATGAAAACTAACTGCAAGATCAAATAAGTGGAGATGGCAATAAAAACAAATACGTAAATCCACAATTTAGCTTAGAAACTTCTATTGAATAATAACAAAAAGGATGCTAGAAAGCCAGAAATAATGAAGAGCAAGAAAACAGAGATGCTCTGTGTCTATTCAGGTGATAAAAAGGGTCTCCACTTGGTACTAGTTGCTTTTCCTTCTTCTGTATCATATTTTTATTTTCTGAAGCCATTATGTTGTTTCTTCAACAGTCCATTCAAGTAGCATTAACTGCCAAATGTTTCTTAGACATCTCTCAGAATAAGTGCATTTTTAAGACTGATGAACAGTGAAAGACAATGTTTACAAATCATTTACCTATCAGGCACCCTTGGAGCAAAACAGGACGTGGTAGAATGAACACACAGAATGTGATCAGGCCCAAGTTCCTGGACTTTAGCCTCCACTGCTTTCAGGTCTGTGCGCAGCTCATCACCTTCTAAAATGTTCTCTATCACCACAGGCTCAAAACCTAACCAAGTCAACCAGAAACCAAAATGTTAGAATAAGGGGAGATCCTGGACTCTAGAAAGCCGTTTTATTCTATACAGAACTCTTAAATATTTATTTTGGTCAATGGACCCTTCTCTAATATAAAGACCTGGTTTAATACTGGCATGAGGCAAAGGCAGGTCAAAACAATGTGAAGGACAATTAGGATCACAAATCTATTTAATATTTTGATATGACAAGAAAGACTAATTCTGGGAAGAAACGAAAACAAGTGTTAAATAGATGCCTAGGAAAGTAATAACACAGTCATTGATGACAAAAAGAGGTCACTGAGCCCTGTTCAGTTTCAGTCCACTGAAAAATAAAATCTACTCAATCTCTGGCAACACAAGTTTTATTTTAAAGTTCACTTTATTTCAGAGATGAACAAAAAAGTATAATTCAAGTACTGGGACAAATCACAATCATGTACTTAATGTTTTACCTCTAAAGAAAAATAAAACACATTTTCGGAGACCCATCTCATAGCTTATAACAGCCTTCTATAATTTAAATATAAAAACTGTTTTGGACATAAAGTTATTATGTACTCACATCTTTAAGTCTTCCCAAATACCAGATCTAGCAGTAGGGTAGATTCATGGATTTAAAAGTTATAAGGGATTTAGAAACCATTTAACTCAACTTACTCATTTCAAAGATAAAGGAGCCAAAGTTTAGGAAGATTAAGTGGCTTCCCCAAGGTCACACAGCAATTTAAAGCAAAGTTAAGTGCAAGTAGTTTTCATTTCTGTTTTAGAATCCACAAGTTGTCTGCATTCTACCTACAGAAATATAAAACTTCAGCCACTATAAAATCATCAATTCACATATGCTGGTCCACAGAAGTCTAGATTTCATATCTAAGCAGCTATTAAAAATTTACTTAAATAAATAACATCCTAAGGATAGCTAATTTTCTATTATCAGCGTCTCTAGATTCAACCCTACTTTTGCTTTCAAACAACTACAATGCAAGTTTGTGTTGTTTTTCTATGAATACAACCATCTTGCTTCTTAAGAATATAATGTAGTCCAAATCATAACTAACCTTTTTGGAAAAAGTTTCCGGTTTTTCAATATATCAATCTTTCCATAAGTTTGGTTATCAGATTTTTGGTTAATAGCTTGCAAATTAACAGACTTGACAGATTTATGCCAGTTAAAAATCTATTTCTGCTATATGACCTTATTATGAATCCCTTTACCCGACTTTCTTTAGAATTATTTATGCAGTTTAATTACAGTCCAATACTGTTTATTTCATGCAACAGACTGAGGTCATTCAAAAATAACTTTAAATTCTCAAATTCGACTTGACCCAATCGGGAAGCCAAATACTAAAATGCCAATTTAAAGTTTCTTCTCATCTATACTCAGTGATGTCTGTATTCCTGCACTTTGATTCATGGTAATTATTTATGGGTATTCCACTCATGTACACACAACAAACATTCCTGAAGCACTTTGTATGCTCCAGGGATTACTGCCGAATTTCATATGTTATCCCATTTAATCCTGAAAACAATCTTCTGAAGTAGGTATCATATCCCCATTTTAAAGAACGGGGGCATACAATGTGACACTTCCACTTCTTGAGTGTATACTGAAAAGAATTCACAGAGGGACTCAAACAGGAGTCATGGTCACCCATGTTCTTAGCAGCATTATTCACCATAGCCAAAAGGTGGAGGCAACCCAAGTGTCCACCAGTAAATGAATTAATGAATAAACAAAATGTGAGATATATATATATTTGTAATATGCACGCACGCATGCGCGCGCAAACACACACACACACAGTGGGAGTCTGAAAAGAAGAAGGAAGTTCTGGTACATGCTACAACATGGATGAACCTTAAAGATATTACGCTAAGTCAGATAAGCCAGTCACAAAAGGACAAATGGTCTATAATTCCACCTATATGAAGGACAAATTCATAGACAGAAAGTAGAATAATGATTTCTATGGACCTGGGGTGGAGGGCAGGGGAGAGTTATTGTTTCATAGGTAGAGTTTCAGTTTAAGAGGATGAAAAAGTTCTGTAGAGAGATGATAGTGATGGTTCAAACATGATGAATGTACTTAATGTCAAGAAACTATATATTTAAAATCAGTTAAAATAATAAATTTTGTTATGTATGTTTTACCACAATTAAAAAAATGGAATAGGAACAGGTTTAGTTGGTAGCTCCGATGGTAAAGAATCTGCCTGCAGTGCAGGAGATCCAGGTTCAATCCCTGGGTCAGGAAGATCCCCTGGAGAAGGAAACAGCAACCCACTCCAGTATTCCTCCCTGGAAAATCCCATGGATGGAGGAACCTGGCAGGCTACAGTCCATGGGGTCACAGAGACAGACATGACTGAGTGACTTCACTTTAGTTGCTTTTTCACTTATTTGCCTCTATATAAAATGTTTGAATTTTCTGTGATATTTAAGACATATATGCTACTTCTTTACCTGCAGTGATCATGGATTTAAAGCAAGACTTCTGGTCTATTCGTGGCCATATAATATACTTTGCCTTTGGTCTTCTGTGTCGCAATGTTAAGAAACACAGGGTTAGACTCATACCAGTTGCCATTGGAACTACAAAGCAGCTAGTCACTGTATGGACACCTACAAATAAGAAGAAAAACAGAAATTAGTTATTTCATTGAAAAACTAGCATCCTTCTTAAAGAAATTATATACTTCTATCAAATGAGTTATAGACTTATTACTTCTGTGTTCCTGCTCAGGAAGCTCACTGCTAAGTTCATCCTCCAGGGTTATGGCTCTTATTTTCCATCTTATTCTAAAGGTTTTATATATATCTTTTCAAAAGCCATTTATACTCCTTTTGGAAAGAAGCATTAATTAAAGGAATTAGGCAAAGGTTTGTGTGACTGGTCAGCCAAAATTATTATGATTAACACAGTACATACCAGCCAATTTTATGATGTCCAGGACCAAAGAATTGGTAATTTTGTTCAAAAGGCTAGAACCTGCAGCTTTGGGTTGCACAGCAGAAATATCACCTGATCGTCCAATTCCATGAATGAACCTAAGCAAAAAATGGGCCAACAACTGGACAAAAATGTTCAGTATTAAGTAATCCACTGTATAAGTATACAAATACAAATAACCAAATAAACACTATATTTGACTATCAATAATGTGGAAATATCTAGTTAAATCAAAACAGATTCATCAATTATGCTGTGGTTGCTAGTCTTCAAAGATGGCCACTATCGATTCTTTTTCTCTCTATGCCCATATGCCACTGCCACATCAAGAGATGGAGTCTAATTCCCCAGATTGAATCTGGGCTGACCTCAGTGATTTGTTTGGTCTGGAAGAATCAAGCAGACATGATGGTGTGGAACTTCTGAGCTAAGTCATAACTTCTAAGCTAAATCTTAAAGCTTCTACCTGGCCTCTTGAAGGGTTTGCTCAAGGGGAGGCTGAGGAGAGGAGGAGAGGGTTTCTCTCTTCAAATCCAGTTGCCATGCTGGTGGAAACCCAAGTCAAGCCACTTGGAGAGGCCATCTCAATTCCCAGCCATCTAAGTGACTGAACTTGGATAAACTGCCCAGTTGAACCTTCAGATGACTAAACTCTCAGCTGGACTGTATATGTGAGAGACCTGAAGCAAAATTACCTGCTGAGTCCAGGTAACCTATAGAACTCTGAGAGACAACAATAAGTGACTGCTTTAAGCCACTATGTTTTGAGGTGGTTTGTTATACAGCAATGGAAAACCAGAATATATGCAATATTAAATTATCTTCCTTCCATTTTCCTAATCAGAGCAGTGAGTTAAGTTCCAACACAGATGAACTGATATTTCAAATATTGCCTTAAGTTTAGAAGAATTATATGCTCCTTGAAAATTAGTGTACAAACCATTCATTTTAAATTTGATTTATCATTTATAGTTGCCTAAATTAGAAATTCTGCACATAGGCATTATCACAGAATACTAGTGTCATACTCTATTACCACTGCAACCTCAGGTACAAAGCTTTTTTTAACATATATTATCAACCATATTATCAGCTTATTTTTAACCATGAATTTTTCATCTAGCTCATACATTTGTTATCATTAGCTCTGACAACAGTTTGGGCTGAAATAAAATTCTACTATCCCGAGGAAAATTTTATCGTGATTTAAAATCATGGAAGACATGAGTTTTAAAGTTTACCTATTTTTCAAGGAAAGGTTGGAGAACAGAGAAATAATCATATTTCGAACCACTGACAACTAAATCATTTCAGAATTGATGGAATAATGTTTTCTGAAATAATACAAAAGAAAAGAGTGACTTAATAACCTGAAATTAAATATAATATACCTTTCCTACACCTGCTGCAACAAAGCAGGATACTCATATAATAGGATTCAATTTAGATGTGAGTGAATGATGGAAAGTTCTATCCATATAGCATTCTATTAAAAAAATTTGCAATGTTAGAAAATAAACATGGAAAATTATAAACAACCCCAATACATTTTAAACTCTTATTACCAAATAGGTTAGGTTAAACACTGTTAACACAACATACAGCCAGTATTTTTAACAACCCAGACCTGACAGGATAACCACCACATACTAGAACTTTTACCCTACTGTCTTAAAAAACACCTACTCAGATAACTTGTTTCCATCTCCCTGTTGCAGCTAGTTCACATGTCCATTTAAACAAGAAGTAGGTTACAAACCGAACATTTTATAATTTAATATTATTAATGCTGCCACCATGGTTTTTAACAAAGAAAAAGAAATGCTTTGCACTTAAAAAAACATACCTGTAATGTCGCCGAGCAACTAATGCAGATGCCACTCTTCCTTCCCTTTCCCCCACACCACAATTGCCCAGGAAATTGTTGCTGTCCATAATTGCAAGTTCATGTAAAAAGAGTTCAAGTGTACTTTCATCCCAACCATCCTCGGGACACTTGCCCTTAAAAAGGAGGGGAAAAAAGGTTATGACTATATTTTTAAAACCATCATTCCCTAGAACTCTATTTCAACGAACTTTAAAACTTTTCCATGCACATTCTGCCATGCTCCTTGCTTTCTAAAATTCAGACATAAATTCAATACTATGAAGAAACTCCCAGGAGGCAAAATGTTTGTTACAATCCATTACAATTATCTACAGACTGGTGCAAAGAAATGATGATAAATGCATACAATGAGATTTACTCAGGTTTAAATTTTCTTTTAAAATTTAAAGTAAATGAAGACAAATAAACCTTATCTTCAACTAGGATTTTTCAAGCTAGGGTGTCAAAACTGGGGTTGCCAAATTGTACTGAGATTAAAATTCAGGATGCTGGCAAGAACCAGACCTGTGAAGTTCCTCAGCAATACTTGCTGTGAGTTAGCATGTTGTTCAGTCACTAAGGGGTCCGACTCTTTTCAGACCCCAAGGACTGCAGCACTCCAGGCTCCTCTGTCCTCGACAATCTTCCAGACTTTGCTCAAATTCCTGGCCATCCCGCGGGTGCTACCTACCCATCTCATGCTCTGCCTCCCCCTTCTCCTTTTGCCTTCAATCTTTCCCAGCTTCGCGGTCTTTTCCGATGGGTCGGCTCCTTGCATCAGGTAGGTGGCCAAAGCACTGGGGGCTTCAGCATCAGTCCTCTCAATAAATATTTAGTGTTGATTTCCTTTAGGATTGACGGATCTTAAGTGCCTTGTTGTTTTGTCGCTAAGTCCTGTCTGAGTCTTTGAGACCCCGTGGACTGTAGTCCTCCAGGCTCCTTTGTCCACGGAGCCTGGATTCTCCAGGCAAGAAAATTGGGAGTGGGTTGCCATTTCCTTCCCCAGGAGGTCTTCCCGACCCAGGAATGGAACCCACGTCTCCTGCACTGGCGGGCGGATTCTTTGCCACCAGGTAAGCCCTTCCTGTTAATAAACCTAAGTTTATATAAACATCACGTGTTTCCCGGGAGTAGTGAAAGTTGGAAGAGGCGAACTTTGCCCTACCCGCATACAAAAAACTAAATCATGTGGCCCCTCCCCCATGCTTCTCCAACCCGAAGTTAGAAAAAAGGGAGCGGAGCGGAGCAGGGGCGGGGGGTGGGGGGGTCAAAATCCCGAACACCTCGTATCCCCTAATAAGGTTCTCTGGGTTTTGCGGTACTGGCGAAGCTGAGAAGGACCTGAGCGGTGCAAGCCGGCACAGGGAAATGCCAATCTGCGACAGCCTCTGGGGACAGGGTTCAGACAGCAAATACGAGCGGGTGGGGCCGTCCTGGAACTAACAGGGGCGCTGGGCGGAGCCGGAGCCTGGGGGGGCGCGGCGGTTGGGGAGGGACCCCAGAGCCAGTACCTTCTCCAGCAGCAGCCGCATGAGGTGCTCGTGCGAGCGGCGGGCCTCACAGCCCTGCCGCACGTAAGCCGGCGACACCAGCCGCTCGCCCGCCGCGAAGACCTCGCGGTTCATGTCCGGGGTGGCGACAGCTGTCGGAGACCGGAGAACAACTGACACACAACAAGTACACCCCGGATCCAGGAGGCGACCCACCTCCTGGACGGTACGGGAAGGCCTTGGGACAAAAACCTCCGCCTCGCTCTCGCACATGCGCGAACCGCTCCTAGTAGTGTGCCCGAAAGCGGAGCATTTGCGCCTGCGCAAGGGTGTCAGGGCGTTTGGTAGGCTTCAACCAGTACCGGAAATTAGCCCTGCCCGCGGACTGGAAGGAAGGACTTTGCACCTGGGAGGAGCGGCTGAGGAGAGTTAGGGCCAAGTGAGTGGCTTCCCTGAAGAAAAAACTTCCTAGGTTACGCTGTTTTCCAGTCCTGTTGAATGGGGAGATGTCTGAGTCTGCACTTGTGCTTTACTCAGGCAATGTTTCTCAGATTCCAGACCCGTTCATCCCTTCCTTCATAGATCTCAACATTGACACTTGTCCGGAAACCCCATTTGAAATAGCAATGCTAACACTCCTTTTCTCTTTTGCACCGCAAAATTTTTGGCCATAACACTTATCATCCACCTCCTGATATGAAACGCTTATAACAAGCATACACAAGCTGCTGCTGCTGCTGCTGCTGCTAAGTCGTTTCAGTCGTGTCTGACTCTGTGCAACCCCGTAGACGGCAGCCCACCAGGCTCCCCCACCCCTGGGATTCTCCAGGCAAGAACACTGGAATGGGTTGCCATTTTCTTCTCCAGTGCATGACAGTGAAAAGTGCAAGTGAAGTCGGCTCAATCGTGTCCGACTCTTCGCAACCCCATGGACAGCAGCCTACCAGGCTCCTCCATCCATGGGATTTTCCAGGCAAGAGTACTGGAGTGGGGGTGCCATTGCCTTCTCCAAAACATACACATACGTACACCCAAAAGAATGTAAACCCTCTAAAGGGCAGGTATTTGCTGTGAAAAGCGCCCAACTCTTTGTGACCCCACGGACTGTAGCCCACCAATCTCCTCCATCCATGGGATTCTCCAGGTAAGAATACTGGAGTGGGTTACCATTTCTTTCTCCAGGGGATCTTCCCAACCCAGGGATTGAACCCAGGTCTCCCACATTGTAGGCAGACGCTCTAACCTCTGAGCCACCAGCTGGTATTTGCTGTGATATGTCCCAAATGCCTGGAAAAGTGCCCAGACTATAGTAGGGGCTCAATTTTTTTTTTTTAATATTGAATTAATGAATTACTTTTGACTTTTCAACAACCTAGCACTAGGTGCTTGAGATGGAGATGAAAAGGCAGGATCCCTCCCATTGATTTCCTTGCAGTCTTCACTCTAGGTGAACCTACAATAATTCTTGAAATTACTCTTTTCTAGTGATATGCTGGGGCCCATTTACAATAGTTCATACTCTCTTTCAAGAGGTGATTGTTAAATGTTCAATAATTTTGTGAATTGGTTTTTAAATACAATGGCTCTTAGTTGTAAGTTTACAATTCAGCCAATTGTCTTAAAAGCAAAATATAGTAAACACTCAAACTTGTAATTTCCTAATTATTTTTCTACATTTTACTGTTATCTGTGCTCTTGAGATTATTTGCATCTGCTGTACTGTATGGTGGAAACAGGATATAATGGCACCTTACCTCACATCTCTTTCCAACTACCTGTTTAGTGGCATCCTACTGGTAAATTAAAACTGGCCAGGGTGGGAGTATTTACACCATGGAAATCCACTGAAATCAGTAATCTTTACAAATCAGACCCTTCCCTCCAAATCCCCCACCTCCACCACACCCCACTCCCCTGGGACTCATTGTTTAACAGGTAACCTGGTGGCTCAGACAGTAAAGAATCTTTCTGCAATGCAGGAGAGCTAGATTTGATCCTTTGGTTGGAGAGATCCCTGGAGAAGGAAATGGCAACTCACTCCACTGTTCTTGCCTGGAGAATTCTATAGACAGAGAAGCCTGGTGGACTACAGTCCATGGGGTTCCAAAGGACATAACTGAATGACTAAAGCTTTCACACTCAACCACAGTTCCTACTGTATGTTCCCAGACCATCCTGCCGTTTATCAGCCATGATACTTGCCAATTTGCATTTCTGTCTTCCTCAACTAGACTGTGAGCTCCTCATTGACGAGGGTTATGTTTGACACCTGTGTTCAAAGCACAACACTGAACATCTATATAATAGATGTTCAACAGCTTCCCTTACCAACAGTCTCCAATCAGAGCACACCTGAACCCTTCCCCTTTTCTAACATAAAGCTTTTCCACTCCCTGCCTGCCTTTGAGTTTGCCAAATGCATGTGATTGATGACTAAATCTCTTACACTAGCAAGTTCTGAATTTGTTTTAGAACTTGCTAGTTCTGAAGTTTCGATGATTTTCATTCATTTCCATAGTTTTCCTGGAGACTCCACTGAGACACAGTCTGCTCTGTCCATCACATGGACCCCAGCCTTCAGCTGGATGAGGTTCTCACAGATACCCTAATGCCCCCTGCTTGTGGCTGTCAAGTCTGTGTCAACATGGTAAGTAAGTGCCAAATCTGGGCTCCACTGTTTTTGTGTTGAGTTCTTCAACTATTTATTCTAAGTTTGGTACCCAGGTTTTGTTATTGGTTCCCATATATTTGACATCCTTGGAATCAGACCATTCCTTTCCATGCTTTTTGGTTCTCTTTTATACTTCTATTTTGTATTGTGCTGTTTGAAAGTATTGTCATAAGAAGAAGAATCATAATGTAGAACACAGGCACAGGTCCTCTAAACCTGTTGTTCGAACCAGTGTCACAGACTGATGAGTACTGATCTAATTAGGGCTGTTCTTACCAGACCAGCATCCATTTGGACAAGCTTTGTTGTGAGTCACCAATGAAACTGGATGAGCTTCGACTTTCATCTTGATTTTGTTCTGAGAGTTTGCCTTTGATCTAGAGGGTGTTCACTCAAATTCACTCACCTGCCAAGGGTGGAAAATTTGTTGGGTCTGTGTTCAGAGTGGTCTTGAAACACAAAGAGAACAAACATCTCTTTTAACCAACTATTTCCAGCTCTCCTGATGTCATCTAAGCTTACAATCTCTTTTCCTCCAGGAAAAATGGCTGCTTCTTATGTGCAGATGGTCAGCCTCATCAATTCCTGGTAGACAGGGATGCTACTATTACTAAATTAAACCCTGTCATTTTTACTCAGCTATCTGTATTTATTCACCTCAAGTGTTCAAAGATAAGTCAGTATATTGAAAGTGTTTTCCTTTTTCAGAAAGGTTCTCTGAAAAAGGAAAAAAATTCTTAAATAGCTTCATTTACTGGTATTTCTAAATACAAAAATCCTTTTTGTCTATATGTGCATAAGTAATCTGGACAAACCTTTGGGGTTTTAATTCAACTTCCATGGGAACCATCAAAAATCTATTGCCAGACTCTTGACCTCATTGCAAAGATTTATTCCCCATAATAGTAGCTGTTGCTTAAAACAATAAGTAATTGTTGATGTTTTTACTGAACTAGCTCTAGGATCCTCATTTGACTTCATAGTTCCTCATATAGGACAGACATTAATGCTGGCTGAGAACATGCAACACTTTTCAGCCAGCTGATTCACCTCCTGTGACATTGTTACTCTTGTACTCTCACAGTACTAGCTAATCACCACTCCAACACTGAATTTTGCCACTCTGCCAGAGGAAGGTGAACAGCACAATTGTCTTGCCTTTGTTAGGGGATGTTCTGTACGTGACTCAAATGTATTAGAGAATGTCACTGAGAATTGTGGTCTAATATTATTTGTTGATGGCTCATACCTCAAAACTGAATCCGGAGGTTATCAAGCAGTATATACTATCACTAACTTAAGCTCTCCTTTGGAAATCAGTCCTCTGCCTAAGGTAAAAATCAGCCCAAATGGCAGAACTTTATTGCACTTAACAGAGCTAGTCAGTTAACCGAGGACCAGAGAGTAAACATACTTAGAAAGATAGAATGTAAGCTTTTGGAGTAGTACCTGACTTTGAACACAGTGCTGGAAGTCTCATTTTGAAAATGGACAAGTTAGTAAACTTTAGATGCATTTCTACTTCTTAGAGGGGGTGACTGTTACGCAAATGGAGGCTCATGCAGAAAGAAGGCATGCGTGTGTGCATGCTAAGTCACTTCAGTCCTGTCAGACTCTTTACAACCTTGTGGACTATAGCCTGCCAGGCTCCTCTGCCCATGGGATTCTCCAGGCAAGAATACTGGAGTGGTTAACGATTCCCTTCTTTAAGAGATCTTCCCCCAACCAGGGATCCAACCGGTATCTCCTGCATTGCAGGCAAATTCCTTATATATTTACTTAAAACTGCTATGGTGACGTCTAGAATGGAACCTCCTGGAAGACAGAAACTATGACTATTTATTCACCTACTCTTCTAGCAGTTAGCGTGGTGTCTGGCACATGGTAAGCATTCACAGATTTGAATGAATAAATGATTAGAATGAGTCCCAGAGATTGCTTATCATTTGGTGGTTACTGAATGAACCCAGATATGAAGAGAGGGGAGAGAGCTAGAGACAAATGAGTGACACCACATGAGATGAGGGCATTTCAAATTAAGGAAATATTTTCCAAAGACTGATGCAAATAAACAAATAATGACCATATCACTTTGTCATTCCTTTGACATGTGTTCTAAAATTTCAAGGTAGGGGAAATGACAAGTCTCACAAAGCATGGCAGGATATGGCTGTCGTCAACTGCATTAATGAGACCTCTTAAGCAATTTGAAGCAAAATACCTTTCACACCAATGTCAAGCTTCAAAAAGAAGTTGGAAGCAGGAAGTAAGGGAGTGGTAGAATCAATAACTAGGATTCTCAGAAAAGTCTCTTGTGATTAGAATAAGAAAAAAGAAATATAGTAATTGCATTTTGCTTAGACTCAGAATTCAGAGAGCCTGGTCTTGCCTTCATCTGTATTTCAGATGGAGAGAGTTGAAATAAAAGTAGATGTGGATGTAGCAGGAAAAATGAAGACCTTCCTTGGGATTAGTAAAGCAATTCTTTCTCCAAAAGAAGGAGAGGTGGGTAGAGAAAGCTTCTTCCAAGCAGGAAAACTGAGATTATTGCAATAACTTCAAAAGCAAGGACCAAGGCGAAAGCTGTGGGAGACTTCTCAGGAGTCTGTGAACTGGCCCAGAGCCTGAGGGCTCGCTGCACTTAACAGAGAGTGAAGAGAGTTTCAGAGGCCCTTGGCTCAGACTGATGGTGGGTAGGGGAGCAGTAATAAAGAATTGGGTGGCTCGTGGTCAAGCAGCGGTGAGAACGTAGCCTCTGGAATCAGGCAGATGGAACTCAGAGGCTGGCTCCTCCCCTTCCTCCAGCATGTGTGTGTTAGTCACTCAGTTGTGTCCGACTCTTTGTGACCCCATGGACTGTAGTCCACCAGGCTTCTCTGTCCATGGGATTCTACAGGCAAAAATAACTAGAGTGGATTGCTGTTCCCTTCTCCAGAGGATCTTTCCGACCCAGGAATTGAAACCTGCTCTCCTGCATTGCAGGCAGATTCTTTGCCATTTGAGCTAAAGGGAAGTCAACACTAGTATAAACTTGTGCAATTTACTGTCTCTCTAGAGAGACCCTAGCTCTCTCTTTTGTGAAAGGAACCTAGTGATAGTGCAGGGAAGGAATGACAGGTGTAAAGAACTCAGCCCAGTACTTGCACTGATGGAGCACTCAGCAAGTGGGAGACCTTGGTTTCTGCTGTTGCAGCCATTTGTGGTCATGGCAGTAAGTGTGTCACTTGACCCTGAGTGTGGAGAGTGTGGACCGTCTCGGTCATCCTCCTTCTCATGGGTCTTACTAGAAGTGAAAGTGTTAGTTGCTCAGCCTTGTCCAATTCTTTGTAACCTCTTGGACTGTAGCATGCCAGGCTCCTCTGTCCATGGAATTCTCCAGGCAAGAATACTGGCATGGGTTGGCATTCATTTCTCCACCATATCTTCCCAACCCAAGTCTCCTGCATTGCAGGCAGATTCTTTACTGTCTGAGGCACTAGGGAAGCCCCCTTACTAGAAACTGGACAGTTACAAACTACATTCTCTGGACTCCCAACTAGCACTATAGAAACAAATTATGTTTAGCCAATTAGATGTACTTCCATGGGACTTAGAATGTGGAAGACATTTCCTGCTCTTTTTTGACTGTTGATTGTCACTGGCAAGCAAGGCAGTAGAGACATGGAATTTTGGTCCGGGATCCAGAGGCAGTATGGCCTCCTGATACCAGGAACACAGTCTCAGCTCTGGGTTCTTGACATCAGCAGCCCTAGAAGTAGCCCCAGAGGTAGTAGCTCCCCTGGTAGGCCAGTTCTGTAGTATTCTAGAATGCATTTCCAGAGGCCTAGTCTAGAGTCCATATCCCTTGGCCCCTCAATGATTTTGTAAACACCTTATTCCCTACATTAAGTCCCTTCACAGTTAAATACCTAGAGCTATGTCCACTGCCTGCACTCAATCCTGACTACTACACTAGGTGTCTGGATTTATTTCTTTCACAATCTCAGTTGCTGTCACATTTTTCACATGTGAAAAAAAAAAGTGTTTTTAAAACATCATTCACTTTACCTGGTAACATTATCCTCCCTGAGTTATTCGCACCTCCTGGAAGATTGACCATTTACCCCATCCCTATGTAACTAAGTCTGAGGGATTGTCATCTCCTGGTGACAGCTGCCCAAATTGTTACTGTGATGCTGGGGAGGAAGTAATCAGAGTCAGAAGAATCAGAACAGAGCAGACTTCACAATCCCAAACCAAGAAAGGGGAGCCCAATCAATACTGATGTCCTTATGGAATATTGAAAGTGGGGTCGTTGACAAAGAAGAATTTCTCCAGTACTGCTCAGAAGAGATGGAGTACTAATGACTCAATATGAGTCTTTCTGTCTGCTTGGCAGATATAGCCTTTTCATCAAGAATGACTCACCATGCCTCATCAGTGACTGTAATGCTTTAAAGTAACCACTCCCTTTGCGGTGGACTCAAATCCTCTTCAGAAGGAAGGAAGCAAATATACTCTGCAACCTTTTCATCTTGGTTTCCCTGTTGATAAAAGACCATGCTACCCATCTGACACCTGTGCTGGTGTGGTTGTAACTTCTCTATCTCCCTAGATGCTAATGAGTTAGCATTCTAGATTTTTTTCAGCTTTTTATGAGTCTGGAATCATTTTATCAATGATCCAGTTTTCCAGAGGCTGAAAACTTTGTACAGAGAAGTGAGAATAGCTGGTGAACCTACTGATCTGGATCAAAACTCTGAGCTCATCTCTATGAGAAGCCCTAAAAACGTGACTTGCATTAAAAGTGGATAAACATACTCTCTTTCTTCAGTTCCTAATTACCTGCGTATGGCATATTCAACACCATTTATTTTCATTCCATTAGGAAACTAATTGAAAAGGCTGCTGCTGCTGCTGCTGCTGCTAAGTTGCTTCAATCGTGTCCAACTCTGTGCGACCCCATGGACAGCGGCCTACCAGGCTCCTCTGATCATGGAATTCTCTAGGCAAGAGTACTGGAGTGGGTTGCCATTTCCTTCTCCAAATTAAAAGGCTAGGCTCTTGAGTTCAAGAGATATGGATTCAAATCCTGATCTTAGGCTTCCTGGCTCTGTGATCAAGTTACTTTACTTCTCTGTTTTTCATTTTCCTAATGTGTAAAAGGAAGCAATAAGAATACCTACTTTTTATGCAGATGGCCAACAAGTCCATGAAAAGATGTTCAACATCACTAATAATTCAGTTCAATCATTAGAGAAAGGCAGATCAACGCCACCATGCCATACCACCTAACACTTGTTGGGATGGCTACTGTCAGAAAGAATACAAATAACAAATAATGACAGGGATGTTGAGAGAAGGGAATCTTCCTGCATTGTTGGTAGGCATGTAAATTGATTCAGTCACTGTGGGGAAAATGCTATGGAGGTTTCTCAAAAAAAAACTAAAAGTAGAACTACTGTGTGTGTGTGTGTGTGTGTGTGTGTGTGCGTGCATGTGTGTGTGTGTGTGGAGTCACTCAGTCATGTCTGACTCTGCAACCCCGGGGACTGTAGCCCACCAGACTCCTCTGTCCATGAAATTCTCCAGGCAAGAATACTGGAGTGGGTAGCCATTCTCTTCTCCAGGGATCTTCCCAACCCAGGGATCAAACCTAGGTCTCCCACATTGCAGGCAGATTCTTTACTGTCTGAGCCACCAGGGAACCCAGCAAGTCCACTCCTAGGTGTATTTTTGAAAGAAACACTAATAGAAAAGATGCATGTGCCTTAATATTCATAGCAGCATTATTTACAATTGCCAAGATTTGGAAGCAGCCTAAGTGTTCATCAACAGATTAATGGATAAAGAAGATGTGCCCTCTCTCTCTCTCTCTCTCTCTCTATATATATATATATATATATATATATACACACACACACACACAATGGAATATTACCTCATCAGTTCAGTCGCTCAGTCATGTATGACTCTTTGCAACCCCATGAATCACAGCACGCCCGGCCTCTCTGTCCATCACCAACTCCCAGAGTTCACCCAAACTCATGTGCATCAAGTTGGTGATGCTATCCAGCTATCTCATCCTCTCTGTCATCCCCTTCTCCTCCTGCCCCCAATCCCTCCCAGCATCAGGGTCTTTTCCAGTGAGTCAGCTCTTCACATGAGGTGGCCGAAGTATTGGAGTTTCAGCCTCAGCATCAGTCCTTCCAATGAACTCCCAGGACTGGTCTCTTTTAGATGGACTGGTTGAATCTCCTTGCAGTCCAAGGGACTCTCAAGCATCTTCTCCAGCACCACAGTTCAAAAGCATCAATTCTTTGGCCCTCAGCTTTCTTCACAGTCCAACTCTCACATCCATACATGACCACTGGAAAAACCATAGCCTTGACTAGACGGACCTTTGTTGGCAAAGTAATGTCTCTGCTTTTGAATATGCTATCTAGATTGGTCATAACTTTCCTTCCAAGGAGTAAGCGTCTTTTAATTTCCTGGCTGCGATCACCATCTGCAGTGATTTTGGAGCGCCCCCAAAAAAGTCAGCCACTGTTTCCCCATCTATTTCCCATGAAGTGGAGGGACCAGATGCCATGATCTTGTGCAGCATAATCAATGCAAGGAAATAGAGGAAAACAACTCTGGCTCAGACTAGAGATCTCTTCAAGAAAATTAGAGATACCAAGGGAACATTTCATGCAAAGATGGGCTCGATAAAGGACAGAAATGGTATGGACCTAACAGAAGCAGAAGATATTAAGAAGAGGTGGCAAGAATACACAGAAAAACTGTACAAAAAGATCTTCATGACCTAGATAATCATGATGGTATGATCACTCACCTAGAGCCAGACATCCTGGAATGTGAAGTCAAGTGGGCCTTAGAAAGCATCACTATGAACAAAGCTAATGGAGGTGATGGAATTCCAATTGAGCTATTTCAAGTCCTGAAAGATGATGCTGTGAAAGTGCTACACTCAATATGCCAGCAAATTTGGAAAACTCAGCAGTGGCCACAGGACTGGAAAAGGTCAGTTTTCATTCCAGTTCCAAAGAAAGGCAATGCCAAAGAATGCTCAAAAATGCGCTCATCCCACATGCTAGTAAAGTAATGCTCAAAAATTCTCCAAGCCAGTCTTTAGCAATACGTGAACCATGAACTTCCAGATGTTCAAGCTGGTTTTAGAAAAGGCAGAGGAACTAGAGATCAAATTGCCAACATCCGCTGGATCATGGAGAAAGCAAGAGAGTTCCAGAAAAACATCTATTTCTGCTTTATTGACTATGCCAAAGCCTTTGATTGTGTGGATCACAATAAACTGTGGAAAATTCTTCATTAGATGGTAATACTAGACCACCTGCCATGCCTCTTGAGAAACCTATATGCAGGTCAGGAAGCAACATTTAGAACTTGACATGGACCAACAGACTGGTTCCAAATAGGAAAAGGAGTATGTCAAGGCTGTATATTGTCACCCTGCTTGTTTAATTTATAGGCAGAGTACATCATGAGAAACGCTGGGCTGGAAGAAGCACAAGCTGGAATCATGATTGCCAGGAGAAATATCAATAACCTCAGATATACATATGACACCACCCTTATGGCAGAAAGTGAAGAGGAACTTAAAAAAGCCTCTTGATATTACCTTGTACCTTAGCCATAAAAAGAATGAAATTTTTCCATTCCCAGTGACATGAATGGACTTCAAATTTAAATTATTTGCTGAATGTCACAGGAATGCAAAGATGAGCAAGCCATAATCAAAATCCTTTAGAAATATCTGATCTAATAAGGTTGGAGGCAACCTGTGTATAAGTAACAATGAGTCTGAATGTCTGAATGAGCTGTGCTGTGTAATTCAAGATTCCATCCAACTTAGACAATAAGCTTAAGTAGGACATACTTTTTGAAAGTGGACCAGGTCTCTGTCCAGTGATAGATAGGTAGAAGGAGTGTTCCAGGAGGAGGGCAGTAGAAGAGTAATAGTATGGAGATAAAAATAAGCCTGATGGGACTTTTGAGCGGTAGGGAAGTGGACCTTAAAGGCCAACTCGAACTTGAACAGTTGGGTTGCAAAAGCAACCACAAATGCTTCCTCATCCAGAATCCACAACTTAGGTAATTCTGTCCCACACTGACACTGGACTTGGTCATGCAGCTCTTTTTAACCGATGGGATTGATGGCAGCAAATGTGATTCAGGTAGAGACATGCCGCTGCCGCTGCTAAGTCACTTCAGTCGTGTCCGACTCTGTGTGACCCCATAGGCGGCAGCCCACCAGGATCCCCCATCCCTGGGATTCTCCAGGCAAAAACACTGGAGTGGGTAGCCAGTTCCTTCTCCAATGCACGAAAGTGAAAAGTGAAAGTGAAGCCGCTCAGTCGTGCCCGACTCTTAGCGACCCATGGACTGCAGCCTACCGGGCTCCTCCGCCATATTTTCCAGGCAAGAGCACTGGAGGTAGAGACGTAAGAATAGCTGACATGTGCAGGCTGATCCACCCTATACATGGAACCTTTCTGCTGCCACATGAACAATCCTGCTTTAGCCAGTTGGATGGTGATGAGAAACATGTGGTCCAGTACTCTCCATTGCCCAAGTCAACAGTCAGCACTGCCAAGGGAACAGCAGTCTAGCTCCCTGCAGCTGGCCATAGATCAAGAGCAAGCTCAGTCAACACCAGCAAGGGAATCACCCTGTGGGGCCAACGCCAGGGAACTGTGAGCATGTTAATGGTTGTTGTTTTAAACCAATGCATTTGGCGTGGCTTGTTAAACAGCAAAAGCCTGCTGATAATGAGAATGGAGAGATATTCAGAGGTGAGGGCAGGTGAGCAAATATGACATGCTATGCAGATAGATGTATGCTTTCGAAATTGTAGGCACATTGTAAATATTAGAGTAAGCAAACTAATTGTTAATTTCAAAAACATTCCCAGGTAATTCTTTGGCTCTATTAAAGTTTGAGAAGCACTAACATGTCCTAAAAATGTAAACTGAATCCACATTGACCACTAACCTAGTCTTTCCTTTCCTAGTCAGATAGTTTTACTTCTTTAGACGGTTGAGTATACCTTTCTTCCTGCCTGCTTCCTACTATAGCTTTAGTAAAAACAAAACACACACATCAACCCTCCCCTGCAAAACAACAACAACAAAATCCACCATTATCCTTTGATATTATCAAGAAACTGTATGTATGTGTTTTAGTTACCCATCCAGGTTTTGAACTAATTAAGAAATAAGACAAAGGATAAAGCAGAAGGGAGATAAAATATTTTCTTTATCACTGATAAAGTCTATGTTAAAGACATGCCAAATGGGCTTCCCTGGTGACTCTGACCATAAAGAATCCACCTACAATGCAAAGGACGTGGATTTGGTCCCTGGGTTGGGAAGATCCACTGGAGAAGGGAATGGCTGCCCACTCAGTATTCTTGCCTGGGGGATTCCATGGACAGAGAAGCCTGGCAGGCTACAGTCCATGGAGTCACAAAGAGTTGGACCAGACGAGCTACTAACCCACACACAAACACAAATGGGATTCCCCTGCAGCATCCAGAATTAACCAGACTTAACCGTAGTTATTGCTAGCCCAGGGCAGTCTCCCCAAAGAGAAGGAAGAGGGAAGTTCTAGCTAGGGGAGGGGGAAGAGTTAGTGAAGTGCTGGAGAGAGCCAGAAGAGTTGCCTCTGTATAAAAGAAACTCTGGGAATGGGGACAGATATCAGTATGTGTGTGGTGGTGGTAAGAGAGATATGTTCTGTATAATGTTGCCATGGGCTTCCCTTGTGGCTCAGCTGGTAAAGAATCCGCCTCTAATGCAGGAGGCCTGGGTTTGATCCCTGGATTGGGAAGATCCCCTGGAGAATGGAAAGGCTACCCACTCCAGTATTTTGGCTTGGAGAATTTCATGGACTATAGTCCAGGAGGTCGCAAAGAGTTGGACATGACTGAGTGACTTTCAATTTCTGTTCCTACCACCACTTGGATAACAACAGAGAAAAAAAGAAAAAGAATGTTGTCATCCTAATTGCTTAGAAGTCTCTTAAGAGCCAAATTCTTTAGAAATGATGTGTAATGATGATTGATTGATGGTGTAATCTTTTGCTAAAAGGAAATAATATTGTAATTTGTGATTTTAAAAAGTTAGATGGAGTTTAGGCTGAATAGTAATGATAAAAAAGAACATGTTTGAAATTTTATGAACAGAATAATACCAAACTGAGGTGAATGAAAAGCAAGGTAGATTTGAGGGAAGCAAGAATTTATTTATGAAGATTGATATTTGGCCCAGGAATGGAAAGACCCATCAATGACTTTCATGTGCCTTCCAACCCTATGACTTTGAGTTGCCCTAAGACACTGTACTATTACTATTAATAATGATCATGGTAACAATAGTTAAGCTTTTGAGCACTTACTGTGGGCCTGATACTGAACTATAAGAACAATATTTTATTTAAGCCTCATAACAAGACAATGAGGTCAGTATTTTTATTACCACTACTCTCCTTTTGTGGATGAGGAAATCAATACTTAGAAAGGTTAATGACTCATCTAAGGTCATTAACTAGTAAGTGATAGAGTGAGGATTCAAACCAGGGCACCAGTTTTATGGTCATCTATACTCATGATCTTAATTTTAACTAACTTTTTATTATTTCCATTTCAAGTATAATACATTTTTGGTATATACCCCCAAATTAGAAAATTCAGATTTTAAAAAAGAGAAGAAAATAAAAATCACCTATAGTTTTCCAGAGAAAGATAACCATTTTTATTAAAATTGTTGTATATAATATATTGTATATGTTTCATTACCTGCCTTTCATACTTTAACAATGCATTATAAACATTTTCCATGTCATTCTAAAGCAGGTTTTCTTCTGTAATACCATTTTAAACATCATATTTTATAATGTTATGAATTCATTATAATGTATTTAGCCAATCTCCTATTACAGGTTATTTAGATTGTTAAAATATTTTCACTGTTATAAACAATTCTGTGGTGAACATTTTTATAGTATCATCTTTGCATTCATCCTTATTTCAGACATTATTTTTGCCTACCCAAAAGCCATTTCTTCTCCTGGTGTTTCCTCCTAAGGAAAGGTCAATTTTTAGAAGTTAGAAGAGAGATGTCCTTTGAACTAGACAACTTTCCTCAACCCGTTGTGATTTAGTATGGCCACATGACTGAGTTCACACATTCAATGGGGTGTAAGTGAAAGCAATCAGGCCATTTCTAGTCAAATCTCAAAGAAGTAGCTGTGCTTCCCCCATTCTCTGTGTACCTATCCTCTGCTGCTGCTGCTAAGTCGCTTCAGTTGTGTCCAATTCTGTGAGACCCCATAGACGGCAGCCCACCAGGCTCCCTCGTCCCTGAGATTCTCTAGGCAAGAACACTGGAGTGGGTTGCCATTTCCTTCTCCAATGCATGAAAGTGAAAAGTGAAAGTGAAGTCGCTCAGTTGTGTCTGACTCTTAGAGACCCCATGGACTGCAATCCACCAGGCTCCTCCATCCATGGGATTTTCCAGGCAAGAGTACTGGAGTGGGTTGCCATTGCCTTCTCCACCCATCCTCCAGAGAGGTACAACTGCAGCTGTGCGTGACCCCAGAGGGTAGCTGTGTTAGGCAGGGTTTGCTAGAGAAACAGAACTAATAGGGTATATATAGAGAGAGAGGGAGAGAGATTTACTATCAGGAATTGGCTTACATGGCTAGGGAGGCTGAAAATTCTGAGATCTGTAGATGGCAAACTAAAGATCCAGGAAAGCAAATAGTACAGTTCTAGTCCAAGTCCAAAGTCCTAAAAACCAAAAGAGACAATGCTGTAAATTCCAATCCACATCTGAGTCCAAACACAGGAAAAGACTGATGGCCCAGCTCACAGACAGTCAGGCCGAGAGAAAGAATTCTTTCGTAATCAGACTTTTATTTTGTTTAGGACTTTAATGGATTCGATAAGGCCTGACCACATTAGGGATGACAATCTGCTTTACTCAGTGTACTGATTCAAATATAATCTCATCCAGAAACTCTCTCGCAGATACACCCAGAGATAATGTTTAACCAACCTCTGGGCACCCTTGACCCAGTGCAGCAGACATATAAAATTAACCATCAAAGTGACAGAGTCAGAAGATGAAGAGAGTGTAAGTACCTGATTGCCAGTTGAAGGAGAAATGCTCACTGAACAGAAGATCTTCCTTGAACTCTTCTTTCGGTAAAAAATAAACTCTATTATGTTGAAGTCATTATACGAATATTTCTGCTCTCCCATAATAAACATTGCTGAAAAACCACACATTCAGCAAAATTATACATTCAAAATAATGCTTTTAGGAATATTATATTTATAGTCAGACCACTAAAAATGTATGCAAGTTTATAACGAGGGCATGAACAAAAACAGTCATTGGTACCTTGGGAGACAACTTGGACAGTTCAGGCAGGAAGCTCAGCATGGTTGGAAGTTGCTCCAAGGCTATTAAAATGCTATTAAAAATAATTGTATGGAATTATAGAGATGGAAAACAGAATAGCTATTGCTCAGGGTTAGAGATGGTGGTGGACTTCCCAGGTGGCACAGTGGTAAAGAATCTGCCTACAAATGCAGGAGACCCAAGCGATGTGCTTTCAGTCCATGGATCAGAACGATCCCCTGGAGTAGGAAACGGCATCCTACTCCAGTATTCTTGCCTGGACAATTCCATGGACAGAAGAGCCTGGCGGGCTACAGTCCATGAGGTCACAAAGAGTCTAACACCAGTGAGTGACTGAGCACGTACACACACAGAGATGATGGGAGAGGAGGCTGGCTGTGGCTGTGAAGTAGTGGCACAAGGGAGCCTTGGGTGATGGAAGAGTTATGTAGCTTAGTGTCAGTAGTAGTTATGCTAATCTACACGTGTGATAAATTTGCATAGATCTACACACACACATACCCACACAGCACACACTGTGTGAGGTAGAACTGGTCAAATTTGAAGAAGTTCCATAGATCATACCAGCCACCAGTATCAGCTTCCTGGCTTGGATGCTGTACTACAGTTGTGCAAGATATTACCCACGGGGAATCTGGGCATATAAAAGCTCCCTATACTTTTTTAAAAAAACTTCCAACAAATCTGTAATTATTTCATAATCAAAAGTTCATTTTTTAAGAAATGGGCAGAAATGTTCTCTGTGGTTGCAGAAACAATACAGAGGGAAAGGAAGTTCTGAGCCTGGGGAGCTGCATCTGGGTCATCAGAGGAGAAGTGCAGACTGCCCGGAGCACGGCGAAGAGGATGCCTGTCTGGATGGAAGCCCAAGATACTGTAGTTATATTCATTTTCTTAGCAAATACCTGAAAGAGTTCTTGCCTGTGTATCAGCCAAGGTCAGGGATTCTTCCATTCCCACCAGAGGTCATAATTCTACTCTTACTGTTCAATGAGAGTAACTGATATGTAAATCAGTAACATATCAGAGTTACTGATATGTGAAATATGGTGCTTCTTCTTTCAAAATATCTTACTGTTTTGGATTTGGCTTGTTTTCTTTGTTCCAGATCTATTTAGCCATTTAGAAAGATACATACTTGATTGCACCTGGGACATTTTCAAAATATAAGCCATAAAATATTTAAGGGACAGGGGGTTTTCTGGAAAGCTTTGAGTCATATGAACCGACCTGCCTTTTGTGAAGATGTCCAGATGTATTTCTGGAAATAGGCTTCTACAGACAGTTGATGTCTCAGCCCAGTGTGTAAAGGAATACATGAGGCTCAACCAAAACATAGTTGGTGGCTGTAAAAACCCTCAACTCAGAGGTCCTAACCATCAGTGCATAGACGTCACCAGTGGTATTTGCTTAACATGCTGGTTATCTGCTCTCCTATTCCCAGTTTCTGAATCCTTCCATCCAGAGCTAAGGTCCAGGAATAGGCAACATAACAAACTCCCCAGGCAGTATGGCTGGTGCCTGTCTGAGGATCTCTCTTTGAAAAACAGGCTTAAAAACCTCAACATGAAGGAGGCTGGTCCACTAGCTTTTGACTATTTAGCTGCGTTCCTGCTGAAACAGTGCAATTTGGCTGAACAGTGAGCTGTGGAAGAGACAAGTAGAGGCGATGCTTCAAAGACATGCTGAGCAAACTGAAACGCAAGTTAAAGTACCATGACATTGCTTCCAATAGCCTGGGATTGACAGCAGCTGACAGTTGTGCTGGTACCAGTGTCACCTCTGAATACAAAGAACATTGGGTATTTTGACTTATTTCAGCAGGGATAAAATGTTAGGGAGGAAAATATTCCCTTAACTAGTTTCCTCCTCTGAAGCGTCAGTGTAGAATAATAATGTCTTATATTCATGCATCAGCTTTCCAATCACTGACTTATTTGAAGCCATCACAAGAGAGATCTTTTAAATTATCTGCCCTTAGGCAAATGGTACATTTCTCAAAATTCCTTGACTGGTAAAAGGAAAAAAAAAATGTATTTTTGAAAACACATCCCAAGTTCCTTATAGCTTAGAAATATTTCCTTCTTGGGATTTTAGGAGATGTCCAGTCAAAGTAAAAGTGAATAAAAACAGAGGCAGGGTTCTGGTTAGCAGTTGGTTAAGACAAGAAGGACAATTCTCTGCCCATGGGACACTGAGTTGCATTTGAATTTATAAAAATTATGAGATCAGTTTTTGCCAAACACTGTCCTAAACATTCATTGAAGTAAAATTTATTGCATAAACTATAATTATATTAATAAATGCCGGCAAAACTGACCAGAGACCCCCAAACTGCATCTGCAGTACTCTGGTTTTGAAGCTTATTTCAGTTCAGTTCTGTTCAGTTGCTCAGTCATGTCCGACTCTTTGTGACTCCATGGACTGCAGCACACCAGTCTTCCCTGTTTATCACCAACTCGCAGAGTTTACTCAGACTTCTGGTCCATCAAGTCAGTGATGCCATCCAACCATCTCATCCTCTGTTGTCCCCTTCTCCTCCCACCTTCAATCTTTGCCAGCATCAGAGTCTTTTCCAATGAGTTGGTTCTTCACATTAGGTGGCCAAAGTGTTGGAATTTCAGCTTCAGCATCAGTCCTTCCAATGAATATTCAGGACTGATTTCCTTTAGGATGGACTGGTTTGATCTCCTTGCAGTCCATGGGACTCTCAAGAGCCACCAGAGAAACTGAAGCTTATTTATCAGACCTAATTCTGTTTGGGGCTTCCCTGGTGGCCTGGTCAGTAAAGAATCCACCTGCAATGTGGGAGACCTGGGTTCAATCCCTGGGTTGGGAAGATCCCCTGGAGGAGGGGGTGGAAACCCACTTCAGCGTTGTTGCCTGGAGAATCCCCATAGACAGAGGAGCCTGGCGGGCTGCAGTCCTTGCAGTCGCAAAGAGTCAGACACGACTGGGCGACTAACAGCACATTCTGTTCTACAAGTGAGATGACAGTTCTCCTGGTGATAATAAAAGCAGAATGCCTCTGACTGCAGCCTCCCTCCCTCACTCTCTCTTTCCCACGAGGAATATTTCTTTTAAGACAATAAGTGCACATTTGTTTTAATTTAAATGCTATCTCCTCTAGTTTCTTCATCATACGTCTTCTCAGACATACAGTGAAGGATTCTCCTGCAAATACAAATCGCCATATGGGCCCTCTGACTTGTACATAAAAGATTCTAGAAATCTACAAATGGGGAAAATGTGTATTTCTGTAAAGACACCACCATTCATCCATGTACTCAGTCCAAGATGTCAGTGAGCCACCTTGATTCTCTTCCCACCCCTAACCCCTCATCTGACACATCAGTCTCTTAGCTCTCCCTGTTGTAACAATATACCACAGAGTGGGTGGCTTAAACAATAGAAATTTATTTTTCACAATCTTGAGGAGGGAAATAAAGATCAGGTTCCAGCCTGGTTGTTTAGGGTGATAACCCTCTTCCAGGCTTGCTGGAGGCTCAGTTCTTGCAGCTTTCTTACAGGGTGATGAGAGGAAGTTCTTATAAGGGTACCGATCCTATCATGGAGGTTGTACCCTCATAACCTCATCTAATTCTAATTACCTCTCAAAGGCACCACCTTCTAATACCATCACACTGGGTGTTGGGGATTAGGGCTTCAATATATGAACCTTGCAGGGAGGGGACAGAACCATTCAGTCCATAACAATCAGCAAGTCTTAAATCTCCACCTTCAAAATACACCACCAGATCCAGCTACTTCTTACCACCCTCACACTTCTCTAAGTCACCATCATCCCTCTTCTAAATTATTGCAGGGCCCCTTCACTGGTCCCCAGCTTCCACTCTTCCCCTGACTGCCGTCAGAGTGATCTTTTTATTTTTTAATTTGTTTTCAAAGTAACAAGATTTTATTTTGTTTATTTTTTTAACTTTTTAAAAAAATTTTATTTTTACTTTATTTTACTTTACAATACTGTATTAGTTTTGCCATACATTGACATGAATCTGCCACAGGTGTATACAAGCTACCAATTCTGAATCCCCTCCCACCTCCCACCCCATATCATCTCTCTGGATCATCCCCGTGCACCCGCCCCAAGCATCCTGTATCCTGTATCAAACATAGGCTGGCGCTTCTTTTCTTACATGATAGTATACATGTTTCAATGCCATTCTCCCAAATTATCCCACCCCCTCCCTCTCCCTCAGAGTCCAAAAGTCTGTTCTATACATCTGTGTCTCTTTTGCTGTCTTGCATACAGGGTTATCATTACCATCTTTCTAAATTCCATATATATGTGTCAGTATACTGTATTGGTGTTTTTCTTTCTGGCTTACTTCACTCTGTATAATCGGCTCCAGTTTCATCCATCTCATTAGAACTGATTCAAATGTATTCTTTTTAATGGCTGAGTAATACTCCATTGTGTATATGTACCACAGCTTTCTTATCCATTCATCTGCTGATGGACATCTAGATTGCTTCCATGTCCTGGCTATTATAAACAGTGCTGCAATGAACATTGGGATACATAAGTCATATTCTGTTGCTTTTTCACTTAAAACATTTTAAAGCCTTCCCCTTGTGCTCAGACACTCTTCTGGGCCTCTGATATCTCCAGCTTACTACTTGTCACCTTGCTCACTCCACTCTGCCATCCTGGTCTTCCTGCTGTTTCTCAAAACCCAGCACTCATTCCCACCTTGGGCCTTTGCTTTTTAGGTGACTTGGCTCAGAGTGCTCATCTCCCAAATCTTTGCACTGCTGACTTCCTTTGGGTCTCTGCTTTATGTCAGCACATCAGAAAGGCCTTTTCTGAACCATCCTAAGGCAGTTCCTCCCACCCCAAAACTCCAACCTTTCATCCCTCTCTATTTTTCTTCAAGTGTGCATCTCTGCCTAACAAATTAAATTATTTGTTTTTGTCTGCCTCCCACACTAGAAAGTTCTCCAGAAAGCAGACACTTTTCCTATTCACTGCTCTGTTCTTAATGTCTAGGAAGGACTTGGCTCATATTAGGTGCTCAATAAATCACTGTCGGATGAATAAGTGGAGAGTTCTCCATTGTTGTTTCCATAATGACAATTCCCAATCCCTAAGTTTAGGGTCTCGAATTTTGAGGCTTGAGTGGTGTCACAGGTTAGATTTCCCAGGAAGCAGACTCTTGAGATGGAGATGAGCATACAGGTTGTTTATTAGCACCTGTGGGAGGAAAGGAAGAGAGCAGGACTGGGTAGTGGGAAAAGTCGAGCTGTGGCACAGTCCTGGTAGGAGCTTCAGCCAACCTTGTGAGGAATTCTGAAGCCAGATGGACCCTCAGAAGCTGTCCCAGGGGGACAAGGGAGCCCTCTTAGATGATGGGGGTTTAGTCCTCCTCTCCCAAGTGGCACAGCAAAACATCTTCCACAAATGGGAGGACATGCAGTGTAACCATGATCAGGCCAAGGAAGCCTGTGGCTAGAGAGCCTCATAATACCTGGAGGCCTCATAATATGGCATTTGGTTCCTCAACAGTGTTACAGCACTCCAGGGACTGGTTCATGGTCTTCCAAATCCAAAACACTGGTGGTATGAGAACAGAGAATATGGACCTGTCTCAGAGGTGGACTCACATTAATTCTGGCTCACAGACAGCAGTGCAGACAACTGGATGACAGTTTATTTAGTGAGTGACATAAATTTCACCCAAACTGCAGGTGTCAGGAAGGCTTGTCCATTCTTTTCAGAGCCACCTACATATAGCTTCCCAGGCTGCGTATTGCAGAACCCTAGGGCTGCCATTCATGTGGACTGCAGTGAGAATGGTATAACCCCCACCCATACTGTGCAGTACATCAGCCCTGAATAACTAATAGGTTGGTTGGAACCAGGTGAAGAGAGTCAGGTAGAGAGACTTTAGAAGTTGGTCCCCAGATGACAAGGCTTGAGACAGTTCTCACTGCCAAGACAGGCTTACCAACAGAACCACAATATTATATGAAGCCTGTTGGCCAAGGTTCCATCCCATGTGTAGCTTTTGAATGAGCTCTCTCTTTAATCGTGTTTAGCACCAAGAGAAGAGGGTACACTTCACAAATGAATGCATTTCCCCTCTGCATATAATAGAGTTTAAATAGCTAAATACTAGATATTAAATAACTAAAGCTAAAGTTTATTTTAGAACATTGTTTCAATAGGTTTAAAAAACACTTTTGTATTTTTCAAAAAGCAACAACAAATATATGTCGTTATATACTATATTTCTTATGGTCCTTGAACTTTTCTGTGCTGATTTATATAATTAGAAGATACAGAAAGTTTGCATTTAATTTATGAATGAAAAATCTAATTCAGTAATCAAACAGAACAGTTTATTCCCACCTGTGTCACTTAGCAGCTCTGTGATCTGGGGCAAGTCACTTGGTCCTCTATGCCTCAGTTTCCTCATCTATAAAATGTCAGTAGTAACAGCCAATTCAGAGTGTCCCCTTGAATATGAAATAAAATTACATGAAAAAATGCATATAGAACAACACAACATCTAGTGCTGCTGCTGCTGCTAGTCACTTTACTCATGTCCGACTCTGTGTGACCCTATTGACGTCAGCTTGCTAGGCTCCTCTGTCCATGGGATTCTCTATGCAGGCGTACTGGAGTGGGTTGCCATGCCCTCCTCCAGGCATCTTCCCAGCTCAGGGATCGAGCCTGCATCTCATGTCTCCCCGCATTGGCAGGCAAGTTATTTACCACTAGTGCCACCTGGGAAGCCCAAAGTAACACAGCTTGGGAACACAACTTGGGAACTGTGGCTATTAATATGTTAACTCTACTTTCATATTGTACTTTCATAATAGTCACATATGATATGTGGCTATTAGTGTGTTAAGTGTACTTTCCCCCTCCCATTATCTAGAAGGATGGTTAGAATTTGCATGAGGTGGGCAATAGCATATAGTCACAGTTTTGCTCTGAATTTTTAAGATTTCCATGTATGCATTGCCTCAGCACCACATCTCTCGGATTCACTGTCCTGTCCTGTGGTAGTTGGGCTTGCTAACAGTTGCTAAGTCATATTTGACTTGCAACCCCATGGACTGTAGCCCACCAGACTCCTCTGTCCTTGGGATTTCCCAGGCAAGAATACTGAAGTGAGATGCATTTCCTTCTCCAGGGGATCTTCCTAGTCCAGGGATTGACCTCGTGTCTCCTATATTGCAGGCAGATTCCTTACCACTGAGCTACTGGATAATGTACAACATAATAAATGTAATTAAAACTGCTCTATAGTATATATGAAAGGTTTATTTTAAGAGTGTAAATCTAAGGATTCTTGTCTTGAGGAAAAATATTTTTCAGTTTCTTTAATGTATCTATGTGAGATGATGGATGTTTTACTATGATAATCATTTCATAATGTATATAAGTCAAATTATTATGTTATACACCTTAAACTTATTCAGTGCTGTATGTTAACTATATCTAAATAAAACTGGAAGAAGATGAAAAAACTAGCCACAAATAACATACAATGAATGGTCATGGCTATGTTCCAATAAAATTTTAGTTACACAAACAGGCAGTGGACTAGATTTGGCCTAAGAGCCTAGCTTGCCAACCCCTAAACTGGACAAACTGATTTATTTCATGGCACAATAGTAATATCTATGCACTACTTTTCCTATCCCCTTTCTTGTAGACTCTTGAATTGATACTTAGTGATTACAAAAGAATCTGCCTCTCCTTGCTTCTTTCTTAATGAGCATGAAATATCATCAGCTCCAAGAGGAGAAAAGCTTCTAACCCTGCCCATTCAACTCAGGGCTTCAAAGCCCAAGAGATAAATAGACTTGCCAAATGTCCTTACTGATCCCAACACATCCAATGTATTTGAATAGCCATTTGACATTTTCTAGAATGCTAACAGATACCACGTAATTAAGTGCATTATCTGTGCTATCACATGTTACTCTGCATTTTGTGTTGTTACTTCCAAGCTCTACCAGTTGTGGATCTTAGTCACCAGTAGGTGGCATCTCCATTTAATATTAATGAATACTCACCTAGTTGCAGCCCCTTACTTTAGGAAATAAAACCCCTTTCAAACATTTCAAAATAGTTATTTGTAATTTATAATTACAAAATAATCTTTAGCCTCCTAGAATTCCATCCAGATGGCATTTATAAATGTATTTAAATTAGCCTATAGTGGATTGAATTATGCACCGCCCCCCAAACAAAGTTATGTCCACACCCTAATTTCTGAAACCTGTGAATGTGACCTTATTTGGAAAAATGGTTTTGCTGGTATAAGTTAAGTATCACAAGATGAGATCATCATGGATTACCTGGGGAATTACCTAAAGTCAATGACAAGTGTCCTTGGAAGAGACAGAAGAGGAGAAGACACTGGCCATGTATAGACGGAGGGGCCAAGACACAAGTGATGTCGCCCTATGCCAAGGAAGGGAGGTGGAAGAGGCAAGGAAGCATCCTCCCCTAGAGCCTTCAGAGGAGGCAGCTTGCCAACATGTGGATTTTGGACTTCTGGCCTCCAGAACTGCGAGAGAATACATTTTTGTTGTTTTAAGTTACCAAGTTAGTGATGGCTTGTTATGGTATCCCTAGGAAACTAACAGACAGTCCAAAAATAATAATAATAAAACGGAGTGAAAACAAAGCAGATTGTTTAACAAAATTGTGACAAATCAAACTCAGTTGCTTAACTAAAATGTTTGTGGCTCAGATGGTAAAGCATCTGCCTGCAAAGCAGGAGACCTGGGTTCGATCCCTGGGTCAGGAAGATCCCCTGGAGAAGGAAATGGCAACCCACTCCAGTACTCCTACCTGGAAAATTTCATGGATGGAGGAGCCTGGTAGGAGGATGGAGGAGCCTATGGTCCATGGTATCGCAAAGAGCTGGACACAACTGAGCAACTTCACTGGTTCACTCAACTATAGATCTTCTATGACTGATGTCAAAGCTGAATACTCTAGTACTTGGGCCACCTGATGCAAAGAGCTGCCTCATTGGAAAAGACCCTGATGCTGGGAAAGATTGAGGGCAGGAGGAGAAGGGGGCAGCAGAAGATGGTTAGATAGCATCACCAACTCAATGGACATGAATTTGAGCAAAGTCTGGGAGATAGTGGAGGACAGAGGAGCCTGGCTTGCTGCAGTCCTTGGGATTGCAAAGAGTCGGACACAATTTAGCAACTAAATAACAGCAACAAATGCATATATCACTGTGAACACGAATGTTCCTATCATTTGTGAGACAGAATTGTATTGGAAACCTGTATTTTTATTTCCAAGGATAACAGACCTTGTCTCTTTTCCAACATCATACCCCTCCCATACATCATTCAGGAACAATGAGGCATTCAGCTGTCCATGACAGCTTTACCAAGTGCAATATTAGAAACAGAGCAGGAACCACATAGAGAAATAAGTGCAATACAGCATCTCTGAATAAGCCATTCTGGTCTTATTTATTATGACCTCATATAGAACTCATTCAAATCCATTCAGCAAGCACTTACTATGTACCTAGTGAACACCAGACTCGCTGCTAGGTGCTGAGCAGTCAGAGATGAGTCAAATATAGTTCTTGTGGTTTAGTTGAAAAAGTCAAAGTTGCCTGGAGAGACAAATAAGGAGTCAGCTATGGTGCATGTGACAAGTGAGAGAGCAGAGTGGCAATGGGAGCACAAATAGAGGCATCCCTGACCTATGTGAACAGAAGGAGGAGGAGGAGATGGAATCTGGGCTGAATCTCGAAGCGTGATTGGATGGATTTCAGGCTGGGGCACCTACCATCAGGGACCAGCTAGTGAGAGCATGAAGACTGGGAAACTGGGTTGGTATATGTGGATTAGAAAATTATATTACAGAAAAGCTGAAGACACATATTAAAAAGCAGAGACATTACTTTGTCAACAAAGGTCCGTCTAGTCAAGGCTATGGTTTTCCCAGTAGTCATGTATGGATATGAGAGTTGGACTATAGAGAAAGCTGAGTGTCGAAGAATTGATGCTTTTGAACTGTGGTGTCGGAGAAAACTCTTAAGCGTCCCTTGGACTGCAGGGAGATCCAACCAGTCCATCCCAAAGGAGATCAGTCCTGAGTGTTCATTGGAAGGACTGATGTCGAAGCTGAGAGTCCAATACTTTGGCCACCTGATGCAAAGAACTGACTCATTTGAAAAGACCCTGATGCTGGGAAAGATTGAGGGCAGGAGGAGAAGGGGATGACAGAGGATGAGATGGTTGGGTGGCATCACTGACTCAATGGACATGAGTTTGGGTAAACTCCGGGAGTTGGTGATGGACAGGGAGGCCTGGCTGCAGTTCATGGGATCGCAAAGAATCCGACACAACTGAAAGACTCAGCTGAACTGAACTGAAGATGCAAACAGACCTGTGATGGTGAAGGGCCTTGGTAAGGGGTTCAGATTTCATCCTTAAAAACATTTGAGTGCCATTAAAGAGTTTTTCATCCATGACTAAGTGAAATTTGATCAGATTAGGCTTTCCTGATGGCTCAGATGGTAAAGAATCCGCTTGCAGTGCAGGAGATGTAGAAGGGAATGGCTAACCACTCCAGTATTCTTGCCTGGAGGATTTAATAGACAGAGGAGCCTGCCAGACTACAGTCCATGGGTCTCAAAGAGTCGGTCACCACTGAATGACTAAGACTTTTACTGCTTTCACATGATCAAATTGCTCTCTAGAAATGTTCATGTGCTGCTGCGTGGATGGGGCAGAAGTAGTCAAGAAAATCATGTTGAGAGTCTGTTGCATCCGTCTATCCAGGCTTTTGGAAAACCTGCAATAGTGGTGATGAGGAGTAGAAAGTCTGGAGAGGGTATTAAGGGGCTAGTGCTTAGGACTAGCTATAGGGTCAGGGAAGAGAGAAAAGTAGATTTATAAAATTACTCTCTCTCTCATTTTTGAACCCCAGAAGGATTAAGTACTGTCTTTTTATTCATCTCTATACCAGCCCAGCCACTTGTACAAAAATAAGTCTTCCATTTGTTAGTAGTTGAATCAATTTCCTAGTTTTCTATTAGAATCTGAGGTTCCAGGTACTTTCCACAGTGTTCTCAGAATACCCTTCACTTTCAAGTATATAAAGCTGTTGTAAGAGATAATTTACAGCTCTCAGAAGGGTTACCTGTTTTTGTTCGTCTGCCCATTTAGCAGCTTCTTACTGGATTAATGGCCTGGTACATGAATCATGGTGACAGCTCGCTCAGAATAATGTGCTACCAGGAGGTTTCTGGAGAGCCATCTCTGATGCTGCCTGGAGCCCCATGCAAAGTTCAGCCATGGTTGAGGCCCCCTACTCAACCCACCCCCACACCTAAGTCCCCCTGGCAACTGTAGCATGCATGTGTCTACTCATTCTGTAGAAAGGCCCACTGTTCGTGTCTCCCTAGCTACAATCCCTAAAGAAATCCTTACAGCACTGCGTATAGAAGCCTTTTTCAATCATTTTGGACTGACTGAGCAAGCAAACCACTGTGCTTCGGAAGTGGTGGATACAACTGAATAGCAGACTGGCTCCCTAAAGGCAGAGTACCTCCAATGCACTCCAATACATTGGCTTTTACATCAAGAAGAGAAGAAAACTAGAAAATGTAAAACTAAATACTATGCAGGAGCAGCAGTGGTAGCAAGGAGTCAAGAGGGAGAGGTGACTTGGGGCTGGGTTGGACAGAGAAAGCCATGAGGAGATGACTTGAGTTGGGTCTTTAAAGATGGGATTTAGCCAAAGCTTTGGAGGCAGTGCTGTTGGCAGTTTGAGGCTAAGTGACTCATTCATGCTTCATGCATGACATACTGCTTGGCACTCCTGACTCCTGCCCACTAAGTACCAGGCATTTAAAATGTTCCCTGACACTCACATTCCCAAATACCCCCTGGAGGGCTGTACTTTACTGGGTATGAACCACTGATGGATAGCAAAGGGGAGTGTGAGAGGGAGATGCAGATGGAGGAGACCAAGGGTTGGAGGACACCCGAGATATTCTCAGACCACTGCTAGAGCATTGTGATGGTGGTAGAGGATGGGAGAGAAAAAAAACATTTAAAACAAGCTAAACATGAGATTTATCATTAAATTATATTCATGA
The DNA here is from genome assembly GCA_917880005.1 of Nanger dama. Lineage (NCBI taxonomy): Eukaryota > Metazoa > Chordata > Mammalia > Artiodactyla > Bovidae > Nanger > Nanger dama. Next base: position 61,857,207 of record CAKJTW010000001.1, on the reverse strand, counting down.
CATGTCCAAATGGCCCCCAAAATCATGTTAAACGCTAATGTCAGATTCAGTTAAGAAATCAAAGGCATGTAGTAGATGGAATATGAGCTCTGAACTCAGACCTCATTTGAATCCCAACCTCACCAGTTACTAGCTATTTTCCCTGGGCGGGTTACTCATGTTCTCTCAGTCCACTTTAACAACTTGAAGATGAAGATCATATTCCCTCAAAGCAATGTTGGAATCATATCATGTTGGAGGAAGTCACTGAGAGGACGTGACCCCAGTTGACCCCCAAGCTGGACCTAAGCGGTCAAGGCTCCTTGCCCCCTGCTCCTCCATCCTTGGAATGTACGTTTTCCCCACGGTACCTGCACTAGGAGCAACTTTAAGGACACCACCTTGAGAAAGCAATGTGTTATTGAGACCATCTAGACAGTATCAGACTTCCCAGGTGGCTTAGTGGGTAAAGAATCTGCCTGCCAATGCAGGAGATGTGGGTTTGATCCCTGGATTGGAAAGATCCCCTAGAGGAAGAAATGGCAACCCATTCCAGTATTCTTGCCTGGAGAACTCCATGGACAGAGGAACTTGGTGGGCTACAGTCCATAGGGTCACAAAGAGTTGGACATGACTGAAGCAACTGAGCATGCCTGCAGACAGTATACATAACTGAACCCCATTAAGGCTTCTACACAAACTTTTAAAATTCTGGTGGGTTGTTTGGGAGATCTACTTAGTGTTGTGACCAAACAAGACAAACCTTGTTTGTAAGGCCCTTTGCTTATTAAAACTGCCACCTACCAAATCTGCAATGATTTGCCTCTTTCTTTCCATATTCTCCAAGTAAGGGGACCAGTTTTGAATAATATTTTTTGAGATGTATCCACATTGTTGTCTATATTAACATTTCCTTCCTTTTTATTGCTGAGTAGTTTTCGACGGTATGGATATACCACACTTGGTGTATCCACTCACTTAAAGGCAATGGACATTTGAAGTGTTTCCGGTTTGGGACTGTTATGACTAATGCTGCTACAACCATTCATATACATGTTTCCTCTGGGCATATATTTTCATTTCTCCTGGGTGAATACCCAGAAGTAGAATTCCTACTTGTATGATGTAGGTAAATGACTCTTTACCTTTTTAAGGTAATGCCATACTGTTTGCCAAAGTGACTGTATTCCTACCAGCAGTATCTGAAAGCTCCAGTTACACCACATCCTTGCCAATACTTATAGGGTCACTCTTTCTCCCTTTCTCCATTCTAGTGTATAGTGGTATCTCATTGTGACTTTAACTGATATTTCTCTGATGGCCAATAGAGTTGGACATCTTTTTGTGTGCTTATGAAAATGTTTAATCAAAATATTTATCAAATGAAATGCCAAAATGCTGTTATTAGAAGCAAGGTTTGCAAACAGGAAGACTTGAAATCTGTCCTTTCATGAACACAGGAACTACTGAACAAATTAAACAGTGAGCCTCCAAATGGTATACAATATTAATATTAAAATTCTGTAATTGCATTTTGGGATATCTCAGCTTGCAGAATGAATCATTTGCTGAAGCACCTATTTTTAATTGGATAAATTTATGTTCTGTACTGGAATAAAATGAAATTTAGAAGGCCTATAATTATGCACAATCATAAGTAGAGACAACTTATTTGATGAGGTTTTTCTTAGGAAATATTTGTTGAAGAAAGGCACTCTGAATGAAAGCAAAAAAAAAAGAGCATCTGTGAAAATATTTGGGCTGAAATATTTACACATTTCAGCATGTAAAAACTTAAAATTGTGAATATCCTTGTTTTAGTTTGCTAGGGCTGCCATAATGAAATTCCACAGACAGGGTGGCTAAACAGTAATTTATTTTCTCTCAGCTCTGGAAGCTGGAAGTCTAAGAGCAAGGTGTCGACAGGTCTGTTTTTCTTGAGGCTTTCCTCTTGGCTTGCAGCTGGCTGATTGCTCGCTGCATCCTCACCTGGTCTTTTCTCTGTGCTTGTGCCTTCCTGGTGTCTCTCTGTGTGTAATTTTCTTTTCTTATATGGACCCCAGGAAGGTTAGATTAGGGCCTGTTCTAATGAACTCATCTTAATGTAATCACTCTTCAAAGACCCTACGTCCATGATATAAATGAACTTATTTACAAACAAGAAACTGATTCACAGAAAACAAACTTATGGTTGGCATGTGAAGGAGGGTTAGGGGGAGAGGATGGTTGGGGAGTTTGGGATGGACAGGTACACACTGCTGTTTAAAATGGATGGCCATCAAGGACCTGTTGTCTAGCACAGGGAACTCTATTCAATATTATGTGGCAGCCTGGATGGGAGATGGGTTTGGGGCAGAGTGGATACATGTATATGTATGGTTGGATCCCTTTGCTGTCCACTTGAGGTTATCACAGCATTGTTAATCAGGTATACTTCAATATAAAATAAAAAGTTAAAAAAAAAAGACCTTATATGGTCACAATGTGAGGTGCTAGGGATTCGGGCTTTAATATAGGAATTTTAGGGGCATAGAATTCAGCTTACCACACTCTTCCATTAAGCAGACTAGTTCTGACATCCCTTTTACTTCCACATAACTCGGGAAGAAACATGACGCCTGGCATCTAGTGCAGGGTATAAATGGGTCAGAAAGTAAATGCCCTCTGCCCAACAATCTGTAATTGACCTTTTTCTCTAAGCTTTCCTGTGTCTGCATGGACCTGCCAGGCTCCAAAGTCCACCTGATTAGACCAATAATATCTACCTGGCTCTCTCACCTTGGCATATTTTTCTTAAAAAATAGTTGTGTTTCTAGTTTATAAAAGTAATATATGCTCGTGGGGATGTGGCAGGCATCAAACACTAGTGAGTACATAGAAGAAAATAAGATCACTTCTAAAAAAACCACCCGGGCTTAGCCACCATTACTGCACTGGTCAAGAGCTTTTGTCAGTCCAGTCGCTCAGTTGTATCTGACTCTTTGCGACCCCGTGAACCGCAGCACACCTGGCCTCCCTGTCCGTTACCAACTCCCAGAGTCCACCCAAACCCATGTCCATTGAGTATGAAAGAGCTTATATGCTTTTTAATATAAAAAGTGTAAATCACAACATATATCATTTTTAGCTTTGTTTTTTCCATGCCGTGTAGGGCCACCCAAGACAGACGGGTCATGGTAGAGAGTTCCTGACAAAACATGGTCCACTGGAGAAGGGAATGGCAAAGCACTTCAGCATTCTTGCCTTGAGAACCCCATGAACAATATGAAAAGGTCCCAAATAGACACATGGAAAGCAGTTCAGCACAACCTCCAACAAAGAAGAACGACTGCAAAGAGGAATGACACAAGTATCACACACTCTCCTCCTTTGCTTCAAAAATACACAGTCTGTCTTCTGGGAACAGGTTCTGGCAGTGTACAAGAAATATAGGTGCTTATCCTGGTCTGTTCATTCCATTTCCACAAGAAAGAAAAAATTATAGATTAAGAGAGTCATCAGCCCAGCAACATAATAGCATGTAAAACAAGTGCTAGGTATTCCACTGCCTAATAGAAATTATATCAGAACTCATTTCCTACTGATAGATATTTTGTTTATCTCCAAATTTATTAAACAATACTTTAATGAACATCTAAGATATGCATTTTGCACTCTTGGCTTAATATATTAATATTTCCTTGGAATATATTCTTAGTGGTTGAATATGTATGTTGAGGGTATGTATTTTTAAAGTTGTGATAACTATTTCTAATCTGTTCTCTAGAAATGTTATAGCAGTTTATATAATTTCTATTATTTCGGGTATGTGTGCTCAGTGATGTCCGACTCTTTGCAACCCCACGGGCCGGGCTCCTTGGTCCATGAAATTTTCCAGGCAAGAATACTGGAGTGGGTTGCCATTCCCTGCTCCAGGGGATCTTCCCAACACAGGGATCGAAACTAATTCTCTTGAGTCTCCTGCATTGGCTTGTGGATTCTTTACCTCTGTGCCACCTGAATATTCCTTGCAGTGAAACTGAGTCTCACTTGGTAAACTTCCCTGGTGGCTCAGACGTTAAAGAATCTACCTGCAGGCAGGAGACCTGGGTTCAGTCCCTAGGTTGGGAAGATCCCCTGGAGGAGGGCATGGCAACCCACTCCAGTATTCTTGCCTGGAGAATCCCATGGACAGAGGAGCTTGTCAGGCTACAGTCCATGTGGTTGCAAAGAGTCAGATGCAACTGAGCACACGTATACACACACACTCACACACACACACACACATTTAGCTTTTAGAGTAACTCTCAGATGGTTTTCCAAAGAAACTGCACCATTTTATATTCCAGCAGCAATGTATGAGGATCCCAGTTTCTCCATACCCTCAGCAAATTTGTTACTGTCTTTTACTATAGCTATACTATATGTGACATAGTGTCTCACTGTGGTTTTGATTTGCATTTCTTTGGTGACTAACGCTGTGAATATTTTCTCATGTGTTTATTGGCCATTTTCTATATCTTCTTTTAAGAAATGTCTAATCAAATCCTGTGCCCATTTTTAATGGGTAATTTTTCTTTTAATATTGAGTTTTAAGTGTTCCTTATCTGGATAGTACTAATCCCTTATCAGATGTATGACTTGAAAATATTTTCTCCCATTGTATGTCCTTTCACCTTCTTAATAGTGCCCTTTGAAGCACCAAAGTTGTAAGATTTGAAGAAATCTATTTAATCTATTTTTCATTTCTTGCTGTGCTTTAGGTTTCATATCTAGGAAACCATTGCTTAATTTAAGGTCAAGAACATTTGCCTGTATAAGTGTTGTAGTTTAAATTCTTACACTTAGGTCTCTGGTTCATTTTGAGTTATTTTTTGTATATGTTACGAGGCAAGATCCAACTTTATTCTTTTGTATATGGATATTCAGTTGTCCTAGCACTAACCTTTCTACCACTGGATTGTTCTTGGAACCTTAATTAATTGACTATAAATTGGTTTATTCTCAATTCTGTTTTATTGATCTATATTCTATCCTATAGCCAGTAGCTTTATTTTTCACACAGTCTTAATTTAAATAATTTTGTAATAATTTTTGAAATGACAAAGGATAAGTTTATCCAAACTAGTTTTTTTAAAGGATCATTTTGAATAGTCTGCATCCCTTCCATTTCCAAATGTATTTTTCTAATATTAATTCAAAAAATACTTTCTATGTTAAGGATAATAACCCTTTATCTACTAAACATATAGCTATTTTCCCTTGGATACTGTTTATTTTTTTCTGTTCAGTAGTTTTAATGTTTAATTAGTTTACTAATCTGTAATCTTTCATTTACAGTTTGGGGATTTTGGCTGTAGCTAACTTTTGGAACCTCAATCTTAGTTCTGCCTTAACCTGTGACAGTCATTTAATCCTCCTATCCCTGATCACTATGAAATTCAAACTCTACCTGAATCATAGTATTTGTAGGTCTCTTATGTGAAGAGTGTGAGAGCCTGAAAATGGCCAAAAATTCTTTGACATTTCTCCAATCAAGTGATGGGGCTATGTCCCTTCCCTTTCCATTTAGATAGGCTCTGTAACTATTTTCATCGATAAAATATGGCAAAAGCTCATTCTGTGCCTGGCTGCTGCTGCTGCTGCTGCTAAGTTGCTTCAGTCGTGTCTGACTCTGTGCGACCCCACAGACGGCAGCCCATTGGGCTCCGCCATCCCTGGGATTCTCCAGGCAAGAACACTGGAGTGGGTTGCCATTTCCTTTTCCAGTGCATGAAAGTTCAAAGTGAAAGTGAAGTCACTCAGTCGTATCTGACTCAGCGACCCCATGGACTGCAGCCTACCAGGCTCCTCCATCCATGGGAGGTTCCAGGCAAGAGTAGTGGAGTGGGATGCCATTGCATTAAGAGACTAGCAGCATTTACTTCCTGTCCTTGGAACATTCTCTGGGAGGCTTGAGCCCTGAGCCCTAAGCCATGTGAATCTGACTGCCCTGAGACCACCATGCTGGAGAGACCCTGTGTGAGAACCTCCCATAGTTGAGGGTCCCAGCTGATTCTGCCTTCCAGTCATCCCTTCCAAGAAACCAGATAAGATAGTGAATCCTTTCAGAGCAGTCATCCACAAGCTAAACACCATCAAGTGACCCTAGTTGACACTCATGATGGAATATTACCTAACTCAGCCTGCCTGGATTCATGACCAGAAAAATCATGAGGTGGAATTAAATCGTTATTGTTTTAATTTTGGCAGCAATTTGTTACACAGCAATCAGTTCAGTTCAGTTCAGTTCAATCGCTCAGTTGTATCCGACTCTTTGTGACCCTATGGACCACAGAACGCCAGGCCGTCCTGTCCATCACTAACTCCCTGTCAGTCAGTCAGTCAGTTCAGTTGCTCAGTCATGTCCTACTCTTTGCGACCCCATGAACCACAGCACACCAGGCCTCCCTGTCCATCACCAACTCCAGGAGGCTACCCAAACCCATGTCCATTGAGTCGGTAATGCCATCCAACCATTTCATCCTCTGTCATCCCCTTCTCCTCCTGTCCTCAATCTTTCCCAGCATTGGTGTCTTTTCAAATGAGTCAGCTCTTCGCATCAGATGGCCAAAATATTGGAGTTTCAGCTTCAACATCAGTCCTTCCAATGAACACTCAGGACTGATCTCCTTTAGGATGGACTGGTTGGATCTCCTTGCAGTCCAAGGGACTCTCAAGAGTCTTCTCCAACACCACAGTTCAAAAGCATCAATTCTTCTGCGCTCAGCTTTCTTTATAGTCCAACTCTCACATCCATACATGACTACTGGAAAAACCGTAGTCTTGACTAGACAGACCTTTGTTGACAAAGTAATGTCTCTGCTTTTTAATATGCTGTCTAGGTTGGTCATAGCTTTTCTTCCAAGGAGCAAGTGTCTTTTAATTTCATGACTGCAGCCACCATCTGCAGGGATTTTGGAGACCAAAAATAAAGTCTGCCACTGTTCCCACTGATTACCCATCTATTTGCCCTGAAGTGATGGGACTGGATGCCATGATCTTCGTTTTCTGAATGTTGAGCTTGAAGCCAACTTGTTCACTCTCCCCTTTCACTTTCATCAAGAGGCTCTTTAGTACTTGTTCACTTTCTGCCATGAGGGTGGTGTCATCTGCCTACCTGAGGTTACTGATATTTCTCCCAGCAATCTTGATTCCACCTTGTGCTTCATCCAGCCCAGCATTTCTCATGATGTATATATATATATATATATGTGTGTGTGTGTATATCCAAAATAATCAAAATTGGAGTCTCAAAGAAGTGTTTGTATACTCATGCTCATAGCAGTATTCTACACAGTAGTCTAAAGGTGGAAGCAATTATGATATCCATTGATAGATAAATATATAAGTTATGTGATTAGGTAGAAAGTCATTCATCCTTAAAAAGGAGGGAAATTCCAACACACTCTGCAACATCGATGTGCCTTAGGACATGATGCTAAGTCACATCAAGCCAGTCACAAAAAGACAAATAGTATTTGATTCCATTTATATGAGGTATCTCAGCCTTCCCTGGTGGCTCAGTGGTAAAGAAACCACCTGCAGTGCAGAAGATGCATTCGAACCCTGGGTCGGGAAGATCCCCTGGAGAAGGAAATGGCAACTCACTCCACTATTCTTGCCTGGGAAATCCCATGGACAGAGAAGCCTGGTAGGTTACAGTCCATCGGGTCTCAAGAGTTAGACAGAATGTAACAACTAAACAACAAAGAATATGAGGTATCTAGAGTGGTCAAATTCTTAGAAACAGTAGAATAGTGGTTGCCAGGACTTGGGTGAAGGGGAAATAAGGAATTGTTCAATGAACATAAAGTTTCAGTTTTGCGCAATGAAAAGATTCTGCACAACAGTGTGAACATGCTGTCCTCTACTGAACTAAACACTTAAAAGTTAGATTGTAGGTTTTATTCTGTGTATGTTATTACAATTTTTAAAAACTGCTCTAGATATTTTCTTGGGTAGAGGTTGGGGGTTTAGGATTTTAGGAAAATACCTACTATGCTGGAAACGCTATATCCTCAGCAGTTCCAAAGACCAATTGTCTTCATTGTATGAAGTAGAATACTTAAGGAGAATTTTTTGTTTACAGAACACTGTTTGGAAATAGGACTTTTTAGCTCCCAAGATATAAAGGGCAGACACTATTGGTAAATTATCTTATGATTTATAGATAATCTGTATATATAGGCACTTGTATTATTGAAGTGTATATCTTATAGTACTAATTTGGTAGCTAATATTTATTGAGTGTTTACTTACTATGTGCCAGGCCCAGTGGCATGTTACGTTAGTTGAGATGGGTTAGGTTTCACTGTGCCTACAAACAATCCCCCAAATCAGTGGAATTTTATTTAAAATAAATTAAAGTTTATTTCTCACTCAGACTACACAGCTTAGCTGGGGACTCTGTTTCGGCATATCATCGGCATATCAGAAGCCTTTCTGTGTCCCATTTCTTGTTTTTAGGGAATAGACTCCAGCTTCCATGACTTTCCATGAGTTCCAAAGGGCATATTTGAACGGTTATTGATCAGGGGATGGAGGAGATGCAGAGACATTGGAGAAGCAGCCAATAATTATTAGTGCAGCCTTGGGTAGGGTCCTGGTTCTGCCTCAAAGGATACATATAGCAATATCTTTGAGCTCTTCTGCAGAACTGAAACCCCAACAAATGGCAGATGTTAACTATTTGACGAAGCATTCTTCACTCCAAAGAAGTTCACAGTGTGGTGACTAAAGGAGAAAAAATCCTATAGCTTCTTCAAGACTTTTTTCTATATTCAAATAATACTTGAGGAATACTTGTGAAGTACCTCAGGCACTGGACTAAGATGTGCTGGAAACATAATGGTGAATGAGACGTTACATAATTGCCTTAGTGCAGCGGAAGTTTTTGCTACCTTCTTCTTAGACAAAAGGATTTGTGGTGGAAAATAGGACCTGGAATAACCAGGCCCCGTTCCTCCAAGTCACAGTCACCACTACTACAATCACATCACATTCATTCCCCCAAGCCAAGATCCGACCTTACCCACTCACTTCTTGAGACCGGAGGAGCAAAGAAAAGTCAGGAAAAATGAAGACGAAAATGGTTAAAATGAAATAAAAGCTATTAAAAGCCCAACAGATGACTCTGCCACTTCTCCTTGCTTCAAAGTAGTGAGCAGCAGGTATAGCATAGGCACTGCCCAATCTGATGGCAAAGGTAAACTGTTGTCCCACCTGTAAGGAACAGCCTTGTCATTCTCCCTCACCCTCTTGGAACTACTGAAGAAAGAATATGCTTTTTTTTTTCTTTTCAGTTGGAGAGAAGACAAAATATTGGCAGCTATCTTGTCAACACTAGAGATCAGCCTGTCTGAGAATGGAGCCACTGTGAGGAAAGCAGACTGTGAGGAAAGCAGGCAAGACCCAAGACATGCAAATTAATCCTTTGACAGCAGTTGAGCTCCTGGATCCAGCCATGCCTGAAGTCAGTACAGCCTAGACTTTTCAGTTTTGTGAGCCAATTAATTCCCTTTTTATGGCAAAGAAGTTGGGTTTCTGCTATTGAAGTCCAAGAGTCTTATTACACCTATATACTCTTCCTCTTTTTAAAGTTCCAGTGCCAAAGAAGCCATCATGTGCCCAGCACAAGAAGGGGAGAAGGTTTGTATTTGAGAAATGAGAATAAACCTGAGGAAAGCTGATTCTGAAAGCTCAGCTTCTCTACACCAGTATCAAGTCAAATCTTGGAGACAGAGTTTTTGATGAAAAAGAAAACAACAATTTTATTGCTCTGCCAGGCAAAGGTAGACACAGCAGGCTTCTGCCCTTGAAAACTATGTGTTCCAGCACATGAAGATTTGGTGAAGAGGGTCTGTATTCCCTTAATCTTGTCTCAGGTGGTAGGTGTCCTGATCCTGATGAGTTTCTCTGGTCCCTTTAATTTTGCCTCAGGTAGATTCATGGCTGCTCCTCTCTTGATTAGCCACTGTCCAAATCTGCTCCTTGGAACCTAGGGAAAGTCATGGAGGCTGGAGTCTTGCCTACGGGAGATGGGGGACAAAAACGCTTTTGGACCCTGGAGCCCTATAAGGTCCTTCATGGTTTCAAGGCAAATGAAGCTCATGGTGGATGATACCAGTTTCCTAGGTACCAGCTGCTGAAGTTATCACCCCTTCTACCCAAACGTATAACCCTAAACTTTTAGAAAAGCATGAATAGCAGCGGAAGGAGGAATTGGCCACCAGGATGCATGGAGAGACTCCAACAGACTATCTTATCTCCACTAAAAGATTTAGTACTAGAAAGCTGCAGTGAAGTCTCATATCGCTAAAATTCATTACAGCTGTAAAAACACCACCATATTTTCATGAGCTATTAAAACAACAATTAAAAATAAAGCCCATTTGGTATCCAATATCCTTCACATGATCATATTTTTTCAAGTACTTGTAAAGCAACAAAATTTGGTTAACTGCAATACATCTCCTTGTAACTGATTCAGATTTCCACATTCTCTTTTGTATCCTAAAGTAATAAGCTACAATTTCTCTCACCATATAATTTAAAATTACATAGAAGTATCACAACAAGAAATATATGCTCTTTGTTTCTTCTATCTCAACTAGTTTTTCATTTAAACAGTTCTTGATGAAGTCTCTACAAACATTGAAAGGCATGAGCATAAGAATAGTATAAAGGGAAGGCATTACCATTTATTTGGAGCCTATTATGTGCCCGTCTCATCATAAGTTATTTTATTTCATTGAATGCTAACCCTAGCCTTTAAATCAGGTGTCATTGCTCCCATTTTTCTGATGGGAAAGCTTCAAAGAAGGGAAGTCATTTACTCAAGTTTAAATAACTATAAAAGATGCTGTTGATTGCTTGTGCGTAAATATTTCCTTCTTCTTCTTTGCTGTTTGAACATACTTCTCCTTAAAGAAGTTGAAAATGCTGAATACACTTTATCCCAGACTTCTTTGCTAATAGGGCCTGAGCTTTGATACAACCTAGGCAACAGGGCCTGAAGGAAAGTCTGCTGGGGATTTAGCAGAAGTTTAGTCTTTGATTTAAAAAATAAGATACATACACACAAGAAGAACCCTCTTTCTCCCTATTTGTTTTTTTAGTTTTATTTTTAATTAGAGGATAATTACTATATTTTGAGGGTTTCTGCCATACGTCAACAAGAATCAGCCATAGGTTTACATATGTTTTCTCCCTCTTGAACCTCCCTCCCCATCCTTTTCCTCTAGGTTTTAACGAATCACTGGGCAGCAAAAGACACGCAGATCTCAAGAAGAGACATTTGGACACAGTGGGAGGAGGAAAGGGTGGGCTGATTTGAGAGAGTAGCATTGGAACATATACATTACCAGATGTAAAATAGATCACCAGTGGGAATTTGCTGTATGACACAGGGCACGCCCTACTTTTTGTTTTAGGATGAGGTCCTGTAATGTGATTCCTGGAGTAGTCACAGCCTTCTTGAGACTATGAGGACACAAGCCTGAGGATGAAGTTAAATACTCTAAAACACTCTAAGATGGTGAAAATGTAGAATGATCCTTAATGATATCTTTGAACTTCTCATTTAACTAACTCTGGAATCCCTGTAGCTCCAGACTTAGAATAGCCCCTGGTGCATATTAGGCAGCTCAGTTCAATTCAGTTCAACCGGTCAGTCATGTCCAACTCTTTGCAACCCCATGGACCGCAGCACGCCAGGCCTCCTTGTTCATCACCAAATCCCAGAGTTTACCCAAACTCATCTCCATCGAATCGGTGATGCCATCCAACAATCTCATCCTCTGTCATCCCCTTCTTCTCCTGCCCTCAATCTTTCCCAGCATCAGGGTCTTTTCAAATGCATCAGCTCTTTGCATCAGGTGGTGAAAGTAATGGAGTTTCAGCTTCAACATCAGTCCTTCCAATGAACCCTCAGGACTGATCTCCTTTAGGATGGACTGGTTGGATCACCTTACAGTCCAAGGGACTCTCAAGAGTCTTCTCAACACAATTCAAAAGCATCAATTCTGCACTCAGCTTTCTTTATAGTCCAACTCTCACATTCATACATGACCACTGGAAAAACCATAGCCTTGACTAGATGGACCTTTGTTGGCAAAGTAATGTCTCTGCTTTTTGATATGCAGTCTAGGTTGGTCATAACTTTCCTTCCAAGGAGTATGTGTCTTTTAATTTCATGGCTGAAGTCACGATCTGCAGGGATTTTGGAGACCAAAAAAATAAAGTCTAACACTGTAAAGCTGAAACTCCAGTACTTTGGCCACCTCATGTGAAGAGTTGACTCACTGGAAAAGACTTTGACACTGGGAGGGATCAGGGGCAGGAGAAGGGGACGACAGAGGATGAGATAGCTGGATGACATCACTGACTCAATGGACGTGAATCTGAGTGAATTCCAGGAGTTGGTGATGGACAGGGAGGCCTGGCGTGCTGCGATTCATGGGGTCGCAAAGAGTTGGACACGACTGAGTGGCTGAACTGAACTGAACACTGTTTCCACTGTTTCCCCATCTATTTCCCATGAAGTGATGGGACCGGATGCCATGATCTTCGTTTTCTGAATGTTAAGCTTTAAACCAACTTTTTCACTCTCCTCTTTCACTTTCATCCAGAGGCTCTATAGTACTTCTTCACTTTCTGCCATAAGAATGGAGTCATCTGCATGTCTGAGGTTATTGAATTTTCACCAGCAATTTTGATTCCAGCTTGTGCTTCATCCAGCCCAGCATTCTCATGATGTACTCTACACAGAAGTTAAATAAGCAGGGTGACAATATGCAGCCTTGACGTATTCCTTTCCCAATTTGGAACCAGTATTTTGTTCTGTGTTCAGTTCTAACTGTTGCTTCTTGACCTGCATACAGATTTCTCAAGAGCAGGTAACGTGGTCTGGTATTCCCATCTCTTTCAGAATTTTCCACAGTTTATTGTGATCCACACAATCAAAGGCTTTGGCATAGTCAATAAAGCAGAAATAGATGTTTTTCTGGAACTCCCTTGCTTTTTCCATGATCCAGCAGATGTTGGCAATTTGATATCTGATTCCTCTGCCTTTTCTAAAACCAGCCTGAACATCTGGAAGTTTGTGGTTCATGTATTGCTGAAGTCTGGCTTGGAGAATTTTGAGCATCACTTTACTAGCATGTGAGATGAATCTAGTTGTGCAGTAGTTGGAGCATTCTTTGGCATTGCCTTTCTTTGGAATTGGAATGAAAACTGACCTTTCCTGGTCCCGTGGCCACTGCTGAGTTTTCCAAATTTGCTGGCATGTTGAGTGCAGCACTTTCACAGCATCATCTTTTAGGATTTGAAATAGCTCAACTGGAATTCCATCACCTCCACTAGCTTTGTGCATAGTGATACTTCCTTAGGCCCACTTGACTTCACATTCCAGGATGTCTGGCTCTAGGTGAGTGATCATACCATTGTGATTATCTGGGTTGTGAAGATTTTTTGGTAGAGTTCTTCTGTGTATTCTTGCCACCTCTTCTTAATATCTTCTTCTTCGGTTAGGTCCATACCATTTCTGTCCTTTATTGAGTACATCTTTGCATGAAATGTTCCCTTGGTATCTCTGATGTCCAGTAGCATATTGGGAACCTACCCACCTGGGGAGTTCATCTTTCATTGTCCTATCTTTTTGCCTTTTCATACTGTTCATGGGGTTTTCAAGGCAAGAATACTGAAGTGGTTTGCCGTTCCCTTCTCCAGTGGACCACATTTTGTCAGAACTCTCCCCCACGACCTGACCGTCTTGGGTGGCCCTATACAGCATGGCTTAGTTTCATTTAGTTAGACAAGACTGTGGTCCATGTGATTAGATTGGCTAGTTTTCTGTGATTGTAGTTTCAGTCTGTCTACCCTCTGATGCCCTCTTTCAGCACCTACCATCAGCACCTACCAGTGGGGTTTCTCTTACCCTGGACGTGGGGTATCTCCTCTGGGCTGCTCCAGTGCCAAGCAGCCCTATTAGGCTTTTTTACAAACATCTATTGAATGAATAAATGAATGTTTTAACTATTCAAAATTTGTCCATAAGAGTTAAAAAAAAAATCTACCAAAGCTACGGCTTCCCTATGGCTCAGGGGGTGAAGAATCCACTTTTACTTCAGGAGTTGCAGGAGACACAGGTTTGATCCCTGGGTTGGGAAGATCCACTGGAGGAGGAAATGGCAACCCACTCCACTATTCTTGCCTGGAAAATCCCATAGACAGAGAAGTCTGGCAGGCTACGGTACAGACGGTCTCAAAGAGTCAGATACAACTGAACAATTAAGCATGCAACATCAAAACTTAGTCTTCATCTACCCTCTGACCTAGTGATTCCACTGCTAGAAAGTGAAGTCACTTAGTTGTGTCCGACTCTTTGCGACCCCATGAACTGTAGCCTACCAGGCTCCTCCATCCATTGAATTTTCCAGGCAAGAGTACTGGAGTGGGTTGCCATTTCTTCTCCAGGGGATCTTTCTGACCCAGGGATCAAACCTGGATCTCCCACACTACAGCAGACCCTTTACCATCTAAGTCACCGCTGTTTCCCTTCTCCAGAGTATCTTCCCAACCCAGGAATCAAACAGGGGTCTCCTGCATTGCAGGTGGATTATTTACCAACTGAGCTATCAGGGAAGCCTCTTCACTGCTAGATATATATACAAAAGTGCCATGTGTCTACAAAAGACATATGAAAAGTGTTCCTAGTAGCACCAAACTGGAAACAACTCAAATGTTCATCAACAGAACAGACAAATAAATGTTAAAATGTTCATGCTTTGTGATGCTATACAACAACATAAAAGGACAAACTATTAATATTCACAATAGCATGGTTGAATCTCACGGACATAATATTGAGGAAAACAGTATACACACAAGTACATACTATTTGTTCATTAAATAAAGTTCAAAAACAGAAACAACTAATCCATGATGATAGAAATCAGTGGTTACCTCTGGGAAGGGGAGATAAATATTGAGGAGTAGGGACATGAGAGAATCTCTTGAAGTGAAAGAAATGCTCTACATCTTGATCTGAATTATGGTCATATTGGTTTATACACATAAAAAATTAAGCTGTACACTTGAAATGTGTGTACCTTACTATATATATGTTATACTTCAATTTTTTTAAAGAGCAGAAAAGTCTTTTTTTTTTAAAGGATATACATGGAACATTTTTTACTCAGTCTTCATTTCAGGAAGGTATTACCTTAAGTGCCTTACAAAATAACTTTCATAATCACACTATCAAGCGGGCAGTGCTATCTTGCAGATATGAGACTCAGAGAGATTAAGTTATTTTCCAAGGTCACATAGCTAATCAGTGTCAAAGCTGAGATTTGAATACAAATTTATCGGATTTCAAAGCTCATGATTCTTTCTCTGTGTTACCATAAAATAGGCAGGCACTTGCATAGCCAACTTCCCAAAGTCATAGAAAAAATTATCACTGTGACCCAGTGATAATCTACACTGGGTAGATTTTCCTATAGAAATTGCCTAAGTAGAACAGAAAAGGCTTTATGTACAAAGATAGTCATTGTAGGATTTATAATAGTAAAAAAAAAACAACTGGAAACAACCTAATTATTCAACAGCATATAATTAAGCAAATTATAATGTATATATTCAATAAAAAATTATGCAGCCATTAAAAATTATGCCCAAGAAAGCTTATGATATAATGTTTAATGGGGGTAAAACGGAATAGAAATTGCATTTACTTTAAGAGTACAGCCATGAAAAACCAAACAATTTAAACTTATGTCCATAGAGCAAAAAGCCTGAGAGTTTTTGCATGTAAAGAACACTAACAACGTCTGCCTCTAAAGAATATGATTTGCCAAGGTGGTGGTAGGAGTTGGGGTGGGTGAGGGGTTAGGGAGAGGACAGCAACTTTCATTTTTGCTTTACAAACCCTGTATTTTATTTTTACGATGAAGATGCATTTTATGATGAGATTTTAATTCATTAAAAACAACCAGAAGGGAATTTGTAAAATATTAACAATGGGTTGTCTTTGGATAATGGGATTTGGGAGATTTTGTTTAAGTCTTCTTTCACCTTTCTGTACTTTTTAAGATTCCTATGATGAGCATATGTTCTTTTACACCGGAAATAAAGATAAACATTTCAATGAGATGATGCATTTGAAAGCACTCTGTAATCTGTGAAGCAATTCAATTATAGAAGTGTTTTCATTACTACTGTAAAATATTAAATGCTGTACATGCCGTTTGTAAAGTCAGAGGGCAGATCCGCTAACCAGCTGCCCAAGCACTCAATTCTGTGCAGCTGCCACCTATCAGAGGTGGGAGGGAGGCTGGGCAAACCACCACTGCCCACTCAGAACAATTATAATGCACCTGGAAAAACCACAGGTGTTAAATTAGAAAAGCATTTCTTGGAGCTGTGGTTTCAGCCCAGGAGGCATATTAGAATCACCTGAGTGAACTTTTTAATGCCCTACCCCCAGAGATAAGAAATCTATTGTTTAGGGTGAGGCCCAGGTGTGGGCACTTTTAAGATGTTTCCCTGCTGCTTGCTAAGTCACTTCAGTTGTGTCCAACTCTGTGTGACCCCATAGATGGCAACCCACCAGGCTCCCCCATCCCTGGGATCCTCCAGGCAAGAACACTGGAGTGGGTTGCCATTTCCTTCTCCAATGCATGAAAGTGAAAAGTGAAAAGGAAGTCGCTCAGTCGTGTCCGACTCTTTGCGACCCCTGGACCACAGCCTACCAACCAGGCTCCTCTGTCCATGGGATTTTACGGGAAGAGCACTGGAGTGGGGTGCCATTGCCTTCTCTGAGATGTTTCCCAGTTAATGCTAATAAGCAGAGAGAAGAGTGATGCCTTTGGGAGATACCGTAGATAAATTCTCCATACAAGTGCTAGAATGGCTTCTTAGTGTTTCAGGTAGTAAACAATCCTGCTATGCAGGAAACTGTGCTATGCAGAGTTTGATCCTGGGGTCTGGGAGTTTGCCCTGGAGAAGGGAATGGCTACCAACTCCAGTATTCTTTCCTGGAGAATTTCATGGACAGAGGAGCGATGCAGGCTCCAGTCCATGGGGTCACAAAGAGTCAGACACAACTGAGCAACTAAAACACAACACACATGTGCTGGAAAGAGTTCTAAAACCACTCTGGGAATGATTAACTTTCACCAAAACACTAGAAAAATTTTGCTTTCTTCAAGCCAACCTGAGTTTTTAAGTTAGAATTTTAATTACTATTTCTGTCTTTACAATTTACAAGGGTCATCATGGAAATAATCTTATTTGATAATCTCATTGAATTATGATAATATATGTAAAGTACTAACAGGTGTAACTGTCTGAGACTGTTCTGGGAAGGAAGTGAGGCAAAAACTATTGTTTACATTTTACCTGGGAGGAATTGAGAGAGTTCAAAATTTCCCAAGATCAATTAACAGCAGAGTTGAGCCCAAGTACCTTTCCCAACTACAACATGTTGGTTTTAAGAATTGGCTCCTATCTTTGAGTTTCCAGTGAAATTTGTTGTTGTTTAGTCTGTTTAGTTGCTAAGCCATGTCAGTCTGTTTGTGACTCCATGGACTGTAGCCTGCCAGGCTCCTCTGTCCATGGGATATCCAGGCAAGAATACTGGAGTGGGTTGCCATTTCCTTTTCCAGCTGATCTTCCAAATGCAGGGATCAAACCAGCATCTCCTGCATTGGCAGGCCGATTCTTTACCACTGAACCACCAGGGAAACCAGCCAATGACATGATACTAGAACAAAAGATTCAAAGAAGCTTTGTGTTCTTCCTTTCCCACTGCATCCCCAGGACCTGGAAAGCAAAGTTAAAATACTGCTGACTCTTGGTATCCATGGGAGACTGGTTCCAAGTCTCACATAGATACCAAAATCCAAGAATGCTCGAGTGAGCCATCCCACGTTGAAGGTCAGGAAGGGCGGCGGTAAGGAGATAGCCCTCGTTCAAGGTAAGGAGCTGCGGCTGTGCTTTGCTGGAGCAGCCGTGAAGAGATATACCACACCCAAGGTAAAAGAAACCCAAGTAAGATGGTAGGTGTTGCAAGAGGGCATCAGAGGGCAGACACACTGAAACCATACTCACAGAAAACTAGTCAATCTAATCACACTAGGACCACAGCCTTGTCTAACTCAATGAAACCAAGCCATGCCCGTGGGGCAACCCAAGATGGGCGAATTATGGTGGAGAGTTCTGACAGAACGTGGTCCACTGGAGAAGGGAATGGCAAGCCACTTCAGTATTCTTGCCTTGAGAACCCCATGAACAGTATGAAAAAGCAAAATGATAGGATACCAAAAGAGGAACTCCCCAGGTCATTAGGTGCCCAATATGCTACTGGAGGTCAGTGGAGAAATAACTCCAGAAAGAATGAAGGAATGGACCCAAAGCAAAAACAATACCCAGTTGTGGATGTGACTGGTGATAGAAGCAAGATCTGATGCTGTAAAGAGCAATATTGCATAGGAACCTGGAATGTGAGGTCCATGAATCAAGGCAAATTGGAAGTGGTCAAACAAGAGATGGCAGGGGTGAACATCGACATTCTAGGAATCAGCAAACTAAAATGGACGGCAATGGGTGAATTTAACTCAGATGATCATTATATCTACTACTGTGGGCAGGAATCCCTCAGAAGAAATGGAGTAGCCATCATGGCCAACAAAAGAGTCCGAAATGCAGTACTTGGATGCAATCTCAAAAATGACAGAATGATCTCGGTTCGTCTCCAAGGCAAACCATTCAATATCACAGTTATCCAAGTCTATGCCCCAACCAGTAATGCTGAAGAAGCTGAAGTTGAATGGTTCTATGAAGACCTACAAGACCTTTTAGAACTAACACCCCCAAAAATGTCCTTTTCATTATAGGTGACTGGAATGCCAAAGTAGAAAGTCAAAAAACACCTGGAGTAACAGGCAAATTTGGCCTTGGAATGCGGAATGAAGCAGGGCAAAGACTAATAGAGTTTTGCCAAAAATGCACTGGTCATAGCAAACACCCTCTTCCAACAACACAAGAGAAGACTCTACACATGGACATCACCAGATGATCAACACCGAAATCAGACTGATTATATTCTTTGCACCCAAAGATGGAGAAGCTCTATACAGTCAACAAAAACAAGACCAGGAGCTGACTGTGGCTCAGATCATGAACGCCTTATTGCCAAATTCAGACTTAAACTGAAGAAAGTAGGGAAAACCACTAGACCATTCAGGTATGACCTAAATCAAATCCCTTATGATTATACAGTGGAAGTGAGAAATAGATTTAAGGGCCTGGATCTGATAGATAGAGTGCCTGATGAACTATGGAATAAGGTTCATGACACTGTACAGGAGACAGGGATCAAGACCATCCCTATGGAAAAGAAATGCAAAAAAAGCAAAATGGCTGTCTGGGGAGGCCTTACAAATAGCTGTGAAAAGAAGAGAGGCGAAAAGCAAAGGAGAAAAGGAAAGATATAAGCATCTGAATGCAGAGTTCCAAAGAATAGCAAGAAGAGATAAGAAAGCCTTCCTCAGCAATCAATGCAAAGAAATAGAGGAAAGTAATAGAATGGGAAAGACTAGAGATCTCTTCAAGAAAATTAGAGATACCAAGGGAACATTTCATGCAAAGATGGGCTCGATAAAGGACAGAAATGGTATGGACCTAACAGGAGCAGAAGATATTAAGAAGTGGCAAGAATACACAGAAGACCTGTACAAGAAAGATCTTCATGACCAAGATAATCATGATGGTGTGATCACTAATCTAGAGCCAGATATCTTGGAATGTAAAGTCAAGTGGGCCTTAGAAAGCATCACTATGCACAAAGCTAGTGGAGGTGATGGAATTCCAGTTGAGCTGTTTCAAATCCCGGAAAGAGGATGCTGTGAAAGTGCTGCACTCAATATGCCAGCAAATTTGGAAAACTCAGCAGTGGCCATAGGACTGGAAAAGGTCAGTTTTCATTCCAATCTCAAAGAAAGGCAATGCCAAAGAATGCTCAAACTACCACACAGTTGCACTCATCTCACATGCTAGTAAAGTAATGCTCAAAATTTTCCAAGCCAGGCTTCAGCAATATGTGTACCATGAACTTTCTGATGTTCAAGCTGGTTTTAGAAAAGGCAGATGAACCAGAGACCAAATTGCCAACATCCGCTGGATCATGGGAAAAGGAAGAGACTTCCAGAAAAACATCTGTTTCGGCTTTATTGATATGCCAAAGCCTTTGATTGTGTGGATCACAATAAACAGTGGAATATTCTGAAAGAGATGGGAATACCAGACCACGTAACCTGCCTCTTGAGAAATCTGTATGCAGGTCAGGAAGCAACAGTTAGAACTGGACATGGAACAACAGACTGGTTCCAAATAGGAAAAAGAATACGTCAAGGCTGTATATTGTCACCCTGCTTATTTAACTTCTATGCAGAGTACATCATGAGAAACGCTGGACTGGAAGAAACACAAGCTGGAATCAAGATTGCCGGGAGAATTATCAATAATGTCAGATATGCATATGACACCACCCTTATGGCAGAAAGTGAAGAGGAGCTAAAAAGCCTCTTGATGAAAGTGAAAGAGGAGAGTGAAAAAGTTGGCTTAAAACTCAAGATTCAGAAAAAGAAGATCATGGCATCTGGTCCCATCACTTCATTGGAAATAGATGGGGAAACAGTGGAAACAGTGTCAGACTTTATTTTGGGGGCTCCAAAATCACTGCAGATGGTGACTGCAGCCATGAAATTAAAAGACGCTTGCTCCTTGGAAGAAAAGTTATGACCAACCTAGATAGATATTCAAAAGCAGAGACATTACTTTGCCAACTAAGGTCCATCTAGTCAAGGTTTTTCCAGTGGTCATGTATGGTTTTTCCAGTGGTCATGTATGGATGTGAGAGTTGGACTGTAAAGAAGGCTGAGCGCAGAAGAATTGATGCTTTTGAACTGTGGTGTTGGAGAAGACTCTTGAGAGTCCCTTGGATTGCATGGAGATCCAACCAGTTCATTCTGAAGGAGATCAGCCCTGGGATTTCTTTGGAAGGAATGATGTTAAAGCTGAAACTCCAGTACTTTGGCCACCTCATGTGAAGAGTTGACTCATTGGAAAAGACTCTGATTCTGGGAGGGATTGGGGGCAGGAGGAGAAGGGGCAACTGAGGATGAGATGGCTGGATGGTTCACGGACTCGATGGACGTGAGTCTGAGTGAACTCCGAGAGATGATGATGGACAGGGAGGCCTGGCGTGCTGTGATTCATGGGGTTGCAAAGAGTCAGACATGACTTAGCGACTGAACTGAACTGAACTGAACTTTTTATAAAATGATGCAGTATTTGTTTTTAACCTAAGCACATCCTCCCAAATACTTTAGATCATCTCTAGATTACTTATAATACCTAATACAATGCAAATGCTATATAAATAGTTTCCTTTGAGCAGCAAATTCAAATGTTTAGGGGAAGTTCCTATATTTTCCCCCCAACCATTTTCAGTCCACAGTTGGTTGAATCTAAGGTTTCAAAGCCCACAAATTCAAAGGGTCACCTGTGTTATCTGAACATATTTTACATGAAATTGTGACAGCAATAGCACTGCTGAGAGCAGGGCCTCGACACATGAGTAAGTGTGTATTGAATGAGAGAATGAATGACTGTATCCTCCAAGATAACATTACCCCCATTTGTCTTAGTCCTTTCAGGCTGCTATAACAAAATGCCATAGACTGGCTGGCTTATAAACAACAAGCATTTATTTCTCAGAGTTCTGGAGGGTGGGAGGTCTAAGATTAAGGCACTAGTATAATCAGAGACTGGTGAAGTCTTCCTTTGTGGTTCGTAGACGGCAGTCTTCTCGATGTAACCTCACATGGCAGACAAGGTGAGGGGGCTCTTAGGGGTATCATTTGTAAGGGCACTGTCCCCATTTGTGAGGGCTCTACCCTCATGACCTAATTACCTTCCACAGGCCCCACCTTCTAATTCTGTCATCTTGGTGGTTAAGATTTAACATACGTATGAAGGGAAGGCCATAAACATTCAGATGTATAGATAGAACCATTTTACAAAGGAGGTAACCAAGACTCCAAGAGAGAAGATAACATGCCTGAAGTAAGAGAATTATGCCAGACAGAACTGAAAGGAAAGAGAAATCAGAACAGCCAAACTTCTATTTTTACCCACGATACTAAACTACTGACTTTTATAGCATTTGGAGACCAAGCCCCAAGGATAAGTCCTTAGAGAAAATTTATGTAGCAACTCTTCTCTAGATATTAAACAAAGATACTATAATAGGATGAATATTGAATAGGAGTTGGCAGCAGTGATTTGCTATTATAGTGTTTCATTGAAAACAATTCATTTTACTTAAGACTTACTTCCAAAATCCTTAGTCTGATTAATGACAACCTTCTGAAATGATTTAAAAAAAAAAAAAGATTTTGCTTCCTGAAAAATTCACATAATATAGTGTGTGACAGATTACCATAGTCATATATTTAGATCCACAATTACTAGGCACAAATAAAAAGAGCTGGGGAGAAGACATCATACATGGTTTTAATCAGGAAAGACAAAGAGCGCTCCAATCAGTGTCTTGCGAAATCATTAACCAAAGTCCTAAACTGAAGCTCAAATAATTGAAAAATGAAAATGATCCATCTACTCATGACAGGAGATTGCAGTCTAATAAAAAAGTTGGATGCATATATGGATGAAAAGGATTGACACTACCATTTGGTAATTGGCTAAATAACCATCATAAATAAATGGAAGAAATAACCAAGTTAAAAGCAAAACTCAGAATCTTCCCCATCATCTTTAAGAGGTCACAACACATTAATCTGGAATTTTGATGGTCAAATCATTGGTTATATGTAATGGAACTGACAATGGTAAAAGGCTTTACAGTTCATCCATCCATTATCATTCCTCCATCCATCATCTATCTGTCCATTCATTCATCCAGTCATCCATCCACTCATTGATCCATCCACTATGTTTAACAAACATGAAATTACCATTATTTGATCATTTTTACTTCAGAGAAAGGCAGCTTCATGTGGCTCAATAAAAAAATATTCAGTGAATACTTATTTGAACATGCTAACCATGTTCAAGTCTTGGGGAGTAACAGTTGGATAAAAAATACTCCCCATCGCTTCTCAGCCTTTGGCTAAGATCAAGAAATACTCCCCATCTCTGCAAATCTTCACTGGGAGAAGCACACACCAGCTACCTTTACAAGAGAGTTGCAAAGTACTATGGAATTATATTGATGACTGAATATGCATAGAAAGAACATACCAAATTGTCAATGGTTGGTGGGAATTTATAAAATTCTTTTCCTTTTGTTTATTTCTACATTAAAACTTTTCATTAGTGAACATGCATTATTTTCATAATTAAAAGTTTGTTGAAAATGTACCATAAAAGTTGCTGAATTAATGGATATTAATAGGTATGTGTAAGATAAAGGATTTAAAACTTAAAATAGGTTAAGTAACTTAGGGAAAATAATAAGTGAGAGATTGAATATACAAACAGAATTGTCAGACCATATATAAAAACAGAGCTCTGACCCACAAACTGTAGAAACCAGTCTGGGAAACCAATATATTGATATTATTTATAGTAACCAGCTTGGAAAGCCAGTCTTCTGTGTAAATCAGACCACTATCTCTATCAACTGGCCTAGGAAGCTACACTGATGCTTTTGAACTGTGGTGTTGGAGAAGACTCTTGAGAGTCCCTTGGACTTGAAGAAGATCCAACCAGTCATCCTAAAGGAAATAAGTCTTGAATATTCACTGGAAGGGCTGATGCTGAAGTTGAAACTCCAATACTTTGGCCACCTGATGCAAAGAGCTGACTCATTTGAAAAGACCCTGATGCTGGGAAAGAATGAGGGCAGGAGGAGAAGGGGACGACAGAGGATGAGATGGCTGGATGGCATCACCGACACAATGGACATGGGTTTGGGTGGACTCCGGGGAGTTGGTGATGGACAGGGAGGCCTGGCATGCTGCGGTTCATGGGGTCGCAAAGAGTCAGACATGACTGAGTGACTGAACAGAACAGAACAGGAAGCTACATAATAATCTCCATAGCAGCTGACCCCAGATCAGGCCAGGACTTGATTATGAACTGAACTTCCCTAATATCTGTCCTCACTTTGAACCTGGGACCAATCAGACACAGCCTGATATACACCCTTACCAATATACACCCTTACACCATATAGGATGTCCTTTTTCTAGTTAGCCCACCTCCAGGCTTTTCCAAGCCCAACAGACTCCAATCAGTCCATACCTGAAGCTTTCTCTTTGTTTTGCTATAAAACTTTCCCACTTCTTTGCTTGCCTTTCAGTCTCTGCCAAAAGGCAAGTAATGGTGGGTTATTCCTTTGCTATAGCAAACTCTAAATAAAAATGTTTTGCCCGTTATTTGGTTAGTCTTCATTTATTTCCACAGGAGACAAAGAGAAATGAACTTGGGAATGAACACAGCCCACAGAGTGCAAATGACAAAGGTATATACATGTATGAGAAATAAGCATTATAGCAACTCTTCATACCCCACTGATCACAGAGTCTAGCTGGATTCTGATTAAGCTCCAAGAAGATGAAGTTGTTTTTCTTTGCTTTTCCTTCTCCACTCCCTCATTCAGTATGCTTTATCCCCAGCTACTTAACCTGAAAAGGAAACTCTAGAGCCACCATATGCCCCTGCTTCGGTTTGACCTTTGAAGACACAGTTCAAATCAGGAAGACCTTAGGAACCAGGTTTTATCACATAGAACATCAACTCCATGAGGGAAGGAAATGTGTGTTCAGCCCATCTCCATGTGTCCAGCTAAATGACTGAAATAAACACGTGGATGCATCCAGGGTATAAGCACAACTCAAACGACCAAGATCACGTTGAAGACCTGTTTTAGTTCCCTGAAGTTCTTAAACCAAAGCACATTCAAGTGCTATGTTCCAACATACCGGATGTGGTCCAAATAGCCTAGCCACCCAGGAGCCGAAGATTGGGGTCATCACTCCCTGTAATGTGTCCTGTGTTGCTGAGTGCTTAGTTGCACACAGCTGCATTTCTAACTCCGTCTTTGTTTTGTGTTCACTGGATAGTAAACATGAATCGCTATTAATAATAATTTTCTACTGCATGACCAGAACAATCCATCCAGAGAAAATTGGAACTTCTTCTTTGCTGAGGTCCAGTCCCATCAATTTGATGCTCATTTTATAGAAAGGCCATTGAGCAAAATTAATGTACCCAAACAAATAGAGTTTGTCCTTGTAACAGATTCCGAGTATGACAGGAAACAAAAGGGCTGCCTTAATGGCCTCCTCTGGGAAATTTATTTTCAGAACATTGAGTTATTTTCTTCTACTTGACCAGATTAGATTAAAATCTTCATAAAAAAAAAAAATAAAGGAAGAAAAAATAAAACTTAGTTGTCTGTTTTCATGGAAATCACTTTGAGATCTAGCTTCATTTAAATTCACTTGTTATTATCCAAGTCAAATAATGTTATAATCTTAGGGCTATTTTACTTTTTTCCATTTGACACTTTTTTTCCATTTTTTTAATAGTGTCTCCAAGTATGTTTTACTCCCAACCTCAATGTGAAAAAGGAAGTCTAGAGTCACCATATGCCAGAAATGAGGGAGACAGAGCCTCTTCAAAATACCACTATGCCTTGCCAGGAGATAACACTGTGGACTATTATCCAAAAATGCTGGTCATCCTTTTTCTCCTGTAATGGATGGATCAGTTTGGATACTTGCCTTTTGGTCACTGTGGGAAAAGAAGGCCTCCACCACAGCCTCTGAAATGTTCTTTTCCATGTGATCCGCCTGCCTCCTCATCTTCTCCATCACAAACCAATTAGACCAATTGGAAAGCTCTATCCAAACAGGAAGGATAATAAGAAAAGAAGCCAACCAGGGTACCTTGGTTAGAAATTAGATCTAGAAAATATGAAGAAAGGACCAGCTAGGTTCAAGAAGAGACTCTGAAAACATGCAAAGAAAAGGCATGAGTGACCACATGTTACTCACAAACAGCTGCCACAAGGTCAGGAAGGCATAAAAAAAAAGGAAAGGTGTTAGTGGTTGATAGCAAGAGAAGAACAAAAGAGATGGGCATAGCTGAGTCAGCAGAATGGCAGGGAATTGGTGGCCCTTGCTGCTGAGGGGCAAAGGAAGAAGCTAGTTTCCTTCAAATTCATTTGGACAGCATTATAGCCCCAGATCACGTTTTGGTTTACATTCTAAGTATCATGGGAGGCTGCTGCTGCTGCTGCTAAGTCGCTTCAGTCATGTTCGACTCTGTGCGACCCCATAGATGGCTGCCCACCAGGCTCCCCCGTCTCTGGGATTCTCCAGGCAAGAACACTGGAGTGGGTTGCCATTTTAAGCAGAGGAGGAACATAATTGGAGATGCAAGTTGGGAAGATCACTATGGCTGCTCTACAGAAGGGATTTAGGGTAGAAGATCTGGAGAGAAAAGTATTGGGTTGCTTGCCTTTCTGTGGCTATGTCTCATATGAAGCTGCTGACAACAGCTGCAATCATCATTCACCCATGAGAGTGGCAGCCTGAAAGTGAAGCCAACAAGCTAAGCATGAATGAGCTAAAGGATGGAAAGAACCTGGGTCTCTGGTGACAATGATGAGCCCCTGAGTGGACTAGCTCCCAAACGTGCCCTCTTGTTGGCCTTCCTCCAAAGCACGATAATGAATTTCTTTAAACCAGTTTGAGTAGATGCTGCTGCTGCTGCTGCTAAGTCACTTCAGTTGTGTCCGACTCTGTGTGACCCCATAGATGGCAGTTTGAGTAGAAGTAGAATCAATAGAGTGAGGAGTGGATGAATAAGAGGATGGATAGATTAAATCATTAGGAAAGTTCCATGCCATACAGCTTCCCAGGTGGCTCGGCAGGTAAAGAATCTGCCTGCAATGCAGGAGACTGCCTGTAATGCGGAAGACCTGGGTTCTATCCCTAGGTCTGGAAGATCCCCTGGAGAAGGAAATGGCAACCCACTGCAGTATTCTTGCTGGGAAATCCAATGGACAGAGGAGCCTGGCGGGTACAGTCCATGGGATCGCAAAGAGTTGGACACAACTGAGTGACTTAAACCACTGCCCCTGCCATGCCATACACCATGTTGACAATGAGTCTCTTAGTCTGTTTGTACTGCTATAAAATAAATACCATATACTGGTGGCTTATAAAAAATAGAACTTGACTGGAGGCTGGAAAGTCCAAGACTGTGCTGCCAGCAGATGTGGTTTCTGGTGAAGGTCTGCTTCCTGATTAATAGATGCCCATCTTTTCACTGTGTCCTTACTTGGTAGAAGTGGACAAGAATGCTCTTTGGGGTCAGGATACTAAATGCATTCATGGGAGTTCAACTCTCATGACCTAATCGCCTCCAAAATACCATTATATGGGGGTTAGATTTGATTGATAAATTTTGGGAGAACACAGTCTATGGCAATTACTTAATAGCTTAATATACCATTTGAAAATGTCATGTGGACCAGGAATGATCGCAACTGTACTTTTGAGGTTCTTTTGCATCTCATTCATTTACCAACAGTACCAACTTGGTGATAGAAGTTAAAAATAGTACCAGCATGTAAGTTTGCTTGTTCACTTGTTTTTTAACCTATGTCAGTGTCCATAAGTCTAATTCTGGAAGCAGAATTGACTGAGCAGCCACTCTCCAGTGTTTCCTCAAAGCCAAGAATAACAATTCCCAATTGCCAGAGCTTCCTTAAGCAAATCAAGGTTTCCCTCAGAGAAGCAGTCTTCAGAAGGGGAGTGGCCAGAGGTTATTTTAGCATAGCTGGAGCGTCTTTGTGGGTGGCTCAGACAGGTCTGGATATGTTTACAAGCTTGTGCATCCTGTCCTCTGAATGTACTTGGATCCTTGCAGGTGGGCCTGTCACCTGTGATGAAGGGACCCTGTGAGGAAGATCAGAGCGCATTCAAGATGCCCCAGAGAGTTAATGGAACCACATTCACTATATGGTGTCTCATAAGCAGATTTCCTTCAATAAGAGCTTTCATTGTGAGCTTTGAAATCATGGGCTTTTCATCCATGGAACAGCATTATCTGGTCACACATAGGAAGCAATTTTCCTTATCTTTTTGTGACCTCTTCTTAGGTTTTCTCAGTGGCTTCCTTTTTTGATAGTCACAGATTCCAGGCAAGCTAAACTAATAGGCACACTGAGGTTTTGGTGGGGGACCTCTCATCTGACAATGACAAGTGCAAGTTACCATGATGAGGTTTTAGTGTGGGTTGAATAATGTCCCCTTTTATAAAAAGAAAAAATCCTATGTCCGTTCAAAACCTCAAAATGCGACCTTATTTGGAAATAGGGTCATTGCAAATGTGGTTAGTTAAGATCACGTCATACTGGATTAAGGTACTCCCTCAATCTAATGGCTGGTGTCCTTATAAAAAGAGGAGAGATACATAGGAGCAGGCTACATGACATTGGAGTAGAGGTTAGAGTGATGTGTCCACAAGGCAGGGGTTTCTAGGAGCTACCAGAAGCTGGGAGAAATAAGGATGATTTTCCCCAAGAGCCTTTGGAGAGAGCATGGCTCTGCCCAACATCTTGATTTCAAACTTCTTGCCTCCTGAACTATGAGAGAATAAATTTTGTTGTTTCACAGCACCCAGTTTGTGATGGTTTGTTAGGGCAGTTGCAGGAAACTAATAAAGGTTTCAAAGCTTGAGCCCCACTTGCAGGCCCACACTTGCTCACCCTAGTTCTTCCTCTACCCTAGGGGCTTAAGGATTGGACCAGTTTTCCTTTTCTATCAACAACACCACCATCTGCTTGTCTCCCCTCACCCGCAGCGTGGTACCTGATTTACCAGCTCCTCATTTTCTTGCTGAGAGGCTAACAATCCTCTCTCTGCTTTCACTGATTTTTCAGTAAGTACTGTGGACAGGCAACCACACAAGTAAGAATACCAGGGAAATTACAAGGTATATAAAAACTTGTTAAAACCACAGTTCCTGAAGTTTGTCTTGTCCCTGGATTTATCTAGTGTCTGCAATTAGATTGGCACTTGGCTAGTTTTGCTTTCTGTCTATTGAAATAAAAATAAGACAAAAAATTGAATTACATACTTCTATACAGTTATAAAAATTTAAATATTTTGTAAAAATGATATTAAACTGCACAAACTGGAAGTACTTTCATCAAGTACCTATATTTGTAACCACTATCACAGTTTTTTATGCCATGAACCCATCGCCATTCCCAACCAGGATTTTGGAAAAGAAAATCTGGTAACTCTTTGCTTAAAACTCTCTTCTGAGATGGCCTCTGAGGAACTCGCCTTCTGTCCTTCATCTCATTCTGGAGCATGGGGCTAGCCAGCCCTTTTCCTCTTTTCTTGCTGAGGTGTTATTCTTTCCTTTGAGAGCTCTTCTTATTTGGCAAGTGTGATTGTCGCATGGCCCTTGGCTGACATCTGGGATTCTCACTGACAACTTGGGTTCCCACCATTCCTGATAAGAGTGACTTGCTGTGCCTGAAATGTGTATGTAAACATGGTTTACACTGAACACATGCATTGTTTCTAGGGATCTGGAATTTTGACTGATGCTAGGCAGGGGATGCCTGCATGACCAGCTCAAATAAAAATCTCCGACACTGTGTCTCTGAGCTTTGCTGGTAGACAGCATTTCACACTTGTCATAACTTGTAGTCTAGGGAGGTAAGAGTGTCCTGTGTGCCTCCACTGGGAGATGGCTCTTGGAAGTGAGTGCCTGGTTTCCTCTCAACTTCATCTCAGATGCCTTTTCCCTTTGCTAATTCTGCTTTGTGTTCTTTCACTACAATAAGTCATAGATATAAATATGACCACATGCTGAGTCCTGTGAGTCCTCCCACTGAATCATCAAACCTGGGATGCTCTTGGGGACCTCTCAACACAGGCTTTCTTGGTGATATTTGGGAAGCAGGTATCAATATTATCAAAGAAAAGTTGAGGATTAATGGCTTTCATTACAGAATTTATTTACAGACTCCTTTAAATATAATTTTACTGATTTGTTCATTTGTTCACGAATTTTTAAAACCTTTGTCAAGCACACATTATGTTCTAGTCACTTTCCTAGGAACTGGAGGAAGTGAGAGAGAAATACAGAGAGAACATCACCTCCTTTACTGCAGGGGACTTGCACTTTCACAGCACCTTTGAAATGATGAAAGTTTAGTGGGAGGGGTGCCACTGGAGGAAGTCAGAGTAAGGATTTACGGAGAATATAGGATAGAGACATGATCTCTGTTTAGGGAAGTGGGGTTTTAGAGGTGAGGTAGATGATGGCCACATGGAGAAGATGGTAGAGATATCCTGTAAGCAAGATTAAAGACAGGGACAGGGAAGCCCAGTGTGCTGCAATCCATGGAGTCACAAAGAGTCGGACACTTCTGAGCAGCTAAACTGAAGATTAAAGACACAGAGACATGAAATAACTGGTCCTAGAAATAGGAAATCACTCAGGATGGCTGCAGCAGGGGTTGATGTGAGGAGTTAGGGCCCAGCTGGGGAGGAATTACATGCCATAGTAAATTTTTAGGTTTGCTTCTGTTTTCGTTTTTTTTTTTTTGATGTTGGCAATTTGACTTCTGGTTCCCCTACCTTTTCTTTTTTCGTTTTTAAATGAGCAATGAGGATGGCATTAGAAGCTAGTGACTGTCAACAGATGAATGGATAAAGGAGATGTGAGATATATATAATGGAGTATTCAGCAACAAAAAGAGTGAAATAATGCCATTTACAGCAACATGAGTGGACCTAGAATTTTATTATCTTAAGTGAAGTAAGTCAGAGAGGACAACTATCATATGATATCACTTATATATGGTATTAAAAAAAGATGAAAATGAACTTATTAAAAAACAGTAATAGACTCACAGATACAGAAAACAAACTTATGGTTACCAAAGGGAGAAGGGAGAGGAGGGATAAATTAGGAGTTTGGGATTAACATATACACACTACTACATTTAAAATAGATTATCAACAGGACCTACTGTATAGCACAGGGAATGATATTCAATATCTTTTAATAACCTATAATGAAAAAGGACCTGAAAAGAATATACATATACATATATGTATGTATGTGTTGTATACTGAATAGAGTTTCCCTGGTGGTTTAGTGTAGAAAATCTGCCTGCCAATGCAGGAGATGCAGGTTTGATCCCTGAGTTGGGAAGTTCCCTTGGAGGAAGAAATGACAACCCATTCTAGTATTCTTGCCTGGGAAATCCCATGGACAGAGGAGCCTGGAGAGCTATGGTCCAGGGGGTCACAGAGTCAGACACAACTGAGTGACTAAACAATAGCACTAACAATATAAATGAATCACTTTGCTGTGCATCTGAAACTAACACAACATTGTAAATCAACTTATACTTCATTAAAAGATTTTTAAAAATCTCCTGAAGAAAAAAAAAAGAAGTTAGTGACAACAATCAGAACCGTGATTTAGAAAGAAACTTACTTTGGTTTCCAAAGCCAAGAGAGGCTGTAGAATGGAATGACTGAAAGGGTGGAGCCAGACCACTGGTGTTCCAACATTAACTCTTCCACTTACATCTGGGTGACCTGGGACAAATCACTTTCACCTGTATATGCCTTAGTTTCCCCACATGTAAAGAGGGGGTAATAAGAACCCTGCCACAATGGGTTGTTGTGAGGGTATATATGCTAATTAACTCAAAGCACGTGGAACAACATCTGGCTCTCAATAAACTGTAGCTTTCATTATCACCGCATTAAAGCAGCATTTGTTTCAGAAGCGTTTTATCTGCATGTAAGTTTTTGGGAACAGATTCTGCTTAAAGCAGGATCCAATATTAGTATGAGATAAATTTGGGAAATGACAGAAAACTGAGAATTATGTTTTTCTTTCATATGTCTGTATTCAAATCACAACACATACATATAAATATTGAAGTGGAGCTGAATACAAAGATTGGAGGGCTCATGTAGAGGATCTTCGTGTTTCTTCAAGGCAATAATAGATTCCCCATGAAGTAAAAGGCCACTGCAGCTAGCTGAACAAAGCCAATACAGATGATCAAGCAGCTACTATCAGATTTACTCAAAGGCTAGTAGTGTTCTGTTTTCTGGGGTTACACATGGCGTATCAATTGAATCATAACCTTAAAATCAACCTCATCTAATTAAGACATTCACCTAGAACCAGTAGTCTTTGTTTTTTTCCCCCTCATTGCTATACAAACCTTCTAGTGCACTAAAATCATTGTAATGAAACTTTTTAATGAAAAGAAAAAAACACAAAAATTAGAACAGAGCCAAAAAATACACAGAAGAAGCACCAGAATTTTCACATAGATAGGATTTAGAAGTAACCATGTATTTGGAGCACTTATCTCAGATAGCCTAATAGCTATCATATCATTGTGCATTCTGTCTTTGAGTGTTTGACTGTTGTATTATTTTCTTGTTACTGTTGGCATTTCTAGGATTCTTTGGCTTGTGGCCACATCTGTCTCATCTGCACATTTGCCTCTATGTGTGTCTTCCTCTTTTGTCTTAAACTTCCCTCTGCCTTTCTTTTATAAGGAGACTTGTCATTAGATTTAGTGTCATCTGGGATGATACAATCCCCCAGTCCTTACTTACATCTTCAAAACTTTTTTTCCAAATAACATAATATTTACAGGTTCCAGGGATTTGACCTGGAAATATCTTTTGGGGAAATCACCATCCAAACCATTACAGCCACCTTTTATGCAACAGCACCCACTGTTAGTACGACTGTCTTTCTGTACTCTTCACCCTGCATTATTCTTTTTCAAAACATTTGTCATCATTTCACACTGTAACATTCTATTGGCTGCTTTTTATTATTTGTCTCCTTCATGAGAATGGAAGCCTCATGAGAACAGAGGAGTGTTCTCTTTTCTTTCCCCAGCACTAGAATAGCACTTGGTACAATTTATTTATTAAGGGAATGGAGGAATAGAAACTTTTTCATGAGTTCCCAACCCTGAACCCCCTCCCACCTCCCTCCCCATACCATCTCTCTGGGTCATCCCAGTGCAGCAGCCCCAAGCATCCTGTAGCCTGCATTGAACCTAGACTGGTGATTCGTTTCTTATATGATATTATACACGTTTCAATGCCATTCTCCCAAATCATCCCACCCTCTCCCTCTCCCACAGCGTCCAAAAGTCTGTTCTATACATCTGTGTCTCTTTTGCTGTCTCGCATACAGGATTATCATTACCATCTTTCTAAATTCCATATATATGTGTTAGTATACTGTATTGGTGTTTTTCTTTCTGGCTGACTTCACTCACTTTGTATAATCGGCTCCAGACCCTTGGCGGATTCATGTTGATGTATGTATGTATGGCAAAATCAATACAGTATTGTAAAGTAAAATAAAATAAAATAAGAAATTAAAAAAATAAAGAACAGAAATGCATTTTAGCATTGAAAAAAAAGAAACTTTCTTCAGTCTGTGTTTGCTTAGTAAGGATAGTTTTCTACTTAGAGGTGAAAATAAAGATCATTTGGGGTACCTGGGAGAGAGGAGGGTTGTTGATGGAGCCCAACCAATACCACTAGCAAAAAACAACAGCTAGATTGCTGAAAAACGTGACCAGAAATTTCAGGTGGGATTTTACTCCAGCCAAGTCTCTTCCCTACATCTATATTCTCTTTGTTAGCCCTCTTTCAAAGGCTGATTGGTCTTCCTCATATACTCTGATAGCAGCCTGTACTTCCTTCACAAATCTCTTAGGATACTGTATTAACTGCCTATTTGTAAGTTCCATTCATTGTCATTTCCATTAAGCAGAAACCTTCAGATCTTTGCTGAGTTCTGTGAGTTGTTCTAGCAAATTACAGAACCTAAGGACATGATAGGCCCCCAAATATAGAGCCAGTTGGTTATAAATGGAGGTGGCCTGAGGACCCATGAAGGGTAGCTGACATCTGAAGTAAGGATGGTCTCATGGAGGACTGACTCTTTAACTTGTAAGATCTGTGCTAACTCTGTGTGGTTAGTGGTAGAACTGAATTCCAGTTGGTGCTGGAACATACCTATCCTGAATTTTCCAGTGGTTCCTTGTGCTGGGGTATGAAAAGCCTGAGGCTTACAACATAGATTGGATTTTGAAATACAGATGTTGGTAAAGCCTTGATTAATGAATGCCCCATGAAGTAGCAACAGTGCTTCATGTCTTCTCTTATTAAGGGAGCATTAAAGGTGATGGTGCAGAGAAGGCAATGGCACCCCACTCCAGTACTCTTGCCTGGCAAATCCCATGGATGGAGGAGCCTGGTGGGCTGCAGTCCATGGGGTCGTTAGGAGTCAGACACGACTGAGTGATTTCACTTTCACTTTTCACTTGCATGCACTGGAGAAGGAAATGGCAATCCACTCCAGTGTTCTTGCCTGGAGAATCTCAGGGACGGGGGAGTCTGGTGGGCTGCCATCTATGGGGTCACACAGAGTCGGACACGACTGAAGCGACTTAGCAGCAGCAAAGATGATGGTGACATTGGACATGGTGCGTTTATTCCTGTGTGAGGATGTTCTGAATACATAGGTATTGTACAGTTAGATTGCAAGAGTGATGCCAAGTTTCATTTAAGATCTTGCATCTTCAAAACACCAAATACATATATTAGTGCATATATATGGAATTTAGAAAGATGGTAACGATGACCCTTGGAGAAGGCAGTGGCACCCCACTCCAGTACTCTTGCCTGGAAAATCCCATGGAGGAGCCTAGAAGGGTGCAGTCCATGGGGTCACAAAGAGTCAGACATGACTAAGTGACATCACTTTCACTTTCATGCATTGGAGAAGGAAATGGCAACCCACTCCAATGTTCTTGCCTGGAGAATCCCAGGGACGGGGGAGCCTGGTAGGCTGCCGTCTTGTGGGGTCGCACAGAGTCAGACATGACTGAAGCGACTTAGCAGCAGCAGCAATGATGACCCTATATATGAGACAGCAAAAGAGACACGATATAAGGAACAGACTTTTGGATTCTGTGGGAGAAAGCAAGGGTGGGATGATTTGAGAGAATAGCATTGAAACATGTATATTATATGTGAAATAGATTGCCAGTCCAGATTCGATGCATGAGACAGGATGCTCAGGGCTGGTACACTGGGGGTGACCCTGAGGGATGGGATGGGGAGGGAGGTGGGAGGGAGAGTCAGGATGGAGAACACATGTGCACCCATGGCTGATTCATGTGAATGCATGGCAAAAACTACCACAATATTGTAAAGTAATTAGCCTCCAATTAAAATAAAAAAATAAATAAATAAAGCTCTTGCATCTTTAAACCCTGACTACTATCAAAGAATGGACTCCTAAGGAAATGTTCTGTGGGAACAAAGTTAAGAAATATCTGTGAGAAATACCAGAGGCAGCAGAGCCTTAAGAACTTTAAAACTGAGATGCTGACACAGGGATATATTTTACCATGTTTGTGCGCTTGTGCTAAGTTGCTTCAATCATGTTTGACTCTTTGCGATCCTGTGGACTGTAGCCCGCCAGGCTCCTCTGTTCATGGTATTCTCCAGCAAGAATACTGGAGTGGGTTGCCATGCCCTCCTCCAGGGTTTACCATATTTGTTGTTGTGAAAGATACTCAATTGTGTCTCTTTTCAACCCCAAGGGCTATACAGTCCATGGAATTCTCCAGGCCAGAATACTCCAAGGGATCTTCCCAACCCAGGGATCAAACCCAGGTCTCCCCACATTGCGGGCGGATTCTTTACCAGCTGAGCCACAAGGGAAGCCCAAGAATACTGGAGTGGGTAGCCTATCCCTTCTCCAGGGGATCTTCCTGAAACAGGAATCGAACCAGGGAATCCTGCATTGCAGGCAGATTCTTTACCAACTGAGCTATCATGAATTGAAAAAATACTTGCTTTGGCTGACTGACTTGATAGTGGATATTGACTTTACCAATTAACTTTTAAGTTAGACTTTTTTTTTAACATACATTGAATGAACCAAATCTGTAGTCCTAAAATTTTGGCAAAAATATACTTAAAACTCATGATAAGATAAAAGCATTTTAACAAGTAATATTGTATTGCCAAAATTCTATAATATGTTAATATTTTTATTTTCTCAACTCAGTTAAAAAGTAGTGTCTTAAAGAGTTACAGAATAATTACTAATAACTGACAAGTCTTTTAAAAGCCTTTTGGTATACTTGCCAGAAATCAAATAACCAAAAGAGTGAATTCAGTTCAGTTCAGTGGCTCAGTCGTGTCCAACTCTTTGCGTGAAAGAAAGTGAATAACTCAAACAAAAGAGGACCTAAATGAATTGCCTGATGATAGATAATAAAAAATAATGTTTGATGATAGACACTATATGACTTTTAGCATATATCTTGAAAGATCAAAAATTTGAGTGACATTGCTATTTCAAAGCATTCACCATAATCATATATTTATTTGAACATATTTTCTCAGTGTTCATATCTACAAATAGAATTGATGCTGAATCCTGTTTTATCTAGCAGTATTATTGCTCTACTAACGTGTGCATGTGAGTTCAGTCACTTCAATTGTGTCTGACTCTGTGAGCCCATGGACTATAGCTTGCCAGGCTCCTTTGTCCATGGGATTATCTCGGTGGCAAGAATACTGGAGTGGGTTGCCATTTCCTCCTCCAGAGGATCTTTGCAACCCAGGGATCGAACATGGATCTCCTGAATTATAGGCAGATTCTTTACCGTTTGAGCCACGAGAAAGCCCACTAACGTGAACTACAGAGAAAAAAAAATAGCACCAGCACCATTCACCTCACTAAAAGATACATTTCTGTAAAAATATGTCATAGGAAGTTATATCAGACTAAGCCCTTTATAGATAGAGTCATAAACTTTGGGTAAAATATAAAAACAATTATTTGAAGATGCTGAAAAGTAACCCAAAGCAGGCAGGTGGAATTTTAAGGGATGGCCACTGTTCAAAGAATTAAAATATAATGAGTGTGATTTTATGCTCCCGCATCTTTTTATCTGAGGGTATTGCTCAGTCTGCACTGTGAAAAGCAGCTGGAACTCAGAAAACTACAATCTTAATGGCTTAAGGAATTAGAGAATGGAACCTGGGGCTTCCAGAGCTGCTG
This sequence comes from Nanger dama, assembly GCA_917880005.1. NCBI lineage: Eukaryota > Metazoa > Chordata > Mammalia > Artiodactyla > Bovidae > Nanger > Nanger dama. The sequence goes on along the minus strand of CAKJTW010000001.1, from coordinate 61,819,992 downwards.
GAAATTGAAGACGAAACTCCTGAAAGGGAAAGAGTAGTAGAGGAAAAGCACTCCAAAGATGACACATACACTCTGCCAAAATCCTTGGTTGACTCCTAAACTCTGTGTGCATAGGGTAAAAATTAACTGCCTACGACTGAGTGATTGAACTGAACTGAGAATACATCAACATTTATCAGAGGAAGGATAGCAGCATCTAGAGGCTCTACAATATGCATAATATACATCTATAATATCTAGTACACAATGAAAAAAATTAGCAAATATATAAGGAACAGGAAAGTTTGACTCATAGTTTAGAGAGAAGATAGTTAATAGAAACTGACTCCAAGATGACTCAGATGTAAGAATTAGCAAAGACTTTTTAAAAAATATAGTTGATTTACAAAGCTGTGTTATTTAGGTTCACAGCAAAGTGATTATATACATATATATATATATCCTTTTCAGATTCTTTTCCATTATAGATTCTTATACGATATTGAATGTAACTCTCTGTGTTATACAGTTATACTTATTTTCTATTTAGTAGTTGTATATGTTAAACTCCCAATTTATCCCTCCCTTACATTTTCCCTCTGGCAACCATAAGCCTGTTTTCTATTTCTGTTAGTCTATTTCTATTTAATAAATGTTTTTGAATCATTTTTTTGATTCCACATATAAATGATATATTTCTCTTTCTCTGTCTGACTTACTCCACCCAGGATGACATATTCTAGGTCCATCTGTGTTGCTGTAAATGGCATTATTTCATTCTTTTTATGGCTGAGTAATACTCCACTGTGTGTGTGTGTGTGTGTGTGTGTGTGTGTGTGTGTGTGTGTGTGTGTGTGTCTTCTTTAACCATTTCATCTGTCAGTGGACATTTAGGTTGCTTTCATGTTTTGGCTATTGTAAATAGTGCTGCTATGAACATTGTGGTCCATGTGTCTTTTTGAATTAGAGTGTTCTGTGGATACATGCCCAGGAATAGGATTGCTAGATCATACTGAAACTCTATTTTTAGTTTCTCAAGGAATCTCTATATTGTTCTCCATAGTGGCTAGCAAAGAGTTTTAAACAGTTATTACACATTAGGCAGGAGGAGAAGGGGACAATAGAGGGAAAGATGGTTGGATGGCATCACCAACTCAATGGACATGAGTTTGAACAAACTCCAGGAGTTGGTGATGGACAGGAAGCCTGGTTTGCTGCAGTCCACGGGATTGCAGAGAGTTGGAGACGACTGAGCAACTGAACTGAACTGAACTGATACACCATACAAGGACATGAAAAAGTATATGGTCATAATAACGAGTTAGCAGAAAAACTCAGCAGAGATACAGAAACTCTAAAAAGAGAAGATGCTAAGTCACTTCGGTAGTGTCCGTCTCTGTGCGACCCCACAGATGGAAGCCCACCAGGCTCCTCCGTCCCTGGGATTCTCCAGGCAAGAACACTGGAGAGGGGAATGGAAATTCTAGAACTGAAAAGTACAAATTTTGAAATAAAAAATTCACTGGGTGGGTCCAGCAGCTAATTAGAAATGGCTGAAGGATTGGCAAACTTAAAAACGGATTAAGAGAAATTATTCCAGCTGAAAAAGAGATAGAAACTATTGAAAAAAATGGACAGAGCTATACTAATCTTTAAGACAATATTGAAGAGCTTAAGGTACTTGTAATAGGAATCACAGAAAGGGAAGAGAGTGGAGTAGAAAATTTTTTGAAAAAATAATGGCTGAGATTTCCCTAATTTGGTAGACTTACAAATTGGGTAAACTTACAAATTAAGAAACCGAGCAAAACCCAAACAAGGTACATAAATTTAAAAAAGAGAAAGGAAGAAAATTATTAAAAAGTCAGTGAACTAGAGAACAGATAATCAATGGACCTATAGATGGCTTTTTGAAAAACTAAAAATTTATATAAACTTCTAGCTAGATTAACGAGTGTTTAAAAAGAGAAAATGCAAACTACAATATCAAGAATGTTTGGGGAAAATGACGAGGCCCTGGCTCTCCCGGACTTCTAAGTGGGGGAAACATATGTTAGTCATACAAATAAATAAGTACACAGGTATACACTGTGGGAAACGAGAGAATTCTGCAGAGGAGGGAGAGGCCGATTTGGGTTAGAGAGGCGAACCTCTGCAAAGGTGGATTAACATCCACCCCCGCGCTTCACAAGCAGTAACTTTAGCCCTGCCGAGCGTCTTCCCAGTTTCGGGAGACAGGTGGCGGCCGGGCCCCCGCACAACGCCCCCGCACTTCCGCGCAGGCGCGGGGGAGGCGCGAGGTGGGGCTCGGCGGGCGGGCGGGGCAACCGCCTGGCGGGCGCCGAGCTGGACAGTGCACTGGCTAGGTTTCTTCGGTCTGACCCAGGGACTCCGGTTCCCCGCGATGCCGAGACCAAACCCGAACGCCTCCCCTCTCTGAGTCGGTCTCAGCGCGGAAGGCACAGAGGGAGGCCATGGCGGAGGCCTCCGAGCCCGGGAGGCCAGAGTCCGCCGGCAGCGGGAGCCTGGAGGAGGACGAGGAGGACGAGGAGCGGGAGCCGCTGCTGCCGCGGATCGCCTGGGCCCAGCGGCGGAAGGTCGCTCCGGGGGGCGCCGTGAGGCTGGAGACGGCTGCCGGGGAGGAAGGTGCGGCCTCCCCTAGTCAGGCCAGCGACCGGGAACTGCCGCTTCTGCCCCGGGATGCGTCTTTCTCCTCCTCCCCGGGCTTGGGGCGCCAGCGGAGCTCGCCCACCAATCTGGACCGGAACCGCCCCATGGGTTCAGGTGCGACCCGGCTCTTCCCTACTCCCGCGCCCTGCCAGAGTGCCCCTCTCCGCCGCGCTCAGCATTCAAGCCCCTCCTCGGGTCGCTGCCCCCAGCTTCTTTCTCTGTCGCCCGCTGGCCCTTGCCTAGTAGGAAAAGCTGTTCGCCAGGCATCTCGTCCTGAGCACCGGCCGAGGGTTCAGCTGTCTCTCACACCTTGGTCACCTCGCCGCCTTCTCCCCCATCCCCGCTCCCCCGTCTCCTCGCACCTTCTCCAGGGGCAGTATAGGCTGCTGCTCCTGACGCAGGAGGTTGTCATTAAACTCCGATCCTTGGGGCCGCCCCTAAGAGTGATCCTAAACTTTTGGAATCAGACAGGAAATCTTAACACTAAAATGACCTAAGTTGTTTGCTCAAGTTTGGCTTTAAAGTTTTGGCTTAAGAACCCTGAACTATCAAGAAAGTTTGTGAATTTGCAAGGTGGATGACAGTCAAGAGATAGCAAGAATATCCGGTTGCCACTGGGACACGTTTCAAAAACTTTTAAAATATTGTTATTGTGACATTAGCCAGAGGGGGCAGAAGCAGTTGAACTTCTGTACCTGCTTTCTCTCTTGCAAAGTTTTCTTTCTCGAGACTTTTTATTTTTGTACAGAAAAAGGAAGAACCTTTTTCACTATTAAGCAGACTGACAGCCTCAGATGAAAGAGAGGGTTATTGAAATGTTGAAAGGTAGTAAAATTTAGGCACGAAGCTGCAGGCATGGGTATTTGTTGCTAAATGGAACTTTTTGGCATAGATGGGTTGAATTAGGCTGATTTAAAAATAGAATAGACTTGTAAGTGTCCTAGGTAGCTCTGGGACAGGCTTGTTTTGTAAAATGATCCTGATAACACTTGCTCGATGGTGGTAAGGATGGTATAATGAGGTAATGTTTGCATTCTGCCTGGAATATCGCTCTGCACATGACAGTTTAAAGAAAAGGCACAGAAAATGTAGTTTGCATTATGCTGCTGAAGTTTTTGTGGAGTAGTTAGATTTTACATATTCTGCTACTGGTACGCTAATGGGGCTTCTGCGCTTGATAGAGTAGGTTACTCTAGTTGTAGTTATGGTCAAATGGTAGAATAAATGAATCAAAGAGGCCCAAGGGAAGCAGACTTTAATGAAGAAAGCTTTAACAAACTGGTCTGACTTTACAGGTCAGCTGTTGCTGCTGCTGCTGCTGCTAAGTCGCTTCAGTTGTGTCCGACTCTGTGCGACCCCATAGATTGCAGCCTACCAGGCTCCCAGGTCCCTGGGATTCTCTAGGCAAGAACACTGGAGTGGGTTGCCATTTCCTTCTCCAGTGCATGAAAGTGAAGTCGCTCAGTTGTGTCCGACTCTTAGCGACCCCGTGGACTGCAGCCTACTAGGCTCCTCTGTCCGTGGGATTTTCCAGGCAAGAGTAGGGTGCCATTGCCTTCTGATATTAAAGCTAGAAAAAGTAAAAGTGAGGATAGAGTGTAAAATTGGAATACAAATGGATTATGAAAGAGAATTTTAACCTTTTTAAATGGCAGTAACATTTATATCTCAGTTGATGGTTTTCTGAGATCTTCAAGGCTTTGCTGGTGGCTCAGATGGTAAAGAATCTGCCTGCAATGCAGGAGACCTGGTTTCGATTCCTGGGTCAGGAAGATCCCCTGGAAAAGGGAATGGCTACCCACTCCAGTATTCTTGCCTGGAGAATTCCATGGACAGAGGAGCCTGGCGGACTATAGTCGGTGGAGTTGCAAAGAGTTGGACATGACTGAGCAACTGTCACTTTTTTTTTTAATATTTCATCAATTCTTAAAATATCGCAGCAAGTTAGTTGGGTTAAGTCATCCTGGATATGAGCATGGGAAATGAATGAAAACTGCGATGACTAGTAGTTGATGGAAACTTCAGCTGTAAGCCAAAATCAAGGTCCAGAAAGTGGAAAAGCCAGACTGAACCTAGTTCTTTCATATCCTGCATTTTCCTATAGATCCCCAACTGTTACAAAATAATTGTTACCTTTATTTACTTATTACCAAGGTCTTATTTTTAATGGATTTTAAAATAGTTTTGAACTACAAAAGCTGTTTTTAAAATTTCAAACCATTCTCCTAAAAGTTTGATTAATTTAACTAGATAATTAATTCATTTTTTGAATTCATTAACTTCCTTTGTCCTTTACCGTCCAGTTTCCAGGAAGCCATCTCTCTAGTTCCAATATACTCTTGTTTTTAGATTGATATTAGCATCATTTATCAAGCTTAACTATTTTGTGTATGTAAATGGGAGCTTTATGTACTTTAACCAACGGAAGAATGGCCTAGCTCTGTTATCTTTACTTGAACACGGCGTGTGGCAAAGTCTAGAACCAGCGTAAACATTGGGTTGTTGGATAAGTGTCAAAGTAGAATTAGTGGTATTCCTTTTTGCTAGTTGTCATTTTAATCAGTGCGTTAAAGAGTAGTAAAGATAATAATAGTTAATACCCACAAAACAATAAGTGCAGGGCATAGTGCATGTGTTTCATATATATTAATTTATAACCAACCCTATGATATGAGCACATTTTTTTAATTTTCATTTTAAAGAAGCACAGAGGTGAATTGAAGGTTCCAGTTAATATAAACCAAATGCACAAATCAGTTTTTGTTGGAGAGCCTAGTGATTAGAGAATGGTGTTAGAACTGACAAGCTACCAAAGTAAAAGAAAGTGTGTGTTTATAAGGCATTTAATGATTCATGGTGGCTTTATAAATGTATGAACAAAATAAAGTCATTTAAAAGTAAGGAAGAATTATGAGAATGGGAAGTAAGAGTAATGAAATAAATAAGACGGAGGCCAGAGCAAGACTACACAAAACTAGCATCACACACTTGGTGCAGGCAGTGCATGAATTTGATTTTTAAGATTACTGGCCTGGCAGCTTGAGAGAAACACAATCACTGTACCCATAAAGTTAAAACAGACTAGTTATCTGAAACAAAACAAAACTGACAAAGGTGTTCTCTTGGAGGAGAGACTATATGCTGAGTAATATCTTGGTAATAAAAGTGATGACTTTTGTGAGTGTTTCACACAACTTCCCTGAAGTTCATTTCAGTGGAAGTAATTCTAGTGGGTGATGTTATCAGTATTGCTGGATCTAGATTCAAGATGCTGATAGTCCGGCTTAATTTAGAGGAAGGTATTAGAAGAACAGATAATCTCATGGGTCTTGACAATCTTCCAAAACTGAGCTTTTGAAAAGTAGTGAGCATCGGTGTGTTGGAGAGTTTTCCTCAAACCACTAATTAGAATGCACTTGTTGCAGAGATCCATCCATCAGTCAGCAAACATTTCAGTGCCTTGGGCACCAGTGGAAATCCAGCCCTTAGGGAAACAGTGGTGACCAGATATCAGGTGGATGTCTAGTCACCAGCCCTGTCCTCATGTCACCTTATAACTTAGTGGAGGAAACAGTCAATTAAAACAGAGAGTTCTAACAGGATATATGTACTTCATGGGGAAAGCTGGCAGTTCCTTGGAGCCCTGCCCTGGATATAGGGGCCAGGGAAGACTTAGCAGAGGAAATAGCATCCAGTTTGAGACTTGAATAGCACTGGCACCCCCGAGGGTTCCAGTTTAGTTCGGATCATCAAATTTGTGAACCAGCTACTTTACATTTTAGAAGATATTCTGGCCAGTGGGTAAGATACATTCCCAGCCCTTAGGTGAGGAAGAGTTCGTCTTGATTTACTTATTTAAAATGAGAACTTGATAAGTTGCTATGCATACTTAATATAAAAGTAATTGTTAACAGGTTATACAATGGGTTCTCTTAATCCATTTTCATTTCTACTTTCCAGAGGATCAGCTGTAGCGCTTAAGTGTGGTTAAGGGTTTGTTGATAAATACTTCTCACATTATTGAAGGTCTGCCATGTGTCAGGCACAGATTTAAGCACTTGGCCTATATCTCAGAACATAACAAAATTTCTGCCCTCCTGGGACCAAGATCATTTTGTTACAGCGTTACAAGTGTTCAGATGGAGCTGAAGGATGGATAAAAATTAGCCATAGGAAAGAAACTTGGCAGGTACATCAGAACAGTGTGGCTGAAAGTTCAGAGGGTGGGCTGGACGCCTTGTGAAAAGTGAGGAATTTGAATAGGACTGGAGCTTGACTGGAAGGAAGGCCATCACTCCTTAGCTGAGTCCCAACAGGAGTATACAGAGGTAGAACCGACAGTCTCCTCAGAAAATCTGAATATTTTCTAGTACATAAATCAAAGTTTCCCATTTTATTCCTTAGACGGAGTAAAAGTAATATTAACTGAACAAAATTTAAAGAAAATATAGCTATTTAAGCCCCTCAGCTATTAACAATCAAACCAATAACAGCAAACCTTCAAACCAAATATCCATAACACATATCTCTTGAAGTGGTATAACTTAGAATGTATTCTCCAAGTTAAACTCATGGCTAAATATACATTTAAGTAACTAAAATGAAAGTTGTAAGATGTAATTGTGAATTATGAATCAAAAATCTACTGAAAAATAATTCCTTTGATTTTTAAAAAAGTTGATATGTATTCGTGTTGCTTTTTTTTTCTTTTCTGGTAGTAATTAGACAAGACCAGTTGTCTTCCAAGTGCCTTTCTGGACTGTGATGGTATATCCAGGCCATCTTCAAAGAACACCAGTTTTCATGTAGGGAGATAGTCTCGTTTATCCAAAAGAATTGCTCAGTGAAGGGACAAGCTAAAGAGAAAGGGATTGAAAACCTGCTGGCTGACCGTATAGGAATGGTTCAGGTTTGGGTTGAAGCTAAATTATTAGGTGTCCAGAGTATGATCCTGGGTTCCATGAGAGTAACAAAGGCAGGTTCTATGATGAACTCATAAAGCTTAACCCATAAAGCAATCTGAAACATGTAATAGTAATGTCAAAGTCTGCACATAATTTCCAAAAGAACTGCTTTAGTGCAGGATGGGAGAGACCAAAAGTGGTCCAAGAGTTTAGCCAGTTCAACATGAATTAGTATGACAGGACTCCTAAACAACGATTGTAATACTAGAGTACTTCTTATTTTGGTATAGTGTCAAGACTGAGAGCTGTCTCTGTTCTTTGCAATGGGTTGCTCGATTCTGGAGACCATATTTTTAAAAGGCACATTGGAAAACTGAAGCATGAAGCCGGAAGGCAACTCGGATCCTGAAAAACCTGAGAACACTTCCATGTGGAAGGAGGCAGAGAATAGAGGAATCTTAGGGGAGCATGAAATGGTCTGTAGCTATGTGAAGGCCTCTCCCTGGGAAGAGAGGAGTAAGTAGACTTTTGTTTTGCTCCAGGTGGCAAGTCTAGGACATTGGGTGAAGCTACAAGGAGCCCTGTTTCTGAAAAAGAAAAGTTTCATGTTTATCTTCCAAAAAACACAAAAAGTATCAACAACAACAAAAAATGAGTATCTCTCTTTGGAAGTCTTTAAACATTGGCCCAGAGACCACCTGCTGGAGATGTATTATAGAAAATATACCAGTACTAGGAGCAAAGTTGAGATAAATAACTTTCCGACTTCTTTCTTGTTACCTAGAAGTATCATTTGATTAATGTAGTAATTATTAGCATATTCTGCCATATAAGTAATACTTTATTCATTTAAGTGTTTATTAAGAACCCACTAAATGCTGATCCTTCTTCCAGATGCTAGGACACACAGTGAATGAGAAAGACAAAGTTTCTCCCTTCATTCTTTTCTTAAAAATATTTATTTATTTTAATTGGAGGCTAATTACTTTACAATATTGTATTCGTTTTGCCATACATTGACATGAATCCGCCACGGGTGTATGTGTGTTCCCCATCCTGAACCCCCCTCCCACTTCCCTCCCCATACCATCCCTCTGGGTCATCCCAGTGCACCAGCCCCGAGCATCCTGTATCATGCATCGAAACTGGACTGGTGATCCGTTTCACATATGATAATATACATGTTTCAATGCTATTCTCCCAAATCATCCCACCCTCTCCCTCTTCCACAGAATGCAAAAGACTGTTCTATACAACTGTGTCTCTTTTGCTGTCTCGCATACAGGGTTATCGTTACCATCTTTCTAAATTCCATGTATATGCGTTAGTATACTGTATTGCTGTTTTTCTTACTGGCTGACTTCACTCTATACTTGGCTCCAGTTTCATCCACCTCATTAGAACTGATTGAAATGCATTCTTTTTGATGGCTGAGTAATACTCTATTATGTATATGTACCACAGCTTTCTTATCCATTCATCTGCTGATGGACATTTAGGTTGCTTCCATGTCCTGACTATTATAAACAGTGCTGAGATGAACCTTGGGGTACATGTGTCTCTTTCAATTCTGGTTTCCTCGGTGTGTATGCCCAGAAGTGGGATTGCTGGGTCATATGGCAGTTCTATTTCCAGATTTTTAAGGAATCTCCACACTGTTCTCCATAGTGGCTGTACTAGTTTGCATTCCCACCAACAGTGTAAGAGGGTGCCCTTTTCTCCACTCCCTCTCCAGCATTTATTGCTTGTAGACTTTTGGATCGTAGCCGCTATTCAGACTGGTGTGAAATGGTACTTCATTGTGGTTTTGATTTGCATTTCTCTGATAAGGAGTGATGTTGAGCATCTTCTCATCTGTTTGTTAGCCATCCGTGTCTTCTTTGGAGAAATGTCTGTTTAGTTCTTTGGCCCATTTTTTGATTGGGTCATTTATTTTTCTGGAGTTGAGCTGCATAAGTTGCTTGTATATTTTTGAGATTAGTTGTTTGTCAGTTGCTTCATTTGCTATTATTTTCTCCCATTCAGAAGGCTGTCTTTTCACCTTGCTTATAGTTTCCTTTGTTGTGCAGAAGCTTTTAATTAGGTCCCATTTGTTTATTTTTGCTTTTATTTCCAGTATTCTGGGAGGTGGTTCATAGAGGATCCTGCTGTGATTTATGTCAGAGAGTGTTTTGTCTATGTTCTCCTCTAGGAGTTTATAATTTCTGGCCTTACATTTAGATCTTCAATCCATTTTGAGTTTATTTTTGTGTATGGTGTTAGAAAGTGTTCTAATTTCATTCTTCTACAAGTGGTTGACTGGTTTTCCCAGCACCAATTGTTAAAGAGATTGTCTTTTCTCCATTGTATATTCTTGCCTCCTTTGTCAAAGATAAGATGTCCATAGGTGTGTGGATTTATCTCTGGGATTTCTATTTTGTTCCATTGATCTATATTTCTGTCTTTGTGCCAGTACCATACTGTCTTGATGACTGTGGCTTTGTAGTAGAGCCTGAAGTCAAGCAGGTTGATTCCTCTAGTTCCATTTTTCTTTCTCAAGATTGCTTTGGCTATTCAGATTTTTTTGTATTTCCATACAAATTGTGAAATTATTTGTTCTAGCTCTGTGAAAAATACCGTTGGTAGCTTTGTAGGGATTGCATTGAATCTATAGATTGCTTTGGGTAGTATACTCATTTTCACTATATTGATTCTTTCAATCCATGAACATGGTATATTTCTCCATCTATTAGTGTCCTCTTTGATTTCCTTCACCAGTGTTTTATAGTTTTCTATATATAGATAGGTCTTTAGTTTCTTTAGGTAGATATATTCCTAAGTATTTTATTCTTTTCATTGCAATGGTGAATGGAATTGTTTCCTTAATTTCTCTTTCTATTTTCTCATTGTTAGTGTATACGAATGCAAGGGATTTCTGTGTGTTGATTTTATATCCTGCAACTTTACTATATTCACTGATTAGCTCTAGTAATTTTCTGGTGGAGTCTTTAAGGTTTTCTATGTTGAGGATCATGTCATCTGCAAACAGTGAGAGTTTTACTTCTTCTTTTCCAGTTTGGGTTCCTTTTATTTCTTTTTCTGGTCTGATTGCTGTGGCTAAAACTTCCAAAACTATGTTGAATAGTAGTGGTGAAACTGGGCACCCTTGTCTTGTTCCTGACTTTAGGGAAATGCTTTCAATTTTCACCATTGAAGATAATGTTTGCTGTGGGTTTGTTATATATAGCTTTAATTATGTTGAGGTATGTTCCTTCTATTCCTGCTTTCTGAAGGGTTTTTATCATAAATGGATGTTGAATTTTGTCAAAGGCTTTCTCTGCATCTATTGAGAAAACCATATGGCTTTTATTTTTCAATTTGTTAATGTGATGAATTGCATTGATTGATTTGAAGACATTGAAGAATATTTTCATTCCTGGGATAAAGCCCACTTGGTCATGATTTATGATCTTTTTAATGTGTTGTTGGATTCTGATTGCTAGAATTTTGTTAAGGATTTTTACACCTATGTTCATCAGTGATATTCCCCTGTAGTTTTCTTTTTTTTGTGGCATCTTTGTCAGGTTTTGGTACAATAGAATGAGTTTGGAAGTTTACCTTCCTCTGCAATATTCTGGAAGAGTTTGAGTAGGATAGGTGTTAGCTGTTCTCTATATTTTTGGTAGAATTCAGCTGTGAAGCCGTCTGGACCTGGGCTTTTGTTTGCTGGAAGATTTCTGATTACAGTTTCAATTCCTGTGCTTGTGATGGGTCTGTTAAGATTTTCTATTTCTTCCTGGTTCAGTTTTGGAAAGTTTTACTTTTCTAAGAATTTGTCCATTTCTTCCACGTTGTCCATTTTATTGGCATATAATTGCTGATGGTAGTCTCTTATGATCCTTCGTATTTCTGTGTTGTCTGTTGTGATCTCTCCATTTTTCTTTCTAATTTTATGGATTTGATTTTTCTCCCTTTGTTTCTTGATGAGTCTGGCTAATGGTTTGTCAATTTTATTTATCCTCTCAAAGAAGCAGCTTTTGGTTTTGTTGATTTTTGCTATGGTCTCTTTTGTTTCTTTTGCATTCACTTCTGCCCTAATTTTTAAGATTTCTTTCCTTCTACTAACCCTGGGGTTCTTCATTTCTTACTTTTCTAGTTGTGTTAGGTGTAGAGTTAGGTTATTTATTTGACTTTTTCTTGTTTTTTGAGGTATGCCTCTATTGTTATGAACCTTACCCTTAGCACTGCTTTTACAGTGTCCCACAGGTTTTCGGTTGTTGTGTTTTCATTTTCATCCGTTTCAATGCATATTTTGCTTTCTTTTTGATTTCTTATGTGATTTGTTGGTTATTCAGCAGCGTGTTGTTCAGCCTCTATATGTTGGAATTTTTAATAGTTTTTCTGCTGTAATTGAGATCTAATCTTACTGCATTGTGGTCAGAAAAGATGCTTGGAATAATTTCAATTTTTTTGAATTTACCAAGGCTAGATTTATGGCCCAGGATGTTATCTATCCTGGAGAAGGTTCCATGTGCACTTGAGAAGAAGGTGAAATTCATTGTTTTGGAGTGAAATGTCCTATAGATATCTAGGTCTAACTGGTCTATTGTATCATTTAAAGTTTGTGTTTCCTTGTTAATTTTCTATTTAGTTGATCTATCCATAGGTGTGAGTGGGGTATTAAAGTCTCCCACTATTATTGTGTTATTGTTAATTTTCCCTTTCATGCTTGTTAGCATTGTCTTATAGACTGCGGTGCTCCTATGTTGGGTGCATATATATTTATAATTGTTATATCTTCTTCTTGGATTGATCCTTTGATCATTATGTAGTGTCCTTCTTTGTCTCTTTTCACAGCCTTTTTTAAAAGTCTATTTTATCTGATATGAGTATTGCTACTCCTGCTTTCTTTTGGTCTCTATTTGCATGGAATATCTTTTTCCAGCCCTTCACTTTCAGTCTGTATGTGTCCCTTGTTTTGAGGTGGATCTCTTGTAGACAATGTATATAGGGGTCTTGTTTTTGTATCCATTCAGCCAGTCTTTGTCTTTTGGTTGGGGCACTCAACCTATTTCAGTTTAGTTCAGTTCAGTCACTCAGTCATGTCCAACTCTTTACGACCCCATGAATCGCAGCACGCCAGGCCTCCCTTTTCATCACCATCTCCCGGAACCCACTCAGACTCACATCCATTGAGTCCGTGATGCCATCCAGCCATCTCATCCTCGGTCGTCCCCTTCTCCTCCTGCCCCCAATCCCTCCCAGCATCATAGTCTTTTCCAATGAGTCAACTCTTCGCATGAGGTGGCCAAAGTACTGGAGTTTCAGCTCTAGCATCATTCCTTCCAAAGAACACCCAGGGCTGATCTCCTTCCGAATGGACTGGTTGGATCTCCTTGCAGTCCAAGGGACTCTCAAGAGTCTTCTCCAACACCACAGTTCAAAAGCATCAATTCTTCAGAGCTCAGCTTTCTTCACAGCCCAACTCTCACATCCATACATGACCACTGGAAAAACCATAGCCTTGACTAGACGGACCTTTGTTGGCATTTAAGGTAATTATTAGTAAGTATGATCCAGTTGCCATTTACTTTATTGTTTTGGGTTCAAGTTTATACACCCATTTGGTGTTTCCTGTCTAGAGAAGATCCTTTAGCATTTGTTGGAGAGCTGGTTTGGTGGTGCTGTATTCTCTCAGCTTTTGCTTCTCTGTAAAGCTTTTGATTTCTCATTCATATTTGAATGAGATCCTTGCTGGGTACAGTAATCTGGGCTGTAGGTTATATTCTTTTATCACTTTAAGTATGTCTTGCCATTCCTTCCTGGCCTGAAGAGTTTCTATTGAAAGATCAGTTGTTATCCTTATGGGAATCCCCTTGTATGTTATTTGTTGTTTTTCCCTTGCTGCTTTTAATATTGTTCTTTGTGTTTGATCTTCATTAATTTTATTAATATGTGTCTTGGGGTGTTTTGCCTTGGGTTTTTCCTGTTTGGGACTCTCTGGGTTTCTTGGACTTGGGTGATTATTTCCTTCTCCATTTTAAGGAAATTTTCAACTATTATCTCCTCAAGTATTTTCTCATGGTCTTTCTTTTTGTCTTCTTCTGGGACTCCTATGATTAGAATGTTGGGGCGTTTAACATTGTCCCAGAGGTCTCTGAGATTGTCTGTCCTCATTTCTTTTAATTCTTTTTCTTTTTTCCTCTCTGCTTCACTCATTTCCACCATTCTATCTTCCACCTCACTGATCTTATCTTCTGCCTCAGTATTCTACTGTTGTTGCCCTCCAGAGTGTTTTTGATCTCATTTATTGCATTATTCATTATATATTGACTCTTTTTATTTCTTCTAGGTCCTTGTTAAACCTTTCTTGCATCTTCTCAATCCTTGTCTCCAGGCTATTTATCTGTAACTCCATTTTGTTTTCAAGATTTTGGATCATTTTCACTGTCATTATTTGGAATTCTTTATCAGGTAGATTACCTATCTCTTCCTCTTTTGTTTGGTTTGGTGGGCATTTATCCTATTCCTTTACCTGCTGGGTATTTCTCTGCCTCTTCATCTTGTTTATATTGCTGTGTTTGGGGTGGCCTTTCCATATTCTGGCAGTTTGTGGAGTTCTCTTTATTGTGGAGTTTTCCTTGCTGTGGGTGGGGTTGTACGGGTGGCTTGTGAAGATTTCCTGGTTTGGGAAGCTTGTGTCAGTGTTCTGGTGGGTGGAGCTGGATTTCTTCTCTAGAGTGCAATGAAGTGTTCAGTAATGAGTTATGAGATGTCAGTGGGTTTGGAGTGACTTTGGGCAGCCTGTATATTGAAGCTCAGGGCTGTGTTCCTGTGTTGCTGAAGAATTTGTGTGGTATGTCTTGCTCTGGAACTTGTTGGCCCTTGAGTGGTGCTTGGTTTCAGTGTAGGTATGGAGGCGTTTGATGAGTCAATTAATTAATGTCAATTAATGTTCCCTGGAGTCAGGAGTTCTCTGGTGTTCTCAGGATTTGGACGTTAGCCTCCTGCTTCTGGTTTTCAGTCTTATTTTTACAGTAGCCTCAAGTCTTCTCCATCTCCTTTGAAGACAATGGGCTGCTTCTCTGGGTGCCTGATGTCCTTTGCTGGCATTCAGAAGTTGTTTTGTGGAATTTACTCAGTGTTCAAATGTTCTTGTGATGAATTTGTGGAGGAGAAAGTGGTCTCCCCTTCCTATTCCTCGGCCATCTTAGGACCATCTCCTCTCCCTTCATTCTTAAGAATTTTCATGGACTAGATCTGAAAATAGTATATCAATTTTATGAACATGACTAAATACTTGGATTATTTATTGTTTTAAGTAGGTTAAATATGCCCAAGGGCCCTTTTTGCAGTATTTTTCTCAGCATACGCTTTTAAAAATTAGTAAATAATAGTTCTATGTCAGAATTAAGGCAAGTTTTAAATTAAGGAAAGTTTACAGTTTGAATTTTCATAAGATTTACATGCAATAACATTTATATGCCTTTCAAAGAAAAATGTATTTAACTTGTCTACCATTTTAAAGGATTAATTATTAATTCTGCAAATATATATTGAGTGCCTCTTATGTTCAGGAACTATAAAAGTTGGGTATGTAGCAGTGAAAGAAATACTTGTCTTCTTGGAGCTCACAAAATAGCTAAGTTATATGATAGGTTAGGTGATAAGTGCTAAGCAGAAAAATAAAGTGGAGGTTAGGGAATATTGTGTAGAGTCTTGGGGGCCAATATTAGAACTTAGATTTTTTTCTTTTGAATGAGATGGAGAATCACTGGGCTGCCCCATGAGTGAAAGTTCTGGGTCCTCACCACTAGACTGCCAGGCAATTAACTGACTTAGTTTTAGAAGGATTCTGTAGCTTCCTGTTGAGTATAGAGAGGAGACCCATTAAGAGACTCTTGTGACAATCTAGGCTAGAGTTGATAGTGATTTGAATCACATGGAAGGAATGGAGATTGTAAGAAGTGGTTAGATTCTGAATGTTCATTTACGGTGAAACTACACAACCTGCTAATGGATTGGATGTGGAGGGTGAGAGTGAGGTCATGGATGATTCCAAAGGTTTTCACAAGAGCACCTAGACGATTTGAAATTGCCAGTAATACAGGGAATACTGGAAGTGAGGCAGTCGAGAGAAAATGAATTGAGTTTGAGGCAGTAAAGTTTGTGCTGTCTGCTAAACATACAAGTGGAGAAGCTGGGTATGGTAGTCTGGGGTTCAGGGAAGAAGTCCAGGCTTGAAATATTAATCTGGAAGTCATCAGTGCTAATGAGGAAGAAGAGGACCATGAACTGAACCTGGGCTTTCCAAAGTTAAGCTGCTAGGGAGATGAAAATGAGCCCACAGGAGACTGAAAAAGAGGAGCTGATGAAATGGAAGGACAACCTGGAGAAATGGCATCTTGGCAGTCAAGTGAAGTGAAGTCAAGTTTTATGTGTTTGTGGAAATGATCCAATAGCGAGGGGAATACTGATTCAGGAAAGAACTGCTGAAGACATGTCCTGGGGTAGGACTTCCCTGGTAGGGGGTCAGATGGTAAAGAATCCACCTGCAATGTGGGAGACCTGGGTTCAATCCCTGGGTTAGAAAGATCCCCTGAAGGAGGGCATGGCAACCCACTCCAGAATTCTTGCCCGGAAAATCCTCATGGACAGAGGAGCCTGGCAGGCTACAGTCCACGGGGTCACAAAGTCGGGCACAACTGAGCAACTAAGCACAGAGAGAGATAGGTCTAGTATACAAAGTGCAAGAGTCAACCTTAGATTTTGGATCATTTCTGTACAGTAATAAGCGGAAGGCAGAGAATGTGAAGGGGTAAATATGATGCTGAGGACGGATGATCGTTTTCCTGCCTGCTTCTGTTTTCTTATTGAAGTAGGAAACTAGATCATCTGCTGAGATGAAAGAGTTGTTGGGAATATGAGGAGAGGAGCGGCTATGAGATAGTTGTCCAGAAGAGTGGGAGAGTCTGTGTATCAGGGAAGTTGTCCTAGTTTAGGCTGTTATGACAAAATACCCTAGCCTACGTGGCCTCTGAACGACAGACTTTATTGCTCAGTTCTGGAGGCTGGGAAGTCCAAAATCAGGGTGTCAGCATGATCAGGTTCTTGGCAAGGGCTCACTTCTTGGCTTGCAGATGGCAGCCTTCTCCCTGAGTCCTCACATGGCCTAACTCTCTGGTGGGATTCCCACCCTCGTGTCCTCATCTAAGCCTGATTACTTCCCTGAAGTCCCCCTCCATATATGATCACACTGGGGAATAAGGCCTCAATGAATTTCAGAGGAACCCAAGCATTCAGTCTTTAACAGGAATGTAGTATGCTCCCTAGACAACATGAAGAGTCTAGCTGAGGTTTGTGGGTTTTTTTAAAGGGGAGACACCAGGCATTGTGTTTGGCAAGTTCAGCTGTCCAGGCACAGGCATAGTCAGTAGACAGTTGGATTTAACCAGGATTGAGATTTTACAGGTAACTATGAGGAGGAGTGGGAAGAAGAGAGTGATTTTAGGGATGATTAACCATAATTTATGCTAGCCAAGGAGGGGACACAAAGCGGGTGAAGACCCTTGAACAGTATTTGGTAGATCAGTGCTTTAAAGGTCCTAGTGGGATGGAAGAATTTTTGGACTCAGGATGCCAGAGGCAGTGAACTAGGAAAATAAAAGATGCCTGAAATGCTAAGTGTGATGCGGTTGCAGGTATTGGTGATGATATATCTGAGGAATGACTGCTAATGCAGGCTGAGGCTGGATGAAGAACAAAATCACTGGGAGGGAGGAGTTCAAGTTAACACAAGGAATTTGTGTGATTTTTTTTCAGCATAGGAAATATTGTTTTCCTTGTGTCTTAACTTGATATTTAAAGTGGGGTTAAAAAAGAAAAAAAAAAAAGACATTGAAGTACTCCATGGAAGAAAAAGTGAAAGCGTTAGTCGCTTAGTTGTGTCCAACTCTTTGTGACCATATGGACTGTAGCCCTCCAGGCTCCTCTGTCCTGGCCAGAATACTGGAGTGGGTAGCCATTCTCTTCTCCAGGGGATCTTCCCATCCCAAGGATTGAACCCAGGTCTCCCACATTGCAGGTAGATTCTTTCCCATCTGAGCCACCAGGGAAGTCTACATTTTTCTGTGCCTAAATGTCTTAACACTAGAAACCTAATCTAGTATTACAGGTCCATGTTGTGAGCTCATATGTTGTCAGCTATTCTCATAGCTGGTCTTTCTTCTTTTTGCATTCTGTAGTAATGTTTTTCTTAATGTAATAATTGTTGATTCTTCAGAGTTGAACACATTTTTGGATGATCCAGAATTTGCCGATGTTATATTGAAAGCGGAGCAAGCAATAGAATTTGAAGTTTATCCAGAAAGAATCTCTCAAGGTTCAAGTGGAAGTTACTTTGTGAAGGATCCTAAGAGGGTGAGAATTTCATAGACCTACTATATAGAACAGACCTTTTGGAAAACACTAATTTGAATGTGAAGTCATTGTGAGTTTTTGAAGATATTTTCCTAATAAATCTGGTTGCACCCTCTGTTCAGAAATAAAGGTCAGTTTATCTTTAACTAAAGCACTCTAATGTTTAAAACTAGAACTGTTTGTATAATTTCTGTTTTATTATTTTAATACTTGGCTTCAAGTATTTATTGAATACTCAACATTGAGATGTGGATTTGTGGGGTTTATATTCACAAGTCCTTGTTGTTGTTTAGCTGCTAAGTTGTGTCTCTTTGTGAGTCCATAGACTGCAGCATACCAGGCTCATCTTTCCTCCACTATCTCCCGGAGTTTGCTCAAATTCATGTCCATTGAGTTGACTGCTATATAACCATCTCATCCTCTGCAGTAACTAAGCAGAGTTTTCTTTTACCCTCAGAATATTTTTTCCAGCATTATTATACCAGAGAAGGATCCTGGGCAGTTTGAAGTTTGAAGGCATTAGAATGTGACAAAATGAAACGAACCAAAGAATAATCCTAAGGCAGAAAAGAGAACCTGATATGGACTTTGTTCCACTCAGTTTAGAATTTTTCAAAAATCTGTATTATCCTTTCTAAAAGCTTTCTGAATCATGCATAGCCAGCAGTTCTTTTTCAGGAGGAAAAACAGATTATAATTCTACCCAAATATTTTTCAAAGACTGAAGTTATATTTTTCAAACAGTGTTTTTGAGATTTATATATATATATGTGTGTGTGTGTATATATATGTGTAGATAGTGTCAATGTCTCAATCTTTATTCCAAGCTTGATTTCTTGATTTGTTCTTGTTGACTTCTTTATTAGTGACTCAGACTTTACTGCATTATAAAGCAGTTATATACTTATAATCAGATTTTTATTTCTTATCTAAGTATAATTCAGCTTCTAAATTTAATATGAATATATTTTATCAGACCAATAATAAAGACAGTTCTAACAGGATATATATGCTTGATGGGGGAAGATTTTTAGACATCCATAAGCAGTTTTATTAAGAGGAGAGAATTTATTTAAAATTGGTTCATAAAAAATTGAAAAAAGTAGGAGAATCTTGCAGCATAGATGTCACTATAGCCTATCATTTCCTTTGTATCTTAGAGATGGCTTTTTGTCATTGGATTTATTCATTTAACAAATGCTTGAATGCCTACTGTATGCCAGGTACTGTTCTGAGTACTGGTGATACAGCCCTCACAGAGAAAGTCCCTGCCCTTTTAGAATGCATACCTGCTGGGAAAGTAGATAATGAATAATAAGCATATAATTTGAATATTTAATAGATATTGAATAATAACACTGTTTGACCTAGGTCACTGATTTTCAAACATTTTAAAATCAGCAGAACTCTTTTTTAACTAGGGTGTCCATTATGTAAAATGGGTGAAACCAGAGGATGGGGTCTCAGAGCCCTGTCCTCTCACCTTCTCTAGGGTTTCTCAGAGCACAGTTTGAAAACCACTAGCTCAAAAGAGTCTTGATTTTAGATCGTTGAATGAGAATGAGTGTAAAACTGTGACTGGAATTAAAACTCTTAATTGTTAAGGGTTATGCCCAAATCTGTGGTGGGAAGAGTAGAAAAAGACCAGAATGCATTTTATGGATTATCATCTCCCTATGTTAAAAATGTAACAGAGTGTTTACTTTCTTCCTATATAGAAAATTATTGGTGTGTTTAAACCCAAATCAGAAGAGCCTTACGGTCACCTGAATCCGAAATGGACCAAATACGTTCACAAGGTCTGCTGCCCTTGCTGCTTTGGCAGGGGCTGCCTGCTTCCTAACCAGGGGTACCTTTCTGAAGCTGGTGCCTACCTTGTGGACGAAAAGCTTCATCTGGGCATTGTACCAAAAACAAGGGTAAAGGAAGCGTTCTTTCTATCGTGTACTTCTAGTATACAGAATCTAAAGTCGCGGTTGGTGATCCAGAGTCACAGATGACTAGTAAATTGATTCTAGTGTCCATCAGTTGGTTCAGTCACTCAGTTGTGTCTGACTCTTTGTGACCCCATGGACTCCAGCAATCCAGGCCCCCTGTCCATCACCGACTTCTGGAGCTTGCTCAAACTCATGTCCATCAAGTCAGTGATGCCATCCAACCATCTTATCCTCTGTTGTCGCCTTCTTCTACTGCCTTCAATCTTTCCCAGCATCAGAATTTTTTCCAATAAGTGTGGACACACAGAATATCCAAGGGAATATCTCTTTCTCATGTGAGCTGACATGATGCTGGCAAAAAGAAGAGAAAGAACCAACATTTAGAAAGCAGAAAAAAATCAGTGATTTAGAAGTTCTGTTGAAGGTAGAAATAACTAACATACTCAGAAGATTCCTGTCTTTTTTCTTTTGGCCTTTATACATTTTTACTTAAAGTTCTCTAAATCTTCCTTCCTAATTCTACATACTTCTTTCTTCCACTGGCCAATTTTAGGCTGCCCCTCTCAGAAAGAAATACATGTGTGCCATTTAACTAACTTTGCAAAGTCTCTTAGCTTTTCTGTTTTAGATTCTCAGGGGCATTTAGTATAGCATTAAACTTCACTCACTTGTAGCATTAGTGTGAGTTCCATGGTATATGTGAATAGACATACTATAATGAAAATTCTAATAGCTATTTCTCTAAACTGTACATTTCTAGGTGGTTTGGCTTGTCAGTGAGACGTTTAACTACAGTGCAATTGACCGTGCAAAATCTAGAGGCAAAAAGTATGCTTTAGAGAAAGTGCCAAAAGTAGGTAGAAAATTTCATCGGATAGGACTTCCTCCTAAGGTAAGTTACTGTGATGAGCTTTGGGGGGTTTGGGGGAGGGGGCGGCTTGGCAGAGGACGGGCAATTCATCACATATTGGGCTTCCCAGATGGCACAGTGGTAAAGAATCTGCCTGCCAGTGCAGGAAGTACAAGAGACACAGGTTCAATCCCTGGGTCGGGAAGATCCCCTGGAGAAGGAAATGGCAACCCAATCCAGTATTCTTGCCTGGAGAATCCCATGGACAGAGGAGCCTGGCGGGCTACAGTCCATGGGGTCACGAAGAGTCAGACACAGTGAAGCACACACACACTTCAGCAAACTGCATCACATATTACCAGAGGGCTGTCGGCTCTGCTGTGGGCTGTGGATATATTAGTAAAAGCGGTTTTCCCGTCTTCGAGAGCTTGTAGTAACATGCAGTCTCAACACAATATGATAAAGCTGTTAATAACGATTAAGTGCGGAGAGCTTAGAGTGGGTAGAGGAGGGATATTTAACCCAGTTTGGAGAGCTGGGGAATTTCCAATAGGAGATTGCACCTAAGGCTTTATAAAGTTACAGCTGAAAGTATAGGCCAAGAATTAGACCTAGACTGTACTCCAAGCCTCTTCACCAGTTAGCTCTGAGACCTTGGTTGAGTCTCTTATTCTCCAAGCTCCAGTTTCTATAAATCGAGGATGACAGAAACTACTAGGGTTGTGAGAATAAAGTGATAAAGTTTATCTCAGGTACTTGGTATAGTCCCTGGCACATAGTAAATGGTAGTAACCAGGTTTACTCACTACATATTAGATTTTGTTTTTCCTTATCATAGGTTTTAAATAAACCTAAGGGATGATCAGCAAATAGCTCAGCAAGGGTAGTGAAGGTTAATGGGAAAAGCATTCTAAAAAAAGCACTAGATGTTTTATGATTTTTAAAAATATATTTAACCTGCAATTTTTTTGTCTTGTTGCTATGCATTTATCTATCTAAAAGAATTAGAGTAAGAACTACATGGTTAACTTGTCTTTAATATTGTACTCCAAGTAAGCAGGAAATTTTGAAAACATTGACAAGGCTTGTTACTTCTTGCATATGCTGAAATAATTCCCCTATTTATCACTACTAGAACCTCATTATGAGTGCTTTAGAGAACACATTTAGGAAATCATTAAAATTTCATGCCAGCAACAAGTCACATAAAGTGTTAAGAGATGTTTATTTTTGGTATCACCATCCAGCTTGTAGGATTTTAATTCCCCAACCAGGAATCGAACCTCTAGCCCCTCAGCGGTGAAAGCATGTAGTCCTAACCATTGGACTGCCAGGGAATTCCTGAGATAGATTTTTCTTTGTAGTGATTTGTTTGTATTTATGAAGCCAGCTTCCCTGATGGCTCAGACAGCAAAGAACCTGCCTGCAAGGTGGGAGGCCTGGGTTCAGTCCCTCAGTAGGGAAGATCCCTTGGAGGAGGAGATGACAATCCACTCCAGTATTCTTGCCTAGAGAATCCCATGGACAAAGGAGGCCAGCTAGGTTACCATTATCTATGTGTTCTGTGCTGTTTAAATTTGTATTTTCTTCTTTAAAAAATTGTTTAATGTTAACAGCTCGTAATTTTAGTGATAGGAAACCTTATCATATAAACATATCTTCAAGGAAAGGACTTTTTTAAAAACCACTGTAGAGGTTATGATTAATTCTTTAAAATTTATTACAGGATCTTTAAGCTGCATAGTCAAATAATTCATTCATTTTTAAAAAAGTTACTTTCTGTTGTAAAAAGAATCTTAATGTATTTTCCCAGTAAGATAAAAATTACACTATTATTAAATAGCCAAGAGAGGTACAGGTTTTGGTCTTCATAATTGAATTCATTTTAATAAATGTTTTTAGAAAATAGCATTCTCGTTGAGAATATTACCTTGAGGACATGGGTGTATTTTCTTTTTCAATTATCCTAAAATAGCTTCTATGCTCCTTAAAAGTCTAGGATTGATCATTTTTTATTTGCTATGTATTCTTTATGTGATTATTTTAAGTTAATGTATAAAAATAGTTTTCTTGATAAATATGGCTTATGTAAATTAGTGTTAATTTCAGTTTTTCTTATTGTGTTTATATAAAGTATTTTATGACAGTACTGCTGAGAAATTTTAAAAGTAATTCCTTTGTTCCTGTATTTTCTTTTCTAACTATAATTCTTAAAATTATAGATTGGTTCCTTTCAGTTATTTGTTGAAGGTTACAAGGAGGCTGAATGTTGGCTTAGGAAATTTGAAGCTGACCCTTTGCCTGAGAATATTAGAAAACAGTTTCAGTCACAGTTTGAAAGATTGGTTGTTTTGGATTACATCATCAGAAATACAGGTATGGAAGTTCTCTGATTTGTTTACTCACATCTTCTTAACTTTCAAACTGTATTCAACTCTTGTTTATCCAAATCAAAGATGTAAAGTTTTGCTGCAGTAGTCTTAAGGCTACTTTTGAAAAAGGCAAAGTCGTTTTCTTTGCCTGCCTTGGAAAGCAGAGATGTAGTGCTGACTCTCCCAGACAGAATTAACCTCATACTGGAGATTCTGACCCAGGGCGGGCTCCTGCCCCAGTGATAATGATGAGTACCTGTCCCTCAGGTGGAGTTTCTTGGCAGCAATACAAAGCGTGCTGGAAATTGGAGATGTTATCTGCATAATATGAATAATTAAAACTTGATTATGTAAGTTATTTTAGATGCTTATTTTGACATTAAATGACTGTTAATACAGTCTGTAAATACAACAAACTCTTAATTTTTTCTGTGCTGGCAGGGAGCAGTGACATTGTTGATAACTTGAAGCACTGATTCCCAAATGTGGTTCCCTGGTCTCTTTTAGGGTCAGTGTTATGTGGGCCCAAATGCATCTTCTGGGAATCCATCCCCATCTACTGAACGTGGGTCCAGCAGTTAGTGTTTTAACAGGTCCTCTGGGGCTTCCCTGGTAGCTCAGTCAGTGAAGAATCTGCCAGCAGTGCAGGAGACCCAGTTCAGTCCCTGGGTCAGGAAGATCCCCTGGAGAAGGAAATGGCAACCCACTCCAGTATTCTTGCCTGGGAGATCCTATGGACAGAGGAGCCTGGCAGGCTACAGTTCATAGGGTCACAAAGAGTTGGACATGGCTGAAGCGACTAAACTACCACCCACCAGGTAATTCTGATGTACTCTGAAGCTTGAAAACTCTAGTTCAGAATTTTTGCTCATTTGTATTAGTTTCGGAAAAAGACTATGTACCTTTTAGGTTCACCTTTTAAAATCATACAGTCTTAAATTAATGGTAAAATTAATGTAGAGTCCAATGGAATATAGTACTCAGTCACAAAAAAGAATGAAATATTGCCATTTGCAGCAGTGTGGATGGACCTAGAAAATGTTATACTTAGAGAAGTAAATCAGACTGAGAAAGATGAAAATTATATGGTCAATTATATGTGGAATCTAAAAAAGTAATACCAATGAATCTGCATACAAAACAGAAACAGACTTGCAGACGTAGGAAACAAACTTATGGTTACCCAAGGGGAGAAGGAAGGAAAGAGGGACAAATGAGGAGTATGGGATTAACAGGTACACACTGCTATACATAAAGAAGGAGCAAGGAGAGGCATAGCACAGGAAATTATATTCAATATCTTGTAATGACTATAATAACTGATAAAATTGTGTATTTACCTGAATCACTTTGCTGTACACCTGAAACTAACACAGTGTTGCATTCAATAAATCAACTCTATTCCAGTTTTTTTTTAAAAATTTGGGTCTAGAGTACTCTTGTCGTGACATTAGGTAAGAGCCCGTCCAGAAATTTACTTGGTAATGGGGGTATAGTTTTTCTCCCTAAGGTGAAGAGAAATTATCCTTTCTAATAATGCTGATTTAAAAGTTCTTGACAGTAATTGTACCTACTTCACACAGTTTTTGTAAGAATTTGATGAGTTAATACATGTTAAGCACTTAACAACAATGTCTGGCACAGAGTAAACAATAAATGTTAACTAACATTTATGAGTATTTTAGTTTGTATGTATTGAAGCCTTTAATGTGTTAATATGATACAGATAACAAATGAAGGTCTCAGAATCGAAGAGGTGACTAGATTTTTCTGCTTGATATTAAGCTATGATATCTATAAAAAATGAAGTAATAGATTTTTCGTTTGTTTTGAAAGACAGGGGAAATGATAACTGGTTAATCAGATGTGAAAAGCAGACACAAGAAGATGAAATTACGGTGAGGGAATTTTAATATATATGCATATATAAACACACTATCAGTGTCTATTAAAAATTCCTTGAAGTTATTCTTCATCATTTCCTCATTTCCTTCATCTTGATCCTTGGCTTTTATTTCCTTTTTCTGTTTTTACTTATCTTTTTCTTTCCTTTGCCTGCTTATGTTGCATTTTTATCCTATTTTTGAAATCTCTGTGCAATTTTATTTTGTATGTTGTATTAGTATAGAGGGATAATATCAGCTCAGTACTGATATTCTTTTACTGGAAAAGGTCAGTATTCATTCCAGTCCCAAAGAAAGGCAATGCCAAAGAATGATCAAACTACCACCCAATTTTACTCATCTCACATACTAGTAAAGTAATGCTCAAAATTCCCCAAGCCAGGCCTCAACAGTACGTGAACCGTGAACTTCCAGATGTTCAAGCTGGATTTAGAAAAGGCAGAGGAACCAGAGATCAAATTGCCAACATCCACTGGATCATCAAAAAGCAACAGAGTTCCAGAAAAACATCTACTTCTGCTTTATTGACTATGCCAGTGCCTTTGACTGTGTGGATCGCAGCAAACTGTGGAAAATTCTTCAAGAGATGAGAATACCAGACCACCTGACCTGCCTCTTGAGAAATCTGTATGCAGGTCAGGAAACAACAGTTAGAACAGGACATGGAACAACAGACTGGTTCCAAATAGGAAAAGGAATACGTCAAGGCTGTATATTTTCACCCTGCTTATTTAACTTATATGCAGAGTATATCGTGAGAAGCACTGGGCTGGAAGAAGCACAAGCTGGAATCAAGATTGCCGGGAGAAATATCAATAACCTCAGATATGCAGATGACACCACCTTTATGGCAGAAAGTGAAGAAGAACTAAAAAGCCTCTTGATGAAAGTGAAAGAGGAGAGTGAAAAAGTTGGCTTAAAGCTCAACATTCAGAAACTGAAGATCATAGCATCCAGTCCCATCACTTCATGGGAAATAGATAGGGAAACAGTGGAAACAGTGACAGACTTTATTTTGGGGGGCTCCAAAATCACTGCAGATGGTGACTTCAGCCATGAAATTAAAAGACACTTGCTCCTTGGAAGAAAAGTTATGACCAACGTAGACAGCATATTAAAAAGCAGAGACATTACTTTGCCAACAAAGGTCCACCTAGTCAAGGCTATGGTTTTTCCAGTGGTCATGTATGGATGTGAGAGTTGGACTGTGAAGAAGGCTGAGCACTGAAGAATTGATGCTTTTGAACTGTGGTGCTGGAGAAGACTCTTGAGAGTCCCTTGGACTGCAAGGAGATCCAACCAGTCCATCCTAAAGGAAATCAGTCCTGAATATTCATTGGAAGGACTGATGCTGAAGCTGAAACTCCAGTCCTTTGGCCACCTGATGTGAAGAGCTGACTCATTTGAAAAGACCCTGATGCTGGGAAAGATTGAAGGTGGGAGGACAAAGGGACAACCGAGGATGAGATGGTTGGATGGCATCACCAACTCAATGGACATGAGTTTGAGTAAACTAAACCCCGGAGTTGGTGATGGACAGGGAGGCCTGGCATGCTGAAGTCCATGGGATTGCAGAGAGTTGGACACAACTGAATAACTGAACTGAACTGATTCTCATCATTTAAAGCTGTTACATCACTTTAAAAAGTTTGTAGTTTTCATAGTTCATCAAAGAATTTTGAAATTACATATTCAAAGTACTCAGAATAAATAAAGAACACACGTGATACGTGCAATAATGTGGATGAATCTCAAAACCCTGCTGAGTGAAAGAAGCTAAACAAAAGGGAAGATACCGTCTAATTCCTTTTATATAAAAATCTAGAAAGTGCAAACTAATCCCTATGGACAGAAAACAGACGATGCTTACCTGGAGTGGGATAGAGGGAGGGAGGAGACTGCTAAAGGACACAGGGAAACATCTGGGTGGTTTCATATCTTTCAGTGCTTATTGACTTGTACACTTTCATGTGTAAAGTTTATTGTATGTAAATTATACCTCAATGAAGTTGTAAATAGAAA
Source organism: Nanger dama (assembly GCA_917880005.1). Classification (NCBI taxonomy): domain Eukaryota; kingdom Metazoa; phylum Chordata; class Mammalia; order Artiodactyla; family Bovidae; genus Nanger; species Nanger dama. The sequence goes on along the minus strand of CAKJTW010000001.1, from coordinate 61,792,956 downwards.
AAAATTATAGAAATAAAAATAAATGGCACTTATAGCAGAAATGGGTTTAAAAATACACATATAAAAATATACATGCTTATAAGTTTCTAAATATATTTTATTGGTATATCTAAAGCAACTGGATTTTACTGAAAACCTTATTCTTTTGCTTTGAAGTATTTTGTGCATTCTCATTGAGATAAGATATTTGATATAAACTAACAGAAACAACTCTGGCATGTATCACCTGTACCTTCACTCTAATACTTTTAATTTAAAAATTGTCTTTTTCACCTTTTAAAGTCTAGACCACTTAATAATGACAATGTCTATTTTTAGATAATAAGAAGTACTCTTCAACATGAAAACTCTCTTGCTTCTGAGGCTTGCATTTCCATTACAGAATGGAGAAGTCAGAAATGGCCTACATTCTGTAATCAAGAGTATCTTGAGGTTCCTTCTGCTGGACCTTATTACATTTAGCCATGGTTGTTGGAAAGTTTTATTTAGAAACATTTTTGTATTTGAACTAATTATTTCTATGAGAACTTAGGAAAGACTTTATTTTAGTAAGGTAACTTCATTATCTTAAAAATATCAGTATTTTGCAAATACCATACATTTAAGCCCTGGTGGCTCAGTCAGTAAAGAATTGGCCTGCCAATGCGGGAGATCCAGGTTTGATCCCTGGGTCAGGAAGATCCCCTAGAGAAGGAAATGACAACCCCACTTCTGTATTCTTGCCTGGAGAATCCCACGGACAAAGGAACCTGGCAGGTTACGGTCCATGGGGTCACAGAGTCAGACATGACTGAGAAACACACACACACACATCCATTTAAGCAACACATCTAACAGTAAATTATCCAGAACTACACATTTTGTTTATTTTTCCCCCAACTTTATTAAGGTATTATTGACATGCATGCAGTTTTAAGGTGTACGATATGATTTGATACAAGTATGTATTGTGAAATGACTGTCACGGTATGGTTAGCTAACACCTCTATCCCATCACATAATTAACATTTTTTGGTATATATGGTCATAACATTTATTTTCAAAATATTTTTTAATTGGAAGACCGTTGCTTTACAATGTTGTGTTGGTTTCTGCAATGCAACAACGCAAATCAATCATAATTATACGTATATCCCCTCCCTCTTGAGCCTCGCTCCCCTCCCCCACATCTCACCCCTCCCTCTAGGTCATTACAGAGCACCAGGCTGGACTTCCTGTGTTATATAGCAACTTCCATCTAGTTTTCTACTTTAAACATAATAGTGTATACATGTCAATGCTACTTTCTCAGTTCATCCCACCCTTTCCTTACCCAGCTGTGTCCATAAGTCCTTTCTCTACATCTGCATCTGCATTCCTTCACTGCAAATAGGTTCATCAGTACCATTTTTCTAGATTTCATATATATGCATTAATATATATTTGTTTTTCTCTTTCTGACTCACCTCACTCTATACAAAACTACCATATAACCCAGCCATCCCACTACTGGGCATATACCCTGAGAAAAACCACAATTCTAAAAGACACATGTTCCCCAGGGTTCACTGCAGCACTATTTAACAATAGCTAGGACATGGAAGCAACCTAGATGTCCATCAACAGGTGAACGGATAAAGAAGATGTGGTACAGATATATATATAATACAATGGAATATTACTTAGCATAAAAAGGAAGGAATATGAGTCAGTTACAGTGAGGTGGATGAACCTAGAGCCTGTTATACAGAACTACACATTTTGAAGTCTTAATAATGTCAAGCCTTCTTCCCCAAAGATGAAAAGAATGAAACTATTACTGTATAACTTAGTAAGAGCAAATTAAAAAGTAGTGATTATGAAGTTTTTACTGGTTCTTAAGACCCTGTTTTCCCTTAAGTGGTAAATTGATACTTTTGGTAACTTTATTTTTATAGACTCTTCAGGTAAAATGTCTTTAAAGCTCAATAATTATTATACATTTTTTCTTTTGGAAATATGCATATAAATTGTTTTATCAACTATTTTCTCCCTTTTAGAATACAAAATGGACTGATGATAAAGAAACACTTATTAAAATAGCTGCAATTGATAACGGTCTAGCATTTCCTTTTAAACATCCTGATGAGTGGAGAGCATGTGAGTATTTAGAAATTTTTATAGAATCTCTAGTGACTCCTTTTTCAGAATAGGATGGGAATGGAATTTATGGATATCAAAATAGTAGAGGAAAAGCTGGGTATATTACAGTCATTTGGGCTCAGTTCTAGGCACTTGGGATGCAAAGATGTATAATACACTCTCTGAGCCTTGCCATGTTTCGTTCATTATTTTGGGGTGACTATGTCTGATTTTGATTTCTTGGCTTGTGTTAGCCTTGTAAAATAAATTTGATAGCTTTCAAAATTTGAAATTTGTTAAGTCATTCTTTGCTAACTTGATCTATGGAAAATTTAAAGGACTATTTTTGAGAAGAATGTGGTTGAGCACCAAGTCTGTCTTCTAATGAAAACTTGTTAGTTAGTCAAATCATATTCTTGACCCATTTTTTAACCACTTAATCTGCTAATTTTTGAGACAAAGTTCACCATGATTGCGGTTTTTCAGTTTCTTCTTGTATTTCTACATACTTTTTGCTTTGTATTTCACACACAAAGTCTTAGTGTTTTATCTTGCTGGGGTGACTTGTTCTTTTGTTAGTGTAAAATACATCCCTTTTATCTCTCAGTGTTTTTCGCATTTCTTATTTTGTCTGTTGTAACATTGCTATGCCTCATTTCTTTTTACTAGTATTTACCTGTATTATTCTATACTTTTATTTTCAACTTCCATCATTTTGTATTAAGTATATGACATATAAATAGCTCCTAGCTGAAGATTTTTGCCCACTCTGAGATCCTTTTAATAGCTACACTTAACTCGGTAGTTTGTCACAATAAACTCCTGATGTGTTTGAACTTTTCCTACCATTTTTTTTTCTATTTACCATGAATTTCAATTTTTTTCTTTTTTCCTTTCCTATCTTTGGTTGAACTGACTTGAGATGTCTTTGTTCTTTTTTTTTTTTTTAACCTCTAATGGTTTGGAATCTAGATACAAATTGCCTTTTAAAGTGTCAAGTTTAAGATGCCTACAATACACCTGGAAAATTTTAGCAAACACAAACACCAAAAAATAAAGATCTAGAACTTGAAAGAGTAATTGGTATTGAGGATGTAATTTTTAAACTGTTACTTTGGTAAGTGGAAGCCATGGTGGTGTTGCTATCCCCTGGGAAAACCGTAGTGAACAAATGCCATCACTAGGGCAATGTGAGATACATAGCTACTCAATAAATGTTTTATGAATGTTTGGTGGGGCTTCTCTGGTGGCTCAGCTGGTGAAGAATCTGCCTGCAATGCAGGAGACTCCGGTTCTATTCCTGGGTCAGGAAGATCGCCTGGAGAGGGGATAGGCTACCCACTCCAGTATTCTTGGGCTTCCCTGGTGGCTCAGTCAGTAGAGTCTGCCTGCAATGCGGGAGGTCTGGATTCAGTCCCTAGGTTGGAAGATTGGTACTGAGGATGTCATTTTTAACCTGTCAGCTTGGTGAGTGGAAGCCATGGTGGTGGTGTGCCTGGGAAAATCATGGTGAACAAGTGCCATCACAAGGGCAACGTGAGACACGTGGGTACTCAGTAGACACTTCATGAATGTTCAGTAAGTGAAGGCGATAAAAGGTGAATTGTAGAGTCTGGCAACGGCGGTGTGCAAACCAGGAGAAAAAGCCAGCAAAGAGAAGTGGCTTAAAAGACAAGGTAAAGTTTGAGACAGTGGTAGCACCAAAAACCACATAAGGGAGCATTTCACAGAGGGAGACGATAGAGAACAGTGCTGCTTGCTGCAAAGGCACGTGAGGTAGCGTGAGGACTGCACACGGACTTTTGGAAAGAGCCTTATGGGGTGACTGGTGGCCTTAGGGGAGAATGTGAACGGTGATAGAAGAAGCTGGGGGGCAGGGATTGGAATTAAGAGACAGGCAGAAAATTGGAGCTTTTCTTTTATATAATTGGTCAGGGAAGGCTTTCTTTGGAATGGACTGTATTTTCCATAGTATTCAAGAGATAGATAAAAGAGAATTCAGAAGAAATGACTCTAAAGGCAAAGTTTTTTTCCTTGGGGCTTTCTGAGTGGTAAGAGCCAGAGATTCTCCTTGAATGAACTGTAGTTCTATAGGGTATCATACTGTCATAAACCTTACATTTTCTTGCAAGAATCTGAATATGCACCCTATATATCTAGATTATCTTTCTAGCCCTGGCACTGTGTATATTTAATGGTCTTCTTGGGTGAGAACTAGAGTTAGCCCAAAATCATGAATCTTTTCTCTCTCAAAGCGGCTTACCTAATGACCTGAAAGTGAAAGATGCTCAGTTGTGTCTGACTCTTTCCCACCGCATGGACTATACAGTCCATGGAATTCTCCAGGTCAGAATATTAGAGTGGGTGTAGCCTTTCCTCTTCCAGAGGATCTTCCCAACCCAAGGACTGAACCCAGGTCTCCCTCACAGGCAGATTCTTTACCAGCTGAGCCACAAGGGAAGCCCAAGAATACTGGAGTGGGTAGCCTATCCCTTCTCCAGCAGATCTTCCCAAGCCAGGAATCGAATCAGGGTCTCCTGCATTGCAGGAGGATTCTTTACCAACTGAGCTGTCAGGGAAGCCCACCTATTGACCTACTAATGATTTAAAATTTTAGAACATTTTATCTATTGACCTGCTGCTGCTGCTGCTGAGTCGCTTCAGTCGTGTCCAACTCTGTGTGACCCCATAGACAGCAGCCCACCAGGTTCCCCCGTCCCTGGAATTCTCCAGGCAAGAACACTGGAGTGGGTTACCATTTCCTTCTCCAATGCATGAAAGTGAAGTCGCTCAGTCATGTCTGACTCCTCGCGACCCCACAGACTGCAGCCTACCAGGTTCCTCCATCGATGGGATTTTCCAGGCAAGAGTACTGGAGTGGGGGTGCCATCGCCTTCTCTGACCTATTGACCTACTAGTGATTTAAAATGTTAAGCACAGACACACACACACACACCCCAATGAGTCATCAATTCCTGACCATTTGTGGCTGAAACTGCAGGGAGATCTCAGCCATGATATGTGGGGCTGTGAACAAATTATAGGTACTACTCAATTTCCAAACATAGCAGCCAGACATTCAGATATGATATAGGGCTGTTGGAGATATACTGATTATCAAAACTTACTATTTTCCTGTTTAAAACTCAGAAACCCAACCAGCTCAGGTAAATACCTTACTGTGCTTTACCATCTGAAAGTGAAAGTGTTAGTTGCTCAGTCCTGTCCAGCTTTTTGCGACTGCATGGACGAGAGCCTGCCAGGCTCCTCTGTCCATGGAATTCTCCAGGCAAGAATACTGGAGTAGGTTGCCATTCCCTTCTCCAGGGGATCTTCTCGACCCAGGGATCAAATCTGGGTCTCCCACATTGCAGGTAGATTCTTTACCTTCTGAGCCACCAAGGAAGCCATCTGAATTAACCGTCTAAACTTAGAAATTTGAATAACTTAGATGGCAAAGAGTAAATGTTCGGATAACTTCTCCTGTCTTTTTGTTAACCTAGGAATTACAGAGAAAAATACAGAATAAATGTGAGTCTAAATAAACTATTTCCCCTTGCTGATAAGAATACTTTTTTTTTTTTTTTAAGATCCATTTCACTGGGCTTGGCTTCCTCAAGCAAAAGTTCCTTTTCTGAAGAAATAAAAAACTTGGTTCTGCCATATATTTCAGACATGAACTTTGTGCAAGATTTATGTGAAGATCTTTATGAACTTTTTAAGGTAAATAGATTTTTAGTTTTAACTATTTCAGAAAATGAAATCTTAAAAGCATTTTTCCCAATAGAGCTAATTTGCAGTTTACTGCTTCTAATATCACTGCTTGCAATAGAACCTGACATAACAGAAAGGAGTTAGCATTTTTCTTTATAGGAGCATAAATTTGTGAGGTTAAACTTTGAGTATCCTTTGAAATGAGACTACATTATAATTTGGGAAGTTGTTTTCTTCAAAAGTTGAACTTTTACAAAATTACTCTGAATTATAAGAAATGTTTGGTGATCTGTTATTTAATTCTCTTAAAAATAGCCTAAAGGTGTTGGCTGGAAAGTCATTTTAAATCCTTTCTGGAATAAGTTGGAGTATAAGTATTTCTTGTCATTCTAAGAGGTACACAAAATGCCTCAAGTAAAAATAATCTTTTTGTGTAACTTTTTCTGTTAAGAATGCTTTGTAATGATCTCATGTGCTAGTTGAGTTCATTTGTTTTCAACTGTTTTTTTCAAAGAGCTTGATTTTTATAATAATGTTTCCTTTTCTGTTTGTGATAGATTGACAGAAATTTTGACAAAGCCACTTTTGAAAAGCAGATGTCTGTGATGAGGGGTCAGGTAGGTTACTTTTTAAGATCTTGTTCATTGAAAAGAGCTCTCTCTGAAATAGTAGTCAACTTTTTCCTCCATTGTGACTCAGAGACAACTCTCAGTACTGCCCTTTATTCTGAACCAAAATAGCTCAGATGATTAGAACTAAAATTGATTTCATTACTCTTTTTTTCCCCATATTGTTTCCGCATTAGATTTTTTTTTTTACTTTGTTGTGTATTATTTGGTTAATCAGTTTCCTGCTACTGCTAATTATTGTCCTCACTTTAATATCTGTTTTCCTGAATGTTAGTATCTTTCTCCTTCTCAAATCCACTTGCTTGAATGTTTCAATACCAAGTTCTGTTCCCTGTGGATGATTTTCCTCAGAGAACATGTTTGGCTAGAGCAGTCAGTAAATAGTCGTGTCACCAAGGACAAGCACTACTTGGGACATAAAAGTACTAGTTGTAACTCAGTCCTCTCACTCCTTTTCACCTCCTTTAATTAGAAACACAGGGTATTAATTACATCTGCTAGTGTGGACCTGAAGGCTAGGCTGACCTACAGATGACTCTGCTTCTTCTACTCTACTACTAGTATTTAGATTCCAAAGAAAGACTTGAAATAAAAATAAACTATAGTGTGAACATGGTCATTCAGTGACTTACTAGTTAATTGTTTCTTTCTAAAAGGCGCATTTCATTTAAGATAGCTGCTGCAGACCTGTGACCAAGAAGACAAGTCTAGTTTTTGCACTATTTATTATGTAACATTAACAAATGGATATAATTAAATAACTATTGTATTTATTCATTAATTGCTTATTGACAGAACCGGTGCCAGAAACTGTCCTAGTGATTGAGAGAAAGCAGTGAGTAAAACCAAGTTCCTCCTGTCCTGGCACCCTTGTTCTGATGAGGCCCGGGGCTAGGGAAAGAGGACAGATTATTCGCTTGCATGCCCGTTGGTGTTCTGTTGTGCTTACACAGGGCTTTGCTGGAGTCATAGGTTTTAAATAGTAAGTGAAATGGCTGGAGAAGCAGGCTAGAGAGTCAGATTTTGGAGGGCCTTAGATTCCACATGGAAGGGATTGGAGTAGTTATCATTTCTGCCATTTTTTTCAGATAATGTGTAAAAATATATTTCAAGTATTAGTAGTTCTGAGGTCCAGTGATCCAAATATGCACAGGTAGAATAGGAAATGAATGCTTTTCTTGAGATTGACCATGACCCTACTGCTATTTAATGTGAAATTCAAAAGTTTTAACTTAATAAACATTATTAGTCAAATTTTAAAAGAAATGCCTTCTAGGTCCTATTAATAATTCCAGTGAACATGCAATAAATTTGTTGAGTGAGTAGGTAAGGCAAGTATTTAGTAAAAACGAGACTATTTAGACCAGTATCTGTTTAGGACCAGTGTCAATAGAGTATGTATGTGGAACCATTCACTTTATTCCGTCTCTGATTCAATTCTTCTGGATGTGGATGCATTCTGGAATATTTAAGAGTTGTCAATTGGCAAAAATTATTTAATTCTAATCTTGTGCATTTGTTTGTGCGTATGGATGTGTATGTACAAGCATACATACCTCCACATATTTGTATTGATAGCAGGTACTCCTCATCACCGTCTCTGTTGGGCATAAATGGATGAAATAAAAGCTGTAGTTATGAATAGATAGCTAAAATAATATCAGTGAACTGAGGCCTTTACCTTTTTTGAGCTGATGAAAACTTCTCTTCCTTCCACAGATCTTAAACCTCACTCAGGCACTGAGAGACAGGAAGACTCCTGTCCAGCTGGTGCAGATGCCTTGTGTGGTTGTGGAGCGCAGTCAGGGTGGAGGGCAGGGTCGGATAGTCCAGCTCAGCAGTTCATTCACCCAGACTGTCCACTGCAGGAAGCCATTTTTCTCCTCCTGGTAGCGGCTGTGAGAGAAACGGCTGTTTGGCCTTGTGTGGTTAAAACATACTGTCACGTAAATCTGCTGGTAAGAGCTCCAGCTTCCAGAGCCTCAAATAATATAAGTTTCTAAAAGGCTATCTTTTGAATGTAATCAGAGTTTACAGTTTTTTGTCCAAATATTAAATTTCTATTTCAGGGAAGAAGTGATATATCTCATATCATATTTTTGTAGAAAAATTGTATTTTATGTTGTTGATGTTAGTTTAAGGTAATTTCATAGTTTACACATTCTAAAGTGACTATAATTACTCTTGAATTCCAAACAGAAAAATAAGGTGTTTGTTGACTTTGAATACAGTAACTTTTTATATACTTTTTAAACATTGACAGGAATGGTCATGTTAATTCTTCTTACATTATAAAAGGCTTTTGAGGGTAAAAGTGCTCTTATGAGCTATAATAGAGTAGTTAATAAAAAACAGGTAAGAATAAAACAATGTTGCCTTAATTTAAAAAGCTGCTATTTTAGAACTTGAATAAATACTCCTAACGTGACCATTATTAGGGACCATAAAATTACATTTTGTTTAAGTAACTGATGACCATTTTCTTTTCATACTTCAGAATATTTTTGTCAATTATTTTGTTTACAGTGACGAAAAAAATCTAATGTCGTCTCCCACCTTTAAAAAAAAATGGAAACACTCAAGTGAGACTTGAGGGAAATAATATGAAATGAAGATGGATCCAGTATTCTGAAATTTCAAAATAACATTAAAAAATCCCTTCTGTTTCTTGCATGGGGTCAGTACTTAATCAGTTAGTACTTTCAAGTACTGATCTGGTTCAATTTAGTACTTCAATTAGTATTAAACTTCACTGAAAAGTAAAACATAACTCAAACTGTATATTGGATGGCATTTTGAGGTCCTAGGACATAACCTCTTAAAAATAATAGTAGTTTTGTAGAGTACTTGAATTACTGATGTTATAATTACAGTCAACTTTAGAATATCAGCCCCAATTAAAGGGGAACATGACAGAGATAACCATAAAATCATTTTTATTTTATTTTAAACACCAATATGTCTGACATGCTGGGAATCTGTAGTACTTTTAACTCACTGAGTAATTTAAATTGAGATGAGCTCCATATGAAGATTTGATCCCAGAGAAGCAAGCAGAAGCTTCTTTCTCTTCTTAGGCTCCAAACAAGTAACATCACCACTCAGACTAAACTGGGCAGTTTGGGGTCTTGGCCTTGTGTTTTTCAAGGTTTCTGTCCTATAATCTTTTAAACTAAGTTATTTTTATGTAAAAGTATTTCCTGAAGATTGAATTAGAACAGAAGTCCTCCCTTCCTCTACATCTTTCTCTTGGTCTTTGTGGATGTGACGAGTAAGAATACTGCTGTCCTGGTGATGTCCATTGGAAACCTGTGTTCTCTTACCTTCTCCAACCCTCCATGATCTTCATATTGAGATAATGAAAACTGACTGGAAATTCAAAACTCAAGCTACTGTCTTCAGATAAACACCAGTAATTAAAATGTGCCTTTTGAAGATGTTTTCTTAATGAAATAAGTTTTTATGATCTGGATACTGCTCTGATAAGACAGTTTTTCAGTATTTTGATAATTGCTATATTAATTTTTATAACATAAACTTAGTAAGTTGCTACTGTTTTATATCCTGAAATTAAATAGTGTGAAAATATTTTTAAATGATCTGACCAGGTCAGAAAAATAAAGCTGAAATATTTAAGATATGATTACAAGTCAGAATACATTGGTTGTATTTTGTAAATTTTCATGAACATTTTTTTAATATCGTTAATTTTTTCAGTGAGTATATTTGTAGCGTTAAACCTGTAGACTAAAGGTAATAAAAGGATTGATTTCTAGATTTCTCCTGAAGTATGTATATTGAATATTTAGAATGTTTGTGAATATGTTTATGTTTATGAATGATGCCAAACCACCATTTTCTTATTTTATATGTTAGTACAGTTTAATACATTATCATTCCAAAAGACATGTAACTGGAATCTTTATAATTAGAGGCATTTTAATTTTTATTTAAATGTAAGCTGCCTTATTCTCCAAATTTGTCAGCAAACATGGAGGCATGTTTTTTTGTAGTCTTGAAAATGACTTGATTCACAAATTTTCTTTTTTTAAGTTTTGTACTAATGAAATTAAAACCTTATTAAAAACAGTGGTGACCAGTTCTTTGATTAGATTACATCTTAAATCGTTTTACAGATATACAAAGCGATGAGTGCTGTTTTATAGTTCACTTTCTTTCCCGAAATTGCTTGGGCAGCTGTACAGAGTTGAGGAAGAGGTTCTCAGTGTGGTTTTGTTTCCAGTCCTTTCTTGTGGTTAGTTTGGAGGCATGTGACAGAGTCAGGCCAAGGATGTTACGTGACCTCCATATCTGGCAATAAAACTCACTGCATCGCAACCAGTGGTCACCGTTGACCACTCTCCCGTCTTCTCATTTGGCTGTAAACAAAGAATTTGCAAAGTGGAAGTACCCAGGGCATGTGAGTCAGTGCTTGGAAACCTACCAGTAGAGCATGCCATCTGCACTGGACTATGACATGTGTAAGAAATAAGGGCTTGAGTCACTAAGATTTTGCATTTATTTGTTAAAACTTACCATAGTCTGTCCTATCCTAGGTGTTACAGTATAAGTAGAAAAATATAAAACATTTAAAAATTAAAAACCTATTACAGAAGGCTAGATGGCAGCCACAGTGAGTATTTAATGTCAGATCCTCATAGAGCAACTGGGATAGCAAAAGAAAAGTCACAGTGACACCATCTTCACTAAATTTAGGTGGAAGAATATCCCTCTGGACCCAAGAAACTAATAGGATCAAATGGGAACAACAGCATTGGAGGAGTGAGCAGAGAGAAAGGGAGGGGGTCTTGTGATGGTCCTAAGAGCCAAAGATCCCAGAACCTGCTCGCATGTCCTCAGCCCCAGAAGGAGGGAGCCCCAGTCATCGTGGCAGTATCAACTGTTGCATTCAAAACCATAAGCAGAATTGGAAGAGGGCTGTCAGCATTCAAGTGGGAGCTGTAAAAGGAGCCTGCAGGGAGGTTCTCAGAAGTATCTGGTGAGAGCACAGAGGCCTACACTGAGAGAAACTACTAGGAACAAAACGACATCAACAAGGAGAGAAAGGTCCTGATACATTTGGAACAGGAGACCAGATAAGACAATTCAGATGTTACTAAGAAGGTACATAAAAAGCCATGTCATCTGGGAATATACCTAGTGCCACTGTACAGTTAAATGTGGTTAAAATAGTATGTTTTATAGTATGTGGCTTTTACCACAATAAAAAACAGCAAAAACAAAAAAACCACATCATCTGGAAATTCCCTGGTCCAGTGGCTAGGACTTGGTGCTTTCATTCCCAGGACCTAGGCTCAATCCCTAGATGGAACTAAAATCCCACAAGCTGTGAAGCACTGTCAAAAAGATTAAAATAATAATAATTTAAAAAGTTATTTTTTTTAAATGTTATGATTTGTAGTAACTGCAGAAGAGGGAAACCTAGAACCACAAAACCAGGAAATTCCAGGCCCACCTCACCACCTACACCGAAATCTTCTAAAAATAAAGGAGCAAAGTATGACAAAGTTCATCTCATTTTAAACATGACCACATGGTGAGGCATACTTTAAGAAGAAAGGATAACATACCTACAGAAAATGAAGGTATCCTAGAAACATTTACAAAGCAGAGGAAAACAGTAACATTTGTTAAAATGCTGAAGGAAATCAATAAATGATAGGAGCCAAGAAAGAACAATACAACATCAAAATGAGAAAAGCTCAGAAATTCGATGGGAAAAAAGGTTGATTATATACATTAAAAAAAAAAATTGGATGGATAAGCAGTAGAAAATAAAATGACTGTTGACAGAGATCAGAAGAAACATTAGTTGAAACTATGTGTAAGAAATACACTAGAAGGAACCCAAGAGCAGAGACTACATATCCATAGAAACTCTGCAGCAAACATCATATGTAGTGCTGGAAAATCTGGTTTTCTGTATTTGCTGCTGTAATAAATAGTCACATTAGTGTCTTCAAACAACACAAACTTCCATATCTGACAGCTGTGCAGATGAGAAGGCTAATATAAGCGTCAAAGGGCTGTTTCTTTCTGGGGGCTCTAGGAAGGAATCTGTTTCCTTGTCCTTTCTTGTATCTGTGAACCTCAGACACTCCTTGGCTTGTAGCCCTCTTCCTCCATTTCCAAAACCAGCAACACTGGGTTGAATGCTTTTCTCATCACATCATTCTGATACTGACCCTTCTGCTTCCTTCTTGCCCTTTTAAAGACCCTTGTTATTACACTGGGCCTACACAGGTAATCTAATCTCCCTACCTTAAGGCTTTCTTACATGTAATCTCAATTCCATCTTCAACTTTAATTCCCCTTGGCCATGTAATATATTCACAAATTCTGGATGCTAGAATGTGGGCATCTTTGGGGGCCAGAATTCTGACAAGTACTTTCTCTCTGAGATCAATAATGTGACAAGGATGTCTGCTTTCACAATTTGTGTTCAGTATCGTACTGGAGAGCTTAACCAGCGCAGTAAAGGCAGGGAAGAATTAAAAGGAATGAGGACTGCAAGGAAAATCATCATTATTTACAGTTGTCATAATTAGGCACATAGAAATTTTAAAAGAATCTACCAATAGCTATATTAGAATTGATAAGTGAATTTTGCAGCGTTTATATCCCAGCAACATCAGTTAGAAAATCTTCAAAAATACCAGTAGCAGCAAAACATACCAAGTTCCTAGGGATAAGTTCAATCAAAGACATATAAGCAAGCCCTCTACACCAGCTATTTAAAAAGAGAAATTAGATTTAAATAAATGGAGAGCAATGCCATGATTATGTATAAATAATATTAAGATGTTGATGCTCCCAAGTTTGTCTATACACAGTCAAAATGCCATCGGGATTGTTTTTTAATTTGACAAGCTAATTCTAAAAGGTGTATGGAAATGTTTTGGCCAAACGATGAGACGAGTAAAAAGTGGGGGACTTATAGGCCACTTAGTTTCAGAACTTGCAAAGCTACAGCAATCAAGACAGTGATAATTGGGATGAAGATAGACATGAAGGGCTTCCCAGATGGTGCTAGAGGTAAAGAACCGGCCTGCCAATGCAGGAAACTTAGAGAGAGACAGGCTCCGACCCTGGGTCAGGAAGATCCCCTGCAAGAGGGCATGGCAACACACTCCAGTATTCTTGCCTGTAGAATCCCATGGACAGAGGAGCCTGGTAGGCTACAGTCCATGGAGTCACAAAGAGCTGGACATGACTGAATCAACTTAGCTGGCAGATGGATCAATGAAACTGAATAGGGAATCCAGAAAAAAATGTGTAAATATTAGTTACACATAGTAAACTAATTTTCAACAAAGATGCCAAGGCATTTCAGTGAAAAGGGTGGTCTTTTCAAAAAATGGTGCTGCAATAACGAGACACAAACACACGCTCACAGAACTTTCACCTTAACCCCGTACAGAGACCTAAGCATGAGAGCTAAAATTTACAGAAGAAAACAAGAGACAATCTTACTAACTTTGTTTTCATAAAGATTTCTTAGAGCACAAATGGCACAAACCATTAGAGAAAAAAATGATAAATTGGTCTTGATTAAAGCTAAAACATCTTGCTCATCAAAAGATACTTCAGAAATTAAAATTTCTAGTAACAAACAGAAAATATTTGACGAATATATCTGATAAAGAATTCGAAATATATAAAGAGATTGCACAACTCAAGAATAAGAAGATAACTTATTTAAGAGATGAACAAAAGATTTTACATAGGCACTTCACAAAATAAGATGAATGGCCAGTAAGTACATAAAAAGAAGCTTGACATTATCACCAGGGAAATACAAATAAAACCCACAATGAATAAAGTTAACCTTACACCTATTGTAACACCCAGTCATTCTTCTTTTACTAACCCAGGAGAAATGAAAGCAAACGGCTAGGTAGAACCTAAATTCACCAACAGGTGAATGGATAAACAAAAAATACATTTATAAAATAACATGCATAATATCATATATGAAACGAATCGCCAGTCCAGGTTCGATGCATGATACTGGATGCTTGGGGCTGGTGCACTGAGACGACCCAGAGGGATGGTACGGGGAGGGAGAGGGAGGGAGGGGTTCAGGATGGGGAACACATGTATACCTGTGGTGGATTCATGATGTATGGCAAAACCAATACAACATTGTAAAGTAATTAACCTTCAATTAAATAAATTTATATATTTTTTAAAGAAAAAGATAAACTGGTAAACCCAGCAACATGGATGAACTTTAAAACCATTATGCTAACTGAAAGAATTACTGCACTGTTGCACTCATTTCACATGCTAGCAAAGTAATGCTCAAAATTCTCCAAACTAGGCTTCAACAGTACATGAAACAAGAATTTCCAGATGTTTAAGCTGGATTTAGAAAAGCCAGAGGAACCAGAGATCAAATTTTCAACATCTGCTGGATCATAGAAAAGAGAATTCCAGAAAAAAATCTACTTCTCTGCTTTGTTAACTATGCTAAAGCCTTTGACTATGTGGATCACAACAAACTGTAGGAAATTCTTAAAATACCAGACTGCCTTACCTGCCTTCTGAGAAATATGTATGCAGGTCAAGAAGCAATTGTTAGAACCAGATATGGAACAATGGACTTGTTCCATATTGGGAAAGTATGCCAAGGCTGTATATCGTCACCCTCCTTATTTCATCTATATGCAGAGTACATCATGCGAAATGTTGGGCTGGATGAAGCACAACCTGGAATCAAGATTAACAGGTAAAATATCAATAACCTTAGATACACAGATGACACCACTCTCATGACAGAAAGTGAAGATGAACTAAAGAGCTTCCATGAATTTGATAGAGGAGAGGAAAAAAGCTGGCTTAAAACTCAACACTGAAAAAATGAAGATCATGGCATCTGGTCCCATCACTTCATGGCAAATAAATGGGGAAACAAGGGAAACAGCGAGAAACTTTATTTTCTTGGGCTCCAAAAATCACTGCAGATGGTGACTGTAGCCATTTAAAAGAGGCTTGCTCCTTGGAAAAAAAGCTATCAGTTTAGTTCAGTCGCTCAGTCGTATCCGACTCTTTGTGACCCCATGAACTGCAGCACACCAGGCTTCCCTGTCCATCACCAACTCTGGGAATTTACTCAGATTCACGTCCATCGAGTCAGTGATGCCATCTAGCCATCTCATCCTCTGTCGTCCCCTTCTCCTCCTGCCCCCCATCTCTCCCAGCATCAGAGTCTTTTCCAATGAGTCAACTCTTCGCATGAGGTGGCCAAAGTACTGGACTTTAAGCTTCAGCATCATTCCCTCCAAAGAAATTCCAGGGCTGATCTTCAGAACGGACTGGTTGGATCTCCTTGCAGTCCAAGGAACTCAAGAGTTTTCTCCAACACCACAGTTCAAAAGCATCAATTCTTCAATGCTCAGCTTTCTTCACAGTCCAACTCTCACATCCATACATGACCACTGGAAAAACCATAGCCTTGACTAGACAGACCTTTGTTGGCAAAGCAATGTCTGCTTTTGATATGCTATCTAGGTTGGTCGTAAATTCTCTTCCAAAGAGTAAGTGATAACCAACCTATATTTCGTATTAAAAAGCAGAGACATTACTTTATCAGCAAAGGTCCATCTAGTTAAAGCTGTGGTTTTTCCAGTGGTCATGTATGGATGTGAGTTGGACCATAAAGGGAACTGAGTGCCGAAGAATTGATGCTTTTGAACTGTGGTGCTGGAGAAGACTCTTGAGAGACCCTTGGACTGCAAGGAGATCCAACCAGTTCATCCTAAAGGAAATCAGTCCAGAATATTCATTGGAAGAACCGATGCTGAAACTGAAACTCCAATCCTTTGGCCACCTGATGCAAAGAGCCAACTCATTAGAAAAGACTCTGATGCTGGGAAAGATTGAAGGCAGGAGGAGAAGGGGATGACAGGGTAAGATGGTTGGATGGCATCACCAACTCGATGGACATGAGTCTGAGCAAGTTCTGGGAGATAGTTATGAACAGGGAAGCCTGGTGTGCTGCAGTCCATGAGGTTGCAAAGAATTGGATATGACTAAGCGACTGAACAACAAAATAATCTGCCAGGCACAAAGAGAACATACCATCTGGTTCCATTTATATAAAATTTTCTAAAATGAAAACTAGTTCATTGCTAAAGAAAAAGGTCCAGTGATTTCTTGGGGACTGAGATGGATGCTGGGGGTGGGGTATGGGGTGGGAGGGTGGATGGTTTGCACGGGGTCCTGAGGACTTTTCAAGGGATGATGGAAATACTTTTTGTCTTGAGTGTGGTCCTGATTTCATAGGTGAGTACATTCATCAAAGATCGTCAAATTGAACAGCTCATTGTAAGTAAAGTATTCTTCGTGAAACAATAAACAGTGAATTACTGCTGTAAACCTATCAGATTTGGGAGAAGTAAAAGCCTGTAGTTTGGTACAATCATTTTTGAGATCAACCTCTTGTAAAATTGAAGATACAAGTTTTCCAGTAGTATATGAGTTCAAGGAAACATATACAAGATTGGTCAATGCTGTAATGTTTATAATACTGAAAAATTGAGAGCAACCTGAATATTAATAGGAAAATGGATAAGTAAATTGTGGTATACCCATACAATAGAAGACCACAGCACACTAAAAATAGTTAAAAGATAGCCACATGTATCAAAATGTACACATAAACCTCAAAACAATGTTGAAGGAAAAAAGTTGTAAAAGTATTTATACGTTTATGTAAATATAAAGCAGATTGATGGTACTTTCTTATGCTTGCTTTTGATATATGCATACACCTAAGTATAATATATTAAAAAGTCAACAGGAAACATACAAATTGGCCTCCAATTTCAAAAGAGTTGTTACCTCAGGGCTAGGAGGATATGGAAGCAGATCTAAAGGGTACCAATTTTAAGTATGAACATTTTATTTCTTTAAAAACAATCTGTTGTTTGCTCTCTTTGCAAAGGAGATGCCTCTGGCTGGAATGTTTGTACAGAGTTCTAAGACAAGGGCCTAATTGTTTTGTAACATTATCTCAAATTTTTTCTTGTCAAATTGCAAAAGATCAGTAAACATTTCTTTCATATGAATGTAAAAAATAAAAATTTAAAAATTAAAAATCTGAAACAAGTATGATGAGATGTCCACATCTGTTAAAATCTGAGCAGCAGATTTTAGGTGAGCTTTTAAATATTCTCTGTTTTCCATATATTTCAATTATTTCATTTTTAAAAATAAGTTTTTATTTGGGAACACATATATGTGAGTGCTTTGTATGCCACCTTTCTTAATTTTCTAGGGCTGACATGAAAAAATACCACAGAGTGGCTTAAACAGTGGAAATAAATGTTCTCACAGTTTGGAAGTGCTAGGAGCCCAAGATCAAGGTGCCAGCCAGCTTGTTTCCTGGTGAGGGCTTTCTCTGCCTTACATATCGCTGCCTTGCCACTGTATCCTCACGTGGCCTTTCTTCTTGCACTTATGTCCCTCATGTCTCTTCTTATTTTAAGAACACTAGTTCTATTGAATTAGGGCCTAACTCGTTTAATTTTTTGCTCTGTTTTTTAATCACTTTTTATTGGAGTAGAGTTGCTTTACAGTGTTGTCTTAGTTTCTACTGCACAGCAAAGTGAACCAGTTGCACATGTACATACATCCCGTCTTTTGGGGATTTCCTTCACATTTAGGCCGTCGGAGAGCACTGAGTGGAGTTCCTTGTGCTATACTGTGGGTTCTCATTGTCTTACTTTATACATCGTATCAATAGTGTTTATGTGTTAATCCCAGTCTCCCAATTCATCCTACATGCCCCCAATGTATTTAATCTTAATTACCTCTTGAAAAGTTGTACCTCCAAATCTAGTCACATGGAGGCTAGAGCTTCAGCATATGAATTTGATGCAGGGCCACAATTCAGCTGACAGCACTACCCAAATCAAAAATTATTCAGTTCAGTTCAGTCACTCAGTCGTGTCCGACTGTTTGCGACCCCATGAATCGCAGCACGCCAGGCCTCCCTGTCCATCACCAACTCCCGGAGTTCACTCAGATTCACGTCCATTGAGTCATTGATGCCATCCAGCCATCTCATCCTCTGTCGTCCCCTTTTCCTCCTGCCCCCAATCCCTCCCAGCATCAGAGTTTTTTCCAATGAGTCAACTCTTCTCATGAGGCGGCCAAAGTACTGGAGTTTCAGTTACAGCATTTCTCTCCAAAGAATGCTGGGCTGGAAGAAACACAAGCTGGAATCAAGATTGCTGGGAGAAATATCAATAACCTCAGATATGCAGATGACACCACCCTTATGGCAGAAAGTGAAGAGGAACTAAAAGCCTCTTGATGAAAGTGAAAGTGGAGAGGGAAAAAGTTGGCTTAAGCACCTCCATATGCATTAGTCTCTCTGAAGGCGGCCATGATCAGCCTCTCTCTTGGCCACTGCTGCAGTTCCAGCCACCTGCTCAGTCGTAATCCTCAATGGAAGACTGAAATAATAGGAACACCCATCTGTAAATACTTTCTAAAGTGAAGATCGAGAAACTTTCCTCTTCATAACGTGTGGGACTTTTTTGACCTTTGGATTTGCAATAAGTATTTTGACAACTGAAGTAAATGTCTTGCTTACTGCTGGCCTCCTGTTTCTGTTCTACATAGTTGTGAACCAGACCAGCTCATTTCTCAAACATGGCAGATACACGAATTTGCTTTACTCTTTCTCATTTGCTAAAATTCCAATTTGGTCATGGACAACAGTTTGTATGATATGTCACACATGGATTTCAACAAACATGGGTATTCACATGTGCCATATTCTCCAACAGGCAGTAGGAAGACAGAAATCAGTAGCAGTTTCAGCCCTTGGAATCACTCTTTAGGTACTTCTAGGACTTCCCAGGTGGCACAGCTGGTGAAGAATCAGCATGACAATGCAGGAGACTCAAGAGATATGGTCAGGAAGATTCACCGGAGAAAGACATGGCAACCCACTCCAGTATTCTTACCAGGAAAATTGGAAGGACAGAGGAGCCACAGTCAATGGGATAGCAAAGAGTCAGACATGATGGAGAACAATGAGCTTGTCAGATACTGCCCAAAGGCAGAAAGAAAACCAGGAAATGGTATTAGGTCTAAAAGTGTTTTCTAGGGAATAATGTCTTCATCTTTGTTTGTGTGTGCATATTTCTATCTTTGCTTCTTAAATTGTGCATTCTATGCATACAAGGTGGGGGAATGAAATGCTTTGTAAACAAAATGCTTCAGTGAATTTGATTTGAGCGCACATTTTTCTTATTTATAATAGAAGCATCTACTCAACATCTAGATTTGTACTGTGGAGAGTGTGGATTTCATTCAATGGATATATTTAACCGTTTTTTTGGATGGAAGGGCATAGATAGTCTCCAAAGATGGCTGTCGTCACTCCCCGCTTTGCAGGCATGTGCTTTTCCGTCCATCAGGAAGTGAAGTCTACCCCGCCCCATTTCTATCTGACCCGGCCTTGCAACTTGCTTTGATCGTCAGAATGTAACAAAAGTATAGCAATGCCAGCTTTGAGCTTAACTTTGAAAAGCCTGGCAGGCTCCACTTACCCTTGGAGGTCAGCTGCCATGTAAAGAAGTTTAACTACCCCGAGTCCACCATGCTATGAAGAAGCCTAAGCTAATCATGTGGAAAGATCATGTTGAAAGAGAAGCAGATAAATGTCATTCTACTTACCACAAGGTTGTTGCTACCAAGAAAATTAACAGAAAAAATTCCTATTTATTATATACATCATATTCAAATATCTTCAATTATTCACCAAGTATATATTTTATAGCTGGGTTTCTTTGAATTGATATCCAATCAAATTTCATACATTTGTTTTTTGTATCTTTTCATCTAAAACAGTCCCTTAACTTTCCCCACGACGTTAACTTTTGGGATATCCCCCATTCTAGATTTGTCTCATTATTTCCTCTTAGTGTTCCACTTGATCCTCTAGCCACTGTATTTCCTCTAAACTGGAAGTGAGATATGAAAGCTTAAATAGGTTCAGGTTAAACATTTTTGGCAATATTTCCCAAGTGATCCTGCATACTTCATAATGCATTTATATCAGGAATTAGATAAGAGATTTATTTTTTTAAATTAATCTTAATTGGAAGCTAATCACAATATTGTAGTGGTTTTTGCCACACGTTGACATGAATCGGCCATGGGTGTACATATGTCTCCCATCCCGAACCCCCTTCCCCTCCCTCCCCATCCCATCCTGCTGGGTTGTCCCAGTGCACCAGCTTTGAGTGCCCTGTTTCATGCGTTGAACTTGGATTGGTGGTCTGTTTCACATATGGTCATATACATGTTTCAAAGCTATTATCTCAAATCGTCCCAGCCTAGCCTTTTCCAAGAGTCCAAAAGTCTGTTCTTTATATCTCTGTCTCTTTTGCTGTCTCTCATATAGGGTCATTGTTACCATTTTTCTAAATTCCATATACATGTGTTAATTCCATATATATATATATATATATATATATACACCAACAGTATATAACCATTTTATACTGTTAATATACTATTAATATACTATTAATATACCATTATATACTATTAATATACTATTAATATACCATTATATACTGTTAATATACTATTAATATATACTGTTAATATAATATTTATTTATATATGGTGTACATATATATATATATGTACACCAACAGTATATAATATTGGTGTTTTTCTTCTTGACTTACTTCACTCTGTATAATAGGCTCCAATTTCATGCACCTCATTAAAACTGATTCAAATGTGTTCTTTTTAACAGCTGAGTAATATTCCTTTGTGTATGTATATGTACAACAAATTTCTTATCCATTCATCTGCCCATGGACATCTAGGTTGCTTCCATGTCCTAGCTATTGTAAACAGTGCTGAAATGAACACTGGGGTATACATGTCTCTTTCAATTCTCATTTCCTCACTGTGTATGCCCAGCAGTGGATTGCTGGGTTGTATGGCAGTTCTATTTTCAGTTTTTAAAGGAATCTCCACACTGTTCTCCATAGTAGCTGTACTAGTTTGCATTCACACCAACAGTGTAAAAGGGTTCCCTTTCCTCCACACCCTCTCCAGCGTTTATTATTTGTAGACTTTTTGACAGCAGCCATTCTGACCACCATGAGATGGTACCTCATTGTGGTTTTGATTTGCATTTCTCTGATAATGAGTGATGTTGAACATCTTTTCATGTGTTTGCTAGCCATCTATTTGTCTTCTTTGGAGAAATGTCTGTTTAGTTCTTTGGCCCATTTTTTGATTGGGTTGTTTATTTTTATGGTATTGAGCTGCATGAATGGCAGCCCACTCCAGAACTCTTACCTGGAAAATCCCATGGATGGAGGAGCCTGGTAGGCTGCAGTCCATGGAGTCGCTAGGAGTCAGACAAAACTGAGCAACTTCACTTTCACTTTCATGCATTGGAGAAGGAAATGGCAACCCACTCCAGTATTCTTGCCTGGAAAATCCCAGGGACGGGGGAGCCTGGTGGGCTGCCATCTATGGGGTCACAGAGTGGGACATGACTGAAGCGTCTTAGCAGCAGCAGAAGCAGCAGAGTTGCAATGAGCTGCTTGTATATTTCTGAGATTAATTCTCTGTCAGTTGCTTTGATTGCTATTATTTTCTCCCACTCTGAAGACTGTCTTTTCACCTTGTTTATAGTTTCCTTTGTTGTGCAAATGCTTTTAAGTTTAATTAGGTCCCATTTGTTTATTTTTGCTTTTATTCCCATTACTCTGAGAGATGGGTCATAGAGGCTCTTGCTGTGAGTTACATCAGAGAGTGTTTTGCCTAGGTTTTCCTCTAGGATTTTTATAGTTTCTGGTCTTACATTTAGATCTTTAATCCATTTTGAGTTTATTTTTGTGTATGGTGTTAGAAAGTGTTCTAGTTTCATTCTTTTACAGGTGGTTGACCAGTTTTCCCAGCACCAGTTGTTAAAGAGATTGTCTTTTCTTCATTGTTTATTTTTGCCTCCTTTGTCAAAGATAAGGTGTCCATAGGTGTGTGGGTTTATCTCTGGGCTTTCTATTTTGTTCCACTGATCTATATTTCTGTCTTTGTGCCAGTCCATACTGTCTTGATGACTGTGGTTTTGCAGTATAGTCTGAAGTCAGGCAGGTTGATTCCTCCAGTTCCATTTTTCTTTCTCAAGATTTCTTTGGCTATTTGAGTTTTTTTTTTTTGTATTTCCACACAAATTGTGAAATTATTTGTTCTAGTTCTGTGAAAAATACTGTTGGAAACTTGATAGGGATTGCATTGAATATAGATTGCTTTGGGTAGTATACTCATTTTCACTATATTGATTCTTCCAATCCATGAACATGATGTAATATTTCTTCAACTATTTTTATCAACAAATTCATCATGGTAGGGGAGAAAATCCCAAAAAAGCCAGAAAGCCATGGCAGCAAGAACTCTTTTCACAAATCAAAATATATTCTTGACTATGGAATGTGGCTAGATCTCCTTCCACTCTCATTTATTTGAAAACTTAATTCTTGTCCCATATTTTTTAATCAATGAATTTTACTTATTTAGCTCTTTTTTGATGATAATGATAATGATGCTGAGTTGGTTTCCATCAAACAAATGTTCTAATCTGTCATAATATCAAAAGAATATTTTCAAGAATGGTAGTAATTAAGCATACAATTTCAGGAACAAAATATATAACTTGGAACAAAGTTGTGCTTAACTTTTGCTGCATTTATCCATTGCTGGGAGCTATTTTGCCTTTCTCAGTGCTTCTTATATGAAGATCCCTAAATGCTAAGTGTGCCCATGGATTGAACTGTGAAAATATATAACACAAATACATGTATCTAAGCAAAAGTGAAAGTGAAGTTGCTCAGTCATGTCCAACTCTTTGCGACCCTGTTTGTAGCCCACCAGGCTCCTCTGTCCATGGGATTCTCCAGGCAAGGATACTGGAGTGGGTTGCCATTTCCTTCTCCAGGGGATCTTCCCAACTCAGGGATCAAACCCAGGTCTCCTGCATTGCAGGCAGATGCTTTATCCTCTGAGCCACCAGTGCATTATTAGTCAGCATCATTTTGTACTCAGTAGGTTTTTGACCTGCTTCAGCTGAAGCTGAAGCTCCAATATTTTGGTCACCTGATGCAAAGAGCAGACTTATTAGAAAAGACCCTGATGCTGGGTAAGACTGAAGGCAGGAGGAGAAGAGGACGACAGAGGATGAGATAGTTGGATGGCATCACCAACTTGATGGACATGAGTTTGAGCAAGCTCTGGAAGATGAGGAAGGACAGGGAAGCCTGGCCTGCTGCAGTCCATGTGGTCACAAACAGTTGGACACAACTGAGCAACTGAACAACAAAACTGCTTCAGAATATATAAAAAAAATTTTGATGACAAATAAATCCTTAGGCTTGAAGTTTTTATTCTAATACTAACTAATACAACAGATGTAACTTTTGTCATTTTGAAATACACTAAACTTATGTTCTAATATTGCTTATCTTCAATAATTAAAAGGCAGGCCACAGTTCTCTTTGAACTGAGAGTCTGAGATTGAGAGAGACCTGTATTTAAGCCCTGGCTCCATCCTTCCCTTAGCTCAGTGCCCCTGGGCAGATCGGGTAATCTCTCAGAACAACTTTCTCTCCACATGTAAATTACAAGAGCTAATGCTAACTTCAGCGTTTGCAACGAGGATGAAACATAACATATAGGTATTTTGTGAAAAGTGCAGTACAAATTCTGTTATAGATTTGGTTTCTATCCGAGCAGCTGTCTGTGTGTATTAATGGCACTTTTGGATTTTAGGTTTTAGATGATAAAGCACACATCTGTGTTTATGGTTTGGATTATTGCATACATTTCTGAATTGAATATCATGTTTCCCGGAGCATGGTGACAAATTGGGAATCGAAGGCTATTTTAAAGTTTTTTGTCGTGTGACACCTGGGGTTGATCTGGGGTCGAGAGGAAAAGGCACCTGAGGTCACTGGGTAACGCTGAAAGCTTTATGCAAACCTGACTCCCTAGAAATTAAATGACATTTCAAAAGTATTTGCCCACAATCCTGAGACTCCTTTCCAGCCAGTGAAATGCTAACCTGGCAGTTGGTGGCTGGTACTTCTGCAGGTCGCCTTGTGGGGTTTTTTAAGACCCAAAAATTGAAAGCACATGATATCAAAAGAAGCCGCTAATCTACTCTGTATGCAAAAAGATGTGTTTATTTTTCCTTTGACTCCAGGAACCCTGGCTGCTCCTCAGCTCTGGATACACAACTCCCACCTGACCGTTAAGCCTTCTGAAACTACTGAAGCTTTCAGAAACAGTAGGAAAACCAGGTAGCTTTGCCTTCTGCAAGAGTCAGAAAGTTGTGTAAACATTTAGGGCTGATCCCCTGGCAGCTGGAACTGGTTTAACCAGATTCAGTGAGGCTTGTGCAGAAATGCCTGTCTGGGTGAAGAAGCCTGCCTTTAATCTCAGTGGGGCTTTGGGAACAATCGAGAAAGCTGCTCTACCCTTCGAGTGTTTGTTTTAAGTTGTGGCACTCATAGGTAATCAGGAACTGCCTTTCAACCAAGGCACTGGTTTAAACCAAGGTCGCCACCACCCTGGCACAGTGTTTAAGCAGTTTAACATTCAGCTACACTGGTTCTCTGCGCAGCAGGTGAGGAATTGCAAATGCACACTTCCATCAATCTCTAGACTAAATGCTGCTCATTTACTGGGACAACATCCACCCTATGTTTTGAGGGCAAATATTACTATTTATTATTTTAAAAGTTCAAAAGTCTGTGGTTCAAAGAGGGCAAGTTGTCATTGCTGGTGTGGAAATTTGATATAGAGGAATGCAGCAGGAAAAAGTCTTTAACTGAATAAAGAGATGGAAAGGTAACAGAATACGCCACTTTGGCTTAAGCATGATTTGGAGCTTAAGGCAACTGAGAATCAGCAGATATAAGAAAAGCTCACTGTCCTCTTATTTACCTAAAAAGGGGACATACTCTGTAAAGATAACTTGTAAAGATGCCCCCTTCACTCCCTCGCTCCCCGCCACCTCCCTTCTCTATCAAGAACAGAAATAAACTACTAGAGATAATTCTAGATCCTTGTTTACCTTTAGTTTCACCATCTCCTTGCCTTCCCCAAATTTGCCATCCACAGGAGTTCAAAGTACTTTTCATATCTTAAGTCTCTAAATGTATATTGTTCTTTTGTCAAGAGACTGAATATAAGCCTAGGTTCTAACCACCTCTGTGAGAGACTCACTTGTAATGATCCCATGTGTATGGTTGACAAAAAATGTTCATAAATGTCTGCTTGTTTTGTCTTATTAACCTAGTTTTTTTTTTTTTTTTTTTTAAGTTTAATTTGTAGGGCCTCAGCCAGAGAGAACACAAGTCGAGAAAAAGAATTTTTTCTTTTCTTTCCCTACAAGAGTTTCTATTCATAGTTTGGGAAGGTTGAGTTTCTCATGTATGTAATATGTATATAATATATATATACATTATACTTGGGTATGTGTGTGTGTTTGTTCACTTATTTAACTGTGCTACCACTTATGAAATTTCTTACTCAGCCATGTACTATGTTCAATGTTTTTTGTGCTGTGTAAACATCTGTTTGCTCCTCCGTATCTACTCTCCACCTTCCCCCCCTCTGCTCTATGTTCTGGGAGGCTGACCTTCATGGACACCATCAGCAGGCATCTCCACATCTCATTTCTGTGTTTTGTTTGTTTGTTTGTTTGTTATCTTTCTTCTTCTTTCTTTCTTTCTTTTTTTTTTTTTTTGCCCATAGGAGATGAAAAGAAGAAAGATCTGAGGGCCAAAGGAAGAAAGTGAAGGGGATATTTATTCCCCCAGCTTCTTCCCTGTGGGTCTGTCATGGCTGAAGGCCATGCTGAAGGCCATTGCTCTGCAGGGCTGTTTCTTCCACATAATTATTCTCTTTGGGTTTCCAGTAACTTCCTTGGCCCTGTAGATCTGGGGTTGAAATAACTTCCCGCTATGAACAGCCCTAAGGGAACACACTTTCCCTGGGTAGTTCATCTTAACTCTGCCTGCAACCTGGTAAGCAGTCCCCTTACAAGACTTCCTTCATACCCCACGGGAATGTGCCATCTGTTTCCTGCCAGGATCCGAAAGTTGCACATGTGCTTTCATTTCATTCTTCCCGCAATTCCAGAAGCCACATGTATTACATATAGTAAACCTGAGGAAGACTCAGAGACGCTGAGCAACTTGCCTGAAGTGGGTGGCATAATTAATTTGTGAACAGTGGAGCAGGATTCGAAGGAGGCTCTGTGTGGTTCAATGATCCACCCTCACCAGGCTGAGCTGTATGCGTTGGATGACCTCTGTGGTCCCAACTTTTCCCCTTTGTCCTCTTTTCATAAAAAATACTTTGCCGACCCCCTTGACTCCCCTAAAATGAAGTTCATAGATGAGGCAATCTACCTAAATACCTAATTTTTAATAAAACAAAGTGTACAAAATATTTTTAAAAGACAGTTACTTATAATAGAGTATATATTTCCCATGTAAGTGCTTGGCATGACCACACTATTACATGCTAATGTAGCTGTCAGGTCTACATGCTTACTTTGGTTTTTTTTTAAAATAATTTTATTTATTTATTTATTTTTGGTCGTGCTAGGTCTTCACTGCTGCTCAGGCTTTCCCCAGTTGCAGCTGAGTGGGGGCTATTCTGTAGTTGCTGTGGTTAGGTTTTCACTGTGGCGGCTTCTCTTGTTGTGGAGCACTGGCCACTAGCACCACCTGGGAATGGTTGGAAACAGTACCACCAGACACTTGGTTGCCCCAGCGAAGAGTGCTTTTGTGGTAGACTGTGTCACTGCCTTCAGTTCTTCAGCCGTTTGTGACCTATTCCCTTTGCCTTGTAACTTATTAATGTTTGACCACGTGACCTGCTTGAGCCAAAAGAATGAAGCCAGAAGTGACAGTGCAGCTGGAAGCCTAGGGCAAGCTTGTCTGTTTCTCCGAGCTGTACTGCATTTCTGTCATTCTCATGAGAAAAATGTGCCCAAGCTGGCCAGTTGGTTACAGTAGGAGGCTGAGGCACACATGAAGAAGAGCTGAGTCATGCTTGTCAAGGTGGATGTAGATCACCTAGACAATGACTTAGCTTAGGTAAGATTAGAGAGCTGAACCCCTCCGCTATAAGAAATCTCTGAGATGACAAAATGGACCTGTAACAGCTTCTTTTGCAGGCATTCCAGCAGAAGCTCCAAGTCATCTGCCCAAACTCAAGCCAGTATGGTTCTTTGTACTCTCAAACTACAATGGACTAAGGACTGCCCTGGTGAAAGTGGTTAAGAACCTGCTTTCCAATGCAGGGGATGCAGGTTTGGTCCCTGGTTGGGGAACTAAGATCCCACATGCTATGGGGTGACTAAGCCCAGACGCTTCAACTAGAGAAGGCTGCGTGCTGCAGCAAAGAACCTGAACACTGCTTCAAAGACTTAGCACAGCCAAACACACACACACACACACACACACACACACACACACACACACACAACTACAATGGGCCAAAACTGAGGATGGTTGTTTTCCCAAAGGAAAACTGGAATTCTGTTAGAGAAGGTAGAGAAGACAGTCAGAGAACCACAACCAAATGCTTCACCCATGTTCTATGCAGGAGATTTGGGGACTGAGGGCTTTTATCATGCTTCATCCATGTTCTCTGCAAGAAATTTGGGGACTGAGGGTTTTTAATCCAGAAAGTCAAGGAGTAAGGCTTCCTGATCTCCATAGGAAGATCACCAGTTTGTCCTCTGTTCAGAGTGGAGTACCAAAATCAAGTGTCTCTTAGCAGCATTAAAGATCATGCTCTGAGATGGAAATGTGACAAGGGTCTGTCTCAGAGTCCTGTTAAGACTCCAGCTTTTTTCTGCTCAAGGATTTTTGTGTACAAACTAAAAATATTATGAAACAATAAAATGAAACATTAAATTAATGCTCATATGCATGGCCTCTCCAGTAAAGAACCAACATATGCTATTTAATATTTTGTTGTTCAGTTGCTCAGTCATGTCCGACTCTTTGTGACCCCAGGGGCTGCAGCATGACCACCTCCTGGAGCTTGCTCAAACTTATGTTCATTGAGTCTGTATGTCACTCAGCCACCTCATCCTCTGTCAGCCCCTTCTCCTCAGGGAGCAGGTTCAACCCCTGGCTGGGGAACTAAGATCCCATGTGCTGCGACTAAGACCTGGTGCAGACAAAAATGTAGTTTCCAAAGGAGAGTAGAACCAAACCTGGACGACATTTAAAGAGGCAGAGGCTGGCATTTGAGAACATATTTATTCAGTTCAGTTCAGTTCAGTTGCTCAGTCATGTCCAACTCTTTGCAACCCCATGAATCGCAGCACGCCAGGTCTCCCTGTCCATCACCATCTCCTGGAGTTCACTCAAACTCACATCCATCGAGTCGGCAATGCCATCCAGCCATCTCATCCTCTGTCGTCCCCTTCTCCTCCTGCCCCCAATCCCACCCAGCATCAGAGTCTTTTCCAATGAGTCAACACTTTGCATAAGGTGACCAAAGTACTGGAGTTTCAGCTTTAGCATCATTCCTTCCAAAGAACACCCAGGGCTGATCTCCTTTAGAACGGACTAGCTGGATCTCCTTGCAGTCCAAGGGACTCTCAAGAGTCTTCTCCAACACCACAGTTCAAAAGCATCAATTCTTCTGCGCTCAGCTTTCTTCACAGTCCAACTCTCGCATCCATACATGACCACAGGGAAAACCATAGCCTTGACTAGACGGACCTTTGTTGGCAAAGTAATGTCTCTGCTCTTTAATATGCTATCTAGCTTGGTCATAACTTTCCTTCCAAGGAGTAAGTGTCTTTTAATTTCATGGCTCCAGTCACCATCTGCAATGATTTTGGAGCCCCCAAAATAAAGTCTGACACTGTTTCCACTGTTTCCACATCTATTTCCCATGAAGTGATGGGACCAGATGCCGTGATGTTCTTTTTCTGAATGTTGAGCTTTAAGCCAACTTTTTCACTCTCACTTTCATCAAGAGGCTTTTTAGTTCCTCTTCACTTTCTGCCATTAACCTACCCCCCCAATTGGTAATTATTTCTGGTGATATGATTTCATGAATTCAATTGCAAATTTTGCAAACAAGCCTTTTAAAGATTACAGATATGTATCTATAAGCTAAAACTTAAAAAATAGAGGTGTTACTGCCAAAGTGAATGAATAATTACGGCTTGAGATATATCCAAAAGTACCATCAACAGCAGGTCCTGAAAGTTTCCTATTTGGAGATGTAGAAGTGTAGATAATGTGCTCCAGAAATCCATGCTAGAGAACTTGAAAAGGAGCATTGTTATGTCAAAGACCAGATGCTACAGGTGCAGGTGAAGATTTGAGTGAAACTATTCCATAAAAAGTGCAGGAAAAGAGCAATATTTCTAAATTAATATACGTTAGTATTAAATGAGTGAGTCTAAATATGTATGAGAAGCATTTTTTTTTTTTTTTACATACTATCAGTTCAGTTCAGTCGCTCAGTCATGTCTGACTCTCTGTGACCTCATGGACTGCAGCACGCCAGGCCTCACTTTCCATCACAAACTCCTGGAGTTTACTCACTCATGTCCATTGAGTTGGTGATGCCATCCAACCATCTCATCCTCTGTTGTCCCCTTTTCCTCCCGCCTTCAGTCTTCCCCAGCATCAGGGTCTTTTCCAATGAGTCATTTCTAACCATCAGGTGGCCAAAGTATTGGAGTATCGGCTTCAATATGAGTCCTTCCAATGAATATTCAAGACAGATTTCCTTTAGGATGGATGGTTGGATCTTCTTGCAGTCCAAGGACTCTTAAGAGTCTTCTCCAACACCACAGTTCAAAAGCATCAATTCTTTGGCACATAGCTTTCTTTATAGTCCAACTCTCACATCCATACATGACTACTGAAAAAACATAGCTTTGACTAGATGGACCTTTGTTGGCAAAGTAATATCTCTGCCTTTTAATATGCTATCTACATTGGTCATAACTTTTCTTCCAAGGAGTAAGCATCTTTTACTTTCATGGCTGCAGTCACCATCTGCAGTGATTTTGGAGCCCCCAAAATAAAGACTGTCACTGTTTCCCCATCTACTTGCCATGAAGTGAAGGGACTGGATGCCATGATCTTTGTATTCTGAATGTTGAGCTTCAAGCCAACTTTTTCACTCTCCTCTTTCACTTTCATCAAGAGGCTCTTTAGTTCTTCTTCACTTTCTGCCATAAGGGTGGTGTCATCTGCATATCTGAGGGTATTGATATTTCTCCCGGCAATCTTGATTCCAGCTTGTGCTTCTTCCAGCCCAGCGTTTCTCATGATGTACTCTGCATATAAGATAAATAAGCAGGGTGACAATATACGGACTTGATGTATGCCTTTTTCTATTTGGACCCAGTCTGTTGTTCCATGTCCAGTTCTATCTGTTCTTCCTGACCTGCATACAGATTTCTCAAGAGAAAGGTCTGGTATTCCCATCTCTTGAAGAACTTTCCACAGTTTGTTGTGATCCACACAGTCAAAGGCTTTGGCATAGTCAATAACGGAGAAAGCAGGAATAGATGTATTTCTGGAGCTCTCTTGCTTTTCTGATGATCCAATCGATGTTAGCAATTTGATCTCTGGTTCCTCTGCCTTTTCTAAATCCAGCTTGAACATCTAAAAGTTCACGGTTCATGTATTGTTGATGCCTGGCTTGGAGAATTTTGAGCATTTCTTTACTAGCGTGTGAGACGAGTGCAGTTGTGTGATAGTTTGATCATTCTTTGTCATTGCCTTTCTTTGGGATGGGAATGAAAACTGATCCTGTGACCACTGCTGAGTTTTCCAAATTTGCTGGCATATTAAGTGCAGCACTTTCACAGTATCATCTTTCAGATTTGAAATAGCTCAATTGGAATCCCATCACCTCCACTAGCTTTGTTCATTGTGATGCTTCCTAAGGCCCACTTGACTTCACATTCCAGGATGTCTGGCTCTACGTGAGTGATTACACCATCATGGTTATCTGGGTCATGAAGATCTTTTTGTACAGTTCTTCTGTGTATTCTTGCCACCTCTTCTTAATATCTTCTGCTTCTGTTAGGTCCATACCATTTCTGTCCTTTATTGAGCCCATCTTTGGATGAAATGTTCCCTTGGTATCTTGAATTTTCTTGAAGAGATCTCAAGTCTTTCGTGTTTTATTGTTTTCCTCTATTTCTTTGCAATGATCACTGAGGAAGGCCTTCTTTTCTTTCCTTGCTATTCTTTGGAACTCTGCATTCAAATGGGTATATCTTTCCTGTTCTCCTTTGGTTTTTGCTTCTCTTCTTTTCACAGCTATTTGTAAGGTCTTCCAGAGAGCCATTTTGCTTTTTTGCATTTCTTTTTTTTGAGGGGGATGGTCTTGCTCCCTGTCTCCTGTACAATGTCATGAACCTCCATCCATAGTTCATCAGGCACTCTGTCTAGCAAATCTAGTCCCTTAAATCTATTTCTCACTTTCCCTGTGTAATCATAAGGGATTTGATTTAGGTCATACCTCAATGGCCTCATGGTTTTCCCTAGTCTCTTCAACTTTAGTCTGAATTTGGCAATGAGGAGTTCATGATCTGAGTCACAGTCAGCTCCCCGTCTTGTTTTTGCTGACTGGATAGAGCTTCTCCATCTTTGGTTGCAAAGAATATAATCAATCTGATTTCAGTGTTGACCATCTGGTGATGTCCATGTGTAGAGTCTTCTCTTGTGTTGTTGGAAGAGGGTGTTTGCTATGACCAGTGAATTTTCTTGGCGAAACTCTATTAGCTTTTGCTGTGCTTTATTCTGTATGCCAAGGCCAAATTTGCCTGTTATTCCATGTGTTTCTTGACTTCCTACTTTTGCATTTCAGTCCCTTACAATGAAAAGGACATCTTTTTTAGATGTTACTTCTAGAAGGTCTTGTAGGTCTTCATAGAACCGTTCAACTTCAGCTTCTTCACCATTACTGGTTGGGGCATAGACTTGGATTACTGTGATATTGAATGGTTTGCCTTGGGAATGAACAGAGATCATTTTGTCATTTTTGAGATTGCATCCAAGTACTGCATTTCGGACTCATTTGTTGACTACGATGGCAACTCCATTTCTTCTAAGGGATTCTTGTCCACAGTAGTAGATATAATGGTCATCTGAGTGAAATTCACCCATTCCAGCCCACTTTAGTTCACCAATTTCTAAAATATCAACGTTCATTCTTGCCACCTCCTGTTCAACCACTTCCAATTTGCCTTGATTCATGGACCTAACATTCCGGGTTCCTATGCAATATTGCTCTTTACAGCATTGGACCTTACTTCCATTACAAGTCACCTTCACAACTGGGTGCTGTTTTTGCTTTGCCTCTGTCTCTTCATTCTTTCTGGAGTTATTTCTCCACTCTTCTCCAGTAGCATATTGGGCACCTACTGACTTGGGGCATTCATCGCTCAGTGTCCTATCTTTCTGCCTTTTCATACTGTTCATGGGGTTCTCAAGGCAAGAATACTGAAGTGGTTTGCCTTTCCCTTCTCCCAGTGGACCACATTTTGTCAGAACTCTCTGCCATGATCCGTCCATCTTGGTTAGCCCTACTATAGTTTCATTGAGTTAGACAAGCCTGTGGTGCATGTGATCAATTTGATTAGTTTTCTGTGATTGTGGTTTTCAGTCTGTCTGCCCTCTGACAGAGAAGGATAAGAGGCTTATGGAAGCTTCCTGATGGGATAGACTGAGGGGAAACTGGGTCTTATTCTGATGGGTGAGGCCATGCTCAGCAAATCTTTAATTCAATTTTCTGTTGATGGGTGGAGCTCTGTACGTATATAGTATATATTACATACTATAGATACTGACTGTTTCATCTACAACCATTCATGTGTTTACTGCAGTTACATAATAAGTCTTGAAATTGGGTAAACTAATTTCTCCTACTTTATTATTTTTCAAAATTGTTTAGGCTAGTGTAGTTTTCTCACCTATCCTTATGAATTTCAGAATAATATTGTGCAAATCTAAAAACCTCTGACAAAGATATGCTGTAAATATGGGTATAACTGACATCTTTACTAAGTTGAGTCTTTAGCCATTTTTATCAGTCGTGGCTGGTGGTGGTGGTGATGTTGCCTTTTGGATTTTTAACCAGACCAAACCTTTGCTGCACTGCTGAGTCATCTGTGGTCATAACCTTCACAGAGTGTAAGGGTGAAAGTCGTTCAGTCGTGTCTGACTCTTTGCGACCTCATAGACTATACAGTCTGTGGAATTCTCAAGGCCAGGATACTGGAGTGGGTAGCCTTTCCCTTCTCCAGGGGAGTTTTGCAATCCAAGGATAGAACCCAAGTCTCCCCCATTTCGGGCAATTCTTTACCAGCTGAGCCTCAAGGGGAGCCCAAGAGTCATTTCATCTCCTAGCTATATTCTTATGCAAGGAGAGTACTCACGCATCCTAAGGTACTAAGGCTGAGGCAGAAAATAGGTGAGCTTACTGCACAGGGTCCAACAAGTTGCCTGTCAACCCATCCTGTCTCCCACTCACTCCCAGGAGAGAGACCTCTTAGGAATCCTGGTGGCTCAGAGGTTAAAGCGTCTGCCTCCAATGCTGGAGACCAAGGTTTGATCCCTGGGTTGGGAAGATCCCCTGGAGAAGGAAATGGCAATCCACTCCAGTATTCTTGCCTGGAGAATCCCATGGACAGACAAGCCTAGTAGGTTACAGTCCACGGGGTCGCAAAAAGTCGGACACGACTGAGCGACTTCACCTCACCTCACCAAGGGACAGGATTTAGGGGCATGACCTCCTCTCCAGCGGCCGAAGTTCCTCCTAGCCTCGTGGGGGCGCTCTAAAGTGGCTGCAGGCCCAAGCGGCGCTCTTTCTCAGCCTCTTTGGTCCGGACTGAGGCTTTCGGGACGGCGGTGGGAAGATGGCGAGCTCCAGGGACGGGCTTGGAAGCTTGGAGGCAGAGGGGAGCTCGGGTCGCCAGGGATACTCGGGAGTCGAGGTGGTGCTTTCTTCTGATCCCGCCACCCCCGCCCCGCTGTGCCCTCACGGTGGGTCCGCGTCTGGGCTCAGCTTGGCTGTCGGGCGCCAAGGGGCGTGGTTAGCCTGAGGGCGCCTGGGCCATTTAGGGCTCTCCAATCTGCCTCTCTCTCCCACTGAGTATGGTTCTAGAAGACGCTCCTTCCTCGGGAAGTTGTGCTTTTCCACTTACTTAAGAAACCGTCAAAGAAGCCTTCCTGTTGTGATTTTGGCTCCATCGCGATTACATCTTTTTTGAAGGGACAAGTTAGAGGCTAGGCACAAAGGATGTATATTATTGAGTAATTCCCATTGCGAAGTACTTTGATATTTCATTTGTTGATTTGCTTTATTTTTAAGTTTAAAAAAGGTAGGCGTGAAATCATGAAGTCTTGCTTAGAAACCAGACCCAGTTTTTCTCTAACTTGCGGAGAGAGAGTGTGTTCAAATCTAAAAGCTAAGAGTTTCACTGAAAAGGTGACTGAGCGGAGGTAACAAAGTGCTCAGTTGTTCGAACTCTGCTGTTGTGTCAGGACCTAGACGGTTTACTATGTGGACTGCAACTGTACTGACACTAGTATTTTCTTTCAGGAGAGACTGGTTTCCAAAATGTATTTCCTAAGTAGTCAGTGCCTGAATGTTGTGACTTTCAGTTAAAAAATTATCGAAGTATTGCATTTAATTATGACAACCTATGCATAAAACTGAAACATTTTATTTAAGGTCGGTGAAAACTAGAAACTTGATATCGATGACTGACATGTTTTTTTCTTATTATGGAACTAGGACCTACTCTTCTGTTTGTAAAGGTGAACCAAGGGAAAGAAGAAACACGGAGGTTTTATGCCTGCTCAGCTTGTAGAGATAGAAAAGATTGTAATTTTTTTCAATGGGAAGATGAAAAGGTATATCAGCTTTTTGGATTTATTTGTTTATTTTTTTTTGATGTGTGTGACATTTTGTTGAGAATGTATGAGATAAACCTCTTAAGAGATGAAGATACCATGTTTTTTGGTCCAGAGATTGGAGTTTATATTTATTTTGAACTTACTCTGACTACTGATGTCTTAACTACTGTCTCAAAGAATGAATTTCCTTAAAACTTTCTGAGGTATTAATATTGAGTTTGCAAATATAGATTTTTTCCTGAAGCATGCAGGTCATGATCATTCCAGGAAATGTTTTAGAAAAACCCTTTTTGGAAGCATTGGCATCAAACATCTTTTCCTCAGCTACTGGATGACTGACGAAGGCACTTAGAGATACATTTATGAGCTTGGTATCCTCTTGGCTTAGCGCCAATTCAAGTTTCTGAAAGTTTTTACTAGAAAACTTTCAGCTTTGTTAGGTTTATTGGGAAACAGCCTGTGTGCCACTCTTTTTGTAGACTTGTTAAGATCACCGTGTGTGAATTAATCTCTCAGTGCTTCAATACGTTGTTTACTGTTTCAAACTGCTCTAGAGTTTCCCCAGATTAATGTCTTTTGTTTTCCCCTGAAATGAATGCTTGTTTACAGCTTTGAGCTGCCTGTTTCTGGCTTCTTGGTGTTCGAATATGATACTACTTTTTCTAGGATGTTGGCCAGTTTGATGATTTACTAAGTGGATTTTGTACTATCAGTTGTCAGGAGCCAGACTTGCTGCCCGGGAAGCCCATAACCGAAGCTGTCAGCCTCCTTTATCCCGATCTCAGTGTGTGGAAAGGTACTGATGGGATGTCACTTTTAATTTATTATCCCATTCTTGATTTTTTTTCTCTGTGCCTTTAAGTTTACTTTAAGTAATTAGTGTATTTTTATTGTGGTAAATGTATATTTAACATTTGCCAGTTCAGTTCAGTTCAGTTCAGTTCAGTTGCTCAGTCATGTCCAACTCTTTGCGACCCCGTGAGCTGCAGCATGCCAGGCCTCCCTGTCTATCACCAACTCCCTGAGTCCACCCAAACCCATGTACGTCGATTGGTGATGCCGTCCAGCCATCTCATCCTCTGTCATCCCCTTTTCCTCCTGCCCTCAATCCCTCCCAGCATCAGGGTCTTTTCAGATGAGTCAGCTCTTCGTATGAGGTGGCCAAAGTATTGGAGTTTCAGCTTCAATGTCAGTCCTTCCAATGAATACCCAGGACTGATCTCCCTTTAGGATCGACTGGTTGGATCTCCTTGCAGTCGAAGGGACTCTCAAGAGTCTTCTCCAACACCACTGTTCAAAAGCATCAATTCTTTGGTGCTCAGCTTTCTTCAGTCCAACTGCGCATCCATACATGACCACTGGAAAAACTATAGCCTTGACTAGATGGACCTTTGTTGGCAAAGTAATGTCTCTGCTTTTTAATATGCTATTTAGGACTTCACTTTCACTTTTCACTTTCATGCATTGGAGGAGGAAATGACAACCTGCTCCAGTGTTCTTGCCTGGAGAATCCCAGGGACGGGGGAGCCTGGTGGGCTGCTGTCTTTGGGGTCGCACAGAGTCAGACACGACTGAAGTGACTTAGCAACAGGTTGGTCATAACTTTCCTTCCAAGGACTAAGCGTCTTTTAACTTCATGGCTGCAGTCACCATCTGCAGTGATTTTGGAGCCCAGAAAAATAAAGTCAGCCACTGTTTCCCCATCTATTTGCCATGAAGTGATGGGTTACCAGATGCCATGATCTTAGTTCCCTGAATGTTAATTTTAAGCCAACTTTTTCACTCTCCTCTTTCACTTTCATCAAGAGGGTCTTTAATTCTTCTTCACTTTCTGCCATAAGGGTGGTGTCATCTGCATATCTGAGATTATTGATACTTCTTCCAGCAGTCTTGATTCCAGCTTGTGCTTCCTCCAGCCCAGCGTTTCTCAAGATGTTCTCTGCATATAAGTTAAATAAGCAGGGTGACAATATACAGCCTTGATGTACTCCTTTTCCTATTTGGAACCAGTCTGTTGTTCCATGTCCAGTTCTAACTGTTGTTTCCTGACCTGCATACAGATTTCTCAAGAGGCAGGTCAGGTGGTCTGGTATTCTCATCTCTTGAAGAATTTTCCACAGTTTGCTGTGATCCACACAGTCAAAGGCTTTGGCATAGTCAATAAAGCAGAAAGATGTTTTTCTGGAACTCTCTTGCTTTTTTGATGATCCAGTGGATGTTGGCATTTTGATCTCTGGTTCCTCTGCCTTTTCTAAAACCAGCTTGAACATCAGGAAGTTCACGGTTCACGTATTGCTGAAGCCTGGCTTGGAGTATTTCAAGCATTACTTTACTAGCATGTGATATGAGTGCAATTGTGCGGTAGTTTGGGCATTCTTTGGCATTGCCTTTCTGATCACGTGGACCACAGCCTTGTCTAACTCAATGAAACTGAGCCATGCTCCTGTGGGGCCACCCAAGACGTGTGGGCCATGGAGAGGTCTGACAGAATGTGGTCCACTGGAGAAGGGAAAGGCAAACCACTTCAGTATTCTTGCCTTGAGAACCCCATGAACAGTGTGAAAAGGCAAAAAGATAGGATACTGAAAGATGAACTCCCCAGGTTGGTAGGTGCCCAGTATGCTACTGGAGATCAGTGGAGAAATAACTCCAGAAAGAATGAAAGGATGGAGCCAAAGCAAAAATAACACCCAGTTGTGAATGGGACTGGTGATGGAGGCAGGGTTCGATACTGTAAAGAGCAGTATTACATAGAAACCTGGAATGTTAGTTCCATGTTTCAAGGCAAATTGCAAGTGATCAAACAGGAGATGACAAGAGTGAACATCGACATTCTAGGAATCAGCAAACTAAAATGGACTGGAATGGGTGAATTTAACTCAGATGACCTTTATATTTACTACTGCGGGCAGGAATCCGTTAGAAGAAATGGAGTAGCCATCATAGTCAACAAAAGAGTCCGAAATGCAGTACTTGGATGAAATCTCAAAAACGACAGAATGAAGTGGCGATAATTATATTAACAGTGTTGTGCAACCATCACCACTACGTTTCATCACCCCAAACAGAAATTCTGTCACTGTTAAGTAATAACTCTCCATTGCACCTTCCTCCAGTCTGTGATAACCTCTAATCTACTTTTTGTCTCTATGAATTTGACCATTCTAAGTACTTCAGATAACAGGAATCATCGTATTTGTCCTGTTGTGTCTGGCTGATTTCACTTAGAGTAGTGTTTTCAAGGCTCGTCCATGTTGTAGCATGTATCAAAACTTCATCCTTTTTATGGCTGAATGATATTCCTTTGTATATGTGTACCACATCTTGTCTGTACATCAGTGGACACCCAGGTGTTTCCACCTTTTGGCCATTGTATGTAATAGTCAACACATGTTGGTGTACAAATAGTTTGAGTCCCTGTTTTCATTTCTTTGTGTATATCCATCGGAGTAGAATTACTGGATCATATGATAATACTGTTTAGATTTTTTAGAAATTGCCAACCCGTTTTCTACAGTAGCTGCACCATTTTATTCCCCGCACCCCCCCGCCCCCAGCAATGTAGGAGGGTTCCAATTTCTGCATGTCTTTGCTAACATGTATTATCATTATTTTTGCTAGGGTAGACATCCTAGCAGTTATGTAGTGGTATGTCATTATGGTTTTTGTTTCCTTCTGTATTAATGGTGTTGACCATCTTTTCAAATGCATTTTGGCCATTTATATATCTTCTTGGAGAAATGTCTATTCATGTCCTTTGTCTACTTTAACAAGGTCATTACTGTTTTTGTAGTTGAGCTGCAGGAGTTCTTTATATGTTTTAGGTGTGTGTGTGTGCATGCATACAGTCAGTCACGTCTGATTCTTGGCGACCCCAAGGACTGTACCTCGCCAGGCTCCTCTGTCCATGGGATTCTCGGGCAAGAATATTGGAGTGGGTTGCCATATATTACTCCAGGGGATCTTCACAACCCAGGGATTGAACCTGAATCCCTTGTGTCTCTTGCTTTGGCAGGGGGATTCTTTACCACAAGAGTGTATCAAAGGGTCTCATCTTTCAATTTTTGTTGTTGTTGTTGTTGTTGTGTGTGCTTTTGTTATAGCTAAGAATCATTGCCAAATCCAGTTTCATGATTTACTGTAATCTTTATTGAAATAGTATTGATAAAAGAACTAAAAATTTTTTTAAAAACTATAACATCTGTCTTTAAAAATCTGCATTTTTATAATGTTTTATTGGGTTAACTGGAATTGAGTCACAGGTTTAATGTGTTGGTAAACTTGTGAAGAAAATTCATCCCTTTCCTTTGTGGTAGGCATCATGCTCTGTGTGCTGGGGGAAGCTTCTTATGAAGCCTCTAGTCTGGGTTGCTGATGACAAACAGGTTTTCACTCTCGTGACAGCTCTTTCTGGTTACCTGGGCTGCTGTGTTGAGAAGGATTCTGAAGTCTTGTCTATGTTAAGTGGAAAGGATACTGGGATCTGTTAAAAATGTCTTCCTGAGCTTTTAAAGTCTTTGATGGAGGTGACTTTTTTAAAGATAACTTGATTGCCCCTTAACTACAGTACTTAGTGATATCTACTTAATTTATGGGAATTAACTTGATATCTGCTTAATTTATGGGAATTAAATCAACAATGAAAAAAGTTGAAAGGAGAATTAATGAAAATTGGGTACCACTGAGCCAGGCATTATGTGAGGTGTTTTCCATGTGAAGTGAAGTGAAAGTCACTCAGTTGTGTCCAACTCTTTGCGACCCCAAGGACTGTATGCCACCAGGCTTCTCTGTCCATGGGATTCTCCAGGCAAGAATACTGAAGTGGGTTGCTGTTTCCTGCTCCATGAGGTACTATTTAACCCTGCCAAGGTGGTTTACTTAGATGAAAATTGTGGCTTGGAGAAGTTAAGTTAACCTCATCAACTTCATACTACTAGAATGACTGAACAGTGACTCAAACTTATGCCTTTCTGATTCTGAAGTGGTATTTTTAAGCATATAGTTTAGTTCAGTTCAGTCACTCAGTCATGTCTGACTCTTTGCAACCCCATGAATCACAGCATGCCAGGCCTCCCTGTCCATCACCAACTCCCGGAGTTCTCTCAGACTCATGTCCATTGAGTCCGTGATGCCATCCAGCCATCTCATCCTCTATAATCCCCTTCTTCTCCTACCCCCAATCCCTCCCAGCATCAGACTCTTTTCCAGTGAGTCAGCTTTTCACATGAGGTGGCCAGAGTATTGGAGTTTCAGCTTTAGCATCAGTCCTTCCAGTGAACACCCAGGACTGATCTCCTTAGGATGGACTGGTTGGGTCTCCTTGCAGTCCAAGGGACTCTCAAGAGTCTTCTCCAACACCACAGTTCAAAAGCATCAATTCTTTGGCACTCAAAGCAGATAGTAATTAATATATGATGTGTAGTAATTTAAGGAGATTTAAGGATATAAAAGTTATATAGAGATATATTATTATGAGGTTATCGTAATGAGATAGAATAAATACAGAAAGTAGAAAGTAGGAAAGCATCATCATGGTTTTTCCTTTGAAACCATCACTTTGGTCATTTTCTAGTACTTCCTCCTAGCCTTTTCCTGTGCAAAGGATCATAATGTGTACTTAGTTTTGTACTCTACCATATCACTTTCAGCTAATAAGCATTATTTCATGTTATTGCATAAAAATATTGATGATTCAGCTAAACTCCATAAGAAAATTTAGATGATCTTCTTTCCTTACATAATAAGATTTTAGCCTGGAGCTAAACCACTGTGCAAATCTTTGTACTGCCAGAGTATTGTTTTTGATACTGAAGAATTTTTGAAATATGTATTTCATGATAATTAGAAATAAAAACACTGACTAGAATATGAAAATATTAAAAAAATTTTCAAAAGGTTATTTCCT
The DNA here is from genome assembly GCA_917880005.1 of Nanger dama. Taxonomy (NCBI): domain Eukaryota; kingdom Metazoa; phylum Chordata; class Mammalia; order Artiodactyla; family Bovidae; genus Nanger; species Nanger dama. The sequence continues at coordinate 61,751,611 of CAKJTW010000001.1, read as the reverse complement.
GGGGGCTGTAATTTCATCTGTTGTAGTGCTGATTATTGAGAGCTTGTCTTAAATCATCTGTGATCCAAAACCTCAGATTTTGTTCCCCAGATTTTGTCCATTTATCTATCCTTCCATCCATCCAATCATTTATTCATTCTTTATTGAGGACTCAAAAAGAACTTAAATACTAGTAATAATGGAGTTGAGATATATTTAAAAATAATACAGTGCAAAGATGATGTACTGTGTTGCCAGTATTCTTAGAAAAAACTGGGTACTGTGGGAAGGTCAGAAGCTTTACAGATTACTTGTGCCTTCACTAACTGATTCAGTTTAAGGATATGCTATTTAAATAGATTTTGGAGGATTGGTAAAAGTTTATACTTTTTGAAGTGTAGTGTCATTGATTTTACTGCATCATTTATAGCTGATGCTCTTATTTATGCTTTCTTATTTGCTTGCTATGGAGTGAAAAGTTTGAAATTACTCTTTCTTCAAAATTAAAAATGTTGCCTTTCTAAAACCAAAGCTTATTAAATTACCTGTTCTATGCTATTAATTGCTTATTCTTTTAGTGTGTCTTCAGTTTGAGACTAGCAAATTATTCTTGTGTGTAATGGACCTAAGGATGACATACTATTACTTGAGATTATAATTGTTTTCTAATTTAATTTTATACAACTCATTTGTGTTATCTTAAGTAACTATATTTGAAAGTGTTAAAATGCATTTAAACATTATACCTATTTTATAAAGCAAACTTTTTATCTGTTACTGTGACATAGCATTAGCTTTTCATTGATTTAGTTTTGAAATTGTTAAAAAGAGCAATTGTAGTTATTGAGATAAATTGACCTTTGTTACTTGATTTTTATTATGGAACAGGCAGTGCTGCACAGACTTCTAAGTTCTACAATATAGGATTTGATAGTCATTTTCCTAATTTTACTCTTTGAAACATGCTTTATATTTCATATGTATTCAGCTGACTGGTTTATATTTTGTGCCTGAAACTTGACTTTCCTTACAGTTTTTAGCTGCTTGTTATGTATTCTATTATGTAGTATGTTGGCATCTTTATCATGATCCCTGAAGTCTTAGAGAAGATATACTTTAATGCTAAAATCAGCATTAATTTATGTGCATCCAGATAGTTTTGTTTAGTTGATATTTCATTTGGTTATATTTTTTTCAGAGCTCATTTAAACTCATATTTTCAAGGTCTGCTATTAGGAAATGCCATAAACATAATTTGTCTACTCTTGAAAGACAAATGGAACATCAAATGGAGATCAATAAAAGTGACATTCGGAATGCTAGCCTGCAGTTTGTGAGTCATGCTGAGCCATGCAGCAGAATGAATGTCTTCTTGCCCCCGGGTGTGTGTAGTAAGTACAAATGAGGAGGGAGCGCTGACTAATCCTTCGCTCTGGAGAGTCTCATGTTCTTCCTACCCAGCTTAAAAAAACTCTTGTGTCTGAATGTTACATAAAGCCATGTCGTTGAATGATGATGTAATTTTGAATAGAAATATGCCTAAGATCTCAGTTGATCTTGTCAAGAGAAGGTTACTAAACTAGCAATAAAAACTTTCTGAAGGATAGCTTTGACCAGACACAAAATATGTAAGTGGAGGTTCATTTAACATTGTTCGTTCTTTTTCTTTTCTTAAAAAATAATTAAACTTAGTGCCTTAAGATAGTCCCTTAAGATAGTGAATTGCACACTAGCCCCTGGTTTTGAACTTTCATCTCTTCCTGGTGATTTGCACTTTGTCCTGCCTTCAGTTGGCTTCAATGAGTGTGTGATAGACAGTCCTTTCACCTGTTTTTCAGTAGCAGAAGCTGACATAGCTCTTTGGGGAGCTTCCTTTCTCCTTTTCCTGTAAAGCCTTTGATTGTTTTTGGCATTCATTCAATGATGAGTATTTACTTCTCTGATATCAAAAGTGTGCTTCAGTTTCCAGGGCTTCTTCAGGCAGTGCTAGTGGTAAAGAGCCCACCTGCCAGTGCAGGAGTTGTAAGAGATGTGGGTTTGACCCCTGGGTTGAGATCTCCTGGAGAAGGGCATGGCAACCCACTCTAGTATTAATACCTGGAGAATCCCATGGACAGAGGAGCCTAGCGGGCTACAGTCCATAGGGTCTCAAAGAGTCAGACACAACTGAAGCAACTTACGTGCTGCTTCAGCTCTGTTGCTCTGGTTTGGTCCTTGACTGCAGGTACAATAACTTTGTGAACTGAGTCATAGGATGATGGCAGTGACGCTCCACCTACAGTCTGGCTGATGACAGTTTAAAATCATGTCTCAATATCCTCGCTGCTAAAATATGAAAACATATGCATCTTAGAAGTGATGAAATTGGTTGATTGGATTTTGCTTTTGTGATCCAGTCTTTCTTCTAATGGGTGGGTTTATTTAGCCCGTTTTAATGGTAGGTAGAAAGATACACTTGGTCCTGGTTTTGTTGTATGATTTTTATTGCTTCTTTTTATTCTCTTTCACTCTGTGGTCTATGTTTGCTTTTATAATGTGCGTTTCTTCTGTATTTTTGTTTTCATGGTTGCCTTTGTGGTTTTTTTAGACCAGATTTAATTTTTTTTTATATTGCCTTCCTTCATCTAAAAATGAGAAATGGTGACTTTATATATTTCTTCTTCTTCTGTCTTTCCTTCTCTGTAGTTACTATCTGATTCCAGTTGATTATTTCTTTTTAGGGTTAACCTTATACCTTTGATTATTGCTTATAGCACTTTTACTTGATTTTTCATTTTTAAATTATATCTTTTGGCCTATGGCTCTAAAACATGAGAAAATCAGTATACTTCTACTAACTCCCACTTTCTCTTCCCCTTCCTCTGCTGGTTTTATTTGGATTTTTATTGTTTCCATTTTATACTCTTGATACTCATATTTTTTCTCATTTTAGTCTGTGGTCAAATGGATTTAGTGCTGACTGACAGTCTACTGTTGTTTCATTTGGCTGAAATTTATCCTCCAGCAGTTTTAATTCTTTCATAAAAAAACCTTTTATTAATTAAAAAATAATGTACATCAAAATATCTATGTGGCTATTGTGTGATTCCATTTATATTAAAACATGTATTAATCATAATAACTTCTTTTCCATACAACTTTTGTTTTCCAACTAGCTAATAATAGTTTTGAATTTATTTGTTTTGTAATGACTATCTGTTTAATTATTTATGTGCTTCAGAAATGATTCAACTGCAAACTCTGCCTGTTGTCTGAACTCTCTCAAAACATTCAGATGTAGCATAATCTCTCAGCTTCACCTTCTTGAAGAAATCTGTCCTCAAACTTTCTGAACTGCTCCTGACTGGAAAAGTTGCCCTTTCTCCTTGACATCCAGCTGTCCAGCAGTTTCTGCATGAAGTACCCAGATTACATAACCGTATAACCCATATTCTTCCAAGTCCAAAAATATTTAATGCCTTTATTCTTTGTTTTTGTGTTTTTTTTTTACAATTAGAAATTTAATCTCTATTTCTTTTACACATATATATATTGTTTAATTAAAGTACACTTGATTTACAATGTGTTAATTTCTGGTGTACAGTAAAGTGATTTGGTTTTATATGTTGTTAATCAGTTGCTAAGTTGTGTCTGACTCTTTGTGACCCTATGGACTAAAGCACGCCCAACTCCCCTGTCCTGCTCAGATTCATGTCCATTGAATTGGTACTGTTATCCAGCCATCTCATCCTCTACTGCCCTCTTCTTCTGCTGTCAATCTTTCCCAGCATCAGGGTTTTTTTCAGTGAGTTTTGGCTCTTCACATCAAGTGGCCACAGAATTGGAGCTTCAGCTTCAGCATCAGTCCTTCCAATGAATATTTAGGGTTAATTTCCTTTAGGATTGACTGATTTGATCTCCTTGCAGTCCAAGGACTCTCAAGAGTCCTCTGCAGAACTGCATTCAAAAGCATCTATTTTTCAGTTCTCAGCCTTCTTTATGGTCCAGCTCTCACATCCATACATGACTACTGGAGAAACAAACCATAACTTTGGCTGTAGAGACCTTTGTCAGCAAAGTCATGTCTTTGCTTTTTAATACGCTGTTTAGGTTGGTCATAGCTTTTCTTCCAAGGAGCAAGCATCTTTTAATTTCATGGCTGCAGTCACTGTCTGCAGTGATTTTGGAGCCGAAGAAAATAAACTCTCTCACTGTTTTCATTTTTTTCTCCATCCGTTTGCCATGAAGTGATAGGACCAGCTGCCATGATCTTCGTTTTAAGCCAGCTTTTTCACTCTACTCTTTTATCCTCATTAAGAGGCTCTGTAGTTCTTCTTCACTTTCTGCCATTAGAGTTTTTTATTTATGTATTAGTTTTTCAGATTTGTCTCCGTTATAGTTTATTACAAGATATTGAATATAGTTTCCTATGCTATACAGTAGAGCCTTGTTGCTTCTTTTTATGTATAGTAGTGTATATTACTAATCCCAAACTCCTAATTTATCTCTCCCTACCCTCCTTTCCTCTGAGGTAACCATAAGTTTTTTTCTATGTCTGTTATTCCTTTGTTCTTGAATGGCATTGTATTTAAATATAAAATTATTCAGGTGTGCGGGTGTGTATTTTCCTTGGGATTTTGCAGGATTGCTTCATGTCCTCCAGAGCAGTGCTTCTTAATGATCTGTGTTAAAGGATCAGTGTTTTGTTTGTTTGCTTGATTTATATTTTTGTTCACAGGGATTGGATACTTGATAATATAATAAAAATATAATTAGAAAATAAGATGAAAAAGAAGACATACAAAATGCAAGCCCACATTTTTATTATTAGACTGAACAGACATAAAGTACTCTGTCTAAATGGTATCAAAGTTTCTAAACACGTACTCTTAATGTCTGTCTTTGTCTGGTCAGGAACTAGAAGCACATGTTGGCCAGCTCCAGTGCCTGGCCTCTTTGCAGAGCGCTGTTCTAGAGTTAAGTAAGTACTATAGATATCTGGGGCCAGTTTGATTTGTTATCACCCAGCAGTTGACTTGATCTTTTCTCTTTGCTTTGAAATCTTGTATTTCTGTAAATATCTTTATGCTGATACTTCATTGATACGATTCTAGGTTGGGAATATATTTTCTTCAGAGTTTGGAAGGCAGTGTTCCAGCTTCTTTTGTCTTCCTTATGGCTGTTGAGAAGTTCAGGCTCAACAAGTTCATGTTCAACAAGTTCATTCCTGACCTCTTTTGTGTGACCTGTGACTTTTTGATCCCTCCATCAAATTTTTAGAATCTTTATTCTTAGAGATGTGATATGTCATGAGGGTGTATCTTGCTGTGAGTCTATTTTATTTTATTTTGCTGGGTGTTAGGTAAATCCTTGCAAACTGGAAACTAATTTTCTTGAAGTCTGAGACATTTCCCTAATTATGTCCCCAATGTCAAAGAATGAAAAACCAAGACTTAACATGATTTTCTGGCTGAGTAAAACCCGGTTCTTGCTTAGTGATCTTCTGGAGTTGTCTTTCTTTTTTTTTTTTTTTTTTTTTTTTTGAGTTTGACTCTTTCCTTTAAAGTGCTTTTTAACACCTTTGACTTAGGAAAATTTCAAGCATACACAAGAGAAGAGAGAGCAGTGTAAAGAGCCTCCTTTATTCTTTGCAGTGTAAAAAGCCTGCCCTTACACCCAGCTTCATCAGTCATCAATATGAGGCTAATTTTGTTCCACCTGTACCCTCTACCTTCACCTTCAACCTGGACATTATATAGTTCTACCCAGAAATGCTTCTCTATGTATAACAAGAGATAAGGCCTTTAAAAACATGATCACAATACTATTAAAATACTTAAAACAGTTTCTTAATATTATGTATCATGTGCTGTTAGTAATCAACATCTCTGTTAACCTCATAAATGCCATTTTATAATTGGTCTGTTCATATCAGGATCCAGACAACCTTCACATACTGTAATTGGTCGATATTTTTCATTCATTGAAGCAAGAGAGTCATTTGTCTGATAGACTTTCCATATCTGAATTTGATAGATTGAATCCTGTAATGTCTTTTATTCCATCTCCTATATTTCTTGGAGAGTAGCATGTCACCAAAATCAAGTTCAGTTTTGGTAGCAGACTCTTCTATAAGTGGTGGGGTATATTTCCTTTAACATCTCATCAAAAGGCAGATAATATATGATAGTTTCCTTCATTTCTTGTGCACGTAGCTCACTGAGTTTGATCTTTGGGTATAATTTTAGAAAATTTTAATCATTTTTTTTAAGCTTTCTCTCCACTCTTCCCTTCTTGGAGGTTCATTTTCATATATTTGGGCCCTTTGATGTTTCATTTTAGATAGTGTCTAGAGCTGTGTCTTCAAATACCCTGATTGTTTTTTTTTCCTGTAGTGTCTGAACTGCTGTTAGTCCTGAGTCCTGTCTAGCATGTTTTTCATTTCAGACAATTAAAAAATCTTCATAGGTTTGATTTTGGTCTTTTCTGTTTTCCATGTCTTTACTTTGGCTGTTGCTTTTGTCTGCCTTCTTGAACACATGGAATATGGTTATAATAAAATGGCTTTACTGTCTCTGTCTGCTGATGGCATTGTCTCTGTCATTTCTGAGCTGGTTTGAATTGATTTTTTTCTCCCTCATCATGGGTCACATTTTCTTGTTTCTTTGCATTCCTGATGTTGGCAATGTGATTTTTACCTCGTATATGGATATTTTGTATTCCTTTACCTATTTTTGAACTTGGTTCCAAGGTACAGTTAAATTACCTGTCTACTGTTTGATATTCTTGAGCTTGATTTGGCCAGCAGTAGTCTGTAGGCCACACCTGGTCATGCCTCTTCGTTTCTGTTCGGTTTGTGGTTGCTTTTGTGCTCTGGCGATGGAATAGTAGTGATAGAGAATGGATGGCCATGCTCACAGTATTTGCTGTCTGATTGTTTGTAGTCCTTTGCTTTTGAAGGCGGATCTTTAAGTCTTTTGGAGGATCAGAGCAGCTTTTGGGATATGGCTGATTTTCCCCACTCCTGGGGCCATACGTGCTGAGCACTGTACCTAATGCTTGTGGATTTAGAGGTTTTTCACTCAGTGCCCTGGGTGATTGTTCCCCTGCTCCTTTGCATTGGTCCTTGCCCTCTCAGAAGGGAGTGTTTTCATGCACCTGCTGATCAGTATGCAGCATAGACTTGAGGGGACTCCCATCAGGCCTCAGAGTGCTCTCTTACTGCCTGCACTCTGCCCTCTGTACCCTGTGTGTACTGTTCAGTGCTCTGTCCTGTGGGTCCAGCCCATTTCCACCATGAATTCTCAACTCTACCTTATTAACTGGTCATCATGCTGCATCTGGAGCCTTGGTCCTGGGCAGCCAGCTCTCCACGGCCAGGAAGCTGGATAGCGTACCACTCGTTCGTCTCTTCCCGTCTCTCAGCATTCACTGTTTGGGCTGCCAGTTGTCCAATATCTTAACACTGCGGTTTCATACATTTTATCAATTTTTTGAGAGCCAGGATGGTAAATTCTATCTCTGTTGCTCTGTCTTAGCTGGCTGTGGAAGTTTTCAACAACAAACAGTTACTAATGAAGGGTAATAGTAGTGAATTCAGTGTGTCTGTTGTTGAGGAGGGTACTGGTTCCTTCTGCTTGCATCTCATGTCTTCGGGGCCCTTTTCCCTACTGACATTCTTACTTTGAATTACTATTAAAGTTTCTTCTAATATTGTGCTCCTTTTTCTTTCCTGTCATAGATAGAGCTATCAAAGTAACAGTTTATCATAGAAATAGGAGCATTTAAATTACCAGCATGATAAGCTTGTTTCTTGCTGTAGCCATTCAAAATATCTGTCACTGCCTTGAGTGCTTTGAAGTGAAACTGTGCTTAGGTACAAAAAGTTTTAAAACCCACTTTGGTTCTATGCTAAGTTCATAGTTTTTGCAGTGTAGTTCAGAGTTTAGTTCAACTGAAATCATATGACTCTTTTCAGACTCTTAAGAATCCTTTGATGTGCTTGGATTTAGATATTTCTGACCTGTGAGCCATTATGGCTTAGACAGTAAAGAATCTGCCTACAGCGAAGGAGACCCAGGTTCGATCCCTGAGTAAAGATCCCCTGGAAAGGGAATGGCTACCCACTCCAGTATTCTTGCCTGGAGAATCCCATGGACAGAGGAGCCTGGCAGTCCCCAGTTCATGGTGTTACAAAGAGTCGGATATGACCCAGCAATTAACAGACACACACATGAGCCATAATAATCTTACTTATTTTTCTTTTGTTTTCCTACTCTGATTTCTTAGTTGTTTTTTTAAAAATCAGCAGCTTTAAAAACATACTCTGATTGTCTTCTGTCTTTAATGATCAGGAATAAAGAAAAAAAATGACTTTGAAATCAAATATAAAGATGACTTGAAAGAGATCAAATAGGATATCTGGTATCATATTTTTTAAGTTCTTTGATTATTATTTTGCTGTTTTAATTTATTTTTTTAGTTTCTATGGCCAGTTTTTTTTTTTTACTTTCTTTTTTATTGAAGGATAATTGCTTTACAGAATTTTTCTGTTTTCTCTCAGACCTCAACATGAATCAGCCATAGCTATACATATATCCCCTCCCATTTGAGACTCTCTCCCCTCTCCCTCCCCATCTCACCCCTCTGGATTGATACAGAGCCCCTGTTTGAGTTTCCTGAGCCATGCAACAAATTCCCGTTGGCTCTCTCTTTTATGTATGGTAATGTAAGTTTCCGTGTTACTCTTTCTATGCATCTCACCCTCTCCCCATATTCATAAGTCTATTCTCTATGTCTGTTTCTCCATTGTTGCCCTGTAAATAATTTCTTCAGTACCATTCTTCTAGATTCTTAATATATGTATTAGAATGCGATGTTTTATCTTTCTCTTTCTAACTCACTTCACTCTGTATAATAGGTTCTAGGTTCATCCACCTCATCACGACTGATTCAAATGTGCTCCTCTTTATGGCTGAGTAATATTCCATTGTGTATATGTACCACAACTTCTTTATCCATTCATCTGTCAGTGGACATCTAGGATGCTTCCATGTTCTAGCTATTGTAAATAGTGGTGCAGTGAACAATGGGATACTTTTGTTTCTTTCAGTTTTGGTTTCCTCAGGGTATATGCCTAGGAGTGGGATTGCTGGGTCATATTATGATTTTATTCCTAGTTTTTTAAGGAATCTCCTTACCGTCTTCCATAGTGGTTGTGTCAGTTTACATTTCCACCAATAGTGCAAGAGCATTCCCTTTTCTCCACACGCTCTCCAGCATTTATTGTTTGTAGACTTTTTGATGATAGCCATTCTGACTGGTGTGAGGTGATATCACATTGTGGTTTTGATTTGCATTTCTCTAATAATGAGTGATGTTGAGCATCTTTTCATGTGTTTGTTAACCATCTGTATATCTTCTTTGGAGAAATGTCTGTTTAGGACTATTTCCCACTTTTTGATTGGGTTGTTTGTTTTTCTGTTGTTTTGAGTTATATGAGCTGCTTCTATATTTTAGAAATTAATCCTTTGTCAGTTGTTTCATTTACTATTATTTTCTCCCATTCTGAGGGTTGTCTTTTCCCCTTGCTTATAGTTTCCTTTGCTGTGCAAAAGCATTTACATTTAGTCAGGTCCCACTTGTTTACTTTTGTTTCTATTTCAATTACTCTACGAGGTGGGTCATAGAGGAACTTGCTTTGATTTGTGTCATCGAGTATTCTGCCTGTGTTTTCCTCTAAGAATTTCTGGTCTTACATTTAGGTCTTTAATCCATTTTGAGTTTATCTTTGTGTATGGTGTTAGGAACTGTTCTAATTTATTGAAGAGGCTGTCATTGCCCCATTGTGTATTCTTGCCTCCTTTGTCAAAAATAAGGTACCCGTAGGTGTCTGGGTTTATTTCTGGGCTTTCTATTTTGTTCCATTGGTCTGTATTTCTGTTTTTGTGCCAGTACCATACTGTCTTGATGATTGTAACTTTGCAATATAATCTGAAGTTAGAAAGATTGATTCCTCCAGCTCCATTCTTCTTTCTCAGGACTGCTTTGGTTATTCGGAGTCTTGTGTTTCCATCAGTTCAGTTCAGTTCAGTCACTCAGTCATGTCCAACTCTTTACGACCCCATGAATCACAGCACTCCAGGCCTCCCTGTTTATCACCATCTCCCGGGGCCCACTCAGACTCACATCCATCGAGTCCGTGATGCCATCCAGCATTCTCATCCTCGGTCATCCCCTTCTCCTCCTGCCCCCAATTCCTCGAAGCATCAGATTCTTTTCCAGTGAGTCAACTCTTCGCATGAGGTGACCAAAGTACTGGAGTTTCATTCCTTCCAAAGAAATCCCAGGGCTGATCTCCTTCAGAATGGACTGGTTGGATCTCCTTGCTGTCCAAGGGACTCTCAAGAGTCTTCTCCAACACCACAGTTCAAAAGCATCAATTCTTTGGTGCTCAGCCTTCTTCACAGTCCTTCACAGTCCAAGTCTCACATCCATACATGACCACAGGGAAAACCATAGCCTTGACTAGACGGACCTTAGTCGGCAAAGTAATGTCTCTGCTTTTGAATATACTATCTAGGTTGGTCATAACTTTTCTTCCAAGGAGTAAGCGTCTTTTAATTTCATGGCTGCAGTCACCATCTGCAATGATTTTGGAGCCCCCCAAAATAAAGTCTGACACTTTCCACTGTTTGCCCATCTATTTGCCATGAAGTGATGGGACCGGATGCCATGATCTTCGTTTTCTGAATGTTGAGCTTTAAGCCAACTTTTTCACTCTCCTCTTTCACTTTCATCAGGAGGCTTTTTAGCCCCTGTTCACTTTCTGCAATAAGGGTGGCGTCATCTGCATATCTGAGGTTATTGATATTTCTCCCGGCAATCTTGATTCCAGCTTGTGTTTCTTCCAGTCCAGTGTTTCTCATGATGTACTCTGCATAGAAGTTAAATAAGCAGGGTGACAATATACAGCCTTGACGTACTCCTTTTCCTATTTGGAACCAGTCTGTTGTTCCATGTCCAGTTCTAACTGTTGCTTCCTGACCTGCATACAGATTTCTCAAGAGGCAAGTTAGGTGGTCTGGTATTCTCATCTCTCAGAATTTTCCAGTTTAGTGTGATCCACACAGTCAAAGGCTTCGGCATAGTCAATAAAGGAGAAATCGATGTTTTTCTGGAACTCTCTTTCTTTTTCCATGATCCAGCGGATGTTGGCTTTGATCTCTGGTTCCTCTGCCTTTTCTAAAACCAACTTGAACATCAGGGAGTTCACGGTTCACGTATTGCTGAAGCCTGGCTTGGAGAATTTTGAGCATTACTTTACTAGCATGTGTGTTTCCATATGAATTGTGAAGTTTTTTGTTCTAGTTCTCTGAAAAATGCCATTGGTAATTTGATAAGGATTGCGTTGAATCTGTAGATGGTGTTTGGTAGTATAGTCATTTTGTAATATTAATTCTTCCTACCCAGGAACATGGAATATCTCTCCATCTGTTTATGTCATCTTTGATTTCTTTCATGAGTGTCTTATAATTTTCTGTGTACAGTTCTTTTGTCTCGTTAGATAAGTTTATTCCTAGATATTTAATTCCTTTTGTTGCAATGGTGAATGGAATTGATTCCTTAATTTCTTTTTCTGATTTTTCATTGTTAGTATATAGAAATGAAAGTGATTTCTGTGTATTGATTTTTGTATCCTGCAACTTTGCTAAATTCACTGTAATTTTCTTATACTATCATTAGGGTTTTCTGTGTACAGTATCATGTCATCTGCAAACAGTGAGAGCTTTGCTTCTTCTTTTCCAATCTGGATTCCTTTTTCCCTTCTTCTCTGATTCCTGTAGCTAGGATTTCCAAAGCTATGTTTAATTGTGGTGAAAGTGGACACCCTTGTCTTGTTCCTGATCTTAGGGGAATGCTTTCAGTTTTTCACCATTGAGAATAATGTTTGCTGTAGGCTTATCATATATGGCCTTTACTATGTTGAGGTAGGTTCCCCCTGTGTGCATTTTTTGAAGAGTTTTAATCATAAATGGGTGCTGAATTTTGTCAAAGGCTTTTTCTGCATCTATTGACATGAGCATATGGTTTTTATCTTTCAATTTGTTAATAATATGGTGTATCACATTGATTGATTTGCATATATTGAAGAATCCTTGCATCCCTGGTATGACCCCAACTTGATCATGGTGAATCAGCTTTTTGATGTGTTGCTGAATTCGGTTTGCTAAAATTTTGTTACGGATTTTTGCATCTGTGTTCATCAGTGATATTGGCCTGTAGTTTTCTTTTTGTGTGTTGTCTTTGTCTGGTTTTGGTATCAGGGTGGTGGTGGCCTTGTAGAATGAGTTTGGAAGTGTTCCTTCCACTGCACTTTTTGAAAGAGTTTTAGAAGGATGGGCATTAGTTCTTCTCAAAATGTTTGATAGAGTTCTCCTGTGAAGCCATCTGGTCCTGGACTTTTGTTTATTTGGGAGATTTTTGATCACAGCTTCAATTTCACTGCTTGTAATTGGGTTGTTCATAATTTCTATTTTTCCTGGTTCGGTCTTGGCAGATTGAACTTTTCTAAAAATCTGTCCATTTCTTCCAGGTTATCCATTTTATTGCCGTATAGTTGTTCATAATAGTGTCATAATCCTTTGTATTTCTGCATTGTCTGTTGTAACCTCTACTTTATTTCTAATATTGTTGATTTGATTCTTCCTCTTTTTTTCTTGATGAGTCTGTCTAAAGTCTTGTCAGTTTTGTTTATCTTATCAAAGAACCAGCTTTTAGTTTTATTAATCTTTACTATTGTTTCTTTCATTTCTTTTTATTTCTGCTCAGATCTTTATGATTTATTTCCTTCTACTAATTTTGGGGTGGGTTTTTTTTGGTTCGTCTTTTCTGGTCATTTTAGGTGTAAAGTTAGGTTGTCTATTTGATGTTTTTCTTGTTTCTTGAGTAGGATTGTATTGCTGTAAACTTCCCTCTTAGAACTGCTTTTGCTGCATCCCATAGGTTTTGAGTTGTCGTGTTTTCATTTTTCATTTGTTTCTAGAAAAGTTTTGATTTCACTTTTGATTTCTACAGTAACCTATTGGTTATTTAGAAATGTATTGTTTTATCTCCATGTGTTTGTGTTTCTTACAGTTTTTTTTTTTTTTGTAATTGATATCTAGACTCATGGCATTGTGGTCAGAGAAGATGCTTGATACGATTTCAGTTTTCTTAAATTTACTGAGGTTTGATTTGTGACTTAAGATGTGGTTGTTCCTGGAGAATGTTCCATGTGCACTTGAGAAGAAGGTGTATTCTTCTGTATTTGGATGGAATGTCGTGAAAATAGCAATGAGATCCATCTCATCTAATGTTTCATTTAAGACTTGTGTTTCCTTATTAATTTTCTGTTTTGATGAACTGTCCATTGGTGTGAGTGGAGTGTTCAAATCTCCTACTATTTTTGTGTTACTGTCAGTTTCTCCTTTTATGTTTGTTAGTGTTTGTCTTATGTATTGAAGTGCTCTTAATTTGGGTGCATAGATATTTACAATTTTTATGTCTTTCTCTTGGATTGATCCCTTGATCATTATGTAGTGTCCTTCCTTATCTCTTGTAATCGCCTTTATAGTAAAATCTATTTTGTCTGATACGAGAATTGCTACTCCAACTTTGTTTTGCTTCCCATTTGCATGGAATATATTTCTCCATCCTCTTACTTTTAGTCTATATATGTCTTTAGGTCTGAAGTGGATTTCTTGTAGACAGCATATCTTCTTGATATGGGTCTTGCTTTGTATACATTCAGCCAGTCTGTGTCTTTTGGTTGGAGCATTTAATCCATTTACATTTTAAGTAATTATTGATATATATGTTCCTATTGCCATTTTCTTAATTGTTTCGGGTTGATTTTGTAGATCTTTTTTCTCTCTTGTATTTCCTAACTATATAAATCCCTTTAACATTTGTTGTAAAGCTGGTTTTGTGGTCCTAACTTCTCTTAACTTTTGCTTGTCTGAAAAGCTTTTTATTTCTCCATCAATTTTGAATGAGATCCTTGCTGGGTACAGTAATCTTGGTTGTAGATTTTTTCATTTCAGTACTTTAAACATATCCAGTCATTCCCTTCTGGCCTGCAGAGTTTCTGCTGAAATAGCAGCTGTTAAGCATATGGAATTTCCCTTGTATGTTACTTGTTGCTTCTTCTTTGATGCTTTTAATGTTCTTTCTTTGAACTATGGACAGAGGTTCATGACATTGTACAGGAGATAATGGATCAAGACCATACCTAAGAAAAAGAAATGCAAAAAGCAAAATTGCTGTCTGAGGAGGCCTGACAAATAGCTGTAAAAGAAGAGAAGCTAAAAGCAAAGAAGAAAAGGAAGGATATACCCATTTGAATGCAGAGTTCCACAGAATAGGAAAGAGAGATAACAAAGCCTTCCCCAGTGATCAGTGCAAAGAAATAGAGGAAAACAATAGAATGGGAAAGACTAGAGATCTCTTCAAGAAAATTAGAGATACCAAGGGAACATTTCATGCAAAGATGGGCTCAATAAAGGATAAAAATGGTTTGGACCTAACAGAAGCAGAAGATAATAAGAAGAGGTGGCAGGAATACACAGAAGAACGGTACAAAAAATATCTTCAGGACCCAGTTAATCATGATGGTGTGATCACTTAACCTAGAACCAGACATCCTGGATTATGAAGTCAAGTGGGTCTTCAGAAGCATCACTATAAACAAAGGTAGTGAAGGAGGTGGAATTCCAGTTGAGCTATTTCAAATCCTGAAAGATGATGCTGTGAAACTGCTGCACTCAAGATGCCAGTAAATTTGGAAAACTCAGCAGTGGCTACAGGGCTAGAAAAGGTCAGTTTTCATTCCAGTCTCAAAGAAAGGCAATGCCAGAGAATGATCAAACTACCACACAGTTGTATTCATCTCACACGCTAGTCAAGTAATGCTCAAAATTCTCCAAGTCAGGCTTCAAAATATGTGAACCATGAACTTCCTGATGTTCAAGCTGGTTTTAGAAAAGGCAGAGGAACCAGAGATCAAAGCCAACATCCGCTGGATCATGGAAAAAGAAAGAGAGTTCCAGAAAAACATCGATTTCTCCTTTATTGACTATGCCGAAGCCTTTGACTATGTGGATTGCAATAAACTTTTGAAAATTCTGAAAGAGATGGGAATACCAGACCACCTGACCTGTCTCTTGAGAAATCTGTGTACAGGTCAGGAAGCAACAGTTAGAACTGAACATGGAAGAACAGAAGTTCCAAATAGGAAAAGGAGTATGTCAAGGCTGTATATTGTCACCCTGCTTATTTAACTTATATGCAGAGTGCATCATGAGAAACGCTGGGCTGGAAGAAGCACAACCTAGAATCATGATTGCCAGGAGAAATATTAATAACCTCATATATGCAGGGAGAAGGCAATGGCAGCCCACTCCAGTACTCTTGCCTGGAGAGTCCCATGGACAGACGAGCCTGGTGGGCTGTAGTCCATGGGGTTGCTAAGAGTTGGACATGACTGAGCGACTTCACTTTTACTTTTCACTTTCATGCACTGGAGAAGGAAATGGCAACCCACTCTAGTGTTCTTGCCTGGAGAATCCCAGGGATGTGGGAGCCTGGTGGCCTCTCGTCTGTAGGGTCACACAGAGTCGGACACGACTGAAGTGACTCAGCAGCAGCAGCAGCATATATGCAGATAACACCATGCTTATGGCAGAAAGTGAAGAAGAACTAAAGAGCCTCTTGATGAAAGTGAAAGAGGAGAGTGAAAAAGTTGGCTTAAAGCTCAGCATTCAGAAAACAAAGATCGTGGCATCCGGTCCCATCACTTCATGGGAAATAGATGGGGAGACAGTGACTGACTTTATTTTGGGGGGCTCCAAAATCACTGTAGATGGTGATTGCAGCCATGAAATTAAAAGACCCTTACTCCCTAGAAGGAAAGTTATGACCAACCTAGACAGCATGTTAAAACGCAGAGACATTACTTTGTCAACAAAGGTCCATCTAGTCAAGGCTATGGTTTTTCCAGTAGTCATGTATGGATGTGACAGTTGGACTGTAAAGAAAGTTGAGTGCCAAAGAATTGATGCTTTTGAACTGTGGTGTTGGAGAAGACTCTTGAGAGTCCCTTCGACTGCAAGGAGATCCAACCAGTCCATTCTAAAGGAGATCAGTCCTGAGTGTTGATTGGAAGGACCCATGTTGAAGCTGAAAATCCAATACTTTGGCTACCTGATGCAAAGAGCTGACTCATTGGAAAAGACCCTGATACTGGGAAAGACTGAGGGCAAGAGGAGAAGGGGACAACAGAGGATGAGATGGTTGGATGGCATCACCAACTCAATGGACATGGGTTTGAGTAGGCTCCAGGAGTTGCTGATGGACAGGGAGGCCTGGCGTGTTGTAGTTAATGGGGTCACAAAGAGTCGAACAAGACTGTGCAACTGAACTGAACTGAACTGAACTTTGTGTTTAGTCTTTGTTAGTTTGATTCGTACGTGTCTCACCATATTTGTCCTTGGATTTATCCTGTATGAGACTCTTTGTGCCTCTTGGACTTGATTATTTCCTTATCCATGTTGGGGAAATTTTTAGCTATAATCTCTTTAAAATTTTCTCATACCCTTTCTTTTTCTCTGCTTTTGGGACCCCTATAATTTGAATGTTTGTGCATTTGATATTGTCCCAGAGGTTCTTGACACTCTGCTCAATTCTTTTCTTTCTTTTTATTTTATTCTGCTCTTCAGAAGTTGTTTCCACCATTTTCTCTTCCAGCTCACTGATTTGTTCTTCTGTTTCAGATATTCTGCTATTGATTACTTCTAGTGTATTTTTAATTTCAGTAATTGTGTTGTTTGTCTCTGTATGTTTATTCTTTAATTCTTCTAGGCCTTCTTTAATTGATTTTTGCCTTTTCTCCATTTTGTTTTCAAGATTTTTGATCATCTTTACTATCATTATTCTGAATTCTTTTTCAGAGGTAGTTTGCGTATTTCCTCTTCATTTATTTGGACTTCTGTGTTTCTAGTTTGTTCCTTCATTTGTGTGGTATTTCTCTGCCTTTTCATTATTTTTTTAACTTACTGTGTTTGAGGTCTCCTTTTCCCAGGTTTCAAGGTTGAATTCTTTTTTCCTTTTGGTTTCTGCCCTCCAGTTTGACCCAGTGGTTTGTGTAAGCTTTGAATAGGATGAGGTTTGTGCTGAGTTTTTGTTTGTTTGTTTGTTTGTATGTTTTTCCTCTCATTGGCAAGGCTGAGTGAGATGGTAATCCTGTCTGCTGATGATTGGGTTTGTATTTTTGTTTTGTTTGTTGTTTAGATGAGGCCTCCTGCACAGGGTGAAACTGGTAGTTGGATGATGCCAGGTCTTGTATTCAAGTGGTTTCTTTTGTGTGAGTCTCACTATTTGATAATTCTCTGGTAGTCTAGGGTCTTGGAGTCAGTGCTCCTACTCCAAAGGCTCAGGGCTTGATCTCATGAAACAGACTGTTGTCCACCATAAAATGCCTGTGGTACTGTACACAGTTCCTATTCTCCAGGTTCCGGTAACTCATTTTCAAAAGATTGCTGGCACAGCATCAAAACCAAATTGCTCTGCTCAACTTTGAGTGCTCGAGAGATGAAGGATTCCTCTTAGTTAGTTAGGTCAGTTGCTGAGTCGTGTCCGACTCTTTGCAACCCCATGAATCGCAGCACCGCCAGGCCTCCCTGTTCATCACCATCTCTCAGAGTTCACTCAGACTCACGTCCATCGAGTCCGTAATGCCATCCAGCCATCTCATCCTCGGTCGTCCCCTTCTCCTCCTGCCCCCAATCCCTCCCAGCATCAGAGTCTTTTCCAATGAGTCAACTCTTTGCATGAGGTGGCCAAAGTACTGAAGTTTCAGCTTTAGCATCATTCCTTCCAAAGAAATCCCAGGGCTGATCTCCTTCAGAATGGACTGGTTGGATCTCCTTGCAGTCCAAGGGACTCTCAAGAGTCTTCTCCAACACCACAGTTCAAAAGCATCAATTCTTTGGTGCTCAGCCTTCTTCACAGTCCAACTCTCACATCCATACGTGACCACAGGAAAAACCATAGCCTTGACTAGACAGACCTTAGAAGGATTCCTCTTAGTCCTCCAAAATGCTGGCTTGATGAGTTACTGGTTCCTGTGACTCCAGGTCCAAAACCCTGTGGAGCAGCAGAAAAACCCCCCAGAAGGGCACTTCTGCACACCACATGTGGAACCCCAGAGACAAGCAGGACAGAATATTTTGTTGCTTTGCATGTGAGCTTCTCAGAACTGCCTCCATCAGTACTGCTAAGAATAGAGAAACTTTGTGGGAACATTTTTTTCTTTTAAGAGGTAATTTTTCTTGCTAAGTATGCCATAAGAAATTGAAGAATGATCTTAATTTCTCATTTTAAAATGACTGTCTTACTGAGCCAGACTGGTTAACACTTCCAAGTTGGAATACATGGATTTGTCAATAAATTTAAAGGTGATAGTAGTCTCCATTACTACTAAGTTGTTTGAGTAATATATTATATTCACATTTTAAATGAATATTGATCTTCATCCAGTGGCTAAATTGGAGCATCTCAATTCTTATGAAATCGCTGATCCTTTTCTACTTTTAGGTATGCAGCCAGACATAAATTCTAGCCAACATTCCACAGAGTTTTTTGTACCTTTACTTCCTCATACAGCACTCTTTGGGCTTCCCAGGTGGCGCTAGTGGTTAAAGAACCAGTCTGCTAATGCAGGAGACATAAGAGACACAGGTTTGATCCCTAGGTCGGGAAGATTCCCTGGAGGAGGGCATGGCAACCCAATCCAGTATTCTTGCCTGGAGAATCCCATGGACAGAGGAGTCTGGTGGGCTACAGTCCACAGGGCTGCAAAGAGTTGGACACGGCCGAAGTGACTTAGCATGCATGCTTGCATGCGCAGCACTCTTTAAGAAGTAATACTTTTTGCATATTAAAACTGGCAAAAATCAAATGTCCCTAAGGTAGCCAACTTAGACTGTATTGCTTTGTGTTTTGTCGCGTCTTGAAGGTACTTGAAGTTTATCGAGTTGCCCTTGTCTCAGAGGAAGTTTTGTCAGAGCTGTCAGCAGTTGCTGTTGCCTGATGATGAGGAGAAGCATCATGAACATCAGGTAATGGGTGATGTTTCTATCACCCAGTTAAAAAGGCCCAGTAAACTCCTTTTTCCACTGGAAAACAAGAAGACCAATGCCCAGTATTTGTTTGCTGACCGGAGCTGTCTGTTCTTGGTAGACCTGCTCTCAAACCTTGGATTCAGAAGAGTACTGTGTGTTGGGACCCCAAGGTATGTGATAACAGTGTTTTAAAGGCTTCTCCCATCACCACTTTCTAAACTGTAAGAAAATATAATGAGTAGTTATTTACTGTATAGAGTGTACAACATGCAATCTCAAGTATACAATATAGTCCTTCTCTGAAGGAGTTTGTAATTTTGTTCCATTCAAGAGAAGTCTTTACAGATTTCTGAGGTATGATAGAAGATTGTGGTTTGAATCTTCAGTTATTTACTACTAATTCTAGAGTTTTCTGTTTTAGATGAGATCCAGCATTTAAAAATACTTTGAAATTCAGTGTTTCATTGAAATATTAGATATATCAGGAGACCATTGATGGGTTTTTTGTTTGTTACTGTGACATTAGTCGTTTCTTACTAAATTTGCTTTCACTGATTGCTTTAGGTTACATGAGCTGATCAGGTTGAAAGAATCAGGTGGCAAGAAGTCTAACATTAGAAGCCTTTTATTGGATATTGATTTTCGGTAGGTTTACAAAGTATAATATTTATTCTCCTTCATTGTGCTCTGTTTCTTTTTAATGTTTTCCTTTTACTAAGCCTGTTATAATCCTTTACTTAATATAGAAGTAGTAATTGTTTATAAGGTATTTCTTCAGTTAGATAGACTCAACATGTAAAAGTGAAAGTTGCTCAGTTGTGGCCAACTCTTTGCGACTCCATGGACTATACAGTCTGTGGAATTCTCCAGGCCAGAATACTGGAGTGGGTAGCCTTTCCCTACTCTAGGGGTTCTTCTCAACCCAGGGATTGAACCCCAGTTTCCTGCATTGCAGGCAGATTCTTTACCAGCTGACAGGGAGGCAGTAGGATTTTTGCTAGTATGCTTCCTAAATTTTTCTCTGAATGTATCTAGTTGTCTTTGGCTTATAATTTAGACATACATTTCTATTGAGTGAAATTTCTTCTTATATACTTACTTTTAAAGGGTAATTCTGAATTTCCTCTGGGATTTTGTTTTATCATAATGTCTTAAAGGGGATAAGATGTGTATTTTAATGTTTTTAATGAAGGGTGTGCGTACTATCTTTCACTGGATGAAGCCTGAAGTGAAGGGAGTGCTAACTAGGAAACAGGTCCTGAGGCAGAGGCTAATTAATAAGCAAACAGATAAGCTTTGTGGGAGAGAATCAGAATTAAACAGCACCTGATATGTTGGAACAAACAGATGAGACAGTGGACCACGTTTTGAGTCTTCCCTCTGGTTGTAATTGACAAGATACAGATTTTTATTTACAGCCCAGGATGGCAGATGTGTCCATACACAGGCTCTAATTCTGTAAACTTGAAGTACTCTTCCTATTTTCTGTAATTGTTTGAATTCTAGGAGTTCATGGTAAGTCTATGAGACACCATGTCCTTAGTATATTTTTCTTGTTCTTGAGTGTATTGAAGGAATCAGTCTTTGAGTTGTTGTTGTTGTTTAATCTGATAGAACCTATTTGGCCAATATTCCAGTAGTTGTTGTGTTCTCTCCAGTATTACTCAGATTCTCTGTGAAATTACATATGCTTTTTCTCCCTAAAAACAAGGCAGGCAGAATTTTAAAGTGTAGAAGTCACAATAAAAAGTACAGCTTTTATCATTTATTTTTCTTTAGATTTCCAAGTTAGCTTTGGGTTATCTGCTGTAACCATGTATGTGTCTCTGAAATAACCCACATTTTGTGCAACTCTCATTCCTTATTAACAAGATGAGCACACTCTTTACAAATACCTATTTGATGTTAGTAATCTTTGGGAGAAGGAAATGGCAGTCCACTCCAGTATTCTTGCCTGGAGAATCCCATGGACGGAGAAGCCTAGTAGGTTATAGTCCATGGGGTCGCAAAGAGTCAGACACGACTGAGCCGACTTCACCTCACCTCAATCTTCGGGAAAAGAAATTCCATGAGTGATAATACAGACGTCTTCTTAAAAGATAAACTCAATTTCTTTTTAAAACTGAGATATAACTCATTTAAAACAGACCATTTTTAAGTGTGTATTTCAGCAGTTTTTGGTATATTCACTGTTTTACATCTGCAATCACCCATAATTCCAGGACATTTTTAATCACACTAAAGAGAGACTCCTTACTCCTCCTGATAAGCTCCTTACTCCTCCTGATAAGCGTCAATCTTTCTTTCATCCGGATTTGTCTCTTCTGGATATTTTATATAAATGGAATCATACAGTATATGCCCTTTGTGTCTGACCTTTTTCACTTAGCATAATGTTGTCAAGATTCCTCCATGTCATAGCATCTAAGTGTACTTCCTTTTATGACTATACTATTCTGTTGAGTGAATATATCAATTTCTTTTTAACTACCTTGTTTATTTCCTAAAATATTATTAAAGGATTATAAAGGTATTATTTTAAAGGTAGAAATTTAACTTTTAAGTTCTTATAATAACATGAAATATTAACTGTAACTGATATTTAGTAAATGCTTGTCACATGTCAAACCCTGTTCTAAATTCTTTGGTCCCCACAGTAGCCCTCTAGGATAGATGCTATTAACATTCTCTTTCCTCAGAATGGAAAACTGAGGTACAAAGAAATAACTTGACCAAAGTCACAGTCATAATTGTCCTATGGTAATTCTATGTTTAACTTCTTGAAGGACTCCCAAATTGTTTTCCAAGGTGACTGCACAGTTTTTCTTCCCCAACAGTCATATATGAGAGTTCCAATTTCTTCACATGCTCATGAACGCTTGTTACTGTCTGTCTTTTTGAAATAGTGTCTCATTGTGATAATGATGTTGAGCATCTTTTCATGAACTTATGGCCAGTTGTTTATTGTTTTGGAGAAATGTCTATTCAGTCATTTGCTTAATTTTTAAAATTGATTATTTGTCTTATTGTTGAATTGAAAGAGTACTTAATGTATTCTGGGTACTAGACTCCTATCAGATATATAATTTGTAAATATTTTCTCTCATTCTGTGAGTTGTCTTTTCACTTTTATGTAGTCAGAAGTTATTCTCTTTTCTTTGGTTGCTTATGTTTTAGGTGTCATACCAAGAAACTATTACCTAGTCTAAAAGCATGAATATTTACACTTGTTTTCTTCTAAGAGTTTTTAATTTTTAGTTCTTACATGTAGTTAATTTTGAGTTAATTTTTCAGTATGATGTGAGGTAGGGGTCCAGTTTCATTCTTTACATGTGGATATCCAGTTGCCTTGGCACCATTGTTTAAATGATTATTCTTTTCCCAAGGAATGTTCTTGGAACCTTATTGAAAACCACGTGACGATATATCTGTGGATTTATCTGTAGACCTTAAATTCTGTTCCATTTATTTGTGTCTGTCCTTATGCCAGGCCCATGCAATCCCAATTGTTGTTTTGTATTGAGTTTTGAAATTGGGAAGTGTGTATCTTTCAACTTAATTCTTTTTGAGATTATTTTGGCTATTGTGGGTTTATTGCATTTCTGTATGAATTTTAGAATTACCTAGTCAGTTTTTGTAAAAAGCTGGCTGAGCTTTTTATAGGAGTCACATTGAATTTGTAGATCAATTTGAGAGGTTGTTGTTTAGTTACTAAGTCGTATCCAACTCTTGTGGACCCCATGCACTATAGTCCACTGGGCTTCTCTGTCCATGCGATTTGCCAGGCAAAAACGCTGGAGTGGGTTGCTGTGTCTTTCCCCGGGGATCTTCCTGACCCAGAGGTCAAACCCACATCTTTCCATCTTTAGTGTTCTGTTTCATGAATATGAGCCATCTTTCCATTTATTTAGCTCTTCTTTAATTTCTTTAAACAATATTTTATAGTTTCCAGTGTGCAGGACTTGCACTTCTTCTGTTAAATTTATTCCTAAACACTTCATTCTTTCTGTTGTTTTTTTAAATTAAAATTTTAAAAATTTTATTTTGTGTTGTTCATTGCTCATGTCCTGATTTACTTGCTTTTTTTTTTAAGTTGCAATAAAATATACATAGTATAACATTTACCATGTTAGCCAGTTTTTTAAGTATACCATTCAGTAGTGTGAAGTAACTGAAGTATATTCACATCAGTGTGCACTGTTCTCCAAAACTCTTTTTGCATCTTATCTGATTTACTAGCATTATTTTTTAAGTTAATCATTGTCACATTAATTTTTTAAAATTTCTTAAAAAGAAATTCTAAGTCTTATTACTGGTTTACTTTTAACTTGAAAGATTTATATTGTGCTTTGACTCTTTTGCCTTAAATGCCATACCTTGCAGTTTCACCTTTCTTGAGCCTATAGTTAAGTCCCCTGGTCTAAGTAGGGAGTAGGTGATGTAGATAAAGGGTTTTTATAACCTGTGGAACACACAGATGATTTTCTCTTTCTGTGTCTGTAAACCTCTGTGTGTGTTGCAAACAAAAGCTGAAGGTATTGAACTATGAGCTTCTTTGATAGCTACTCTATTTTTGAGTCATTTCTGTAAAAGGTCAACATTGAGTGCTAAGAGAGAGCCGGTTTAATTGAAATATGTTACTAGTCAGAATGAACTCTGCTTGTTGCCTGTATTTACATTATGATGGAGTGTGGGGTTGGTTCACATTTTTCACAGAGACTACAATTAAATCAGGGAAACATGCCTGTGTAGTATAGTGTGGCAGTATATAGTTCCTTTGGCACTTTGAATTTGGCTTGTTGTTGCCCTACAGAAAGTCTTTGCAGAGCTGCAGAGAACCACCTCAAGTCTAGGGATCTGTGTATACATGCTGTAAATGTTCTTTCCTTTCCTTCCCTCCCTCCTTCCATTTATTTTTGCCTGCACTGGGTCTCTGGGTATGGGCTTTCTCTAGTTGCAGCAAATGGGCATCTTATTGCAGTGCCTTTCTTGTTGCAGAGCACAGGTTCTGGAGTGCAGACTGAGATGTTGTGGCTCACAGTCTTAGTTACCTTGTAGCATGTCAAATCTTCCTGGACCCTGGATAGAATCCTTGTCCCCTGCATTGGCAGGTGAATTCTTAACCACTGGACCACCAGGGAAGTCCTAAATGCCCTTTTCTGAACATCTAAGATATGAACTTCATAAAGAGATGAAAATACCAGATCACCTTACCTTTCTCTTGAGAAATTTCTATGCAGGTCAAGAAGCAACCGTTAGAACCGAACATAGAACAATGGACTGGTTCAAAATTGGGAAAGACGTATGTCAAGGCTGTATACTGTCACCTTGGTTATGTAACTTATATGCAGAGTACATCATGCGAAATGCCAGACTGGATGAATCACAAGCTTGAATCAAGATTGCCAGGAGAAATATCAACAACCTTATATGTGCAGCTGATACCACTCTATAATGGCAGAAAGCAAAGAGGAACTAAAGAGCCCCTTGATGAAGATGAAAGTGGAGAGTGAAAAAGCTGGCTTAAAACTCAGCATTCAAAAAAAAGAAGATCATGACATATGGTCCCATCACTTCACAGCAAATAGATGGGGTGGGGGGTGGGGGGTAGGGAGTAGAAACAGTGACAGATTTTAATTTCTTGGCCTCCAAAATCACTACAAACAGTGACTGCATGAAATTAAACATACTTTCTCCTTAGAAGAAAAGCTATGACAAATCTAGACAGCGTTTTAAAAAGCAGAGACATCAGTTTGTTGACAAAGGTACATATAATCAAAGCTATGGTTTTTCCAGTAGTCATGTATATGTGAAAGTTGGACCATAAAAAGGCTGAGTGCCACAGAACTGATTCTTTTGAATTGTGGTGCTGGAGAAGACTCTTGAGAGTCCCTTGGACAGCAAGGAGATCAAACCAGTCAATCCTGAATATTCACTGGAAGGACTGATGCTGATGCTGAAGCTGAAGCTTCAGTACTTTGGCTACCAGATTCAAAGAGCTGTCTCACTGGAAAAGACTGTGATGCTGGGAAAGATTGAGGGCAGGAGAAGAAAGGGGTGACAGTGGATGAAATGATTGGATTGCATCACTGACTTGATGGACATGAGTTTGAGCAAAGTCCAGGAGATAGTGAAGGACAGTGAAGCCTGGCATGCTGCAATCCATGGAGTCGCAAAGAATCAGATGTGATTTAGCAAGTGAGCAACAAGAAGAAGATATGAAGTTAACATTTGCTAAGATGGATTTCTGTATGCTCCAATTTTAGCACGAAAGATGTGAAATTCTGTTTGGCAAACTACATCCAAATAAAGTTATATCAAAAAGCTGAATTTCTTAGGTTCATTTCGTGAACTAATTTTATTCAGCTCTTGATTACATTTCCTGTGTGTAGAACATGTTTCATACTTGGTAACTGGCTCTCATTTAAAGAGAATGAATGGCCAAATTAAATGGATGTCCTTTTGAGCAGTTTTCAAGTGTATGCATTTCTGATTGGTTTTGTTTGCCTTATTCAATGGAGAGAATAATTCTTTGTGGCCAATTTCATTTTAAGAGGGTAATGTTGAGTGATTTTTGTAATTTAAAATATGAATAATTATGCTCCCTTATTTGTGTTTGATGGAAGCTTAGAGCTGAAACCTTGGCTTTTCCTCTCTCTGGCTCTGCCCACTGCTACTGAGAACATTTTGGACAAGTGTGCTGTGCTGAATTTTATGTAAATAACATTTTCTTTTTAATTAAAAAAAAAATACCTATTGCATTGTGAAGCAGTGAAAAAAGTAGAGGGCGGTAGAAATACATTTAAAAAGGGATTGTATTTTTCCCTTGTTCACACGAAGCAGTGCAAGGAGAACACCTCAATGATGGTTGATCTACAGCTGTACTAGTCTTAATATATATGTAAATTAAATAATTGATATGGATATATTATCAGCTATTTGGGATTTGGTTAAAGAGGAAGACATTTGTTAAATAATGGTAATTGACATTGTCACACAGTTTTTGGAGTGTTCCTTAGGTTACAGTGTATAGTTTAAATATTTTCTGTTATTTAAGCCTTCTGTTTATTTCTTCAGTTTAAATTTATGTCAGCAGATGTACTAACAGTATCTTAAATGCTATTAAGGGATATTGTATTGAGAATGGTGAACAGATGTTCTTCTGTCTCCACAGAATAAGAGGAAATGGGTTTAGATTACAGGAGGAAAAATTTTGGTTGGACATAAACCTAATTCCTTAATATTAGAGACATTGAGACATAAATCCTTATAGCTGGTGTTTATTAAAATAATGATACCTGAAATCTCAGTATATGCTTTATAGCTGGCATTGTATTAAGCACTTTACATAATTATCTTATGTATTCTTACCTAGTCCTATGGGGTAGAAATCATTTTCCCATTTTGCAGATGAAGAAACTGGGGCTCAGATAGATAAAACAACTTACTAAAGTTATACGGCTAGTAACTGAGAGACTTAAAGAGTTTGAAACCATGCCCCCTGACTCTCGAGCTGTACTCTTAGTGACGGTGTAATAGAAAGAGGATAAACTAGGCTTGTCCATTGTATTAAATACTCAACATGGTTGGTGATCATGCAGATGGTATTAAATAACTGTGAGTAGACGTAGAAGCAAAGAAGTGTCTCTATCATGATTTGGTTAAAGAAGTTGTATAAGTAAGTATGTATCCATGATTTTTTTCAGTCTTTCCACTAGCTTATGTGTTCTGTAGAAGGATAGTGTGGTCCTGTGTGAACTGTTTTCGACAAAACTATGGAAGTTCAGAATCCTATTGAGATGAAAGAGGTTTCTATATTACACAAAGAAAACCCTCAGAAGTCAGCAAGAAAGACATTAAGACCCATAGACATAAATGAGGAAAACAGAGATAGGCAGTACAAATAAAATTAAGGAAGAAAGAAGTTTCAGTTTTGTAAGCTTTTGTAAGAAATCAAGTAAATGCAAGTTTAAGCCATAAGTGTGGTATGAATAAAAATTTGCCTAGTAAATTAGTAGAAATTATAATGTATTAATACTCAGAGCTGGTGTTCCCATTCATTAGTGATTGCATTTTAAAGTAGTATGTTAGAAGAATAAAATGATTCAATCAGTAAATAAATATCCTCTTTCCTGGCACTAATTCAGTAAATATGAAATGCACATAAATTCTTTTCCTTATGTATTAAGAAGCATATTTTATTAAGCTAATTTGCAATAGACAAAAAAAAAAAAACTATATTAAATACCTTTTTTGTTAGCCACAGAAGAAAATAACAGCTATTGAGCAGAAATGTTGATTCAGTATTTTCCTTAAAGTTATTAGGTATGAGAGACATATTTTAACTGCCAAACCGACTCAAGCTTAAAATGCATAATAATCTATCAGGAACATAATTATTTATTTATAATCTTCTGGTCCATAGGAATATGTGTGTTTTTTGTATATGAGTTTTCTCACTGACTTATTAAAACTTGGGACCATAATCTAAGTTTGTTATTCATCCACTATTGTTAGCTTCTTGAGGTTTGGGGAAAGTATTCTTTATTTCAGAAACCTGAAGGATGATGAAATTGATTTTATTTAAAGTGTGATTTCATAATTTTAAAATTTAGTTTACATTTATTTACTATATAGCTGTGACCAGACAAGTAACTACAGTGATAAATTATTTTACAGGTATTCACAGTTTTATATGGAAGATAGTTTTTGCCATTATAATATGTTTAACCATCACTTCTTTGATGGAAAGGTAAGAGTTATGACCATTATCTCTCTTCTTTTCTTGTATTTCCTTCATTATTTTTCTACAGTCCCTCAAGAGCAAATGGTGGCTGTTCTTCCATTTATTGATATTTACTTTTGTTTGTTCACTGACTGTTATCGAGCATCTAGGGGTGATCATGTTATTCACCTTTCATGCTTTTCTTCTTGGGTAAAGGCCTACTTTCTCAGCAAGACCCATGTAGCTTTGTGTGATTTGACCCTGTCACCCTCCAGCCTGTCTTCTTTCCCTTCCTGCCTTTGCTGTTTGTATTCAGGGCATATGACATTCGTCTCACGCTGAACTTTCCATCACAGGGGCTTTTGCCATGTTGTTCCCGCCTTCTTCCACTCCCTCTTTGCCCTGTTAATTTCACCTCATCCTTCTGAACCCTGTTCCAAGTTCCTTTCTCCAGCTTCCCCTACCCTCAGACAAGGTCAGGTTCTCCTTTGTAGATTTACGATACTGTAATTAAATAATTCTGTGGTTAGTTGTTTGATGTCTTCCTCTCTGATAAATTTCATGTCCTAGTTAAGGGGATTTATGGTTTTATTAAGCTAATCCTTAAAAAATAGTGTCAAGAGTTAACCCCAGTCTGTGAACTCTAGGTGATAATGATGTGTCAGTTTAGGTTCATCTCTTTAAACAGATGTCCCACTCTGGTGGGGGATATTGGTAATGGGGGAGGAGTAGGAGCAGGGGGTATGTAGGATATCTTTGAACCTTCCTCTCAGTTTCACTGTAAACTTAAAACTGCTCTTAAAAATTAGCCTTAAAAAAGGAGAGTGGCTTAAAAAAAAAAAAACTTCTTTCGGTATGATGTTAATAATGTCCTTGTGAATAAACAACATAGCAAGAACTGATATTTCTGCTCTTGTTTTGAACTCTTTGTTAGTCCCATTACAAAATAAAATCTGTAACCAACCAAGTAATCATACCTGACAGAAGGCTGGCCTGAAATATTTGAAATTATCAAGACTACCTGAAGCATATCCACACATGTGCTGTGCTGTGCTGTGCTTAGTTGCTCAGTCATGTCCAGCTCTTTGTGACCCCGTGGATTGTAGCCCTACAGGCTCCTCAGTCCATGGAGATTGTCCAGGCAAGAATACTGGAGTGGGTGTCACGCCCTTCTGCAGAGGATCTTCCCAATCCAGGGATCAAACCCAGGTTTCCCACATTGTAGGCGGATTCTTCACTGTCTGAGCCACCAGGGAAGCCCAAGAATACTGGCTGGAGTGGGTATCCTATCCCTTCTCTAGGGGATCTTCCCAACCCAGGATTGAACCGGACGTCTCCTGCGTTGCAGGTGTATTCTTTACCAGCCGAGCTATAAGAGAAGCCCATGTCCATACATATATGCATATATATATATTTTTTTAATGGTGAACTTTACTTAAGTATATATTGTGCTTTAAGATATTAACTGACAGACTGAAAATCAAGAAGACCAAAAGACCTGTGCATTTAGGAAATGAAAAATGAAAGTAGATTCTAAATTGTTGGTTGGGATTGAAAAGTGAGTCTCCTGATTTAGTAGGTATAGCCAGTGAAGTACTCCTTCCATCAGAATTGATTTAGCATTGGGATACACATTCTTCAGCACTGAAAGCTATGAAAACCAAGTATTGGAGTAAATAGCAGTTACAATTAGATGTATTTCACTGTTTCCTGAAGGGCTTATGTGGTTGATAATCACCAGAATTTGAGGACTGATTAGATGAGCTTTAAGGAAAACAAGAAATTGAAAAATCACTTGACAGTAGATGAAGAGAGGCTTTTCACCTCAGACAGTGACAGTAGGAAAAGGAGAGGAAAGAAGTGGATTCTGAAGACATTTCACTGATGGAAACCAGCAGACTTGATGTAATTACTTGTGTACACATGTCAATTATACCTCATTTGAAAAAAAAAAATGACGACTTGGTGATACCTGTGCTGGGGAAGAGATCAAAGATACCATGGGGCCATGACCTGGGTTCATCTTTCATTCTTCAAAACACAGAGTGGGGAAGTTTGTAAGTGACATTTGGAAATGTTGAGTTTGTGGGGCTGGCAGAACATTGACATGCAAGTGTCCAGTGTGGCCTCTTGGAATTGTGGGGCCTTGAGCTCAGGGATGCTGTCAGTGTTAGTGACACAGATGAGGGAGTAACTGAGCTTCTGTTACTGCTTGATGCTTCAATAGTGGGTCAGGTGTTCATTTATTTGTTCTTAATACTAGACCATGACTTTTGATTTTTATTTTGAACCGTAAAGACAAGTAAAATTACATTTAAATACCTAACAGTTGACTAGCAATTTTGTATATTTCAAGAAAATAACATAATTAGCATTTCTCTAGGAAATTCTGTGTAAGTTTTATTGAGAGTTTATAGAATTACCTTGCAAGTTTCTAGAATAACCATTGGAATAAGCTGTAAAGACTGAGCTCCATGTTTTCTTTCCTAGAAGAAAACAGTCATCCAACTCAGGCTCTCCTTTCTCTGTGTTTTAGGAGCAGCCTCTAAATAGCACTGCAGCTGTAGAGAATGATCTTTAGAAAACTACTGTTTAATTATTTTATTGTCTGCCCCTTTTCTACCTACTTGGAGTCAAGGCTTTCAGTAGAGATTACCATCTAATAATCAATCACTAAAGTATTTTAAGTGTCTACAAGGTGCCTGTCTGTGAAGGCATATAAGCCCTTTGAGGCACCAAATGCCTTTGAGGATCTAAGCCTCTGCCACTGCACAGAAGCTCTCCACAGTTGACTGGATTAAAAAGTAGAAATTTCCTGTACAAGATTTTTTTCATAACAAATAATATAGTGTCTCGAAAAATAAAAAATGTCATACACCTTAATGGTTAAGGTGGTTAAAGTGTGTACAGAGGGTGCCTATTTAAGATGCCAGCCACTGAGATAAAGAAAAGAGTTAAGTTATTGTCAGCTTTGGTGGCATATGCAAGTGTCTTATTTCCCGCCTTGTTTCCTAAGGTGATCAACCTTAGGACCTCAACCACTCAGAACAGTACACCCCACCATTGATTCTTACCTGGAAAGATACTCTTTAATGTTTTTTAAAATTTTGGTTAAATGTTCAGGCTTTGTTTACTTTTTTTTTTCTACTTATAACTCTTAGGAATTTGAAGGTTTTTCAGTAGCATCATCTGTAATTTTAGTCCTTGATTGTGTAGGCAAGTTAAGAAAGTGCCAGGCAGCACTTGAAAAATGATTAACCTTCTTGACACCATCCTTTGCTGTAGTACTTCCAGGAGGAGGTTAATACTTTCTTAGAGAAAAGGGATTGAGGTGGTGTGATTTTTCCTTTCTTCAATTGGGTCAGTTGATTTAATAGTAGAACAATATATATTTTATTATAATGTACATATAGGTTTATTACAGTTTAAGTGCCATTAAACTTTAAAATCTTCTACTCTTTTGTATACTAAAAGTGTTGATTTGCTTTTATAGATGAGTACTTGAAAGCTACTACAAAGTCAGTAGACTGGAGCTAGTATTATAGATCTGTCTCTTGTTGATCTTTCCAGAAGCAAAAAGGGATAAATATACTGGACAGTTTTTAATGTTAACTTTGCAATCACCAGTTCAGTTCAGTCCAACTCTTTGTGTCCAACTCTTTGCAACCCCATGGACTGAAGCACACCAGGCCTCCTTGTCCATCACTGGAGTCTACTCAAATTCATGTCCATTGAATCAGTGATGCCATCCAATCATCTCATCTTCTATTGTCCCCTTCTCCTCCTGTCTTCAGTCTTTCCCAGCATCAGGGTCCCTTCAAATGAGTCAGTTCTTCCCATCAGGTGGACAAAGTATTGAAGCTGCAGCTTCAGCATCAATCCTTCCAATGAATTCCTTTACAGTGGACTGGCTTGAGCTCCTTATTGTCCAAGGGACTCTCAAGAGTCTTCTCCAACACCACAGTTCAAAATCATCAATTCTTCAGCGCTCAGGTTTTCTTTATAGTCCAACTCTTATATCCATACATGACTACTAGAAAAACCATAGCCTTAACTAGATGGAACTTTGTTGGCAAAGTAATGTCTCTGCTTTTTAAAATGCTGTCTAGGTTGGTCATAACATTTCTTCCAAGGAGTAAGCGTCTTTTAATTTCATGGCTGCAGTCACCATCTGTAGGGATTTTGGAGCCCCCAAAATAAAGACTGTCGCTATTTCCATTGTTTGCCCATCTGTTTGCCATGAAGTGATAGGACCAGATGCCATGATCTTAGCTTTCTGAATGTTGAGCTTTAAGTCAACGTTTTCACTCTTCTCTTTCACTTTCATCAAGAGGCTCTTTAGTTCCCCTTCACTTTCTGCCTTAAAGGTGGTGTCATCTACATATCTGAGATTATTGATATTTTTCCTGGCAATCTTGATTCCAGCTTGTGCTTCATCCAGCCCAGCATTTCTCATGATATACTCTGCATATAAGTTAAATAAGCAGGGTGACAATATACAGCCTTGACGTACTCCTTTTCCTGTTTGGAACCAGTCTGTTGTTCCATGTCCAGTTCTAACTGTTGCTTCCTGACCAGCATGCAGATTTCTCTGGAGGTAGGTCAGGTGGTCTGGTATTCCCATCTCTTTCAGAATTTTCCACAGTTTTTTGTGATCCACACAGTCAAAGGCTTTGGCATAGTCAATAAAGCAGAAGTAGATGTTTTTACGGAACTCTCTTGGTTTTTTGATGATCCAGTGGATGTTGGCAGTTACTAAAACACTTTAGTTTGTTGGGAAAATGTGTTAGTAACACAGTTTCATGGCCTGGATAAGCTTTGTATTTGTGAACTTGCATTTATTTACTTTTCATTGTTCAAATATGCCTGCCATTTACCTGGCATTCAAAAATACATGCATGTTTAACTGGTGATTTGTGGCTCATTAAATTGAAATTATGGTGGTGGACAAGCCAGGTAGGAAAAATATGTCTTATTCATCTTTCTGTCTCCAGTGTTTAGTACAGTCCCTGCTTCTGTTTGTTGAATTGAATTTAGCATTTTAGATAGTCTTCATGGATAGTGAGTTTCTCTCTTTTAGGTTACTAAATTTAGTTTTTTAATTTAACTATTTGAAATGTGTAGTCCTGTGATAGTGATGGTAGTTGAATTTGCAATTTTATAAACCCACTTATCAAGGAACCTGAAGATGAAATCTTATGGGGCCAAATGAGAGAGGCTTCAGGATGTCACTGAAGGACTCTGGGGTGATAGGGTGGGTGAAGTTCAGGATGAAGAGAGAGACTGAGCCTAGTGCATTCTTCTCGAAGTAGAGCAAAGTTCCTGACTCTAGTCCTGATTTAGAAATGAATTTCTGTTTGTTCCAGGCTGCGCTTGAAGTGTGCAAGACATTTTTACAGGAAGATAAAGGTGAAGGAGTCATCATGGTGACAGATCCTCCATTTGGTGGCTTGGTTGAACCTCTGGCTGTTACATTCAAGAAGTTAATTGCTATGTGGAAAGAAGGTCACAGCCAAGGTGTGTGATTTATTATTTACTGAAAAATAAACATGTATATGCATCTACTTCCTGTCACATATTAGCAGACCTTAGTGAATCAGAGCACTGAAAAAATATACATGCCTTGAGTTCTCTTCTTTGTTGAAAAATAGGCTTATTTGATGATGACTTTATCATGATACACTTTGTTTTATTCTAATTATGTGTTTGAAAAATGGCTCATAAGTAAAATATTTGATTTTGGTGGGCATAAGGAGGCATTATCCATGAACATTTAACAGAATATCAGTGAACTGTTGTCATTTATTTGCTATTTACTAAATGGCCACTATGTTCCAGATACTGTTTAGGCACTGGAAATGGAGTGGTAAATGGATACTTACCTCCACCCTCATGGACCTTATATTTCATCTTCCAGAAGCCTTACCCAGAACTCTAGGGGACACCTAGCCTCTGGGCCAAAGCTCTGAACTGTGCACAGATTTGTTTGGGAAGGCTGGCCATCAAGTAGCCTAGCAGTGACGCATGGACACCTGACTCTAGAAGTGGGTTAATGACTAGGGGATATTCAGCTTAAAGTGGCTTAGGACTTCAAAGTGTTTTGTATAATTGCCTAATTAGTCAGTTTAATCATTTTTCAGTTTCCAGCCTGCAAATTGATAAATATAAGAGTGTCAGGAATTAAGTGATCAAGCTTCTCCATTAATTGTGCTATATAAATAGTGTGCTTTGGGGATAGGATGCAAATGAAATCTGAAAAGTGACTCATAGTGCTAAGTATCCTACTTATTTTTGGTTCTGAGGTCTACTTTTCAGAGTGGAAAAGTCATTGTTGTTAGGGAAGCAGTAAAGAACCCTGTGGGCTTGAATTCGGTTCTACTGCTTATTAGCTGCAGTAAATTTGAACAAAGTGCCTAAATTTTGCAGCTTCGGTTTCCCCATCTATGATATGAGATCTGACTCCAGGTATTGGTAAAGAGATAACATGTAAAAAGTTCCTAGCATTGTGTTCAGCCTGAATGAGGTATTCTGTAAATAATAGCTGTCTACTGTCTCTCATAAAAATTAGTTTTGATGGAATTGTTCATAAGAATCTCCCATGATTCAGAAAAGATGTACCCACCCTGAAAACTAGCATAGTGAGTTATGGCAGAGAGAAGGATTCAGATCTAAGGCCTTCTGCCTTCTGGTCCAGGAATCCTTCCACTGTGTTACAGCAGCCTTTGTGCTTCATAGGGAAACTCGTTTTTTATTTGTCACTTTTTAGGTAATATTTTTGCCTTTACCTAGACCACAGTGATATGCATATAAAGTTAACTTTTGTATACATACCCCATGTGAAAGTGAAGTCGCTCAGTCGTGTCTGAATCTTTGCGACCCCATGGATTGTAGCCTACCAGGCTCCTCAGTCCGTGGGATTTTCCAGGCAAGAATACTGGGGTGGGTTGCCATTTCCTTCTCCAGGGGATCTTCCCGACCCAGGGATTGAACCCAGGTCTCCCACATTGTAGGCAGACGCTTTACTGTCTGAGCTAACCCCGTGTAGCTGTGGTTAAATATACGAGAATGTTTCCAGTTGACTTTGGGGAAAAGTCAAGTTGTAAATGGTACTCTGGTAAACAGTCTCTCCTTTATGATTTAAATGTATTGAAGGATTACAGTTTCTCCCAATACCATATTTTTTTCATTAACAACTCTCTTCTTTATGTTTTCTCTGATATCAGTTTTTTCTTTTCTGTTTTTTTGTGATCCATTAGATAACAGTCAGAAAGAACTACCCATATTCTGGATTTTCCCCTATTTTTTTGAATCCCGCATTTGTCAGTTTTTCCCAAGCTTCTGCATGCTCGATTACCAGGTATAGTAAGTATTCTGTTTTCTGGCATGGTTGGGAAGTGGATATTCTGCTTAAATAAATATTTTGGTAGGACTATCCATCAGTTTTAGTAAATGCAAACACTATAAGCTATATGAGACACTAAAACTCTATCATATGTAACTTAGTGCAGTGGTTCCTGGTATCTGTAATCTCTAGGGTGCCTATTAAAAATAAAGATTCTTAGGTACCAAAATAAGCCTACTAAATCAAAATCAGAGGGTAAAGCTATAAGAAAAATATTTTACCAAGCTTCCCAGGTAATTCTGAACTCAGCCAGGTTTTAAACTAAATGATCTAATGTTTCACATCACCAGGAGAGTGGGCAGCACCCCAGGATCATAATTATGAACACGGGGTTTCTCCATTCAGAGGCGGTAGAGAAGTAAATCACTTTTTCTGTACACTTTACTTTGTTGCCCAGAGGATGCCAGGAGCTCCAAGGAGGGGTTTGCCCAAATCGTGTCAGAACAGCTAGTGTGTCAGAGAAGCGAAGATTCTGAGGTGTGAGTGTGCTGATGCAGGGCACGGACCAGATCTTTCCTTCACGTCCCTGCCGTTCAGCTTCTCTGCTTTAGCGTCCACTCTGCTGGATTCATTTCCTTGAGTTCTGAGTTTAACCCTGTTGTTGCCATCACAAAGTGTGGTCAGCAAGTGGGCACTGTTTCTTCTTCTGTAATGACATTTTTCTGTTTGAGTTTTCTGAGCAGTTGACTAGTCTCTGATCAAGACTTTTCAGCCCCCAAATTGTAGAAGTCATCACTAGTCGTTCCAAGACAGCAGCTGATTCTTTTCTTTTATTAATTGAAGCATAGTTCATTTACCATACTGTGTTACTGTCAGGTGTACAGCGTAGTGATTCAGTATTTTTGCAGATTATATTATATTATATGCTCTTACAAGGTAACAGGTATAATTCCTATAGCACTTGTCTCTAATCTTTGTACATCCTGAAGATGTATACTATTATGAAAATTATTTAGAAATAATGTAAGAAACAGTGTTACTAAAAATGAGGGCACAGATCCTACCTCTGATTCTACTCCAAACAGCAAATATGTTGTTGAAGTAGAGTTGACCCTTGAATAACCAGAGGGTTAGGGGTGCAGTTGGAAATGTCCTCTGTATTTGAACTTTCTCCATATCTGTGGTTCCGCATCTGTGGATTCAGCCAAATTTGTTTTGATAGTATTTACTATTAAAATAGACCCATGAATAAGTAGACCCACACAGTTCAAACTTGTGTTGTTCAGAGGTCAATGGTATTCCCTTCTAGTCTTCTCAGAAAATACTTTTACATATTTGTAATCATAGCAGATGAATATGAATTCTGCTTCCTTCATGGTGCTGTATATAAATGTATATTTTAAAATATAGCTATATAATCTTACTTTTTATTACTTCATCAATGGACTGTATTGTTATTCTCTCTTTTTTTCAGACTTAAGAGGTTGCTTCTACCTTTAAACATCTTTTATTCATAGAATTTTTTTATATTGTACATAACTCCCTTAAAATAAATTTCTAAAACTAAAATAGAATTACAAAAGTTACATTGTCAAGTTTAATGGACATTTTCATGGCTGTTGAACCACATTAACAGATTCTTTTCCAAAACTGTGTAGCACAAGTCATTTTAACCTTGATTTCTTGAGCTCTGCTTCAGGCAAAATCTGTATCATAATTCTTCTCAAAGCTGGTTGACTTTCCTTTTTAGGGCATCCAGTTTTCTGTTGCTTGTCTGAAGGATGCTTCTACTGTAATATGGACACTTGCAATGCAGAGGTAGTTGACGTGTCCTAGAGATGTTAACTGAATAAGCCATTTCTGGCTTCCGGGTACACCTGCTGCCTTTGACAGTGAATAATCACACAGTGCAGTGTTTGGCACATAGTTGCCCTATACACATTGAGTGAGTGAGTGAATGAAAAAGAGCATGAACTCTGGAGTTGAAAAGGAACTGAGTTTTAATCCTAGTTCTGACACTTAATAACTAGGCCTACACATTTTATCTAACTCTCTGAAACTTATCTTGTTACATGAGCATAGTAACAATGTATCTGCCTCATAAGGTTTTAAGAATTACTTGAGATAATATCTTAAAAAGCTTAGCCTTGTCCCTGACCCACAGCAAATGTAGAATAAAGGTCATTGCTATAAGCATTGTTGAAACCATCTTGATATTGTCATCATTCAGATGGTCAGAGAGTCAGGGTAAAACTTTTCTTCAGTTCTCTTTTGTACAGTATCTGAGACATTAAAATTGTAAAACACATTATTCCTCAGAAAACTTGCATCCACATTTTGTTGTTTTTCAGTCACTAGGTCATATCTGACTTATTGCAACCTCATGGATTGCAGCATGTCAGGCTTCCCTGTCCTTTGCTATCTCCTCGAGTTTGCTCAAACTTATTTCCATTTTTTCACTGTGGGCAAGAGTTTGAAATGGTGAGGAGGCAGAAGAAGGCAGATCCAGGATAAGGCAGATGCGAGCAATTAATGTGGATTAACCAGTTATTGTTTGTTTAGACAGGCTGTGTTACTACAAAAGAACTTTTACAAATGTTGGCGTTTTAGTTTTGAGAACTAGTTCCAAGGTCCAAGCTTACTGAAAGTAGTTATTTAACTCAGTGCATTGAGGGAGAAGGTTCTAATTAGATCATGTATATTAGACAGGGTGAAAGCAGTGTTTTCAATTAAAGAGAAAGCCAACTTTTGAGAAGAATTAGAATAAAACTATAAAACAAAATAAATTTTTATTTTTTTGTGATTCCTACTAAAGATAAGAACTACTGCCCCATTACATGCTGACTGGGAGAAGATTTTGCCAGATCTCCTGGGGTGAATGTAAACCTTTTCTGATTTTTGTTTTTGTTTTGAGACTTTCTCTAGACTTATTATTATCCTTTCCAAACCTTTTGCATTCTTTCTTTTGTTTCTATTGTTACTTTAGCTTCATTTTGTGGTAATTTTTTCCCTTTTATATTAAACTGCCTTCATCAAATGAAAAATCTGCAAGTTTCCTCTCCTCCTTCACATATCTTTTCCCATAGACCGAGATTAGGCTTTCTTTCTGACTTGGGCTGAGATGATTATATGCCCCCAAACCACAATACAGGAAAAAAAAAAAAAGACACAAAATCTCTTTTTCGGAAATACTTTTAGGTTAGAAGGAGGCAGAAATGCTGCAAATCTTCATAAAATATAAATCATGTAGAATCTTCAGTGATAAAGCACTTGATGAATACAGAATAAATAGTTATCTAAGACCTAGAAAGAAAGGATTTGGTAATGAAAAGAAGTTCTGATTTAGAGTCAGAAGAAGTTTGAGTCCTAGCACTGCCTTTTAGAAGCTATTTAATCTTGAGGGAAGTCACTTTATCTTTCTAGGTCTCTGTTTCCTTACCTGTAAAATGAAATAATTGAACCAGAAAAGGGATGGCAGATAAGTTTTACTTTTAGACGTAAGCCTGATGAATTGTCAGTGACTTCCTGGAGAATTTGTTGAGAATACCAGACTCAGTGGCAGAAAGTAGCATGATTGATTAGTGATGTCTGCCACAGGGTCAGGGTCAGAGAGTGGTAGATTCAGGTCCTGTATTTACCATATCTGAGCTGGATCATCTCACTTCCCTTCCACCTGGAACATGCTATGATCTCTTGTTTCTACTTAGTCTGGGACATTTATTTGGATTATTAAAAGTAGAGATCTTTGCTTTTTTTTTTTTTTAAAGCTATCATTTTAAAAAAATCATCCCATTAGAAAACAGTTTTTCGAGGCTGATTTCATGTTAAGAAATGAAGACACTTTGACAGGAATTTCTGAGAAATGATTGTAAATTGTAAGGTGACAAGAAATTCTCAAAACTCAATATATAGTAAACATAAAACATTTAATGGATTTGAAGTGATGAATAACACACAAACACGTCTGTGTATGTCTCTGTATATATCTATATGTATCTCTACATATGGTATTTAACAGGTTACATGGAATAAGGTTTTTAACCTTTTAGAAGTTCTTTAATCTTGAGGGAAGTCACTTTATCTTTCCACTTTTCTATTTCCTTACCTGTAAAATAAAATAATTGATCCAAAAAGGGATGGCAGATAAGTTTTACTTTTAGACTTAAGCCTGATGAATATATTACATATTATATATATGTAAAAACCTTACTGCTATGGCAGAAGTTGAGAGATGGAGCTGAAGAGTTCACTTGGGATCTTTTGAATATAATGAAATTAAACAGAACATACTTTAGGGAGTTCTGAAAATATAAGTATGTACTGTTTTTTATTTAATCTTTGTTTCCCAGCATGACACTTAAAGCATAGTAGCTGCAGAGTAATTGTCGACTTAAATGTCTTGGTTTCCATAGAACTAGTTTCAGTCTTGTGTTGCAGAAGACATTTGCTTATAGATAAAATTAAAAGTTAGGAATTGCAGATATTTTGTACTTTCCCTCATTTCTATACAGTACTTCATCACATTAATCAGTTCCATGGGAGAAATTTTCTATTTGAAAATGCCTCTCATCATCATTGTGAGTGAAATGTCAGGGATAATGATGGGAAAATGGTGTATCAGCTCTACCACTAGTGATATGCAATTTGCAAAATTGTGTTTGCTTTACAGCACTTCCATAGGAGGTTTATTTGTGTGGATGAAGCTATGAAATATGGATGTATGTTAGAGGTACATTAATTTACCCTAGCAGCATGCATTTTACATACCATATGTTTATAGTTAATTAGCACAACAAACCCACATTTAAAAATAATAATAATCTCAATTAGGTTATGCAAAATCAAGTAATCAACCACCTTTCTGACACACACATTCTCTGACTCCTTGGGTAATCATAAAGAAATTGTTCTTTTCCCCCTCTCTTCCATCTGCTGTCTATTCTATTGCATGGAGTACTAAAAATCTTTCTAAGATACTCTTTTCCAGCAGTTGAAAATCTTCATAAGATTCTCTTGGAAAGAATTTTTTTCTTATGACACTCATAAATGTTCAGAATATCTTTGTTGGATTTAATAAGATGCCATATATTTACTGAGTACATTGAGGAAGTGCATTAGGGAAAAATTATGAATTTAAACCATTTAAAAAGAAAACTACTTAAAGTACTGTTTTAAGGTGATTGAAGTAAAGTCTACTTTTGTATCTCAGCCTCTAATAGGTAACATATATTCACAGAATTTTAAAGTTGGAAACAAGCATAGCTTTAGCATAGGCTAACTTCCCAATGTAATAATCCTCTCCACTAAATTCATGACAAGCAGCCATCTAGCCTCACTTGAATGCTTTCAGTGAGCAAAGTCCTACAGCCTTACAAGGCAACTCAATTTATTTAATAGCTCTAATCATTAGAAAATTTTCTCATATGGAGATAAAATATGCTCCCTATTAACTTCTAACCATTGGTCCTACTTCTATTTTCCAAAGCAATGAAGGAGAAGTCTAATTTCTATTCCACATAATACCCCTTCAGTTATAAAATAGCCATCAAATCCTCCAAGTCTTCTCTTTTCTGAATAAACACCCCCAGTCTGTAAAACTGAAAGTCCTATTTATCCCCATTACTTTCAGTAGAAATGAACTGGCTTTATTAATGTCTCTCTTAAAATGTAGCAACTGAATGCAGAGCTTTGAAAGTGATCTAACCTCGTCTCCTTTCCTTGTTAATAATACTATGGTTTTTATAGGCCTGAGTAATCCAGCTGTAGGCCCACACCTACTCTTGCATGGTTACTCTAGACTGTGGACTCACTACGCTGACCTGTGTATGCTCACCATGCAGAACACCCTAGGGCTTTTTTTCCTCACTGTCTCTCGTTTAGTTGGGTCTCCTCACGCTGTACTTTTCTTTCCCCCAACTGCTGGAGCTTGTTAATCAGAATTCCTAGACTTGTTCCCCTGTACATCTAGCCAGCAGTGCTACAGTCATGGGAGAACCTAGGAATCTCCCGTTAAAGGCCTCTCTTTCCATTGTGCTCAGTGCCTCCAGTTCAGGCAGTTCAGTCGTGTCTGATTCTGCAACCCCATGGACTGCAGCACGCCAGCCTCCCCTGTCCTTCACTATCTTCCAGAGCTTGCTCAAACTCATGTCCATCGAGTCGGTGATGCCATCCAACCATCTCATCCTCTGTCGTCCCCTTTTCCTTCTGCCTTCAGTCTTTCCCAGCATCAGGGCATAAGGGTCTTTTCCAGTTCTTTGCATCAGGTGGCCAAAGTTTTGGACACTTTGACAAGGAATTTCTGAGATGCCTTAAACCTTACATTTTTGTAATTCTCTCATTAAATAGCTAGCTTGTGAGTTAGTTCTGTTGTAAATTCTTAAGTGTAATCTAATGTAGAATCTACATAATTTATTACCTGAAAGTTGGGATCTATCTTATAAAAATCACATAATACTTTTGTGGGTGTTCTAAAGCAGTGTTTCTCAAACTTTAGTGTGCAAAGAGGGCTTGTTAAAAATACAGATTGCTGGGCCCGACCCCCAGAGTTAGTGTTTTTAGGTCCTAGGTGGGACAAGAAATTGCATTTCTAACATGATCCCAGGTGATGCTGATATTGCTGATCCAGACACCACAGTTTGAGAGTTAATGATCTGAAGAAAGATGGACTTAGTGGCTAGGTGGAATTCACGGCAGTTTTAAAACCAAACTGAGAATGTTTATGGGTGATAGGCTGGAAGAGTTTATGGGTGATAGGCTGGAGGGAGCCAGAAGCTGATAGGAATCATGCTTGTTGGTTTCAGTTTACTTTCCAGATAATCTGTAGAAAGGGAAAGTTGAGTTAGGGATATTAAAGAGAGGTGAATGCTTGAAGCAGTCATTGTGGGGAGAACTGTAGTTGATTTCCCTCTGTCTCCATCCTTCTATCGCCAACATATGCCAGGTCCTGAATTCAGTGTTGTACATACACTGGCTCATTCAACTTTCACAGCAACTCTAAGGTAAGTGTTAGTAACCTTTTCCAGATGAAAATGATGCAGGCTTGCCTGAAGTTATATAACAAGTGAGCAGCAGGGCCACTGCCTGGCCTCGACCTGGCTCTGTCAGAAAGTGACGGTGGAAGGCCAAACCAAGGTGGCCCTGAGACTCAGGGAGCTGAAAACTGCCATGCAGTGAATGCAAACAGTGAAAAGCCCTAACTGCCCTGGCACAGATCATCAAAGGTAGAATTTTTTAACCCCCAAAGCTAAATTCTTAATTATATAATAGTCCTTCTTGCAGAGTCTGTTGATTAGAGTTCTTAATTCCAGGTAACATGAATTTGTCATAACAAATTGTACCTTTTTATAATAAAATTTTACTCTCATGGAGTCCTCTCTGAATCTGTTGACTAATAAATAAACTCTTGCTTTTAAGAACTTCTTGTTAAATACTCTGATTTAATTTGTATC
Organism: Nanger dama; assembly: GCA_917880005.1. Classification (NCBI taxonomy): domain Eukaryota; kingdom Metazoa; phylum Chordata; class Mammalia; order Artiodactyla; family Bovidae; genus Nanger; species Nanger dama. The sequence continues at coordinate 61,708,978 of CAKJTW010000001.1, read as the reverse complement.
TTGGCATCAGTTTGTTCATATATTGGTTAAAGAGTCTTAACAAATGTTTACTCAGTTGAGAAATTTTTCTTTTCTTTTTTTTTTTAAACTTTCTAGGTAGATTATGATAATCATGCACTTTATAAACATGGAAAGACGGGACGGAAACAGTCTCCTGTGCGTATTTTCACGAATATCCCACCGAACAAAATAATCCTTCCTATTGAAGAAGGGTACAGGTAAGATCATAGGAGACCTTGAAATACATGAGTCACTGAAAATAAAGTTCCATATATCTAACACGAAAATGCCTTTCATATTGACCCATGCAGTACTTTTATTACTATTAAATGTGGCCTAAAATGTTGTATTGGATTTAACTTGAATTATACCGAATTTTTGTAACATGCCTTGTGAACTTTTATCTACCTTGTGAATCTCAATAGGTATAAATATATGCAGCCCATTTCATCGAGTCTTTCTTTATCCTTAGATTTTGCCCACCGTGTCAACGATATGTTTCTCTAGAGAATCAACACTGTGAACACTGTAATTCTTGTACATCCAAGGTATAATTTTCTTTAGAACGTGTTTTTACTCAAATATGTTAGTTTTATTTTAGTTCACTAGTTTCATTACATTTGCTTAATGTTATTTTTTAATATTATAATTCATATTAATGTATTAATGCCAAAGAATGTTCAAACTACTATACAGTTGTGCTCATTTCACATGCTAGCAAGGTTATGCTCAAAATCCTTCAAGCTAAGCTTCAGCAATATGTGAACCAAGAACTTTCAGATGTGCAAGCTGGGTTGAGAAAAGCCAGAGGAACCAGAGATCAAATTGCCAATATTCATTGGGTCATGGAGAAAGCAAGGAATTCCAGAGAAGCATCTACTTCTGCTTCATTGATTATGCTAAAGCCTTTGACTGTGTGGATCTAACAAACTGTGGGAAATTTTTAACGAGATGGGAGTACCAGACCACTTTACGTGTCTCCTAAGGAACCTGTATGCAGGTCAAGAAGCAACAGTTAGAACTTACTATAGAACAATGGACCGGTTCAAAATTGGGAAAGGAGTACATCAAGACTGTATATTATCACACTGCTTATTTAACTTATATGCAGAGTACATCATGTGAAATGCTGAGCTGGATGACTCACAAGCTGGAATCAAGATTGCCAAAGGAAATATCACATATGCACATGATACCACTCTAATGGCAGAAAGTGAAGAGGAACTAAAGAGCCTCTAAAGAGGAGAGTGAAAAAACTGGCTTGAAACTCAGCATTTCAAAAATCTAAGATCATGGCATCCAGTCCCATCACTTCATGGCAAATAGATCGGGAAAAAGTAGAAGCAGTGACAGATTTTATTTTCTTGAGCTCCAAAATCACTGCAGATGGTGACTGCAGCCATGAAATTAAAAGACGCTTGCTCCTTGGAAGGAAAGCTATGATAAACCTAGATAGCATATTAAAAAGCAGAGACATCCCTTTGCTGACAAAGTCCATATAGTCAAAGCTATGATTTTTTTCAGTAGTCACGTACGGGTGTGAATGTTGAACCATAAAGAAAGCTGAGCTTCAAAGACTGATGCTTTTGAATAGTAGTGTTGGAAAAGACTCTTGAGAGTCCCTTGACCAGCAAGGAGATCAAATCAGTCAGTCCTAAGGAAATCAACCCTGAATATTCATTGAAAGGTCTGTTGCTGAAGCTCCAATACTTTGGCCACCTGATGCAAAGAGCTGACTCATTGGAAAAGACCCTGATGCTGGGAAAGATAGAAGGCAAAAGGAGAAGGAGGCAGCAGAGGATGACATGGTTGTATAGCATCACCAACTCAATGGACATGAATTTGAGCAAACTCTGGGAGATATTGGAGGACAGAGGACCCTGCAGTCCATGGGATTGCAAAGCATTGGGCATGGCTTAACAATTGAACAATAACAAGTTAGTGAATTATTGTTTATTAATTATATTTTAATACAGTACCTTTTCTCTAATCAAAAAGTACTACAGGCTTTTAAAAATATTCAGTTGCCTTCATTATCATTAATAATTTTTGAGTTATTTTTATATGGTATTGTGTGACTGCTAAAATTATTAATGTTTCAAATAAGGCACTAAATGAGGACTAAATTTTGTTGAGGGCAAAATTGTTTCAAATAAGGCATTGAGTTATTAGATACCAATCACTGTTCTGATGAAGCAGCAGTTAATAACAGGACTTTTTATGTGCCAGGCCCTGTCTTAAGTGCTGTACATGGACTGAGTCATTTACTCCTCACACAGCACTCATAGACAGGCTTTTCACAGTAGAGGAAGGACTGCAGAGGACATACCTTCTAGTGACATTTTTAGGAAGGCAGGATCACCCTTAGGATACGCTGTTATTTTAACTAAATCCAGTCAAAAGAACATGGGAAGTTTAGTTGGCTGATAAGCACATTATTATTCTCTAAAGGAAAGGCTATATTTTTATAACTGTTGGAAAGTACATTTTTTATAACTTTATAATTGTATTACTGGTTATACTGGTTTTTTACTATGGTAACATAGATTATGTATATTTCCAATTAGTTTAGAAAGTATCTGTATTCTTCATTAAAAAATTATGCCCAAATCATACAAATTACAAAATGAGAAAAAAACACACAATTTTTAAATTTAGAGATGCACACATAAGTGGAAAAGATAAAAACAAGGAAGTGAGCATCAGAAAAGCTAGGATAGGTGTTTCTCAGTGGGGAGGGAGGAATGCTGGACTAGAAAGAGGCATTTGGGGAGGTGTCTAGGAGACTGATGGAATTCTGTCTCTTAACTTGTTGGGTTCTTCAGTGTTTCTTTGTAATACTCACTAAACTGGATGTATGCATTTCATGTACTTTTTAGGTATGTTTTATTTCATAGTTTTTAAATTACCCAGATAGTAACCTCCATCCTTCTAAATTACATTTTCTCAAATATGAACGTTATTAAGGATTATGTCAGATAGACTATAAAAACTATGAGTCATTAATTCTCTTGAAATTTTCATTGAGCCCTTCTTTGTGCAGTTTGGGTTGATTGATCTGGAGTGGACTTTCAAGATCATTTAAATAAATCCCCCAGTTTTAGTGTTAAGGAATCTGGGGCATTTGAGTTATGTGGAGAAATGCATAAATTAAAATCAAAGTATTTAATTGTAAAGCTCAGGAAAGTGAGAAATAAGGAATGAATAATTTACACAGCTTTTAATAAGCCATTTTAATTTTTAATTATCGGACTTGATTCTTAATGACAAATTAATCATAATTTAAAAATTGTTTTTGTAGGATGGCAGGAAATGGAACCATTGCTTTCTCTGCAAAAAGTGTGTAAAGCCTTGTAAGTATTTAGACTTAGTGTTTGAGATCCTATGAAAACATTTGGGTTTTTCTTCATCTAAATAGAATTTTTATTTAACTGTATTTACAAAAGAAATTAATACAGAGACTTACATTAATTTACTTTCTTTTTAATTTTTACACTTATTAAAATGAACTTTCTCTTCTTCAGAGAGATGACTTTACCTTGTTTGGTTTGGTTTATTTCAGTAGGATTTTGTATTGATCAGCCAGTCCCCATTGTATCAGTGGTTCGTGACTCATTGCAGAAGGGTGGAATTTGTTGCCACGTATCAGAAAGAAGTTAGCTGGTTTACATGGGATTCCAACCTCTTAACCTTGGCCTCTTTAGCCAAACTATAATTAGCTAGGCAAAGTGATCACAATATTTGAAGTAAACACTATTCATACTTCCTCATCATAAAGGTTAATCTAATGAAAAATTCTATTAAATGATCCTCTTCTAAAATCTAATTTTTTATTTTACAGCCTGGATCCACTGTAGCATTTGCAATCACTGTGCTCTTCCAGATCATTCTTGCGAGGGCCCAAAAGACGGCTGCTTTATTTGTGGTGAATTAGATCATAAACGGAGTACTTGTCCTAACATCTCTACATCTAAGAAAGTTAACAAGTTAGTTGAATTCCTTTGTTTACTAGAAAAAATTTTTCTTGTGTACAGAACAATCCACAAAAGTGTGCAATAACTGGAGGATCCACAAGTGCGAAATTAATTGTTGCTTTCACTGTTAGGCATTGTTTGCATAGATGAGGAGGAAGGGTATCAAGGTGAGTTTCAGAGAGCTTAAGATTTTACAAGCAAGACCAGTAAATAACCAAAACATAAGGGAGAAAATGACTAACTTTCCTATATGTGTATGTGCTATAGTTGTTATAATTCAGAGCAACATTATACCAATGATAGTAGTTGATTTAGAAATATTATTGGTATTTCAAATGGGCTAACTTGTGATTACATTTTTTTTTCTTTTTAAACTAAAGGGATGACATGTATTGATTGAGTCCTCTTGTTTTGCTGAAGGGAAAACCAGATAGCTAAGTTTAATATTACATTAAAATTGAGATCAGGATAAAAATTTTGAGCAATCATATAACTTGTGATGAAAAAAACATCTTTTAGTATTAGAAGTGTTAGGTTGGTGCAAAAGTAATTGCGGTCTTGCATTGTTGAATTTTGCTATTTGATACTGGAATACATTCTTAAATAGATGTTACTTTATACATCCTTTTAACGCACATTTCTTTTCTGCTAATTACTTATTACTTGTTTATATTATATTTATTTTAGACTATAGAAATGATATTAGACAAAAAACAAATTTGAGCAATTTTTTAATTCGAGGTCAAAATGGATTATAAAGCAGCAGAGACGACTCACATTTGACCAAGGAACTGCTAACATACATACAGTGCAGTAGTGGTTCAAGAAGTTTTGTAAAGGAGACAAGAACCTTGAAGATGAGGAGTGTAATACAGCTGGTCATAGGAAGTTGACAACAACCGACTGAGAGCCATCACTGAAGCTGATCCCCTTAACGGAGAAGTTGCTGAAGAGCTCAGCATTGACCATTCTTTGGTCATTGGGCATTTCAAACAAATTGGAAAGCTGAAAAATCTCGATATACGGTTGCCTCATGAGCTGACCAAAAATAAAAAAGTAATTGTTCTGAAGTGTCATCTTCTCTTACTCTCAGAGAAGGCACTGGCGACCTACTCTAGTAGTCTTGCCTGGAAAATCCCGTGGACAGAAGAGCTTGGTAGGCTGCAGTCCATGGGGTTGCTAAGAGTCAGACACGACTGAGCGACTTCACTTTCACTTTTCACTTTCATGCATTGGAGAAGGAAATGGAAACCCACTCCAGTGGTCTTGCCTGCAGAATCCTAGGGACGGGGGAGCCTGGTGGGCTGCCATCTGTGGAGTCACACAGAGTTCGACACAACTGACACAACTTAGCAGCAGCAGTTTTTCTTATTCTGTGCAAGATTTCTTGATTGGATTGTAATGTGTGATGGAAAGTGGATTTTATATGACAACTGTCAATGACCAGCTCAGTGGTTGGACTAAGAACAAACTCCAGTGCACTTCCCAAGGCCAAACTAATACCATAAAAGGTCATGGTCACCGTTTGGTGGTCTGCTGCCTGTCTGATCCACCTCAGCTCTTTGAAGCCTGCTGAAACCATTATATCTGAGAAGTACGCTCAGCAAATCGATGAGATGCACCAAAAACTGCAACGCCTGCAGTCAGTATTGGTCAATGGAATAGGCCCAATTCTCCACATCGCCTGACCACATGTCACACAGCTGCTTCAAAAGTTAAATGAATTGGACTACAGAGTTTCGCCTCTTCCACCATATTCACCTGACCTCTTGCTAACCAACTACCACATCTTCAAGCATCTCAACAGTTTTTTGCAGGGAAAATGCTTCCACAACCAGCAGGCAGCAGAAAGCGCTTTCCAAGAGTTTGTCAAATCCTGAAGCACAGATTTTTATGCTCCAGGGACAAACAAACTTATTTTCTCACTGGCATATATGTGTTGGTTGTAATGGTTCCTAGTTTGATTAATAAAGATTTGTTTGAGTCTAGCTATAATGATTTAAAATTCATGGTCCAAAACAGTTACTTTTGTACCAACCTGAATACCTGGTGCTTTACTAACTACTTATGATTGTATTCTTTTCCATCTGTCTGTTTTTATTTTTTTGGTCAGTAGAATTTTTTTTTTTTCCATTAAAGCCCAGCCATTTGAATTCTGCCTACTATTTAACCTACCTTTTCCACTGAAAAGTGAAAATGAGAGTGTCAGTCACTTAGTCATGTCTGACTCTTTGTGACCCCATGGAGTGTAGCCTGCCGGGCTCCACTCTCCATGGAATTCTCCAGGCAAGAATACTGGAGTGGGTGGCCATTTCTTTCTCCAAGTGATCTTCCCAACCCAGAGGTCAAACCTGAGTCACTTGCATTGCAAGCAGATTCTTTACCATTGGAGCCATGAGGGAAGCCCGTATCGAATCTACTTTAAATAAGTATTCCCACTAAGTAATCAAGGGTATAAGTGGTATTATAAAAATTAATTAAAGAGGTATATTGAATCTTAGAAAATACTTTTCCTTATAAACCTTTAAGAATAGAATACAATCTCATAAAGTAGGGGTAATCTAGGGTGTTTTACTATTTACAGTATAATTCTAGTTTCAAACAGGAGTTAGTATCATGCTCAGCCTTTGATTCTGTGACTTTATGACACATGGAAACTGAATTTGCCTTTTGGTAATACATTGTAGGCTCTTCCTTTGTTCTTAAATAGCTCTGACTAGTCTATTTGTTAGTAATATATTGTTTTCATTGAGGAAAGTCATGTAGTATCTTTCAGTACTAGATGTTATCAATTTTAATTTAAGACCAAATCTTTTAGGACGTGGTATACCTGATAATTCTTGAATAGTATCACCTTCTTCTCTTAGAGAAGACACCTAAACTGTTAATGGTTATTTTCAGGTATTGCTTTCAAAAAATTTTTACAGTGAGTTGACAGGGCATGAACTTTTATAATAGTAAAAAATTATTTTTATGCCTTTTTAGCCTATATGGCATAAAAGTTCTTTTCATCTTGTATGTTTTATAGTTGTTTTATGTTACTCTAGTTTTCCTTAGTACTAATTTTCTTTTGGTTATGAACTAGAATGATGCTGGCTCCCTCTTGTGGTTAGAGCTCGTTTTATCAGTTACATAAATATTTGTAATTTAGAGGACAAATATCAATAACAGGTCAATTTAATTTTAAGGCAAAATAAAACAGCCAGTTGATTTATACTCAGTTTATCACTGTTTAAAGACTCTACCTCTGGAACATTTTGTTTATTCATATTACAAATGAGTATTGTTTTTGTTTACCATATCTTCTAGTGAAATTTAGTGGCTCAGAGGTTAAAGCTTCTGCCTGCAATGTGGGAGACCTGGGTTCAGTCCTTGGGTCTGGAAGATCCCCTGGAGAAGGAAATGGCAACCCACTCCAGTATTCTTGCCTGGCGAATCCCATGGGCGGAGGAGCCTGGTGGGCTACAGTCCACAGGGTTGCAAAGAGTCAGACACGACTGAACGACTTAACTAACCTAACTAGTGGAATCTGGTTCATGTTTAGTTCTTATCAGTGGATAAGGCAAAGAAAAGTTGTTTGAATTTTGTATCCAGGCATGCATAGTAAGGTCATTGATTTTACCATCAAGAGATCATACGTCATTACATTTGCTAAATCATCACTTACCAGGACATTTTCCTACTTTAAATAGCTAGAGAAAAAGGAGACTTATATAACATGCACAAAACAGAACGAAGATGACTGTTTTGTTTTATTTTGAACTTAAAAGATACCCTAGTGCAAAATCTAAACATGGAAAAAAATTACCAAGCAAAATTCTGAATAGTAGTCATGTGGAGCTACTAATAATATGTAATATTTATTTAGGAGTTACTATATGCTGAGCATTTTATATACCTGAATAATTTATAGTTGTGTATGTAGTATCAAGGTAAAATTAAGAGCATGGTTTCCTGAATCAAGCTGGTTCTGCAACTTCCTCATAGATGATTTCTTAGCCTCAGTTTCTTTCCCTATAAAAGAAAAGTGGGGAGGTGACGCTTGCCTTGTCTCAGTCTCCCAGCTTCTTGAAGTCAGTTGTGCCCATTCATGTTCGTATCCCCAACACTTAACATATATACTGAAGGAACCAAACGAGAGGCTGGGTTTGTCCACTAGGAGATTACATACTGTATATGAAGCTGCTATCCCAGATTTTGGTCCTGGGAAGATCAAGAAGAAGCTTTCCCCTAGGACTTGTGGTGGTTTATAAGAAGGAGTCTAACAGTTGATATTGCTGGGCAGCCTTGGAAGTTTCCAGGTTTGCCAGTGCTGGCAGCCCCAGCCCACCCCTTTGTTCATGATATAATAAAAGACATGATTCTGCTAGCTTGGAGAAAGTGAATGAACAGACCAGTAATCTTTCTCAGCTATAGATTGCCTGTAACTTAGTTCAGAGAGCACCTGAAACAAAGGATCTGTTTTTGTTTTCTGGTATGATTTAATGTTTTTTAGAGATTGACTTTCAGCTTATTCATTTTGAAGCTAGTCTTCAAGAGACCACTAAATGTGGACATCCTGTATGGCACTTGTCAGGATTTTAGGATACTGAGGAAAGGAAAATTAAGACTATAAGATGAGCTTCTGTGAGCCTTTTCAGAGCTGCAGCATTTTTCTACCATTGCCTACTGTCAGTGTATCGGTCTTTTTCTGAAATATGTAATTCAGGGATTTGGAGATAGAAGTGCTGAGTTGAACAGTACAGATGTACAAGGGGGTGGGGGGGAACCCTCCCAACTCATTGGCTTGACTATTTACCTCTGTGGTGTATTTGTCCTGAATAGATTGTTCTAAATCTGTAGTAACCATCTTTCAAAGAAATTTCTTCTCTAAAACATTTTGCTTGGTCAGGACTCTATCTCCTTGTTACTGTGGTTAGGATTCTGAGGATTTATGCTTATAATACAGTAAATTCTTTCCCTTCTGTTTTCTTATTTGGTTAGCTAGTTAATTAAACTTCAGCATAATTAAATAATTCACTGTGCTCATTCTCCAAAATAATTTAGCACCTTGTTTTTCAGAGCTGTCAGAAAGCAGAAGCAAAGAAAAAGCAATAAGATGAAAATGGAGACCACTAAAGGACAATCCATGAATCATACATCTGTTACAAGGAAGAAGAAAAGGAGAGAAAGAACCCATCAATATCTTTGCTCTTAAATGTCCAGTGACTTGAGAATAAGAAAGATTTATAGTCCAACCTTTGATGCCATTTTCTGAAAGTGCCATGTTGGACTTAAATTCTGTTGCTTTCAAAGGTATGCACCTTTCTAAGCTTGAAAATAGGGAGGTGATATTTTGCTGGTTTATAGACACACACCCCCTTTACACGCCCACCTCCCCCCCACTGCAGCCCCTCTGGAGACCTTTGCTGGCTTACTAGCTTTTGGTGCCTTTTTTCTCTCTTTACATCTCTTCCAGTCATATTATTTTAGCCTCTTTTATCTGAAAAATGGGCACAGAGCATTCTTTTGCAGAAACAAAATAAGAATGAAAACCTGAGTTTTTGTTTACATTGAACATAGGAATATGTTGTTAGATATATTAAATATTAAAATATTGTACAGTGGCTTAAATCTCACTTGTAAAGAGAAATACAATGTACAGTTGTTTTTTTTTTAAGACAGAATCTGAAGATGGAAAGAATTTTGACAAAGGCAGTCTAAAACAGAATTAAGATTATGGTTATATTAATATTAAATATTTATTTTTCAACTACTCTTTGCAGTTATCCTTTGATGGTATAGAATCACCTAAATGTTTGTTGAATTATGACTTGGTCCGTCATCTGACTGTCTTTTAGCTGCAGGATGTTTCTTTATAAAAGTTGTAGCAGAGGCAGTCTATTTTGGTGATTCAAACTACTCTTTCCTATTCTAACACTTCCTGGTTGTATGTCTTTGGCCAAGTCATTCACACTCTAGAAGCCACTGTTTCTTATTATAACTGGGACAACACATCTCAGGTTTGTTTGTGGTTAAATTAAGTGAGGCACCTGCACCTGGCTCTCAGTTCGCTTGTTAGCCTGGAGAAATGTTAACAGGTGAAGATGGTAATTATCTGGTGGTCCAGGGCTGCAGTGCTGAAGGGAGGAGTTTGAACAAAGCATTCCTCTCCCCATTTCTCTGCTGGTGTCTGACATTATCTTCTTCAGACTTAGTAGTTTTGATGGCTTGTATTTGCATAATGACTCTCCTCTCTTACCCACATGATTATTTTAGAGCATGTTTGGAGGCATCTCTGCTTGGGCTTAGCTGGAGCCCTCTAAGTAAAAGTAGAAGAACTGTACTTCATCTCTTATTTAAATTCCACCTGGTATTTTAAGTTTGGACGGTTTTTGGTATCTGCTGTGGAATCCTCACACATGGCCCTGACAGTGTGATCCTGATAGATCAGGTAACGTCAAAAGATGAGCCAAGCTCCTGGACTTAACAAGCATCAAACAGTTCTCTTGCCCCATTTTTTGTGGGTTGCTGTAGTGATAGGAGGGGCAGGTTTTGAGGTGATTGGATGAGACATGAACCTTGCAGAGTCATTGTAAGAGTCTCTCTGATTCAGGCATAGATGTGGATATTGCCTGACTTTCATGGTGTCCATGATACTGTGGTTAAAATCTTGAAATCTGCCCAGAAACTCTGACACCTGAGGGACTGTGACTGCTGAAGAATTGGGTCCTGATGGCCAATAGTTATCATCACCACATTTTCTTAGTTTTAAGATACCATCAGTTGTAAAGTGTGCTATTGATGGAATCATCTTTTCAGGGGGAAAACACCCTTATCTTATTAATTGTATATATTAAGTTTTAGATGTGTCTTATTTCAGAAATACTGAAATGTGAAAAAAAAGCCCATATTAGTATTGAGCAAACAGGGTGATTCAATAGGAGCAAATAGGGTGATATAATCAGGAATTCTGTACTTGAAAACTTCGTTACCTTCTCAGGGAGTTAAACATAGGAAGTTTGATGGTTCTGTTCTTGTGTTCAGTTAATGGTAATTTTAAGGACTTACTCTCTTTCTTTTCTCAGAGGATAAACTAATAGAATGTGAAAATGTCTCTGGGAGGTATAAAGTGTGATGGGAGATGAGGTCATTTGTTCTAATTAGGAATCTGCATAGCTGAACATTAAGTTACTTACTTAAAACAGCAGTAAAAGAAAGTCCCTGAAATTTGACAGACAAACCTTTTTAAGCTTTTTAAAAGGAAAATTTTTTTTTGGCCATGCCTTGTGGCATGTGGAATCTTATTTCTCCCACCAGGGACTGAACCTGTGCTCCCTGCAGTGAAAATGTGGAGTCTTAACCACTGGACCACTAGGGAAGTTCCCCAAAAGGACATTTTTCTTAAATAATTGCAGCCAAGTTTCATTCTATTTCTTGCTTATATTACGTAATGAAATATGACATTACTTTGTCGTATTTTTGTACTTTGTCGCATTTTGTCACTTTGTAGGCCCTGAATGAGATTAGATTTTTTTCTCCCTACATTAGTGTGATATTTGGACTAATTTATTTCTCTGGTATGCCTCAATCTTTTCATCCCATTCTCTTTTTTCTGTTTGAAATATTTCCCTCCATACAGCCATCTTTTAAAGTCTTACGGAGCCTTTAGGCCCTGGTCCCAATCCCACTCTCCCCTGGTAAGTTGCACATTTGAGACCGATACCAGCTAAGACCTTCCTCTCCAAGCCGCTTGCTATTCTGCATCACACTTGAGTCACTTTTTATGTAGTATTCCGTGACTGTGTTGTCAGTGTCTGTTTCCCCAAAAGGTTTCAGTTTCTTAATGTCAGTACCCACTTCTTACAGTCTCCTGTCTGCTAAGTGTTGTAGGTACTCTATAGAAACTTGAAAGTATGGAATTTTCTACAGGTTTTCAGGTGGTAGGTATATTCATTTGCTAGGGCTACTATAACAAATGTATTGGATGGCTTAAACAACAGTAATTAACTTTCTCACGGTTCTAGAGCCTGGAAGTTCAAGATAAAGGTGTTGACAGGCTTGGTTCTTGAGGCCTCTCTCCTTGGCTTGCAGGTGGTTGCCTTCTCTCTCTGTCCTCACATGGTCTGTCTTCAGTGTTTCTTTGTATCCACATTTCCTCCTGTAAGGATGGTTTGATTGCATTAGTGCCCACCTTAATGACTTCATTTTACCTTTATCTCCTTTTTAAAGATGGTGTCTCTAAATCCAGCCCCTGTCTGAAGAACTGGGAGTTAGGTCTTCAGCATATAGATTTGGAGAGACACAGTTCAGTCCCTAACATTAGGCTTGCCTAAGATACAGAGAAAAATTGATCTTTTTCTTAGAAGGATTGAAAAAAAAAGAAGAAAACCTGGAGGCTGAGATGGTGAAGAATCTGCCTGCAGTGCAGGAGACCTGGGTCTGATCGCTGGGTCAGGAAGATCCCCTGGAGAGAGGGGATGGCAACCCGCTCCAGTATTCTTGCCTGGAGAATGCCATGGACAGAGGAGCCTGGTGGGCCACAGTCCACGGGGTCACAAAGAGTTGGACACGACTTAGCAACTAACACACAACACTTTATTACTAAAAATGCTAACCATCATCTTACAACAAAGGGATGCCACAAATCTTCAATTGTAAAGAGACAATGTGAAGTACAATAAAACATGGTGTGCCTTTGACGTAAACATAAAATCACAGCCTACAAAAGGTTGTGGTCTGATGCTACCTCCTTCACGATGTCCTCGTTGGTGTCTCCTGTGAAACAGTCATCTTTTGCCAGTGAAATAAAAACAGGTGTGTGTGTGTGTGTCTTCGACTTGTTTTCAGGCACTTACATCGTGCCCTGCATTAGAACGACTCTCTGTGCTTGTTTCCCCTCTGTAGCTTAGAAGCTGATTGGGGCCGGGGCCTGTGGACTTCATGGTGCACCTTCCCTGGCTCCCAGAGCTGTGTCTTGCACACGGTGATATCAGAGACAGCCAGCTGCAGGACCCATGGTTGCCTGCCTTCTTCCACAAGCCTGGGAAGCTAACACGGTTAACTGGAAGTTAGCACCCAAGCTAACACTGTTCTTCACTCACCCAGTAGAAGCTCCTCATAAATCATGAATGGAAATGGTCATTCATGCCTCCAAACCCAACTGTGCTGCCTGATAGTAAGACGCTAATACTCTTAGAGCTGCCAAGAAAGAAAAGCTTTAAAAAAATGCAAAGGAAAAATCTAATTTGACTTATTTGATGTGGATTTAATTGGAAATTAGGACATGGGTTAAATTACTTGAGGGTCAGCTAGAAGGTCATTGATAAAGTGATGGTAAGATCTCTACAATTTGATTTCAAGAGACTCAGTATAAATGTTAATTCTGCAAGATTGAGGGGGAAGGAAAGCATCAAAACTGAGCAAGCAGATCTCAGAGATTCAAGGGGTAAGTTTTAGCTGGACAGTCACAAGATTCTCACACTATTGCATGGCTTAATACCCTGCAGACTGTAACTGTGACATCCGTTGTCTTTATGAAACTAACCCTAATTAGATGGGCCAGTGTCTTCACTTGCAAATGTGGAGGTGAGGAGTGGGAGAAAACTAGAGATAGCCTAAACATTCTACTAACGAAGACAAAAGGAAATAAAAGTTGCTGCCTGTTAACTTTACACTTAATACATGAGCCACCTGAGTCAAAGAAAATGAAAAGTAACTCTGATTCCTACTACCCAGAGATAACCACTGTCACAGCTTATGTGTATTTTCTTCCAAAAATAAGATTCCTGTATAAATAGCTACAGACACTTTAAATTTTTAAAAAAAGGAATTGTAAAAATAGTTTTGTAGTCCTCTCAAAGATGTGAACATCAGTTTATACACATAATGACAGTATTTTTCTTCAGTATGGACATACTGTATTTAATCAATCTCCTGTGGTTGGGCAGCTAAGTTGTTTCCATTTTTCACTATTGTAAACAATTTGATGAATGTACTTATAACCAAATTTTTTCTTATTTCCAAATGGGCACATCTGGAACTTCACACCTATGATATTTCCTATGTTGTTATACATATCTTGGGGGAAATTCATACTCTTCTGTGACGGTCTCATAATATGTAGGTAGTTACTCTCCTCTGTCTTGTAACGCTGAAGGTATAGCTTTTTATTCACAGTCCTTTTCCTGTGTGGTATGAGGGGACCATATTCAGGATAAGTTTCAGGAAGGTGGGCATTCAGTTTTCATAAGATTGTAAAGCAGGTAGATAGTGGATTTAGCTAAATGCACCCCACCATCTAGATTATCTATTGCCATGTGTTAAAGGATGGAGAAGGTTATCTTGAGACCCAAAGACCAGGCAGCCAGCTCCATATTATCAATGGATCAGTTTATTACCATGTAACTCACAAGTTGAGAGGCAGGCAGGCAATGATCTGGAAGCATTTGCAAGTGCACTCAGCACCATCAAAGGACCACTGCAACAGTTTTATATTAGTTCACCTAGAGAAACGAAGTGCGTTCTGAAGCCAAGATTTATGAATGGGTAATGAGTCTTGGGTTTCCCTAGTGGCTCAGACTATAAAGAATCCACCTGCAATGTGCAATACGCGGGTTTGATCCTGGGAAGACCCCTGGAGGCAGGCATGAAAATCCACTCAGTATTCTTGCCTGGATAATCCCATGGACAGAGGAGCCTAGCAGGCCACAGTCCATACAACGAGGTTGTAGAGTCAGACGTGACTGAAGCAACTTTAGCACAACTGGTCTTGTGGGTGCCAGGAATACGTCAGGGGAGGTCTTCATCATTGTTTGGGGACTAACAGAGCATAAAGGCCACCTGGTCCTAATAATTATTAAACTATTAACTGCAAAGCTCTGGATGACAGAGAAGTGATTTACCACACAGTACAGTCCTGGGTAGGGCAGTGGAAGGACAGGTGGAACTGTACATGCTCAAGGTGGCATTGGTTGTGCTAACAACTATACAACACTCCAGAACATTAAATAATACCCGAAAATGCATTTCATTAATAACAAAAGCAAGTCCATTCTCACCTTGGAATACTGCCTCTGGACAAATTTGGGGACCATGCTTAATAGTTTGCGGAAAAAGCAAAGTAAAAGACCCATCTCTGAAAGGGAGCAGCGTAAACATCATGAGTTACAAACTGCCTGGCACAAAATAGTGCCTGAAATATCTGTTGCTGAATGAATTAGTCTACTTCTGTCACCTTTTCCCAGGGGCTAGATCCAGATAGATGGCAGGAAGATAGGCCTTATTTAGAGTTGAAGATCTTCCCACATTTCTTGTTTGAGCAAGTCAAACGAAGTGAAAGGTAGATGGCTTTCTACCATAGACTTTAAGATGGAGAATCACAGGATGATAGTTACATTCTTTTAACCAGGCCCGTAACTTATGGGAACTTCTGAACAAGTCAACACATTTAGATGTGTAACGAGGCATCATGATTCACACATCCGGCCAGGCTGAGCCCATGTCCCCTTGCAGGCCCAGATTCCTTCGTATAGTAGACGCTCCAATAGCTATGAGACAAATCCTGGCTGAGCCCACAGTCCTCATTTATTACAATGCGGCCACTAATATCAGTAGTTATGAAGCTTAAATGGGACAACGAATCAAGGTATTTGCCTATGTCGGAGATTTTAAAGCCGCGCTCTCCTACGTAGGCTGCAAACTGGCAGCACTCTGAGTGTTCCATAAATCCTGGGTCCCATTCCGTAGTGTGCTGTGCTGTGCTTAGTCGCTCAGTCGTTTCCGACTCTGCGTAGACCGTCAGGCTCCCCTGTCCATGGGGTTTCCCAGGAAGAATACTGGAGTAGGTTGCTATGCCTTCCTCCAGGGGATCTTCCCACCAAGGGATCGAACCCAGGTCTCCCGCACTGCAGGCGGATTCTTTACCGCCTGAGCCACCAGGGAAGTGCTTTTCATCAGTCTGGCGTGCTGCCTGGGCACGGTGTTTAAAGCAAAAGAAACAAACAACAAACCTCTCTACTAAGCAAGCAGGACTGAGGACCACCGGTTTGGAGACTGTCGAAGGGACTCTGGCTGATCGAAACCTCGCCGCCGTGCTCTCGCGAGGAAGTTCGGGCACCGGAAGTGCCCGGAAAGCGCGCGGCGGCGGCGGCAGCGCGGCCGGCGCGGGCAGGGAAAGCGGGAGGCGGAGACCGCCCGGGCCGCCTTGGCTGTGGCGGGGCACCTCGCTGGTGCCGCCGCCGTTGGGGCTCTGCCGGAAGGGTCCGGGGCGGGAGCGGCGCCGGGCTCTGGCAGAGCGGCTGCGGGGCCCCCCAGCCAGCTTCCAACTAGGGAAGTCATTGCAGGGCCGTCCCCATGTTGCGTTTCCCGACCTGTTTCCCATCCTTCCGGGTGGTGGGAGAGAAGCAGTTGCCGCAGGAGATCATCTTCCTGGTCTGGTCACCCAAGCGGGATCTCATTGCTTTGGCCAACACCGCGGGCGAGGTGAGTGAGCCGGCGCGCAGCCTCGAGGACACCGAGCCCGGGCCACCTGTCTACCCTGCTCCTCTCCGCAGTCTTGCTGCATAGTCTTAGTGAATATAAGGGACCACGCACAGGAAAGGTCTTTCGTACACCCATTTCCCGCATTCTGTGGCCAAGACAAGTTTTCACACAGCTTGACACAGTCACACGGTCCTGCATCCCGGAGACTCTCATAGTATCACTTATGAATTGACATAGTAGTGGGTCCACAGATTCCGCCCTTAGTTTACTTACCGTTCAGGCAGAAGAAGGGCGAGTTGTCAGACTCGAGCTGTGAATATACATGTTTGTAGCTGCCAAAGAGTATGCTTAAGAATCTTTATTCTGTTGTCCAACATTCACAGTGTTGGTTGGTTAGCCACCTCCCATTAAAAATACCTTTAAATTGAAACAAAAGAGTGATGCTTCACCTGATGGAATGTGCCTGATTCACTGATTCCTGATGGAATGTGCCTGAGTGTTGTCACTATTTCTGCTGCGGTTGCTGCTGCTAAGTCGCTTCAGTCGTGTCCAACTCAGCGATCCCATAGATGGTAGCCAAATAGGCTCCCCCACCCCTGGGATTCTCCAGGCAAGAATACTGGAGTGGGTTGCCATTTCAGGTTCACATTATATTACACTTCATCAAGTGTAACCCAGTTGTAACTTTCTACTGAAAGTTTTTAATTACTTGGCAGACATTTTGTAAGGAAACCTTCACCTTTGTGTCCTTACTCCTTTGGCCTTTTGGCAGGTGTCCTGATAGTTACTTGGCCAGGTGGGAGTTGTCTTCAGCCAGGCTTGGAAGCTAGTTGGAAAAGGGGACTTAGCAGCCAGGAAAAGGTAGCAGCCTGGAAAGCTGTGTTGATTGTCATGGCTTTGTCGCCAGGTTATTGATGTCTGCTTTCCCAAAGCCCTCTATGGAATCTAGTCTCCTTCCGCATCCAGAGTGTTCTGGAATTCTCTCACGGCTCTGAGAGGAGTGCAGTTCCTTCAGCCACAACTGTAGGAGGGAAGGGAAGAAATAGGAGCATCAGTGTGACCAGATGAGTAGGTGTGATTGTGGGCACTTGTTGCTTCCATTTTCTTAGTGAAGAAGAAAGGGCACTGTTTAGGAATGAGGATGGAGACGAAAATATTGGAATTTTGAGGAGGGAAGAGAAATTTGAAGAAGCCGACAAGGCGAGTGGACTAGTGAATTTAATAGGATTGTTCTTCAGTATTAAAAGGCACATGAGCTTAGTGGTTCTAGAGTGAAACTAGTAAGCATGGTTGTGTGTCTCTTCTGTTCAGCTGCATGGCTGCAGGTGTGGTTGGCTTTAACCAGAGTTCTTGTGCCAAAGGGTGACAAAAAGCAGGAGATGCAAGGGAGTCGAAGTTATGTACATGAGAAGTGATTGTAGTGATGAACTTTGGATTCTAACCTGATTAAGTAGGGAAGTGAGGTCATGTGTGGGGTGAGGGACAGAGAATCCGTGGTAGACTCATTGGATTGTATGTCTTGGTGAGGTTGCAGAATTGAAGTTGGGTATTAGTCGGGATGAGCAGGAAAGATACAGATAGTGATGGAAAGTGGGAAGTTTGCAGCTGAAGTTTATGGCAGCATTTGTAGTTGTCGGTAATGACAGTGTAACCGACATGACCCTGGGAACGACTGAGGTGAGGTAGAAGCTGTGATCATTGAAGAAGAGATAGTTGAGAACCAACAAGCCAGGACATTGTTGCTCTTGAAATCACCAAAAATGATGATGAGAAGTGTTGGAAGGCATGAATGAGCTGGTGCGTGCATGTGTGCTAAGTTGCTTCAGTTGTGTCAGACTCTGCACCCGTATGGACTGCAGCCTGCCAGGCTCCTCTGTCTCTGGGCTTTTCCAGGCAAGAATACTGGAGTGGGTTGCCGTTGCCTTCTCTAGGGGATCTTCCCCACCCAGGGATCTTACCTGAGTCTTCTGCTTGGCAGGTAGATTCTTTACTGCTGAGCTGCCTGGGAAGCTATATTTCATTCTAAAATATAAGTCTCTTGTTGACATAAAAGTTAGGAAAATGTGTAGAGTACAGGGTTAAATTAGACCTTGTTTCACCCATTTCTTTGAAAACAAGTTCATTCAGACACTCCTGACTTTGAATTTTTTCTGATGGCTAAATATTATACTTTGTACAATTTTTTAAGAAATTTATAGTGGGGTTTAGATTTATTTTATTCTTAGAAATGGATGTTTTTATTATCTGCCATTATATCTGTTTTGTCTTAGGTTTTACTTCATCGACTTGCAAGTTTCCATCGAGTTTGGAGTTTTCCACCAAATGAAAATACAGGAAAGGAAGTGACCTGTCTGGCTTGGAGACCAGATGGCAAACGTAATGACAGTATTGTAAAAATATGTTTTTGTTTTTCAGAAAAAGTATTCTGTAAAGAGAACTTACTCACTGAAAGAATTTATTTTTCTTACAATGTACTAGAATTCTAAATACTGAATTGGGAATTCTGTTTTTTCAGATGCTTTATAGTGTGTTCATGGAACTCAGATTAATTCTGCCATCTTGTTGCATGGCAGAGCTATCTCTAAAATGAAATCTGACTTCTTGGCAAAGATGAGTCTAACAGGAAGTTTTATGAGCATATACAGGGTGCTTTGGTTTTGCTCTTTTGCTGTCTTGTTCTGCACTGTTTGCCCAGAGCTTCATTTGCCACTCAGCAGTCAGTTCAGAGCCATCGTGGCCCATTTCTCCCCAGAATGTGTTTTAGCAATAAATGTGTGGTTCGTAAATATTCTCTCTGCACAACTGTTTACCTCACCTGAAGGACTGTCAGTTTTGACCCCCCTTCCTTCAATTTCCATGTGATCTTACTCCTGTTGGTACCCTGTGTGTTGTAGCTTACCATGCTGCTGCTCTGAGGACTGAACTCTCCTCTCATGTGTTGTTACACTGACTGACAGTCATTTGAGCTGCTGTACATGTCCGGTCAGCACAGGAAAATGCTGCAAGTCATCTGTATCATCGGTGCCTAAAAAAAACCAAATTGTTTTTGTAAAATGATATGTATTCCTCCTTGTTGCCTCCTTTTTCCCTAGATAAATATAAGTATGTAAAAATGCCCTGAAAGCCTGTCACGCTACAGATAACAGCCATTTTGGTCTATATTCATTTTGCTCAGTTCTTGTTTCTTCTACTGGGAAAAAAAAAGTGTGTAAAATTAGAGAACTTTTGTGAGTAGTATTTTAAGATCTTGCTCTCTTCATCCAAAAACATCAGGATCTCAAAAACTATGAAAGTCAGTATGTAAAAATGTATTTAAGTAGGTGATATTTTTATCATTAAAAATGTCTCCTGTTTTTGGACAGTAAAATAGGGCTTAGCTTGGTAATGATGATTTCAAGATTGCTTTAAATTGTTTTAAAGAAGAGACTTGGATTGCCTCTCATCTCACAGAGTTGTATGTGTTGGTATACAGTGAAACACACAGCCTTCTGTCTAGATGGTCTTCAGTTTTATATGTTAGGAAGACATTAAAGGCTTCTGTAGAGAAACGATACTAGATCATTCAGCCACAGGGAAAGGAAGAAGACCCATCAGTATTTGATATCCCAGTTCAATAAGGGTTAGAAATTAAAAAGAGGAATAAAAATCCTTCCCAAGAACCAAGCAGATGGAATCACTTTTTAACTTTCAGGTGGGGACCAGTATGTCTTGGTGATAGGATATTATTGTTTATATGTTGATGTCTGTCTGTGTTTTCTGCTTGGCATCAAAGTTCCAGTCTAGAGGCTCTGATATGTAAGATGTTAAAAACAGTACACAAGACAGTAGTAGGTTCCTCACAAAAGTTTGAGCATTTGAAAATAAGTGTAGATAACAGCATAACTGTATGCAGATACGTTTCAGTTTTTACTTATTTAAAGGCAGGATTTAAGGGTTAAAGCATTTCTATGGTTATGATATATTTAAAATAGTAAAATTGGGCAAGAAATGAAATACCCCTTTTTCTCTTAATATTACACTGACTTATTCTGATTATTTCTTGTTGTTTTAGTTTTGGCCTTTGCTCTTGCTGATACCAAGAAAATTGTGTTGTGTGATGTAGAAAAACCTGAAAGCTTGCACTCTTTTTCTGTGGAGGCCCCAGTTTCTTGTATGCATTGGATGGAAGTGACTGTTGAGAGCAGGTAGAGTGATAAAAACCCCAGTGGTCCCAGTAGGATGTTCATGAAATTTTCATTTTTAAAAGTGAAAACTTAGGCGCATCTGAGTATTGAGTACGTGTATTTGCTTTTAACCTTTTGTCTTAAGCTTATCAAGATGAAATTCTTTTAATATTTGCTAGATTTCTTTCTCTTCTGGAAAAAAATCTGTTTTATTATTGGAGCAGTAATGCCTGAATGGCCAAGATTTTTGTTTTTGGTTATTTTTAAAAGTTTATATCAATAACTTATACTTTCAAGTAATATTAGTTAAGATTGCTGATTAGAAAATTAAGGTTCTGTTTTTCTTTTCACCATATATTTCATTCTGGAACTTTGTGTTTCTGTGTCTGAGTAAATATTCTTCGAATATGAAAAGTGCTGAATTGAGCATTTTGTTTTGATACTGAATGAGTTCTTTTTATTTTTGTGGTCCCTATAGTTTCCTTATTTTGTGAAAATAGTTTTGCCTTAGTCTGTGAAATCAAGTACTCTGCCACGTTTGCAGTAAAGATAGCCTAAAGGGTCAGTAGGCTTAGTGAATACTGAACATAAAAGTTTTTTTTCTTGAGGAAATAAGATCATTTTCTTCCTGTCAGCTTTTCTGTTCTAATTAAGTTTTAAGTTAATATCAAATGAATTTATAAATCCTGATTATTAATTCACAAATTTCCTCAGGAGGGGTTTGTAAAAATATTAGATAATAAGGTCTAGCCTGGGTTTCAAATTCACTGTAGGTAAAACAAGGGTCAGTCTGTCATCAAATAATAAAGGTTGCAAGTGGTCATGTGAATTTATAGAGGAGCAGAGTATACCATGTAATTTCTGTCCCAGTCCAGTTACCTGCTAAGTGCATTCCTAACACACTTCCTGTTAAGAGTTCAGGAATGCTGTATGGAGGTTCCAGGGTCTTTCAGGACACCACTTTTCACCTTATCCATTTCCATCTGTGTTCAGAGGTAGGACTGAAAAAAATGGGAGGATAACTAAAACTGTTTGAAAATGCTTGGTGTCCTCTTAGATACACCTACTGGATTGTTATATCTCCAAATGTGTATAAGTCATAGAACCCATCATTACATTATAATAACTTCAGCGTTCTTTAGAATTACTCTTGGTACTCCTGTGTTCAGCGTTGGTTTTTAGAGGAGAGTTAAGGAATCATAAATTCTCAGTCCATATCTGATACTGATACTAAATACATATGGATGCATTTCATATGCTGAGAAAATTGTTTATAAATATTTGTTCCTCTTAATGTAAAGTGGGTAGGCTGATCTTTTTTCTTTCAGAAATAAAGTTCAAGATAAATGATGAATTTCCAACTTTTCTGTTTCTTGTTTGTGATTGTTAAATGCCATGCACAGTTTACCACTGTAAAAGTCACTATGTTCATTTGGTAATGTGTCATATGTAAAATTGGGCCTTTAAAAATTAATATGTTTTAATGGAAAGAGAAGTAGAATCTTTGTTTTTATAATACTTTATTTTGTTTTGTCTTATTTTCCCCTTTGTAGTGTTCTAACATCCTTTTATAATTCTGAGGATGAATCAAATCTTCTCTTACCTAAACTTCCTACATTGCCGAAAAAGTAAGTACCAGAGTTTAATCTCATTCGAATTAATCTTACAGGTTTCTTTCTTTTACTTTTAACATTGACAGTTTTCTCATGTGTTTTAAAAAATGCATTTCTATTGAGAGTTTTTTACCCTACTCTGTTTTTTTTTTTCTAGTTATAGCAACACCTCAAAAATATTTAGGTAAGGTGTACCTTTTTTTTCAAGTAAGATAAATCTTTTATTATTTGAAGCATATAGTTGAAAGATAACCCAATTTATTTTTATATTTTAGTGAAGAAAATTCTGATGAAATTATTAAGCTTTTGGGAGATGTCAGGTAAATCTTGTAGACACCTTAAAGAACAAGTTTTATTTTCTTAAATTTGATACTTGAGGCAGTTTTTAGACCAGAGTTCCAAAGATATTTTCTTTGTCATTTTATTTCATTGCTGACAAATACCTCTGAACAATAAACAGACAATATCTATTATTCACTCATTTTTATTGTATGATATTTGTGTCAAGCTTAATATTATGGTATACTTTCATTTTTAAAACATAAAGGAGGGTAGAAGTTCTTGAGTTTCTGAAATTTAAATTGAAATCTTCAGATTCTTTAAGCCCACTTAATATGTTTAGCATCAGGGCCATGATAAAACTGATGGCACTTTATATTAACTGGAAAAGAGATAATTTTGTTTTTGAGGCTATGTAAATACAATTGTTAAAATAATCTATTCTTATTTTACTGTAAACTGAAGTTTTTTAGGCTAAATGAAATTTATGTTGTTCTTTTGGCTGGGGTGGGGGAGGAATAAGCCTGATGTAATTGAAACTTGGGGAATTTGTTTAGAGGCTCAGTCTCCTTGCTAGGGAGCTTGAGTAAGGGCAGCAACAACTTGTATCTTGGTGTAAGAACTCGGTCCTCTCTGTTGTCCTCAGCTTGTTGCATTATTTTTATCAGGCTTAATATTCTTGTCCTTGGAGGAAGCTCTGGTTTTATTGAGCTTTATGCTTATGGAATGTTCAAAATTGCTCGAGTCACTGGGGTAAGTTTTTCTTTAAGATTCTCTATTTTTGCCTTAGAGTGTAACAACTGACTGATTTATGGAAAAGAATAAGACATTACTTTTTTTCTGTTTCATTTCTTGGATTTACTCGTCCTTAAATGTTAAGAGGATAATTTTCTTACTAAGATAAAATAGTGATATGATGTCTGTGAAGATCAGAGGTTCTTAGTGGAATTAGTTAAACATTTTTTCTTGACTAAAAGATCACTATGGTACACTTGATTATGATTTAATGTTTTTCCAGCCTTGTGTTTAAGAGCTACCATTTGTGATTGGAATGTGATGAAAGTCATTAGAGGCAATCTTAGGCTCAGTCTCGGTCTTCTCCATACCTTTTCTTATTCTTGCAGTTCCCTAAAAGGATAGAAAATGTTGCAGGCTCTGTGGGCTGTGTTAGTTCTCCAGCACTCAGGTGCATGGTTAGCGTCTGTGTCTGTGACCTTGCAACTCAGGGGACACATGCCTTCATCTGCCACACACGTGGCAGGAGTGACTGCTTTTAGAGCTCTGAATTTTTGCTTCCTGTGTTGTAAGTGGATGCAGTGTAGCAAGAACACTAAATATAATGGGGATTTGACTGTTTTACAGATTGTCGGTACTTGTCTTGCGTTATGTCTGTCAAGTGATCTGAAGTCATTGTCAGTGGTCACAGAAGTTTCTGCCAGTGGTGCTTCAGAAGTTTCATATTTTCAGGTGAGTATTTGAACCAGCAGAGAGTAAATATATATTTTTAAAGGTTTGATTTTTATTATCCATATCACTGGATTCTAATGGTCATTAAAACAAAGCAAAAAATTGACTTGGAGCTTCTAAATCTTAGAGTGTTACTGGTGAATACCTTATTATTCCAATTGCTCAGCATAATGTTCATCAAAACAGTGTTTCGATGGTCTATTAATGACCAATATTAACTTGTTGCTATACCAGTTCATGTTTGCAACAAGTGTTTTCTTGGGATTTTGACCCTAATAATAAAAGCTAATATTTATTAATTATTTAATATGTGCCCAGTACTGAGTAATTCAATATATTTTATGTGAATCCTCACAGTAACCTAATAGATAGGTACTATTACTATCCCCATTTTGTAGTTGAGTAAATGGCACTCAGGGGAACCGTCACTTGCTTGGTAAGGACTTGAAGGTGATGCTGGGCAGTGTGGCTCCAGAGCCAGGGCTCTTAACTAACACATCGATTGCCTCCTGTGTGAGATGCCTACTAAATGCCGGGAAAACCTTTTCATTGTGTGCCGCTGGTATCATAGACTGTGGAAACTGGGCTCCTACAGAGTATTTAGATTGTAGCTTGGCCTTCAAGAAAATCTTCCCGAAAATTTCATCTCAAATAAGCCAGCAACTTAATCTAAGTATGTGTGAACTCTCAAATAAAAGTAGGAGGAAAGATGCAGGATGTGACGCAAATGAGGCCTTATAGTTTCATTGTATTCACAACAGCAGAGAGCTCTTGACTTCCTGCTGTTTGCTAGAACAGTTGTTTGTGGTTGTTCTTCATCTTAAGGTTCTGTGAAAATACAATTTCCTGAATTGTGTTTGGTGCTATAGTAAAATAATTCACTCTTTATTTGGAATTTGTAACAGATGTTTTTAATAACAACTTTATTATGATAATTCATGTACCTCTGTAATAGATAGTTAACTTGTATTAGTAGCTATAATTCCTTAAAAATTTTTTAGATATTTGTGATCATTTTAAAAGTCTCTCATAATAGTGGTATAAATTAGATTATTACATTTATTCTAACTAAGTAGAGAGGACTGCTAACTTAGAGGGGATCAAGTGTACATAGTTAGATGCTACAGATGAGAGAATCCTAAAATTATATCCTGTTATTTTCTAATTTGTTATACTGAAAAGGAGCAAAATTCTGAGGTAGTCTTTCTGATACATAGTTATACCTTGACTCTTCTTTAAAAGTAGTAAATATATCTGTTTGTGACTCACTTTAGTATTTTAATTTGACAGCTTGAAACCAATCTATTGTACTCTTTCTTACCTGAAGTAACTCGAATGGCCAGAAAGTTTACTCACATTTCAGCTCTTTTACAGGTATTTATTTATAGCTTGTTTTATGTGACTGTTTACTATAAGTTTCTAATGTTGTGTAAATAAAAACTTGAAAATCTTACTTTTTAAAGCCAACTATACATGGCAGAGGTGTCTAGTCTGATAGATAAGCTTATAATGTCCACTGAAACAAGAAAAAGAAATTTAATTGAAAATCTATTCCAACCCATCTCTATATCTCCAAAAGAAAAGAAAAAGTAGTTTAAATCTTTTTAAATGTTCTCATAAATAAGGTATTTTGTAATTTTAGAAGTTTCTTTGCAAGTCAAGTATTATGGGCAATCGTCATTCTAACAGCTTTGGGATATAATAAACGTACTCCCAGTTAGCAGGTGCTTGGTGTTTTGTTAGTTGACTGTCTGGGCCAGGCCCAGCTGAAGGTTCTGTTGTTCTGGGCTAGGTTCAGCTATTCAGGCTGGTCTTGGTCGTCGTACAGCAGTGGTCAGCTGGCTGGTCCAAGTATCCCTCAGCCATGATGGCTTTATCTGAACTCCGCACTCCCCACTTGCCAGCAGGCTAGATGAGGCTTGTTGGGTAAGTGCTGTGGACGGCGGGAATGTCGGGAGTGGAAGTGTGCAAAGCCTTTTGGAGCCTGGGACTCTGTGACACGGGTGCTACTCAGTCACACTGAGACACGGCCAGCCCCGATCGACAGACTAGAGAAACTGACCATGCGTCCGGCTAGAGGGGCTGCGAAGCCCTGCGCCCTCCTTTCTTCAGTCTGCCACAGTCACTAATGTACTTCACGGCAAAGATTTCTGGAGACCAGTGTCTTTTAAAAGGACATTGTTTGAAGATCGAATATTTGGCCAATCAGCATTTTAACAGTTAATGTACATAAAACACATCGTAGATGTAAAAAGTTGAAAAATATCTATTTTACCAGATAAAAACTTAATTTGAGAATGGTTGTTAAATGATTATCAAGTGTTAGCCATGGTCTCTTCTTTCTCAGGCTTAACTGAGTTAAAAGTGGTTTACAGTAAATCCTGGGTTTCTTTGAGACAATTGGCAGGAAGAAGCTGTATTATTTAGTTAGCATATTGACTTAAGTATTTTTTGCTACTTTAATATTTTTTCTTTTTGCCAATAGTATATAAATTTGTCACTGACATGTATGTGTGAAGCCTGGGAAGAAATACTGATGCAGATGGACTCACGTCTTACCAAGTTTGTCCAGGTGATGTAACTGGAGTTTCCCATGGAAGGTGTTAAAGAGTGTATGATGTCCTTACTCAGTTCATGAGGGACATGAGAAAAATCGGTCTGATTTGTTCAAGGCTCAGATCTTGATTTCTTTGAGATGGCTTGATCTAACTCTTGTCTCAGAGAGAGATAATGCCAGTCCTTCCCACTGGAAAAACTTAGGTGGGGACAGGATTGTGAAGTGGAGCTAGTAGGATGTGGCGATTAAGGACAGGTGTTGGAAGAGCTGACTGGCTGTTTCCTCATAACTGCTATTCAGATAATCAGTTTAAATATGGATTTGAGAGAAGGTTAAAGGTAAGAAAGGGAGTCATGTTCCTGTAATTTTGAATAAATAATGCTTATTTAAAAAACACTTATCATGAGTTTATCCATCTTTCTCTAGGAAAAGAACACAACCACATCAGTGCAAGATGAATTCATGGACTTGTTGTTGTGGGGGAAAGCAAGGTAGTAAACTTACATTAGATAATCTTGCTTTACCTTCTCTTTTTAAAGTAATTTATTTCTAAAGCAACTCATATTCATTGTAAAAATATATAGAAATTCTGATGCACAAAAAACAAAGAATAGTATGTATCTTTCTAGGCTTTTTTATTCACATACTTATTTTCTATGTAAATGTAATCATTTTGTGTGTATGTACCATGTATGCATATACCTGTACTTTTTAAATATATAAAAATTAAGAATTTTTATGTAGCTAAATCACTTTTCCTTTACTGTATTTACCTCAGCATTATTCTTAAAAAGATCTTTCCCATATTAAGCGGTCAAAGATCTTTATTTTCATCCAGAGATTTTTTTGGTGGTTTATGGTTTTATTACATTTACATGTTCCAGATATGATTTATTTGGTTGTATGCTATGAAAGACATAACAA
Source organism: Nanger dama (assembly GCA_917880005.1). NCBI lineage: Eukaryota > Metazoa > Chordata > Mammalia > Artiodactyla > Bovidae > Nanger > Nanger dama. Next base: position 61,681,539 of record CAKJTW010000001.1, on the reverse strand, counting down.
CTTATTTTTTTCTAAGTATCTAGATAATTGCCCAGTGTAACTTACTGAGTAGCGCATCTTCTCCTGACTGACACGAAATACCATTTTAGTGTATAGCACATTCTCATGTCTATTTCAGTCTGTTTGTGGACTTTAACGTTTCCTGTTTTGTCTGTTTCTCTGAGTACAACAAAGTCTTAATTTTTGTTGGGCTATTTCTTTTATTTGTTTAAAATCTGTGTTTAAATTTGTAGTTTGAAATTAAATGTTTTAAGTGATGCATTCAGATTTTAAATAGAGAAGACTAAAAATACTTTCTTTTTCATTCTAGTGCTGAACTTCAGACCCTCTTAATGAACCAGTTAACAGTAAAGGTGTGGTCATCTTTGTACTTTAATGGCTATGAACATAGTCTTAATTTTTTTTAGAATGGCATATAGTATCTTACTTGTTTACTAAATGTTATATATTTTTTTCTCTTAATTAGGGCTTAAAGAAGCTTGGCCAGTCTATAGAGTCATCATATTCCAGTATACAAAAGTTGGTTATAAGTCACTTACAGAGGTATGAAGATGACGTAGAATCTTTCGGTGTTGCATCTGCACGTACTTACCATTGGTTTTCTTTCTTCAGTCTTCTTTTCATCATCTGGCATTCTCTGTCTGAGCGTCTTCTAGCTGACATTTTTGCCTTAGCATTTGAGGGGAATCTTAAAGTGCCCAAGATTTAAAGAATCGATAATAGTGACTCTGCTCTGTAAAATAACTTTCCAACATCTTTTCACCACCCTAGTCACTATTTGGGCTTTTTTCTCACCCAGACAGCCATGAGTTATGTCTTGAATAGGGCATATACCCTTTTTTGAGCAATGAAATTAAGTATGTTTGTATATCATTTTATATGTTATGTAAAAGCATGTTATATATTTTTGCATTTAAGTCCTTGGCAAGGTGTTGGTTGTGATTATCTTCGTTTTACATAAGAAGAAACTGAAGTTCAGAAAGGGCGTATGGCTGCCCCAAGGTTATTATGTGTCAGAGCCAAGACTGTTCTAGATCCTCCAGTCTCATGCCATTTCTAAACACCACTCCCTCAATGAGGCGGCTTGCTGGTTGATGTTCAGTGTTTGACTTAGATTTTGATAGATTTCTTTTTGCTGAGACCCCTGGCCCTCACCGCCCTCTTTGAGCACTGTAGGGCTGTCAGCCTGGTCTCCAGTCCACACTGTGTCCCTCAGATGTGTTCTCCACAGTGGATCTGATCATGTTACTCTTATTAAAAACTTCCAGTGCCTTCCCATTTCTTAGGACCCGTGTCTTTGGTGGCCTTCTCAAACTTGACACTTTTGTCTCCTACCTGGGGCTTTTGTGCGTCTCTTCTGCTTTTTGGAACACTTCCACTCTGTTCTTCACTTGTGTTTTCCAGCTCTCAGCTCAGATGTTCACAGAATCCTTCTCTAATTCCCAGACTAGTTCAGGTTCTTCTCTTTCTCCTGTACCTGGTGTGTTTTCCTCTAAGGCATTTATGTAGTTGAGATGGTCTGATTATGAAATTATGAAACTGTCTGATTATGTGGTTATAAGTATCTCCCCCATTAGACTATCAGTGTTATAAGGACCCTTTTGTTTTGTTTACCGTGAAGTCCCCATAATGCCTGACCTGAAGTTGGAGCTTAATAAATATTTGCTCAGTTTTAAATTCGTGAGCCATTAGGTGAACAAGATGACCATATGACTATTTTAACAGTGCCAGGACCAACTGATCTTACAAAGTTTAATCATGTGGCCAACTCATTTCAATAGTCATGACAACTAAATGATTCTGCTACAGTTTTTTAAAATAATTTTGAGAGCTAATAGTCTCTCATAGAAAGAAAATTAAAGTTACTTTCAGTTTTTATTTTTGAAAACTTAGAAACATTCAAGCAAGATAATAGGTGCCTGCCACCCTGATGATGGTGATGATACTAATTTATTTCTGCTCTGTTTTTGATAGTGGCTCAGAGTCTTTATTATACCATTTGAGTGAACTGAAAGGAATGGCTTCATGGAAGCAAAAATATGAACCTCTTGGACTAGATGCTGCAGGAATTGAAGGTGGCAATTTTATTTCTCAATGGAACTCTTTAAACTCACTTTACTTATTGGACAAATGGTATTTATTTATTTACTTCTTTTCAGATGCTATTACTGCAGTGGGTTCTTTCATACTCAAGGCAAATGAACTTCTTCAGTAAGTATTGGGGATACTTGAATATTGAAATCATTGACTTGAGAATATTTTACTTTTTGTAATTGAGAACCTAGCAAATTGTGATTTTCTTAAAATGAGATTTTAAGTTCTTCTGAAAATTGCATGTTTATAGGATTAAAACAAACCAATAGCACAGTGATTTTTAAAATTCACATAGCATTTTCCTATCTCACCCATCCTCACCTCGGGTCCTCTTTTCAGAGGGAATCCTTTAAACTCTTGTAACTGTTTCTGGTTTTAGTTCTATAGGTTACTTCCATACTTCTAAATTGTATGACTGTACTGCATTTCTTGTATTTATCAGTTTTTGAAATTGTGCCTTTGTTTCTCTTTGTTTTTCCTGGACTCTATTTGCTTTCTTTTTCCCTTGCACTGTCTCTCTTACCACATTTTTAGGTTTTCTCCCTGTCTCAGGGGTAGCGTCACATCCCTGGAATTCCCCTCTGTCCCTGGTGCCTCCTCTGTTAGCCTCCTACCTCACAACACCCCCCAACCACCACCCCCGCACCAGTCTGTCCATTGGTTCCGGCTTTTGTGCCAGCTACCACCCAGGCGTTTTCCTGATTGCTTTCATGGGTTAGATCCTTACTTTCAGGATCTCCTCTGTTTCTTGGTTCATTTAATCACTTTGTGGAACATGTCCTCCAGTAACTTAGAAAACAGATATGTAGGGTAAGCTTTCTGTGTCCTTTGTGTCTTTTCTCCTCCTTCCACACTTAATTGACGGTTTTGACTGGGTATGGATTATGAAGGGAGATTTATTTTCTCTGAGAGCTTTGAAAGCATTGCTCTGTTGTGTTCTGGCCTGTTTGTTGCTGATGGCAGATCTGGTGCTTCTGATTCTCATTTCCTTTGTATGCTGTTTTTTTTTCTTATCTTGACAACTTTATTCTTCGTCTTTGATATGTTGAAATTTCACAGTAGTATTTTAAATGTGGGTCTTTCCATTTATTGTATTGATAATAAGAAAATGCTATTTTTAACCTGATTTCTGTTGTATTATTATTTTGATAATTTCCTCTTCTCCCCCACTTTTTAAAACTAGATTTTTGTTCTAGAAATCTATTTGGTCATATTAGACTTCATGGATTGACTCTCTGTGTCTTTTATTTTTACTTACATTTTTATTTTTTATTTTATTTTTTTAATACTTTATTCTACATTACGATACTGTATTTGTTTTGCCATACATTGACATGAATATTTTTTAAATAGCTTTGTCTTTACTGTTTCTTGTGAAATTTTCTTGACTTGATTATCCAGCACTATCATTCATCATATACATTTACTGTGCATTTTTAACTATGTTTTAAACATTATTCTAGATGCTGAGAGTATAGCAGTGAACAAAGCTGATAAAAATCTTACCTTCATAGATACGGTATTCTAATGTGATGAGACAGATAATAAAGAAATGAATAATTAAAATCTATAGCAGGTCAGATAGTGGTTTGTAGTGATGGGAAAAACCATGTAGGGAAGGAGGGTCTAGGGTGTGCTGGGGTAGAGGTGCAGTTTCTTGGTCAGGGAGGGCCTTGAGGGTGGAAGGAGTGAGCCTTGCTGATATTTGGGGGCAAAGGGGACAGCAGGTATAAAGGCCTTGAGTTGGGAGCATGCCTGGCATACTTGAGGGGAACCTCCAGGAGCCACTAAGTTAGTGAACTTAACAACAGTGTGAGCGATAGGATGAGTTGAAAGAGGTCATGGAGGATGGGTCAAGTTGTGTAGAGCCTGTAGGCCGTTGTAAGGACTTTGGCTTTTACGCTGGACATAATAAAGAATAACATAATAAGCTCCTAGGGAATTACAGGCAGTGGGGGAACAGGATATGACTTAGGATCTTTTTGATCCCTCCTGTTATTTACTTAGTGTTCAGAATAGATTATATGAGGACGAGGACAGAAGCCAAGAGAGAAATGGTGGTCAGAATCTGAAATGGTCAGAACCTGAATATATTTTGAAAGCAGAACCAAATGGGTAAGAGACAGTGAAAGATGGGAGAACTAGTAGGGTGAGTCTTGGTGGTACGACTGTTGGGATGCTGGCAAGAAGTCACTGGAAAGAAAGCTGGTGGCTGTGGTTGAGTAGGATGCTTGAAATTGAGATTTAGAAGGCTCAGGTTGGCAAAGAGGGTCTAGGGTGTGAACTTTGGAATAAGAACCCAGGAGGAATGGAGAATGAGGTCACTGATCCGAGCCATGCTCTTGCATGTTTTATTATGGCAGTCCTGTCTTTTAATTACTAAGTGTTTTCTTATTTGTTTACTTATTTTTCAAAGTGGCGCTCTTGCTCTGTAGATTTGACATATCATGGCTCTCTGAGGACATTAATTAGATTTTTTAAAAAGTCTTTGCTGCTTCCTGAATTATCTCCTGTTTATAATGTCACTTTGCTGTTTGTTTTGGTCTCTTGTTGCAAGCTCTCTTCAAAAACCTGATGCCCGATTGTTTACTCACATTTATTCCTGAGGTAGTTTACAGTTGCTCGGAATTGCGGGGTGCAGGTTAGACCAAAGCCAGCACGAGTGCCAGCGCATATGGGCCTGTGCTGAGCTCCTCTCTCTCAGTTTCAGTCCTCCTTTGCCCAGCCCCAGACGTCATCCTGATGTCTTCTGTTGAACTTGCTGTTCCTAAGGACTGAGTGTCCCCGGGGTTCTGCTGGGTGGATGACTCTGTGCTGCTCCCTCTCTGAAGTGCCTCACATGTGGCCAGTGCTGGTGACCTTCACCAGTCACCAGTCTTCTGTCTGCCTTTGACATTTCTGAAACTTAAAAACCTTTTTTTTTCTATCACCTTTTTGTATGTGAGTTTATAACACATACACCTCTCCCCACTGTCATATTAATGGAGTTTAGAATATGGATGTGTGTGCTCAAAGAACAGGAAGGAAATGACATCCCTTTTCCTGAATGTTGAATAATTTTTTGGTTCTGCGTATTTGCAGAGTGTAAACATAAAATACTAAGTTTTCTCTGATCATGTTTTAATATGAATGAAAGGTTGTTGATTTAACTTCTTGCTCCTTGGAGATAAGTGAAATATAGCATTATTTTAGATTATAATGGAGAAACTGAGACAGTGAGAATTTTAACGTTAGCCTGTACCAGATCGGTGATTGCCTGGGGTTGGGGTGAACTGAGAAAGACAGGAATCCATTTTTTCCCTCCCATTTTTGCTGCAGGAGAGTTTTGATCGTGGTGCTTGGTAATGCTAGAGATGTCACAGTTTTTTATGTCAGGTGTTGTACTGTGTATAAAAAGATTAATGATACTGACCTACTTCTCCAGTAGTATTATGAGACTTAATGCTTAGAAGGGACTTTGAGATTTAGGGGTAAAAGGGCACATATTATTTGCTTAGAGTAATTATCTTACAGATGTGAGCTTAAAGAGCTTTAAAAAATGATATCCATTTCTATATTCAGAAACAGTTTCATCAAAGTGTAGATGACTTCCACTTATAACACTTAATCTTCAGGGTACATTTGTGTAAAGCCCAAGGAAATTCGATTTTTGAGATCTGTTACTGTAAGGATAAAAATATCAACTTCCATAAGTATATCAGAGGTAATGGTAGTGACATAGTATAAACTTATAATGATGATTTTCTGTTATGGTTGATATTTTTTCTTCTTACTGATCAGTGATCTTTTAAAAATACTGAGAATAGTGCTAAAAACTGTTTTTGTTTTTTAATTTCTTTTGGTTCCAAAGTTAGAAAAGGATTTCATACTTTCTTGAATGTTTGGAGAGACTATTACAGTTTGTGGCAAGGCTGTTATACCCAGTTAGAATCTGAGTTATTTGCTTTATTTTTGAAAAGAATCAGGATTTGCTCTTTTGAGATTTTATTTTTAGCTATGTTTTTGATTTGTTAAATCTGTTCTAAAGCTTTAAATGTCATCCAGATAGGCTATACTAGAACAGTAAGGGTTATTATATTCCATAGTAATTGAACAATGATATATGAACCTCCTGTAACAATTTCATTTCTGATTTATTTTTATCTTTTAGAGTTATAGATAGCAGTATGAAAAACTTCAAAGCATTTTTTCGGTGGTTGTATGTGGGTAAGTTAATTGAATGAAGCATTCTTGTATTTTTAACACTTTTGAAGAAAAAAATGTGGGAATATCAATTTGGAATATTCTATTATACTAGTAAAATTTTAAATACTTGTCACTGTAGATAGAATAGTTTAAGTGACCCCACTTACACACTTTACTCAGTTTCAGCAGTTTTCAACACATGGCCAGTTGTATTTCTTCTTTATACCCTCCCATCCCCGCCCCCACAGATACAACTTCTAACATTGATTATCCCTATCACTTACTGACAATTGACCTTTTTTCACTCTGTAATGTCTCCTTAGGTTCAAATAACATTTTTTAATCTCTACTTTGTATTGGGCACTGTTAGATGTTAGATTTGGAGTGGAAAGGGGGAGAGAAAATAAGACACAGCCTCTGCCTTGAATAGTTGAACTCCTGTTTTACACCGTGATCTTCTGTCTCTAGATCTGTGCCATTCATTCTGGTAGCCAGTAGTCAATTATGGCTGTTTAAATTAGTTGAAATTCTGTAGAATTACATATGCAGTTCCTTACTCATGCTAGCCACGTTTGAAGAGCTCAGGAGCTGTGTGTAGTTAGTGGCCACCACGTTGGACAGCACAGAACTAGAACATTGCCATTATCACTTCTACTGCACAGTGATGCCCTAGCTAAATAGATTGCAGACCACTAGTCCTATCTTTGTGTCTCCGCATCTCTTTGCATTTGTATGTAATCAACAAATAGTTACTGACATGATTTTAAATGTTTTAATGCTCACCCTACAGAGTGGGCATATTTTATGTATGTAGTCCATTGGTACTGCCATTTTTGTGACCTCTCTTAATGTCTTTGAAATAATTTAGCATCCATTTCCTTCCAACACACATGGAAAATCTAGTTGTAAATAGAATTTATTCCATAGTTCTTAAAATTCTAAAGAGTAAAATAGAAAGTAAATTACCTGTATTGTGCTAATACCCTTTTAAACAAGTCCCCAAATCTTTTTTAATCGATTTTTTCCAAATCTTTAATTCTCATGTTTTTAAAACATGACTTTTCATATTTGTTAGCCCAATATAATTGCTTTTAATAAAAAAATGAATGCAATCAGTGGATGTTGACATTTAAAATTCTTAGATTTTTCTAAAAACCATACCAACGCTAGCCAGAATGGGGAGCCAGAGTGTTTATCAGGCCAGCCTGTTTAATATCAGAGTTAATTAGAATAAATTGCAATGTTCAAATTAAATGAAACCTTAGAAGTGACTTTCTATTAGAGAAATAGTAGCTTGGTTTTACTTATAATTACTGGAGTAATTAGGCAGTTTATATTCTTATTGCATGTCCTAACTGTAAAAAGAAGCTGCATTAGAAGATAAATGAATTACCATTCAGTCCTTATCATTAGAACAAAGCACACTGAATTGATCCCTGGGTCGGGAAGAGCCCCTGGAGAAGGAATGAAAACCCACTCCAGTTTGCTTGCCTGGGAAATCCCCTGGACAGAGGAGTCTGACGGGCTGCAGTCCATGGGGTTGCAAGAGTTGGACAGGACTTAGTACTGAACAACGAAACAAACACTGGGTTGGAGAACTGGATGCTGCCACTAGTTAGCGCTCTAACACTGGTTTGCTCGTTTGTAAAATGCAGTCTCCATGAAGGCAGGAATTTTATACTGCTTTGTTCCCAGTACCTGTATTACGCTCAGTATGTAATTTTTGAATGGATAAATGAATGAATGGAACTAGATTATGCCTGGTTTTTTTTTTCCCCCAGATAAATTAGAAGTCTGAATTAATTAAGAACAGTTTCTTAAAATAATCCTATTTGCAGAATGATGCCTAACATGCTTTTTCCTGACCAAACATAAGAAGCGTATTCAAACACTATGCCACACACATGCAATATATTTCTTCACTTAGGTGGATATAATATGTATAGAAAATACAGTATTGATGAAGACACCCCATGAAAGGACAAAAAGGGTCCTCCCCAAATTATTAAAGAAGGTATATAAATACATATATACACATATGTAAGTGTGTGTATACACACATAAATCTCAGTGCAGGCATTTTCATGTGGCAGAAAAGCCCAAGGGGAAGAAACACCTCTGTTTGGCATTCTAAGGCTTTTGGAGGAAAGACAGAATTGCCTGCACATTTTAAGAGAAGAAGCAGGACTAAGTGAGGAGGGATTCCTGCACACACAGTCTTTGCTAAAGGCAGTAGTCAGTTTGTTTCTCTAGAGTGGCAATGGATTGTACTGAAGGAGAAAAGGAAAAATGTTTTAAGATGGCTATACCAACCGTTTTGAGCCTAAGAATGTAAATCACATTCTTCACTCTGTAGTTCTTAGAAGAAAAATAAGTTTTCCTTGGTGACAAGAAGCTGTTGAAACTAGAAAATGTAGCCCAGTGAAACACATTTAGACTTGAAATGCATCTATAATTAAAATTATGTTTGGAGTTTCCCTTTAAAAGAGAGTTTTAAACTTTATGTTTTCAGCAATGTTGAGAATGACAGAAGACCATGTACTTCCAGAACTGAACAAGGTAGTATATAATAGTAGTTTTCCTATGTGTTAATATTGCCCTGGTTGAGCTCAGCTGTGCTGGTCATTTTAGTAATCTTATGCAGTTATTGTTAAGAGATGTTAGGCTGTAGACACAAGAGAGATCCTAGTAAGCCCTTTTTAAAATTTGCATGTTTGATATTTTTTATCTCACAGAATACTAGACTATGGCTAAGCTTATCATTTTCATGTTTGTATAAGATTTTAGAGTCTGTGTAACATAGGGTATTTGGATTCCTTATTTTAACTTCCTAAAATCTTAAATGCATTTTTATTTTCCTTGGAAGTCTTGTATGTAGCTATTAATACCTATGTTCACGTCTGGTGAGTACCAGTTTCTTTCTAACTGTAATAAGGATTGTGACAAGTAGGAATGGAATCTCCTTCTTGGAATATCTTACAGAATAGGGCAGAATTCCCTTTTGGTTCCTGCAGCTCACTCATCCTCACCCCTCCTCAAACTGTGATTCAGGTAGATTAGGTGGTTTTAAGCCTGAAAAAAATGGGGAGTAATAAAATTAGACTTAGTGGACCAGATAAGTAAGGGATCACAGCTTTTATAGGAAGTAGATCTTTTGTGCTGTATGACTGGCCTTGCAAACCAGGGATGTTCGCATTATTTCTCTGCCATCACTCTTACCTTTACTTTGGGAGATTCAATATGTTCGTTGTTGGCAGAGACCTCAATGTGTAATCTGAAGAACTTGGATAGGGAGAAGGTGGGGTCATTAAAAGAAGCAGAGGCCAACACTGAAGCAAGCAGTGTTTTCAGGTTGCAGCCCTTAACCTAGATTGAGGTTATTTATCTGAACAGACATCCTCCACTCCCAAAGGAGAGACTCCGCACTCATTCTTCAGTTCAGTCGCTCAGTCGTGTCCAACTCTTTGTGAGCCCACGAACCACAGCATGCCAGGCCTCCCTGTCCATCACCACCTGCTGGAGTTCAGCCAAACCCATGTCCATTGAGTTGGTGATGCCATCCAACCATCTCATCCTCTGTCCTCCCCTTCTCCTCCTGCCTTCAATCTTTCTCAGCTTCAGGGTCCTTTCCAATGAGTCAGCTCTTTGCGTCAGGTGGCCAAAGTATTGGAGTTTCAGCTTCAACATTAGTCCTTCCAATGAATATTCAGGACTGATCTCCTTTAGAACGGACTGGTTGGATCTCCTTGCAGTCCAAGGGACTCTCAAGAGTCTTCTCCAACACCACAGTTCAAAAGCATCAATTCTTTGATGCTCAGCTTTCTTTATAGTCCAACTCTCACATCCATACATGACCACAGGAAAAACCATAGCCTTGACTAGACGGACCTTTGTCAGCAAAGTAATGTCTCTGCTCTTTAATATGCTGTCTAGGTTGGTCATAACTTTCCTTCCAAGGAGTAAGCGTCTTTTAATTTCATGGCTGCAGTCACTATCTGCAGTGATTTTGGAGCCCCCCAAATAAAGTCAGCCACTGTTTCCATTGTTTCCCCACCTATTTCCCATGAAGTGATGGGACCAGATGCCATGATCTTAGTTTTCTGAATTTTGAGCTTTAAACCAACTTTTTCACTCTCCTCTTTCATCAAGAGGCTCTTTAGATCTTCTTTGCTTTCTGCGATAAGGGTGGTGTCATCTGCATATCTGAGGTTACTGATATTTCTCCCAGCAATCTTGATTCCAACTTGTGCTTCCTCCAGCCCAGCATTTCTCATGATGTACTCTGTATATCAGTTAAATAAGGAGGGTGACAATATACCGCCTTGATGTACTCCTTTTCCTATTTGGAACCAGTCTGTTGTTCCATGTCCAGTTCTAACTGTTGCTTCCTGACCTGCACACAGGTTTCTCAGTCTTAGCTTTAGGCATAAAATAATAAATAGCCTTAGACCATAAAGGGATCTGTAGCTGTTGGAGTTGCTGATTAGAAAATGGGTTTAAAATATTTAATTACATGCTTGTCACATTTATTGTTACATAATTTTTATTAAGAAGATTTTCTTTATCTTGATTTGTTTTCTCTTTGTTCCTTTTGGATTTGCTAGATGACTCAGAAAGATATCACATTCGTTGCTGAATTTCTTACTGAACATTTCAATGAGGTAGGAAATTGGCATTTCTATAGTGCTTTTTCAACAATAATTACAGTAAATATGGATAATGGTAAGAAGTAATCAAATTTAATCCAGTTTAAGCAGCCTTCTAGCAATTGTGTATGCATTTTCAACTACTGAACTAATTAATTGTAGTGCTTATTTATTAAATGTAAAGCATATAAATTGAACTTCGTGTTTGTGTCTTACCATCCACAAAAGAAGAGAGTAACTGCTACTAACAGCTTTCTTGAGAAGTGGAGTTTTTGGTTAAAATGTAAAATTTTTTTTTTCTTTAATGAGTTGATTTAAGAATTAAACTTTATTTATTCTTTCTAGGCTCCAGATCTTTATAATCGAAAAGGAAAATACTTTAATGTTGAAAAAGTTGGTCAGGTATGGGCTCTGGATTGAATCTAGTTACTAATGTTTTAATTTTTCAAAAACTAATTGTAAAACATTAGCAGTGTTAGTCTTTATTATACAAAACTTTCTGAAAGTAGCATAATGCCAAATTATATAGTAGCCCTCTCCTTTTAGTAAAATCACCAAAGAGTAGCTTTAAACTTTTGGGGGTCTTTGAACCCTTTATATTAAAATTATTGAAAACTCCCAGAGAGCTTTTATGTGGGTTGTGTCTATGAATAGCATATATTATTAGATATTAGAAATTAAACAGAAAAAAGAATTATTTTTAAATTCACTTAAAAAGAACAAACCCTCTTTTCATTGCATGTTAATGTAAATATTTTTAATGGAAAATAACTAACAAAATAAAATTAGGCAAAGAGTGACATTGTTTTAAATGTTTGCAAATCTCCTTGATGTATGGCTTAAGAGAAGGCAGCTGCATTTGTTCTGCTGTGATATGTTGTTTGATCAGAAAGTCTGGTTTTACACAGGGGCATAGTTGGAAAGACAGAAATATTTTAATAGCTTTTTAGAAAATTGTGAATATTCTTTGATATTACACCAAATTCTGACAAACAGTAGTAGCTTAGGTTAGTTCTAGTGTGGAATCTAAATTGCAACAGTAGACTTTCCATATTATGATTCATTAAAATTTACTCATCTGCTTTTCACTTTGGAAGGATCTTGTTACCCTGTGCTTGATTTTGTAATATCATGTATTGATCTTTGGGAAAATACTGATTCTCTGAATTACAGAGATCTTCCGTAGGCTGATACCTTTCTTCATGCAGTATCCAAAAGTCAGATTTTGTTAATATCATTACCAATCTCATCAGACAATCTTTAACTACTATGAGGCTGTCAAGCACATAGTAGCAGATATGGGTTTTCCAGAATTTTAATTTTTGCTTGAATGTTTAAATTTTATCACAACAAATACTGTCAGTTATTTTGCTTAAAGTGACAGGATCACTTTCTTTAGTTTCAAGAAAATATCTGCCAAATACCCAAGAACAAATAATCAGAGTTTGCCTGCCAGTCATTCTTTTGAGTAAAAAGGGAATTCCAGAAGCAACAAAGATGTGCCTAGCTGACTCAGGTGCATTTTCATGAATGCTTTCCTCATGGTAACTGTCATGCTTTGGTATACAGCGAAAGTACTTTATTCATACTTCCGATTCTGTCTCAGAATATTAAAAAGATTTTGTTGAGATTTAATAAAATTAATAATTTTCATAGCCTTATCAGGGATTAGTGAAACTGTATGTGGCAAAAGGGAGCCCAGTGACTACTAGCACGGTTTGACGCTTGGTGGCAGTGCCAGCAGTTGTCCCCACCCGTGCTTTTGACAACCAGGGCAGATGTCATTACAGTGGAAAAAGCAAATAATAGCTTTATGCCATTATAGAAGTAGTAATGACCTCGTGGATCTTGGAAAGCACCTTGAAGACTCTCAGAGTGGTGTGGACCACACTTTGAGAATTACTGCCGTGGAGTAGATTGACAGTTGAATATCTACGTTTAAAATATGTAAGGTTAAAAGTTCTATTTTCTATGAAAATAGAACTCCATTTATGGTTTCTATGTCTGCTGCATTCTAATCTTTTAGTCGTCTGCAGTTTGTTCAGTAGCTTGGCGTTTAGTAATTTTGGTCATCTCACAGAATAATGTGGTTTCAGAGGACTTGTCAGTAAAAATAGCTTGAGTAGAATAGTGTTAAATATAAGCAATTTTAGAGCTGAATTCTCCGGTTTACAAAGCTGAAATGTCTAATTCTCGATTTCTAGTACTTGAAGGATGAAGATGATGATCTTGTGTCGCCCCCTAACACAGAGGGAAACCAGTGGTACGACTTTCTTCAGAACAGCAGCCACCTTAAAGGTATTTCAAGAGCCAGGCAGATTTGGGCCATGTTCGTATTTATTTGAGACCAGTACCTCAGGAAGTGTACTTGCTGAATACTTATTTAAGTTCTTTGATTTATCTTTCTGTGTCCATTTTATTTGATTAGAGAAACAGGAAAATAATAACAGTGTATGCTGTTACCATGTTCAAAAACACAGTATGTTAACTGTGATGTAGTAAGATTGCTTATTTTAAGTATTGTCTGTTATAAAAAAAATAGGATATTCGGAAAAAAACTATAAAGCCTATCAGAGAAGTCTGTTTAAGCAGTTCCATTTTATTAGCTTTTAAAAACATATGATGCTTTTAACTCCTATAATGATGCATTACTGTATTCTCCTGAGGTGGCTTTTTTTTTTTCAACTTGTTATGCCTTTTGTTCTCTGGATTGTTGATATGGTAAAATTTTATTAAGCCAACATTATTGGGGATGCAACACAAAATAGCAACCATTATGTATCAAAACTTCTCCATTTTAGATGAAAAGATGTTTAAAGCATCTATTTCTTTGCTTTCTCAGAGAGTAATTTAACCAAGGTTTACCTGTTTCTTAGATCCTTGGGGTAATAGCCACCTGCTGCTGCCAAGTCGCTTCAGTCGTGTCTGACTCTGTGTGACCCCATAGATGGCTCTGCCGTCCCTGGGATTCTCCAGGCAGGAACACTGGAGTGAGTGGGTTGCCATTTCCTTCTCCAGTGCATGTAAGTGAAAGTGAAGTCGCTCAGTCATGTCCAACTCTTCGCGACCCCATGGACTGCAACCCACCAGGTTCCTCTGTCCATGGGATTTTCCAGGCAAGAGTACTGGAGTGGGTTGCCATTGCCTTCTCCCAATTGCCACTATGTACATGTATTATCTCCTTTAATCCTCAGAAGAACCTAGAAGGTTATCTTCATTTTACTGAAGAGGAAACTGAAGGTTAGAGAAGGCCCATGATGACAAGGGTAGTAACCGATAGAGCTAGGACTCTGCTAACTTGAGAGCCTGTGTTTTTAACTGCAGTCAGTAATAATCTCTGCTTCTTTCTGTTTGCTGTTTATCTGAATGAGGAGCTAGTGGGAGAAGCAGAGAAATCTCAGGCCCAGATCTTTGCTTGTTGCTCTTTTGATTTAGCCCTAGAAATCCACATTCTTTTTCAGAGCAGAACATGTTTTATATTGCTTGAGAATCTTCAAGATCACCAGAGAGATGTATTAACACAAGTTAGTATTGAATGGAGGGATAATAAAAGTACAGCTGACTCAGCTCATTAATTGTATTGAATCAGGATGCCCACGGAGTAAGGAACGATGCTTGGGGAGGGCTGTTGGCAGTGTGCGAGCAGTGATGGCACCAGGACCCTGTCACTGTTGGGCTCATATCCATCCTGAGGACTTTGGAAAAAACTGGTCCTACCCTTTTTCTCCCCACATCTTCTGTAGCTGAATAGGAAAGGCCTAGAAGGCAATGGCACCCCACTCCAGTACTCTTGCCTGGAAAATCCCATGGACAGAGGAGCCTGGTAGGCTGCAGTCCATGGGGTTGCTAAGAGTCGGATACAACTGAGCGACTTCACTTTCACTTTTCACTTTCATGCGTTGGAGAAGGAAATGGCAACCCACTCCAGTGGTCTTGCCTGGAGAATCCCAGGGACGGGGGAGCCCAGTGGGCTGCCGTCTATGGGGTCGCACAGAGTCAGACACGACTGAAGCGACCTAGCAGCAGCAGCAGCAGCAACCTTAGTTACAGACCTCATATTTAGCTTCAAATTAATTCCATCTCTTAAGATGCTAGAATGTGACTTCAGACCAGCTCATTAATCTCCCATCTTAGTAGATTATGAAGGAGTACAAATTGTCACTATGGAGCTTTTAAGAAACCCTTGATGAAACTTCTTTCTAGAACTTTGCAAAAATCAAGTGCCGAATACTTAAGCTACATACCTTCCCAAGTGAGGTGAGAGAGTTGGTGTCACATGTAGGTGAAAGTGGGTGTGCTGGAAGCAGGGCTGCCTGGGCTGGGGGCCTGCCCTGCCACTTGCTGGTGTGTGGCTGCAGGCACATTGCCTGACCTCTCTGTGCCCCAGTGTTCTCTTCTGTAAAGTGAGGTGATCACAGTGCCTCCCTCACAAGCGGTTGTGAAGATTCAATAAATTAATCTAAATGGAGCACTTAGGATAGTGCCTGCCACATAGCACACAAGCAGTCAGTGTGCATTTGAAGTGTTTTTACTCAAACACTTCTGACTCCAAAATGAGAGGCTTCTAAATCCTGAGATCTTCTCTGATACCAGCTGGGTATCCCACACTTGTGTTATGACACTAACTCTGCAGAGTTAGCTCAGACTCCTGGGTTCAGGGCTTAGTCCCACAAGACTGCCCCCACTTCAGAGTTCTGTCGCCAGTACTGGGTTCCCAGGTTACCCACATTTCTGTTCCACTTCGCTATAAATTTGAGGGTTCCCATAATTCAAGTTTAATAATTTGCTAAAATGGCTCACAAAACTAAGAAACACTTGACTTATATTTACCAGTTTATTATAAGGGATGCAATTCTGGAATAGCCAAGTAGAGATGCACATGGGGTGAGGGAGTTGGGGACGTGGAGCTTCCATCCCCTCTTTAGGTGAACACCCCTCCCAGCCCCTTAATGCAGGCATCAACGCAGAGGCCCTAGCTCTGTCATCTAGGGGTTTTGTGGAGTTTTCATTATGTAGGTGTGGTTAACTTACGGCCATTGGTGACGCTTCCTATTTTCCCTCCATTGTCCTTAGGATCCCACACTGTACTGAGTTGTGTCTTCTTAGTCTTCTCCAGTCTATGATAGCCCCTCAAGTCTTTGCTTATCTTTTTTATGACCTGATTTGATGAGTACTAGTCAGGTTTTTGGGGGGGTGGGGGGGTGCACAGCACTTTCTGGTGGCTTATATGGTAAAGCATCTGCCTGCCATGCGGGAGACCTGGGTTCAATCCCAGGGTCAGGAAGATCCCCTGGAGAAGGGAATGGCAGCCCTCTCCAGTATCCTTGCCTGGAGAATCTCATGGGCAGAGGGGCCCCTTGGGCTACAGCCCATGCAGTTGCACCTGAGCAACTAACACACGCAGTCATTGGTTTTATAGAAAATCTCTCAGTTTGTGTTGTTGTTTTCTCATCGTTAGAGGGACTCACTGCCGGCTTCTCTCTTCTACCTGACTGGGGGATGGGGCTGAACGTTCCAAGCTTCTAATCAGGGCTTGGTCTTCATGGTGACCAGCCTGCATCCTGAAGCTATCTAGGGGCTCTTTAAAACAGAGGATGCTCCTATCATCGTTATCACTCAGGAAATTCCAAAGGTTTTAAAGAGTTCTGTCCCAGGAACTGGCGATAAAGACCAAGTATCTTTCTGTTGATACCACAGCATCTGTCACCCGTTGGGAGCTTAAAATGTTAACATGATTTTAAAAACTCCTTTATCCAGCATAGCTGGGGCAGGAGGTTCTATGAGGGAGGCCAGTAGAGCACAGTGGAAGAGGGTGCGCTTGGGAGTGGGACCTGGGCTTGATTCAGAGGTCTAGCTTCTCGGTCGTTCTCACACTGGGTGATTGCCTAAACCTCCTAGGGTTCTTTTTTTTTTCAATCAGTAAAATAAATAGTATGATACTTATTTTATACAGCTATTGTAAACAATAGAAATAACATATAAAAGAATCTAACATACTTGATGTCAGTAGTTGACAAATTATATATTACTTTCTACTGATAAAAGTGCCCTTTTCAGAAATGAAGAGCTTATTTTCATAGCACCAATTTCTTATCTCCTGTTTTTGTTTTCACCATCATACTCTTCCAAAATAATACTGGGTTGCTATCGTTACACCATTGTGGCAAAGAAGAGGGAAGAGTGAACTTATTTTATTATATGTCTTCTGGTTCTCAAGTCATCCTTTTCTTCTTATAACCAATGGAAGCATATTGTTGGATTTTGGTGGGAAAAATAAAAGAATAGTAAACTGCCAGGACTCAGCTTGTAAGTGTGGTGGTTTTCAGTGGGCTGGCCGCCAAGGATGTTGCAAAGCAGGAGGCCTTGGTTGTTTTTCAAGAGTTTGTGTGAAGGCACAGTAGAGTGGCCAGGGAGAATTCCACCATCAGATAAGCTGTGTGGGCTGGCTCTAACAGTAGGTTAGTTTTGCCTAGCTATCTGGTTTATTATAGCTTTTTGTTTTTGTTTTTGTTTGAAACCAGAAAGTCCTTTGCTGTTTCCGTATTATCCTCGAAAATCATTGCATTTTGTGAAAAGGCGGATGGAGAACGTTATTGATCAGTGTTTGCAAAAGCCAGCAGTAAGTTTGAAAGAAATGCATGTTTTTGTATAGGAGCAAGAATATCTACAATATGTGGCTCATTTATGTAAATGATCATAATTATTAAGATGAACCATATGAAAATGCTGATACTCAACTGTTTTTGACTAACAGAAGTGACAGTTTCATATCATTCACCCTAATATTTCCTCTTACTGTTCGTTTCTTACATAAATTAAAAAATATATACACAGTTATTGAATATGTTGGCATCTTTAGTATTTTATTGGTCCCCAGAACAAACTTATTATAAATGATCTTAGTTACAGAGCTGATGTGTCTGTTAACTGGTGAAGGATGGATGATTGATGCTGTGAAGAGATGGTTTTTCACCTGCCATCACTTATCTCCAAGGTCCTTTGGTGCTCAGTTTTCTCTCTTTACTGTCGTGACTGTCATTAAAATTTCTTGCATGAAGGTTTGGTGACATAGATGACTTTTCACTAGACTTAACAGTGATGATCAGTCACTTTCTGTGGAGTATTTTTTTCTGTGTGTGTACATGCTTTAATTATATTTTTAAATCTTATTTAGGATGTAATTGGAAAATCAATGAATCAAGCAGTATGTATTCCATTATATAAAGATAGTAGAAGGTAATTCTGTTTACTTTTTGGGTGGTATAATTCAACAACCGATTAAAATTTTTCTTACCTTTCTTTTCTTTTGTTTTAGTGAGGACTCCACACGTAGACTATTCAAATTCCCTTTTCTGTAAGTGTGTATTTCTTCCCTGTCTTCTGTGAACAATGCAGTTTTGTTGTATAAATTGATAGCTAAATGTCATGTTTTGACATTAACTTTTTTCCTTAGGTGGAATAATAAAACCTCAAATCTACATTATCTTCTTTTTACTATTTTAGAAGATTCACTTTACAAAATGTGCATCTTAAGGAGACATACTGATATTTCCCAGTGAGTATTAATCTTAAGTTTGAATCAAGGAGATAAGATTCTAATATTTTTAATAATAAAACATACTGCTTCTCTCCCCTCCATTTCAGCTTTTAGTTAAGCTACTTTGACTTTAGACTTGCTAACTTAACTCTTCTAAGTCTTAGTTTTCACATTATTAAGGTGGTAATGCCAAATTAGGAAGCTATGTAATCCCTTTTAATTTTAGATTATTTACTTTTGTACTGGTATATAGCTATTCAGTTCAGTTCAGTTCAGTCGCTCAGTCGTGCCCGACTCTTTGCGACCCCATGAATTGCAGCACGCCAGGCGTCCCTGTCCATCACCAACTCCTGGAGCTCACTCAGAGTCAGGTCCATCGAGTCAGTGATGCCATCCAGCCATCTCATGCTCGGTCGTCCCCTATAGGATTTCCTTAGGCTTAGGGAAAATGTAACAGCAAAACAGTTGGTATTATATCTCATGAACTTGTGGAACTTCAGAATTGTATTTGGGCTTCCTTGTAGAAAGGATTTTTACCTCAGGTTTAGTATTCAGTTCAGTCTCTCAGTCGTGTCCAACACTTTGTGACCCCATGGACTGCAGCACAACAGGTTTAGTATGCCTTTCGTTAAACAAGAGGCCTTGCCTATAGAGACTTCTTTTGAGAATGCAAATAAAAGTTTTGAAAGATAAATCATATTCAGAATGTCACTAGGAGCTTAAGTGGTTTTAGATCTAAACCAAAGGAAACTTTTTGAAACCAAGATGTAGCCCGAGAAATAATTTGGGTCCGTGGCCATACCACCCTAAACGCACCCGATCTCGTCTGGCCTCAGAAGCTAAGCAGGGTTGGGCCTGGTTAGTACTTAGATGGGAGAAATAATTTGGTTATCCAAACATCCTCATTTTGTAAGGTATCTTGCTGCTTTGGTAACTGTGAGATTTTAAACCAAGTTGTAATTTTGATGTTAAGTTTGTCTGTCAGAGATTTGCATTAGTTATCAGTATTCTAGACTGAGTGTAGTAGTATTTTGGTCTGGGGTTTGGTGATTATGTAAATGTACTGACAGTCATTTTTTTTCAAGCATATATAGATTATTGCCTATCCAAGTTGTTCTACAAAGTCTCTCCCCACCCCCTCTTCTTTCTTCAAGATCTGTAAGTAATGGACTAATTGCTGTTAAATTTGGGAGCTTCACTTATGCCACAACTGAAAAAGTGAGAAGAAGGTAAATCTTGAACCTTGTCTGGATGAGCTGTATATATAGTAAATACAAATACAGGAATATGGTTAGAATCAGTTACAGTGATGATATTCTTAGGCCTTCGTCACTTGCAACATAGTGGGGCTGGGTTGGTTATGTGTTTTTTACCTAGAGGGTGATTTGACATACAGTTGAAAAGACCCTTACTGGCCTGCAGGGATTTTTGTAGTATGGTTTCCTACAGTTAATACCTCTGAGTCTCTGTCCCTTAAGAAAGTAATATGATTGCAGGGGCAGGTGGCTAGAGGTCTTCTTATGATCCACAGAGATGTGAGGTGGTGGCATCCTTCTTAATGCTCTGGGGTTTTCTTAGGTTAAGTGTAACAATACAGATATCATCTGGAGGCTTTGCAAGAGAAAGAACTGACACTTATCCTAAACTTACCTTTTTCTTACTGTATTCTTTACATAAAGGAAATTCTTTGAAGTTGCATCTTTTCATATGTAAATCTTATTTTTACTTTTCATTCTAGTTAACTTTGATTACTCAATATATTTGTATGGTGTCATTCATAGAATTTCCAGAGGCTTAAGTCCTGACCATTGATGTCAAGAATTTTCTGGAACTGTGAACCAACCTCACAGATTTTTCTTTTTCCATGAGTACCTGTTTTCAGGGCCTAGTTATATTTGTGAATAATCAGTACCATAGGTAACTGTGACTTTAGTGTAAACTAATGATATATTTTAAATGTTACTGCATAGGATGTCAACTTGACATTTTCATTGTCAGTTTTTGGTTTGGTACCAGTATAATGCTATATATATAGTATTTTCTCAGTCATGATAACCTTGATATAACAGAACTTATTTATTCTAGCACCTACAGTTGCTTAGATGCCCAGTTTTATGATGATGAAACAGTCACAGTAGTTCTTAAAGACACTGTAGGACGTGAAGGAAGAGATAGACTCTTGGTGCAGCTCCCATTGTCTTCCGTGTACAACAGTGAAGATTCTGCAGAATATCAATTCACGGGGACTTACTCTACAAGGTATCTTATATTAGTAAGATTGTCTTTCTGATAGAACAGTTAAATATTTTTTAATGTGTATTGTACATTATAGTTCTTTAGGTATGATAAAATCAACTGAGCAGAAGTACTTCTATTTTTTTAATTGAAAAAATACTGGCTTTAACAGCTCTCTTGTCCTTTTGCTTTGTTAGTAAATCAAGAATTATTTGCTGGAAGAAGGTGGGGAATTACTTTGTGTGGAGAACAGCACTTCTGTTTTCAAGGATGACATTAGCCCTAGTTTGTAGTAGAATTATTTTAGATTTGTCTTTAGTATTTTCCTTTCAGAATTAGGACCTCAGTAGCCACAGAAGGGGTTCAAGTTCACTTCTAAGAGCTAGCTTTAGATTGAGATTTAAGTAAGCAGATTCATTAATAAAATGAGTTCATTTGCTTACCTTAAAAGTGAATCAAAACCTTATTTTCTAAGGTTTCTGCTTTAATAAGATAATTTGGTCTATTTGGAAGTGCAGTGTTCTCATAGAATATGGTATCACAGCTTTTTTTATACAGTAGCTGGGAGAGTTATGTTGGAAATGAGAATATTGGTAGGAATCAAACCCTGATGCCATCCCTAGTAAACGAGGAGAAGAGCCCCGTTTCACTCCTGGCTCGGCTTTCTTCCCTCTCTAGGTTAGATGAGCAGCGTAATGCTATCCCCACCCGCACCATGCACTTTGAGAAGCACTGGAGATTACTGGAAAGTATGAAAGCACAGTATGTTGCTGGGAATGGTTTTCGAAAGGTGTCCTGTGTGGTAAGTGTTTACAAATTGGTACTAAGTAAAAGAAGTGGCAAGATCTGTAAGGCCCTCTCAGTGCAAACATTCTGTGATAAAGCTTTTATTGATTATGAACATGTAGTGGTCTTAGCTATTTAGTTCTTTTGTTCTGAGAAAGCTTACTAAGTAATTATTATTAGACTTTATTAATCTTGAAATTGTCACAGTATGTGTGGAGTACAGAATGAAACCTCGAGTTGAGTGATTTTGTTGTAAGTTGATGGAAAATAATTTTCCTATGAAACTACTCTTCAGATTTCTGATTTTTAATATGTAATATATTAAGCCATTTAAAATTTCTTTATTTGGCCTTTTCTTTAGTTAAGCTCAAATCTCCGTCATGTGAGAGTATTTGAAATGGACATTGATGATGAATGGGAGCTTGATGAGTCTTCGGATGAAGAGGAGGAGGCTGGTAATAAGCCTATAAAAATAAAAGAAGAGGTGCTGTCTGAGTCGGAAGCAGAGACCCAGCAAGCTGGTACTGCTGCCTCAGCTCCAGAGATGGTTATTAAAGTAGAAAAACTAGACCCCGAGCTAGACTCATGATCTGGCTTGCTATTATTTTATATGTTCTCATGTCAGGAAGGACATAGATGATCATCGAAGATGTGTTGAACCAGTTAATTTTTTTTACAAAATAAACAGTAAATTTTCCTTGAGTTTTTATTTTGCTTCTTCTCTTAATGGTATAACCACTGTGAGAGGCTTTCTCCTTTTACCAAGATTTCTTTTTAATACTGGGTGCAGAACTAGTGTTAAAGAAAATATGTATTGAATGTGAAGAAAAAGTTTAGTCTTTTCTGTCAAAAGGTAGTATCAGGAATCATCCCTATATCAGGAAGAAGTTAGCTTTAGTCATTCATCACTGGAAGTTTTGATGCATTTAGTACTGTTAAACTGCAGGCAACATTTATTTGTATTTTTCTGTCTTCCTTTCTAGTTGATTTGAGAGCTCCAGAATGCTTTCAAAATTACATTTTTAAATTTATTTTTTATTGAAGGATAATTGCTTTACCGAATTTTGTTGTTTTCTGTCAAACCTCAATATGAATCAGCCATAGGTATACATATATCCCTTCCCTTTTGAACCTTCCTCCCACCTCCCTCCCCATCCCACCCGTCTAGCTTGATAGAGCCCCTGTTTGAGTTTCCTGAGCCATACAGCAAATTCCCCTTGGCTATCTATTTTACATATGGTACTGTAAGTTTCCATGTTACTCTTTCCATACATCTCACCCTCTCCTCCCCTCTCCCCATGTCAATAAGTCTATTCTCTATGTCTTCTTCTCCATTGCTGCCCTGTAAATAAATTCTTCAGTACCATTTTTCTAGGTTCCATATATATGTGTTAGAATATGATATTGATCTTTCTTTTTCTGACTCACTTCACTCTATGATATGATCTAGGTTCATCCACCTCATTAGAACTGACTCAAATGTGTTCCTTTTTATGGCTGAGTAATATTCCATTGTAATAGACCACAACTTCTTTATCCAGGCATCTGTTGATGACATCTAGGTTGCTTCCACATTCTAGCTATTGTAAATAGTGCTGCGTGAACAATGGGATACATGTGTCTTTTTCAGTTTTGGTTTTGGATAGAGATGGTGTATTTGGAAAGGTGATTTTTAGTATAAAAGTGGTGACACAGTGTTTCAGAGGAGTGTTGGTAGCAGAGGCCTTATTGGAATGGATATGAAATAGATGTGAAGTGAGGAAGTGAGGAAGTGCCTACTTGCCACAGAAGTAGGCAAGTCTTGAAGAATTTTGCTGCAAGAGAGGAGAGAAAAGAGGCCAGAGACATGACTTTGGAGGCTTTTTATAAAAAGATAGATTCTCTGAAGGCGTATTTATATTTCCAGAGGAGTGATCCACAAGAGAGACATTGACCATTCTAGAAGAAGGGGGAAATAACGTGAAAGTGAAACCCTCGAGAAGGCAAGGGCCAAGACCCAACGGCCAGAGGAATGGTCAGCCTCGGGTTGGAGCATGGTGTTCCTTCCATGCTCACAGGAATGTGTGGGGACAGATGCTCATGGCTGATGAACTGTGGGTATGACAGTGTTCCCCAAGAGATACCATCTTAGCAGAGAGAGATGACAAGAGGAAATGTCTGAAATCCTTGACCTCAGAGGAAAAGTGAATTCACTGAGAAAGTGTTAGCATTGAAGGTCCGCTGGAAATTTGTAGCATCAATTAATAACGAACCCAATTAATGGAATAATTTTATCCTGCTGCTCAGATGTTGGGTGAATTAGGTGGAGCTTTGGCTTTAATCTGGGTTATGGTTTTGTCAAACCACTGCAACAAGAAAGGGATGAGGGGCTTGGAGAAGGTAGTAACACTGTGACAGGGTCAGTGGGTTAGAAGGTGGAGAATTGTGGGGTTTTAGATTCAGAGGGATGGAGAGATGGGTGTGGTTTGCAGTGAATGGTATGGAGGACAAGGGAACTGGGGCCATGGTGGCTGCTGTTAGGGAAGGAGAAAATCACTGGGGCTCAGTAGATCAAGAATTGCCTGGTGCTTTTGGATGACTCATCCATGTGGCTGTTCATGTAACAAAAATGACAGCAAGCAGGATGGAGAAAGTTATCCCGAGTAGGGTGCTGGGATCACCAGTGCAGGAGGAGGAGGAAGAGGAGCTGACAGCTCTTTGAAAAGGTGCCTGTGCCCAGGGCTTTGAGATGCCCAGGGGAGGATCTGTGACTTAGGTTACTTAGGAAGTTGGGAGGAAGCAGGGAATTGGACCCAAGCGGACTGAGGCAAGGCCAGGCTCCCAAGGCCCACACTGACCTCTAGAGAGATCAAAGCAGAGCCCAGGGTTATAGAGGACCCGGTGCAGAATAAAAATTACGAAGCCAGCTTGTGAGCACAGCGGTGTCTTGCAGTCTTGTATCAGCTATAGGTCGGCACTGCCTTCATCTGCGAGATATGATTAAAGGCCATGATGGGGAAGGGGGAGGTCCTTAAAGCTGACTTGGCAGCTCTCCTCACTGGTTCTGGGAAACTGGTGCCCCTGTCTGGTCCTGTCTTAGCACAGCGCTGGTCACAGAGATAATCCTGTGGGGTGAGGAGGCGGCCCAATCCAATCGCCTGGGAGAGTGGACCGGAGTGAGCCCTGCTCAGAGGCCCAGGGCGGGACCAGGAATGGGCAGGCACTGAAGCACCCATCTTTCACCTGGTGTGGGGTGCATTTCAGGGCCTCTCTGGTGCTGGGTGCTCTCCTGGGTCATCTGAAGCATTACCAGGAGGAGGAGCTACCCTGTGTAGGGGCCACAGGCCCCAGGAAATGGCCCCAGCTGGCCCATGGACGTCTGCATCTACTGAAGTGTACACATCAGGGCCGGGTGTTCCGGGCCAGGCGGGGCCAGACCTGAGGCTGGTTGTAATCAGAGGGTCTCTACCTGCACCTGCTGCCGCCCATCCCCCTCCTCCTGGTCTGTGTGCCTTTGGTTTTTCAAGCTTCTCCTGTGCAGAAGCCTGTCATGGAAGAGAATAGTGTGGGAGAGGCTTTGTATACATTATCTCATATGGTTCTCTGAATAGCTCTGCAATAAAGGAATTGTTCTCCTTAGTTCAGAGAAAAGAAAAAATGTTCAGAGGTTCCATGTTGCCCAATTACACAGCTAGTCAATGTAACAACTAGGATGCAAAACCCCAGGTAGCAATAATTGCTACAGCTGAGGACATAGTAAGAGCCAGGTGCCATTCCAAGCACACTGTGCAGATAACTCATTCAAGCCTCATCCCAGTCCTACAAGGTAAGTGCTATTATTAGCGTCGTCTCCATTTCACAGATGGAGCAACTGAGGCACAGGAAATGTTTTCTTGTTCACAGGAATCACACAGGCTGCAGGGCAGGATGGGGGTGCCTGGTGCAGCACCCTGCTGTTAACTGCGATGTGTGCTGCCTTTCTGGGGTCTGTGTTCCAAACCCCATTCCCCCTCCCATGCCTCTGCTGCCTTGCCCCTCACCACGTGCTGGCCCACAGTCTTCCTGCAGTGGCGCAGCCGCCATGGTGTCTGTCTGACGCAACCGACAGTGATGCCGAGGCTTCATCCTCAGAGCTCCGTCCTTCATAGTCACCATCAGCTCTGTGAGGGAACAGGCTGTGACTGGAAGCAGTGCTGCTTTTCTTGCCCATTTGGGTGTGTGTGGGGGAGCCCAAATCCTACCCCCCAAGGTCAGTGTCGTTTCCTCCAGGCCAGCACTGCCCACGCCTGTGACCATGGCCTCTCACTTTGCCTACTCAGCAGGCTCTTATATGTTTGTATGTTCTGGACTCACAAAGCCATGCTCTCCCCAGAAAGGTGACAGTGGGGAAGCCACCCACTATATTTGTGCTGTGGACGTTCTCTGTCTCATTCCCAATGCATCAAGATATTTTGCATTTTGTTGGTCTACAGACTTCCACTGGGTAAGGCTTCCACAGAAGATGGGAAGCAGGTAAGAAGCAGATGATCTTCGGAATAAATACATGGGCCAGGCAGGGGGTGAATCTGCAGTTTGCAGCAGAGAAACCATTCAAAACATAGGATGCTTGGTGGTGAACACAGAGGGACTGTGTGACTCTGTGGAATACAGACGAGAAAACACACTTGGCCCGTTAGTTGTAGGCTAAAATTGATGATAATGCAGTGTCGAAAAAATAAGTTCCGTCTTATGTTTTTCCACAGAATAGCTCAGAACATGATGTGTCAATTATCCCATTTACTCATCCAACATGTAAAAGGGATTTGAGGTGACAGTCTTGGGATGGAGCAGGAACTGTAATGTAGTTTCCATTTGAGGAACAGAAGTTGGAGGACCAGATTTGCAAATTGGCTCAGCAACTCGGTGAACATGTGAGCCTTAGACCTCTCAAATGTCTAACCCAGTACTTTTCACTGCCCTTGGTTCCAACATAAGGGTCTGTTTATGTTTAAATGCAAGACTAATTTACAGCTAGTTTTGCTCTGGGCTGCAAACTAAGTGTGTGACACATGCCACGTGGTTCAGCACATTTCTGGAAGCCGGAGGGACGGATGATGGTTTGCTGCCAGAATGTGGTGAAGATGGCAGTACACAAAATCACTGGTAAAGGAAATGAAGACATGTTGTATGGGTTGAAGCGGAACAGAGAGTGGTGTGGCTCTAGGGAGAAGGGTGCAAAATGTGCCCACCTAGTTTGGAAGAATAAAGACTTGCTACCCCTCTGTTGGTCCCAGAGTCCAGTTCAAATGCTTTCCCAAAGCCTCCTTTTACTCCTCCAGCCCTCACCACCCCAGTCCCAGGCTAGCTGTCATCTCTGCCTCGAATCCTCACCCATACCCCTTGTGTTTCCTGAGCACTAAGCCCAGGAGAGGACCTGGACTAATCAACTGTGGGTATGAACTTGTCCAGCTGCCCCCACCCCCAGAAAAAGGGAGCATTGTTAATTTCCCTTTGTACCAAGGAGGATGGAGAAGCCCAGAGAGGTTAGATCATTTGCCTAAGTTCACACAGCTGGTGAGGGAAGGGTCAGCAGAATTCCCTTTCACACACAGAACATCTCTGACATCAACCACTTCCTCCCTTTCTTGTGAACAACAAACCTTCCACTTCTGGCAGGCGGACTCCTCCAGGGCAAGGACCCCTGCTGCCTGGTGGTAAATCCTCTCTGAAGGTCTGTGCCCTATTGGAAGCCCTGCCCTTGAAATTGATGGAGTGCAGCACTTTGTGTCCTCTATGGGAAGCCACAGCACCCCCTAGTGCCTGAGAAGTCAACTTTAGCGCCAAGCTGGCCAGTACGGAAGGTTCCCAGGGCTCTGGGCCAGGGCAGCAGAGCTGAGCCACCCAAGGTATGAGGGGCTGCTCCCCATGGCTGCCCCATGCGGATTGCTGAGCCTGACCTGTGGGAATGCCTCAGTCCAGGAAGCTCGGGCACCACATGGCCTTTCTGACTGATGCTGCGTCGCCAGGCAGCACTCTGCCAGGCCCAGTGGCCTAGGGAGAACATTCTAGAGAGGAAGGTGTGTAGGAGGGTCCCCATCAGGAGACGGGGTTCCAGAGGTCGACGTGGCCTGCAAGTTGGAGGATGGCTGAAAGGCCCTGCAGAGGGCAGCAGTTTGCTTGGCTATGCTATTCATGCTGGGCTGGTTTCCTGACACATGGGTACAACACAGGCCTCATGCTCTGAAGAGCTCGGCTCAGTTTAATGCTCTGTGGAACTAATCACATGAGAACAAGCAAAGGCTGTTCATTCTGAGCTTTTCTGACCAAGGGAGGCAGTCTTGCCTTTGGGCAGAGGCTAGAGAGCAGGCTGAAGAGCTGGGAATGCTTTAGAGTGAAGAAGAGGGAAGGCTGCAAGCTTAATGCTGACTAGAGGCACTGGGCCCTGGGAGGCTGAAGAAGTGGGACATCCTACGTGGCTGGTTAGGAGTCTGTATTTGGCCTTATCTGGTTGGTCCTGAGTTAGAAGCAAGGACAGAAATTAGGAAAGCTGTCTATTCAATTCAGTTCAGTTCAGTTGCTCAGTCATGTCTGACTCTGCGACCCCATGGACTGCAGCACACCAGGCCTCCCTGTCCATCACCAACTCTCGGAGTTTACTCAAACTCATGTCCATTGAGTCGTTGATGCCATCCAACCATCTCATCCTCTGTCGTCCCCTTCTCCTTTTGCCTTCAATCTTTCCCCAGCATCAGGATCTAGTCCAGTGAGTCAGTTCTTTGCATCAGATGGCCAAAGTATTGGAGTTTCAGCTTCAACATCATTCCTTCCAATGAACACTCAGTACTGATCTCCTTTAGGATGGACTGGTTGGATCTGCTTGCGAGTCTAAGGGACTCTCAAGAGTCTTCTCCAACACGACACAGTTCAAAAGCATCAGTTCTTTGGTACTCAGCTTTCTTTAGTCCAACTCTCACATCCATACATGACTACTGGAAAAACCATAGCCCTGACTAGATGGACCTTTGTCGGCAAAGTAATGTCTCTGCTTTTTAATATGCCGTCTAGGTTGGTCATAGCTTTTCTTTCAAGGAGCAAGCGTCTTTTAATTTCATGGCTGCAGTTACCATCTGCAATGATTTTGGAGCCCCAAAAATATTCTGTCACTGTTTCCACTGTTTCCCCATCTATTTGCCATGAAGTGATGGTTAGTGATCATTGGCTATTGAGGCCGATTGTTACAAGAAGATTCTTTGGCTTCCTGGATTGCCACTGTCGAGGTGGCTGTCTCCCTTCCTGCATGAATGGCTTATATAAAGCGGACGGTTTTCTAGGCTGGTTATCATAGATGAGTCGGTTTTCTGGGCAGGCTGCTTGTAGGCTGCAGCTCAGAGTTCTATTTCATGCATGGTCTGCCTGTTGACTGTATATTGAGTTTCTCACTCTGCTGTCGCTGTCTTGGAAATTCTTGACAAGAGGCCCTGTATTTTCATTCCATATTGCAACCTGTAAATGATATAGACATTCCTGTGTTTTTTGGACTCATGACCAAGGAAGCTTTCATGATCTAGTTGCAATTTTCAAACTTTTACTTAGAATTCAAGTTTGTGTCGTTCACAAGGACTGAGGGCCTCCTGGTGAAGCCAAGGCACAGACACCCTGGAGAATGTCTGCCTGTTGATGAGTCTGTTTCATGTCTGTTTCATTCTTAAGCCTGCAGATCTTCTGCTGTGTTTTTTTTCCATCTTGGTATGGCGGAGGTCTTCTGGGCAGTGAGGTTAGTCAGTGAGCCTGGGCTGAAACAAACATCTAACTTGGGTCACAGCTCACTAATTTAGATCCTGTTCATTTTAAATAGAAAAGGTTTGATCAATATTTGATGAAAAGATTTGCTAAGTAAATGCACTGTGCAAAAAGTTTGCAAGGAGGAGGGCAATATTTAATCTGTCTAGAGCAAAATTTTCAAGGACCTAATCAGCACTGTGTTATACAAAACCAATGAATTACCTTGTAAGCATAAAATCTAGTTTCAATGCATTCTTTGCTGTTTGTGTGTTGGAGGAGGTCACTGAGAGGTTGTGACCACCAGCTGACCTGTGAGAGGACCCTGGCAATCAGAGGCTCCTACCCCATCCCCTGTCCTTGGAGTCTACGTCCTTCCCACTGTTCCAACACTAGGAGCTGTCTCAAGAATGCAACCTTGAGATAATGAGCTGTTGAGACCATTTGAACCCATTTAAGGCCTCTACATAAATTTTAAGACCAATGGACAAGTGTGGAAATCTGGGGCCACCCAAGACAAGCCTCATTTGTTAGCTTCCTTTGCTTGTTAAACTTTCCACCTACCAATCTGCAGCAGCTTTCTCTTTTTATTCTCCCCTCTAACCTATTAGGGACAGGTTCTGATTTCACCTGGGGGAAGATCCTGAGCTTATTATCATGAAAGTGGCTCTGAATCCTCCTGCCTCTGGACATAGCCTCATGAAGGCATCCTGAAACACTGAAAAGCAGGACAGTGAAATCCTTCTGCAGGGATTTGCTAATTTAGGCTTACTGCAAAAAAAGCACATCTTTTTCAGGTCCCTGCACCCAAGTGCTGAGGCGTTTCTGTACCTCTGTTACCCTAACTGCTCCCCGTTTCAGGTTTCCCGGGACACCAACCCCACATGGGTTTCCCTGCAGTGCTTTGTCCTTCCCTTCCTTCCTCAGGATGAGTCTTTCTGCCATCGTCTCTCCTTCCTGCACAAAGACTGCCTTCTCCAAGTGGTCCCTTCCTTCTCCCCCTCCCTACCTAGTCCCACCGAAAAGCTCTGGAGGCAAACAGAGCAGCTGTCTGCCAGGCCACACTGTGCCACTTAGTCATGATGAGAACTTAACCAGGTTACTTAACTACTCAGAGCCTCATCTTCTTTATCTGTGAAATGGGGACACTCATCCTAGCCTCCCTGGGTTCTGGTGAGGGCCAAGGGGATAGCATTCATGGAAAGGGATGAACTAGCGTTGGCCCAGCCCACACTCAGTAAACCCAGCCTGTGGTGGTTAATTCCAGATGGTAATGCCGTTCACCTCATTGCTTTGGTTACATTTGTCTTTCTGGTGAAGGAAAATTTCCTTATTTATGTGTCACCTCAGACATTAGCTCTGGTTTCAATGCCCTCAAACTCAAAGGATGAAGACTCTTCTCCACCGAGGGCACTCAAGAGAAGCTGCCGTGGGGGCTGGTGGCAGCTGCCAAGGAGGCCTGTCTTAGCCTTTTGGGAAGACAGTCCTGTGGGCTGGAGCACAAGAGTGGCCTCTCAGGTGGCCATCGGCAAGGGGACGGGCTCGTTTGCACACAGTGTTGAAGGGTTGTTTTGGGAGGAGTCCCTTTGCTCCGCAATCACCCATCTAAAGGAGAGGGGGTGGGGAATGGCATTGATTCATAACCAGAGGCGTGGGCACTGCTGCCTCCCTCTCTCCCAGGTTCCTCCTGGCTCTGCCTTCTGACGCTTTGGGTTTGAAGACTGCTGTGTTTGGCTGGTACCCGCATGGTACCTGCATGGGGCAATGCAATCGTTTGCAAATACTTGTTGCTTACCTTCGTTCTCAGTGGCTAGAGGCACACAGTAAGTGCTCACTAAAATGTCTTACCTGGCCACATGCCCCACTGCCCTGGTTACTTGGCGACCTTCATTCACCCACCAGGCCTTCAATACTTTGCAGTCTTCATGAAAGTCTCTGGGAGGCCTGAGGAACACCTGAATTATGGATCAGAAAACAAGACTGAGATGCACTCTTTTTTGATTGAACAAAAATCAAGATCTTTGTTCCAGGGTTTTTGCAAATGCGAGTACCAGCCTTCTTATAATTAAAGAGGGAGAGGTGGGACCATAGAAAACAGAAAACAGGAGGCGGTTTGGACCGGCCCCAGCAGCCCTGCAGCTGTCGCTGCGGCATCCCGTACTCCCTCCCACCCCAGCGTCTCTCACTTGGTTCCTGGGTCTGCACCTTCCTCTCTCTCCGCCAAATCCCCATTTTAGGGGATCATGTGTCCTAGAAGCTTCCTGAGAGTGGGTACACAGGAATAAACTTTCTAAAATGGGTTATCTCTGAATCTGTCTTTGCTCTGTTCTGACATCCACTGACAGTTTGGTTGGGTGCACACTTCAAGGTTAGGAATGGTTCCCCTCCCAGTTTTGAAGGCGTTGCTACCTTATCCCTTAGCTCTCCTCTTGCCAGTGACTCGTCCGTCATGTGTGATGACCTGCTTGTTGGTCGTGTTTCTATTTTCTCTTCTGGGTGCATTTTGTACCCTCCCTTTTCCTGCAGTATGCTGAGGTTTCATGATAATGTGTTTAGGTGGGGCGATTTTTATTCATTTATTGAGCCGTTAATGGACTTTCATCTGGAAAGTCATGCTCATCATTTACAAATGATAATAAAATGTGCAGTACTCTCTGCTGTTAATTCAGCATGGCTGATGGGCTCTCAGAATGCTTTCATTGTTGTTGTTTAACTCTTTATACCTTTAGTGGCAACTCAGGCATGATTTGACAAAACCAGAAACAATGAAGCAATACCTGTTTACTATTCAGTTCAGGAGAGGTGTTCACGTCACTGATGAACAAGTGTACGTCCCATATCCATGTTAGTAGGTATTTTCGTCTGTATTGAAGAGTGAGACGAAAGTCAGGCCACAAAGCTGTTGAACCTCACAGATACAGATACGTAGGCATTAATAATCTCGAAAGATATAGAATAGTGACATGTTGTAAAAGGTAGTAAAATGTGGTAATTAGGAAGTAATAGACTTTGAGTATTTATTACATTTGCTTTTAACACAATTTACTTAATTGTAAGTTTATATATCTGTGAATAGTGGCTTTGCTTAGCAAGCAGCTTAAGAAAGTCCTAAAAATTTAAAAATGCTCTCTCAAGTCAGAACAAGACAGTTACAGTTCACCACTAGAACTGAATGTCCTTCAGTTTGGGGACTTTAAAAAAATGTTTAATTTTTTTCTGCTCTTCAGTTTCTCAGTTCTCTTTCTCTGGAATTCATGTGGACTGATTCTCTTATTTTTTTATCTTTCTCTCATTATTTTTGAAAATCTTATTGACTTTTGTGTTATTTTTTGAAAGATCTCTTTCCTCAACTTTGTCTTCCACTCTTCTAATTATTTTTTATTTTTTCTAGCACATTTTAATTTCCAAGAGTTCTTTCCTATTCCTTGATTGCTTTATAGTTTTTTTCCTCCACCTCCTCCTTCGTATAGGGCTGCAATATCTTGCCTAACCTCTCTGAAGATATATGTGAACATCGGGTATGTATGTGCGTGTGTTTGGTTTTTATTTCCATGCATTGTCTTTAGCTTGACTTTGGACGCATAGAATTCAAGATGCCCTGGATATATACAAGTGTGATTGTTAGCTCTCTGGGAATGTTCAGAAGAATGGACTAAATTATCACATAGATTCAGACATTAGCCTGGGTGTGATGATGTCATCTAAGGACAGAGCAGAGAGTGGTCTTGGCAGGGCTCAGCGTAACACCCTGTTTATCGCCTGGACAGCCTGATCTCCCTATTCTGTGCTGTCATTCCGCACCTCTGAGGCGCCCGTCACCTTTGCCCGTGATGCTATATTGAATCCATGCCTGAGTGCCCTCTCCACTGGGAACAAGGGCTTCTGCCGTTCTGTTCTCTGATGCGTATGGTAGGTGCTCAGTAAACTTCCTGGCATAGAGCAGGTGCTCAAAGCACAGTTATTGAATAATTGAATGAATGAATGGCTATTTTCCCAATCTTTCTAGGGAAATTCTGTCATTTTCTTCTTACTTCTGTTGCCATTTGATTCTCAGTGAATCGTAAAGCTGATTAGGACAGAAGTGGAGGCCGTACGTGGACTGTGAGTTTCCACCTGACCTTGGGTGGCAATGATGGTCAAAAACTCTTCCCCAGGCTGAGGGGCCGAAGGAAGAAGTGGTTCCTCTAAGCCTGGTTCCTCTGCCCAGCACCTTCGGCCTTACTCCAGTTTCTGGCCCGTCTAAAGCAGGTGGGGAGGAGGAGCCCAGGGAGGGGTTCAGAATTGGTTTGCATTTCTTGGTAGGAATAGGGGCAGGAGGACCAAGACTTAGGCACCAGATTGATTTCTTTATTTTTTTTCAATCTGAAGAAAGATGCTTTTCTGTCTCTCCCATCTTTAACTTCTGCTGCAGCCAGCACAGCAGGTAGGGATCAAAAATAGCTGACCCACAGTTTGAGAATAGAAACTAGAGACAGAATTAAAGTTTTAAAGATGGGACCGAGGGACTCAAGACCTCTTGGATCGAGAACCCTGTTCCTCAGAGCCACATCATTTTTATTTAGTATCTTGGCAAGCAGAAAGTATCTGTTGTGCTACCATAAAATCAGCCTCCTGTATCCCTGGTCTTGTTTCCCATTTGGTTGATTACTTTGAACTATCTTTGCTAGTTTCTTGTAGAAGGGGTATCACCCAGCTGGAGGTCAGAGACCCGCATATGCTTTGGGAAAACATCTTAGTGTGTACAGAAGCAGTGTCCTGAGCTTGTACTGAACTGGCTTTCCAAGGTCCACACTATGTTTTTCCTCAGCTTAGCAGGGCATGACGACCCCAACTAATCAACCTGATGTACTTTTGTTTAGATTGTACTGTATTGCTATATTTTTCTTTTGTTCTTTTCCCTGCAGTGATTTCCTCATGGCTTAGCCAGAGCAATAGGCAACTAAGTATTAACCCCTGCAAACTTCTCTGCCTCTGGCTAGGTTTTCAAACTCAACCCAGTCTAACAAGGACACTGTAAGAAGAGCTGAAAGGAAAATTTCTAGGAGCTCCTAAGTAGGTGGCCCAGTGGTTAAGACTCCATACTTGCAGTGCAAGGGGTATGGGTTCAATCCCTGGTTGGAGAACTAAGATCTCACATGCCACATGGCAAGGCCAAAAATATATAATATATGTGAAGTGTGTGTTAGCCGCTCGGTCGTGTCCGACTGCGTCCCCATGGACTATAGCCCACCAGGTTCTTCTGTTCATTCTTGCCAGTCCATTCTCTAGGCAAGAATACTAGAGTGGGTAGCCTTTTTTCTTCTCTGGGGGATCTTCCCTACCCAGGGATCTAACCCATGTCTCCTACATTGCAGGTGGTTTCTTTACCACTGAACCACCAGGGAAGACTATATAATCTATATTATTATACAATAAACATAAAGAAAGCTTCCATTTCGGTGCTTTGTTGGTAAAGCTGGGCCTTTCTGTCCGCTTTTCTCCCCTGATCTGGACTCTGCATCACCTTTCTCCTGTGCATTACCAGCTGCTCTGGAGCGACTGTTGGCTCCTTTGCTAAGGAGGAAGTTCACACCCCAAGCGCTCAGCACCCTTGGTGACAGGTCCTTCAGGCTGAGCCATGCCAAGATGGGAACATGGGTGACCTCGTTTCCAGCTAGCTTCTCCACCACCTGTCTTCACAGAGCTCTCATTTTCAGAAGCTATAACTCTGTGAGCCTCATGCTTTTAGTGGAAATCCTAAAGGCTGTGAAAACCAAAAATTGTTTGCTATTTATTTTTGTAACTAGCTTGGCATCAAAATGTGACCTGAATTTGGTGGCAAAACCTCACCTGAATGGAGGCTATAAATAGCTCCACTGAGTGTGAAGATTTGTATATTTTGGTACAGAAATATTACTATATCTGATTTTGTCATGCTATGTTCATATGTTTAATTGTGTGCTATCCTGGATCCTCTGAGTGTATCACAGATTTTGCCATACCAAATTGCATGAACACTCTTAAATTGGAGTTTCCTGGATTTCGACCCACAGCTGATCCAGGATTTGGATATGGGCCGTGGATCTGTGTGTGTTCTATGATAGGGAGAAGGGGATCAATGCCTCTCAGAGTCAGACAGCCTGGCTTCAGCCATCACATACTGGCTGTGGGGTCTTGGCAAGCCTCGTATCCTCCTGGACCCTCTGTCTCTTCCTCTGTAACGTGGCGGCCGTGACAGTGCTCTCTCAGCACTGGGGCAAGGTCTGCCCTGGTTGCCTCACCACCTGCATCTTCTGTCACATCCTTGCTGGTCCCTTTTCTTGGATCCATTCTCCCCGTGATGTCTCCACCTGGCTCCCACCCTGTGTTCCCTGAAGTCGCCTCCCCACGGAGGCTTCCTGACCCCTGCAAATGAGGCATGGTCTCTCCTACTTCCATGCTCTGCCTCCTTCTCTCACTTTGCTTCTCCACCTAGCACCTGTCTCCACCTGCAGTGATATTGTGTGACTGTTAGTTTACTTGTAAATTGCCTGTCACCCCCACTGGGAGGTAGGCTCCTTCAGGCATGACTTCTTGGCCTGTTCCATGGCCGCCTGCCTGGCAGGTCCAGCAGCCCTGCTGATGCCCAGTGAGGAGCAGAGAGGTGCCCAGAGAGAAGGGGAGTGGCTCCCCTGGATACATGCCCTCAGGGGGCGGGGTGATGGTGGGTACAAGACCACGAGGGGCTCACCACCGCCCTGCACTCTGGGGTACTGCCGGTTCATCCCTGGAGTTGCTGAGTTCTTTTATATTTAGAAATGATTGGAGGAGGCAACAGAGGCTGCATGTGTGTGGGAGTTGGGGGTTCTGAGACAGGAAAATGGAAGGCAATTTTGGTTTTTAGTCAGGACTCAAGTCGAAGCTGATTAGATAGTTCCTTGAAGGCCTTTTTAGTGTGGATTTAGGGAAATAACTCAGAGGGGCATTGCACTCTGCCCACGCTGTGAAATCCTTGAAACCCTGGAGTTGGTCTCTGCTTCCAGCAAAGGCAATCCCCAGAAGCCTCCTGAGGGTGTAGATAAGCCGAGGGCTCTGCGGGGAAGCCAAGCCTCTGGGTGCCACAGTTGCCGGAAGAGCCATTCTCTCTGGATCTGTGTCCTTAGGTTTCCTGGTACCTGGACTGGACAGGGTTCCCTAGGAGGGAGACTGTGTTTCCTGAGTCCTTTTGCAGGACTTGAAGCCTCTCCAGTGATGAAGCAGAAGCAAGTCAAATGTGCTTGGTGGCAGCCTGCCTGTCAGATGATTCTGAAAACAAACTGAAGCAAATGCTGGACTTAACAAGGGAGCACCTGCCCAAATTTCAGGGCAGTCAGGTGAGAACTGAGCTCTCTTACACAACAGGAGGGCAGGGTTTTAGAGGAGGGTCAAAGTGTTTAGGAAACATGTGACTGAAATTGGTTAATTAGAGGTGTGATTTGAAATACTGAGCACAAGGGTCCCAGAATGAAACATGTTAAATATTAGAGATCTTCAGAATGTATACACAATACCAACAAGCAGAATAGCCTGGCAGCCATGCAGGCTGCCAGGGTTTATATCCGGGTTTATAAAATTTCACCATTTTGCCAGATTTCCAATAAAAGAACAGTGTTACAGACACAGTTGGAGTCCCCTATGTACCCATGCATTTCCTCCTTCCCTCTAAATTTGGCTACTACTCATAGGCATGTTTTTATATTATTTATACAAATACTGTCTCCTTAAATCTATTATTATATGTTGCTAAAATTCTATTTATAATATAAAGTTTTCATTATGAAATAATATATCCTATATACACACACACATTATAAACTATTATGCCACTGTGTACAGCTTTCTGCAACTTACCTTTTATGTTGTTCAGTATTATGCTTTGGAGATTTGCCCATGTTGGTCCACAGAGCTATAGTTCAGTCATTTCAACTCTGTAGAACATTCCATCATGCTAATACATCTCAAGTTATTTATCCATTTTTCTGTGGATGGCCATTCTGAGGCTGTCGCAAGCTTCTACCACTACAGACAATACTTCAGTGAATATTTTCCTGCCACATTCTTGTGCTCTTGCTTGAGTTTCTTCACAGTATTTATCTATGAGCGGAATTGCTAACTCAAGAAGTCTGCAAATATCCAGCCTCGTTTACTTTTGCCAGATTGGCCTCCAGTCGGTCAACACCAATCCAGCCTCCCATTAGCTGAGTAGAAGAGTTCCTGTTGCTCCACGCCCTCAGCACCTCTTCAGTGTTGCCAAGCGCTTCACCCCGAGAGCTGAGGGCTCTGGACCTTGAGCCCGCCATGAGGGCGGACAGCTGAGGGCAGTCTGCCAGCAACAGCCCCGGCCCCTGGAAGCTGCGGAAAGCGTCTTTCTCGTCTCAGAGGGAAGCAGAGGCCACCCTCCGCCTTCCCCCAGCCCCGTGGCTCACTCCAGTCTTGAGCTCTGTGTGAGCTGGCTGATGTCTATGGATCGAATCACCCCAGCTCCCTGTCCTCTGCCTTCCCCTTGGGTCTGACCTGAGTGGGAGGCTGGGGCAGGAGATCAGGAGGCGAGAGTGGACAGAGGTCAAAGTGTTTGCTCCTGCCACCCCGTTCTGTGGCCCAGTCCCTGCTGGGCCGCCTCCAGCTCATCCTCCTTCCAGGGGTGCTGGTCCCTCCTCTCAGCCCTCTGGGCTTTGGGTGTTACCAGTACCCACTGCTACTGGTCTCATTGGCTCCCTCAATCAGCCTGCTTGTTATGGACAGCAACTAAACCCTTGGAAGTGTGCCATCTCCATCTTTCTCTGAATGACATTCTTTTTGATTTTGAAAAATAATTCGAATACTTATGAATATCATCCTCCATCAAGTTTCTCCATAAAAGGAGAAACAATGAGATATAACCAAGTGACACAGAGAGCTGAATCCAGCCTGTGAGCAACTGAGAAAGCCCTCAGCCAAGTGACCTTCCCACAAGGATTTAGATTTAAGCCCCAGCAAAGTGACCAGTGATGTCACATCACAGACCCACTCTGGGGGTCTTGCAAATAACTGAACTTGTCAGTGTTAAATCTGTGAACTCAAGTCTAGGGGAGGGAGGTGCTGCTATACCTTCCTGAGAGGGTTATTGAGAAACAAGAGGAAATAGTCTAGGTCAATGGCAGAGAGGCCCGTGGCTGATCCAGCCCCTCTGGATGTCCCTCCCTTGAGTGCTCACAGCCCTACAGGTAGTCTGGCAGGCAAAGCCCTGCCTGCCAGGGGAGGAGGAGGCCCTTGTAGAGTCCACAGCCTATGCAACAGCATGCAATGGCCCTGCTGAAATCCTCATCCAATGTTCTTGTCAATAGTGGTGAAGACACAGTGCTCCTGGATTCAGACAGATCTAGGCTCAAGTCCTGTTCCAATCCTAGTCTACTCCAGAAAGTTCTGTGGCACATCCAGTGAATCACCTGAACTCTTCTTGTGTTCAAGGAATATAAACACAATCTCTACTTTGGAGAGCTGCAGTGAAGATGGAATGAAGAAAATGTCTGTAATATGTACGGACTTCCCAGGTAGATCACTGGTAAAGAATCCACCTTCCAATGCAGGAGATGCAAGAGTCACATATTCGATCCCTGGGTCAGGAAGATCCCCTGGAGAAGAAAATGACAACCCACTCTCGTATTCTTGCCTGGAAAATTCCATGGACAGAGAAGCCTGGCAAACTACAGTTCATGGGATTGTAAAGAGTCAGACATGACTGAGCGACTGAGCCCAGATTGCGTACTGTAATGTGTATAAAAATGTCTGGCACACAGAAGGTGCTCAGTGAAAGCTGCTGTTCTGACTTGGCTGCTGTTATCTTTATGTGCAGTCAATGTGGTCCTCATCTTTCCCTGCAGGTGGGATCTATAATTCTCCCTGGGAGGGGCTCGTATTAGGGAAGGGGTGCCGCTGTCGTTTGGAGTTGGTGCTCTGAGATAAGTTTCCTTCTCTGAAATCCTCCTGCTGCAATATCCCCAAAGACAAGTTTTCACTCCGAAGACCAGCCTCAGCACCCTCACTTTTGCTTCTTGATGTCTGGCTCCTTCCTCTAAACTGTTCTCCAACCCTCCTCTCTCCCCCATTCTCCCCTCTTTCTCGCTCCCACCCCCATCTCTTCTGAGCAGCCTTCCAGCTGCACAGATGCAGTGCTGGGTCCAAGGGGAGAAGCAGCTTCCCTGGCTCCCAGGTCTCACAGTAACATTTGCTCTTCTGGAAGAAAATAATCACTCGGCTCCTAAAGGGAACCTATAGCCTCCCCAGAACCATGCCCACCCTCTGCTCTGGAGACAGAGTTCGGCGTAGCAGGAAGGGATGGTGAGGAGGTCAGGAGTGTGTCCACTGCCCCACCCTACCTCTCAATACCCAGAATACACTTTCTCCTCCCAGAGAAGTCAAGTCAGGGTTCCCATAGAGGGCAGTGGAAAGGACCAGGACTCTGGGAGCACATGAAGACCAACCAGGCCTAACCAGTCAGGATCCCCTTGACTGGGCAGCTGTTTTGGCTCCAGGTAGCATCTGGCAAGGTGAGGCCCCACAGTTTCTAATTGGTTCAAATTTGTATGATCGAGTAGATGACTCTGTTTCTTGATGAAGACTGTTTTAGAAAGATCATAGTCATGTGGCTTTACTTAGAAAAAAGATCACTGTTTCCCTAAGCAGCCGTGCTTGTGCGTGTGAATGTGTGCCTGAGTGTGTGTTTGGGGGTGGGGTGGGGGAAGTCACTCCCTCTAGTGGGCAGCTGTGGTAACGCTGTAAACATGAACAGTTAGTGAGCTGTGCGGGTTGAGAAATGGAGAAACATATGGAAGGAGCTGCAAGCTGCCTTATTTCTCCTCTTGGGATCCCCTCTCCACCTCCACGGCAACCTCCACTCCGACCCAAAATGGCCTCCCTAGCAAATAGGCTCCATTGCCCCACAAGATACTCTCTTTCTTTTTCTTTTTCTTTTATTTTGGAGTACAGTTGATTAACAATGTTGTGTTAGTTTTGTATACAGCAAAGTGATTCAGTTATACATAGATCCATTCTTTTTCAGATTCTTTTCCCATGTAGGTTATAACAGAACATTGAGTAGAGTTCCCTATGCTATTCAGTAAGTTCTTGCTGACCATCTATTTTATATGTAGTAGTGTGTATATGTTAACTCCACATTTCCAGTTTATCCACCCCCTACATCTTTTCCCTTTGATAACCATAAGCAGCTGTGCTTGTGCATGTTTTTGAAGTCTATGAGTCTGCTTCTGTTTTGTAAATAAGTTCATTTGTATCATTTTTTTGATTCCACATATAAGTGATATAATATTTGTCTTTGACTTCACCTACCCGTTCATATTTCTACATATAGCATCATTTCATTCTTTTCATGTCAGGGTAATATTCCATTATATATATGTACACATCTTCTTTATCCATTCATCTGTCAATGGACATTGAGGTTGCTTCCATCTCTCGGCTATTGTATGAACACTGGGATGCATGTATCTTTCTGAATTATGGTTTTCTCCAGTTTTATGTCCAGGAGTGGAATTGTTGGACCATATGTTAGTTCTATTTTTAGTTTTCTTAAGAAAACTCCATACTGTTCTCCATAGTGGTTATACCAATTTGCATCCCCACCAGCTGTGTAGGAGGGTTCCCTTTTCTCCATACCCTCTCCAGCATTTATTGTTTGTAGACTTTTTGATGGTGGCCATTCTGAGCAGTATGAGGTGATACCTCATTGGAGTTTTGATTTGCATTTCTCTAATAATTAGCAATGTTGAACTGTACAAAAATATCTTCATGATCAAGATAATCACAATGGTGTGATCACTCACCTAGTGCCAGACACCCTGGAATGTGAAGTCAAGTGGGCCTTAGAAAGCATCACTACAAACAAAGCTAGTGGAGGTGATGGAATTCCAGTTGAGCTATTTTAAATCCTGAAAGCTGATGCTGTGAAAGTGCTGCACTCAATATGCCAGCAAATTTGGAAAACTCAGCAGTGGCCACTGTCCTGGAAAAGATCAGTTTTCATTCCAATCCCAAAGAAAGGCAATGCCAAAGAATGCTCACACTACCATACAATTGTACCTATCTCACGTGCTAGTAAAGTAATGCTCAAAATTCTCCAAGCCAGGCTTCAGCAATACATGAACCATGAACTTCCTGATGTTTAAGCTGGTTTTAGAAAAGGCAGAGGAACCAGAGATCAAATTGCCAACATCTGCTGGATCATGGAAAAAGCAAGAGAGTTCCAGAAAAACATCTATTTCTGCTTTATTGACTATGCCAATGTCTTTGACTGTGTGGATCACAATAAACTGTGGAAAATTCTGAAAGAGATGGGAATACCAGACCACCTGACCTGCCTCTTGAGAAACCTATATACAGGTCAGGAAGCAACAGTTAGAACTGGACATGGAACAACAGACTGGTTCCAAATAGGAAAAGAAGTACATCAAGGCTGTATATTGTCACCCTACTTATTTATATGCAGAGTATATCATGAGAAACACTGGGCTGGAAGAAGCACAAGCTGGAATCAAGATTGCTGGGAGAAATATCAATAACCTCATATATGCAGATAACACCATGCTTATGGCAGAAAGTGAAGAGGAACTAAAAAGCCTCTTGATGAAAGTGAAAGAGGAGAGTGAAAAAAGTTGGCTTAAAGCTCAACATTCAGAAAAGTAAGATCAGGCATCTGGTCCCATCACTTCATGGCAAATAAATGGGGAAACAGTGGAAACAGTGTCAGACTTTATTTTGGGGGGCTCCAAAATCACTGCAGATGAAGACTGCAGCCATGAAATTAAAAGATGCTTACTCCTTGGAAGGAAAATTATGACCAACCTAGATAGCATATTCAAAAGCAGAGACACTGCTTTGCCAACAAAGGTCCGTCTAGTCAAGGCTATGGTTTTTCCTTTGGTCATGTATGGATATGAGAGTTGGACTGTGAATAAAGCTGAGCACCAAAGAATTGATGCTTTTGAACTGTGATGTTGGAGAAGACTCTTGAGAGTCCCTTTGACTGCAAGGAGATCCAACCAGTCCATTCTAAAGGAGATCAGTCCTGGGTGTTCTTTGGAGGGACTGATGCTAAAGCTGAAACTCCAATACTTTGGCTACCTCATGCGAAGAGCTGACTCACTGGAAAAGAGTCTGATGTTGAAAGGAACTGGGGGCAGGAGGAAAAGGGGACGACAGAGGATGAGATGGCTGGATGGTATTACCGACTCTAGGGACATGAGTTTGGGTGAACTCCGGGAGCTAGTGATGGACAGGGAGGCCTGGCGTGCTGAAATTCATGGAGTTGCAAAGAGTTGGACACGACTAAGTGACTGAACTGAACTGAA
Source organism: Nanger dama (assembly GCA_917880005.1). Lineage (NCBI taxonomy): Eukaryota > Metazoa > Chordata > Mammalia > Artiodactyla > Bovidae > Nanger > Nanger dama. The sequence goes on along the minus strand of CAKJTW010000001.1, from coordinate 61,638,979 downwards.
CTGAACTATCATATTTTCATGTACTTATTGGCCATCAGTATGTCTTCTTTTGGAAAGAAAGTCTTTTTATATCTTCTGCTTATTTTTTTGATTGGGCTGTTTGTTTTATTGATATGAGCTGCATGAGCTATTTGCATATCTCAGAGATTAATCTGTCGGTTGCTTTCTTTGCAAATAGTTTCTCTCATTTTGGGGGTTGTCTTTTTATTTTATGATTTCCTTTGCTGTGCAGAAGCTTTTAAGTTTAATCAGATCTCATTTGTTTATTTTTGTTATTATTTTCATTACTCTAGGAGGTGGATCCAAAAGATATTGCTGTGATTTATGTCAAAGAGTGTTCCACTTATGTTTTCTTTTAAGAGTTTCATAGTATCTGATTTTCTGTCTAGGTCTTTAATCCATTTTCAATTTATTTTTGTGTGTGGTGTTAAAGAATGCTTACCTGCTGATGAAGCACTTCCCCACCACTGATGGCTAAGAGCAGGTCCTGAAGTTTCAGGTGTCAGCTCTGTGGGATCAGTGTTACCTGAAGTGTAAAGGGTGAGGAAGGCGTAGAGAAAGTGATTTAAAATGTTCCTGGAAATGATTCAAACCCCCTCATTTATTCTCACTAACCCCCAAGCCCCTGGTGGTTGCAGGAAAGACAGGTCCTGGTTCAGAGCTCTGTTGGATTCCCAGCTTTGTCCAAATCACACAGCTCTGTGAGCTGGGGCAACTTAAACTTTCTAGGCTTTAGGTTCACTTGGGTTCCTCATTGTGAGCGGGAAAAATAAAACATAAAACATAATCACTAGACATTGCAGTGCTGCCTACAATAAGCCAACACATGAAAGCAACCTAAATGTCCAGCAGTGGAGGAGCGGATAAAGAAGACGTGGTACATATATACAATGGAATATTAGTCACTAAAAAGAATGAAATTATGTGATTTGCAGCAATGTGGGTGGACTTGGAGATTATCATACTAAGCAAAGCAAGTCAGGCAGAAAAAGACAAACATTGTATGGTATCATTTATACGAGGAAGCTAAAAAAGTGATGCAAGGAACTTATTTATGAAACAGAAACAGACTCCAGACTTAAAGAAGAAACCTATGGTTACAGGGCGAGGGATATATTGGGAGTTTGGGATGGACACATACACACTGCTATATTGAAAATGGACAACCAACAAGGACTTTCTGTACAGACAAGGAACTCTGCTTACTAGTCTCTAACAACCTAAATGGGAAGAGAATCTGAAAAAGAATAGATACACATCTAACTGAATCACTTTGCTGTACATCTGAAACTGACACAGAATTGTTAATCAGCTATACATATATTGGCAACCCACTCCAGTACTCTTGCCTGGAAAATCCCATGGAAGGAGGAGCCTGGTGGGCTGCAGTCCATGGGGTCTGTAAGAGTCGGACACGACTGAGTGACTTCACTGTCACTTTTCACTTTCATGCACTGGAGAAGGAAATGGCAACCCACTCCAGTGTTCTTGCCTGGAGAATCCAGGGACAAGGGAGCCTGGTGGGCTTCTGTCTATGGGGTCGCACAGAGTCGGACATGACTGAGGCGACTTAGCAGCAGCAGCAGCAGCATACATATAGTAATATAAAATAGAAATAATCCACATACAATTTAAATAATTATCAATAATTTACATATAATTATAAATAATTTAATTATAATTTAAATGATTCCAATACAAAATACAAATTAAATAAGAATGAATAAATTGTATGAGAAAAATTACATGATCATTAGAGTTGCCATGAGGAGTGAAGGAAATAATGCAGTGAGGCAGGAGGTAACTTGCTGGGCATCCAGAATGAATGACTCCCCTCTCTCCTCTCTTCTCCATCCTGCTGTTCCTCCTTTCCTTCCAGAAGGAAATGTGAGACGTCGCGATCATGACGTTAAGGCACTCTACTGAGCAGGTAGGTCTTTCTCTCTGGGAAAGCTTGCTGCGTGGATGTGTAGGAGGTGGGTCAATATGTAGTGACACACTGGTGGCAGCAGCTAACATGAGACAGCTGTATCCACAGAGGCTCTTGATATGCTCCAAGAACTCTATAAGGCCACGGTCTTTGTTTCCCTTTTATAATGAGGAAACTGCAGCACACTTCCATCACGCCCATCCTCATCCATTTATTGGATGCCTGCCACATGCTGTCTTTCATTAGTTGAAGGGAACGATGGGAGAATACGCAGGAGAGGATGTGCGGGGCTAGCCCGGCTCCAAGTTCTTTGTACTTGCCCAAGGTGCTTCCAGCTCAAGAGTTAATGGTTCCAACATTTGCAATTGGGAGTTCTTGAATTCCTACTTATTATTGTTGAGAAACATCAATAAGTTATTAATCAAAAGATGAGATAACATAAAACTTGATTTGTAAATAGAATCGGAAGGACAAGGGCATATCCAGGTTGCTTTCAACCTCTCTCTTTGTTCTTTGCCAGATTCCTCAGGGCTGCCCAGGTAAGGAATCTGCCTGCCAATACAGCAGATGCAAGAAACACGGGTTTGATCCGTGGGTCAGGAAGATCCCCTGGAGTAAGAAATGGTAACCCGCTCCAGTATTCTTGCCTGGAAAATTCTAAAGGGACAGAGAAGTCTGGTGGGCTGCAGTTCATGGGATCATAAAGAGTTGGAGACAACTGAACATGCATGCATGCAGGATTCCTCAGGGTCATTGGTTTGGAATAAGCAGATACTTATCCCAACACATTGCTTTGGAATACTCTTTCTGGAACTCCATGGGTGTGAAACTAGCTCCATTGACATAAGCATCTAGGTGCTTTGAGATCTTCCAAACACAGTGCAGCACAATGGTTGGTGGTAAAATCTTGAACTATTATACCAAAGGACAAGGCCACTGGATGGGAAGGAATCATCCCCTCCTGCCTCCTTTTGTCAACTGCTTTGGTTGCCGCGGTGGTGGGAGTTGGGAAGGCAATTGAGTACACATTGTCATACAGGAACTTTAAAAGCTTCGTGGGAGTGTGACAACTTCTCTTGTCACCGAGTCCACCTTGGCCTGGGACATGCCTGAGCCTGGTAGGTGCAGACCCCAGCAGAAGCAGAGTGGATGCTGTGTGAATGTGTGATTCGCCATATATGTGTTTGACCAGATGGATTCTTTGTGCCTTTACGTTGCTCCCCTGGTAACAAGCACAGAAGTGGGTCCTGGCAATTTGCGGGTCTGCACAGGTGTAGCCTTTCTCTTTTGATGCTTTAGTCTAATCTCTCTTGGTCCTTCCTTCCTCCTCCCAGGTCCTATCTTTAGACTGTTGTTTCCTCTTTGATCTGTCTGGGAGTTGAGGCTTCCTGCCTTGTCCCAAAGATCACTGTGAGTTTTTCCTGTCATGGCACTATGTCTATTTCCTCATGCCTACCACCCTCCTACCTTATCCTTCTTGCTGCGATCAGGCAGTTATTTCTGCCCAGAGCTGGAGACAGAGTAGAGAGAGCTGATGGGCAGGATAGCTGGCCGCTTGATCAGTGGCAACAGCAGAAAGATGGTGTCGTGGGGACTCTTGAGTCCATTTTGATGCCAAAGCACATCCTTCATGCTAAACTCCAGTGTGGTTCTGCAGGTGCCTGAGAAGCCAGCCCTGCCCAACCCAGGAGCTGCCTTTGACTTCATTCCTGGCTCCTATTTTCAATTAGAGAGAGGAAAGGCTGGTTAAAAACCTTGGGGGGTGGGGCTGGTTTGAGACTGGGTGATTGTGTTAGTCTGTCCTATCCTCTGTCAGAGAAGTTTCATACAGGAAGACTGCTGGCCAGTAGTCACTGCTATCATCTGCAAGGTTCCTTTACTGAGCGCCTTCTATGCATTCCACTGTCCTACATATCATGGGGGATGCAGACCTGATCTATGGACTCAAAGAGAAAAAGAGTTGTGTGCGAGAATAATGGCATATATAGATCAAAGACATACACCTGAGAGCTGAAACTATAAAACTGTTAGGGGGAAACAGAGGAAAAGCTTGATGACATTGGCTGTGGCAATGGTTTTTCAATATGACACCAAAGGCATGGGCAACAAAAGAGAAAATAGAAATATTGAACTGCATCAAAATAAAAATTTCTATGTGTCAAAGGACACAATTAGAGTGAATAGGCAACCTATAGAACGGGAGAAAATACTTGCAAATCACATATCTGATAGGGGGTTAATATCCAGAATACTCAAAGAACTACAAAGCAACAGCGGCGGCTGGGGGGTGGGGATCAAACAGCCTGATAGAAAAAATAGGCAAAGGAAACGTCTCTGATGGTGCAGTGGTTAAGATTCTGCACTTCAACTGCAGAGGGCACAGGTTCAGCCCCTGACTGAGGAACTAAGATCCAATATGCCTCGCAGCTCAGCTAAAAAAAAAATTAAAAAGTAGGCAAAGGACTTAAATAGATGGTCTCCAAAGTAGATATAGAAATGTCCAATAACCACATGAAAAGATGCTCAATATCACTAATCATTAGGGAAATGCAAACTAAAACCTCAGTGAGATACCATTTCACACCTATAGGGATGGCTACTATCAAAACACCAGGAAATATTCGTGGCAAGGATGTGAAGAAACTGGAAAACTTGTGCACTGCTGCTGGAAATGTCAAATGATGCAGTTGCTATGGAAAACAATTTGATAATTCCTCCAAAATTAAAAACAAAATTACAGTGTGATCCAACGATTCCACTTTGGGTATATAACTGAAAAGAACTGACAGCAGAAATTTGAAGGACATTTGTACACTCATGTTCATAGCAGCATATTCACAATAGCTAAAACATGGTAGAAATCCAAGCGTTCATCCATGGGTGAGTGTTACACATACACAGTGCAGTATATATATATATATATACACAGATCATGAAATATGATTCAGCTTTTTAAAGGAAGGAAATCCCAACACATGCTACAACATGAATGAACTGTGAGAAATTAAATAAGTGAATAAGCCAGTCATGAAAGGACAGAAGATTCCATTTATGTGAAGTACCTGGAGCTGTCAAATTCATAGAGACAGAAAGCAGGGTGGGTATCAAAATAAAAAATTTCAGCCTGGGGCTGGAAAGGGGAATGAGAAGTTATTGTTTAATGGGAACAGAGTTCCAGTTTTACATCATGGAAAGAGTTCTAGAGATAGATGATGGTGACGGTTTCACAACAATGTGGACGTCCTTAATGCCATTGAAAGGTACACTTAAAAATAGCTAAGGTGATACATTTAATTGACATGTATTCTGTCACAATTAAAAAAACAAACAAACCTCTTAATTCAATGAAGTAGGCAGGATTCCCATTTTACAGATAGTGAAACCAAGGCATAAAGAAGTTAGGAGACTTCCTTAGACTTACACAGGTAATAACTGATAGATCTGGAAGTTGAAGCCAGTCAGCCAGCTTCCTGTAAATATCCATATGGCCCATCCTCACTTGCTTCAGGGCTCTGCTCAGTGTTCCCAGTGCCCCACCTCCACTCCCCACCATGTGTAAACAGCTGTCCCTTCTCCAATGTAATCCCATCCTTGTTTTTCTGCTTTAGTTTATCTTCCTGGCATTTGCCATGACTTGAGTTATAATATACTTATATGGTTAGTTTATTTTAATTATCTGTTTCCTGGCTTCATGATGACAGGGAGTTGGCTGTTTTGTTTACTATGATGTTGGTGTGCCAGGCGCATAGCATGTACTCAATAAATATTTGTTGAATGAATGAATCAGACATGTATTAGGTGTCTTCCATGTGCCAGGCACTGGGAACGTTAATATATCAGTGAAACCTGCTCCCTAGCCCCAGGCCTCCTGACCTGGTAGTAAGATGGGCAAACAGGTAGATGTTCACAGTATATAGGAAATACCCAGCCAAGCCTGGGAGGAGGCCAGGAAGGCTTCCTGGAGGAGGAACAACTCCTTGAGCTTAGTTATGAAGAGTAGGTTGGGAGTGTCCAGGTGAAGACGAGGAAGAAGGGCTTTCTAGGTAGCGGGAATAGCATGTGCAGGTTCCCAAGGCCTGAAAGAGTGCTGACATTTAGGAAAACCGAGTTAGTGAGTGAGGGGAGGGGAGGAAGAGGTTTGAGTGCTGAGAGGATCTGCCCAGGCAGATCGTAGGTTTCTGGGGCCCTGTTAAGTCTGGAGAGCTTAAGTCTGGAGAGCTGTTCGTCTCTTTGACTCCTTTCCTGTTTCCTATATTCTAAGGGATGCCTTATAGTAAACCTATTCCAGCTTGATGGGGCCTGGATTTCCATCAGCAATGTTTAGAATCACCATAAAAGGAATTCCCTGGGAGCCTAGTGAACTAAGGTCCCGCAAGCTGTGTCAGGTCAGTTGCTCAGTTGTATCTGACTCTTTGCGACCGCATGGACTGCAGCACACCAGGCCTGCCTGTCCATCACCAACTCCCGGAGTCTACTCAAACTCATGTCCGTTAAGTCAGTGATGCCATCTAACCATTTCATCCTCTGTCATCTCCTTTTCCTCCCACCTTCAATCTTTCCCAGCACCAGGGGCTTTTCAAATGAGTCAGCTCCTTGGCATTTCAGCTTCAGCATCAGTCCTTCCAATGAATAGTCAGGACTGATTTCCTTCTTTGTTGTCCCATTCTCACATCCATACATGACTACTGGAAAAACCATAGCCTTGACTAGATGGACCTTTGTTGGCAAAGTAATGTCTCTGCTTTTTAATATGCTGTCTAGGTTGGTCATAACTTTCCTTCCAAGGAGTAAGCGTCTTTTAATTTCATGGCTGCAGTCACCATCTGCAGTGATTTTGGAGCTCCCCCAAAATAAAATCTGTCACTGTTTCCACTGTTTCCCATCTATTTGCCATGATGTGACAGGACCAGATGCCATGATCTTAGTTTTCTGAATGTTGAGCTTTAAGCCAACTTTTTCACTCTCCTCTTTCACTTTCATCAAGAGCCTCTCTAGTTCTTCTTTGCTTTCTGTCATAAAGGTGGTGTCATCTGCATAAAAAGTCGTCATAAGTACAAACCTCACTGGAAAAGGGATGGAACCTGGCCTTGTTGGAGCAGCCCTCCTTGAAGTCTGAAACTTGGCTTGCCTTAGCCGTGGAATCTGCACACCCGCCCTGACTGACAGGTAAGGGAGTGTGGCCAGCCTGCCCACCTTGGCAGCCTGGAACTGCTGCTCATTATTAAGATCACACAGGTGGCAGAATCAGGACTCTAACTCAAGGCCATGGTTCCAGAGCCTGGGTGTTCTTTGCACCGTGGAGGACAATGGACCTCCCTGTTCTTGCTCTTCTTGACTCCTCTGAGCCCTCTACTGGCTTATGTCACTTGATTGGCCTCACCCTACTGAGCAGGGCAGCAACAGAGGAACCTTACTGAAGTCTTGGGTGCAGACTACCACCTGGAAGTTCTTTCCAAAGCCTCTCAAAAGGTTGTGAACCAGGCTCACACTCTCCCTGGCTTCCATCATTGAGCCAGGCAGCAACAGGACACTGGGTTTAGTGGATACAACAGGATTCAGGTAGCTACCCTGCAGTGCAACCCGGGGAGGAATTGCTGTTTCTCTTGGGATGCCTGTGTGTGTCTCCTCTGCCAGAGAAGGCTGTGCCATGCTCCTGGCACTCACAGCAGAGCCAGGAGGGTGTGAGTGGCCCCAGGGTCTTGGTGGTTTCAATGAAGATGGTGGATGCAAATAAGCTTTGGACCCTGACAATCGCTGGCTCTAGAGCGGAGACAAAAGTTGTGGGTTGGGCATTTAAAATTCAGCAATAGATGGAAAAGTAAATACCGTCTTGATGCCTGATGGGCTGATGGAAATAGCCCTCATTGAGTTTTCTGCTCTCTCTTCTCTCTGTTTTCTTGACACGTGTGCATTTCTGGAAACTTCCCATCTGCACTCAGGGAGGGAGGGGAGGTCAGTCCTCTGGGTTTGTGTGTCTGCATGTGTTTCTTTTCCAGAGAATGTTGGTGCCCCGTGTGTGTGTGTGTGTGTGTGTGTGTGGCAGGGTGGATCAACGTCACATCACTGCCAGATACATTTCTGCCTTCCAGAAAGTGGGTGAACCAAATGTTGGTTTCCCTGGGAAGGGAGCCATCAGAGCTTTGTGGTTTATTGGGGGATGAACTCTTAGTCACTGTTTGACGAGGGAAAAGGTCGCTGGATGATGTAGGACGACCCTGGTCTCACTGCTGTCACACACGTCTGCTTTCTAGAGTCTTCCATTTTGCATAAGTGTTTGCCTGCATTTGTTTTTTCCCTCTAGACCACAGCCTTTCATCTTTGGGCCCCCAGAGCCAGTTGTGGCTTGGCCCAAGTAGGTAATAAATCAATATGTGTTGAAAGGATGGATGATTAAATGGTAAATGATGTAATCGGGACCCTAGGGTCTGAGACATTGCTCTCAATGTTTCCATGTGGCCCAAGCAAGAGTAATGTTGATTCTGAGGAGTTTAGTTGAGAGTTTTGAACAGGCTCCCCAAATCAATGAGGATGCTATTGGAGCTTTCTTGTTTTCCTACTAGATTGCCAATTCTCTGCTCTTCTCCCATCAGTCTTCATGGAGGGACAGAGCCTGGCCTCCTGCAGAGTGAGAGGAGGCTGTCTGACTCCATCTGATAAAAGTCCTCAACAATGGACAGCCCAAGAGCCAAGGGGAATGTGGATGCTGGGAGTTCTGCATGGAGTCGGGCTGAGCCACAGGCTTAGTTTGCAAGTCAGTGGGACAAGGAGATATCCATGAATCCACAGATTCTGATGAGCCTGTATACAGTGAATTTAGCATTCCAGACACCCAGCACCCTGCACCCTTAAAAATTCAAGCCAACAGATTCCAGGCTTCCTCTGTGACCCTGCAGAGTCTGTGCAGGTTAACAGTTGTCACTCTGGGTTATAATTATTGTGGATGCATGTAGTCTCCATGCAGTGAGAGTGGGGGACCCTTTGAGGCAGGGCCCATGCCTGGCTTTACTTTCTGGGACCTCATTGAGGTGACAGTGCTCCTGTACCCCCAGTAAAGGTTAGTTGAATGAATGACGGAGCACTGGTTACCAGTGACTGAATAGATACTATGAGGGATCTTAAAAATGACAGGAAATAGTCAGTTCCCTCAAAATCACTATGATCTGTTGGCATAATGGATATGTCGGTTTGAATTTTAAAAAGCCCATGGAAGAAAGTTTTCACAATGTGATTCATAATCAGACCAAGCAAAGGTGAAGTCCTCTTTAGAAGTTAATTTATTGTTTCTTCCTTCCCCAGACAATGAAAGAGAGAAGAGAGAGGGAAATTAAAGAATCTCTTAGTTTCTGCTCAGGTTTGGAGGCAGCGATGGGATATTCCACATGTGATAAAGTGGGTGAAGGGAGACCAGAGACAGAACTAGCTTTTTTCTCTTTCATATATAAGGAATAGTTTTTCATGGCTGACATCAGAGATGAGCGAAAAGAAAAAAAATCTTATCATTTGGAAATAACCACTGTTTCTATTTTCTCTTTTTTTAAAAAAATTGTTTTTATGTATGTATGTGGCTGGGCCAGGTTTTAGTTGCAGCCAGGTTTTAGTTTAGTCCTGCACTTCAGTCTCTCAGTCGTGTTCGACTCTTTGCAACCCCATGGACTGCAGCACACCAGGCTTCCCTGTCCATCACCAACTCCTGGAGCTTCCTCAGACTCATGTCCATTTAGTCAGTGATGTGATCCAGCCATCTCATCCGTGTTCACATGCAAATGGGTTCACATTTACTAGCTGTGCGGTATGCGGTGTCTATGGTTGCAGCAGATGGGATCTAGTCCCCTGATCAGGGATTGAACCCAGGTCCCCGGCATTGGTAGCATGGAGTCTTAGCTGCTGGACTTCCAGGGAAGTCCCACCACTGTTTCTGTTTTCATGTAGTTTATTCTGTTTCATTTTTTTCTCTCAGCTACTTTTTAAAAAATGTATTAATCTATATAGTTGCTTTACAAGGTTGTGTTAGCTTCAGGTGCACAGCTTCAGATTCTTTTCCATGATGGGTTATTTCAAGATATTGAATAGAGTTCCAGATGCTATACAGTAAGTCCTTGCTGTTTTGTCTTTTTCACTTTTAAAAACAAGGCAGAATCCTTATTGTTTTTTGTTTTATGTGTAGGGATTTTTGTTGTTGTTATTAGCAGAAAGAGAAGAAAATGTAAATGAGAAAAAGCAAGAGAAGAGCGATTGCCTTTAGGCTCCCTGAAGGAACTCCAGTGTTGGTAGTTTGTTAAATTTCCCTTGAGTCTTCCTTGCTGTTCCCCTTCCTTGTTTGGTTTCTGTCTCTCTCTCTCTCTCTCTCACACACACACACACACACACAAATAATAAAACCCTGAAGGTTTTCCCCCTCTGTTTTGTACCAAATTAGAGAACACAAATAAATAAATAAAAAGAAAGCAGAGATTAGTGATCCAGGATCACCAGGTGTGTTTCAGAGCCCATGTATCTGAGTTGGGATTTCCTTCCCTCTCCTACTCCTTTCCTTTTCTTTCTTCTTCTATTTTTAAGGAGAAATGGGAACAAAACATTGGGTTAGGGTTGAGGCAAGTCAAAGGAAGATACAGATAACCCCCTTGCTTTGCAACTTGTTTTCTACTTGGTGTTCACATTTGCTGGCTGAGGGGAACAGAGTCACACTTAGGCTTGTCACTCACTTGAAGAACACTCTTCTCCACCTCTTAAAAATCCTGAGAGAAGGGGCTGGGTTTATCAATGAAAGGTATGCTTAACTTGCCCTGGGAAAGTAGGGAGAAGGGAATATTTTGTCACTGTCTTAAATGAGAATATAAATAAATTCTTTGAACAACCTTCACTCATCCATCCAGGAGGGCTTGAGAGAAAGAAAGTGTTAGTCACTCAGTCATGTCCAACTCTTTGCAACCCCAAGGACTATAGCCTGCCAGGCTCCTCTGTCCATGGAATCATCCAGGCAAGAAGACTGGAGTGGGTTGCGATGCACTCCTCCAGGGGATCTTCCCAACCCAGGAATCAAACCCAGGTCTCCTGCATTATAGATGGATTCTTTACCAGCTGAGCCACAATGAAAGCTTAAGAATCTTGGAGTGGGGAGCTTATCCCATCTCCAGGGGATCTTCCCAACCCAGGAGTTGAACTGGGGTCTCCTGTATTGCAGGTGGACTCTTTACCAATGGAGCTATGAGAGAAAACCCACCAGAGGGCTTGGGTAGAGGGAAAGCAGGGAAGGGCTTACAAATGGGAAACACCCAGAATGTCCACGGGGGCTCTGGGCTGATTGAACAGAAAGGTTCTCAGCCAATAATGAAGACCTACTATGTGCTCTGCAGACACTGTGCTGGGCTGTAGGACACCTGTGGAAGGTTCACGTGTCTCCATCCTCCAAAACTAAAACATTGCATATTCATTGCCTTTATTTCACCCTACATCTCTTCTGTTTGGAAGCCAGCTATTGTTTTAATTTACAACAAGAGCCACTACCACTTCTGGAAGTATTAAATATTTTCAGTTCACTTCAGTTGCAGAGTTGTCCAACTCTGCAACCCCATGGACTGCAGCACGCCAGGCTTCCCTGTCCATCACCAACTCCTGGAGTTTACTCAATCTCATGTCCATTTAGTCAGTAATGCCATCCAACCATCTCATCCTCTGCAGTCCCCTTCTCCTCCTGCCATCAATATTTCCCAGCATCAGGATCTTTTCAAATGAGTCAGCTCCTTGTGTCAAGTGGCCAGAGTATTGGAGTTTCAGCTGCTGCATCAGTTCTTCCAATGAATATTCAAGACTGATTTCCTTTAGGATAGACTGCTTAGATCTCCTTGCAGTCCAAGGGACTCTCAAAAGTCTTCTCCAACACCACAGTTCAAAAGCATCAATTGTTTGGCACTCAGCTTTCTTTATAGTCCAACTCTCACATCCATACATGACTGCTGGAAAAATCATAGCTTTGACTAGATGGACTTTGTTGACAAAGTAATGTCTCTGCTTTTTAATATGCTGTCTAGGTTTGTCAGAGCTTTTCTTCCAAGGAGCAAGCATCTTTTAATTTCATTGCTGCAGTCAATATCTGCAGTAATTTTGGAACCCATAAAAATAAAGTCTCTCACTCTTTCCATTGTTTCCCCATCTATTTGCTGTGAAGTGATGGGACTGGATGTCATGATCTTAGTTTTCTGAATGTTGAACTTTAAGCCAACTTTTTCACTCTCCTCTTTTACTTTCATCAAGAGGCTCTTTAGTTCTTCACTTTCTGCCGTAAGGGTGGTATCATCTGCATATCTGAGGTTATTAATATTTCTCCTGGCAATCTTGATTCCAGCTTGTGCTTCATCCAGCCCAGCATTTCTCATGATGTACTCTACATAGAAGTTAAATAAGCAGAGTGACAATAGGTTTTTGCCTTTATGTATTTCTTTCCTAATTTGGAATTAGTTTGTTGTTCCATGTCCAGTTCTAACTGTCGCTTCCTGACCTGCATACAGGTTTCTCAAGAGACAGGTGAGGTGGTCTGATATTCCCATGTCTTTAAGAATTTTCCATAGTTTGTTGTGATTCACACAGTCAAAGGCTTTGTCACAGTCAATAAAGCAGAAATAGATGTTTTTCTGGAATTCTCTTGCTTTTTCAATGATCCAACAGATGTTGGCAATTTGATCTCTGGTTCCTCTGCCTTTTCTAAAACCAGCTTGAACATCTGGAAGTTCTTGGTTCATGTACTGCTGAAGCCTGGCTTGGAGAATTTTGAGAATTATCCTGCTAGCGTGTTGAGATGAGTGCAATTGTGCAGTAGTTTGAACATTCTTTGGCGTTGCCTTTCTTTGGGATTGAATGAAAACTGACCTTTTCCAGTCCTGTGACCACTGCTGAGTTTTCCAAATTTGCTGGCATATTGAGTGCAGCACTTTCACAGCATCTCTTTTAGGACTTGAAATAGCTCAACTGGAATTCCATCACCTCTACTAGCTTTGTTCACAGTGATGCTTTCTAAGGCCCACTTGACTTCACATTCCAGGATGTCTGGCTCTAGGTGAGTGATCACACCATCATGGTTATCTGGGTCATGAAGATACCTTTTTTTGTACAGTTCTTCTGTGAATTCTTGCCACCTCTTCTTAATATCTTCTGCTTCTGTTAGGTCCATACCATTTCTTCCCTTTATTGTGCCCATCTTTGCATGAAATATTCCCTTGGTATCTCTAATTTTCTTGAAGAGATCTCTAGTCTTTCCCATTCTATTGTTTTCCTCTATTTCTTTGCACTGATCACTGGGGAAGGCTTTCTTATCTCTTCTTGTTATTCTTTGGACCTCTGCATTCAAATGGGTATATCTTTCCTTTTCTCCTTTGATTTTTGCTTCTCTTCTTTTTCAACTATTTGTAAAGCCTCCTCAGACAGCCATTTTGCTTTTCTGCATTTATTTTTCTTGGGAATGGTCTTGATCACTGCCTCTTGTACACGAACCTCTGTCCAAAGTTCTTTAGGCACTCTGTTTATCAGATCTAATCCCTTGAATCTATTTGTCACTTCCACTGTATAATCATAAGGAATTTGATTTAGATCATACCTGAATGATCTAGTGGTTTTCCCTACTTTCTTCAATTTAAGTCTGAATTTGGCAATAAAGAGTTCATGATCTGAGTCACAGTCAGCTCCCAGCCTTGTTTTTACTGACTGTATAGAGCTTCCCCATCTTAGGCTGCAAAGAACATAATCAATCTGATTTCGGTATTGACCATCTGGTGATGTTCATGGGTAGAGTCTTCTCTTGTGCTGTTGGAAGAGGGTGTTTGCTATGACCAGTGTGTTCTCTTGGCAAAACTCTATTAGCCTTTGCCCTGCTTCACTCCGTATTCCAAGGCTGAATTTGCCTGTTACTCCAGGTACCTTTTGACTTCCTACTTTTGCATTCCAGTCCACTATGATGAAAAGGACATCTTTTGGAGGGTTAGTACTAAAAGGTCTTGTAGATCTTCATGGAACCATTCAATTTCAGGTTCTTCAGCATTACTAGTTAGGGCATAGACTTAGATTACTGTGATATTGAATGGTTTGCCTTGGAAATGAATAGAGATCATTCTGTCAGTTTTGAGATTGCACCCAAGGACTGCATTTTGGACCCTTTTTGTTGACTATGGTTGCTACTCCACTTCTTCTAAGGGATTCTTGCTCACAGTAGTAGATTTAATGGTCGTTTGAATTAAATTCACCCATTCCAGTTCGAGTTCACTGATTCCTAAAATGTCAGTGTTCACTCTTGCCGTCTCCTGAGTGACCATATCTAATTGCCTTGTTTCATGGACCTAACATTCCAGGTTCCTATGCAACATTGTTCTTTACAGCATTGGACTTTACTTCCATCACCAGTCACATCCACATCTGGGCATTGTTTTGCTTTGGCTCTGTCTCTTCATTCTCTCTGGAGTTATTTCTCCACTGATCTCCAGTAGCATATTGGGCCCCTATCGACCTGGGGCGTTAATCTTTCAGGGTCCTATATTTTTGCCTTTTCATACTGTTCATGGGGTTCTCAGGAGAAGGCAATGGCACTCCATTCCAGTACTCTTGCCTGGAAAATCCCTGGATGGAGGAGCCTGGTGGGCTGCAGTCCATGGGGTTGCTAAGAGTCAGACACGACTGAGCGACTTCACTTTCACTTTTCACTTTCATGCATTGAAGAAGGAAATGGCAACCCACTCCAGTGTTCCTGCCTGGAGAATCCCAGGGACTGGGGAGCCTGGTAGGCTGCCATCTATGGGGTCGCACAGAGTCAAACACGACTGAAGTGACTTAGCAGTAGCAGCAGCATGGAGTTCTCAAGGCAAGAATACTGAAGTGGTTTGCCATTCCCTTCTTCAGTGGTTGACATTTGTCAGAACTCTCCACCATGATCTGTCCATCTTGGTTGGCCCTACATGGCATGGCCATAGTTCATTGAGTTAGACAAGGCTGGGGTCCATGTGATCAGTTTGATTAGCTTTCTGTGATTGTGGTTTTCATTCTGAGGGTGTGGGGGAGCTTGGAATGAATGACAAAGATGGTCTCATCATTCAGTAAGCAGATTTTCACTTACTGCCTCTTTTTCAATTGTACAATGTTCTTCAACTCTGTCTGCTGCACCCTAGGCCAGGGTACTTCTCTACTTAACTCAATTTAATTAAATATCTTAATTTAATTAAATATTTTAATTAAATTTAAAAATGTTTCTCATTGCAATATGAAGTACAAAGCTTGTGAAGCCCAAATAGGGCTGCCACATTCCCTCCCATTATTAACAGAAGGAATTTAACCAGGAGGATGACTGTATAAGTGATGGAAGAGCTAAGAGGTCAGACAGGATTGTGAGGCAACCCAGGGGTCAGCAATAACAAGAAGCTGTTGCCACCTCCAGTCTGAAGAGACAAAAGGGAGCCGGCATAACTCTAGCCCTGGGGCTGTGTGGTACCTGCATAAGCTGATTCAAGGTAGGGACGTGGCCACTGCCAGGGATGCTGCCTAGGAGAGAGGAGAGAGGCAGAGAAGAGAAAGAGCTTCCGACTTCAGTGGCTTCTCGCCCTAGTCTCCTGTCAGTGTCTTCCACTGTCTAACCTAGTGTTTCTCAGCCTTTTCGTCATTATCACCCAACACCTCTTCCCCACACAGCAAGACTTTATAGACATTTTTGTTCCTAATTGCCTCTACCTGTACAGTTTTCATATCTTAAATATACATCTGTTTAGGTACTGAATATAAATGAATTTTGAAAGTGAAAGTGAAAGTGAAACTCGCTCAGTCATGTCCAACTCTGCGACCCCATGGACTATACAGTCCATGGGATTCTCCAGGCCAGAGAACTGAAGTGGGTAGACTTTCTCTTCTCCAGGGGATCTTCCCAGCCCAGGGATAGAACCCAGGCCTCCTGTACTACAGGCAGATTCTTTACCAGCTGAGCCACAAGGGAATCCCTGGAATACTGGAGTGGATAGCCTATCCCTTCTCCAGGGGATCTTCCTGACCCAGGAATCGAACTGGGGCCTCCTGCATTGCAGGTAGATTCTTAACCAACTTAACCATGAGCTTTACACTAAGAGAATAAAATTTTTTCACCTGACTGTCCACGTCCTGGAAGCTGAGGGTGTCGGGGAGCTTGGGGGTGGAAGACAAGGACAGTCTCATTGTTCAATAAGTAGATTTTCACTCACGGCCTCTGTATTCAATTGTACATGGTTCTTCAACTTTGCCTGCTGCATCCGAGGCCAGGGCACTTCTCTATTTAGCTCAATTTCTTAATCTATCTTAATTTATGATATGTGATCCAAACAGAGTTCTTACCTGTGAGAGCTCACAGACTAGTGTGAGGAATGGACACACAAACAGGCAGTACATGTTTATCAAACTTTAACTACATTTCAAGGCACTGGGTTGGCACTGTATAAATAGAAAAGGCCAGTACCTGCCCTCAAGAAGGTCACTGTCTAGAGAAAAAGGAAGACCAAGAGACAGGTAGTTACTATCTAGCAGGCCCAGGGCAGAACAGAGCTAATTGCAGGGTGGGTCCCTGTGGGAGCACAGGGAATGGGCAGCCAGACTGGGAGAGTGATCAAGAGGAAACGTGTCTGAACTTAGCCTTGATGGAGGACATTCACCAGTGGAGGGGAGGTGGGCAGGTGGGGACATGGTGATGCTAGTGGGAGGTGGAAGGATCTTCTAGAAAAGGAAGGAGCATGTGCAAAAGCAAGAATGAGCTGTTACCAGATTCGCACTCTAGGCCAACACCACCCTGTACCTTGAGGTTTTGGAGAAATATGTCTTGGATGGATAAATGACCAAATACAGATTTGATCTGATTTGATTTGAAGGCTGACATCCCTCCTCCCCAACCCCTTGCTTCCTGCTACCAGCAAGTGTTCGCTGCTCCTTGAGTTCTGCATGTGATGTTGTTGGGGTGGGTTGCATGTAAGCTCAACTGATCCAGGGAGACATAGGGGTTGCCCAAGCCCAGTCAAATCTGGGGCAGGAAGGGCTCGACCAAACTTCTTCAGCTGAACATTAATGTTAATTGATATTTGAATGTTGGAGGAAAAATTCCCTCAAAACAGTCCTAGGTGTTTCATGAATACAAATAGGGGTTGGTGGGGGCATGCGTGGGTTGTTGCCTAGCTGTTACTTTTGACTGGTATCAGGCCCAGGAGAGGGCAGGAGTATAGGTCACAAGTTGTTCAGTGGTTCAGTCATGTCTGACTCTTTGAGACCCCATGAACTGCAGCACACCAGGCTTTCCTGTCCTTCACTATCTCCTGGAGTTTGGCTTCTTACTATGCCTCTATCCTGGCTTCCCTCCACCTTGACTCAGGACTGACTTGCCTGTTTCCTTAGGGACTTTCTTCTCTCTGCTTCCCTCTCTATTCCCAACTCATGTAATCATCACAGCTGCGCCATGTAGTAAGCCCAGCAGGTGAGAAGCTTGATCTTAAGAGAGGTGAGCTGACCACACCAGGCCACTAAGCCGGTGAAAGGGAGAGCCGGCTTTCAAGCCTTGGCCTTTGCTTTCCAGAGTCTCTTCTCTTAGTAACTACCCTGTACCTCTCTCTTTCAGACATCGATTGAGTGCCTGTCATGCCCTGGGCTAGCCATAGCTGTTGTCTTAGTAATGATTTCATTTGTTTCTTTGTTTGCTTGCTGAGGCCTCTTTGCCTTGTTCATTGTCAAGTCCCCAGGACCTAGCTTGGTTCCTGGCACAAAAACACCTCTGGTAAACCTTGATTCAAACCCTAGCACCATGAGGCCAGGGATTTTTGCCTGTTTTGTTTTCATGCTGTATCCTTCAGGCCTGTGCCTGACCCGTAATAAATATTTGTTGACTAAGAAATTGAAGGAACAAATGCTGGAATTTGGGGAATACAAAGATGCATAAGCTCAGTCTTTGCCTGGGGAACCTCACCACTGAATGGGGGATACAGGCATTAGCAGCCCACAAGTCTGAGATTCGTATCCATCATCAGGCTGCATGTTGTCAGCATTAAGAAGTATATTGATGCTTTTCCAGGGGTTTGGAAAGTGGCAGGTGGCAAGGCAGACAAAGACTCTGCCTTCTGAGAGCTTATGTTCTACTGGAATCATGTGATTTTCACATTTTGGATGATGGCTTGTGGTGGGACCAGCCTCCCTGCCCATGACAGCACCCAGGCCACCAGCCAGTGAGTGGGCCGAGGCCTGCTGTGGGGCTCCTGGGGACAGGGGCTTTGCTTCCACAGGTGGAAGGCAACGACACTTGTCCAGCTGCAAAGAGGAGAGACTCACACTCTGGAAGACACAGGGGCACTCATAGTTCCCGAGAGGCAGAACAGATAAGTGACCAGCGTTAGGACACACTGGCAGACGGAGGGGAGCCCCGATATAGCACGTGGGCTTGGCATGCGGGCCCTGGATTTGAGATACTTCTTCACTTGGTGACCTCCACATCTCTGAGCCTCAGCTTCTTCATCTAAAAATGTAGGGGCCACAGTACCTCTTGGGCTATGGGACAGGTTAATCACAGTAAAGGGTCAAGCCCTTGACACAGGGCAGCACAGGGAGTCAGTGAATAGTTGCTTGGGTTCGGAAGTTAGGGATCAAGATGGATCATCTTCATGGCCGCTGCAGGAAGGCGTGTTCTCTGCTAGAACAGGGCTAGGGAGCTAGTGGGTACAAGACTGGCAATCAGTCTCACCACCCGCACCATTCACTCACAAATTTACTCTTTCTCACTACATATATATTTACACGTGGCCCTTTAACTACTGGGGCTTCCAGGTGGCTCAGTGGTAAAGAATCTGCCTGCAATACAAGAGATGTAAGAAACTTGAGTTCCATCCCTTAGTTGAGAAAATCCACTGGAGGAGGGCATGGCAACCCACTCTACTATTCTTGCCTGGAGAATCCCATGGACAGAGAAACCTGGCTGGTTGTAGTCCATAGAGTTGCTAAGAGCTGGAATGACTGAAGCAACTTAGTATGTATGCATGCATGCACTTTTACTATTAAATTACAGATTAATCAGAAAATTACTGATTAAGTAAGCATTTAACAATCTATTCAATTTTAGCCTTGCCTTTTCTAGGAAGGCTTGTCATAACACAGTGTTAGGTAGGTCAGTGCTCATGTGCAGGGAGATTTTGACTTAAGCAGGGTCCCTAACCCCTAGGATTTAATGCCTGAAGATCTTAGGTGGGGCTGATGTAATAATAATAGAAATAAAGTGCACAATAAATGTAACGTGCTTGAATTATCCCCAAACCATCCTCCACACAATCCCTGGTTCTGTGGGAAAATTGTCTTCCATGAAACTGGTCTCTGGTGCCAGAAAGGTTGGGGACTGCTCGTAAATGTCATTTCAGATTCTCGGACAGTGAACGTTCCCTTGGGAAGCCTACTCACTCTAGGGTATCAACTACATGCTGGGCACTGACCTGGGCATCTGGGTACCTGTCCTCCAGGAGCTTGTTTTCTAAAAGAAACATCAAGTGACAGATAAATAAACAACTCTGCAGTTGGTGGTAAGAGCTTAGAAGAAAAACTAGGCAGTGCAGGAGGAGAAGAGTGGCAAAGATGTGCTGCCAGGGTGGCCAGAAAAGGCTTCTCTGAGCAGGTGGCATTTGAGCAGTGACCTGAATCCAGGGAGGGAGGGAGCCAGGCAGATGCCCAGCTCACAGGCACCCCGGTGCACAGGGGATGTGAGGCAGTGCATACAACAGCAGACTCAGGAAATGCTAGTGCCCTGGGACTTGATGGTGTTAGTGAAACTGAGAGCCTCTGGGGGTGTGAGCAGCTCTAGGTCCTCAGCATAGGGCTTCTTGTAGGAGGGAAGAAGACTAGAGGAGTAAGATGGTGCAGTCATGCGGATGGCAGGAGAAGCTGGCTCCTGCACAGTGAGAATAGCAGGCGAAAGGTCATGAAATGGGAATGTGCTCAGCATGGTCAAGGGGCCAATAGGCAAGTGGTGTGCCAGGATGGCCGGGAGGAAAGCAGGCGCAGCAAGGGCACGGTCAGAGGCCCAGATCTCATTACATCTTTCAGATCAATCATAGGCAGGATGTGGGGTTTGTCCTAATTAGGATGGAAGCCACTGGAGGGTTTTATTAATAGGTTGCAAAAGGCTCATTCTGTCTGCTGCATGGAAAGTAGGTGGGGTGCAGGGTGGGCTGCGATGAGAGAGGAGGCAAGGAGGCCGATGAGGAGGTATTGCAGGGCTCGTGGTGGCGGGGCAGCAGGTGGTAGCTGAGACATAGGTGAGAGGAGGGAAGTCTGCTCAGACAAGCTCCTGAGTGGTGATAGAGCGAGGGCTGGGCAGGCAGGGCTGGGCCGGCCGGCCGAGTCTCACCTTGTTGGTGATGGGAGTGGGGGAGGGGCTGGCTGTCGCAGATCATTAGGGTTGTATGGATGCAAACTCCAGCCTCAGATGCTTTGTTCCTGTTGTCTGAGCCACTTGCTCTTCTGTGACTTTAGGACCCTACTTGGAGGTCAACAGTTTGTTGCATTTCCTCCAAGAGATAACCATTGTTTGGTAAAGCCTGCCATAAGCAGGTGCCACTCACTGGGGGCTCAAGCAGCAGAAATGTGCCGCCTCACAGCTCTGGAAACTGGAAATCTGAGATCAAGGTATCAGCAGGGTTACCCCCTTCTGAGGCCGTGACAGAAGGCTCTGCCCTAGCCCCTTACCTTGGCTTGTCTTTGCCCTCTGTCCTCACACCACCCCCCTGTTTGTGTCCCTATGTCCAGATTGCCTCTGCTTATAAGGACCCCAGTGATACTGGGATTGATGTTGTTGTTTAGTCACTAAGTCACACCCGACTCTTTTGTGACCCTATGGACTGTAGACCACCAGACTCCTCTATCCATGGGATTTCCCAGGCAAGAATGCTGGAGCAGGTTGCCATTTCCTTCTCCAGAGGATCTTCCTGACCCAGGGATCGAACCCATGTCAACTGTGTTGACAGGTGAGAGTTCTTTACCACTGAGTTACTAGGGAGACCTCCTGTATTGGATTAGAGACAACTTAATTCATGTTAGTTTAGTCACCTCTGTAAGAGAAGCATGTCATGTATACATTACTTTGTGTAAACAGATAGCTAGTGGGAAGCTGTTAGATAACACAGGGAGCTCAACCTGGTGCTCGGTGATGAAGTAGACGGGGTGGGATGGATGGGGCAGACGGCAAGGAGGGAATATATGTATACTTATGTCTGATTGACATTGTTGTATGGCAGAAACCAACATATCATTGTAATGCAATTATCCTCCAATTAAAACAAACAAACAAAAAAAACACCCTGTCTCTAAATTTGGCTGTATTTTGAGGTACCTGGGAGAAGGGAGTGGTTTACACTTCAACATAAGAATTTTTGCTGGGACACAATTTAGTCCGTAAAAAATGACCCATGAGCCCAGGATGGTGTTTGGTGCTGGTTAGCTGGTTCACCTTAAGCTCTAGACAGCTGAGAGGATATTCCTTTTACGTGGGGCCCTTTCCTACAGGCTTGCTCTTCCTGTAGCCTGGTCTTCCATTCTACCTCCTTCTCCCCGCTGAGCCTGGAAACCCCTCACAGCACTAGCTTGAGTTGCTGGTTGTGGTCTGTGACTGGACTGTGACGAGACCATTGTTTATATTTTCTGCTGTCCTTCCTTATTCACTATCCAAGCAGCCCAGTGAGTGGCACTTTTCCTGGCAGGGATGGACCTGAGGCGTCTATGGGGCTTTGTCCACAGGCACTTTCCCAAGATGTCAAGGCAGATCCCATGGCAAAGCTGGGCTTGGGGATCATGAGAAGCATGTGTGTTGGGTGGTTTTCCAGTGTTTGACCATCTCAGGACCAATGTTATCTTCATCTTTTGTTGATTTTGGCTTTAGATAATTGGAAATTCTATTGTAATAAGACAAAATGTGTGAAATAGTTCACACAGTACCTGGTGAGTAATAGATCTGAAATACATAGTACTGCTATTGTTGCAGTCTGCCTTCACCTTCTTTCTTTAGAGAAGGACTTAGAGATGGTCACATCCTCAGAAGCTACCAATTATGCTGATGCCACTGAGTCCCAGGATATTAGCATTTGTTGAATCATCACTGTATTGTACCTGTCAGCGGATTCACTACCATACATAACTGTACAGAGTGGACACTTTTGTCCTCATTTGACATATGAAAAACTGGAAACTCTGAAAGGTGCACTGACTTGCTCAAATCCACACAGTTACTAAGGGGAAGAGGAGGGATTTGAACTTAGGCAATTGGAGCTGGAACCTACTGTTTCCACTACATCTTTTTCTTTCCTTGTCTAATATAAGGTGCTCATATCTTGGGTCTCAGCATTGTAACACCAGCCCAGATTATGAGGTTGCAAAGAAGAAAAGGCCCTTTGGATGGCTGAAAGGAAAAATAATTTGGAAGACTTCCTCTATGATCATTGGCTGTGTAAGCTAGAGTCTTCTACTTTTTCCTCCTAGAAATTCACAAAAGTAAGATGACCAATGAAAATCTCTCTATGTCAAATCTTGCCCACAATTTACATTTTCGGAAAATAAAAAGTAGAAATAATCCACAAACTCTGCAATACCTGTAAGGACTGCCCCAAACATCTGAGATGAAGAGTTGCATAGAAGGAAGTACAAAAGAAGCCCTTGACAGAGTGAGATGGTTCAGTGGTGGTGCATCTCAGAAAGTGCCAGCAAAGTATGCTTCCCGAAGGCAAGCAGCTCATCCTAGAGCACATACGCCGTAGCCTTTGTTTGCAACCCCTTGTGAGGGAACTGGGATATCATAGGAACAGAAGCTCTTCGAGACGCAGCTATATTCAGAGAAGCAGTGGAGGTAATGTCGTGAAATACACTGTGGAGCCATTTTTGCAGGAAGCAGTTTCTCTTTGTGGCAGCCAAGACCTTTTGTGCTTTGAGCTGTGCTGACCCCTTCCTAGCCCTTCCCAGTGGATAGTATGGGAAAATTCAATCCATTAAATGATCAGATAAAAAAAAAAAA
Organism: Nanger dama; assembly: GCA_917880005.1. Lineage (NCBI taxonomy): Eukaryota > Metazoa > Chordata > Mammalia > Artiodactyla > Bovidae > Nanger > Nanger dama. The sequence continues at coordinate 61,616,039 of CAKJTW010000001.1, read as the reverse complement.
AAGGGACTGGCATGCCATTTATACAAAGATCATCAGTTCAGCTCAGTCGCTCAATCGTGTCCGACTCTTTGCGACCCCATGAATCACAGCACGCCAGGCCTCCCTGTCAATCACCAACTCCCGGAGCTCACTCAGACTCACGTCCATCGAGTCAGTGATGCCATCCAGCCATCTTATCCTCTGTTGTCCCCTTCTCCTCCTGCCCCCAATCCTTCCCAGCATCAGAGTCTTTTCCAGTGAGTCAACTCTTTGCATCAGGTGGCCAAAGTATTGGAGTTTCAACTTTAGCATCATTCCTTCCAAAGAAATCACAGGGTTGATCTCCTTCAGAATGGACTGGTTGGATCTCCTTGCACTCCAAGGACTCTCAGGAGTCTTCTCCAATACCACAGTTCAAAAGTATCAATTCTTCGGTGCTCAGCCTTCTTCACAGTCCAACTCTCGCATCCATACATGACCACTGGAAAAACCATAGCCTTGACTAGACGGACCTTAGTTGGCAAAGTAATGTCTCTGCTTTTGAATATGCTATCTAGGTTGGTCATAACTTTTCTTCCAAGGAGTAAGTGTCTTTTAATTTCATGGCTGAAATCACCATCTGCAGTGATTTTGGAGCCCCCAAAAATAGTCTGACATTGTTTCCCACTGTTTCCCCATCTATTTCCAATGAAGTGATGGGACCAGATGCCATGATCTTACTTTTCTGAATGTTGAGCTTGAAGCCAACTTTTTCACTCTCCTCTTTCACTTTCATCAAGAGGCTTTTTAGTTCCTCTTCGCTTTCTGCCATAAGGGTGGTGTCATATGCATATCTGAGGTTATTGATATTTCTACCGGCAATCTTGATTCCAGTTTGTGTTTCTTCCAGTCCAGCGTTTCTCATGATGTACTTTGCATAGAAGTTAAATAAGCAGGGTGACAATATACAGCCTTGACATACTACTTTTCCTGTTTGGAACCAGTCTGTTGTTCCATGTCCAGTTCTAACTGTTGCTTCCTGACCTGCAGACAGATTTCTCAAGAGGCAGGTTACGTGGTCTGGTATTCCCATCTCTTTCAGAATTGTCCACAGTTTATTGTGATCCACACAGTCAAAGGCATTGGCATAGTCAATAAAGCAGAAATAGATGTTTTTCTGGAACTCTCTTGCTTTTTCCATGATCCAGCAGATGTTGGCAATTTGATCTCTGGTTCCTCTGCCTTTTCTAAAACCAGCTTGAACATCAAGAAGTTCACGGTTCACGTATTGCTGAAGCCTGGCTTGGAGAATTTTGAGCATTACTTTACTAGTGTATGAGATGAGTGCAGTTGTGCGGTAGTTTGAGCATTCTTTGGCATTGCCTTTCTTTGGGATTGGAATGAAAACTGACCTTTTCCAGTCCTGTGACCACTGCTGAGTTTTCCAAATTTGCTGGCATATTGAGTGCAACACTTTCACAGCATCATCTTTCAGGATTTGAAATATCTCTACTGGAATTCCATCACCTCCACTAGCTTTGTTCATAGTGATGCTTTCTAAGGCCCACTTTACTTCACTTTCCAGGATGTCTGGCTAAGATGAGTGATCACACTATTGTGATTATCCGGGTCGTGAAGCTCTTTTTGTACAGTTCTTCTGTGTATTCTTGCCATCTCTTCTTAATATCTTCTGCTTCTGTTAGGTCCATACAATTTCTGTCCTTTATCAAGCCCATCTTTGGCTGAAATTTTCCCTTCATATCTCTAATTTTCTTGAAGAGATCTCTAGTCTTTCCCATTCTGTTGTTTTCCTCTATTTCTTTGCATTGATCACTGTTATAGCAAACACCCTCTTCCAACAACACAAGAGAAAACTCTACACATGGACATCACCAGATGGTCAACACTGAAATCAGATTGATTATATTCTCTGCAGCAAAAGATGTAGAAGCTCTATACAGTCAACAAAAACAAGATCAGGAGCTGACTGTGGTTCAGATCATGAACTCCTTATTACCAAATTCAGACTGAAATTGAAGAAAGCAGGGAAAACTGCTAGACCATTCAGGTATGACCTAAATCAAATCCCTTATGATTATACAGTGGAAGTGAGAAATAGATTTAAAGGCCTAGATCTGATAAATAGAGTGCCTGATAAACTATGGAATGAGGTTCATGACATTGTACAGGAGACAGGAATCAAGACCATCCCCATGGAAAAGAAATGCAGAAAAGCAAAATGGCTGTCTGGGGGCAGCCTTACAAAGATCATATAAGAAAAAAATCTGGAAAAGAGGAGCAAAATTAATATTAGGCAAAGTGTACTTATCAGAAAACTATATACCAGGAAAAGTCCCAAAGAGACCAAAGATTTTGTTATACAAAATAAAACCATAAAATTGTAGAAGAAAATTTAAAAACATCTATTTCTAATTTTTAAAAGTTGTTGATATGATTAACAAAAGCAAATAATGAGCTAGGCAGAATTTTAGCGTAGATGAAGAGCTAATCTCCCTAATGAATATAAATCCCCAGAGTCTGATGATGACAACAACAGCAAAACAAAGTTCATAAGAAAAATGGAGAAAAACCTTCATAAACAGAAGAACAGGTAGTTTAAAGCAAAAGCAGTACAGATGGTTCTTGGTGGTGGTTTAGTCACTAAGTTGTGTCTGACCCTTGCGACCCCATGGACTGTAGCCTGCCAGGCTCCTCTGTCGGTGGGATTCTTCTGGGAGGAATATTGGAGTCGGTTGCCATTTCCTTTGGCAGGGGATTTTTCTGACCCAGGGATCAAACCTGAGTCTCCTGCATTGCAGGCAGATTCTTTATCTATGGAAAGATGCTCACCCTCACTTATGATAAAGTAAAATAAGTGAAAATCATATTGAGCTATCATTTTCATCTCTCAGATTGGCAAGGCTAACAAATTTGGTAACATACTCTGCTGGTGAGACTGGGGAAAGGCAGACACTCTCACACTTTGCTGTTGGGAAGATTCAGTCCCTGAATGGGGATATGTGAACAAATAATGCTTGTGTCATTTGACTCAGCACTTCTAGGAATTTATGCTGGAGATACTCATGTACATATAGAGTGCTCTATACGTAAGGTCATTCATTGTGGCAGTTTAAACTTCAAGAGACTGGGAACAACAAAATTGTCTATTAGAGTCTGTTGTCTGGCTGAAAAATGTATGCAAACACTATGTAATGACATGGAAAAATTCTAAAATATATTTTTAAAAAGATGCAGAAGATAATCTTTGGGAAAATGCTACCATTGGCTAGGGAAATGGGGTAATAAGAATATATGTTCACATGTGCATATATTTTCATGTATACAAATATGATACATATTATATGTGTATATATTTGCATATATGTACATATACATACATGTGGAGAGAGAGAGGGAGGGAGGGAGAGAGCTAGTGTCTCTTCTTAAAACAGCATTAATGCTTTAGGATCAGGGTTCTACCCTTTTGACCTCATAAAACCTTAATTACCTCCTTATCCCAAATACATCCACACTGGGGGAGTTAAAGCTTCAACTTATGAATTTAGGAGGACACAGTTCAATCCATAGCAGGTATTTTATTTTTACTTAATTTAATTTTAATTGGAGAGTAATTGCTTTACAGTATTGTGCTGGTTTTTGCCATCAGTTCAGTTCAGTTGCTCAGTCGTGTCCGACTCTCTGCAACCCCATGAACTGCAGCATGCCAGGCCTTCCTGTCCATCACCAACTCCCGGAGTTTACCCAGACTAATGCCCATCAAGTCAGTGATGCCATCCAGCCATCTCATCCTCTATCATCCCCTTCTCTTCCTGCTCCCAATCCCTCCCACATACATCAACATAAATCAGCCACAGGCATACATATGTCACCTGCCTTTTGAAACTTTCTCCCATCTCCCACCCCATCCCACCCCCTCTAGGTTATCAAAGAGCACTGGGTTGAGTGCCCTGTGTCATACAGCAAATTCCCACTGCCTGTCTATTACACGTATGGTAGTGTATGTATCTCAGTGCCATTTTCTCAATTCCAATCCTCCTCTTCCCTACTGCTGTGTCCGCAAGTCTGTGCTCTATGTCTGTGTCTCTATTGCTGCCCTACAAATTGACTAGTCAGAGCCATCTTTCTAGATTCCATATACATGTGTTAATATACCATATTTGTGTTTTTCTAGACATAGCAGGTATTTGAAATCAACCTGAGCATTTTCAACATTGATAAACTTAAGAGGCAAGTTTTAAAACTCAATTATGGATTACGAGTCAGGTGGAATTTAAGATATTTTAGACACAATCATGGAAAACCCTAGTTTATCATTAAACCATGTCCTGGTTTGAGTGCTGGAGATGAACATTAAGGTATTCATTCATGTGACTAGGAAGCACTTCTTAAAGTCTTTGGGGTCTCTCTCTCTGTGTATCTATATCCATATCATCCATATCCATCCCTTTAAGAAAGACACTGAGGACTTAAGGGAGTTGGCGTCGGGCAGCTCTGGCTTCCGATCCCAGTTCTAGCACTTGGCAGCTGTGGAATTTGGGGGAAGCTTTGAGTCTCTGTTTTTCTCAGTTGTTAAGTGACAATGTGACAGCCCTCCTTGTGTTATTATGGAATTTAAGTGAGATGAGATCTAGGCTATTAGTATTACCAAGAGTGAAAAAAAGCATACATGGAGAAAATTTTGCCAAATGCCTAGCTGAAGTCTAGAAAGAATTATGAAGCAGGTGATTCTTAGTGGCACAGAGAAAGGAAAGTGAGGTTTACCTGAAGGCAGAACTGCTTGATTTAGGAACAATAACTAACTTGTTCTGACTGAGTTTGGAGGGTAAAATTTTCCCACTTAATATAAATCAAAATTTATATTCCAAGAACAGCAAAATTTAGAGGAGGTGACATCCATTTAAAAATGTGATAAATAATGTTTCACTATGATGAAGAAGAAACAAAACCTTGACTTAGAATTTGTGCCCCAGAGCTCACAGCTTCTTTCGTCTAACACTTGGCTGAACCCCACTCCTGACCTGGAAGGAGTGTTCCTTCGCTCTGGGGCTCAGAAGTGCCCAGTTTAATTTTGTTCACATGCAAGCAGTCTTCCATCATGGGTCCCCCTTAAGAGAACTTTTGTGTGTTTTCTCATAATTAGCATGTAGTGCGTATCACATTAAGGACTGATGAAGGAATCATAGTAGAAAAGACAAGGGGGATGAGAGAAGAGTTGTAATATGCATTTTCTTAGTCAACTTATACGGTCAGAGAGAATTGCCTTTAAGACATACATCTTCACTAGGAGGAAAAATATTACTGAATTTTGGCTCCGAATGTCCTTGTGTTGAGGAAAATAATAGCTTTTCCACTTAATGGCTTTTTTACCTTCTTCCCCCCCTCACCACGTTTTTTCTTAGATTGTGCACAGGCTATTAAGCAGGTACTCAGGGAGAGGTGGCATTATAAAGGTTAGTTGGGACAAGTTTCTCTTTAATTTTGTACGCAATGGAAAACATGGAATTTTTCTGAACAGAGGACAGCATAACTCCAGGGGAAGGAGCCTGGGTCTCATTTGCAGTGCAGTCTTTGGTCTGACACCAGACTTCTTTGTAGAAGGGGAACACTGCACCTTTACAGGCTGTTGGGGAGCCCTGTGGGCTATAGTACTTGGTAAACTGCAAAGCTGTTTTCTTGGTGCTCTTACCCATGAGAATTCCCTTTGATAAAGACTACCAGGCAGTGGGGTATAAGCTTGTTGAAGGAAAGAGAGTGGGCACGAGAAGATGGTCACATCCCAGGTCACCTCCAAGGCCTTGGGACGACCACAACATGTGAGTTCTTGGCTTCACACAGGAAAAAATTCAAGAGCAAGCCATTAAAAAGTGAAAGGAGGTTTATTCAGGAAGGAAACACATACCATAGATGGAGTGTGGACCATCTCAGAAGGCAAGAGAGGCACCAGGGTTTGAGCTTGTCAGTTTTTATAGGGGTGGGTAATTTCATAGGGTAATGAATGGGAGGAGTTTTCCAGCTCTTTGGTGGAGAGGGTGGGGTTTCCAGGAATTGGGTCACAACCACTTTTTGACCTTCATGGTCAGGCTCAGACCTCTCCTGGCACTGTGTGTGTATTACTTAGCTTGCTGATGTTACAGTGAGTGTATACTGAGGCTCAAGGTCTAGTGGAAATTGACTTGTCTGCTGTCTTGGGCCTAGCTGGTTCTAATCAGTTTATGTCACGTCCTCAGGCTATGTCATTCTTTTAAAGGTTGTGCCCTGCCCCCTTCCTGTCTCATGCTGAGTTGGAGCAGGGACCCAGGGGAGTCCAGGGTCAAATGCTGAAGGTCATTTCTATGGTTATAGACAAGGACTGCTGAGGAGGCCAGGGGCACAGGGTGAAAGGTGGGGTGTTTAGGAGTGATGTCCCAGTAGAGATATGTTCCATATGATTTCACATCATATGCGATGAAGGGACGAAAACACAACCCCTACAGGTTTGGGGCTGGGCAATAGGGGATTGTAAACCACATTGCATGGGACAAAGAGAAACGTAGGTCTGGAGGTGAAGGTGACTTGTTCATTTTGGGCTCTATTGAGTTGAAGGTGCCTTGAGATGCCAGTCAAGGTGATGGATACAAGGGAAATGCTTGGGGAGAAATTAGTTTGGGGAAGGAGATGATGATAATGACTAGTGTTGAAAGAATTCTGTGAAAGAAGTTTCATAGAATTCCTGAAAAGAGAAGGACATACCCACACTTTTGGAGAGTCAGTCTTTGAGGGCAGTGTTTAAACCACAGACTGTGCCCTTAGATAATTTGATCTTGAATCTATTTATGTTGGGCTGTGGCTTCATCTCTCTGGGCCTCGGTTTTCTCCTCTGTAAAAATAGGGATTAAAGAAACAGAATCCCCTTCATTAGATTGTAAGCATGAAGCTCTTAGAATTGTGCCTGGCACACAATGAACACTCAATAAATAGCCATTCTTAAAAGTCACCCATCAGTGGCTTTGTTTACTTGGTGGCTCATGATAGAAGCTTTCCTCCACTTATTTATTGGGCTTTCTAAAAGAGATGCACAGCGTGAGAGTTGACAGTTAAGTTTTATTTGGGGCAAAATGAGGACAGCAGCCCGGGAGACTGTAGCACCTCAGATAGCTCCAAGAGACTGCCCCAAGAGGGAGTGGGGGAAGTTCAACATGTAAGATTTTGGTGAAGGGGAGTTCAATGCGATTAAGCACTTATTTTGCAAAGGTTTTCTGCTAGTCACGAGAAGCTGATGTCACCATGAAAGGAAGTACTGGTTTTCTAGATATGAAGAGATGCAAGGATTGGGATCATGAAATCATTCCTGAAAACATCTTCCTGAAGGCCTGTCCCGTCCGTTTTCCTGGAGCACACAGTGCCGCGCCCTCCACCCTGATTTCCCCTCCGTGGGTGCTGAAGGTCAGCTCGCAGCAGCACAGCGCTCAGTCTCCGCAGAGCCAGAGGGCGAACGCTCTCTTTGTTGTTCACTTGCTGGCAAGTGCTCTGGGCAAGGGCCGATTTGTAGCTGACACTCCACGTATAGTTTACAACCAAACTACTAAACAACATGGGCTTCTGTAATATCAAGGAAGGCAAAATAGCATTCAAATGTATAAAGGCTCTTTTAGAAGTTAAGCTCTCTGGCATTAATTACAGGTTTCAGTACATGAAAGTATTGTCTAAATCTAAGAACCCTTGCTTTGAAATGCAAGATCTGTGAAACTGAATCCTGCAAATGGAAAAGCAAATGGCTCAAAGATTTGCATTTACCTATGAGTCACGGCTTTAATCAAGATCCATTCCTTCCCTTGAGAAAACATACAAAGCATTGGCTTTGACTGTGGTCAGACAGAGCAGTCATGGTGAATGATTTTGGCCAAAGCCCTTCCTTTCTAAGGTTGCCTCTGAAAGGAGCTCTGATCTTTCTCCAGTGTAAATGGATGAGTGTGCATATTAAAATACTGGCATTCACAGGACACCAGCAAAGTGACTGAGCCTCTGGTGACCCGCTGTCTTTATTTATTGCTTTAATAATTGAATGTAACTGGAAGGTCTTTTCATATCTACTAAGTATTTATGAGGACTGGCGATAAGCTAATAAAACAGATTTTTTTTTAATTTAAATAAATAACTATTCCAGAGACAGGCATTCAAATAAATGAACCATTTGGAAGAGACACTTGGACATCCTTAGGGATGCTCTGAATGTTTTAGAACATCTTTTCAAGAAATGCCTTTCTAAGTCTTGGAAACTGCCTTTAGATATCCTTATTCTTGAACAATCTTTAAAGGGGTTGTAAGTTTTTGAAAAAACATGAAAGTGACTCAGATTTCATTGAGGTAGTACCAGTCTTGTTCAAAATCAAGGTGTCACTAAAATACCAAGATTATGCCTGGGTTATAAGCTAGCTTGGAAGCCAGTCTTTAGAGATGGATTGTAAAGCACGCTCACTGAAGTGACCACTACTTTTTCAAAAAACAAATAGAAGGTCTTCTATGCAGGAAAACAACTTGTCCAGGCTTCCTGGGGATGTTTTCTGTTTTAACACTGGAGTCCTGTGCAAACCAAGTCATCCTATTGTGAAGCCGGCATATTCCTGCAACTGACAAGACTTTAATCTTGTACCTATGACTCAACAGTACAGGGGTTTCTATTTCTAGCTTCCTTCCCATGGGTATGGAGAAGGCAATGGCACCCCCACTCCAGTACGCTTGCCTGGAAAATCCCATGGACGGAGGAGCCTGGTAGGCTGCAGTCCATGGGGTCACTAAGAGTCGGACAGGACTGAGTGACTTCACTTTGACTTTTCACTTTCATGCATTGGAGAAGGACATTTCTGCTGGAGGTCAGCTCAGATTTCAATGCTTCTTTGTTTTTATGTTGGTACCTTTTCACTGTTATTTGGGGCCATATTTGGAATTCTCTTGTGGTTTGAAGCTCTTGCCTCTTGGCAAAGTTTTTGAGCCAGCCTATGTGGTCCATGAACTGGATTCAGTTTTCTAGACCGAGCTCTGCACTTACTAGCCATGAATCCCTTAGCCTATCTGACCCTCAGTTTCCTTAACTGACAAATAGCAAAATATGAGCCTTTATTGTTTCATAGGGTTAAGGTAAGGATGAAAAGAGATAATATATGTGAGTTGCAAAGTTATAATTTTTCAATCACTCAGCTGTGTCTGACTCTTTGTGACCCCATGGACTGCAGCTCGCCAGGCCTCCCTGTCCATTACCACTTCCTGGAGTTTACTCAAACTCATATCTATCAAGTCGGTGATGCCATCCAACCATCTCATCCTCTGTCGTTCCCTTCTCCTCCTGCCTTCAATCTTTCCCAGCAACAGGGTCTTTTCTAATGAGTCAGCTCCTAGCATCAGGTAGCCAAAGTATTGGCATTTCAGCTTCAGCATCAGTCCTTCCAATGAACACTCAGGACTAATCTCCTTTAAGATGGACTGGTTGGATCTCCTTGCAGTCCAAGGGACTCTCAAGAGTCTTCTCCAACACCACAATTCAAAAGCATCAATTCTTCATCGCTCAGCCTTCTTTATCGTCCCATTCTCACATCCATATATAACCAGTGGAAAACCATAGGCTTGACTAGATGGACCTTTGTTGGCAAAGTAATGTCTCTGCTTTTTAATATGCTGTCTAGATTGATCATAAATTTCCTTCCAAGGAGTAAGCATCTTTTAATTTCATGGCTGCGTCACAATCTGTAATGATTTTGGAGCCCATAAAAATAAAGTCTGTCACTGTTTCCACTGTTTCCCCATCTCTTTCCCATGAAATGATGGGACAAGATGCCATGATCTTAGTTTTTTGAATATTGAGCTTTAAGCCAACTTTTTCACTCTTCTCTTTCACTTTCATCAAGAGGCTCTTTAGTTTTTCACTTTTTGCCATAAGGGTGGTGTCATCTGCATATGTGAGGTTATTGATATTTCTCCTGGCAATCTTGATTCTAGCTTGTGTTTCATCCAGCCCAACATTTCTCATGATGTATTCTGCATATAAGATAAATAAGCAGGGTGAAAATATACAGCTTTGATGTACTCCTTTTCCTATTTGGAACCAGTCTGTTGTTCCATGTCCAGTTCTAACTGTTACTTCCTAACCTGCATACAGATTTCTCAAGAGGCAGGTCAGGTGGTCTGGTATTCCCATCTCTTTCAGAATTTTCCGTAGTCTGTTTTGATCCACACAGTCAAAGGCATTGGCATAGTCAATAAAGCAGAAGTAGATGTTTTTCTGGAACTCTCTTGATTTTTTGATGATGCAACAGATGTTGGCAATTTTATCTCTGGTTCCTCTGCCTTTTCTAAAACCAGCTTAAACATCTGGAATATCACAATTTATGTATTCTTGAAGCCTGGCTTGGAGAATTTTGAGCATTACTTTACTAGTATGTGAGATAAGTGCAACTGTGCAGTAGTTTGAGCATTCTTTGGCATTGCTTTTCTTAGAGATTGGAATGAAAACTTGCCCTTTCCAGTCCTATGGCCACTGCTGAATTTTCCAAATTTGCTGGCATATTGAGTGCAACACTTTCACAGCATCAACTTTCAGGACTGGAATAGCGCAACTGGAATTCCATCACCTCCACTAACTTTGTTCGTAGTGATGCTTTAAGGCCCACTTGACTTCACATTCCAGGATGTCTGGCTCTAGGTGAGTGATCACACCATTGTCATTGTCTGGGTCATGAAGATCTTTTTGTATAGTTATTCTGTGTATTCTTGCCACCTCTTCTTAATATCTTCTGCTTCTGTTAGGTCTATACCATTTCTGTCCTTTACTGTGCCCATCTTGGCATGAAATATTCCCTTGGTATCTCTAATTTTCTCGAAGGGCTCTCTAGTCTTTCCTATATTGTTTTCCTCTGTTTCTTTGCATTGATCACTGAGGAAGACTTTCTTATCCCTCCTTGCTATTCTTTGGAACTCTGCATTCAAATAGGTATATCTTTCCTTTTCTCCTTTGCTTTTTGCTTCTCTTCTTTTCACAGCTATTTGTAAGGACTCCTCAGACAACCATTTTGCCTTTTTGCATTTCTTTTTCTTGGGGATGGTCTTGATCCCTGTCTCCTGTAAATGTCATGAACCTCCATCCATAGTTTTTCAGGTACTCTGTCTATCAGATCTAGTCCCTTAAATCTATTTCTCACTTCCACTGTATAGTCATAAGGAATTTGATTTAGGTCATACTTGAATGGTCTAGTGGTTTTCCTGCTTTCTTCAATTTAAGTCTGAATTTGGCAATAAGGAGTTCATAATCTGAGCCACAGTCAGTTTCCAGTCTTGTTTTTGCTTACTGTATAGAGCTTCCCCATCTTCAGTTGCAAATAATATAATCAATCTAATTTCAGGGTTGACCATCTGGTGATGTCCATGTGTAGAGTCTTCTCTTGTGTTGTTGGAAGAGTGTGTTTGCTATGACCAATGTGTTCTTTTGGCAAAACTCTACTGGCCTTTGCCCTGCTTCATTCTGTACTCCAACGCCAAATTTGCCTGTTACTCCAGGTGTTTCTTGACTTCCTACTTCCATTCTAGTTCCCTGTAATGAAAAGGACATTTTTTGGGGGTATTCATTCTAAAAGGTCTTATAGGTCTTCGTAGAATTGTTCACCTTCAGTCTATGCCTGGTCAGGGCATAGACTTAGATTGCCGTGATATAGAATGGTTTGCCTTGTAAATGAACAGAGATCATTTTGTCATTTTTGAGATTGCATCCAAGTACTGCATTTTGGACTCCTTTGTTGATTACAATGGCTACTCCATTTCTTCTAAGGGATTCTTGACCACAGTAGCAGATATAATGGTCATTTGAGTTTAATTCACTCATTCCAGCCCATTTTATAATTTTTATTGAGATATAATTAACATGTAACATTATATTAGTTTCAGATGTACAACATGATTTGATATGTGATTACATGGTGAAATGATTGCCAAAGTAAGTCTAGTTAACATCCATCACCACACATAGCTGCAAACTTTTTTCTTTGTGATGAGAAATGTTAAGATCTACTCTTTTGGCAACTTTCAAATATATAATATGGTATTATTAATTCACCATGCTATCTATACACTCCATCTGCAGGATTTATTTTATTTTGATCACTTTACCCATTGTGCCCATCCCCCACACGCCCTACCTCCGGTAACCACCAATGTGTTCTCTGTATCAGTTAATTTGTTTCTGTTTTGTTTTGCTATTCCACATGGAAATGAAATCATACAGTATTTGTCTTTCTCCAACAAAATCACTGCAGATGATGATTACAGCCATAAAATTAAAAGATGCTTACTCTTTGGAAGGAAAGTTATGACCAACCTAGATAGCATATTCAAAAGCAGAGGTATTACTTTGCCAACAAAGGTCTGTCTAGTCAAGGCTATGGTTTTTCTAGTAGTCATGTATGGATGTGAGAGTTGGACTGTGAAGAAAGCTGAGCACCGAAGAATTGATGCTTTTGAACTGTGGTGTTGGAGAAGACTCTTGAGAGTCCCTTGGACTGCAAGGAGATCCAACCAGTCCATTCTGAAGGAGATCAGCCCTGGGATTTCTTTGGAAGGAATGATGCTAAAGCTGAGATTCCAGTACTTTGGCCACCTCATGCGAAGAGTTGGCTCATTTGAAGAGACTCTGATGCTGGGAGGGATTGGGGACAGGAGGAGAAAGGGACAACAGAGGATGAGATGGCTGAATGGCATCACCGACTCGATAGACATGAGTTTGAGTGAACTCCGGGAGTTGGTGATGGACAGGGAGGCCTGGTGTGCTGTGATTCATGGGGTCACAAAGAGTCGGACACAATTGAGTGACTGAACTGAACTGAACTGAACATTTCACTTAAAGTAACACCTCCTCTTGAGAAACCTATATACAGGTCAGGAAGCAACAGTTAGAACTGGACATGAAACAACGGACTGGTTCCAAATAGGAAAAGGAGTATGTCAAGGCTGTATATTTTCACCATGCTTATTTAACTTTTATGCAGAGTACATCATGAGAAACGCTGGGCTGGAAGAAACACAAGCTGGAATCAAGATTGCTGGGAGAAATATCAGTAACCTCAGATATGCAGATGACACCACTGTTATGGCAGAAAGTGAAGAGGAACTAAAAAGCCTCTTGATGAAAGTAAAGAGGAGAGGGAAAAAGTTGGCTTCAAGCTCAACATTCAGAAAAGTAAGATCATGGCATCCGGTCCCATCACTTCAAGGGAAATAGATGGGGAAACAGTGGAAACAGTGTCAGACTTTGTATTTTTAGGCTACAACATCACTGCAATTGGTGACTGCAGCCATGAAATTAAAAGACACTTACTCCTTGGAAGAAAAGTTATGACCAACCTAGATAGCATATTCAAAAGCAGAGACATTACTTTGCCAACAAAGGTCTATCTAGTCAAGGCTATGGTTTTTCCAGTGGTCATGTATGGATGTGAGAGTTGGACTGTGAAGAAAGCTGAGTGCCGGAGAACTGATGCTTTTGAATTGTGATGTTGGAGAAGACTCTTGAGAGTCCCTTGGACTGCAAAGAGATCGAGCCAGTCCATTCTAAAGGAGATTAGTCCTGGGTGTTTATTGGGAGGACTGATGCTAAAGCTGAAACTCCAGTACTTTGGCCACCTCATGCGAAGAGTTGACTAACTGGAAAAGACTGATGCTGAGAGGAATTGGAGGCAGAAGGAAAAGGGGATGACAGAGGATGAGATGGCTGGATGGCATCACCGACTGGCTGGACGTGAATCTGAGTGAACTTCGGGAGATGGTGATATTCAAGGAGGCCTGGTGTGCTGCGATTCATGGGGTCACAAAGAGTCAGACACGACTGAGCAACTGAACTGAACTGAACTGAACTGAACACCTCCAAGGTCCATTCATGATGTCACAACTGGCAGAATCTCCTGTTTTTAGGACTGAATAATATTTTATTTCCTTATTCATTTATCTGTCAATGCACAGAAGTTGCTTTTATGTCTTAGCTATTTAAATAATGCTGTAGTTAACCCAGGGGTGCAGATATCTTTTCAAATTAGTGTTTTTATTTCCTTTGGATATACACAGAGGTGGGATTGCTGGATCACATGATGGCTCTATTAAAAAAAAATTTTTTTTTGACTGAACCATGCAATCTGTAGGATCTTAATTCCCTAGCCAGGGATTGAACCCAGGCCCTCAGCAGTGGAAGTGTGGAGTCCTAACCACTGGACTGCCAGCAAAGTGCAATATTTTACATTTTTGAGGAACCTCTATATTGTTCTCCATAGTGACTACACCTATTTATAGCCCTGCCAACAGTGTACTACTTTCCTTTTCCCCTTCACATTTTCACCAACATTTGTTATTAATTTTTGACAATTCCTGAATGCCTGCTATATGTAAGATCTTCTGGAAACTCATAATCCTATAGGGAAATAGACTTACATGCAGACATATAATTGACCACTAGGTGACGGCTGGAGGTATGTGATAGATATCTGAACAATGTCTGGGACTTCAAAGGAAAGGCTGGCTAATTCTACTCAGACAAAGAGGGAAACATGGCCAGCCATGAGACCCACAGTCTTCAGTAGACAAAGACATGTTATTTTCACAGAAGCAGCCCTGGGTTATGTTTTTGTTTTTGTTTTTGTTTTTTGAAAGATAAAGATGACATATAAACCGTCTGCTTTAGGCTTTGTGCTATTTGGTGAGGTGACTACTTGGTAACCCCTTAGCTGTCTTAGAGGGAACTTAGTCTTGTGTTCAGCCTCACTCAGTCACTCCAAGAGTGACTGGGGTGACCAGAAGGTTATCCAATCCAGAAGCAGTTGTGACAGGTTAAGGGACACTCAAGGGCAGGATTGGGTGGGAGAGGAAGGGAAATAGATGGGTCCTGCCCTTCTGTCCCCTCCAGAACTCAGTATCAACCTCCAGTCTTATCTCCACTGATACAGAGGAAAGTTACAGAGAAATCTGGCGAAGGTCATGAAATCTGAGTCTTCCGTTTGCCTCTCTTGATTTCTCTTAATTCCTCTGAAGTACTGCTTAAGTGTGAGGTTTGGTTTGGCTGATAGTGTATTTCCGAGAGTGAGACCAGATGAGACAGGACAAGGAAGCTGATTTGCCAAATGTTTAAAAGGTGATTTTTGACTCCAGTAAAGGATTTTCTTTATAAAAAGATGTTAAAAGGATGTTTAAAAAGTAGTACATCACAGGGTAAAACAAAATTTAAGTAGTGTAAAAAAAGATCAGCCAATAATATCATATTTTTGTATATTCTTGAGGAGATATTCTTATTTGTACAAACACATAATGCTGCTAAGTCGCTTCAGTCGTGTCTGACTCTGTGCGACCCCATAGACGGCAGCTCACCAGGCTCCCCTATCCCTGGGATTCTCCAGGCAAGAACATTGGAGTGGGTTTGCCATTCCCTTCTCCAATGTGTGAAAGTAAAAAGTGAAAGTGAAGTCGCTCAGTCATGTCTGACCCTCAGCGACCACATGGACTGCAGCCTTCCAGGCTCCTCCATCCATGGGATTTTCCAGGCAAGTGTACTGGAGTGGGATGCCATTCCCTTCTCCGACAAACACATAATAGACTTTTGCTAAAGTCTTCCGTGGAAGAAATACGTCTGCTGCGCCCTCTTCCCGCACTGCAATCTCCTGCCAGCACCTGCCGCTAGCCAGATCCAACCACAGATGCCAGTAGGCAGGGCACTAGGTGACCAGGGTTGTCACCTTCCCTCCAAGGACAAAGATGGGCATAGAAGAGCGGTAGATGGATCTGGGGTGGGAATGGAGCAGACACACAGTCTATCTATGGAACTTCCTAGGAGTGGAAATTCTAGCTTAGAGGCATGCACATTTTTATTATTGTCTTGCAAGTCAATATTCATTTTTATTTACCCTTTTTTTTCTGGGTTTTCTCTTTCTTTCTGCATTCTGTATTTCTACTGGGAATAATTTTCCTTTCATCAGAAGAACTCCCTTCAGTATTTCTCTGAGTGCAGTTTTGCTGCTAAGAATTCTGTTTTGCTTCTCCTTTGACCTCTCATTTTGAAGGATAATTTCATGGAGTCTATGATCCTAGATGGGCAGTTATTTTCTTTCAGCTCCTTGTCTTCTCAGTTTTATTGTTTCTATTGAAAATCACCTTTCAGTCTCAGTGTGGTTCTTTGAAAGTTTCTAGTTTTAGCTTTTCTTTTTATCTCTGTTTTTCAGAAGTTTGACTATGATATACCTCAATGTGGTTTTCTTCATTTTCATCGTGATTGAATTCAGTAAATTTCTTTAATCTGAATTACAAGATATTTCATCAGTTTCAGGAAACTCTTGTTTACTACTTTAAATAATGTCCTTTTTTCTCTTTCCATGTCCTTAGTTACACATATGTTATCCCTTTTCACTGTATGCCATTTACCTCTTAGACTCTTTTCTATACTTTCCATCCCTTTTTCTCTTCATCTTTAGTCTCAATATTTTCTGTTCTCTTAACAGGTGGCTCAGACAGTAAAGAATCTGCCTGTGATGCAGGAGACCTGGGTTTGATTTCTGGGTCAGGAAGACTCCTGGAGTGGGTATGGCAGCCCACTCCGGTATCCTTGCCTGGAGAATCCCACAGACAGAGGAGCCTGGTGGGCTACAGTCCATGGGGTCACAAAGAGCTGGACACGACTGAGCTACTGACATGTTCATATTCTTTATAGTTCACTAATCTGTCCTTTCTGGGTCTAACTCTGCTCTTAAGCCCAATCTGTTGGATTTCCCATTTTCATTTATTGTATTTTTCAGTCCTAGCATTTGATTATTTTTAATAGGTTTTTATTTTCTAAGAAATTAACTTTTTAAATCTGTTGATCCATTGTTTTTATCATTTTAAAAAACTGTTTAGCTCTAGCTGTTTAATTCCATCATCTGAGTCATCTGTAGTTCTCTTTCTACTTCCCTTTTTCTTCTCTTGGTTTCTGGTTATTTACATCTCTTAGCACGCCTGGTAATTTTTGAATCAATGATGGACATTGTATATGAAAAAGAATGTTAAGACTGTAAATAATATCTTGTTTCAGATGGAGTTATCCATTCCTTAGCTGGTCAGGGAGAGTGGTGACTAATGTTTTTAATACAGAGACTGAGTCAACTCTAGGCTGAGTTAACAGTTTTGGCAAACCTCTTTCTAGTTCTATTTCCCTGTAACTTCTAGGGTAGATCTCTCCAGGGGCTCCAGCTATGAATCTGGGGTATTACGCAGACAATCCTTTCTTTTAGTAGGTCTCAAATTCTTATACTTGCATACTTGCCACTGTGAGACTGCCAAACCCTGTTTTTAGTTTCTAGGCTTTCTATTTCTCTTCCTAGCTTCCTGCTCAGACGAATTCAGAAGGTAGTGGGTGTTTTCTAGAAAAAACTAATAGTGTTATGTTGTATTCGGTATTCTTCTCCTTTCTCACTGGGCCCTGGCCCCTAAGCTTCTAATTTTATCTCTCTAGCCCACAGATGGCTGCTTTATTTACCTCTTAACAGAAATCCTCTGACTGGTGTGACCTGGATTCTTTGCCAACTGCCCTGAAACCATAAAGAGAACTGAGCACCGAAGAAATGATGCTTTTAAATTGTGGTGTTGGAGAAGTCTCTTGAGAGTCCCTTGGGCTGCAAGGAGATCCAACCAGTCCATCCTAAAGGAAATCAGTCCTGAATATTCACTGGAAGGACTGATGCTGAAGCTGAAACTCCAATACTTTGGCCACCTGATGTGAAGAGCCGACTCATTAAAAAAGAACCCTGATCTGGGGAAGATTGAAGGCAGGAAGAGAAGGGGATGACAGAGGATGAAACGGTTGGATAGCATCACTGACTCAATGGACATGAGTTTGAGCAAACTCTGGGAGATAGTGAAGAACAAGGAAACCGTTGTGCCACGGTCCATGGAGTCACAAAGAGTTGGACACCACTTAGTGGCTGGACAACAATTGTAACTAGAATTGGTAACTACCTTGAGGGGAAAAATGACTGTAGAATGTCAACTCATCTTTCTCCAGTTGCTTTTTCTCCCAGAAGCTCTCCCCATTAAGTCCTAGTACCTCAACTTCTTTCTAGAGCCTCAGGTAGACTTCTCTTTGGGATTTTATTGGCTTTTCTAGTTGTTGTTTGTTGGAAGGTTGATCTGCCACAATTAGCTCCATTACGTTCAGAATGTAAGTCATGGCTGGTAGTCCATGCTTACTTTTCTTGATCCTCTGCTATTCTCTTAGCTCCTCCCTTCAAAAGAATTTTTAAATAAAATATTTTCTTTGTGTTTTGAGATTAAATTTTATTGCATTTGATTCCAAGTGAACTGGGGCTAGGTTACAACTTCAGCCCAAGCTTATATGCCTTGACTCTCCCTCTCGATTAGTTGTACATTAGCCAGACTCCCTGACCTCAGACAAAATAAGTCCCCATTTCCTGTTTGTAAAATGGGAACAATGACCTTTTCCTCACAGGGCTGTTTAAAGCTTAGTAAGATGTGTGTCAAGGGCTTAGCACCGAGTCTCAGACTTAGGGAGGCGCTTAGTAAAAGTCACTTAGTGATAAGAAAGGAATAAGACATAAGGAGATTTGTAGGGGAACATTCATGGAAATCGGTTGTCTCCTCTCTTACCCAGTCCGCTACTTTTTCACTTATTTTTTGGTCATCGTTCACTTTTGCATATGAGGTACAATCTAAAAGTTCTAGTTCATGGCAAACGCTGTCAGAGTCTTTTCCTTTTTTAACTTGAAAATGTCTTTATTTTTATCGTTATTGAAAGCTAACTTTGTTGTATATACAATTCTAGATTTGCAGTTATTGTCTCTCAGAATTTTGAAAATACTGTTTAATTATTTTTTGGCTACATAGAAGATAATCTGAGACATTCTCTTTGGTGTTTGGTTTTAGCATTCTTTCTTTTTGTTACTGTATACTTATTTCTTTTATCTACTTCAGAATTTTTTTCCAGAAAAATCTCAGGTGTCATCTCTTCTAACATTGTATCTCCTTGTTCTCTCTAATTCTATTCTTGTGGAACTCCAATTCAGTATGTTTTCAACTTTATCAGCCAGTCCTCCAAGCTGGTATTGTCCATTATTATGTCTGTATTCTGTCCTCAAATTTATGTTCTAACCTATTTCCTCTTCAATTGTGTTGTTGCTCTTCTTGACAT
The DNA here is from genome assembly GCA_917880005.1 of Nanger dama. Taxonomy (NCBI): domain Eukaryota; kingdom Metazoa; phylum Chordata; class Mammalia; order Artiodactyla; family Bovidae; genus Nanger; species Nanger dama. The sequence continues at coordinate 61,596,889 of CAKJTW010000001.1, read as the reverse complement.
TTTGTTTCTTGGGGCATTTTGTGATTTTTAATAACTTTTATTTTGTGATTTTTGATATTTGGTGGAACTTTGTTGGAACTCTGTGAAGTCTGGGTTCTTTCTGAATAAACTGACTTTGCTTTGCAAGATAACTTTTAATACTGCAGAAGCAGTATAAATTGTTCTGCCAAAAGCATGGATAAAGTCTGATTTTGACTATTCATTCTTAGAGAACTTCTCTATGCACAAGTCAAGCTTGTGACAGATCAGTGTGCTACCTCTCTTGCCTTGCTGTTGTTCAGTCACTAAGTCACAGCTAAAGAGCTGTGTCCAACTCTTTGCAACCCCATGAACTGCAACATGCCAGGAGTTCCTGTCCTTCACTCTCTCCCTGAGTTTCCTCAAACTCATGTCCATTGAGTCAGTAGCTATCTCATCCTCTATTGCCCCCTTCTCCTCTTGCCCTCAGTCTTTCCTAGCATCAGGGGCTTTTCCAAGGAGTCAGCTTTTTGCATCAAGTGGCCAAAGTATTGGAGCTTCAGTTTTAGCATCAGTCCTTCCAATGAATATTCAGGATTGATTTCCTTCAGGATGACTGGTTTGAGCTCTTTGCTGTCCAAGGACTCTGGAGTCTTCTCCAGCACCACAGATTCAGAATCATCAGTTCTTCGGTGCTCAGGCTTCTTTATGGTCCACCTCTCACATTTGTACATGACTACCAGAAAGACCATAGCTTTGAAGAGATGGACTTTGTTGGCAAAGTGATGTCTCTGCTTTTTAATATGCTGTCTAAGTTTGTCATAGTTCTTCTTCCAAGGAGCAAGTGTCTTTTAATTTCAAGCCTGCAGTCATGATCCACAGTGATTTTGGAGTCCAAGAAAATAAATCTGCCATTGCTTCCATTTTTTCCCTCATCTATTGCTTAGCAGAAGATATACACACAGAGTGATAAATAGACTGCCTTTTTACTGAGAATGTAGATGTTGGGGAACTGAGCTTTGTGCAGTGGTCTCCAATCTGACTTTCACCTTGCCAAGTCCCCACATCCTGCCTCCTCTTCCTCGTGACATCAGATAAAACTCTTACTCTAGGTCACAGAGGAGCAGGAGATATCCCTGGTTCCAACTCTTGCTGACTTTTGTAATCTGGCCCCCATCTCAATCCCTGGGTCTGGAAGATCCCGTGGAGAAGGGAATGGCTACAGACTCCAGGATTCTTGCCTGGGAATTCCATGGACAGAGCAGCCTGGCAAGTAACAATCAATGCAATAGAAAAGAGTTGGACACGACTGAGCAACAAACACTCCCATCTCATCTTTAGCTTTTGGGTATCTCCCTGACTTTCTTTCCACCTCAGTCACGAATTTTAAAATCTATTAAACTTTTTTTTAATCTAGCATTTTTTTTTTAACAGCAAGGGATGCTGCAGTGTATTCAGTCTGCAACAACATAACTCAGAATACTTCTTCAAACATTTATTTCTCTCTGCTAAGTGCCAGGTATCCTGTTAGGTGCTGGTAGCAAGCAGGTAGCTGGAACATAGATTAATTTTCTCTTTGATTCCATAAAGGACAGACTGCCTTCCTTTAGGAGGAATTTACATCTTAAAGCAGAAGGAACATAGGGTAACATGGAGGAAGGACAGAGAACTTCTAGCTTTCCTTTAAAATTTCATGTGCATGTAAAAATATCTGGTCTTGTGGTAAGGGGAAAATATATAAGCACAAATAGGTTAATACCCTGGCAAAATTTCAAAATTCCAAAGAGTAACAGAAAATTCTTAAAAGTTTAAGAGTAAAATGCAACCTTCTTGTAAGTAAACAGGAATCTGGTTGACATCAGTCTTCTTAATGATGACCTCAATGGCTAGAGGACAACGGTGATGTATTTTTAAAGTTCTAAGGGAAAAATACTTTGAGCTTAGAATTCTATACTCAGGTAAACCAGCTTTCAATGAGAAAGACAACTAGATATTTTGAGACATTTGAAAGTGAAAGCTGCTCAGTTGTGTCCAGCTCTTTGCAAACTCACGGACTACAGCCTGCTGGGTTCTTCTGCCCATGGAATTCTCCAGGACAGATACTGGAGTAGGTTGCCATTCCCTTCTCCAGGGGATCTTCCAAACTCAGGGACTGAGCCCGGGTCTCCTGCATTGCATGGGTTTCTTTACCATCTGAGCTACCAGAGAAGCCCAATGTAAGACGTGTAAAGGCATGTAAAAGGCATAAAACATTCTCTTTTAAAAGACTCTTTGAGCCCAGTAAAGTGAAAAAATACAAAAATGTGTAGAATTAGTGTTAAATCTAAATGTAATCCATAATGTAAAAAACAAAAGAATTAATAATCTAGATCTAATGGGAGGTGATCGCAATGTTGGCATAGTGGGAGGAGGTAAAACTGAATTTTACTATTCTGCTTAAAGTGACAATGGAGATGATTATTATTTTTAGAACTTTAAGAAATATTGAATGTTAAAAATTTAAGGGGGTGTAGTCAGAAATAAAACATAAAAGGAGCAACAGAAATAGAAAAGAAACTTGTTGAGTAGAAACTAACACAATATTAACTATACTTTAATAAAATTAATTTTAAAAAGAGAAGAAACAACAAAATTACAACACATAAAATAGAGTAGCAGAATGATTCCAAATATAAAATAAAGGATATAAATCTTTTCAATGAAAAGGGCTTTAAAACATTAACAATGAATTTGAAAACTGAGAAAACATTTTGAAAAACTCAGTCCTTACAACTGAAAATCAAGATGAAATGAATGGCAATTTTATGTCAATATAGTAGATAATGTAGATAAATGAAGAAATTCCTAGAAAAACACAAGCTACTTAAACTGCCTCAAGAGTAGAAAATCTGAATAGAGCTATAACAAGAAAAAAAGCTTCGATGAGTAATTTAAAAACTTCCTCAAACAAAAGCCCACTAGTAACTTCACTAATAAATTCTATCAAAGTGTAAAGAATAATTAATACCAATTCTTTACAAGTTCTTCCAAAAACAGAACAGGAGGGAATACTTCTCAACTCATTCTACTGCTGCTGCTGCTAAGTCGCTTCAATCGTGTCCGACTCTGTGTGACCCCAGAGATGGCAGCCCACCAGGCTCCACTGTCCCTGGGATTCTCCAGGCAAGAACACGGGAGTGGGTTGCCATTTCCTTCTCCAATGCATGAAAGTGAAAAGTGAAAATTGAAAGGGAAGTTGCTCTAAGGCCAGTATTATTACCTTGATACCAAAACTAGACAAAGAAATCACAAGAAAAGGAAGCTACAGACCAATATCTTTACAAACACAGAAACAAAAATTGTGTCCGGCTGTGAACCACAAGTAGAGAGTAACCCCTGGTCACTGCAGCTAGAGAAAGACCATTCACAGCAACAAAGATCCAGTGCAGCCAAGAAAAAAAAGGATTCAACTAAGTTCAAGGTCAATACCTGATTTAAAATTTTAGCAAATCTGGAAGCAAAAGAATCTACCTCAGCTTGGTAAAGGATATCTTCCATAGCTTATACCAAATATCATATTAACGATGAAAAACTATAAGCATTCCTGTTAAAGCCGGGAATAAGACAGGAATACCTGCTACTACTGTGTGTATTCAATATTTAAAATTCTGACCAATGGAAGATAGTTTCTTGCCCTTATAATAAAATCAGAAAAAATATTTTAAACAATGAGACAAAAGTGTTATTATTTGCAAATGATACAATAACTTTAAAAGCCTATTAAATCTAATGAAAGTTTAGTAAGATTGCTGGATAAAACATCAGTTAAAAATGTTGCAGATCCTTCTATGTACCACCCATAATCAATTACAAAATACCATGAAAAAATAAATCCCATTCACAAAAGTGTCCAAACCAAACCACAATAAAAAACCTAGGAATAAAGCTAAAGATATGCATTAACCCAAGTACACAAAAGGATATTTGGAAAAATAGAGAGATATCTTATGCTCCAAGATTGAGATATTCAATAGTGTGAATAAATCAGCACTCATAAATAATATATAAACTCATTCCAATTTTTCATGGAACTCAATAAATGGATTAAAAGATTCAACTAGAAGAAAACGTGCAGAAGGATTCTAGTAAATTATTGCAAAAGAAATATAATGAGAAAGTAGAAACCTTGCCCTAGATATATCAAAACCTTCTCCAAGGTTATTGTAATTACATTGTAGTGTTGTTATAGGAGAAATCAAATCAATCAATTGGACCTGAACAGAGAATCTGGAAATACGTCTAGGCATGTGATCCACATAAACAAAAGTGTAATTTAAGTCAGTGGTAAATGTCTGGCCTACTTGACTGATGATGTTGGGACAACAATCTATATAGGAAAAATAAAGTCAGATCACTATTTTAAAACATTGTGTTGTTGTTGTTTAGACACTAAGTTGTGTCCAACACTTTTGAGACCCCATGGACTGTAGCCTGCCAGTCTCCTCTGTCCATAGGATTTCCCAAGCAACAATAGTGGAGTGGGTTGTTATTTCCTTCTCCAGGGGATCCTCCCATCCCAGGGATCTAACTCATGTCTCCTGCATTGGCAGGCAGATTCTTTACCATTGAGCCATCAGGGAAGCCACATTTTAAAATATATACCAAAGCAAATACATACACACATAAACACACACACACACCACACACACACACACATGATATAAAAGAGTTTGAAAAATATATAGGAGAATAATTTTCTAATATGGATTTCAGAAGCATGATATAAAGTAAGACAACACCCCAAGACCAAAAAGAAAAAGACTGACAAATTTGAGTACATTTAACACTTTCGTTTAACTTTTATGCAGAGTACATCATGAGAAATGCTGGGCTGGAAGAAGCATAAGCTGAAATCAAGACTGCTGGGAGAAATATCAATAACCTCAGATAGGCAGATGATACCACCCTTATGGCAGAAAGTGAAGAACTAAAGAGCCTCTTGATGAAAGTGAAAGGGGAGAGTGAAAAAGTTGGCTTAAAGCGCAACATTCAGAAAATGAAGATCATGGCATCTGGTCCCATCATTTCATGGCAAATAGGTGGAGAAACAGTGACAGACTTCATTTTGGGGGCTCCAAAATCACTGCAGATGGTGATTGCAGCCATGAGATTAAAAGACACTTACTCCTTGGAAGAAAAGCTATGACCAACGTAGACAGCATATTAAAAAGCAGAGACATTACTTTGCTGACAAAGGTCTGCCTAGTCAAAGCTGTGGTTTATCCAGTAGTCATGTATGACTATGAGAGTTGGACTATAAAGAAAGCTGAGCACTGAAGAATTGATGCTTTTGAACTGTGGTGTTGGAGAAGACTCTTGAGAGTCCCTTGGACTGCAACGAGATCCAACCAATTTATCTTAAGGGAAATCAGTCCTGTATATTCATTGGAAGGACTGATGCTGCAGATGAAGCTCCAATACTTTGACTACCTGATGTGAAGAACAAACTCATTAGAAAAGACCCTAATGCTGAGAAAGATGGAAATCAGGAGGAGAAGGGGATGACAGAGGATGAGATGGTTGGATTGCATCATCAATTCAATGGACATGAGCTTGAGCAAACTGTAGATGGTGAAGGATAGGGAATCCTGGCTATAGTCCATGGGGTTGCAAAGAATCAGACATGACTCAGTGACTAAACAACAACAAATACATATCTAATATAGTGATTCTCCCTAGGGCCCCTACTTGGTCCTTCTATCACAGTTTCATGCTCTTTGTTGGGATGTCATAACAAAGAGGGACTTAAGAATAGAAGTCACACTTCAGTTTATTGGGAAATATTGCAGAGTCCATGAACCTGGTTACATGGGTGGATTTTCCAGCTCCTTCCCCCCACCCCAAATGATGTAACTGAGAAAGGATTCTTAAAAATGAAAGAAGCAGGATTTTTTTTTAATATAGTCATAAAATTCTCTTTAAAAACGTCCGTGGGATTTTCCTTCTGTGGAGACTTCTTAGTAGGCTGGAGTGGGAATAATCTCACCCTGTCACTCCACGCCTGGGAGATTTTGAAGCTGCCTTTCTTTCATGGGTATTTCTGTGGCTTGTCCAGGACTCCCATGCTAGGTGTACTCAACATCAACTTGGGGTATCTGGGAATACTTCTCCTGCAAGTTGCTGCTCCCCAGCCAGCCTCAGTTTCTATCACCTAGATGTTCCTACCACAGCCTCTTACCACCTGGGTCCTCTCCAGCTGGAGGCCGCCATCGTGGGAGGATCCTAACCAATCCAGGCTAATGTTCTTATTGCAAGTTCCTGTTGCATCCTGGAGTTAGAGGGGTGAGCACTCCCACTTTTGATCCACCACTGGAGGAGGAAAGGGCAGCGACTTCTGTGACTTGGACATAGGGAGCTGGGCAGCCCACGGAGGCCCAGCAATAGGTCACTAACGAGGTTGAAGGTAGGAGGGTGCTACCTTCCTCTCCTCTCCTTTGATGTAGGAAGTGCTATAGGCAATATCACTGCATATGTAATGCGCAACCAAACATCCTGCTTTGGAACTGCCTGGGTTCAAGTCCTATCTCTGCCTCAGTAGTTGTGTCAGCTTGCATAGCTTACTGAAAATGTTTGTCCTTCATTTGTAAAATGGGGATAATATTAATAGCCCAGTAGGGCTATTATACTCCATAGCTGGTAGCTCAGCGATAAAGAATCTGCCTGCAATGCAGGAGACCCAGGTTCAGTCTCTGGGAAGGGAAGATCCCCTGGAGGAGGACATGGCAACCCACTCCAGGATTCTTGCCTGGAGAATCCCATGGACAGAGGAGCCTGAGGCTACAGTCCATGGGATCACAAAGAGTCGGATAGTGCTGAGTCACTGAGCACACACAGCGTTATTGAAAACGCAATATATTTTCAATACTGGAAATAGAACCTAGCAATATAAAATACCTGGCACTATAAAACATCAGCTGTTATTATTTCCTAAAAAACAAGATGTTTCAAGTAGAACTTCTACAACATTTTATAATGAGATAGTGGCATCTCTACAAGAGATGCTAATTTTCCATTTGTAGTGGTGACACTATTTATTCAGAAAACCCATTAATTTGGTTTTTAAAAAGAAAGAAGAGAAGAATATGCATTAGACAAAAGTGCCGAAAGACATGGCACAACTTGAGAAGATGGTATACCAATGATTGTCCTTTGGAAGCACAGTTCTAGTAGCTCTGGAGTGCATGCTGCGCCTAAGACTTTAATGAGCCTGACAACTATCCCTGCTACCCAGAAGCTCCCATGGAAATAGTTGAATATTTTATCTGAATTTGTCAACATTTTTTCCAAAGTTTAAAAACAATTTTTTTTTTTTTTTAATTTGACCGCACCAGGTCTTAGTTGCGGCACAGGATCTAGTTACCTGAGGGATTGGACCCAGGCTCCCTGCATTGGGAACATGGAGTGTTAACCAGTGGATCACCAGGAAAGTCCCGAAGATTTTTTTTTAATTGAACAGAATTTCAGTTAAAAAAAAAAAAAAAAAAAACTTGAGCATGTGACCCCCATATATGTTTGTTTAAAATTTGTAAATTGTGTTTAAATATGAGACAGAGTCATGTAGTAGTTATACATGTGAGCTCTGTATCCAGACTGTGGGGTTCAAATCCAAGTTCTGCCACTTGTCAGCTGTGTGACACTGGAGGGTTCACTTGTCCTGTCTGTTTTTATAAAACGTGAATAATAATACCTATCTCACAGGCTTGTGGTAGAGGTTAAATACAGTGATATAGGTAAGCTCCTAAAATATTGCTTGGTGTGAAAGAACTCAGTTGCATTGTCTAGTTTGATGACAACTGTGCAATATAAATTTATTTAAGATCAAAATAGAAATAAATAGAAAGTCTGATGTGTCTGTTAATCGTCATGCAAACCCTGGGGTATACAAAATATATACATATATATGTATGTGTACATATATATGTATATATACATATATATGTATATATACATATATATGTGAATATTTCCTGCCATAAAAAGAAGGAAATCATCCATCTGTAACAGCATGAATGGACCTTGAAGACATTTTGCTAAGTGAAATAAGTCAGACAGATAAAGACAAATACTGTATAATCTCACTTATATGTAGAATCTAAGAAACAAAATCAAGCTGAGCAAAAAGCCAAGCTCATGGATACAGAGACTAGAATTGCGGTTCCTGAGGTGGGAGGTGGAGAGAGGGTGAAATAGATAAAGGGACTCACATGGTACAGACTTCCAGTTATAAAGTCACAGAGGTGTAATGTGCAGCATGAAGACTATAGTAGTACTGTATTGAATATTTGAAGGTTGCTAAGAGAGTGCATCTTAAAGTTTCTCATCATAAATTTTTTCTTGTAACTATGTGTGATGACAGGTGTTAACCAGACTTATTGTGGTGATCATTTTGCAATATATAGAAATATCAAATCATTAAGTTGTACACCTGAAACTAATATAAAGTTAATGTCAGTTATACCTCAATAAAAAAGTCCATCTCCAATAATCCTACATCTTAGCACTCAGTTTTATGCTGTTTACAGTACTTATCAGCATCTTAATTTACCTTGTGTATTTATTTACTTGTTTGGTCATCATTCAGCTCCTATTAGGATACAGACTCCATCAGGGCAGTGTGTTCACCACACGTGTTCGTGGTACCCAGAACAGTGCCTGATACACCGGAGAAACTCTGGCTGGATCATGAAAACAAATCAAGGCCAAATGCCCCAGAAATTTGTTCTCTGCAATTCTCTCCTATTGGATTTAATTTCTCTCTTTGGGACCGATGGATTAAATGTAATCCCTAAACTGCAGATCCACCCTTTAAATTGTTTAACATAATCACACCCTTTTCCACCCCCTCCACACCTCACCTCTAGGCTTCTAATACATCATCTACTGAGAAAGTACCTTTATGAACAAGCAAGGTCCCAAAATCACCGTAGGCAGGGCAATATTCCAGTAAAGCTGGAGAGATGGATTCCAGGGTTTGTAATTCAGGAAGAGCCATTTTGCTTCTAGGAAAGTAAATCACTTCTTACATAGTCACCAGTGCTATGGGAGCCACTTACTAAAATCTTTGCAGCGCCAAGGCATGACATTCATGCAGCACTCTATGTGCCGGGCCCTGTGCCAAGTGATTTGCAGCACTTAGTTCTAACAATAAACACTGAGAGTTTATTCACTAGTATTACTCACATTTTACAGATGAGGAAACTGAGGCTCAGAGAGATTGAGAGGGTGCCCATGCTCATGCACCCAGCAAGTGGCACAGTGGCGTCTGGCCTCAGGTCCGGCTGACTCTACGGTTCACATGCCCGTGGCCTTGCCTCCTGAGCTGGTGGTTTATATAATGGAGGGAAAAAGAAGAAGTAGAGCTGGTTCCTCTCATTTCCTGGCTTATTTCTCTTTGCCTTTGGAATTTTTCCTATTCACGCAGCATCTAAATCCTCTGGACACACAGGGACTCCCAAAGTTTACCAAGTCCTCATCGCACTCATCAGAAGAGATTACATCTTCCCTGTTGATAATGGTTGAGTTTCGCAACTCTTGAGCTGCTTGTAGGCTTGGAGTGAGACTGACGTAGGATTCCTTCTTGTCCTCTCCTTTTTCTCCCTGACAAATGGGGTCACCTCTCATTATTTCCCTGCAGAGTGGCTCCTGGGTGGGCCTTGTTGAGGAAGAGCCACCCTGGTTTTAGAGCAGAAGTTTCTGCCACCAAGGTAAGCGTGCTTCCCGAAGGAGAATGGTGGGCCTGGGCAGCCTGGTGTGACTTCTCAGACAGATACTCCTTCTCCATACCTGGTCTGCCTGACCTGAGAAAACCTTTTTCAAAATGAATTTTATGTATTTATCTCTTTTTGACTATGCTGGGTCCTCGTTGCTGCGTGGGCTCTCTCAAGTTGCGGTGCCCGAGCTTCTCATTGTGATGGCTTTTCTTTTGCAGAGCATGGGCTCCAGGGTGTGTGGGCTTCAGTACTTGTGGTTCTTAGGCTCTTCTTTAGATTATATGGCTGGGAAAGTCTCCTCTGAGATGACTTGAGTGTCGGTGGGGTGATACAAAGGTCATGACCTGGCGAAATCAGAAAGAGTTTGGGCCAAGGGGCCATCTGATGGAAAGGACATAGGGTAGGGCTGAGAGGGAAACGTCAGTGCTGAAGAAGCATGAATGAGCCAGTGTGATTGGAGTAAAGTGTTTAGTTATTTGGCCTTTGTGACAGTCCTTTGAGAAACTCAGTAGAACATTTGCTGCAAGTTGGTCTAAGCTAATTTGGTCATTCACAGATATTAGGCTCTTTTGGTTAATCCTGGAACCCTCAGGTGTTAGTGGTAAGTGGGGGTTGATACTAAAAAGGAGTGAGGAAGTATCAGACCAAAATTACTTCAAGGTGTGATATTTCTTAACCTATGGACTCAGTGGAGGCCTACAGAATAGCCTAAGAGCCGTTCTGCAAGCTCTGGGAAGCCCCAGCCCTCAGTCCCTTCTGGTGCTCCCAAAACACCTTCAGAACAGCTCTCTTGAAGAGACCATAGCACTCTTGCCAAGGATGGGCCCAGAGTCCTTGATTTCAGGGGTCAAGCTTCCGATGCCACCCTTGAGGGTTAAGGGTAAAGGATCAAGTAAGGGCAGGAAGCATTTAAAATATTTTATATTGAATATCACTCTCTATATTATCGCTACCTTATTGATAGAACCCATTTGGCATGTGGGCTCTATTTATGCTGATTATTAGCAAATTACTAAGTACCCCTAATAGAAACTCTTTTCTAACATTCATTATGTGGAATAGTAATAGTCTTAGTCTTTCAGTCGTGTCTGACTCCTTGCAACTCCATGGACTGTAGCCTGTCAGGCTCCTCTGTCCAAAGGATTCTCCAGGCAAGAATACTAGAGTGGGTTGCATTCCCTTCTCTAGGAAATTTTCCTAACCTAGGAATTGACCCTGGGTCTCCGGCACTGCAGGCAGATTCTTTACCAATGTGGTGTCATGACTGGACAGACAGAAAAGAAGAGGAGGTGCTGATAGCCCTGTCCTCTGGGGTGGCTTTTAGGGGCTTACTAATCCAGCCAGTCCATTCTGAAGGAGATCAGCCCTGGGATTGCTTTGGAAGGAATGATGCTAAAGCTGAAACTCCAGTACTGTGGCCACCTCATGCGAAGAGTTGACTCACTGGAAAAGACTCTGATGCTGGGAGGGGTTGGGGGCAGGAGGAGAAGGGGGCAACAGAGGATGAGATGGCTGGATGGCATCACGGACTCGATGGGCGTGAGTCTGAGTGGACTCCGGGAGATGGTGATGGACAGGGAGGCCTGGCGTGCTGTGATTCATGTGGTTGCAAAGAGTCGGACACGAGTGAGCGACTGAACTGAATAGTTCACCAGGCCTGGAGTGTGCATACCTAATCAAGGCGACCAAATGCCCCTCCCTCATTCATATCTCACTGGCTTTGCTGAAGTATTTCAGAATAAATTATTATTGTTATAACAATATGTATACAATTAAAAATCAATCTCAGATAATAAATTCAAATAGTAATAATAATCAGGGACTAATTACCAAATCCTTTACTCTGCATAGGATGCTGAGCTAAGTTCTTTGCATAAATGTTTCACTTAATTCTTACAAGAACCCTGTGAGTTAGATGCTCTGACCTTCACTTTACGTAAGAGAAAATGGAGGCTCAGAGAGTGACGTGCTTAAGAAACCTGGCTGGTGTTTGGCAGAAAATAACTTTAAACTTAGCTCTACACTGTGTGTTGTAACCATAGCACTATGCAGCTTGGGTATAAGACTGAAATTTGATACTTGCCCTTGGAAAGGAAATGGCAACCCATTCCAGTACTCTTGCAGGGAAAATCCCATGGACAGAGGAGCCTGGTAGGTTGCAGTCCATGGGGTCCCGAAGAGTAGGACACGACTGAGTGACTTCACTTTCACTTCCACTTGGAAAAGTTGCTCGTCTTGCTAAGCTTTGGTTTCCTCATCTATAAAATGGGGAAGGGCGTAATAGTGAACTGGCCAATGTGCGTGAAGGGGCTTCATAAACTGCAAATGCCTTTGTGTTAAGTCTCACTGTTTGCACGACCCAGATGCTCTCCTGGGTCCCTCACTTCAGTGTCCACAGTCTTCCTTGATGACAGGAGTGTGGCTAGGTATGTTTTGTGAATGTCCCCATAACCCTTGGCCCAATTTTCCCCTGGCTACTCTGTGGCCTGGGCTCAGGTCCCAGCATCCCAGAGACTGTGGCACTTTCTTGAAAGTCACTGCATGAACGATAGTTCCTCCCTGTTTCTTAGTAACAGCCTCAGGCCATCCTCCTTGAGTGGGCAAGTTTGCATCCTGGTGATGGATACGCCAGCGACCGTCTTCCTCTGGGAGGTGCTGGACATCTGTGGCGGCACGTGGCTGTGTTATGACAGGGCTTGGAGTGTGGGGAAAGATGGCTCAAATCCCAACCCTGTCACGTTGTCCATTCATTCACTCAACATATGTAAATTTAGCATCTACCACTAGGTGGGGAGAAGATGATAGTGAATAAGCTGACATAGCTCCATCATAGAGCTAATGGCCTATCAAGAGAGAAAGACAAACACTTAAGAATCAATAAATTTAACAAAGTGAGCCAAGAATACCTACAGAGTACATGGACACCAATTTAGCATAGTCTTGGGGAAGTCAGGGAAGGCTTCCTGGAGGAAGGGATGTTTAATTTGAAGGAGTTTGCCTGGGTAGGAAAGTGAGATGATGGGAGAGACTTCTTTGTAGAGGCTTTTGGATGTGATTTAGGCTTCATAACTTAGAAGAACTTGCATGAGAATTGGCAGGCATCTGAATGGTGCCATGCATAGAATAGCATTGCTGGTTTTTCTGTGGTGTATTCCAGTGTTCAGGCCCCAGTTACCTGGGAGTCCAGAGGCAGAGCACGGGCCATCTGTTTTTCAGTCGGTTGGCACTTTCAGGGGTGCTATGGCTCTGAATCTAACATTTTGTGCTTGAAGAGGTGTGTTCCTAGACATAGCAGCTTCAGGAGTGCCTTCTTTGGTCCTGCCTTCCTGATGGTGACAGAGGTGTCAGAGCAGCATCATTCCAGGGCCACTGCTGAGGGTCTGGTCTAGAGGCCACTGCTCCCACCTATCTGATGCTTTCCACAGGTTTTTTCAACTCTTTGCAAGCCCATGGACTATAGCCCACCAGGTTCCTCTGTCCATGGACTTCTCCAGGCAAGAATATTGGAGTGGGTTGCCATTTTCTTCTCCAGGGGAACTTCCTGACCCAGGGATCGAAACTGGGTCTCCTGTATTGCAGGCAGTCTCCTGCCTTGCAGGTGGATGCTTTACTAACTGAGCCACTGAGGAAGCCCTTTAATTGAGATACAATTGACAAATAACTTTGTAGTAGTTTCAGGTGTACAACATCATCATTCAGGATTTGTATATATTGTGAAATAATCACCACTGTAAGTGGAGTTATCATCCATTATCACACATTTTACAAATGTTTTCTTCTTGCAATGAGAACTTTTAAGATCCACTCTCTCAGCAACTTCAAATGGCAACACAGTGTTATTAATACTAACTACAGTCACCACACTGTATATCACACTCCATGACTTATTTATTTTATAATAGGCTGATTGTATCTTTGACTCCCTTCACCTATTTTGCTCAACTCCCAACCCCTGCCCCTGGTAACTACCCATCTGCTCTCCATTTCTAGGAAAGAAAGAACGTGAAATGACTCAGTTGTGTCCGACTCTTTGCAACCTCATGGACTGTAGCCTACCAGGACAGCCTATCTCTGCCCATAGGATTTTCCAGGCAAGAGTACTGGAGTGGGTTTCCATTTCCCTCTCCAGGGGACCTTCCCAACTCAAGGATCAAACCCAGGTCTCCTGCATTGTAGGCAGACACTTTACTGTCCGAGCCACCAGGGGAAGAGCTCCACTTTATTTTTTAATCTTAAAATTAAAAAAAAATACATATTCCACAATAAGTGAAATGTACAGTATTGTCCTTTATCTGACTTATCTAGTGTGAGGCCCTCCAGGTCCATCCATACTGTTGCAAGTGGCAAGATGTTTTTTTTTCACCCCCACTGTCTGAAGAATATCTCATTGTGTGGTACACATATATATTTCTTTTCTTTATTCATTCATCCATCAGTGAATACTAGGTTGCTTCCATGTCACTGCAGTGAATATGAGGATGCAGATATCTGTTTGTTTGTTTTTTTGCAGATATCTTTTAAGTTAATGCTTTCATTTTCTTCAGATAAATACCAAAGTGGAATTGCTGAAACATATGGCAGTTCTATTTTTAATTTTTTGAGGAATCTCTGTATTGCTTCCCATAGTGGCTGTACCTATTTACATTCCCATTCCCACAACAATGTATAGGGAGTTCCCTTCCCACCACACTCTTACCAACACTTGTTATTTCTTGTGTTTTTGATAATAGACTCTCTAACGAGCGTGAGATGATGTCTCACTGTGGCTCTGATTTGCATTTCCCCGATAATTGGTGATACTGAGCAAATTTTCAGGTATCTGTTGGCCATATATATGTTTTTGGTAAAATGTCTATAATTTCTTCAGTTCAGTTCAGTTCAGTAGCTCAGTCGTGTCTGACTCTTTGCAACCCCATGAATCGCAGCACGCCAGGCCTCCCTGTCCATCACCAAGTCCCAGAGTTCACTCAGACTCACGTCCATCGAGTCCGTGATGCCATCCAGCCATCTCATCTTCTGTCGTCCCCTTCTCCTCCTGCCTCCAATCCCTCCCAGCATCAGAGTCTTTTCCAGTGAGTCAACTCTTCGAATGAGGTGGCCAAAGTACTGGAGTTTCAGCTTTAGCATCATTCCTTTCAAAGAAATCCCAGGGCTTATCTCCTTCAGAATGGACTGGTTGGATCTCATTGCAGTCCAAGGGACTCTCAAGAGTCTTCTCCAACAGCACGGTTCAAAAACATCAATTCTTCGGCGCTCAGCCTTCTTCACAGTCCAACTCTCACATCCATACATGACCACTGGAAAAACCATAGCCTTGACTAGACGGACCTTAGTCGACAAACTAATGTCTCTACTTTTGAATATACTTCTAGGTTGGTCATAACTTTTCTTCCAAAATCCCTTTCTGTTTACAATAGTTGGAGTTGTTTCTATTTCCTGCTACCCAACCTTTACTGATATTACTGAGATACAGCTAGATTCATTTAGTTAATCAATATTTTCTGAACACCTACTGTGTGACAGGCACTGGTTTTAGGGCCTGGGAATAAAACAATGAACAAGACAAAGTTCATGTCATCTTAGTCATATTATCATGACAATTGCATTCCAGAGCAGAGCTATCCAACAGAAACATAATATGAGCCACATGTGTAGTTTTAAATTTTCCAGTATTAACATTATTAAAAAGTAACAAGATATAGGTGAAATTAACTTTAGTGATATGTTTTACTTAACCCAATATATCAAAATATTATTTCAGCATGTGACTAATATAATCAGTTTTTAATGAGATTTATACTTTCTCATACTAAGTCTTGGAAATTTAGTGTTTAATTTTTACTAATGGCACAACTTGATTCTAAAAAATCTTTCCACTTGATTCAATTGATCTGTAATACATTTCATGAAATTCACAGTTGAATAAGTAGTTTCATATACCTAATATGGCCCAAGCATACTTAAAAGTTTTCCACTAATCAAAAAGTACCAAAAAAATTTTCTAAAAATATTTGCATCTATGTTGACAAAACTTGTTCATCTTTTCCAGAATTTATTTAACTTGGAGCAAAAGCATGAGTGTTAAGTTGCTTCAGTCATTTCTTGACTCTGTGTGACCGCATGGACTGTAGCCCTCCAGGCTCCTCTGTCCATGGGATTTTCCAGGCAAGAATACAGGAGGGGTTGCCATGCTCTCCTCCCAGGGATCTTCCTCTCTTCCTGATCTAGGGATCAAACCCACATCCCTTATGTCTACCTGCATTGGCATATGGGTTCTAGCGCCATCTGTGAAGAAAAGACATATCAGTTTCAAAACTACATTTGTCCAACTTAAGTAAATTCACCAACTCTTGGGTCAACTCAGAAGCATACTGAATAATTTGAAAGACAACTTAAAGTGTACCCGTGATGATGAAGCATTCTTGACTTCTTTTTAGACTTTATAGCCAATTTACATAACACCCATCAATTACAATGAAATTAATTTGTATATTGATTTATGTTAGAAAAAGGTATAAAATAATTATCATTGATTTGTATTATAAAAGTTTTGGTTTCAACATGAATCCTCATACCTGTCTAGCTAAGTAATAAGTTAAGCCTTTCTTACCTTGGAGTTTCAAATTTTGCTGATGTGTGTGCAGTTTGATTTTGATGAGAAAGCATAAGTCACACTGCCACATTGCCATTTTCTGTCTTTGATAATGAATATTTGGCAAGCATTATCTTTGTTTAAAGAAAATTTTGATTCAAAGTTAAAGATGAAGCAAGTTTTTGTAAAACTCTTCCATGACTCAGATAAAGAGCATTGACAAAGAACACAAGGTCATTAAAATCATCATATTCTATTTCTTTCAACTGTTCCATAAACTGGAGATGATTCATAGTATTTAAATAGATATGGCAAACAATTCTAACAATTGTATCCATGATGCTGGGAGAATCAGTTCCTAAGCAGGTTGATAAGTCTGGGGTCCCTGAGGAGAAGCAAGGGGTCTGAGGCTCTTGGGGAGGAGATAGAGGTCTAGAGTTCTCAAGGAGGAGAAAAGGACAAACGTTTTTTTCTACATTGCTTTGTCTTAGTATAACAATGTATCTTGCTCAAGGACAAATTTCTTCTTAACAAGAACCTTCTGACTAATCTTGTTATCTTAAGATGTATGTTTTAGGTGTGAGTCTGATCAGTCAGTTCAGTTCAGTCACTGAGTTGTGTCCAACCCTTTGCAACCCCAGGGACTGCAGCACACCAGGCTTCCCTGTCCATTGCTAACTCCTGGAGCTTACTCAGACTCATGTCCATCGAGTCAGTGATGCCATTCAACCATCTCATCCTCTGTCATCCCCTTCTCCTCCCGCCTTCAATCTTTCCCAGCAACAGGGTCTTTTCCAGGGAGTCAGTTCTTTGCATCAAGTGGCCAAAGTATTGGAGCTTCATCTTCAGCATCAGTCCTTGTAGTGAATAATCAGGATTGATTTCCTTTAGGATTGACTGGTTTGATCTCCTTTCAGTCCAAGGGACTCTCAAGAGTCTTTTCCAACATTATAGTTCAAAACCATAAATTCTTTGGTGCTCAGCTTTCTTTATAGTCCAACTCTCACATCCATATGTGATTACTGGAAAAACCATAGCTTTGAGTAGATGGACATTTGTCAGCAAAGTAATGTCTCTACTTTTAATATGCTGTCTAGGTTTGTCAGAGCTTTTCTTTCAAGGAGTAGGCGTCTTTTCACCAATGGCTGAAATCACCATCTGCAGTGATTTTGGAACGCAAGAAAATGAAGTCTATCACTGTTTCCATTGTTTCTCCATCTATTTGCCATGAGTGATGAGACCATATGCCTTGATCTTAATTTTTTGAATGTTGAGTTTTAAGCCAGCTTTTTCGCTCTCCTCTTACACATTCACCAAGAAGCTCTTTAGTTCCTCTTCACTTTCTGCCATAAGGGTGGTGTCATCTGCATATCTGAGGTTATTGATATTTCTCCTGGCAATCTTGATTACAGCTTGTGCTTCATCCAGCCCATTTCACAAGACGTACTCTGCATATAAGTTAAATAAGCAGGGTGGCAATATACAGCCTTGGTGTACTCCTTTCCCAATTTGGAGCCAGTCTGTTGTTCCATGTCCAGTTCTAACTGTTGCTTCTTGACCTACATACAGATTTCTCAAGAGTCAGGTAAGGTGGTCTGGTATTTCCATCTTTTGAAGAATCCACACAATCAAAGGCTTTCACATAATCAATAAAGCAGAGGTAGATGTTTTTCTGGAGTTCTCTTGCTTTTCAATGATCCAGTGGATGTTGGCAATTTGATCTCTGGTTCCTGTGCCTTTTCTAAAACCAGCTTGAACATCTAGAAGTTCATGGTTCATGTTCTGTTGAAGCTTGGCTTGGAGAATTTTGACCAATACTTTGCTAGCATATGAGATGAGTGCAATTGTGTGGTAGTTTGAATATTCTTTGACATTGCCCTTCTTTGGAATTGGAATGAAAGCTAATCTTTTCCAGTCCTGTGACCACTGTTGAGTTTTCCAAATTTGCTGGCATATTGGGTGCAGCACTCTCACAGCATCATCTTTTAGGGTTTGAAATAGCTCAACTGAAATTCCCTCACCTCCACTAGCTTTGTTCATAGTGATGCTTTCTAAGGCCCACTTGACTTCGCATTCCAGGATGTCTGGCTCTAGGTGAGTGATCACACCATCGTGATTATCTTAGTCATGAAGATCTTTTTTTGTACAGTTCTTCTGTGTATTCTTGCCACCTCTTCTTAATATTTTCTGCTTCTGTTAGGTCCATACCATTTCTATCCTTTATTGCACCCATCTTTGGCTTAAATTTTCCCTTTCATATCTCTAATTTTCTTGAAGAGATCTCTAGTCTTTCCCATCCTATTGTTTTCATCTATTTCTTTGCACTGATCACTGAGGAAGGCTTTCCTATCTCTCCTTGCTATTCTTTGTAACTCTGCATTCAGATGGGTATATCTTTCCTTTTCTCCTTTGCTTTTTGCTTCTTTTCTTTTCTCAGCTATTTGTAAAGCCTCCTCAGACAACCATTTTGCCTTTTTTGCATTTCTTTTTATTGGGGATGATCCTGATCCCTGCCTCTTGTACAATGTCACAAACCTCCATCCATAAGTTCTTCAGGCACTCTATCAGATTTAATCCCTTAAATCTATTTCTCACTTGTACTGTATAATCGTAACGGATTTGATTTAGGTCATACCTGAATGGTCTAGTGGCTTTCCCTACTTTCTTCAATTTAAGTGAATTTGGCAATAAAGAGTTCATGATCTGAGCCACAGTCATCTCCCAGTTTTGTTTTTGCTGACTATATAGAACTTTTTCTATCTTTGGCTGCAAGGAATATAATCAATCTGATTTCAGTATTGACCATCTGGTGATGTCCATGTGTAGAGTCTTCTCTTGTGTTTTTGGAAAAGGGTGTTTTCTATGACCAGTGTGTTCTCCTGGAAAAACCCCGTTAGCCTTTGCCCTGCTTAATTTTGTACTTCAAGGCCAAATTTGCCTGTTGCTCCAGGTATCTCTTGACTTTCTACTTTTGCATTCCAGTCCCCTGTGATGAAAGGGACATCTTTTTTGGGGGTTAGTACTAGAAGGTCTTTTAGATCTTCATAGAACCATTCAATTTCAGTTTCTTCAGCATTACTGGTTGAAACATAGACTTGGATTAGTGTAATATTGAATGATTTGCCTTGGAAACAAATAGAGATCATTCTGTCATTTTTGAGATTGCATCCAGTTACTGCATTTTGGACTCTTATGTTCTAATCCTGTTACCTTATATTGTGGGAATGGGTCTGGTAAGACCTTTTACTGTAATAAAGTATAGAGCTCCTTTGCAAAAACTAGTGAGGTGAGCACACTCCGTCCACCTTCTGATGTCTGTGTCAGAAGCTTTATCTGTCCTTTGTTATACTTTAATTAAACTCTGCTAAAATCTCTCAAGAGTTTACAAAGTCTTAAGCTCTCAAAAGAGTTTACAAAATCTCTCTTTTTTTTTTTTTTGAGGGGGGGTATTAGTTCTAGAAGGTTCTGTAGGTCTTCATGGAACCGTTCAACCTCAGCTTCTTCAGCATTACTAGTTGGTCATAGACTTGGATTACTGTGATATTGAATGGTTTGCCTTGGAAACAGAGATCATTCTGTCATTTTGAGACTGCATCCAAATACTTCATTTCAGACTCTTTTTTTTGACTCTGAGGGCTACTCCATTTCTTCTAAGGGATTATTGCCCACAGTAGTAGATATAATGATAATCTGAGTTAAATTCACCCATTCCAGTCTGCTTTAGTTCACTGATTCCTAAAATATTGACGTTCAGTCTTGCCATCTCCTGTTTGACCACTTCCAATTTACCTTGATTCATGAACGTAACATTCCAGATTCCTTTTCAATATTGTTCTAATTGGACTTTACTTCCATCATCCACAACTGGGTGTTGCTTTTGCTTTGGCTCTTTATTTTTGGGGGGTGGAGGTGGGGGTGGGGAGAGGGACTCCAAAATCATTGCAGATACTGACTGCAGCCATGAAATTAAAAGACCCTTGCTCCTTGGAAGAAAAGCTATGACCAACCTAGACTGCATGTTAAAAAGCAGAGATATTACTTTGCCAGCAAAGGTTCATCTAGTCCAAGCTATGGTTTTTCCAGTAGTCATGTATAGATGTGAAATTTGGACTATAAAGAAATCTGAGCACTGAAGAATGGATGCTTTTGAACTGTAGTGCTGGAGAAGGCTCTTGAGAGTCCTTTGGACTGCCAGGAGATCCAACCAGTCAGTCCTAAAGGAAATCAACCCTGAATATTCATTGAAAGGACTGATGCTGAAGCTGAAAATCTAATAATTTACCTGATGTGAAGAACTGACTCTTTGGAAAAGACCCTGATGCTGGGAAAGATTGAAGGCGAGAGGAGAAGGGGACGACAGAGGATGAACATGAGTTTGAGTAAACTCCGGGAATTGATGATGGACAGGGAAGCCTGGAGTGCTGCAGTCCATGGGGTCACAAGAGTCAGACACTACTGAGTGAATGAGCTGAACTGATACAAAAGCTCTTGAGGGGCCAAGCATGGTCTCTGGTTCCAAAGCTAAATCTTCTTAGGAGATCTCAACTCTGACTTCGTTCACCATAAGCTATCAATGCTTTTTGTAGATTCTGCTGCAGAAAGCTATAAGTATTTTCAACAAGTATTATAAGCAGTTAGGGAAATTAGAAAAGACCCTGATGCTGGGAAAGATAGAAAGTGGGAGGAGAAGGGGATGATGGAGGACAAGATGATTGGATGGCATCACCATCAAAGGACATGAGTTTGAGCAAGCTCCAGGAAATGGTAAGGACAGAGAAGCCGGGCGTGCTCCAGTCCAGGGGACTGCAAAGATTTGGACATGACTGAGCGACTGAACAGTGAACAACAAGAAAATAATGGTTTCTTATTCAAAGATTCCTATCAATTCAAAGTTTTGATCCAGCATAACAGAATTACCATTTGTAGTGAGGGAAACTGATTTTTTAAAAATCTAGCTGGAATTCTTCTTTCACAGATATTAAAGGGTTTAAAAGTATCTATGCCACATGCTAGATTTTTTAAGGTGTGAATTGTCAACACTTCTTTGTAAACTGGAAGGTCTTTGAGACAAAATGTACCCAAAATATTAATTAGGCAAAATATTAGTTATAGCACATGACAAATCTAAAATGAAGGAAAAGTACTTGTGATTTTTCAAGTTTATTGATCAGTCTTTCCTACTGTTAGAAAAGTTTTGTATTTTATAGACAATTATTTAGTGACATAATTGAAGAGCTTCCACTTTTTGTAAAATATCTTCTTTGATCTTTTCCTCAGTATTTTCTGTTAATATTTTAATTCAGTTCAGTTCAGTTCAGTTGCTCAGTCGTGTCTGACTCTTTGTGACCCCATGGACTGCAGCACGCCAAGCCTCCCTGTCCATCACCAACTCCCTGAGTTTACTCAAACTCATGTACATTGAGTCAGTGATGCCATCCATTCATCTCCTCCTCTGTTGTCCCCTTCTCCTCCTACCTTCCATCTTTCCCAGCATCAGGGTCTTTTAAAATCAATTTCTTTTACTATTTATTTATCTAGAAGTGTTTTTCTTTTATGTAAGAATTCAAGCTTCTTTTTTTTTTTGTAGCTGGTCAAATGTACAAATATAGATGTTTAAATTTATTTAAAATTTTAAAGAATTAAAAGTTTTAATTACAAATAAGTATGCATTTCTTGTTGAACATTTAATTCTAATTTTAGGCAAATAACTTTATTAAATTTTTTTTTGACCACTGAAAGGAAAATGTCTTATCAAATCCATTATGCATATTTGCAGAAAATGTCTCAATATTGTCCTCTTTATCATCTTAAAAGTTTTTTTCACAAAATGATGTGTTGCAGGAAATCATAATTGCTTTTCATCATCCTATTTTGTCGTACTCTGCTGATTGTTGCTCTAGCTCCTGCATCGCCCTTGATTCTGCATCATCAGTACACCCTCACTTAAAATTTTAAAATTTGCCCTTACTTTTTAGACTAGAAAATTGTAATTACATTATCATTTTAAAAATCAGCATTTTGGTCTAATTCCCAATTATGATTGACACAGATATTTGGAATTATCATCTGCAGAAAATATTTGAATAAACAAATTACAATGTTACAAGAAAGAAGGGACAAGGTGACCATAGAAACTATAGCCGTGGAGACAGTGACTCTGGGTCACTCATTCATTGCCATTCTGGTTACTCAAACATAAGTAGTGGTAATGTCTAGATGGTAAAATATGACTTCTGATTTCTTTTCTTTGCCTTATTCAATAATCTAAAATGTGTGTGTGTATTTTGGAGAATATCAGGAGTGAAACAATGACAATTAATGAAACAAACTAAGAATATCCTCTGTTGTTTTCAGCCTCATTCCAATGATTCCAGCCTTCAAGCCTTGGCCAGAGATGCATCACCCGGGTATTTCAGTTTAGTTCAGTTCAGTCGCTCAGTCATGTCCGACTCTTTGCAGTCCCACGAATTGCAGCACTCCAGGCCTCCCTTTCCATCATTAACTCCTGGAGTTCAGTCAGACTCATGTCCATCGAGTCGGTGATGCCATCCAGCCATCTCATCTTCCGTCGTCCCCTTCTCCTCCTGCCTCCAATCCTCGCAGCATCAGAGTCTTTTCCAATGAGTCAACTCTTCACATGAGGGTGTTTGCTGCTAATACTACTGCTACTGCTAAGTTGCATCAGTCTTAAGAGGCTGTAAAAAAGGTCAGTGGCCCAGGAGAAAAAGATGAAGGTGCAAGGGCTGAGTGTCATGAAAGAGGCTGGAGTGCAGAGGATGGAGAGGCTTGAAAACGAGATGGAGAGGAGGGTGCTTAGGGCTGGGAAGGGCACAGGAGCAGTGCAAGAAGTCAGCCTGTGGCACTGGGAGCAGATCTGACTTGGAAAGAGGAGTCAAAGGAGATTAGAAGAATTAGTTTTCTAATTTTCACCAGGATCAGAATTAGTTTTCAGTAAGTTAACTAGTGGCACTACAGAGACTGTGTGTGGGGGCTGAGGGATGGGGTGGAGTGGGAGAACCCAAAGACAGGGAGCTAGGGAGCTGGTGAACAAGTTAGGAGAATGATGTTGAGGATCAGACAGAGGGGAAGGCTTAGAGGTTTCTAAGGACCTCTTCAAGTCAGAATCAACAGACTCAATCACTGTGATCTCCTTGTGGGAGAGACATGCATCGTATCAATCCTTGTCTTCCTAGTTTTCTAGCACAGTGTCACCATGCCTTCTTTCCCTCTGTCATTCATTCAGGCATCCATCCAATGAATACTAATTAGGGCTCGTTGTGAACCAGGCAAGTGCTGGACTTGGATCACTCAGACAAATGCCTCGAGGATGTTAAACCAGTAAAAAACAAATCAACAAACAAAGAAACCAGAAAATATGATAATTTCCAATTCTGTCAGTAAGTGCTACAAAGAAAATTACAAGGGAATACGACAGTAGGTTTGGGGTAAGGAGAGGAGGGTCTCCCATTCCATGGGGTTGAGACTGGAAGGAGCCAGCCATGCAGCTATCAAGACCCCTGCCACCATTGTTGATGTATATTTTGACCATTATTGATGTATGTTTCGAGGATACACACTCTGGGCAACACTGCTCCTGCTGCTACTGCTAAGTGGCTTCAGTCATGTCCAATTCTGTGCGACCCCATAGATGGCAGCCCACCAGACTCTCCTGTCCCTGGGATTCTCCAGGCAAGACCACTGGAGTGGGTTGCCATTTCCTTCTCCAATGTGTGAAAGTGAAAAGTGACAGTGAAGTCACTCAGTCGTGTCCGACTCTGACAGACCCCATGGACTGCAGCCCACCAGGCTCCTCCATCCATGAGATTTTCCAGGCAAGAGTATTGGAGTGGGGTGCCATTGCCTTCTCTATGGGCAAGACTAAGTGCTCTATTTCCTTTTATTTACTTCAAAAAGTTGAAGTATGACTTGAAAATACACAGCTGGGTTGATTTCTACACTTCAACATTTTTTAAACATTTTACTTATTATTTTCATATGTACAGGTCACCACCACCCAGATCATATATATTAATAAAACATTTCTAGCACCCAAAAAATTCCCTGACTTTTTCAATGAATAATCCAAAAGTAACCTCTTTTGACTATCATCATCATCATCATTGCTGGTTCCCTACTGGGTGTAAATAAAACCATTTAGTATATATATATATTTGCATTTTGATTTTTAGTATTGTACCTGTGAGATTCACCCATATTGCTATGTGTAACTGTAGTTTGTTTTCATTGCTATTCAATATGCATTGTACAAATAGATCACCATTTAAAAACTATTTTATTGTTGATGGACATTTGGGTTGTTTTCATCTCTGGGCTATTATGATTACAATCATTATGAGTATTGTGTATGTCTTCTGGTGAACATAAGCACTCATTTTTGTTGGATTTATATCTAGAAGGGGAATTACTAGCTCAGAGAGTAGCCATGGATTTAACTTTAGTAGACACTGGCAAATAGTTTCCCAAAGGCCGTGGGTCAGTTTCCACCCAACCCACAAGAATGGGAGTTCCCATTGCCCCATATCATCAAGAATTGATGCTTAGAATTCTCTCATTTCTTCTATTTTGCAAATCAGGAAAGTGAGGCTCAGAGTTGCTAAATAATCCATCCAAAATAACATAATTATTAAGAGGTGAATCTCCACTGAAACCCAGATTTACTGCCAATTCAGAATTGCCCACCACACCATACTGCATACGAGGATACTAAGTAAATGGAATAGATCATATGTGTCCCCTGAATTCTAAGGAAAATGAGGTTAATATTAGGTTCCTCCACAGAGGTGGAACTTGAACTTGACCTTAAAGGGCAGAGGAAGAATGAGGGCCCCTGGGTAGAAACTTGGCTACAGAGCAGAATACACATTACATTGTTCTGTGTTTAGGGTCGCCTCTTTCATTTGAGAACTATTCCTCTTGTCTCCATGATCTCCCTGGGGCCCTTGGTTGCTGCCACCATCCTAATTCCCAAAAGTGTCCATTCCCGGCTCAATACACAAACTTCCTCTGGTTGAAGAGAAAGCTAGAGCTTAGCTGAACCCATATAAGCTGTCTTCCCTTTTTATTCCCCTCCTTAGTCTCTTTGAGCTTCTATAACAAAAATACCATAGACCAGGTGGCTTAAACTACAGATACTTATGTCTCACAGTTCTGAGGCTAGAAGTCCAGGATCAAGGTGCCAGCCTGTTGGGTGAGAAGCCTCTTCCTGATTTGCGGACAGGCACCCTTTGCTAGGTTCTCACACAGCTGAGAGAGGAAGCACTAAACTTCTCTACTTCTTGTGTATGTGCTCAGTTGTGTCTGACTCTTTGCAACCCCATGGACTGTAGTCTGCCAGGCTCCTCTGACCATGGGATTTTCCAGGCAAGAGTACTGGAGTAGGTTGCCATTTCCTCCTCCTTCCCAGCTCAGGGATCTTCCCAACCCAAGGATCAAACTCATGACCCCGCATCTCCTGCACTGGCAAGCAGATTCTTTATCACGAGCCACTTGGGAAGCCCTTTTCCACTTCTTATAAGGGTGCTAATCTCATCATGGGACTCTACCCTCATAACCTTATCTAAACCTAATTACCTCCCCAAAGCCCCACTTCCAATGCTGTGACCTTGAGGATTAGGACATCAACATGTGAATTTTGGGGAGACACACACATTCAGTCCACAGAACTTGATCTGTGTTATGTTCAGTGGAACTGTATTCTATTCACCATTATGCTCTTTTATTTTGTGTAAGTCTAGCCTTCCCATTAAGACTTTAATCGCCCTAAGGAGAGGAGCAGTGCTGTTAACCTCTTTTGGATATCAGACAATCCCTTGGGATTTTCTAAATGTACAGATAGTAGACTCAAAGTTCACTGGTGTGACTCAGGCACTGATGAAGTCACTCCTGTATCCACAAGGTCTGAGTCCTTTCTTCACATGTCTGTGTACTGCAAGTTTGTGGTTTTTAAGTTCCCACGTGAGAAACTTATCAGCTGTTTGGATTCCTATGATGAACTAATCTAGGTGTAATGAAATGTTCCTTGTCTTCATTATTATTTTTCATAGCTCAGTATAGCTGGGAAAACTCATAAAACTAATTATAATCATTTGTAAGCTGAAAATTATGTCTGAGAGAAAGGAATTAAAAATTGTATGTAATTTCCTCTCCATTCCTACTTCTTAAATTCTGCTGTGTGCATTGATTACCATCTCCCTGGTTTCTGGCCCTGAACTTCCTTTAACAGTGATCACAACTTGGTTTCCTTTCCTTCTTCTAGTAGAGCTGTGGCTTTTCTATCTTGTGATTAAAGGTCTTTCCCGAAACTGCTGTGCACAGCTTCTTGGAGCTCCTCTGCTCCTCTTGTTCCACATCATCTCTTGGAATCGATTCCCTCCCTGCTTCTTCCTAGTTGTACTATTTCACCTGATTCCTATTGGCACCTGGATTCATGTCACCTGACAGTCAACGTCACTCATTCTCATGTTCCTTTTCACTCTTTCTTCTTGCCAAAATTTTCAATTCCAAGCATAGTACAGGTGCCCTCTTCCTCTTCTCTGTATTTTTGCTTGGGTTCAGACTGCAGCTTTATTTAAAAAAAAAAAACAACTTTATTTAGTACAGTGTTGAGTGTACAGAATATGCACTTATATTCTACATATGATACAGAATAGAATACAGAATAATATAAAATTTTGAGCAGACAGTACCAATACAGTTCAATAGAACCACTCCACCTCCACCCTCACATTTTCCCCTATTATTAACATGTTGCTTAGTATGGTACATTTATTACAATTAATAAACAAATGTGGGCATGCTAAGTCGCTTCAGTTGTGTCTGACTCCTTGCAGCTCTATGGACTGTAGCCTGCCAGGGTTCTCAGTCCATGGAATTTTGCAGGTGAGAATACTGGACTGGTGAGAATACATGTCCTTCTGCAAGTGATCTTCCCAACCCAGGGACTGAACCCACATCTCTTGGGTCTCCTGCACTGGCAGGCAGGTTCTTTACTACTAGTGCCATCTGGGAAGCCCCAATAAACCGATGAAAGAAAAAGTGAAAGAGAAAGTCACTAAGTCCTGTCCGAGTGAACCAATACTGATACACTGGTATTAGCTACTGTCCATGGTTTACCTTAATGTTCGCTCTTTGTGTTGTATATGTCTATGAGTTTTGACCAATGCTGTATGCACGTATCCGTCATTCTGATTTAGTATAGAATAATTTCACTGCCACTCAGCCCCTTCAGATAATAGCTTTTTTGAGGCTTTTTTTCTCCATCTGATAATACTCTATAGTTTAATTACTTTTGTTTATTGTCTGTCTTCCTCTCACCCCAAACCTTTCTGGACTGTAAGCTCCATGAAGGTGGAGATTTGTAACGGTTTTGGTGCTTGTTGTATCCCTAGCTCCTAGACCATTACTTGCCATATTGTTGGCATTCAATAGGTACCTGTTGAATGAATGAATTGATAAATGATTGCTTTATTGACTATGCCAAAGCCTTTGACTGTGTGGGTCACAATAAACTGTGGAAAATTCTGAGAGAGATGGGAATACCAGACCACCTGACCTGCCTCTTGAGAAACCTGTATGCAGGTCAGGAAGCAGCAGTTAGAACTGGTCATGGAACAATAGACTGCTTCCAAATAGGAAAAGAGTACGTCAAGGCTGTATTTTGTCACCATGCTTATTTAAGTTATATGCAGAGTACATCATGAGAAACGCTGGGCTGGAAGAAGCACAAGCTGGAATCAAGATTGTCAGGAGAAATATCAATAACCTCAGATATGCAGATGACACCACCCTATGGCAGAAAGTGAAGAGGAACTCAAAAGCCTCTTGATGAAAGTGAAGAGGAGAGTGAAAAAGTTGGCTTAAAGCTCAACATTCAGAAAACGAAGATCATGGCATCCGGTCCCATCACTTCATGGGAAATAGATGGGGAAACAGCAGAAACAGTGTCAGACTTTATTTTGGGGGCTCCAAAAGTCACTGCAGATGACGATTGCAGCCATGAAATTAAAAGACACTTACTCCTTGGAAGGAAAGTTATGACCAACCTAGATAGCATATTCAAAAGCAGAGACATTGCTTTGCCAACAAAGGTCCGTCTAGTCAAGGCTATGGTTTTTCCAGTGGTTAGGTATGGATGTGAGAGTTGGACTGTGAAGAAAGCTGAAGTGCCGGAGAACTGATGCTTTTGAATTGTGTTGAAGAAGACTCTCTTGAGAGTCCCTTGGACTGCAAGGAGATAGAACCAGTCCATTCTAAAGGAGATCAGTCCTGGGTGTTCTTTGGAAGGAATGATGCTAAAGCTGAAACTCCAGTACTTTGGCCACCTCATGTGAAGAGTTGACTCATTGGAAAAGTCTCTAATGCTGGGAGGGATTGAGGGCAGGAGAAAAAGGGGACAACAGAGGATGAGATGGCTGGATGGCATCACCGACTTGATAGACTTGGGTTTGGGTGAACTCTAGGAGTTGGTGATGGACAGGGAGCCCTGGCATGCTGCAATTCATGGGGTCACAAAGAGTTGGACACAGCTGAGCAACTGAACTGAACTGAACTTAACGGCTATTTAGAGCTAAGTGACTTGCTAAATCTATGTGCCCTCTTTGTTAGTTGCTGAAAGTATTGTCTCACAACATATTAGAATATTTATGGATTCCTGCCTATCTGAAAATGGCTAGCTAGCCCTGGTTGGTGTGGAGGGGCTCTGCTGATGTTGGCTAATCATACTGATGGGTGTCTGTAGCTCTTGGGAGACCTCCAGTGGACTCAGGTGATGTTTTGCTCTAAGCTTTAACCTTTGACCAATGTTTCTCTATCATTTTTCATTATTGTTTTCTTAAGGAGCCTCATTAGACATTTTCCCCAATACCCATTTTTCTTATGAAATTTTAATGCTATAGATGACATACTGAATACCTGTTTACAAATCATATGCACATCTATGCTTTATATATTAAAAAATTAAGTTTTTTTCTGCCCCTTTGGGGGTGATGTCACCCTCTTTGAGAATGCAGGCTCTCAATATTATGGGTGACTTGGAGAGATGGGCAGGGAAGACATGCTAATGAGACTCAGATGAGACAGAATTGAGAGGGATGGGGGATACAAAGAATGACAGAATCCAGATTCTAAACTGTCTTGAATCATTAGACTCTCATCATTCAGTTTTAAATACACATTCCTGCACCCAGGTTCAAAAATTCAAGTGCACAGATGGGCAGAGGAAACCAATTTGACCAGCTGTATTGATCGAATGGGAGATTCTCTCTCTTGGGAAGTGGTGGATTCACTATTCTGTGTAGACATACCGCATATGAAGAAACCTGTTCTGTTCTGGGAATGGTCTTGGCAGGTCCATAGAGAGAAAGCAGATGAGTAGTTGCCTGGAGGTGGGGTGGGGAGCAGGGATGACTTCTAATGGGTAAGAGTTTTTTTTTAGGGGAGCCAAAATTGTTCTAAAATTAAATTGTGGTGATGGTTGCTTGACCTTGTACATATATTAAAAAACCATTTTTAAAGGGTAATAAAAGACTTCCCCTGGTGGGCTAGTGGTTAAGAATCTGCCTGCCAATGCAGGGGACATGGGTTCGATCCTTGGTCCAGGAAGATTCCACATGTCACAGGACAACTAAACCTGTGTGCCACAACTCCTGAGTCCAGCTGTCATGACTAGTGAAGCCTGCACACCCTAGAGCCTGTCCTCTGCAACAAAAGAAGCCACCACAATGAGAAGCCCAAGCATTGTAACTCACGTAGCTCCCCTCACTGTAACTAGAGAAAGCCTACACGCAGCAACAAAGATTCAGCATAGCCAAAATAAAATAATATATTTTTAAAAGTAAAATAAAAATCCTACCAAAGCTAAAATGCCTAGAGGAGAGGGCAGAGACTCTCTGAGCCATCTAGAAATCATGGCTAAGACGGTTCTCCCCAGGTAGAACAGGTGAGTCAGAGGTGCCATGGTAGCTGAGTCCAAGTGCTCCAGGTTCTGAGAGCTGGAGCAAGAAATTGACTTCTTCAGTATAATTCCATAGAGCGTGCAATGGGCTGAATTGTGTCCCCTCAAAGACTTTGAAATTTGAACTCCCATTGTGGGAGTGGCTTTATTTGAAAATAAAGTTTTTGCAGATTATCAAGTTAGGATTTGATCATTAAGATGGACTTTAATTCAGTATGACTGATGTCTTTATAAAAAGGGGAAATTTGGGCACTGAAACATCAGTGCCATGGCTCCTGCCCTCCTCCCACTCAAGTCTCTGACTTACCCCAGGGGCTCTGTCTTAGGGTTTAGAATAAATAAGATTCTGACCAGATGAATGTTTGCTCACCTTTCTCAGCTAGGCCAGCCAAGTTCCTGATGGCCAGCTGTCTTGATCTTTGTGTGTTCTGCTTAGTGCCAGCAGAGACTCTGATCTGCAGTCTTGCTAGATGGTTGATGTTGAGTCTTTGTAGCACATCAATTAAGGCTGTGGCTTTTGATCCAGACTTCCTGGGTTTATAAGCCTAGCTCTCCCTCTCACAAGCTGTGTGTCCTTGGACAAGTTGCTTAATTTCTCTGTGCCTCAGGCTCACCCCTGTGAAATAAGAACCCCGATGACTATATGGATTCAACATTCCAGCTGTTACTAGTATTTTCCTCTGTGCTTGTTTAGGTTGGCTGCTAATTTCAGTTCAGTTCATAGGACTGTTTCCCATAGTAACAATAAGGCAGTCAAATTGGAGCACAGGAAAAAAAAAATGCAAAAAATCTTACCAGGAGGGAAGGGCATTTTAAGTCGGAATCCACATAAAATAAAATAGCTCTTCTTTATGTTCTCCCTGTGGTGTGTTTTGTCTTGGGCTTTCAAGAGTAATTTGCAGTTCCAGTTGGTGGTAAATCCTTAAAGGACCATTGTCTTCTGTCTGCTGGTTTCCAGAAGACACAAATAAAGAAAACATCTTCCAGGATGACAAGACCCTTTGTTCTTTTTATTTGTATTGCCTCTTTGGGTCAGTCTCGGGGAAGGCCTGAGTCAGTAGGCAGTGTTAAATTTGATGTAAGGATCCAGGAAGATCTTAACACTTAAAAGGATTATTCCAAATTATCTTAGCAGGAGGAACAAGTGATCACAGACTTTTTTTTTAAGAGTCTCAAGCAAGAACCATGGGGTTCACGGGGGCTCACTCTGGCTGGCGCGTTTTTTCTTGCTTTGAATCAACATGGAGTCCACCAAGGATGAGCTACAGAATCCTGGTTACATCATCTAAGAAAGACAACTGCAAGATCCAGTGATCTCACCAAATCAGCTTTCCCTCTTTTTAAAAAAAAAAATAATTATTTATTTATTTGGCTGCATTGAGTCTTAGTTGGGTCACGTGGGATCTTTTATTGCAGCGAGCAGGCTCTCCAGTTGTGGTGCTCCCTGTGGCACATGGGATCTTAGTTCCCTGATCAGGAATCAAACCCATGTCTCCTGCATTGCAAGGCAGATGTTGAACCACTGGACCACCGAGGAGGTACCTATCTTTTCCTCTCCTTCAGGGGAGGGTGATTAGGGAGGCGTGTGGAAGGTGACGAGCATGTAGGGAGCTCTCTTCCTGTCCCAGTGCAGGGTAAGCCGAGTGCACAGCCTGCTCTGGAGACCACCACAGCTCCTGGAATAAGCACTAGATGGAGAATCAAAAGATCTGGATACCATGGTATTATTTTGGACAATTGACATTAGTTTCACATCTTTATCTATAAAATGGGTGAGTTGGACTAGATCAATCTCTCCCAACTCCCACAGTAGAAATCAGTTCTTTATATAAAAATCTTGCACATAAACCTTATTTGGAAAACGAATAGTAGCAGAGCTTCCTTTCTTGATTGGGGGACGGTGGTCTGCGGTCCTAACCTCCAACCCTTACCTTTCCTCACTGCTGCTGCTGCTGCTGCTAAGTCACTTCAGTCGTGTCTGACTCTGTGCGACCCCATAGATGGCAGCCCACCAGGCTCTGCCGTCCCTGGGATTCTCCAGGCAAGAACACTGGAGTGGGTTGCCATTTCCTTCTCCACCCTTTCCTCACTACTCCCTCCTTACTTTCCATGAACCTCTGTAGGCAGAGAACACAGGTAGAAAAAACGACAACAACGACAACGAAACTTAGCTATCTCTTGGATTCCTTTCAGTTGGAAAAATTCTGGATCTTATCTTGCGAACCTTAGGAAAGACCCCCATCCTTGTGAAATTTCACCACTGGCAGTTTACCTTTTGCGTTGTCTTTTCCTTGTTTTCTTTTAAGCAAAGTCATCTGGAAAGGTGATTTTGAGTCACCAACACTTTAATCAGTGCATTTTGCTACCCTGTTACTGACTTGAGGGTATTCCTTCATGAGCATCAGCTCTCTGCCCAATGTCCTGTTAGACTCTGAATACAGTGATTAAAGGGCCACAGAGCAGAAACTCCCAGTTATGAAGCTGTGACCTAGCAGTTGGGCTTCCCAGAGAGCACTAGTGGTAAAGAACCCGTCTGCCAATGCAGGAGACATAAGAGACTCAGATTCGATCCCTGGGTTGGGAAGATTCCCTAGAGGAAATCATGGCAACCTACTTCAGTATTCTTGCTTGGAGAATCCCATGGACAGAGGAACCTGGTGAGCTACAGTCCATAGGGTCAGAAAGAGTTGGACATGACTGAAGTGACTTAGCATGCTCTCATGAGACCCAGGGGTTAAGGGCATGACTAGAAAGATGTCAGCTCAGGGGCGTTAGGAAGGGGATGGTATCTTGGGAAGATAAGGGATGGATTCTAGGAAGAAGGAACAATTGATCTGAGTCTAATGTATTAGTAGGAGTTAACCAGGTAAAGAAGGAGGTGTTAGTCTCTCAGTTGTGTCCGACCCTCTGTGACCCCATGGACTATAGCCTACTAGGCTCCTCTGTCCATGGAATTCTCCAGGCAAGACTACTGGAGTGGGTAGCCATTTCCTTCTCCAGGGGATCTTCCAGACACAGGGAGCTAACCCAGGACTCCTGCATTGCAAGCAGATTCTTTACCATCTAAGTCACCAGGGAAGACCAAAGAAGAAGGAAGAGAAAGTAATTCCAGGTGGAAGGACTTATGTTATGTAAAGACTGGCAGATCAAGGGTCCTGAAAGTCCAAAATGCCTTTCAGTTGGGTTCAGGAGGAAAATTGCAGAATTTAAAACTTGATCTCTCTTTTTGGGGATGAGGAAAGGTTGCTGCTGCTAAGTCACTTCAGTCGTGTCCAACTCTGTGCGACCCCATAGATGGCAGCCCACCAGGCTCCCCCGTCCCTGGGATTCTCCAGGCAAAAACACTGGAGTGGATTGCCATTCCCTTCTCCAATGCATAAAAATGAAAGTGAGAGGAAAGGTTGAGAATAAAGATAATAAAGGGGACTGTTTAGTTTTTTATCTTAAAGTGCCTATCACATTAACAGAAATAAGGTATATGTGTGTGTACACTTGCAAGTACAAAGCCTCTCCCAAAGCCTTTCAGAGTCCTGAAATGCCCCCATTTCACAATCACTTAGAGACCAAGAGGTAAGATGGTCAGAGTCTCAGGTGTACATCTACAGAGCCCACCTCTTTGGTACCATGTCACTCTGATTTATTTCTGTTCTCTCAAAGGGAGAGAGGGAATTAGGAATGAGCTGGAGAAGAGGAGGGACAGGATCCAAGAAGAGGAAAGGCTACGTGAGGGTTTGGGGAAAGTCTAAGAGGAGATAGGACTTTCACCTGTCCAGGGTCCTTCTGGGCTCTGCCCTGCCCTCTGCTCTGGGACTGGACACATGCGGTCCTCCTTGTGGTCACACTGCAGAGCTCTGCTGACACCAGCAGCCCAAGGCAGGCACTGATTTGCTCTCCTAGATTTTTCTGAACCATCTTCATTCTCCCTATAGCCCCCTTTTACACCTGGCACTAGACAGGGCTCTTGTACTGGTAAGATCCAACAACTGACAAGCCAGTCAGGTGCAGTGCTGGCACCAAATAGGCTCTCAATGAACGTCATCACTGAGACTAAGCGATCATGGTGGAGATAGCCGCTGGTGAGGCTAGAGGTCCTAACAGAGGGTGCGATCTGAGATGCCAGAGAAGGATTTTTGACACCAAATGCATTGAACAGAGCAGGAGGCCACATGGCAAGCTGGGGGTGGCGTTCTCTGATCTATTTCGTGGTGTTCCTTTACACAACCCCCTCTCTGTGCCTCAGGCTTCACACCCATAAAAGCACGGGCTCTCTGATTCAGACAGCCCCACCCATGACTCCATAGATCACCCAGGATTCATTTGGTGAGGATGGGATTTCCCTGTGCTCGGGTCGTGCTGCAGATTGGTGTGTGAGGAGAGTCACATGTTAAGACAGGATGGGGTCGGATCTCTCATTTCCAGAGGCAACAGCTCACACATTAGCATCTCACTGTTTGTCTTGCTTGGGAGACTGGACACAACTTGTCAAATTCAGAGGTAATGGGTGATCTCTGAGTTTCCATCGCCCTGATGAAACACATGGCTTCACCAGGCACTGCTAAGCTGATGGCACCCCTGAAACTGCCAGTCAAGGTTCCCCTTCTGGATCATTTTCAACTAACTACCTCGATTGCCCCTTGGTTTAACTTCACACCAGACAAGTTCGTGATGCACCTGCCACACCCAAAAGGGCAACGGGAGCTGGTCACTGAGGCCAAGTGTTTGGACCTTCTTCCATCTCCTTTCACAGGAACAGATAATGGAGATGTAAAAGTGGGCAGCATGCCATGTTATCTGGGTGCCAACTATTTAACAAC
The DNA here is from genome assembly GCA_917880005.1 of Nanger dama. Classification (NCBI taxonomy): domain Eukaryota; kingdom Metazoa; phylum Chordata; class Mammalia; order Artiodactyla; family Bovidae; genus Nanger; species Nanger dama. The sequence goes on along the minus strand of CAKJTW010000001.1, from coordinate 61,561,804 downwards.
TTAATAGATTATGTTGATAGTTCATTACCAGAAAGGTGCGTGATGAGCACAGCCTCCAGAGACAGGTTCCTTAGGTGGAAAACCTGACTCTGCCGTTCCCAGCTGTGTGACCTGGACCTGTGTCCTTAACCTCATTGCCCAATCTGAAAAACAGGGATCATGATATCCTCTCAGGTTTTGAGGGGTTTAAATGAGTTAACCCAGGTAAGGCACTTAAAATACTACTCCACTGGTAACCATAAAGGGAACAATGGTGTGGAGGATAAATGTGGAGTTCTGGATGGACATATACACAATACTGTGTTTAAAATAGATAATCAACAAGGACCTACTGGATAGAACAGAGAACTCTGCTCAATATTATGTAACAACCTAAACAGGAAAAGAATTTAAAAAGAATAAGTTATGTATAACTGAATCATTTTGCTGTACACTTGAAACTAATACCACATTGTCAATTATACTCCAATATAAAATAAAAATTAGAAAAAAAACCACTGCTCCAAACCACTGCTCCGTTAGCAACATTAGCCATTTTTTAATTATCTGTAACATATGGGAGTGTGTGTGCTGTGTACTATGTTGTTTCAATTGCGTCTGACTCTTTGTGACCCTGTGGATTGTAGCCCACCAGACTCCTCTGCCCACGGGATTCTCCAGGCAAGAATACCAGAGTGGGCTGCCATGCCCTCCTCTAGGGAATCTTTCCAACCCAGGGATCGAGCCCACGTCTCTTACTTCTGCATTGGCAGGTGGGTTCTTCACTAGTGCCACCTGGAAAGCCCAACATATTGGAGACTTGTGGCCAATTAAAAGATTAATCCAACTCAGGTCTTGTTCTCTGGAAATCACAGGAGAAAGTTACTGAAACCTCTTTCTCCTTCCAAGGTCTCATATAACTCAGGTAGAACCACAGAGGCAGGACAGGAGATCCTGTGGGGATGTCAAACGTCTCACCTTCCTATTGCAGGGGTTCCCAGAAGGATAGCTATTTTGGAAATGTTTTTAAATTTATTTTTTTAACTGAGGTATCACTTACATATAGTAAAATGCAAACATATTAATATATTTACACCCATGGAACCACCACCATGAACAAAATATAAAACATTTACCATCAGCATGTACATTTCCCACATGCCTCACCCCAGGCAGGACACCTCTCCTCCAGGTACTCTCTCCTTTCTGACTTCTAGTAACCATGTATTAGTTTCTCGTATCCTCGAGTTTCATAAAAATAGAATTTTATCTGTGGTATGCCAGTGAATGTTTGACAACAGGCTCTCCAAAATAAATACATTTTTTTAAAAGCCTGATTTGTAGCCCACTTCCCTGGCAATCACCATCACTGATTTGAAGAAGTCATCATAGTGAAGTCCTTGAACAGAGAGTTGGAAATAGATGTACAGTAGACCACAATTCTATAGTTTTTCCACCATAGAGATACAACAGGTCTGAATAGCCCCAATCATATAGATAATGTTAAAAGTGTAGTAAAAGAATTAGGAAATGTTCTGAGTATTAGGAGTTAAAGTTCTGAGTTTGTATAATCTTAGTCTTAAATATAATTTACCTAGTTGTATATTTATATAATTTATTTTTTAATAACAAAGGTTGCATTTAACAGTCAGCTTGCAAAATTCCTGAAAATATAATAATCAGTTCTCTGATCACTACTGTATCATATGCTATATACTAACCTTTTGTGTCTGGCTTCTTCCATTCAACATAATACCCATGAGTTTCATTCCTGTCACTCTGTGTGTCAGTCTTTTATTCTTTCTTTTTGTATTGATGTGTAGCATTTCATTCCATGGATATACCATAGTTTACTTATTCACTTCCTGGTGGATGGTTGTTGGGTTATTTCCTGTTTTCTGCTACTAATTAGTAAGCCGCTGCTATCACTCATGAATATACATTTTAATGGAAATATGCACTCATTTCTCTTGGATATATGCCTTGGGGTGGATTTTCTGGGTCTCAGATAAGCATGTTTATTTTAGTGCATTATGTCAAACTGGTTCAAGTGGTTGAACCAGTTCAGTCTTCCATCTGTGATATTGGAGAATTCATTGCTCCGCTTGCTTGCCAACACTTGGTATCATCAGCCTTGAAAATTTTAGCCATCCTGGTAGATGTTAGGAATTAATTATATCATAAGTATTTTGTTTCCCTTATAAGTAATGATATTGAGTTGCTATTGGATTTCAACTGTTGTTTACTCCTCAGTTTGAAGTGAAATGAAAGTTGCTCAGTTGTGTCCGACTCTTTGCGACCCCACGGACTATACAATCCATGGAATTCTCCAGGCCAGAACACTGGAGTGGTTAGCCTTTCCCTTCTCCAGGGGATCATTCCAACCCAGGTCTCTCGCATTGCAGGCGGATTCTTTACCAGTTGAGCCACAAGGGGAGCCCACTCCTCAGTTAAAAAGTCATAAATAAATTCATTTTTGAAATTGCTCCTGGGATCACTGGTGATCTTATTCAGCTTTGCCAAAGGCAGTGGCAACTATTCTAGAATTTAGGTTCTTTCCCAGGAAAGTTAGCATTGGATATCTGTTACCACCCCAAAGGGGCTATTTGTGACCAGAGTGGTAGATCCTTAGGGCCAAATTTCAGTGGCTCCTGATGGCCCATGAATTCCCTCAGAACGTGTCTTGAAAGGAAAGGAACTTTCAGGCAGCAGAGTGCTGCCCTGGAAGGCGCATGGGATTTAGAAGTACATGACCCAAGGTTCTAATTCTATTTCTGCCCTTTTTTTTAGCCACAAGACTTTGGGAGGCCATATAACCTTCTAATCCTCAATTTGCTCGGAGTCCAATAGGGTCTGAGCTGTTGAGGGGCTCTGACAATGCATGGATAACTTCTGTAAAACTGTGGGTAGACGTTACTTCTAAGTAGTTCTTCAGGGGTCAGCAGAGGGTGTCCATGGAGAATGGGAAGAGAGCATCACCCGAGGTTTCGAACACACTGTGTCTTCCAGAAAGATGAACTCCAGTGGCTTGATTTTGGCAAGTGCTCAAAAACAATAGAAAGTTTGACTTATGTTTTAATTCTAAAAATCATAAATGCTAATTGAAGGAAATCTGGGAAACACAAGAAAGAGTAAAAAGAGAAGAAAAAAATTATCCACAATCCCATTTCCAAAGTCGATTATTGTTAATATTATACATGCGCACATCTGTTCCCACTTAGTCTTGTAATGTGCCATTTGCAACTCCTTCTCATCATGTTTTTAATGATTGTGTTGCATTCCATTTTGGTGAGTATATAAAAATCTATTTAACCACAAGATGGTGTTTTTCACCTGCTCTCCACTTAATATCTTCTGGATACTTTAACATTTATCAATTTTGCACTGCTTAACATGCCAGAACTTGCCTAGTTACCACTTTTTGAACATTAAATCTCCCACTAGGAACAGGACTATCTGATTAGCAGTTATTTGTGGACAAAAAAGCAACCCTGAGAGTAAACAGGAAAAGAACACAAAAGTCTCAAAGTGGGACTTTACATTTCTAAAATATATAATAATGTTAGTTCATTATCCCTTTATCATTAATTCTATTTCCTCTCAATTTTTAAAGCCAGGTATTTCTCTCCTCTTGACTTAGCTCTGCTGCTTATCTGCTGAGTTGCGCCAGTGACCTGTGTTCTCCAGGCCTTTGTTTTCCCATCTATGAAGTGGGTAACGAGGTTATTCAAGGTTGTCGTGAGAACTAAACCTAATTAAGGACCTGGACACATTTTCTCACCTGCCCTTACAGCCAAGAACCATGGCAAGCACTAATGAATTAGGTTTATAAAAACAGTTTTGTTGGTGAGTGAAGAAAGATTCAGAAAACACAGCAGAGAGCAGGGTCACGCACAAGATCAGAGCCGAGGCTAGAAAGCAGGGATTTTGGTTCCTTCTAGTGGTCTGAAGTGCCTCTTGTAGGTCGTTTCTCCTGCATAGTTCAGAAGGCTCTGCAAACATTTCTGTCTCCTTTCCGTGCCCTTGTGTGAGGAGGTCAAACATAATTTGAATGTCAGAACTGCCCTTAGCAAAACAACATGTGAGAGTCTTAATTTTTTCCCCTATTGCTTTCCCAGTGTTTCTTCACTTCAGAAGTTTTTGTTCTCTCTAGCTGTTGCTTTCTGATTCTTTCCAGTGTTTTTCCCTAAGCAGGAAGGCAGCGGTCCCTCTGAGGGCCCCAACACTAATGATGTCACGTCATTGATTTCCAGGGGCCATTAGGCAGCCAGTCCACAGCGTGTATGTCCTTGCTGCCAGCGGGACATGGAAGATGGGGGAAGGGGGAGCCATTCTCCCCTGCTGGCCTGACAGTTGTCACTATGCTAGAGACAGAGGAGGCCTTGTTAACGGCAGCTCCTATCTGACACCTGGACTTCCTAGAAAGATGAATGTTCTCTTTAACATGGAAAAACAGAAACAAAAAGCCCCACCTTGCCCTTCCAGGAAAGATGCGTAGGACATGTCTCGGTACGCACCCCCGCTTGCCTCTGCTGCCCCTATTGCTGCCACTCTATTTGAAGGATTTCTCCCTTTCTACCATGAAGCACACTTAATTGCCCAGCACGTTGCAGAGACTGAATTTCCTTGGTGTGTGGATCCATTTGGCAGCTTGAAGGCATTGGGAAACGATACCTTCCTCTCTATCACCTTCTGCACAGTGAGGTCCACACTGTCTGACCCTCTTCGCTCCTTAACTCACTTCTTCACCCACGGCCATGTGGGCTTGGTGCTCAGCCCTCTGCCAGGATCACAGTGTCAACTGACCCCCTGGCCTCTCTTCTGTCCGCAGCCCGTGTACCTGCTTTCCCTCCCGCCTGGGGTGCCTTTGTCTGTCCCTCTCTTGAAAATTTCCATTTCTGAGTCTTCCTAGTTTGCAAACATTCCTCACTTCCTCTTGTGTTTTTGGCAGATCATCCGCACTCCCCTTTGTGAATTGCTCTTTATATGTTCATTCTTTATATCACTGGTTTTCAAACTATTTTATTTTTTTGCAGTGGAAACTTTTTTTTTAACAAGTTAAATTTATGTATACCTAAGGAGAAGGAAATGGCAACCCACTCCAGTGTTCTTGCCTGGAGAGTCCCAGGGATGGGGGAGCCTGGTGGGCTGCCGTCTATGGGTTCGCACAGTCAGGACACGACTGAAGCGACTTAGCAGCAGCAGCAGCAGCAAGCCTCATATAAAGAGCAGAAAATCACAACTGCTGTGGTTGAAACAGAGGTGGGGGTTCTGGGGAGCTAGCGGTGATTTGTTCCCTGGTCTCCTCTCCCGGAAGCCCTGAAGAGACCTCTCTAGACCCTGGTGCTCTGGGAAGCAATGTGCGAACCACACCCTTGAGTGCTAGGTTTTCCAGGCTTGGCCTCTTCATCTCTCCCTACTTACTTGCACTGGATGGTCTCATCCTTCCAAGAGTAAACATCACTTACTCTCCTTCCTCCAAATGTGGTGAGTGCAGACGACAGTGAGGAACATCCCGATACTTCTTTCAAGCAACTGAGACATGAGACACAGGACTCAGGGGAGAAAAAGTCAGCTTCATTACTAGCTTTAAATCTATAGCCAGATGGGCTTGCTTTCTTCCCACTTAACTTACTAACCAGTCCTGGTCTTCACTGGATGTGTACAAGCATTTCTGCCTGGCTGGAGAGCTGTCCAGAATTCTTCCAAAGGAGAAGGTAGAAGGGGTGATATTCTCTCAAAGGCGTCAGAGAAACAGTCACTTCTCCTCCCAAGGGAAAGAGGCTGGGAGGGGTGAAAACAGAGATCAGGCACGTTACTCTTCACCGAAAAGAGTGGTCCTGTTCCCTGTTGCTTTGTAACTTATATTAAAGCATTTGATGGATGGGGGCCAGTGATGCCAGGCATAGCCATACCTGGATCCATTCTCCATAGTAAAGAGGAGAAGGCAATGGCAACCCACTCCAGTACTCTTGCCTGGAAAATCCCATGAATGGAGGAGACGGGTAATTCTGCACAAATCTCCAGTGTTCCACCAGACATTCTTGCAGGTGAATGATGGTTCTAATTAGCCACAACTTGACCAAGACTCTGTCTTTCCAAAAGGAAGTACTTTCACAGAGCTTTGATAGACATTTCATACTAAATGGGACTTGAGTGCTGATTTACCTTTGGTGGACTGAGAACGTAGATGAAGACTGCTAATACTTCATGAAATTCTGTCACTGATGTAATGCCTTATGCATTTTCACCACTGACACAATATTGTCATTCTCACCACTGTATCAGCCAGTCTCTGTGGCTGTTGCACACTCTGTGTTTCCACATGTAAGTACAAGCAGCTGATGGCTCCCTTTTGGCTTCTGATAATTTGTGCCCAAATATTGACATATTAAACTGCACCTTTCAAATTTTATTTATTAGCATTTATTTAAGTATTTACTTAAAAATTACCCTAACATGAAAGCTGACAGTGAAAAAAAGTGAAAGTACTTTTTCAACTGTTTGCAACTCCATGGTCTGTAACCCGGCAGGCTCCTCTGCCCATGGCATTCTCCAAGCAAGAGTACTGGAGTGGGTAGTCATTCCCTTCTCCAGGGGATCTTACTGACCCAGGGATCAAACCTAGGTCTCCTACGCTACAGATAGAGTCTTCACCATCTGAGCCACCAGAGAAGCCCAACATTATAGTTAGGGTGATTAAATTTTTTTTCCTTAGGTAGGTTATATTACCTGTGCATTCTGTATCAAAATAGGAAAGGCAGAGTTACAAATTATTTCTTATAAAAATGAGGGCCTGGGTCTGTACTGGCCTAGTGCAGGGAGATTATGGAAACAAGAAGTCAGAAAAACAGAGTCCTCTTCCACAGGGTGATTTGTTTAAAAATTCAGATTCCTAGGCCCCATCCAAAGAGGACTGCATCAAAGCTCTCAGGAGAAAGACCAAGCTTCTTCCCTTGCTTAGAAGTTTCTCTGCGGTGTGGCCTCTGCCCGACTCTTCACATCCTATGCTCCAGGCTGGCTTGGATGCAGGAAGTTCTCTGAAGGTGCCATGCTATCTCTCTCCTCCTGGACTTTGCACTCCCTTGCCTCCCTGGTGGCTCATTGGTAAAGAATCTTTCTGCTGATGCAGGAGACATGGGTTCAGTCCTTGGGTTGGGAAGATCTCCTGGAGGAGGGCATGGCAACCCACTCCAGTATTGTTGCCTGGAGAATCTCATGGACAGAGGAGCCTGGTGGGTACCAGTCCATAGCGTCCCAAAGAGTCAGACATAACTGAGTGACTAAACGACAACAATGCCTCCCGGACTTCTCTGAGAAGCATCTCTGACATCCCAGGGTGAAGTAAGAGGCCCTCCTCTAGGCTCCATGTCTCACCTTATGTCAGCTCCTCTTGCTGCCTCAAGCTCTTAAATTCCGCCAGGGGAAAGACCGCATCCCTTTGGCTTCGGCAGTCCTAGTGCCTGGCCCAGGTTCAAGCCTCAGAGAAGCGTCCTTGCTCTTGCTGCCCAGAACAGAGGTGGGTTCATAGACCTTCACACCAGAACAAACAGCATTTACTTGAAAAGCTGCAAATCTCTGGCCCATTGGGCACTCATGAGGCCAAATGGTGGAATCCACCCCATCAAAGCCAAGGTGAAATAAAGGTCTTGGAGAAGAAGGAAAACTTTCCTCCGAAGATTATCTTGGGAGACAATATCTTTTATTCTTTAGTGTCTCTCCCAGAAAAATCAATTCTTAAATTATGCATTGGGTCATTTTGAAAGCAATCTTCCTAGAGTGCAAAGCTTTATCAAAGTTGACATTATTCCTGCTATCAGAGCAGATTAGTTTCATAATTTAATACTTAATCTGTCCACAAAGCATAGTGATGAAGCTGTCGCTGCTTCCTGGGTACTGAGGGGAATCGAAGGCCTTTTGGATGAGTTTTACTCTCCCAATACCTCATCAAGTGAATGAAACTTGAAAGTAATAAAAAGAGACTCATGAAATGATGCTCATTGTGGTTTACAGCTCTAATCCCTTAATTATCAGCAGCTTAACAGCCTTCCCTGACTTCCTTTTGACTTTCTTCTTCCCACTGAGTGACAGGGTGCAATCATTGATCAGGAGACCCTGGAAAGAACCTTAGAGGTTGTTTTCACCTGTCAGTCAGAGCAGGTGGGTTAAAGGGCATGAAACTGAAGCCAGTACACTGAGTTCATTAGCTGATGGCCTTGAAGAGGACCCTGCACCTTTCTGTACCTTGCTTTCTTGATAAGTTAGGAGTGGGAATGCCTGCTTTGCAGAGTTGTTGGGCGGATTGAACGAGAGGTAGCTGAATGGCCACTGAAAGAAAGGAGTTGTTCAACAAAGTAGCTCCCTCTCCACGGGGACACATATCTGCCGTGCTTGCTCTCCTGCTCTATAAGCGTTATCTTCAGCCTTGGGTCACAGTGGAGCATCTCATTCCTTCACTTTCTTCTTTTGACTCGTTTGACGGCAATGCACAGCATGCAGAATCCCTGGCCAGAAACCAGAGATAAAACATGTGCCCTCCGCAGTGGAAGTGTGGTGTCTTAACCACTGGACCACCAGGGAAGCCTCTTATTTCTTCCCTAGTGGCTCAGACAGTAAAGCGTCTGCCTACAATGCAGGAGACCCGGTTTCAATCCCTGGGTGCGGAAGGTCCCCTAGAGAAGGAAATGGCAACCCACTCCAGTACTCTTGCCTGGAAACTCCCATGGTCAGAGGAGCCTGGTAGACTACAGTCCATGGGGTCGCAAAGAGTCGGACACAACTGAGCAACTTCACTTTCACTTTCAGTAATTCTGAAGTCTGAGGGCAAAATTTCAAGTCTCTCCCTTCCTGGAGCCAATGCTTGATTTTCCAACTTTCTCAATGCTTTTGCAGTAGGCTTTTGTTGCTATCATTAATGCTGAAACTCCTTAGAAACACTGGCCACTCAGATAACTCTTTAAAACACTTTGGTAAATGAGAAAATCTGAGAAGTGTCCCTTTTGTGTTAATTTTTACCAGATTTATACCTTGGGAAGGCACTGGGTGGAATTGGAATAGCTAGAGAATCAAATATAGAGTGGCTGGAACAACATTATTATTATTGCCGGTTCTAAAGTACTGTGTTTTCAATTGAAATACTATAGAAACATCTCAATTAACTGGACATCAGCCTTCCTGGAACTTCTAGTAATTTGATGAAATGCAACACAACAGTAGAACTTGACCAAGTTCCCATAAGGGTATAGAGCTATGCTCTATGTTCTGTGCTTCATTTTGCATATTACTATCATCAGTATCTACCCACAGTATTGAATAATGAGAAGTAATATGAACCAGGGGGTCTTGAGGCTATAACTTCCCCAGAGAACTCTTTGCCATGATGGACATGTTCTCCAGTGGCACTGCCCAATGCAGTACCTGTGCTTACTGGGCACTGGAAACATGGCTAGTGACTGAGGAACTGAAATTTTCATGAAATTAAATGTAAATTTAATTATTGGAAAGCCTGGTTGTATGATATTTTGAGTCAATGATGCATTCTCTATTATGGAATATTTTTAAATATTCAGAAAATTACAGAAGGTGTTTTAAACCATCAACTGGAATATACACATAGTTAACCTTTGCTATATTTGTTTCAGAGATTTTTAAAGAAATAAAATAATAAATACAGTTGAAGTTTTCTTAGGATTCTGCCCCCCCCGCATTACCAGAAGCATGTGTATCCTTCCTATCCATGTTTTTATAGTTTAACTATTTATCAACACTACGTAGCCTTCTTTAAGTGTTTAAAAAATTTAAACAAATGGTATTATACTGTAAATACTGTATAAAACTTGCCTTTTCCATGTATTAAGATGCTTTTGAGCCCTATGCATGCTGATACATGAAAATTGGCTTCATACATAAATCAGGCTCATTCATTCTTAACTCTTCTAGAAAGTTCCAGTTTATAAATATACCACAATGTATCTATCTAGTCTCCTAAGGATGGTAACTTTGGGTTGTTTCTAACTTTTCTTTTGCAAGCAGTACTGTGATGAACAGCCTAGCATATTTTTTCCTGGGCATATGTGGGAAGGTTTCTCTACAGTCATTTGTATTTGCTATAATTACTGATAACTATAGACTTGTTTTTACTAGCTTAATTTATGTTTTTGTTTCTATTTATCATATTTTTCTTTGCTTCCCCACATACCTCTTTCCTTTTCACCTGTTTAGAAGTTATACATACAATTCTATTCATTTGGTGGTTAATCGTTAGCCAGCATGATTAAAGATAATATCTCTCTATATCGTTAATATCTCTATTTTTTTTCCCTTTTTTTCAGACAATACAAGGAACTCAGAGTTCTTTAACTTCTATAACCTTCTCACAGCTTCTATGTTATTGTTGGGTAATATATTGAGTACTTAGTTGCTCAGTCAGGAGCAACTCTTTGCAACCCTTTGGACTGTAGCCTGCCTGGCTCATCTGTCCATGGGACATTAAGGCAAGAATACTGGACTGGGTTGCCATTTCTTCCTCCAGGGGATCTTCCCCACCCAGGATCAAACCGGCATCTCATGTGCTGCCTGCATTGCAGGCAGATTCTTTACCCGTTGAGCCACTGGGGAAGCCTGGTAATATTTTAGTTCCATCTTGGAGGAAAAAAAAAAAAAAAAACAACACTCCTAGTTGGTCATCATTATTGTTATAATTTTACAGTCAGTATTGTTTAGATGTATTAACTTTTGATCAGCTCCTTGCCTTACCATTGGTTTTTTGCACCTCACCCCTTTCTTCTGGGTTGAGTTTCTTTTTGCTAAGATGTCACTTTTGGTATTACTTCAGTGAGGGAATGTTATGGTAAATTATTTTAGGCATAAAAGTCTAAAATATATGTTTTATGATTAAAATACCTTTGTCTACTCTCTCATGTATAATAATTTGACCTGACTCTTAGTAGAATCTCCTATTAGCTCTCTCCCTTTCTCTGGGACTCATTAAATGTATGCTGAACCTTTTCACTCTATACTGTGCATCTCTTTATTTCTTTCATGCTCTCTACCTCTTTATTGCTGCAGTTGGATGCTCTCCTCAAATCAATCATTCAATTTGTTAGTTCTCTCTTCAGATGAGTGTCTATTGAATTTTTAACTTTAATGACTTTTTTTTTTAATTTCCATGAGTTCAGTTGAATTTCTTAAAAATGTTCCACTATCCCTTCCTTAGTGTCATGTTCCTTCATTTTATTTTCTTTCTTACTTTCATAATTTTATTCAGTCATGTTATTGCAATATGTTACACTGGGTGCTATGATTTTAAGGTCTCTTTGGGATTGCTTCATATTTGTAGTTTTTGGTTCTGATCGTTGTTGCGTTTGTTGTGTTTGATGATTTTCTCCCAGCTGTTATTTACTTCATGTGATTAGTAAATTTTTTGATGAGTTTATCTTCAGTGGGGGTGGTTTTCCATGAAACACATGTACTTGGTTGGGATTTTATGGAGCCCAGACTATTTTTACGGTAGTTCCTCAGACTGGGTTTTATACCTCATTGGTAGTGTGGATTCAGATCAGATGCCTGTGCGTGTGGCCAGTGTTGATGCTCTGCTCATTTTAGAGTGATTCTTTTGCTTTTCAGGCCCTGAAAGATTGTCAGATTCCTTTTTGAGTACCTGACCAATAAAAGGACTTCTACTGCTGCCTGTTTCAGAGAGTTCATGGTTTCTGTGTTTACTTGGGAATGGGCTCAGTTCCAGCTCCTCATCTCTTATGGGCTGAGATCCCGGGTAGTTAATTTCGTCACCAGTCTCTGTGATACGTACCTGGTTCCAATACCCGCGAGGACTGTTTCCTTTTAGCAAAAGGAAGGAAAAACAAAAAATGTATCTTATAAAGAGATTCTCAACCTCATTTGTAATTGGGGACATTCAAAACACAACCAGAGGGAAATACCATTTTACTCTTCTAAGAATGGCAAAAATTCTGGCGGCAACCTTTATCCAAGCATTGGCAAGGATGTGGAGAATCAATGACACCATTCTTTGCTGATGAGAGTGTTAATTAGTGCAACTGTTTGGGTTAACAGTTTGGTATTACTTAGCAAAATAGAGATGTTCTATTATCTGCCCTTCTAGAGAAATTCTTACACATGTACACTGTAAGTTGGATGAAAATTGTTACACTAGGACGGATCAAAACACCCCCAACTGGAATCAACACAAATATCTGAAAAAGTAGAATACATTTTATATTCTTCTTACAATGGCATTTCATACAGCAATAAAAATGTATGTAATTTACATCTGGCATGACAACACAGATAAATCCTACAGTCAAAATATGAGTGACAGAAGCAAGTCATGAAAAGACGTGTAAAAAGAATGTATCATTTTCATAAAGTGCAAAAGCAGATAGAATAAACTATATTCCCATCCAATCAGTCTATCTATATTCCTCTTTCCTTCTGTCTCTCCCCGCTTCCATCTTGAGATGACCTTGGGCAAGATTTTAATTTGCCAGCACTTGAGTGGTGCTTACACTGTATGCTTCTGGTTTCATTTGTTCATACATTAATTCAACAAACATTGAGTGCCAACTGCATGCAAAGCACTGTTCTTGGTCCTGATGGCAAAACAGACAAAAATCTTGCTTCTAGTCTGGAGCTAATATTTTTGGGGGTGGATGAGGGTAAGGAGGAGACAATAAAGTAAAATAAACATGTAAATTGTACAGTATAATAGAGGATGATAAGAACTACTTGTTGCTGTTTAGTCGCTAAGTCATGCCCAACTCCTTGAGACACCATGGACTATATAGCATGCCAGGCTGCCCTGTCCTTCACTACCTCCTGGAATTTGCTCAACTCATGTCTCTTGATTCAGTGATGCCATCCAATGCCATCAACCATCTCATCCTCTGTTGTCCCCTTCTCCTCCTGCCCTCAATCTTTCCCAGCATCAGGGTCTTTTCCAATGAGTCGATTCTTTGCATCAAATGGCCAAAGTATTGGAGCTTCAGCTTCAGCATCAGTCCTTCCAATGAATACTCAGGGTTGATTTCCTTTAGGATTGACTGATTTGATCTCCTTGCTGTCCAAGGGACTCTCAAGAGTCTTCTCCAGCACCACAATTCAAAAACATCAATTCTTTGGCACTCAGCTTTCTTTATGGTCCTACTCTCATATCCATACATGACTACAGGGAAAACCATAACTTTGACTTTACAGACCTTTGCTGGCAAAGTGATGTCTCTGCTTATTAATACACTGTATTGTAAAGTCAGGAGAAGTTATGGTTTTAAATGGGTGATCAGGGAAGAACTCTTTGTGAAGGCAATGTTTAAACAAAGTCTTGAAGAAGTTAAGAAGCTAATGATATCAACATCTAAGAGGAGATCTTTCCAGACAGAGAGAAGGGCAAGTGCAAAAGTCCTGAGGAACTTCTTTAGAATTGTATCAACATTAACTCTAAAAACCTTTAAATTTCCTTTCAGTGTTGGATGGTTCTTGTCGCAAATATAAGACTTATATTGTGTTTACAACCAAAAGGGAAACTTCCTGTAATTGTGAGTCTGTCACTGTGAGTGTGCATGACGGAATAATCTGGGGTTAAGGGAAGACTTGAAACCACATTTTGTTTTTTTGTTACTCAGTTCCTTTCAGCCAGTGTAGATTACCATACAGAGCACCAACGTGAGACTCTGGCTGACCCAGGTTTGAACTTGAGCTCTGCCACTCTGGGGACTGGAGCCACTTACCTAACCTCCAGGCATAAAAAGATGAAATAATACCCATCTGAAGTATCTTTGTGAAGACTGGGTGAAAATATAAATTCAAGTCTTTGTGTCCTTCAATAAAATTAAAATGTTTTCTTTACATATATTTTCTACATTTTAAAGTTATTAATATCCTGCTGCTGCTGCTGCTAAGTCGCTTCAGTCGTGTCCGACTCTGTGTGACCCCATAGACAGCAGCCCACTAGGTTCCCTCCGTCCCCAGGATTCTCCAGGCAAGAGTACTGGAATGGGCTGCCACTGCCTTCTCCAACGCATGAAAGTGAAAAGTGAAAGTGAAGTCGCTCAGTCATACCCAGCTCTTCTCGACCCCAGAGACTGCAGCCTACCAGGCTCCTCCGTCCATGGGATTTTCCAGGCAAGAGTACTGGAGTGGGGTGCCATTGCCCTCTCTAGGTATGCTATATTTTTTGTTGAAAGGAGAAATTTTAAAAGCTCCAAGTGAGACAGGGCAAATCACTTCACAAGGAGTTTGGGGTTGAATCTCACCCTGGTGTAACAGCTCCACAGCTGTTAGTGTTTCTGGTCCTTCATTTCTCCTCCTAGCTGCCCTGAGTGGGTGCCTTTGGTTCTCATGCTTATTACCTCATGTTGCAAGATGCTATTTCACCTCTAGCCTCAGGTCCACACAAGGAAGAAGGAAGGTACTCATGAACACTTTTTTATCTTGAAATATTATTTTATAACAACACTTAAAATGCCTGCCTTTGAATACATATGCCAAAATTTATTTCTCTCTTCCCTCATTTGTGCACATGTATATTTACACACATATATGTGTATATATATTACTAACAATAACATATATGATTAAACCATATAGGTGTACGTGTGTGTGCTCAGTTGTGTCCGACACTTTGCAACCCCATGGACTGTAGTCCACCAGGCTCCTCTGTCCATGGGACTCTCCAGACAAGAATACTGGAGTGGGTTGCCATTTCCTCCTTCAGGGGATCTTATGGACCCAGAAATTGAACCCAAGTCTCCTGCATCTCCTGCAGTGGCAGGTAGATTCTTTACTGTTGAGCGATTTGGGAAGCCCTATAATTAAACTGTAATGGTATATAATACTGGGTTGGCCAAAAAGTTTGTTCAATTTCAAGTAAAAATAAAAAAACACATTCATTTTCACCCAGAACTTTACTGAACAGTGTATTCATTAACTGAAGGAAATTTTGGCCAACTCAATAGTACATACACATGAACAATGTTACAGTGGCCATCTTTCTAGTGAAATCTTTGCACCCATCCCAAGTTATTTTCGTAGGACAAATTCCTAGAAGAAACTTTGAGTCAGAGTGTATGCCCATTTCTAAGACTTTTGATGTATTTTGCTGAACTGCTGTTGAGAGAAGTAGATCCTTTTAGGGTTGAATGTGAGAAACCTGCCACATTCTACCCACCTCCATCACACCCCTAGCCATTGTCAGCATGGTTTATTCGATTCTTTGATTCATGCATTCATCTAATAAATAAAAAGTAATCATTTTGTTCTAATTTTTTTGTATTGGTGAGGTTGATCACATTTAGCACCTTTTGTTCAAGTTTTGATGTTTAAGAATGTTTTATAAGATAGTTTCAAACACTTTCTTTTATCCTTCCAGGTGCAGTAAATCATAGTGTGAAAAAGAATATGTATTTATGCTGGCCTTGTTTCTTGGTGCTGTACTGCAAAATAACTTATCTGTGTTATGGTCTTAAAAATCTCACCCTCTGTGTCTAATATTAATACTTATGTCTTTGGTTAACACCTATATTATTTTAGTATTAAGATTAGGGTAATCTCAAATGTAAGCATAAAATGATAATAGTATGTTAGTCATAATGTTTTATGCTTACATAGTTTGTTTCTAGGGAGATCAGAGAACTGTGATATTATTATTTTAATGAATCATCTTTGCCAACCTGCCTGTTATTCTGTTGAATGGATGTCTGTACTTACACTAAAAATTCTTCTTTGTGTATCTGAAATTCAAATTTAACTGAGCATTCTCTTTTGTCTTGTTTTTCCCTAAATCTGACAGCTCTGCATGAGGAGGGTCTGGAGGCTGAAGTCCTGGGTGAGGAGGTTGGTAGGAGTTGCAAGGGCAGGAGTGGCATCAGGCAGAGGTGGAGGCGATGACCAGGAGGTGAGGGTCCCAGATGCTTCTCTTCCTGCGTCTACCAGCTCCTATTGACAGCTGCTGGTCCAAATCCTCCCTGTGTGGGGGACTTGAGCTGGGGCTGGGCAGATATATCCCTGTCATCCTCTCCCCTACTCCATCCTTAGGGAAATTCCAGGAAAGAATTTTGGAGATAGGAAATATTGAGTTCACATCCCATCCCTTCTTTTAACTACCTTCGTGATTGGTGGCAAATTACTTAAACTAGTGGTCCCCAACCTTTTTGGCACTGGAAGGACCGGAAGACAACTTTTCCATGGATGGTGTTGGGGTGGGGGAATCAGGTGGTAATGCAAGTGATGGGGAACGGCAGATGAAGCTTTGCTAGCTTGCCTGCTGCTCACCTCTTGCTGTGCGCCCTGGTTCCTTAACAGGCCATGGACTAGCTCTGGTCTGTGGCCTAGAGGTTGGGGACCCTGGCTTAAATCCTTTGAATTTCTGTTTCCTTGGAAAAAGATGGCAATGAGCAAAGATGGAAAACTAGGAAGACTGATGATAGCTGGAACCACTGAACCATCCCTGATTTTAACTCCAAACTTCCTATTAAGTGTCTTCCTATAACCCAGAAAAAAATAAACCTGAACTCGCAGGGTCATTGTGAAGTTTGCATGAGATGATGTTTGAAAAGCTCTTAGCAGAGTCTTTGGTATCTCATAAGCTGCCAACACATGGGTCTGAATTTCAAGACACTACTGAAGGCAGAGTAATCACTCAGAGGAATCACAGTAGTGCCCCTGGGAGAAGGGAAAACATTAGCAGAGCATGGGGAGACTGCAGACCAAAGAGACCAGGGACTCTAGTTTTGGTGGCACAAGGTTTGAAAGCCTTTAAAAATAAGCTATTTATGTTTCTCAATACGTGTTTTCCTCTGGGAATGAAACTAAATCTGTGAAGGTGATGTTGAATGCATCTGAAAGAGAGCAGTCTGGCAGCTACAAGTCTAGGCAGGTCCCAGGAAATCCAGCTACCCACCCTGGTTTCCTGGTCAGTCCACGAGGAAGTCTGAGCTCACTGGGACAGACACGTGCTTTTCTTCACGGGAAAGCAAACACATGACCAAGACCTCTTTCTGTAGACCTACCAGAGCCTCAACAGCTCCCTCCTGATTCAACATCTTACCGAAAAGCTAAAGGGTTGCCTGTTTGTAAATATTGCCCAGACAGCTTTGCCAACCCAGCCAAACCCTTCCCTCTGTCTCCAAGAGCACTTGTCAACAGCTCAAGTGCCTTCCAATTTCCTGGAGAAGGGACTTGTTATGGGTTAAATGAAGAGCGGACTTAAAGGGCCAGAGGAGCCATGAAGGCTTCTGGCTGGCCAGTGTCCTGTCGTTAATGGGACAGGGGTATCTCTTTACCCACGCAGTTATCATCCCTTGCCTGACAGGTGTGGTCTAGGGGGAGCTCCCTCCAGTTCACCTCATTAGAGTGGGAGACACAATTTGCCTCTTCTTGAAGGCATGGATTTGATGCTGGAAACAGCAGAAGCTGAAAAGAACAGGCTGTTTTAGGGGAGATAATAGGACTTCTTTCTTGACTGGGGAACTAGACAGAAGTGGGCATTTGGAATAAAGGAGATTAGGGAAGACAACTGCTAAAAACAGACACTGTTTTGGGTCTAGAGCAGTATTTTGGGCATTTATGCCCTGCCTTAGTGGTTTTTACTGCAATCACTTTAGAGTCTGTGCTATTGTTTACTCAATCTTTTTAAATTGACTCTATATTTTTATTTAAATACCATTCTTGTCTTTAATTTAGGAAATAATAGCAATGAACTCCTGGGCAAAAGATGTGGTTTCTTTCTAATATGTGTTTAATTTTGTGAATGCACTCTATGAACACAAAATGCTATCCATGTGACCTTTAGAGTCATCTCATGTGAAAATAGCTAAGATTTACTGAGTGTTGTGGGCCAGGAACTGTTCCAGTCGCTTCCTTCCTGGGTGTAAATTTATTTAATCCTCACGGTTAGTCGGGGGAGGAGAAGAAGAAGGTTAATAGCAGTGCTGACTTATGTGAGAGTTAGCTGGTTGATATATAGAAAATGCTCAGAACTGTATCTGCTGGGGAGAAGATTAAAATAAATGTTTGCTGTTATTATTATCATTATTTTCATTTTACAAATGGGAAGGTGGAGGCACCCATGTGTGTGCATGCTAAGTGTCTTCAATCTTGTCTGACTCTTTGCGACCCTACGGACTGTAGCCTGCTAGGGTCCTCTGTCCATGAGATTCTCTAGGCAAGAATACTGGAGTGGGTTGCCATGCCCTTCTCCTGCAGATCTTCCCAACCCAGGGATCGAACCCGCATCTCTTGATCGAACCTGCATCTCTTAAGTCTCCAGCATTAGCAAGTGGGTTCTTTACCACTACCTCTACCGCCCACAGGGACATTCAGTTGTGCATAAGGACCCCAACTGGTGGAAGACTAAGCCAAGACTCAACCCCAGACACTGAGTCTGGAGCTCAGCCTCTGACCCCATGATGCTGTTCACCATCCATGTTTTTGGAAACATTACCTAGGGACCAGTTCCCAACCTACTAGAAGAGGTATCTGCTACCTGGATGCAAAGGTTGAGGGTGTGTGGTACCAACTTCCCTTGCCAGTTAGGGAGAGATGAGATGTCTGTAGAGGAACAGGGGATGGAGGATCCAGATATGTGCTCAACGATGGCAGGACCACACCTGTTAAGCTGGCCTGCAGAACCTGTCTGGGGAGGATGCTGTGTGGAGCTGAGAGTAAGTCTGTCTGTTTGGGACATAGCAAGGACAACCTATTTCACATCATTGCTCCTGAAGTTCAGAACCAGTTGCTCCAGCTTTGAGCAAAGGCATTGACATAGAATCATCAACTGACGTAGTCCATGTACCTAACCCAGAAGGAGGTGTGGTGGGACCTTTGAATCCATTCTGCTCCTTAAGTGTGCAATGCCAGACTGTATGAAGGAAGCTGACAATGAGGTTTTTGAACTTCTGCAGAATAATCTGGTTCTGGCCACTCCAAAGTCACTCATGAACACACAAACACATTGACTTGGCAAATAAGACAGTTTTCTTTCTTCCTTATTGCAAGCAGATCCCTAAAGGATGTTTATTGTTAGAGTCACTCAGTTTATAGGAGTCTGTTATAGCAGCTGGAATGGACTGAGACCTGAGATTCAAAGTGATATAGAGATTCACTCAAGATTGTACTTTGGTTTAGCTGGTGAGTTAAGAGTGGAAGCCAAATTCTCAAAATACCCTTCACAAATGTATGGCGAGAGACAGAGCTGCTTCAAGGAAAGAGCTAGAGCTTTCAAGCTGGGCATGTTTATATCTGAGCTCAGGCTCTCTATTTGCTGGGTGGTGGCAGGCCTCAGCTCCTTATCTGCAAAATAGGTATGACAGTGCCCTTGTTGCAGAATCCATGGTAGGAGCTATAATAGTTTATGTCAAGTCCCTGATGCAGTCCTCAAAAGTTGAAATCAGAATCACTATATGATCCAGTAATTCCACTTTGGGTATTATAGTCAAAAGAGTTGAGGTATTCATAGGCTTGCTTCTGTGGTGGATCAGACAGTAAAAACCCACCTGCCAATGCAGGAGACACAAAGAGATGTGGGTTCAATCCCTGGGTCAGGGAGATCCTGGGAAGAGGAACTGGCAACCCACTCCAGTATTCTTGCCTGGAGAATCCCCATGGATGAGCAACCTGTCGGCCTACAGTCCAGGGAGTCACAAAGAGTCAGACACGACTGAGCGACTGAAGTGAACTGAAGCATACTCTTATTTTACAATCCAGTGATTGTACTCCTTAGTGTTTATTCAAATGAGCTGAAAGCTTATGTCCACATGAAAACTTGACCATGGATGTTTATAGCAGCTTTATTCATAATTGTTGAAACTTGGAAGCAACCAAGATGTCCTTCGGTAAATGAATGGATAGAGAAACTATGGTACATTCAGACAGTGGAATATTACTTACAGCAATTGTATCCAAAAGATATGAGCTATCAAGCCATGAAAAGACATGGGGAAAACTTAAGTGTTTATTACAAAGTAAAAGAAGCCAATCTGTAAAAGCAACACACCATATGATTCCAACCATATGACATTATGGGAAAGGTAAAACTGTGGAGAGAGTGAAAAGATTAGTGGTTTCCAGGAGTGGGGCAGTGGGATGCAGTGAGAGGATTTTCAGAGCACCGAAACTGTTCTGCATGGCCCTGTAATGATGAATACACTTCATTGTACCTTTGTCCAAACCATGGAATGTGCCACACCAGCAGTGAACCCTTAGGTGACCAATGGACTGTGGGTGGTTAGGATGTGTCAGTGTAGGTGCATCCTTAGTTAAAAAAAAAAAAAAAAAGGCAAAACAAAAAACACCATTCTGGTGATTGATGCTAATAATGGGAGAGGCTAAACATGTGTAGGAGGCTTCCCAGGAGGTGCTAGTGGTTAAGAACCTGCCTGCCAAAGCAGGAGAGACATAAGAGACCTGGGTTTGATCCCTGGGTTGGGAAAATACCTTGGAGGAGGGCGTGGCTACCCACTCCATTATTCTTGCCTGGAGAATCCCATGGACAGAGGAGCCTGGTGGGCTACAGTCCAAAGGGTTGCAAAGAGTTCAACTTGACTTAGCACGCATATATGTGTAGGTGACAGAAATATGTAAAAATTTCTGTTCTTTTCTCTCAGTTTTGTTGTAAAGCAAAAACTTACCTAAAAATTCTTAAAAATTGAAACTGAGTCTTAAAAGAATGTGTTTCTACTTGAACCACACAGTCTGGTTTCAAATCAAGGGCTGGTTGCCTGGCTTTGGAATCAAGTTCTTAAATTCTTATTGCTTTGCTTCATGCCTTTTCAAGTAAATGAAATATTTATATTCATTATCTTGATAGCTAGATATATATAGATAGATAGATAGATAGATAGACAGCTATATACGTACATATGTATTCTTTTGGGGGAAGAAAACAAAAGAACTGGGCATCAGTTGCTAAGACCTCTGTTCACTCTGGGAACAGGTCACTTTCCTCTTTGAGTCTTAGAATTTCCATCTATAAGATGCCAAGAATAGATTCAACTTCCTGACATATCCTAGTTGTTCTCCCTACCTCATCTCTTCTGAGAAGTCCCCCTTGGCACCCTTTACAACAGCCTTCAGCAGCAACATCAAGAGGCATTTATTGTGGGTTTAGAGGGCTATGGCAGGTCCTAGGCTGGATGGTGATTATAGCAAATAGGGAGATGACGAACTCCAGCTTTGAAGAGGGAAATGATGCAAGTAAGAGTCCCGGATTTGGACCTGCCATATACCTGTGTGACCTTGGGCAAGTCATTTTACCTGATTGACCTCTGTTTCTTTAGTGTAGGAAAGGTACTCTGTGTTTACCTTGCCAGGTTGTGGGGACCCATGAGACTGTTATGTTGAAGCACTTTAAGACTATAAAATACTATATTGCTGTTGCTAAGTCACTTCAGTCGTGTCTGACTCTGTGGGACCCCGTAGATGGCAGCCCAACAGGCTCCCCTGTCCCTGGGATTCTCCAGACAAAAACACTGGAGTGGATTGCCATTTCCTTCTTCAATGCATGAAAGTGAAAAGTGAAAGTGAAGTTGCTCAGTCGTTTCCCGAATTCTTGCGACCCCATGGTCTGCAGCCTACCAGGCTCCTCCGTCCATGGGATTTTCCAGGCAAGAGTACTGCAGTGGGGTGCCATTGCCTTCTCTGATAAAATACTATATGGATATAAGCTATTCTTAATCATGTACATTTTTTTTCCCCATAAGGCAGAACAATTGACTGGGTCTGCCCTGACAAAGTTTGGAAAGCCACATAGCAACTTTAAAATTTCTTATAACTCTGATTTGGTCTCAGCAAAATAATACTCATGCTACAAGAGTCACGGGCCTCCCAACTCTTGTTTGAACAAACCCAGGGCCTTTGCACAGCTGCATCAACACTTTTCCCCAAATACATCTACAGTACATACCTATGCTGCTATTCATGGGGTCACAAAGAGTCAGACATGACTGAGTGACTGAACTGAAATGAACTGATATACATCAAACGTCCACTTGTGCCATTCAGTTTCTGCTCAGAGCTCTTGTTCGAGATGACTTCTCTGACTACTCCATTTAAAATACACCCACGTCACCCTACCACCTGCCCGTCACTTTCACTCTTGTTTCATTTTATTTCATAGCACTTAGTTCTGCCTAACATATTATATATTGCTCATTACTCCTCTGACCCTTCCACTAGAATTTAACTGCCTTGGGGCAGGGATTTTGTTTGTCCTCAGTGCCTGGAATGGAGTTATCTCTCAGTGAGAAAGCTTTCCTCAGCGATCAATGCAAAGAAATAGAGGAAAACAACAGAATGGGAAAGACTAGAGATCTCTTCAAGAAAATTAGAGATACCAAGGGAATATTTCATGCAAAGATGGGCTCAATAAAGGACAGAAATGATATGGACCTAACAGAAGCAGAAGATATTGAGAAGAGATGGCAAGAATACACAGAAGAACTGTACAAAAAAGAGCTTCACGACCAAGATAATCACGATGATGTGATCACTCACCTAGAGCCAGACATCCTGGAATGTAAAGTCAAGTGGGCCTTAGGAAGCATCACTATGAAAAAGTTAGTGGAGGTGATAGAATTCCAGTTGAGCTATTTCCAATCCTGAAAGCTGATGCTGTGAAAGTGCTGCACTCAATATGCCAGCAAATTTGGAAAATTCAGCAGTGGCCACAGGACTGGAAACGTCAGTTTTCATTCCAATCCCAAAGAAAGGCAATGCTAAAGAATGCTCAAACTACCACACAATTGCACTCATCTCACATGCTAGTAAAGTAATGCTCAAAATTCTCCAAGCCAGGCTTCAGCAATACGTGAACCGTGAACTCCCTGATGTTCAAGCTGGTTTTAGAAAAGGCAGAGGAACCAGAGATCAAATTGCCAACATCTGCTGGATCATGGAAAAAGCAAGAGAGTTCCAGAAAAACATCTATTTTTGCTTTATTGACTATGCCAAAGCCTTTGACTGTGTGGATCACAATAAACTGTGGACAATTCTGAAAGAGATGGGAATACCAGACTACCTGACCTGCCTCTTGAGAAACCTACATACAGGTCAGGAAACAACAGTTAGAACTGGACATGGAACAACAGACTGGTTCCAAATAGGAAAAGTAGTATGTCAAGGCTGTATATTGTCACCCTGCTTATTTAACTTATATGCAGAGTACATCATGAGAAACGCTGGGCTGGAAGAAGCACAAGCTGGAATCAAGATTGCCGGGAGATATATTGATAACCTCAGATATGCAGATGACACCACCCTTATGGCAGAAGGTGAAGAAGAACTAAAAAACCTCTTGATGAAAGTGAAGAGGAGAGTGAAAAAGTTGTCTTAAAGCTCAACAATCATAAAATTAAGATCATGGCATCTGGTCCCATCACTTCATGGGAAATAGATGGGGAAACAGTGGCTGACTTTATTTTGGGGGGCTCCAAAATTACTGCAGATGGTGACTGCAGCCAGGAAATTAAAAGATGCTTACTCCTTGGAAGGAAGGTTATGATCAACCTAGATAGCATATTCAAAAGCAGAGACATTACTTTGCCAGCAAAGGCCCGTCTAGTCCAGGCTATGATTTTTCCAGTGGTCATGTATGGATATGAGAGTTAAACTGTGAAGAAAGCTGAGTGCCGGAGAATTGATGCTTTTGAATTGTGATGTTGGAGAAGACTCTTGAGAGTCCCTTGGACTGCAAGGAGATCCAACCAGTCCATTCTGAAGGAGATCAGCCCTGGGTGTTCATTGGAAGGACTGATGCTAAAGCTGAAACTCCAATACTTTGGCCACCTTATGCGAAGAGTTGACTCATTGGAAAAGACCCTGATGCTGGGAGGGATTGGGGGCAGGAGAAGGGGACGACAGAGGATGAGATGGCTGAATGGCATCACCAACTCGATGGATGTGAGTGTGAGTGAACTCCAGGAGTTGGTGATGGAAAGAGAGGCCTGGCGTGCTGCGATTCATGAGGTCGCAAAGAGTCGGACACGACTGAGTGACTGAACTGAACTGAATTGAACTGAAATGTTTATTGAATAAATCCTTTAAAAGACACTGACTTAATCCTTCAAAAGCATCCAAACAAACAGGCAGGGTCAGTTTTTCAGATGATGGGGATCCTAAGGGATCTTCCCTCTTTCCAGCCCCTGTGCCTAGGTTTCTGGGATGGAAAGGCAACACTGCATTGCAGCTTTTTCTCAAAGAATGCGTACCCTCCACTAGTCTTGTATGACCCTGAGACATCTTTCATTTGTGACCATCCAGCAGGCCATTCTAGCTAACTGCCCACTTAAAAATTAGTCATTTCCTTTCTTCCCATGACCCTTCTCATATTTACCAGTTAATACAATATTTATTAATTTCCTACTGTGAATACAGAACTATTCCAATTGCTGTGGATGATTTAAAGAAGTGCGAGATGACTCTTCTCCCTTCAGTAGATAGAGGCAGTGTGGCTTAGTGATTATGGGTCGGGGGAGTGGGGTGGGATATTGTTTACTGGTGACAGAAATTCTAGCTTTAAACCCTGGTTTTACTACTTACTGGCTGTGTGACTTGTACAAGTCACTTAAATCCCCCTATACCTCAGTTTCTTTATCTAAAAAATGGAGTAATAGTAGTATCTATTTTCTAGGGCAACGAATTTGTTAAGGATAAGCTCCCAGAATTGTACCTGGCAGCTGCTGCCGCTTGACAAGTTTTAGCTGTTTTTGTTGAAATGTATTTTGAAGGCTGGAAGGACATCCATGGAAAGTGAAATAACAATAACAATGTGTGGATTAATGACTCAGTACAGTATTTATGCATGCACAGACACAATGTGTACCCTGGTATAATGGGTATAATGGAAAGAACGTATGCTTTCGGGCCAGCCTACCTGGCTGGGAACATCCACTTTGTTTTTTTGCCAGTTGTGAGGCAAACAGACCCTCCTAGGACTCCAGTTTCTTCATTTATGCAGCAGGGATCCAAATTTTTGCTTCACAGAATACGTGTGAAGACTTACCAAGATGCTAGTTCCTTGCCCTATGCCTCTACTGTTGTTCAGAAATATTTCTGCAAAGACAAAGGACTGTCCTGATTGAGGTAGGGAGTAGATATGAAGTCAGTATCTCCCTTGGCAAATCAGGAAGGCTCTTTACAACAAAAAGGCTTAGACTTTTTATTTAAAAACAAAACAAGACAAAAAAACCTGCCAAAGAAACTTTACTTTATGGAAACAGGAAAACCAGAGGATATAACTTATTTAAGAAATGTATTGAGTAAATTAATCATTAAGTAAATTGATTACTCGTTAAATAAATTAATAATTTATTAAAGAATCAGCTTCCCAGGTGGCACTAGCAGTAAAGAACCTGCCTGCCAATGCAAGAAATGCCAGAGACATGGGTTTAATCCCCTGAGTCAGGAAGATCCCCTGGCATAGGAACTGGCAACCTGCTCCAGTATTCTCGCCTGGAAAATTCCATAGACAGAGGAGCCTGGTGGGCTGCACTCCTTGGGGTCACAAATAGTCAGACATGACTGAGCATACACCCACAAGGAACGTACTAACTTTTGTTTTATGAAGATCATTATCCTACAAGCTGATGTTACAGAATTCCAGAAACCCAGTCACAGTGAGGGAGCAGGGGGCTCCATGCAGAGGGTCTCTGCCATCCCCCTAAAGGGGTCATCCCACTTGCCTCCACTTGAATACTTCCAGGATGGCCAACTCACTACCACATGTGGTTGGCAATTCTGTTTTTGATCAGTTCATCTCTAAGATTTGCCTCAAACCCTCCCTTCACCTGACTGCTACTGATCTCTGGCAAAACACAGTTTCTTATTTCCTCTCCGTATGACTAGACAGGGATTGTACTTTAATGCTAATCTATGGAGCAGAGTACTTTACAATGTTTAATAACAGGCCAATGTTAGGCAAATGAATACTAATAACAGTTTAAGTTTAAAAGTATTTTTTAAATTACCCATTTGTGGTGATTTAATGGCATTACTTTTGTAATTCACAGCATGATCTGCAAGGTAGAATGGTGGGACCGATGGTTAACACTGGCATTGACAACAAGGACAGAATATTTCTTAGTTAAAATATATTTCTCAATACTGCATCTGCACCCAGTTCATTATATCATTATAGATCATCCACCAGGCTGTGGGGGCCACTAAATCCAACATAACCCCGCTCAGTGGCTTCGTCCTTCAGCTCCAATTAGCATTGTTTAGAGCCCTGTTCCCAAGATGTGAGCTCAAAGTAGCAGGAATGATGCTTTTAGCCAAGCCATGGAGCAGAGAAAGGCAGCCTAAACTTATGCTGGAAACTTGATCCGGGGCTGAGGACTAGGGTGAGCAGAGTGAGACACCGGGGACACAGATTCCAAGGAGTGCTCACTGGCAATTCATCACCCTAGTCCCAGGCTTGTCTTCACAGCCTCTTCTAGGTTCTGGGATTCGGTGCATACAAACAAATAAGGTATGTGGTCTAAAAGTCACTGCCTTAGAAAGTTTTGCTTTCAAACAATGCTCTTCTGATTCCCATTTTAGAAACCTTTTCTTGAGAGTTATCTTCAGAGCCTGAAGTACACTTTTAATTACAGTACATCCTTGGGGGTGGCAAATCTTAATCTTTTGAAGGTGGATTTGATTTTTAGGAAGAGACACAAACCATTTGTGGTCAAATCTTGAGACTAATATAGAAAACACAAATCTTGAAAGGCTACGTGGGGTCAAAAGCAGGTTTTTATGTGTCTTGCAAATTGACCTGGAAGTCGATTGTTTAAGAGGAATTGCAGAATGTATTTTGAGTTATAACTACACTTTTCAAATGGGAACATAGTCTCAGAGGATAATCACTCCAAAGCCAACACTCATCCTATTATGAAAGCTTTGGAGTGTTTAAAAGTCACCCTTACTTCTTTCTAGTTGAACTTTGTAGTTTTAAATTGCAGTGAATAGAAACCATTTACCTTATCTCCAACTTAGAGATATTACATAAGACTAATATATTACAAAATACAAGTGTATTTGCTTTATAATTCAAAGAGTTGACCCTTAACAGAAATTGAGCAGAACCAAAACATTCTAAGTCCTCTCTTAACTTCCCCAAACATCTCCATTTCTCTTCAGGTTTGACTCAAATATTTAGGTTGGGGAAAGAGTCTTTCTTGGGCAAGGAAAGCGTCCTTTTGGCAAATCATCTGAATCAAAACACTTGCCAAGATATTCTGAAGGGTCTTAGAAACAGAAGGGAGAGAGTCCTTCCCGTATTTCTACTGCTGATCTGAAAAAATCCTTGGTTGGCAAAGAGATGAAGGAAGAACTGAAAGTCTTACCATCTGACCAGTAAGGGGTTCTCAGAACACAGACTTGTTGACTTCTCTTGTGGTCACGCAGCTTGGGCCAAAGTTTGAAAACTGGAACTCTGGAAGTTCGTTTCCTGATTCTGCATGGGGCTCTTAGTCTCTCCAGATGTCCTGGCACCCACATTCCAGTCCTTGTCCCTCCAACTTTCTAGGGAGCTCTTATCCCTAGGGAACCAGCAGCCTCACATGTCAATAATCAGAATTGACTTTTTGGGCCCCCATCCTATTGACCACTTCCTGACGTCTTGGCCTCCAGAGAGATATAGCCTCTAGCTGTGTATCCTTGCTGTTCTGGTTTCCAGCAAACCATTTGGTTCAAGCCCTCAAAGAACTGAACACTCCTATACCCTCTTATTAGCCTGTAACTTATGTGAATTGGAGTCCTGAACACCTGTTTACAATCCCCATAATTAATTGTTTGATAACAGTTATTGCTAATTGCTTTATGGCTTTGCAACTGTGTGGTAGCTTAGAACTGGTTTGAAGCCAAGATCAATCATCTTCCTTCCAGATATTTTGAGAAAAGAAATTATCCTTGAATAGATGGAGTGATAGAGGGAATATCCAAAGATTTAAACTTCAGGACAAATACCCTTTGAGCACCTACTATGGGCCAGGTACTGTCGAGTGATTTTTCTACCTTATTATTATTACTTTTTGATCCACTGCTATAAGAGTTTAGGGCTATAATCTCCTTTTTAACAGATAACGAAGCAGAGACTCAGAAAGGTTATGAGAGTTCTGCCCCAGAGTTCTGCCCCATCACAAAGCTAGTGAGTAGCATTGCCATGATTTTAACCCAGAGCTCAGCTGGGGCTGGGGATTGTGGCAAGGAGGGAGAGGGGAAGAAGCGCTGGATGATGGAATTTGACAAAAGGCAGAAATGAAGACTTCTGTGGAAGTAAGAAGTGTCCTGGGAAAATGATGCTTTGAGAGAGCAGGCAAGGGAAGAGAGACAGGGAAGGGAAAGGAAGTCCAAATAAACCCTGATTTACTCATTGTTTTGTTCAGTAAACATTTCTAGTTTAAGCTGTTAAAGTTTGTTCAGAACCTTATCGGCACAAAGGTAGAGATATCGATGCAGAAGCGGAAAGCTATCTAGTGTTCAGGTCTTCATTAAAACGTGCTTGCAAGGTGTGTGTCTAGGACTCCCAACTGAGTTGAGATAAGGGCTCCACAGAGGAAATGAAATAGATAGAGCACCTGACTTCTAAACCTTGACCTGAGAGCAGATTAGCAGAATCCATATCTTGGCTTCCCCACTTCCTACCTGGGTGACCTTGGGCAAGTTACTTTCTCTCTCTGGTCCTCAGTTTCCTCACCTGTAAAGGGGGATGATGATAAAAGTACTCACCTGGACATGGCGAACACTTGTTTTCTAGGCGTGAGTTGTAGTCAATGGCCTATAGCCTAGGGTGGCTCCTGGGCCGTCTTCCCCTCACTAACCTACAGTAGGGATGCTGGACTTTTATAATAGAGATTCAGCTCATGTCACTCTTCACATCATGGTAGGAAGTAAAGGGGAGGCGGTTTTCCCTAGAGCAGGGCTGAGCAGAGTCGAAGCTGAATTCTCTACCACGTACATCCTGGGTACATGAAGTCCAGATCTTGTGTCTCCATTCTGGGCTGAGGAGATGTGTGGAATCAAACCCTAGACATTCTGCAGTGGAAGGAAGGCCCTTGGAACAAGGGAAAGGACCAATGAGTTGTGGTTGGTGAAGGAGAAGGCAGAAGAAAGCAGGCTCCAAGCAGGAGCTGCAAGTGGGTGGGCCTGGGAAACACGCCTGGAACAGTCTGTTAGAACAAACTTCTATTCATCTCCCTGCTCCACGGCTTCTCTCAGAGGTTAAAGCTGCAACACGAATTTCACTGACAAGAGTCCTCAGGCCCACATCATAAACATCAGAACATAATATTTATTGCCCTCCTACAGACTGGGTGTCAAGATGAAAAAGAAATAATAATTCTAAATCTTACACAAGGGCTTTGGAGATCAATGAGGTAATTTATATGAAATAGTTTGGGCTCCCTGGGAAACAAAGTGTGGCATAAATTTAGATGTTTTCAATGGATCGACCCCATGCCAATAACTCACCCCAGATAATGAAAAATTCATTTGGCCTGTGTAGACTGTGCAGGTGGCTATCTGAGTTTAGAATGGAGTATTTTGACCAAATGCGGACTGGGACTTAACCATGATGCAGATACTGTCTCGTCTCTTTCTTCACAGGATAGAGTGTAGATGAATGGCAGACACCCATGTTTGGGGTGTGTAATACAATAGTCTCTGGGAATAACGCATCACTGCATCAAACTCAAGACATATTTTGGTGGCTTCTAACTCAATCCTAGACCCCAAGCTTCTGTTTTTCTTGTGAATCTGAACAGCTAACTTGACTTACTTTAAACTAATGTGAAAATGCTCTGTGTACGTGCCCTGTAAGCTCTTCAGTTCTATATAAATAATAACTGCTGGATCGTAGGTCCACTTATGGAAAAAGAATGACCATGCTGAACATTTCCTTTTTGCCAGGAACTAAAACTCGTCAAAAGAGTTGTTTATGCCTACACTCTCTTCCCAGCTTTTATGAACCCCCTTCCCATCAGGCTTTTGCCCTCATCACTCTAGTGAAAAGGCTCTTGTTAAGGCCTTTGATGTGTTCCTATAGCCAATGGCTAATTCTTCACCTGACTCAACTTATTGGTGGCATTTGATACCATTTATCACTCTGAGCCCTTGAAATACTTTGTCCATTTGGCTTCCAGAGCATTCTGTCTTCAGTCCACACTATATTCCTGGGGCATCATTTGCCTTGACCGGGGTTTGGCAAACTGTAGCCTTCAGGCCAAATCCAGCACTTTGCTGTGCTCCCATAAATAAAGCTTTGTGAGAGCACAGCCATGGCCATTCATTTACGTATCGTCTGTGGCTGCTTTCATGCTATAGCAAGTGGCAGGACTGAGTTGGCAACAGAGACCAGTTGGCCCACAAAGCCAAAACCATTTACTATGAGGCTCTTCATGAAGAAAACTTACTGACCACTGGCGTAGACTCCTTCGGGACCCTGGTTTTCTTTCTCCCACACCAGCCACTCCTAGTCTTCTTTGTTTCTTCCTTTCATCTCCTTGACCTCTAACCCCTGGAGTCTTTGGACTCTTCTCTCCTCCATCTGTTCTTAATCCCTGACTAAGCATATCCAAACCCATAACATTAAAACTTGCCTTGAACTCCACACACATATATCCAACTGGTGACCCAGTATCCCCTACTTGGTTATCCAGTAGACTTCTCAAACTTCAATATGTCCCAAATGGATCTGATTTCTTCTCTTCAAACCCACCATTCCTGGTTTTCCTCATTTCAGTAAGTTGCACCTCCTTGCTTCTAACTACTCAGCCCAAGTACCTGAAACAATCATCATCTCTTGTCTAGACTATTTCAGTTGCCTTCTGATTTCCCCCTTTTCACTTTTACCCCCTCCTGCCACATCTTCTTGTAGCAATGTGATCCTTTCTAAATATAAGTCAGTTACATCCTTCTGTTGGCGTCCCAGCTCACCCAGGCTAAACTCCAGATCATCCTTCCTGCCTCCTCCCACTCAGACACCTTCTGACTTTGTCTCCTGCTTTACCCCACCTGGCTCCATCTCCTTTAATTAGGTCCATCTCCTTGTAACTTGAACACAACAAGAAGGCTTCTGCCTCAGGACCTCTGCTCTGCTGTTCTTTCTGCCAGGAACCTTTTTCCCCAACATTTGCATGACTCACAACCTCATGTCTCTTATCATGAGCCTTTTCTAATGGCCCTAAATCAAACAGCCTCCTTCTCACTCCAACCTCATCCCCCCTCTCATCACCATCTGATATACTCTGCCTTTTTTGGATTCCATGTTTCTTATTCATCTTGCCCCTTATGGCTCTAAACTTCATGAAGGCAGACCTCTGTTTTATTCATTCTGTATCCCTATTGCCTTGAATAGGGCTTGGCATGTTATACGTGCTCAACAAATATTTGTCTTTATTCCTTCCAACTCTATGAACTCTACTTTATAGCCCAGAACATTGAGCCTTGGAGAGATTAAGATGCTTATACAGGTCGATGAGGGTAATAGTAAGGCAGAGTTGGAATTTGTACCTGGTGCTATCTGATTGCAAAATCAGTGCGCTTTCAGCAACTGTGTGTTGTTCTGTCTCTGATAGCAAGCTCTGAGGAATGTTTGTGCAAAGACAGTTATTCCTATAACATAAAGAATTTCAGGAAATGTTGACCCTTCATTGTGAGTTTACATCTTTTTATCATACTTATATTTTGGCTCTGACCACCCTAGGGGTTTGGGGTATGTATGTGTGTATTTTGCAAGTTGACCCTAAAATAAAACTTCCCTTGGTTTACGACGTTATTAAATATTTTCCCTTCCCCATTAACCCCCACCATCAGTATGTTGGTTTGAGATTCAGTGGTCTTGTGTGAACTATCAAATACCTGGAACTTTAAGTCTTGGTCCTTTGTCCCCTCCCAATGTACTTCATGAGGTCTAAATATATGTTTAAGTGGGGCAGAATAGTTTCTAGTTAGAGAAAACTGTGATAGATTTGAACACTTTGGGGGAGGGAATGTAGAAAACAGTATAATTTAGTATAAACTTGAAACGTCCTCCCTTCTTTCTCCCATCCTCTAAACTCTGGTTTCTAGAACTGTAGGACTTTATCTTTCAGCATGTTTCTTCCAGTTCCCACAGAATCATGTCAAAGTCTCATTCATCAGCATGTCCTGGGAGGAAACCTCAGGGTTCCTGGGAGGTGGGAGAGGGAGCCTAGCACCCAGGCTGAGGTCAGTCAGTAGAGGTTGATTTCCATCTCCATGCTTAACTCTTGTGTCCTCTGCAGAAAGTTCTGCCAGGCTACTTTTAATCCTTGCTATCTTCATCTGGGGCAACCCCTTTCCTTTCCTTCTGGGCCACTTGAGTCTCCTGTCACTATTTTGGATCAGGTTCCAACTAGTATCCTTTGCCATCACCTTTTCTGACCTCAAGAAGCCCCTTGCAGCACAAAACCACCCCCTCCCCAGAGTGGTGGGGGCACCTCCTGGGAAGGTGTGTTTGCCCTCCCTACCCTTGCTCCATCCATATACCAGTGGCCTGGGACAAACAGGCTGTCATCGACAAACTTTGCTCTGGGAGTTTGACTTTAATCCCTTGGCCTTGCCAGCTCCACCTTCTCCCTGCCTGCAAGGTTTGGTTTAGTTTTTAATCTGCTTGTGAAGTGTTTGACTTCTTGGGAGAGTCCATGATCACAAGGGTCACAAGCAGGATGTCTGGGAGAGATGACACCCCGACCCTGACCCTGACTCGAAGCTTCTGGTCCCCTCTCACCCCTGTTTAGTTGCTCTTAGTCTTAATTTCAAAGACACAGTGGATGATTCAGGAGTCGTTATTTATTATCCAATCCTTAGAGTTTTGTAGGCTCTTGTCTTCTTTTCTCTCTCTGTCCCTGGCAGTATTTCGCCTTGTGACTGATCCCCTGATGCTGGGAGGCTGTGTGGCAGAGGGCACAGGCTCGCTCATGCCCAGGTTCAAGCCCTTTCCTGGCTGTCACATGCCTGCTTTGTGACTTTGGAGAGATGCTTTCCAGACAACAGTGCCCTAAGAGGAGATGGAGAATCACAGCCTTCAGAAGATTGCTGAGGATGAAATGAGCAGTGATCACTGCTTCATCCAGGACACTGTCACTGTTACTGATATGGTTGATATTACTGCTGGTGAAATTGACCTTTCCTCCAGGAACACCTGAACTTTCCTCTGGAAGATTAGTAGACAGAGGGAGATATAGACTCTCAGCTTTAGAGGCCTCCCACGAGAATGGGCTTGGGACAGAAGCAAAGTTGCTGCTTGTTAGGAAAATGTCTAAGCCCAGCCTACAGATGTTTATTTACTATGCATTATTGTAAGGGGTTTAATGTATGATCACGGTTCACAGTCACACATCTTCCTTTTCCCCTTGATACCTGGGGACCAGAACCTGCAGTTGTCTTCAGGTCAGTGACTCAGTCCTGACCTTCCCTTAACTGTCAGTTTGGAACAGATCAGATACTAGGAATCGTGGTCTCTGGGATACAACACTAGACACAGAGTAAATGCCACTCAGCTGGGCTAAGCCTGGTACAAACTTAATCTCATCTGGCTTTCACTGCAAACCTATCAGGTGTTGCTGTGACTGTCACCATTTTATAAATGGGGACTTGCGATTTAGGTTAAGGGCCTTGTCTGAGCGCACACAGCTTGTAGCAGGCTTGCAGTGATAGCCCAGAGGGATCCAAAGCCACAGTCCAGACCTTTGCTCAATACTGCCTCCTGCCCAGTCCTCAAGATGCCCCCTGCTTCATACCTGCATTCAGCTGGCCACATTCTGCTCTCCTTACCACTAGGACTTGTACCACAAGGTGCCGAATGGAGAGTATCTTCACATTTTCTCTTTTTACAAAACACCTCCCAACAAAGTCCTGCCAGATCATACATTCTTTACCCTTTTCATGCAATTGCTTTCTCCTCTGGTCCATGTTCCTGATTCTGTCTGTCAGGGTCATGATACCCACCTGTGAGGAAGAGACCCTCAGTCTGGCCCCCAGGAATCTTACTGCTGTTGCCCAGACTTGGAGAGCCCCCTCAGGTACACATCTATATCCGTTTATCACCCCTCTGTCTTCAGCTCCCCCACATCCATAATCACTTCATGAAAAGGTGTGGAAGTGGTCTGGGGGGTGGGACAGCCCTGTGTCTAGAAAGGGACCAGGAGAAAATACAAGGTCGATGCCCCCATTTTACAGATGAGGAAACACCCCCATTGAACAGGTTAGGAAAGGGCAATTATGATAACATGAGCTGGAGGGGGCTAAGCCTCATGAAGAGGAGGAGAAGAAAGAGGGAAAATCACATTTGAGAGGAGAGGATTTGAAGGCAGAGTCCTGCCTCCCAAGCAGTGCAGCTTGTGGGCCTGAGTTCATAGCAGCAGTTTTATAGACAGAAGTGGGCCTGGTGCCTGGCCGGAAAAGGCCTCATGGCTCCAGGGTCAAGGTTCTAAGAGAAGGGGCTGAGCTTGGGTCTGGGGCTGGAGAAACAAGGAAAAGGTCAGATCACCAAACCTACCTTGCCCTGATCCTGCACAGGGCTGGAACACAGGGATCCCTCCTTTGGAACACCAGAACCCCCTAGAGTGCTTGTTAAATCCAGATTCCAGGCATCTTCTCTGGAGATTGAGATTCAGTTCTTTGGGGCCAAGGCATCTGTATCTTAATGAAAGCTGTGGAGGTTCTGGAAGCAGAGATCCCCAGAAAGCATTTGGGGTGACACTGACCTATATCTACTTCAGGCAGTTCAGTCGTTCAGTCACTCATTCGTGTCTGACTCTTTGAGACCCCATGGACTGCAGCACGCCAGGCCTCCCTGTCCATCGCCAACTCCCAGAGTTTACTCAGACTCATGTCCATTCAATCGGTGATGTCATCCAACCATCTTAGAAAAACTTTAAACCTGTTCCTGGCTACCAGGGCCCCTAGACATGAGGCCAGTCATCAGCTACACTGGTCACTTCTGGTCCCCCTTGTCCTGCTGCTTGCAGGTAGATGAGCTCATCCTTGTAGCCAGCCACTTGCCTTGATGGACAGTACATTGAACAGTGACACAGCGTGGAGAAGGGCCGAGTTGGGCGACCATATCTGCTTGAGATACAGTCCCTCCCTCCAATTTAGGGGCAGCAATGGGAAGCTCTGGGCTTGGGGGTGCCCAGATGGGGTTCCAGCTCTGATTCTTCCAGTTACCTCCCTAAGCCTTAATGTCCTGGTCTGTAGAATGGGTCAATGGTAGTTTTAGTTTAGAGGGTCATTGAGGAGATACCATAGAGAAGTGTATGTGGACATATCAGGGACTGTGCCTGACAAGCCTGACAAGGTGAAACTGGGGCTCTTGGTCATAGTGGTAGATGCTTCAGAGCCCCCACCACGTGCCAGGCGCCACTCCCAGCACTTTACATGTGTAAACATATTTATTCTTCACAGTAAACCTGTGAGGCAGCTCCAGGGTTATGCTATGCTTTACTGTTCAGCAAATAGCAAAGAGATGTGAAGCAACTTGCCCAAGATCACACAGCCAAGACCGAGGCCATCTGTCCCTAATGTTTGTTTTCCTTAATGGTATACTGTTCTGACACTGGGGAGAGCCCTTTGTATTTACTTTTGGCCCTTGCCCATAAATTGTGTTTTTGAAGCATTTGTAAGCCATTGACCCTTCCTTTCAAGTGAAATCTTTAAGGAAATCAATGGCACCCCACTCCAGTACTCTTGCCTGGAAAATCCCATGGACGGAGGAGCCTGGTAGGCTGCAGTCCATGGGGTCGCAGAGAGTCGGACACGACTGAGCGACCTCACTTTCACTTTTCACTTTGATGCATTGAAGAAGGAAATGGCAACCCACTCCAGTGTTCTTGCCTAGAGCACCCCAGGGATGGGGGATCCTGGTGGGCTGCCATCTATGGGGTCGCACAGAGTCAGACACGACTGAAGCGACTTAGCAGCAGCAGCAGCAGCAATGTAAAAACATGGGTCAGTTGGAAAGAATCCACCTGCAGTGCAGGAGACCCAGGTTCAATATCTAGGTTGGGAAGATCCCCTGGGGAAGGAAATGGCAACCCACTCCAGTATTCTTGCCTGGAAAATCTCATGGACAGTGAAATCTGTTGGGCTATAGTCCACGGTGTTGCAGAGTCAGACACGACTTAGTGAATAACCACCAATGTAAAAACAGGTACATGTGGAGCAATTTTGGTTGAAGGGGCTGCTGAGGGTCACCCTCTGGGCCCCTTCTTTTCCCTTTCCCCCAGCAGTGGAATCCAATCCCAGAGGGCTTCCACAGGTTGCTGGGTAAATATCAGAACAGAACCATCACCTGGGAGGTAACTATGTTGAGCTTCTGCTTAAGGAGTTCTTAGAATTTGGGAAAGAAACCCATGATTTCTTCCTGATCTCAAGACTAAGATGTTATCTGTTCACCCTGGTGATGAATACACACACACGCAATCATACACATGCTCACAAATAGTCATACACACATCACACACACAATCATATACACAGTAACACAACCACACACACACATACCACCATACACACATCCACACACAATCATACACACACTAACACAATCATACACATATACACAAGCATACACACACATACAACCATACACACATCCACACACAATCATACACACATTGCTTTCTTTCCACACAAATGCACACTCTCGTATGCACATTGACAAGCACACACACAGTTACACAGGAGCCTCTCCTCTGCTTTCCCCCTCTCATTGCCCCATTTCCTGTACTGCACAAGATTCTAACTGAGCGAGGGGACAGAGGTGCCCCCAGCCTCCTTAATACATACCTGCCCCCAACAGCAAACTGGACTCTGAGCCAGACTCATCAGCATCCTGTCCCATCAGGAGCTCCGTAAATAAGCAGTCTCATTAAAGCCCATTTTACAGATGGGGAAACTTTCCTCATCATAATGACATCTCAGGGAGAGTGGCCTTTCATCTGTGGATCACAAAGGACTCTTTCCACATACTAATTAGGTCCCAGAGGAAGATTCACCCCTGTTCTTCCCACCCTGTAGTTCTGGAAAGAGGAGGTGGAGGAACCTGAGGATTAGGCTATAGCGACGCGGAGCCCATTTCCCAGTTGAGGAAGCTGACTGGCTGAGGGGGTGGAGTGTGCACATCAGTAACTGGACCGTGGAACCCTCAGGGAAGGGAAGAGGAATGGGGAAGCCTCAGAACATGACTTGTAACAGTGATAATCACCAGAGCTACTATGGTGATACTGCTTCCCTATGTGAGAAGCACAGTTCGGTTATAAAGCACAGGGCTGTCCTTCTGGGGGTAAGGTAGGGACAATTTTTAAGCATTTCCCAGCACACCAGTGCTTGCAAGACACTCAAAGTTTCTCAGCCAGTGAAGCATGATGCTCCAGGGTGATGGATCTTAAAGCCATGCATGAGATGGATTGAGAAGAGAGTGCTAGAAGAGGCTCAGGGGCCATTGTCCAAGGGCTGGCTCAGGCCTGGGGTGACCCAGATAGGATCTACTTTAGAACTTGGCAATGGAAAGGAAGAGGGCTGTAGAGCTATTATAAAGCAACCTGGCAACTGGATGCTGGGAACATGGACAAGAAAGCAGCTGTTTGCCTTCACAGTTTTGATCCAGGTTTCCCAGAAATCTGGAAAACAGATATAGCTGGTCACACTTTGGGAGATTTTTAAAAATGCTCAGGGCCCACCCCAGATTTGACTCAGTAGGCCTGAAGTGGGGTCAAATATGCCCCCTATGTGATCCCAGAGAAGAGCTAGAGCTGAGACTCACTGTTCTAAATTCTCACTGCTCAGGGTGTGGACCACGCCCTCTAGCCTGGCATCAGCTGGAAACTTTCTAGAAGTGCATGCTCTCGAGCCCTGGCCCTTCAAGGCCCACTGAATCTGGATTTGCGTCCTCAATACCTTTCAGACTTTAATCTGCTTGACTACTACCTGGGGACCTCGGTGAAACTCAGGTTCTGATTCTCATTTGGTTCTTTTGAATGCTAACTCTGAGATCTGCTCCTGAGCCCAAAAGGTTCTCAGTATGATGACAACTGACTTTTCTAGCAATTTGGAACTCATCAGGCACCTCAGGGACTTCAGTGACATTTTGCCTGACTCTTACCTTCACGCTACACTTTTGTAAAGCAGGCAGACGAGGCACAGTAGCTCTGCTTTAGCGGTTCCATTTTAAAACTGGAGGCTGATGTTCAGAGCCATAAGATCATCTCCTGCTCAGGCCTTACATCTGATATGTAGCCAAGTTGCAAGTCCACTTCTGGCACCAGTTACCAGACTCCACTGATGAGGGTAACCAGCCTCCTTGATCCTTTGCTAGTTGAATGGCAGATTACCACACTCAGTGAAGGCAGAAGATGATTAGACTGTGACTTGTGTAAGGGGAGGAAAGGTTGTAGGTCAGTGTTTCTCAACCTTGGCTACACAATGGCATCTTCAAAGTGGGCCTTAGAAATATCCAAGCCTGTATCCCAACCTCGGTGATTCTGATTTTACTGATGTGATGTGGCCTGTGCTTTGAGATGTTTTTTGAAGCCCCTCCTGTGATTCTCACATGCAGCTGAAGTTGGGAACCTCTGTTTTCCACATCACATGACCCAGTCCTATACTCTCAGTGGAAGCAACTTCTGACTGCTCAAACCTCTCCTCCAGGCCTCGAATCCACGTATTATCCCTGGGCAGCCTACTAGCAGAGAGGCCTGCTGGGAAAACATGCCCTTTAGAATCCCGACCCACAACTTCATTGGAGGATGCCAGACTTAGCAAATGGAAATGCAGGATGCCTAATAAAATGTGAACTGCAGAAGAACAGTGAGTCACTTTTTTAGGAGAAGTATGTCCAGTGCAGTATGTGGGACATACTTATACTTTAGATTTTTTCATTGTTTACTCGAAATTCACATTTAACTGAATGTCCTAGATTTTGTCCGTCATTTCAGATTCTTGTTCCTAGCAACCAGGTCTTCTAAAAGGAGGGCATTTGAGTTGAGCCTGTCTGGGCTGGATAGGGGCATCCAGTTTTGTCAGATGAGGCAGCTGAGAAGGATTGGTTTTCAGGTGCCTTTATTGAAACTGCCCCAGATGGACAGACACAACTCCTTTCTTGTCTTTTTGGTTGCGGAGTCGGCTTTCCATGAATGTGTCCTACGTGAACGAATAAACCAGTTTCTCCTCTCCCTGGCCCCAGGCCATGTACACCAGTGATGCAGCCCAGAGACAGGCTACGAGCTCAGAATTTGGACACGGAAAGATTTTTTTTCCTGGAACCAAGTAACACGAGCCAAACAGCTATATATAAAAGTTGGTAGAAATGTCATCGACTGCACATTCCAAGAAAGTTGATTGTAGGTGATCCTGACTTACATATGCAGCTGGCATTCACACTGTAGGCCTACCACATGTGCTGTCTAATAAAAATAACTGTCAGGTGAGGTCAGGTGACAGGAACCAAACTGCAATGTTATAAATTAAGTATCAGTTGCCTGTTTATTCATTAATTCATTCAAAAACATTTCTTATCCACCTACTATGTACCGGGCACTGGGCAAAGATGCATCCTGCACTCAAGTTGCTCTCATTCTGTTGGGAGAGACAGATGGGTGGAGACAATTACAATTCAACAAGAGGAACACTTTGATGAAGGTAAGTACAGGTGCTATGAGGACCCTTGGAGGCAAATTACCCTGAGGTGGGAGCAGGAAAGGGTCTCTGGAGGAAAACAAGAAACATATATGTGAATTAGTGGGATGAAGGAGGTGGGAAGGACAGAGTACCCTAGGCAGCACCTGCCAAAGCAAGGAGAAGGAAGAGAACTTCTGTGGGATGTAACTGGAGATGAGATCGGAGAGCTGAGCAGGGGCCACAGAGGGCACCAGCATGCCCGGAGTCTGGAACAAAGGAAAGTAATAGAAGGATAGTTAAGCTGGAGAAGGACATGGCCAACTGGCTCTGGCTATAGTATGGAGGCTGAATGGAAAGGGACAAGCCTGGAGTCAGGGAGACCAAGTGGAAGGCTGGCACAGGCATACACAGGGGAGACGATGGTGGACCTGCTTAGGGCAGAGATATAAGGGGAGGAGAAAAGTGGGTATGCTATACAGATTTATGGGGGCAGATCTCCAGGACGTGGAGATTCCATAGGCTATGAGGCATGATGAAAGGGCAGTGTCTAACATGGCTCCTGGGATAGGAGATCAACCTGGCACCTGAGTTCAGGCTTGAAGACCTGACTGAATTCTTGACCATTCTTATAGGTGATTTTTAGGTTCTTAGAACTGCAGGTGGCTATGAGGGAGGAAAAACTATCCTCTACCTTTTTAGTTCAGTTCCCTGCAAATTAAACTGACACAAGACAGATTAATAGAAGGAAAGCCATACAAATGTTATTTGTTGTTACTATTTTGATTTTTACTTGTAGACAAGGGTCTCAAAGAAAAGGAAGGCAGTTCAGCCTGCGTTTGTATACCAGTTTAACAAAAAGTAACAATTTGTAGAGAAGTGATAAGAGGAATGGAAAGGGTTCGGATTTCCAGGGGTGGTAACTTGCATGAAGGGAAATAAGTGGGTGAAACTAACGGGAGGTAAGTGCTCTTCCAGCAAGGTTTGTGAATGCAGATTCAAGTCATACTGTCTCCAGCAATGAAGCATCTTCTC
This sequence comes from Nanger dama, assembly GCA_917880005.1. NCBI lineage: Eukaryota > Metazoa > Chordata > Mammalia > Artiodactyla > Bovidae > Nanger > Nanger dama. The sequence continues at coordinate 61,521,166 of CAKJTW010000001.1, read as the reverse complement.
TTCCTAGTACAGGAGAAGAAAGTAAGAACTTCACAAAAAGAGATTTATGCCTGCTGTTTTAGACAGAAAGGGGGAAGATGAAAAGCTTTTCCTGCATCTGCTGACTCTCAGTTGCCTTCAACTCAAAATAATCCTTATGCTAAAGTGGTTTCTTTTGGGGGATGTATTCCTATCCTCTTTATGGCAAGAAGTCTTGGGCTCATCTTCCCCAAGCCACTCTGGGTCTCCTTTCCTTCCTTTTTTCTCTCCCTTAATCCCAGTTCAGATCTCATCTATTTGATCTCAGGTGGGGCACACAACCTCCCTGGACCTTAGGTTCAGTAAAATGGAGGCACCAGTGAACTTTCTGTAACTCATCTTTGAGGTCCTGGGCCTTCAGGGGAAAAGAACGTAGCATTTATAAGGGACCAGTAGGGTTTTATCCAAGCCCTCTCATTGCTAGTTATTTAACTGAGGGCCAGTTGCATCAACTTTCCAAACCTCAGTTCCCCATATATATGTATAGAGTGGAAATAATAATAAAGCTCTACCTCATATAGTTTTATGTAAGGGAATAATCTATTTAGCGTTGTGCCTGGCACATATTAAGATTCCAATATATGTTAGCTAATAAAATACAATAATCATGATACACTAATAATCACCATTATTATTATCTATGTATTAGCAAATATGAACAAGGAAGTGAGTGTAACAGATATTTATTGAGCACCTACAATAATGTCAGGAATGTTTATACATTTCACAATAACTCATTCTTGAGGTCGACACTATAGTGATCATTATTCTATGTCAAGGAAGCTGAAGCACAGTGCAGTCAAGTAACTTGCCCATGGTCACATCACTAATTGGTGGCAGAACCTGCTCTTCCAAACCAGAAGTCTGGTTTTGTGGACCACACTTGTAGTCACTACAGTACATAGACCAACCATAATACACTTAGCATCTTACTCCCTCTCTCTCTTTTGTCTTTTGCAACAATTCAAGCATTTCCTCATCCAGGATAAAAATCTGACCTTCATTTAGCCTGTGCTATTTTCTCCACCAAGAGCTCCAAATAAGCCAGATCTGTATTGCTCAAACTGTGTTTCATGGTCCATGGAGGATTTCATGGGCAAAAGAGTTTGAAAAATGCTAGACTAAGCAAAATTTGTTGTTGCTGTTGTTCAGTGGCTAAATCACGTTTGACTTTTTGCAACCCTATGGACTGCAGCACGCCAGGCTCCTCTGTCCTTTGCTATCTCCCGGAGTTTGCTCAAATTCATTTCCATTGAGTCAGTGATGCTATCTAACTGACTCATCTGCTGTTGATCCTTCTTCTTTTGCCTTCAGTCTTTCCCAGCATCAGGGTCTTTTTCAATAGGTTGGCTCTTGGTGGTCAAAGTATTGGAGCTTCAGCTTCAGCATAAGTCCTTCCAGTGAATGTTCAAGGTTGATTTCCTTTAGGATTGACTGGTTTGATCTCCATGCAGTCCAAGGGGCTCTCAGCAGTCTTCTCTAGCACCACAATGCAAAAGCATCAATTCTTCAGTGCTCAGCCTTCTATATGGTCCAGCTCTGACATCTGTTCAGTTCAGTTCAGTTCAGTCGCTCAGTCATGTCCGACTCTTTGCTACCCCATGAACTGCAGCACACCAGACCTCCCTGTCCATCACCACTCCCAGAGTTCACCCAAACCCATGTCCATTGAGTTGGTGATGCCATCCAGCCATCTCATCCTCTGTCGTCCCCTTCTCCTCCTGCCCTCAATCTTTCCCAGCATCAGGGTCTTTTCCAATGAGTCAGCTCTTCGAATCAGGTGGCCAAAGTATTGGAGTTTCAGCTTCAACATCAGTCCTTCCAATGAACACCCAGAACTGATCTCCTTTAGGATGGACTGGTTGGATCTCCTTGCTAGCAATCTTACTCCTGGGCAAATATCCAGAAAAGATGAAAAGCCTTCTTTGAAAAAATACATACATCCCAGTGTTCACAGAAGCACTATTTACAATAGCTAAGACATGGAAACAACTCAAATACCCATCAACAGATGAGTGGCTACAGTTCTCACCACTCCCTATTATTTTAGTTGGCCTACTTTCATTATTTATGTTGCATAAAAGTTTTTGAGTTTGTGACTCCTGACCTCACTGCATCTTGTAAACTCGATAAATACCACTCAGGCATTCATTTTTATAGCTAGCTCTTTTTTTCTCATTATAAAGGTACTCATGCCCATGCAGAAAACTTGGAAATACAGAAAAGTATGAAAAATGAAACAATGGTGTGTATAATAACCACAATTTAGAGATAGCTACTGCTGGAAGGAAAGTTATGACCAACCTAGATAGCACATTAAAAAGCAGAGACATTACTTTGCCAACAAAGGTCCGTCTAGTCAAGGCTATGGTTTTCCCAGTGGTCATGTATGAATGTGAGAGTTGGACTGTGAAGAAAGCTGAATGCCAAAGAATTGATGCTTTTGAACTGTGGTGTTGGAAAAGTCTCTTGAGAGTCCCTTGGACTGCAAGGAGATCCAACCAGTCCATCCTAAAGGAGATCAGTCCAGGGTATTCATTGGAAGGACTGATGCTAAAGCTGAAACTCCAATACTTTGGCCACCTCATGGGAAGAGCTGACTCATTGGAAAAGACTCTGATGCTGGGAGGGATTGGGGGCAGGAGGAGAAGGGGACGACAGAGAAGGAGATGGCTGGATGGCATCACCAACTCGATGGACGTGAGTTTGAGTGAACTCCAAGAGTTGATGATGGACAGGGAGGCCTGGCGTGCTGCGATTCGTGGGATTGCAAATAGTCAGACACGACTGAGTGACTGAACTGAACTGAACTGAACTTTCTGTTATATTTCTTCCATTATTTTTGTTTGTGCCTACATATCTAGTCCAACTTTTCATCATATTTTGCTTGGAGCATATCATACACGTGGTTTGTATCTTCCTTTATTCAGAGATTATTCTATTAGTTACTAAGCATGGTTTATTCTGCTAAATTGTAATAGTTGAATTTCTAAGAAAACTCACTTTTAAAAAAATCACTTACAGTAAGACCAGAGATGTTAGGGGCTGGAAAGTGTTAGACTTCCAATAAAAAAGGTATTTTTTCTGCCAGAATGCTTATCTTTGAGTTGTTTTTTTATAGTCATAAAGGCACAGCTCTAAAAGTTAAACATTATTGAACAATCCTAACATTATATGGTTGAAAAGTGACTCTAATAAAAAGAAAGTAATGCCAAAGTACATGTGAAGGGCTTAAATGTTATTTCACTAAATGTGAGAATGGATAAAGCAACTTTTCTAAATTCACATGTGATAATTTTATATATCAATGCAAAGCTTTATGTAGCTGATATCATAAATTAAAGATAGGAATGCATATCTAACTATTCCTCTGCCTTCCTAAAAGTTTGTATCCTCAAACTGTTCAAAATCCCTTTTAGTGGAAAAATCAGAGATACTCTTATATTGAAGGCAGAAGTAATAGTTATATTTGACGCTTTATTTAGAATCCTAAGTGAGGGGGCTTAGTGGTCACCCTGTAATTGTGCCCTTGAAGTAGGAATCCGTGCTACAGCAGCCAGAGGCTGTCTGTTCTCAACATGAGCATCTCCCGTGATGAGAAACCTCTCCCTCAGAGATGCAATCCAGACCTTGTTACTAGAGTTTGTCCTCGCATGGAAGCCATGCATCCTCTGACTTCCGCCCAGTCACCCTGTCAAGCTCTTCAGGTTGATGTCTATTTCTTTTCCCTGTGACAGCCTCGAGTATTTTTAAAAAGCTATTATTTTACCAAACAATCTTTTCTAAGCTAAAGCACCTTTTAAATGCTAATTTTTTTTTTTTTTGGAGGTATAGTTGATTTACAATATTGTGTTAGTTTCAGGCCTACAGCAAAGTGATTTGGTCATAAATATATCTATAGTATATGGATAATAATCTGATATACATGCGTATATATAATATAAATGGGCTTCCAAGGTGGCAATAGTCGTAAAGAACCTGCCTGCTAATGCAAGAGACATAAAAGGAGCAGGTTCAATCCCTGGGTCAGGAAGATTCCCTGGAGGAGGGCATGGCAACTCACTCCAGTATTCTTGCTTGGAGAATCCCATGGACAGAGCACCCAGGAGGGCTAAAGTCCATAGGTCTGTATGAGTCACAAAGAGTCGAACATGACTGAAGCAATTTAGTACACACACATAAAATATAAATAATAATACTTATTATATAAACACATATATACTTCAGATTATTTTCCATTAAAAGTTACTATTTGATATTGAATACAGTTCCCTGTGCTGTACAGTATATCCTCGTTGCTTGTCTGTTTTAAGTATAGCAGTTTTATCTGTTAATCCATAATCCCAATTTATCCCTCACCCCTGACTTTCCCCTTTGGTATCCATAGGCTTCTTTTCTATGACTGTGAATCTGTTTCTGTTTTGTATATAGACTCATCTGTATTATTTTCTGATTCCACAATAAAGGATATCATACAATATTTATTTTTCTCTATCTGACTTACTTCACTTAGTATGATATTCTCTAGGTCTACCCATATTGCTGCAAATAGCAGTATTTCATTCTTTTTATGGCTGAATAGTATATGTATTTACATACTACATCTTAAACCACTCATCTGCTGATGGGTATTTGAGTTGTTTCCACGTCTTAGCTATTGTAAATAGTGCTTCTGTGAACACTGGGATGTATGTATTTTTTTAAAGAAGGGTTTTCATCTTTTCTGGATATTTGCCCAGGAGTAAGATTAAAAGATGGTAACTCCTTGGAAGAAAAGTTATGACTAACCTAGATAGCATATTGAAAAGCAGAGAGATTACTTTGCCAACCAAGGTCTGTCTAGTCAAGGCTATGGTTTCTCCAGTGGTCATGTATGGATGTGTGAGATTTGGACTGGGAAGAAAGCTGAGCACTGAAGAATTGGTGCTTTTGAACTGTGGTTTTGGAGAAGACTCCTGAGAAGACTCCTGGAGAAGTCCCTTGGACTGCAAGGAAATCCAACCAGTCCATTCTAAGGGAGATCAGCCCTGGGTATTCTTTGGAAGGAATGATGCTAAAGCTGAAACTCCAGTACTTTGGTCACCTCATGCGAAGAGCTGACTCATAGGAAAAGACTCTCTGATGCTTGGAGGGATTGGGGGCAGGAGGAGAAGAGGACAACAGAGGATGAGATGGCTGGATGGCATCACCGACTCGATGGACGTGAGTTCGAGTGAACTCCAGGAGTTGGTGATGGACAGGGAGGCCTGGAGTGCTGCGGTTCATGGGGTTGCAAAGGGTTAGACACTACTGAGCGACTGAACTGAACTGAAGTGCAGATTGCTAGATCATATGGTTAAGGTAAGCTTTTAAATTTTTTCCAAGTTTCTAATATATCATAGTTTTGAGACATTTACAGAAACCCAGAATGATTTTAGAACTACAAAAAATGTTTAAAGGAGTTAAATGAAGGAAATTCCCTGGTGTCTCAGTGGTTAGGACTCTTTGTTCTCATTGCCAAGAGCCTGGATTCAATGCTTGGTCAGAGAACTAAGACCCCTTCAAGCAATACAGTGCAGCCAGAAAAAGAAAAAGAAGTTAAATTAAGATAGATTTGGCTTCCCTGGTGGCTCAGATGGTAAAGAATCTGCTTGCAATGTGGAAGACCTGGGTTTGATCCCTGGCTTGGGAAGATCCCCTAGAGAAGCAAACAGCTCCAGTATTGTGGTCTGGAGAATTCCTTGGACAGGGGAGCCTGGCAGGCTACAGTCCATGGGGTCCCAAAAAGTTGGACACAAATGAGGGACTAACACTTCACTCTCAGCTCAGTTTTAGAGACAAGGTGACTAAAACTCGGAGGCAGGAAGCTGTTTGTCCAGATTCACACACATAGGAAATGGCAGGAAGGGGGTTTATGTGTGCTCCACTGCAAAAGCCTGCTCTTTCCCCTTTTCCCCACAACAGGGTCCAGTTCTGCTGACTGGAGCTGAATCATAGCAAATGTGTGTCTACTTTTTATGATTCAGTAACTTTGGGTGACAGAGTAATTAACCAGTTGTAAGCCCTGGGGATAAAAGCTCCTGCATCCTTTCATCCAGAATTTCTGGCAAAGGTGCTGGAATTTCTTCATGTTTGGTCAGTGAACTCATCAGCATCTTCCCAGAACCTGGGGGACACAGCTTCAGGGGCTGCACAAGCCAGTTACCACTTTGATCCCAATTTTCATTTCCTGGTAGCGAGTTTGGTTCTGTCTGCCATGGGGCCTTGGCTGTCATGGACAGCCTCTGTGGCATGGCTTGCGGACACAAGAGTGGAACCCCGTGATGATCCTGCTCCCCCACGGTGAGATTAGCTCAGCCAGGGCACTGCTTTAAGATGTAAAGGCAAACATCTCAGTCTTCATGGACAGTAATTTGCCTATTATCCCTAGAGCGTTTTGTGTGTTTCTCTAACCCATTTGCTCTGAAGACATTTGAAATTTCACCCCCATAGACCTTAGAAAGTTAAACTATGTTCCTTATCAACAGCAGAGTAAACTGTGCTGAAATCACACATGAAATACCTTCATGTATGAAATACCATCCAGCCATTAAAAGAATAAAAGAAGAGAATCAAGTATCAGTACTGGCAAATCTCAAAAACTTAATGTTGAAAAACAAAACCAAAAACGTTGCGGAAGGATACATGCAAAATCATGCTGTATTTGGCATGGAGCTACTTAAGGAGTAGAAAGGTAAACACATGTATAGGTATTTCATGCTGTTAAGTCCTTGGGGTAGGAGAAGGGGCTTCAAATGATAAAGGGGAAACAGGGTATCATCAGTTTTATCTGTAATCTTTTTCTTAATCTGGGCAGTAGATACAGATGTTTGCCTGGGTAGTAGATACAGATGTTTGCCATATTTTTCTCTATACTTTTTTAAAATACAATATTTGATAATGAGACATGTCACCCCTCAATCATCGTCAGTTTTCTACTTCTCAGATGCTATATCGGTCAGGATTCAATGGCAGAGACATAATCCACTCTAGCTCCCTAGTGAGTTCAGTCTGAAGGAGATTTAATACCGTGCTGGAGAAGGAAATGGCCATCCACTCCAGTATTCTTGCCTAGAGAATCCCATGGACAGAGGAGCCTGGCAGGCCACAGCCCATGAGGTCCCAAGAGTTGGACATGAGTTAGTGGCTGAACCACCACCACCACAGAATTACTCAGGAGGCTGGAGGGACCACACTGAGCTTTCGGGAATAGTCCTGAGAAACGTGCTGCAGCAGGCAGGGACACGAGGGGCACTACCAGCTGGATGGGAAGAACATCATGGGAATTCCAGACTCCGAAGCAGCAGAAACAGTGGAAGCAGCCCAAGTGTGGTCTCTCCCTCACTGCTTCCTTCTGGTTGCAGAAGGAAGTGCACCTGGGAATTAGGAGACCTTAACCTTCAGCCTCTGCAGGAGGAAGCCCCGCGCGAAGGCAGGGAAGTACTGATCCCCCACATCTCTCCCAGGAGCCGTACTGTTCCCCCACACCATCTCCTACTGCCCCGACACCACCAGGCCCAGCCCTTTACTCCCACCTTCACCCCATTCTGAACTCCTTCCCCAGTCTCCGTATCACATTGGGGATTGGCAGTCAGAGGACTCGGTGAAAAACGAAGGCAATTCCATAGGCCCTGTTATCAGCTGGCAGGTTGATGCATATAGGACCCAGGCGTAGGATTGCGAAGAATGCGTTAGACCTGGAGAAATATCTGGGGCCGCAGTCAGCTAGGTGTTCCCCTGGGGAAGGTGGTGGGTCTTAGCGACGAGAGAGCTTGGCTCCAGACTGAGACCATCTCAGGCCATTTTTGATGGCCTCACCACTTACTAAAGTGTCACTCTGGGCAAGTTTCTTGATTTCTCTGCCCTTCAGTTTTCTCATCTACGAAGTAGGAATGATAATGATACTAATAAAACCTCCCTCATTGGGCTACTGTGGGGGTTAAATGATGCAGGATTAACAATAATAGCAAGCACAAGCAGTGCTTACCAGGCACTGGGCTAAGTGGAGCATATACTTCAGCTCATTTAACTTCACACTGGTGCTGGAGATGGGTACTTTTTGTTGTTTATATCTCACATATATGGTTCTAATCCAACAGTCTAGAGTCAGACTCTCAGCTTACAATTGCTTCAAGATACTGCTCTCAGGATACACAGAGGGTCCAGGGCCTACTGAGTACCTGATCAGGCTAAATAATCCTTAGATGTTATTACTCAGAAGAGCAGGGGAAGGAAGAGAGGTGACTGCGAAACCAACAATAATACTGAATTCCATCAAATGGAAAGTGCCCCACCTGTGGGCCTGGGGATAGGGCTGAGGCTCTGGAGGCAGGTGTGCTGTCTATCATCAAACTTCCCTATGTCTCATGTTGGGAGTGTGAGTGGGTGAAAAGGAAAACAGGCTTTAGCAAAAGTGGTTGGATGTTTATGGTTCTTTAGGAAGAAGTCTCCCCGTTTCAACTCGTAGCAACCCAACCTCACTGCCTCAATAAAAGAGAATCTACTGGAGTCGGTGGGGACTCTCACAATTAGTGGGTGCCTGAAGGTGCAGGCTGGGAAAACAGGTAGAAGCTGAAGGGGAGGCTGGGAGAGATGTGCCATAGCCCTTATTTCTTTTACTGAAATCAACCATCATGGCCATCCTACAAGAGAATCTCATCACCCCTTCATCTCCTGGTGGGAGCTGAGGTGTCCTTGGGCTCCTGGCTCCCAGGCGTGGGAAGTACCAAAGTGTTCAAATCTAAGCAGATAGCTCTATTAATACTGGAGGAAGAGCCTGAGCCTGCAGGCACTTTTCCATCCTAGATAAAGGAACATGGTGAGTGTTAGAAAAGCAAAGATATGTTGGAACCCAACTGTGACCTTCTTCTGTACAAACTACATCTCATGCTAAAACGCCATTTTAAATTAGAGAACTCTTTTAAGTAAACATGTATTTTATTAAATTCATCCATGACTACATGACTTTGAAAAATAGAGGAAGACAGATATGCAAAAAGACTATAAAATGATAATGAATGCTTGGTGAGTCTATGCATCAGAGGACAGGAACTTGGTCTTTCTTCACCAGGGGATGAAAAGCAGGAGGATCTGAGCCCCCAGCCCCTTGTCCCCGACTTCCATACTCACCAGGCAGGACCAGCTATATAATTTGCAAAGCCCAGTACAAAACAAAACATAGGGATCGTTGTTAAAAATGTAGTAAGAATTTCAGCACAGTGACAATAGAACATCAAACCAATTTCAGGGACCCTCTCACTGTGGAGTGCTGGACAACTGCCCAGGTCATGTGCACAAAAAGTTGGCCCTGCTGCCCAGAGATTCTCCCAAAATGGGAGTGGCGTGTGGATGCCAGACAATGGCCTCTCCTCTGGCATGACCTTTTTATCCTAAGCAATTAGCTGAGCAGGGTGACAAGCCATTTCTTGGGGTACCACAACACACAGAGCTCACAGTTTCCCATTGCCCCTCTTTCCTTCCTTACGAGCATCTGTGAAGAATTTTCTGTGTGGGACCCTGGGAAAAATCACAGTTCCAACTCTGGACTGCTCACAGTCTAGTGAAGGAGATAGTTTTACAAGCAAAATTAAATTCCAGTGTGATCCCTTATAATGGAGGAGTGTTAGTTTCTCAGTCGTGTCCAACTCTTTGCAACCCCATGGGCTGTATAGCTCACCAGGCTCCCTCTGTCCATGGGATTTTCCAGGCAAGGATACTGGAACGGGTTGCTAAACCCTCCTCCAGGGGATCTTCTCAATCCAGGGATCAAACCTGTGTCTCCTGCATTGCAGGTGGATTCTTTACCTTTATGGTCTGAGCCACCAGGAAAGCCCTTACAAGGGAGGAGGGTGAGGGGCATTTTGAAGAAGGGCCCCTAGTTGGCCTGGAGGAGGCAAGAGAGGATCATGGATGCGTTCTTCTGAGGAGGGGGCTTTGTAGATGTGGAAAGTTGGGCTCTTAGGGCATCATACGGGCACAGTGTGGAGGCTGGGTGTGTGGAAGGCCAGACTGGTACTAGGAAGCCTGGTTATGGGACTGCACGCTGCCCTGGGAGACAATACTGGGTCCTGAATGACAGCAGGGTGCCTGGCTCTTCTCCTGCAGAGTTCAGAAGTGGAATCACCTAGCTTTGGTAATTGGTTGGAAAATTGAAAGAAAATCCTAAAATGACTAATTGGCTTCTGACTTTGAGCAGATACACAGACACATTAAAAAAAAAAAAAAAGCCAGTTTTAGGAGAAAGATTACACATATTAGTAATTTTGCAAATCTATAAAGTAAAGTAAATCTAAAAGGAAAACTATAAGGAGAGCTCTGTATCACTAATGCTTTACCAGTTTTTACATCACACTTTTCCTTCCTCCCCATCAGGATCCCATCTCCCAAATCACCACATAAGCAAAAACACAAAAGACTTGCCAACATCTTTCACAGAAATGCACAGAATTGAAAAGCAAGGTTGCGCAATGAAGCAAATAGATTAGCTATTCCACTCCAGAAGCAATGAAAACAACACAACTTGAGAAAAGGAAATTTCAGGTCTATAACTGCTTCTAGTTCTGTAATCAAGGGCAGTGATCCTAATACAAATACGTTTTTTAAAAATAGAAATAATTTCCCTGGCTTTTATCACCAGGTTATTTAGTAACTTGTTTATTTACACCTTTACCAGACTATAATGCAGCAGTCACCGAAACTTTTTGGCACATGGGACCAGTTTCGTGTAAGATAATTTTTCCATGGACTGGGCACCCGGGGGAAGGGTGTTGGTTTGGGGATGGGTACCAGATGGGTTGGTTTGGTTTGATTCAAGTACATTACACTTATTGTGCACTTTATTTCTACTATTGCATCAGCTCCACCTCAGATCATCAGGTATTAGATCCCTGAGGTTGGGGACCGCTGCTGTAATAGATGAATTCAAATCCTTAGTTAAAAGGAATGGGGATGAGGAGGGGAAAAGAGGATCATCCTCAAGTTCAGCCAAATCTTGAAATTAAAAACATATATATATACCCTTAAAGGATTAATTGCTTAATAGTCACCTTGTGTGCACAATGTGTGTGCTTGAATGGTTAACAGGAGGGAAAGACTGATGGCAGCCCATAACACTCCCTTTATTTAGAAAGCATTTGGTGCAGACTGTATATTCAGTCTTAAAAGAGTTACTAATCAGATTCTGGTTCCGGGAGCTGTAAGGATGTGGAAGCCCAGCCCCATCACCTGAGTGGTCATTAGCATTAAGCTGCACCACGTCCCTTTCTCATTTCACAGTTTATAGACCCTTTAGTTCCAGCTCAGCAGTCTTGGAGGGAAACTATTCAGGTATTCATATATGCCAAATCACACCAGGTACTCTCAGAGGAAAAACAGTCCGTTGATAGAACTTGGCAAGTGAATTCTTGCCTGTTGAAATACACATGAGTTTTCACATTAACCCAGATTCTGGTCTTAAAGCAGGACCTCTGCTTTCCTTCCACGTTGTGATGAGGACTCTGATGCCTTGGGTTGCTACCTCGAAGCCATGTGCTTTCCTTGAGTTGGCTTTGGGAGATGGCATGGGCTCTGCAAGGGTTGAGACCACTCACCTGGGTAGCTTCTCTGCTTGCTTCATAGCTTCTGTAGAGGGGTGCTGCTGTTGCTCTTGGAGGCAGAGATCAAGAGGGACTTGTTCCATGATGTGGTAGCATACTTTTCATATCAGTAATTGCTCAGCGCATTCGGTTCTCTTTTTATTTATCATTATAATTATTTTTTCAGAATATCTGTTTACTTATTTGGCTGCCCTGGGTCTTAGTTGTGGCACTTGAGTTCTTCAATTTTTATTACTACATGTGGGATCTTTAGTTGCGGCATGCAGACTCTTAGTTTCAGTGTATGGGATCCAGAGCCCTGACCAGGGATCGAACCTGGGCCCCCTGCATTAGAAGTGCAGAGTCCTAGCCACTGGACCACCAGGAAAGTCCCGTATTTGATTCTTAAATTCTTCCACCTGCATGGCTGGGCAGCTGGGAAGGGAGCGTTGCAAAATGAGGTCTGATGATACAGCTCCTTCTCTCTGAATTCCGTCAGAGGCCAAGTCTGTCTAGCAGTACATGCACCCTCTTTGGCTGAAAGATCTGAGTTGGCTTAGAAGAATTCGTATGTGGGAATGGCTGCTATTTCTTACAGGAACTCATCTCTGTATGCTTCAAACCAGACAAAGCAGACTTCTCTCCAGAACAATGTTTGGTTAGGAATGTTTCCATCTCATGACAGGCCATGCTCTTGGGATTGAAAAGTCCCCAACTTGATTTGGGTTCTAAAGACTTAATCAAGCATCTTAAATGGGATTACACACATTCCTGAGGCATGTGAAGTGAAACAGGAATCTGCTCCAACATTCTCGCTGGAAGCAGGTGAAAGCTTTCTGCTGCTGCTGCTAAGTCACGTCAGTCGTGTCTGACTATGTGCTACCCCACAGATGGCAGCCCACCAGGTTCCCACCCCTGGGATTCTCCAGGCAAGAATACTGGAGTGAGTTGCCATTTCCTTCTCCAGTGCATAAAAGTGAAAAGTGAAAGTGAAGTCGCTCAATCGTGTCTGATTCTTCACGACCCCATGGACTGTAGCCCACCAGGCTCCTCCATCCATGGGATTCTTCAGGCAAGAGTACTGGAGTGGGTTGCCATTGCCTTCTCCAGAAAGCTTTTTAACCAGCCTTTAAAAGACGATGCCAGGTGCCCAGAGGCTTCCCAGGTGGCTCAGTGTGTAAAGAATCAGCCTGCAGTGCAGGAAATGCCAGAGATATGGGTTCGATTCCTGGGTCAGGAAGATCCCCTGGAGGAGGGCTCCAGCACCCTAATCCAGTATTCCTGCCTGGAGAATCCCATGGACTGAGGAGCCTGGCAGGCTACAGTCCACGGGGTCACAAAGAGGGGGACATGAATGAAACAACTGAGCGCAGCACCACCAGGTGCCCAGATACAAATGAAGTGACCTTCCTGGGAGGTTGGCAGGCAGAGGGCATGAGAGGAATCACAGATTACACGTTGGAGCCAGGCTGAGATGGTTGCTGGCCCTGGAGGAATTGTTGAGAGATAGCTTGTCAGTGTCAGGCTTTGTGTCCAAGTGTCAGGCCCTGAAAAGCCTTGGTCCTAGGTCATTTCTGGATGACTGAGTGTAGAACCCATCCTTCTGCTGAGTTAGTGACAGTCACTGTTTGGTTATCAACTCCTGGGTCAAGGGGAGGGGAGCAGAGCCTTGGTTGCTAAACGAAGGGAAATAAAACAACCCACTCCACTGAGAGCGGATGGCCCATCTCTGATGTGTACTCTGGATCATAGTGGGACAGCCTTCAGATTAACTGCAAGATGTGTTAATTCAGGTACTGCAAAAACTTCCTTCTAGAAAGCAGGACTTGTGCAAACCCCTCTTCAAAGAATGCGGTTGTTTTGTTTTCTTCTCCCCACCTCAGGGAAGTCTGTCAGCTGCTCTGTGAGACAAGGATTCTTTCAGCTGGGGAGGGGGCATGTCTGGGAGCCAAGAGGGTGGGATGGGGGATGGGAATGGCTTCCAATGTCCCTCCTCGGTGAGGCCTTTCATGGCTGTCCCACCCACTGTCTACCCCATGATCCTCACACGGCAGTCTGATCTAGTTTCATATGTATTACAGCACTTAGCGTCTTAGCTAAACTTACCTTGTTCCCTGAAGTATTTCCTAGCTTAAGGTCATTTCCCCACCCAGAATGTAAACTCCAGTGGAACAAGGACCCCATCTGTCTTGTCACCCCTCTGTGCTCTCGCACTGGATACTTCCTGGTCTATGGCAGGGGCTCATAAATACTTTTTGAATGAATGTATGTATGTACTGAGTGTGACTGTTCTACAGAGACTCATACTTTAAAAAGTTTTTAGACATCTGGATTAGAAATTTTACTAAGATGAATTATTTGGTTTTGTGCTTTCCAAATATAGAAGATAACCACAAAATTCAACTTGGGATTGACCCATGATGACCTGGAGCATCATCATGAAGAGTAGGGGAGGGGGGTGACTGGACTGCTCCCTGAAGGTGGAAAAAAGGGGTCATGGTAGCCAGGGCCCAGCACTTAATGGAATTCAGTTAATCGCTTTGCAGATGCTAATCAAGTTCTCTTCAGAGATAGATATAAGTTTCTTGTTTTTTTCAGAGGTTCTTCATTGGATGGATGGATGACAGATGGTGGATTATGGACAGATGGGAAGAGAGGCCCATTTCAGGTCACAGGGCAGCTCACCTAATGTCTCAAGAAAGCACCATAGTCTCACAACAATAATTCTTTTAAAAGAGAATATAGACTGAGGGAGTAGAGAAAATCAGAAACTGGCCCTTCCCAACTAATTCTTAGTGGTAGGCACTTTGGGTTTGAATATTCATCCTTTAGTAGGTTGAATCTTGACTCAAAAGTGCACATGTATCTTTCCAGGGAAAAGTTTTTAGTGCTTTTTCACTGCACTAGGTGCTGGATGTGCATCAATGAATGGGACAGATACAGTTTCTGTCTTCTCTGACATTTCTGCAATTAAATAAGCTATTTTATGAGAAAGCGCTTAGTACAATGCCTGGAAGCTAGTATGTGCTCAATCAGTGTTGTTATTCTTGTTCAGTCTCTCAGTCGTTTCTGACTCTTGGAGACCCCATGGACTGCAGCATGCCAGGCTTCCCTGTCCTTCACCATCTCCCAGAGCTTTTGCTCAAACCTAGAGCTTGTCCACTGAGTCAGTGATGCCATCCAATCATCTCACCCTCTGTCATCCCCTTCTTCTCCTGCCTTCAGTCTTTCCCAGTATCAGGATTTTTTCCAGTGAGTCATCTCTTTGCATCATGTGGCCAAAGTATCGGAGCTTCATCCTCAGCATCAGTCCCTCCCATGAATATTCAGCATTGATTTCCTTTAATATTGACTAGTTTGATCTCCTTGCAGTCCAAGTGACTCTCAAGAGTCTTCTCCAGCACCACAGTTCAAAAGCATCATTCTTTGGTGCTCAGCTTTATGGTCCAATTCTCACATCCATACATGACTACTGGGAAAACCATAGCTTTGACTATATGGACCTTTGTCTGCAAAGTAATGTCTCTGCTTTTTAACACACTGTCTATTGTATTAAATAGCTTTTCTTCCAAGGAACAAGTGTCTTTTAATTTCATGGCTACAGTCACTATCTGCAGTGATTTTGGAGCCCAAGAAAATAAAGTCTCTCACTGTTTCCATTGTTTCCCCATCTATTTGTCATGAAGTGATCAGTATCGATGCAATGAAAAAGTGAGAGAATGAATGATAATAATAAAGCTACCTATTTCTATGAAATCACCTCATTCAGTGTTCACCAGTCCTTTGTCATTTGCATGCCATATCATGAGTTTTAGATCTTCCCAAGTGGTTTAGTCAGAGGTAAAGAATCTGCCTGCCAATTCAGGAGATGCAAAAGATGAGCTACGGATTAGATCCCTGGATCAGGAAGATCCCCTGAAGAAGGAAGTGGCCACTTGCTCCAGTATTCTTGCTTGGGAAATCCAATGGATAGAGGAGCCTGGGAGGCCACAGTCCAGGGGACTGCAAAAAGTTGGACATGACTGAGTAACTGAGCACACACACATATCATGACTTTTGCCTTATATATAAATGACATTACCATTATTTATTGAATATTCATTCTTAAAGTATAATCACTTGATTTTTGCGGTAAAAATGTATCTGAAATGAAAACATCCTATAATTACTACAAAGGAGAGCCATTAAAATTTGCTATTAAATACAAGTATCTGTGCAAATACATATATTAGAAAAAATAAAACAGTGATGCCATTCAGTTCTAGCCAGGTATTCCTGCTTGGGGACAGTTCTGAGCCTGAGGCTTTTTGTATACAAGAGAGTTTAGCCAGTGTTAGGTAGTGTGAATACACTAGTATTCAACTGAGAATTTATCTAGTACAAAATATATATAATGACAAAATGCCACTTAGAATCAAGGAGCTCTTTCAGTGAATGTGGATTTTATTAAATGCAACTATTGACCATAAAGCCTTGAAAAATAGCGATAGAAAAATACCTCTGAAGTATGCACATAGCCCTTTGAAAATGAATGGTTGGTGGATATATGCACTGGAAAACAGGGACTTGGTCTCTTTTACAGCTACAGTATTAGTCTTCTAGGGCTGCAAAAAAAAGTGCCACAGATTGGATGGCTTAAATAATAGACCTTTGTTTTCTTACAGGGCTTTTCCAGGTGGCTCAGTGGTAAAGAATCTGCCTGCCAATGCAGGAGACACCAGAGACACAGTTCCATCCCTGGGTCAGGGAGATCCCCTAGAGAAGGAAGTGGCAACCCATTCCAGGATTCTTTCCTGGAGAATTCCAGTGATTGAGCAGCCTTGAAGGCTACGGTCCATGGGGTTGCAAAGAGTTGACACAACTGAGCATGCCCACACATATGCATTTTCTCACAATTCTAGAGGCTGGAGGTCTGAGATCAAGGTGTCAGAATTTTGGTCTCTTCTAAGGCCTCTCTCCTTTGCTTATAGATGGCCATTTTCTACTTCTGTCTTTATATGATCTTCCCTCTATGTCTGGGTCCAAATTTCCTCTTCATATAAGGGTACTAGTTATATTGGAATAAGATAAGCCTAATGACGTCATTTCTATTCAGTTAACTCTTAAGAAATCCTACATCCAGATACAGTCACACTGTAAGATGCTGAGGGTTAGGACTTCAGTATGTGAATCTGGGGTGAAAAGAGTTCAGCTCCAAACAAGTTGTATCCTTCCTAGCATCTAGAACTGTGCTTGGCACACAGTACATGCTCAGTAGATATTTGTTGAATGGGTGAATAGGGATTGAGTGGATGGTCAATGCAGCCCCCTGGGGGTCTATGATATCAGAAGATTCTACTAGCTTAATACTGTTTAATCTTTTAGGGTTTTTTTTTTTCTAATTGCCTGTGAGTAGTTAGCAGCTCCATGTCCATAAAGAAAGCTACTCCCAGTGAGTTCACAGAAATTTGAAGGACCTACTCTTGCCCACTCATTTCTTTCATTCCCTTGTTCACTCATTCATCAATAAGTGTGTATCTAGAAGGGATGACTAGTAATTGGTCCTGAACTTTCCTCATGTTTTCATTCCCTTGGTTTCACCTCTGATTATGTCATAAGTCTTGGCCCACATCCAATCCCAGGGATCCCTGACAGATTATCTATTAATCTGCAGACTGAGATCTGGCCAATTTACATTCCAGGGTGCCCCCCACTTGTCAATCCCAAACTATATATTAGAATCACTTGGGAAACTTAAAAGAAATTTTTTTCTTCCATTGCTTAGCTTCAGCCCAGATTCATTGAATTAGAATCTCTGCAGGAGGGGCCCAGGCATCAGTATTTTGTCAACCTTACCATGTGAACCCACCATACAGCAAGCACTGAGAAGCAAAGAACTCCATGCCCCTTTGGAGAACAATCAGATAATGTGATTGTAAGTCAGAGGTCCCCACACTCTTCATTTTCCTAAAGATGTTGCCTTCCTGCTTTGACCATCCTTTTAACTCTCATTTTCCTACATGAAGATACTCTTGTTCATCCATTCAACCAAAACTCCTTAAGCACTAATGTAGAAGCCATTGGGAGAAAAATATAAACATGACACGGTCTGCTGCTGCTGCTAAGTCGCTTCAGTCGTGTCCAACTGTGTGCGACCCCATAGGCGGCAGCCCACCAGGTTCCCCTGTCCCTGGGATTCTCCCGGCAAGAACACTGGAGTGGGTTGCCATTTCCTCCTCCAATGCATGAAAATGAAAAGTGAAAGTGAAGTCACTCAGTCGTGTCTGACTCTTAGCGACCCCATGGACTGCAGCCTACCAGGCTCCTCCGTCCATGGGATTTTCCAGGCAAGAGTACTGCAGTGGGGTGCCATTGCCTTCTCCAACATGGTCTGTCCTATTTAAAAAAAAAAAAAAAAGCTTACTAATCTTGTAGGAAAATCAAAAGTATGAGTATTTGCTGAGTATAATAATGCTATTCACTCATGTAGTCACTCATTCATCAGCTGTTTTGAGTCTATTATGTACCAGGCTTGGGGATACAGAGGTAAGCAAGAGAGCCAGTGCCTGTCCCCATGGGGTTGACAGTACTGTGGGAAAGGGAGAAGGTAAACAATAGTAAGGTGCGGTGTCTGTTAAACAGAGAATAAGGTAACCCAGGGACACACATTAAAGGACTTAGTTAGGGAGAGGGAGCATTTCCTGGAGGAATTCATGTAAAAACTGATTTCAGGGAATTACCTGGGGGTCCAGTGGTTAGGACTTCAAGGTCAAGGAAGTAAGGTCCCACAAGCTATGTGGCACTACCAGGGGAGGTGGGGGAAAGCTGAGATCTCAATGATGAAAGGAAATCAACCAGCACAAGCCTCTTGAGAACAAAAATTATGTTTATCTTATTGACCTTCCAGTCAGTGCCTGGCTCATGGCAAAGGTTCAGTAAACCTGTTGAATTACTGAGTGAGTGAATGGTGAAAACCCCAGGGGAAAGTTTAGCATGTCTGAAGCAGGAAGTGTTGGAGGGAAAATCTCAAAGTTTACAATGGAGAGGTAGGCAGGGGTTAGATCAGGAAGTCCCATAGACCATAAAAAGAGGTTTGGACTTTATCTTGGGGTCAAGGGGAAGCCACTAAAAATTAGGCTGAGCAACAACTGACCAGATTTGTGCTTTTTTATGCTTTGTTGTTATTTTTAAGTTTTACATATTTATTTATTTATGGCTGCGCTGAGTCTTTGTTACTGCAAGTGAGCTTTCTCTGGCTGTGGTGAGCAGGGGCTACTCTCTAGTTGCAGTGTGCAGGCTCAATAGCTGTAGCACAGAGGCTCCAGTGCCCCTTGGCATGTGGAATCTTCCTGGACCAGGGATCGAGTCTGTGTCTTCTGCCTTGGCAGGCAAATTCTTAACCACTGGACCACCAGGGAGGTCCCAGATTTGTCTTCTAAAAGCATCACTTTGGCTGTGATGTAGGATGAGTCTGGAGGGGGGAGGGAGGAGTTTGGCGACCAACAGTCAAGTGATGGGGCAAGAGTGAAGGTGGGCTGCTGTAGGGAGTGGAGAGATGAAGGTTATCCAGGCAGGATGCCCCAGGTTTCGAGGTGGATTGAATGGATTTGGGGTGGGGCGGGGAAGAGAAGTGAGCCCTGGGCAGGTGGTTTGGGAAGCTTTACGGATGGCGACACCATTCAGTGAAGCAGGGAGCTCTGCAGGCAGAGTAGGCTTGGGGTGAAAATGCAATGTTTGTCATTGGCTGGGCTGAGTTTGGGCCACCCATGGCCCACTGAGGCAGAAGTGCCTGACAGACAGCTGGGGTGGGGTGGGGGGCACGGTTAGAGAGTCCAGTTGAAGCCATGGGACCGGTGAGGGTGAGGTCACTGGGAGGATTGTGTGAATGGAGAGAGAGACTGACTGTTGTTTCAAACTTTGCAGCTGCCTTGGGTGGAGACCTGCACAACTCTTCCTCGCATGTGGAATGCTACCTAAGTCATTCGCTGACTTTGTGGGACTCATTAAAATCCTTTGATTAACATACATAACAGCTACCACACAACAAAACAAGTATGAGGCCCTCTGGCCCTTGTTAGCTGTGCAGCTTTGGGGAAATTACTTAGCCTCTCTGATTCACAGTTTCCTAACCTTTAAAATGAGTTAAAGGATTTACTTCATAGGGTTGTTGTGAATGAATTACTCTGTGTAGGCTCTTTGGACAGGTAATGGAACATTTTAAGCACTAGCTAAAAGTTATCCTCTGTGACTTCATTATGTTGCTATTTTTTCCTTCCAGTTTGTCTGCACAGCAGGAATCATTGACACCATTTTCAGGAAGAGGAAATCAGCTTAGAGAAGTTAAGCAATTTGTCTAGGAGCCACCCCAACCTGTAAAGACTCTTGGTCATAAGAAACAGAAATCCACACCATCTTGCTGAAGGCTGATGGATACCCGCTGTTGCATGGAACCCTAGCATATGATGTAACTGTGAATATCAACCAGGACTTCTTACTTGTGAACAGAAAATGCAACTCCTGTTTTAAAAGAAATGAAAAGAAGTGTAAAGGAAGAGTGATGGGGATGCACACACTGCCGATTACAGATAGGGTGAGGCCCCAGGGTGCCTAGAAAGACAAAAGGAGGAGGGCTGAGCACCAACAGCTTGGGTAGGCAGCAGCTGCTCAGTCAACAGAGGTGAACCGTCCCTGGTCAGCCACTTGCCATTGTGTTTGTTCAGCTCCGGACATAAAACCTGTAAGTGGAGGTCCCTGGGGTGGGCAGAAGGATCTTGTTCTCCCACTAACACAGTGAGACTGTGCCTGGAATGACTTATCCCTGCAGTGACTCACAGTGGAGAGAGGTCACTCCTCCGAAGGAAACAAAGAATTTGGAAGGCAATGGGCACTGGATCGTGAAAACACGTAAAGCTGCTTTTTGCCAGCTCTTGACCATGAACTGACCAAGGACAGGATTGCCCCTGAGACTGTCTCCCACTCCCATTTTTTGAGCCCTCTTTATATTTCTGCTTCATTCATTTCTCTCTCTTTCCCTGAAAATGGAACTTTCTTTGCATCAGGTAGAAAATGGCTGGCCACAGCCTCAGGATTTTTTGACTGGGGGCTTCCAGGTGGTTCAGTGGTAAAAGAATCTGCCTGCAATGCAAGAGACCCAGGTTCAGTCCCTGGGTCAGGAAGATCCCCTGGAGATGGAAATGGCAACTCCACTCCAGTATTCTTGCCTGGAGAATATTCCATGAACAGAGGAGCCTGGCGGGCTGCAGTCGATGGGGTCTCAAAGAGTACGACTTAACGGAGCGGCTAACACACACCAGCCACAGCTGGGCTGAATCTCTTAGCACAGTTTCAGTTTTCCAGACAAGGAACTGATTGGTCCACCTCAGGTCAGTTGTCTACTTTGCTCCAATCAATTGAGGCCAGGGAGGGCGGAGGGGGGCTGGTGGTGGAGATCATCTGAACATCACCAATGTGATTTGGAAGAATGGAGAAATTTGCAGGACAGGCTTGGGGACTTGTCCTAGAATACGGGTCCCTTTCTGTGGAATTTGTAAGTCATTGCCTGTATTAAACTACCTGTAATAGTGGTTCAATGCTTTGACATCTCCATACCCACCTTGGGGGAGCTGGCCTAGTCTGGGGTCATTCCCAGTATCAAAAGTCTTCAGAGACTCTCGCAGCTCAGCAGGACAGATATGACAGGACACTTGTCTCATAAGACCAGAGGCAGGAGTGACCCCGCATTGGCTGAGGCAGCCCTGGAGACATGGGAGGAGGGAGGGGGGAGGGGGTGTGAGCAGAATGTGGGGCTGTGTGTTCTGTGAGAAGATGTACAAAGTTAATGAAGGCGTGATCCTGCCTTAGGCAGCTGTGCCCCGACACACAGGCAAGTAGCTGGGACTCTGGTTCCTGGGGTCTGAGGCAGTGAATCTAGGGACAGAGGAGAGAGTTGGAGCCCAGAATGAGGGGCTAGAACTCAGGAGGGGCCTGAGGGACATCAGCCCAGCTCCCTCACCGCAGACTCAGAGCCCCAGGGATGTGGAGCCTTTCTCAGCACCTCCCTGGGTTGGTGACAGAGCTCAGGCCTGCTGACTGGTCTCTGGGTTCTTTGCCTGGGACACTCCTCACCTTGTGCACCATCTCCTGTGTTTTATTTTAGAAAATGCTTTATTCTGAGCTTCTCACCCAAACAGAAGGAAGGATGTGATCTTCCCTCAGAAGGGCTGTGGGTTTGATGTCACCTTGGATTCTGTGTGTGTGGTGTGCTTAGGAGCTCAGTTGTCAGGCTCCTCTGTCCATGGGGATTCTCCAGGCAAGAATACTGGAGTGGGTTGCCATGCCTTTCTCCAGGGGATCTTCCTGATCCAGGAATTGAACCCACGTCTCTTATGTCTCCTGCCTTGGTAGATGGGTTCCTTACCTCTAGCACTGCCTGGAAAGCCTCTTGGATTCTATAGTTATTTCCAAATGTGAGTTATTGACTGTAGTGTTTCTTTCTTCTCTCCAATGAACCGAGAGAGTGGTCCAGGCCAGTCACAACTCCTCTACGTGCTTCAGGAGCTGTCCTGTGAAGCCTATTCCTGTGTCTGGACAATTTGAGACTCTGAGGGAAACCTTGCAGGCCCAATGTCACTCCAGGTCTATCTGAGAGAAATCTGGACATCTGGAGAATCTAGAATGCGACCGCAAGGGTGGATTCACCCGGGAGAGACTGGTTCCCCTCCCCAGCCAGGGAGGACCGTACTAGGGCGTCCACTGAGGTTTTGCTAAAACTGAACATATTTAGGGGCTAATCCACTCCAGGATTCTCCTGAAGATAATTCATAATTCTCTCTTTTCTATTTTTTTCTTTTGAACTTTAATGTTAGCATTTATTTTAAAATAGGTAATAATTATATTCAGATAGCTCAAAGTTCAAAAGTGAGAAGGGTAGACAGCATGTTTTTCGTTCCCCTACCTCTCCCCAGGCAGCCAGCTTCATCATGTAAAACCAGTCAGTGGTAATGGGTAATTTGCTTTCTTGAGGGGGAGAACCTGCCTGATGAGCACGGGTTACCATTGGTGTCAGGAATTTTCTGTAAGACAGTGTTAGCTGGCATTCATTCCTCCTGAGCCCTAGCTGCTCCAGACACCTCCCAGAGCTGCCGGGAGGCAGTGCGCGGAAGATCAGCTCTGAGGGCAGATGTGGAACCTGTAGTCTGTCTCTTGCTCCTTGTGGGATCTCAGCCAAGTCCTGGTCTCGCGCTGACTGGCCCAGTCTTCAAGATCTGGGAGCCATGAAAGAACCTCCTTTACAAGCAGGTGGAGAGGGTTACACAACATCACATGCATCCTCAGTACATTCTCTGGCATATATATTGCACAAATAATTCTTTCTTTAATATGTATGTGTGTATATATATATATATATATATATATATATATATAGTTGGAGTATAATTGCCTTACAGTGATGTGTTAGTTTCTGCCGTACAATGAAGTGAATCAGCCATCCATATGTATACACTTAACCCCTTCTTCTTAGACCCTCCTCCCACCCCCAACCCGTATCCCACTCATCTAGGTCATCACAGAACACTAGCTGAGTTCCTTGCGTTATACAGCAAGTTCCCACTAGCTATTTACTCTACATGCAGAGTATACATGTCAGTCCTAGTCTTCCAACACATTCTACCCTCTCCTTTCCCCTTGGTGTCCATGTGTCTGTTCTCCTCATCTGCGTCTCTATTCCTACCCTGCAAGCAGGTTCATCTGTACCATTTTTCTAGATTCCACATATACGTGTTAATATACAATATTTGTTTTCCTCTTTTTTATTTACCTCACCCTGTACAAAACTACCATATGACCCAGAAATCCCACTCTTGGGATATACCCTGCTGCTGCTGCTGCTGCTGCTAAGCCGCTTCAGTCGTGTCCGACTGTGCGACCCCATAGACAGTAGCCCACCAGGCTCTCCCCATCCCTGGGATTCTCCAGGCAAGACCACTGGAGTGGGTTGCCATTTCCTTCTTCAATGCATGGAAGTGAAAAGTGAAAGTGAAGTCGCTCAGTCTTGTCCAACTCTTCGAGACCCCCATGGACTGCAGCCCACCAGGCTTCTCCGTTGATGAGATTTTCCAGGCAAGAGTACTGCAGTGGGGTGCCATTGCCTTCTCCATGGAATATACCCTCAGAAAACCATAATTCAAAAAGACACATGTACCCCAACGTTCATTGCAGCAACGTTCATTTGCAATAACCAGGACATGGAAGCAACCTAAATGTCCATCAACAGATAAAGAGATAAAGAAGATGTGGTACATATATACAATGGAAAATTACTCAGCCATAAAAAGGAATGAAATTGGGGCATTTGTAGAGTTGTAAGTGCAACTAGAGTCTGTCATACACAAATAACCCCTGATATCACCTGTTCACAGCCTGACCCTCTCACTAGAACATGGCCCCCTGAGGGCAAGGTTGTGTCTGTCACCAGCACCACTGGATGCCCTGTCCTGGCACAGAAGTTGGCAGGTGGCAGACACTCAGTAAACCACCATCACTGCTAATGTTGTGAAGCACTTGCCATGGGCCAGGCACTGTACCAAGCTCCCTGCAGACAGACTCACAATAGCCCCCTCTGAGCTGGCTGCTGCTCCTGTTCCTGCTGTGTAGATGGGGACATGGGGGCACAGAGAGGCTGGCCCCCAACCACAGAGCAGCCACACCCAGATGTGATACCTGGCAGTTCAGGGGTGACCAACTTTAACTGATTTGCCCGGGACCACCCAGTTAAAATGGAAAGATCCACCTCCCAGAAAAGGGCAAAGGAGAAGGTCCAGATCAGGATGAAATGAGCAAGGTACTTGCCTGGGGCCCAAAATTTAAGTGGATGCCCAAACACTCAGTAATCAAGAGAAATTACATTTTAAGGCAGTATTTTAAAAATAACGAAAATTCATGTAAAAAGTTCATGATGAACAAAATAACAAAGTTTAAAGAGTCAATTCCTGTGTGGGCCACCACTCCCCTCCTTCTGCCATGAGAGCATGTCACAATAAGGGAAAATCATGCAGTGTCTCAGACTGGTCAGTGAGACAGGGAGGCCAGCCTCTCCTCCTCCCACCAGTTGAGACCCAGAGGTCTATTCTTCTGGTTTTCTTTAGCTTTGAGCAAGCAGGTGGGGAATCTCTGGGAGAAGTAGGAATAGCTCTGCAAAGCAGAAGGAATGGCTGAGCTTAGAGGAATTCTAAGAGGTGGTATTCTCTCCCAGAAACCTGCATGGCTAGCAAGGGAAAGACTTTGGGAGGAAGGCCGGAACAGGAGACAAGAGTGAGTTTTCTCTTAACATCAGTGGGAGAGAGGACATCTCTGCTGAGAAATGCTTCAAAACTCCATTTGCTGTACAGGCTGCAGTAAAGGTTTCACTGGCAGCTGAAAGCAGAGGAAAGGGAAAGCTATTGTGTAACAGAGGAAAGAGCACTGAATTGGAGCCTGGCTGGAGGATTTTGGATGCAAGAGAGGAGACAGAGAAGGATGCTACTGCAGTAACTCCATGTGACCCCTCTTTGTGACCTTCCATCTTCATCTTAAATTACATTTCCAGCCATCACAAATTGCTGGGAGTGAGGCCTGTCACAAGACTGCAGAGGCCAGGGTCTGTGTGGTCCACTTTTGGATTCATTAACATCACATCGGCAGGAAATGGATTCATCCACTCTTTCTGGGAAGGTTGGCTCGTCTGTGACTGTTAGCAATTAAGAGGTTCCAGAGTGATTTTGCTATTGACCAAATGCCTATTTTTGTATCTACTTTAGTTCTCGCTACTTTGGGGATAATGGTAATGCTCTCCCAGGTTATTATAGTGGCTTTGCCAGTTGGTAGAGATTTATGGAACTCATTTTGGGGCGCTCAGAAATTTGAACTCTTGGTTTTATTCCTGAACTTGTTTTTCTCCCTGTTGGCTCAGATGGGAAAGAATCCACCTGCAGTACAAGAGCCCTGGGCTCCATCCCTAGGTAGGAAAGACCATTGGAGAAGGGAATGGCTACCCACTCCATATTATTGCCTGGAGAATCCAATGGCCAGAAGAGCCTGGTGGGCCACACTCCATAGGGTCACAAAGAGTCAGACACAACTGAGTGACTAGCCCTTTAGTCCTCTGTCCTTGTAGGATAGCAGTAACGCCCTCCCAATTTATATCGTGACTAAACCACTTGGTAGATTTATGGAGCTCATTTTGGGGCACTCAGAAAGTCAAACCCTTGATCTGATCCTTGAACTTGTTTCTCTCTCATCCACCAGTAAATGGCACTACCATCTACCCCACTGTTCAAGCTAACTCCCCTCATTCTCTGTAGATTTCCTTTTCTTCCTTCCATCCCATCCATCAGTGAGTCAGATGGTCTTGCCTCCAAGCGTGGTGGCCTATGATAACCAATGTGATAACCAACCACCCAGGAGAGGGATTTTTCCATTTTAGCACTAAAGGTCCCATGTGCTAGGAAACCCCTTAGTCCCAGGCCAACAGGGACAGTTGGTCACCCTACTCTGCTTTGGCCACACTTGTCTGATATGTACTTCTGCGCGGTCTCCAGCTGCTCTCCCTCCTTCGCTCAGCACCCACAGCCAGGCCCCACACTGCAGCAGGGTGAGCCTTCAGACAGCTGACTCGGATGGCACCCTCTGCTCGAGACCCTCTGATGCCCTGAAACCCTCAGCTCCCCTCAGCATGTCCTCTCGAGGCCTCATGTGATGGACTGTGGCCTCATTTGGGCTCTCTGCTATAGCACTTCCTCGGTCATCACACTGGAACCACCATCTCATTATGACAAGTCCCCTCACCCCACACACATCTGCCTTCACTGTCCCCCTCCTCCCAGGATGCTGTCCCCGGGTCTCCACATGGGGCTTGCTTCTCACCATTCTGGTCTTGGTGCAAATGTCACCATCTCAGAAAGGGCTCTCTTACCACCCAGATCTCAAGTGCCCCCCACAAACTGTCACACTTTATCCCATGACTCTGTTTCATTCTCCTCATGTCTGAGTCACCACTAAAACAATTGTGTGTATAAATGTGTTTGTTGATCGCCTTTCACCTCCTCTCTACTCCCCTAAGACGTAAACCCCTTGATAGTAGAAAACTTTCTTTCCCTCATTCTCCTCCACACCTAGAACAGTGCCTGGCAAACAGCTGGTGCTTAAGAAATGAGTGGGGACAAGGCTTCCCTTCACAGATTTCAAATTGGCAGAAGTCATGGTTTCCGCCCTCCAGAGGCTTTTAAGTACTTAGGAGCTGAAGAACACAGCAACAGAAGGAGGACCTGTGGTTGTTAATTAGAATCATTTAAAGGAAAAGAGGGCCCTGAGTAGGTTAAGTATTGAAGGAAAATGGAATTTCAAGAGGCAAAATTAAGGACACTCCAAGGGCATTCCCTGCATGTGGAGGATGAAGGCAGGAACAGCTGCACTCAGCGATCTGTCCTTGGCATGACTTTCAGGGTTTGCATAAAGTCACCATTGCCTGGGTGATGAGACCTCCACAGGGGTAGCCAGGAACTGTGGAAGGCTCTAGAGCAATATACCTGAGGGCTTTTGGGGGAACGTCATTCAAGGTGGTGGGGAGAACCATCAGTCTGCTGCAGCACTGATGCTTCTGTGAGTACTGGGAGAAAGGAAAACATGGAGAATACTCAGAGGGAAGAGTTACTAGGGCTTGGGGGAAATTTGGATCTTTGTGGCAAAGGGGAAAGAAATAGCCAACCAGTTGCCTAATTCTATTGATCTCCAATAGAATCAATTCGAATTGATCAATAGGTTAGGCAATCGCAGAAATCAATAAGATAGGGAAAGCCAGTAGAGAGAGCATTAGGATATTGGAGAGAATTAGGATATTGGTTGGATTTTTTGGCAAAGAAGAAGGGCATTGAAAGCTGAGAGCATCTGGGTTGAAGGTTGGAGAGGCATCTCTGTGGGAGGGACTGGTTTGGGAGGGTCCTTCTCGTAAAATAATGGGCTTCCCAGGTGGTGCTAGGGGTAAAGGAACCCGCCTAACAATGCAGGAGACCTGAGAGATGTGGGTTTGATCCCTGGGTCAGGAAGATCCCCTGGAGAAGGGAATGGCAACCCACTCTGCCAGTATTCTTGCCCGGAGAACCTCATGGACAGAGGAGTCTGGTGGGCTATGGTCCATGAGGTCACACAGAGCTGGACATGACTGAAGTGACTCAGCAGGCATGCACACTCATAAAGTGGTTTTGCAGACCGTTGCATGTGGGGCGCTAGTGGGAGGTCCAAGTGAAGCTCCAGGGCAGCCTGAGGCCCCACGGGGCTGGGGGAGAGAGATGTATAAGTCACTCCATCCACAGAAAAAGATGTTTAAACTTTTGGGATGAAGGACACTTGTAGATATGAAAAAAGATCAGACCCACTCTCTAGAAAAATGCACAAATCCACCTACTCTGAAAAACTTCATTCAAGTTCAACCCAGCTGTCAAATGGATATTTTGTTTGTTTGTTTATCTTTTGTGTGCCCTGGAGATTGGCTTTTAGAAAGGATTCTTTTATGGAAAGGATTATTCTGAAAAGATAAGCCCTTATGGAAAGGATTAGTCTATAAAGATTTAAGTTTCAATTTTTAAAGCCTCTGCTTCTCCCTTCATCTTTTTTTTTTTAGCCATGCCCTCAGCAGTGAAAGCACAAAGTCCTAGCCAGTGGCCCACCAGGGAATTTCCCTTCTCACTTCATCTTAAATTCAGTTTTAAAATATCTTTTACTATATATAAACCTACCAAAGTTTGAACAACTAATTTTAAAATCAGTTTATTTACATTTTAAACTTCATTTGCACTTTCAACATATTTGGTTTCTTTAAGTCATTGTGATTATCAAATATAATAACTAGATACTTATCTCATTTTTATGAATCTAACAAATTAAACCTTAAAATAATGGATTTTAAGTACTCTTAAATGTTCCCATACGGTTTACAAACTGAATAAAATTTCAATTTAAGTTCACAAATCTACATTAATTATGCAATCATTATTTTAAATTAAAATTTCTGGGTTCAGTTCAGTTCAGCTCAGTCACTCAGTCATGTCCCATTCTCTCCGACCCCATGGACTGCTGCACAACAGGCCTCCCTGTTTACTCAACTCAAACGCATGTCCATTGAGTCAGTGATGCCATCCAACCATCTCATCCTCTGTCATCCCATTCTCCTCCTGCCTTCAATCTTTCCCAGCATCAGAGTCTTTTCAAGAGTCAGTTCTTCACATCGCGAGGCCAAAGTATTGGAGTTTCAGCTTCAGCATCAGTCCTTCCAATGAATATTCAGGACTGATTTCCTTTAGGATGGACTGGTTGGATCTTCTTGCAGTCCAAGGGACTCTCAAGAGTCT
This sequence comes from Nanger dama, assembly GCA_917880005.1. NCBI lineage: Eukaryota > Metazoa > Chordata > Mammalia > Artiodactyla > Bovidae > Nanger > Nanger dama. Next base: position 61,492,197 of record CAKJTW010000001.1, on the reverse strand, counting down.
TCTCCAACACCACAGTTCAAAAGTATCATTTCTTTGGCGGTCAGCTTTCTTTATAGTCCATCTCTCACATCCATACATGAATACTGGGAAAACCATAGCTTTGACTAGATGGACTTTTGTTGGCAAAGTAATGTCTCTGCTTTTTTAAATGCTCTCTAGGTTGGTCATAACTTTTCTCCCAAGGAGCAAGCATCTTTTAATTTCATGGTTGCATTCACCATCTGCAGTGATTTGGGAGCCCAAGAAAATAAAATCTGTCACTATTTCCACTGTTTCCCCGTCTATTTGCCATGAAGTGATGGGACCAGATGCCATGAGCTTAGTTTTCTGAATGTTGTGCTTTAAGCCAACTTTTTCACTCTCCTCTTTCACTTTTATCAAGAGGCTCTTTAGTTCCTCTTCACTTTCTGCCATAAGGATGGTGTCATCTACATATCTGAGATTATTAATATTTCTCCCAGCAATCTTGATTCTAGCTTGTGCTTCTTTCAGCCCAGCTTTTCTCATGATGTACTCTGCATAGAAGTTAAATAAACAGGGTGACAATATACAGCCTTGGTGTACTCCTTTCCCAATTTGGAACCAGTCTGTTGCTCCATGTCCAGCTCTAACTGTTTCTTCCTGACCTGCATACAGATTTGTCAAGAGGCAGGTCAGGTGGTCTGGTATTCCCATCTCTCTCAGAATTTTCCACAGTTTGTGGTGATCCACACAGTCAAAGGCTCTGGTATAGTCAATAAAGCAGAAATAGATGTTTTTCTGGAATTCTCTTGCTTTTCCAATAATCCAGCGGATGTTGACAATTTGGTCTCTGGTTCCTCTGCCTTTTCTAAAACCAGCTTGATCATCTGGAATTTCACAGTTCACATATTGCTGAAACCTGGATTAGAGAATTTTGAGCATTACTTTACAGCTGTGTGCAATGAGTGCAATTGTGTGGTAGTTGGAGCATTCTTTGGCATTGCCTTTCTTTGGGATTGGAATGAAAGCTGACCTTTTCCAGTCCTGTGGCCACTGCTGAGTTTTCCAAATTTGCTGGCATATTGAGTGCAGCACTTTCACAGCATCATCTTTCAGGATTTGAAATAGCTAACCGGAATTCCGTCACCTCCACTAGCTTTGTTTGTAGTGATGCTTTCTAAGGCCCATTTGACTTCATATTCATTCCAGGATGTCTGGCTCTAGGTGAGTGATCACACCATCATGATTATCCGGGTCATGAAGATCTTTTTGAACAGTTCTTCTGTGCATTCTTGCCACCTCTTCTTAATATCTTCTGCTTCTATTAGGTCCATATCATTTTTATCCCTTATTGAGCCCATCTTTGCATGAAATATTCCCTTGGTATCTCTAATTTTCTTGAAGAGATCTCTAGTCTTTCCCATCCTATTGTTTTCCTCTATTTCTTTGCATTGATCACCGAGGAAGGCTTTCTTATCTCTCCTTGCTATTCTTTGGAACTCTGCATTCACATGGGTATATCTTTCCTTTTCTCCTTTGCTTTTTGCTTCTCTGCTTTTCGCAGCTATTTGTAAGGCCTCCTCACACAGCCATTTTGCTTTTTGCATTTCTTTTCTTGGGGATGGTGTTGATCCATGTCTCCTGTACAATGTCATGAACCTCCCTCCATAGTTCATCAGGCACTCTTTATCAGATCTAATCCCTTGAATCTATTTCTCACTCTCACTGTATAATTGTAAGGGCCTTGATTTAGGTCATACCAGAATAGTCTAGCAGTTTTCCCTACTCTCTTCAATTTAAGTCTGAATTTTGCAATAAGGAGTTCGTGATCTGAGTCACAGTTTCTGGTCTTGTTTTTGCTGACTTTGTAGAGCTTCTCCATTGTTAGCTGCAAATAATATAATCAATCTGATTTCAGTATTGACCATCTGGTGATGTCCATGTGTAGAGTCTTCTCTTGTGTTGCAGAAGAGGGTGTTTGCTATGACCAGTGCATTCTCTTGGCAAAATTCTATTTGTCTTTGCCCTGCTTCATTCTTTTACTCCAAGACCAAATTTACCTCTTACTCCAGGTGTTTCTTGACTTCCTACTTTTGCATTCCAGTCCCCGAAAATGAAAAGGATGTCTTTGGGGGTGTTAGTTCTAGAAGGTCTTGTAGGGCTTCACAGAGCCATTAAACTCCAGCTTCTTCGGCATTACTGGTTAGGGCATAGACTTCGATTACTGTGATATTGAATGGTTTACCTTGGAAAAGAACAAGATCATTCTGTCATTTTTGAGATTGCATCCAAGTACTGTATTCCAGACTCTTTTGTTGACCATGATGGTTACTCCATTTCGTCTAAGGGATTCTTGCCCACAGTAATAGATATAAGGGTCATCTGAGTTAAATTCACCCATTCCAGTGCATTTTAGTTCACTGATTCCTAAAATGCCAACGTTCACTCTTGCCATCTCCTGTCTGACCACTTCCAATTTGCCTTGATTCATGGACCTACCTAACATTCCAGGTTCCTATGTAATATTATTCATTACAGCATCAGACTTTGCTTCTATCACATCCACATCCACAACTGGGTGTTGTTTTTGGTTTAGCTCCATCTCTTCATTCTTTCTGGAGTTATTTCTCCACTGATCTCCAGTAGCATATGGGGCACCTACTAACCTGGGGAGTTCATCTTTCAGTGTCTTATGTTTGACTTTTCATACTGGTCATCGGGTTCTCAAGGCAGGAATACTGTAGTGGTTTGCCATTCCCCTCTCTAGTGGACCACATTTTGTCAGTACTCTCCACCATGACCCATCTATCTTGGGTTGCCCTACACGGCATGGCTCATAGTTTCATTGAGTTAAACAAGGCTGTGGTCCATGTGATCAGATTGGTTAGTTTTCTGTGACTGTGGTTTTCAGTCTGTCTGCCCTCTGATGGAGAAGGATAAGAGGCTTCTGGCAGTCTCCTGATGGGCAAGACTGATTGAGGGGGAAACTGGGTTTTGTTCTGATGGGCAGGGCTTTACTCAGTTCAGTTCAGTTCAGTTCAGTCGCTCAGTCGTGTCCGACTCTTTGCGACCCCCATGAATCACAGCACACCAGGCCTCCCAGTTCATTACCACCTCTCGGAGTTCAGTCAGACTCAAATGTGTTGAGTCCGTGATGCCATCCAGCCATCTCATCCTCCGTTGTCCCCTTTACTCAGTAAATCTTTAATCCAATTTTCCATCGATGGGTGGAACTGTGTTCCCTCCCTGCTATTTACCTGTGGCCAAACTAATGCAGGAGACTCAGGTTCGGTTCCTGAGTGGGGAAGGTCTCCTCAAGAAGGGAATGGCAACCCACTCCAGCACTCTTGCCACCACTCACCCACCCCATCACCCCCCACCCAAAAGCAGCTCAAAGAAACTTTGGGAATATCCCCTGGAGGAAGAAATGGTGGTAACCCACTCCAGTACTCTTGCCTGGAGAACTCTGTGGACAGAGGAGCCTGGTGGGCTACAGTCCGTGGGGTCGCAAAGAGTCGGACACGACTGAGCGACTTCACTTCAAACTATGGTGGAGTTATGAAGATAATGGGGCCTCCTTCAAAAGGCCCCATGCATGCACTTCTACAAGAGTGCCCCAAGCCCTGCAGCAGGCTACCACTGACCTATGTCTCCACTGGAGACTCCCGGACATGCTCGGGCAAGTCTGGGTCAGTCTCTTGTGGGGTCACTGCTCCTTTCTCCTGGGTCTTGGTGCACACAAGGTTCTGTTTGTGCCCTCCAAGAGTCTATTTCCTAGTCCTGTGTAAGTTCTGGCAGCTCTATGGTGGGGTTAATGGCACTTCCTCCAAGAGGGCATATGCCATACCCAAGTCTGCTGCACCCAGGGCCCCTGTCCCTGTAGCAGTCCACTGCTGACCTATACCTCCACAAGGGAAAGTGAAAGTGAAGTTGCTCAGTCATGTCTAACTCTTTGTAACCCTGTGGACTGTAGGCCACCAGACCAGGCTCCTGCGTCCATGGGGTTTCCCAGGCAAGAATACTGGAGTGGGTTGCCATTTGCTTCTCCAGGGTATCTTCCTGACACGGGGATCAAACCCGGGTCTCCCGCATCGCAGACAGATGCTTTAGCCTCTGAGCCACCAGGGAAGCCCAGGGAATATCTCCACAGGAGACGCTCAAACACAGTTCTGTCTCAGTCTCTGTGGGGTCCCTGGGTCCTGGTGCGCACAAGGTTTGTTTGAGTCCTCTGAGCATCTCTGGTGGAAATGGAGTTTGATTCCAAATGCGAATTCGCCCCTCCTACCATCTTGCTGGGGCTTCTCCTTTGCCCTTGGGTGTGGACTATCTCCTCACAGCCTCCAGAGCCTACTGTCTTGCTGTAGACCTTTTGTTAGATATAGTCCAATTTGTTTATTTTTGATTTGTTGCCTTTGCCTGAGGAGAAAGATCCAAAAGATACAGCTAAGACCAATGTCAAAGAGTTTACCTACTCCTTATGTTGTCTTCTAAAGGTATTATGTTTCAGGTCTTGTATTTAAGTCTTTAGTCCATTTGAATTTGTTTTTGTGTATGGTGTAAGAAGGTGGTCTAATTTCATTCTCTGTGTGTGGCTGTCTAGTTTTCCCAGCATCATTTATTAAAGAAACTTTTTCTTCATTGTATATTCTTGTCTCCTTTGTCATAGATTGATCACGGGTGAAAGTGTTAGTTGCTAAGTCTGACTCTTTGCTACCACCACGGACTGTAGCCCAGAAGTCTCCGCTGTCCATGGAATTCTCCAGGCAAGAATACTGGAGTGGGTTTCCATTCCCTTCTCCAAGGGACCTTCCCGATCCAGGGAGCAAAGCTGGGTCTCCTGCATTGCAGGCAGATTCTGCACAAAAATAAACCCCTAGATGAATGGAACCCCTAGATGAATCTATAGAGAGCCCATATAAATTGACCATATAAGTGTAGGTTTATTTCTGAGCTCTCCATTCTGCTTCATTCATCTATGTGACTATTTTATGCCAGTCCTATACTATTTTGATTACTATAGCTCTGTAGTATAATTTGAAATCAGGAAATGTAATGGTTCCAGCTTTATTATTCTTTTTCAAGATTGCTTTGACTATTTAGGGTCTTTTACAGTTCTATTTTAGAATTATTTGATCTAGTTTTCTAGAAAATGTCATGAGTATTTTTTATAGGGATTGCTTTGAGTCTGTAGATAGTTTGGGGGTAATGTAAGCATTTTAACATGAGTATGGAGTATCCTTCCATTTACTTTTGTTGTCTTCAATTTCTTTTATTGTTGTCTTATAGTTTTCAGAGTACAGATCTTTTACCTCCTTGGTTAAATTTATTCCTAGGTTTTTTTTTTTTTTTTGATGCAATTATAAATGGTGATGTTTCATTTCTCTTTCTGATGGTTTATTATCTGTGTATACAAATGTAACATATTTCTGTATATTAATTTTTATTTTATTTTTATTCTATATTTGTATATAATTGATGAAAAATATTGTGTTAATTTCAGGTGTACAGCAAGCTATATATATTAATTTTGTATCCTGCAATTTTACTGAATTTTACTGAGTTTTTGGTAGTCTTTAGAGTTTTCTATATATGGTATCATCTACCAATAGTGATAGTTTTACTTCTTCCCTTCCAATTTGAATGTCTTTTACTTATTTTTCTTCTATGATTGCTACAGCTAGGACTTACAGTGGTATGTTGCATGAAAGTGGTGAGATGGGCATCATTGTCTTATTCCTGTTCTTAGAGGAAAAGCTCCCAACTTTTACCATTGAGTGTGATATTAGCTGTGGGTTTGTCATAAATGGCCTTTAGTATGCTGAGGTGTGTTTCCTCTGCACTCATTTTGTTGTGAGTTTTTATTGTCAGTAGATGTTGAAGTTTGCCAAAGGTTTTTTTCTGCATCTATTGAGATGGTCATATGATTTTTATCTTTCATTTTGTTAATGTGATGAATCATGTTGATTTATGAATATTTAACCATCTTACACTCTTGGCATAAAGTCCATGTGATCATGGTGTATACTCCTTTTAAAGTATTATTGAATTCAGTTTGGTAGTATTTTATTGAGGATTTGTTGTCCCATCTTTTTTTTTTTTTTAATCCAGAATATTGGCATTCAATTTTCTTTTCTTTTGTTGGTGGTGTCTTTGTCTGATTTTGCTATCAGGGTAATGCTGGCCTTATAGAACAAGTTTGTAAGCTTTCCTTCCTCTTCAATTTTTAAAAATAATTTGGTAAGGATAGGTATGATGTCTTTCATCCAACCAGTCCATTCTGAAGGAGATCAGCCCTGGGATTTCTTTGAAAGGAATGATGCTAAAGCTGAAACTCCAGTACTTTGGCCACCTCATGCAAAGACTCATTGGAAAAGACTCTGATGCTGGGAGGGGTTGGGGGCAGGAAGAGAAGGGGACAACAGAGGATGAGATGGCTGGATGGCATCACTGACTCGCTGGACGTGAATCTGAGTGAACTCTGGGAGTTGGTGATGGCCAGGGAGGCCTGGCGTGCTGCGATTCATGGGGTCGCAAAGAGTCAGACATGACTGAGGGACTGAACTGAACTGAATGTTATGCTCTAAAGTTTTTAATGGGAACAACTGAGTAACTCATTACTAAGATCAGAAAGGCTGGGGGAGTCGGGAGTGGAATTTAGGTCATGTCAAGTTTGAAAGGCTGGTGGGATATGCCTATGACAGGAACTGTTGAGAAGTAGTTGGAAATTCATGTCTGGAACTCAGATAGTTCCAGGCTGGAAATAAATATTTGGGAGTTGTCAACAGAGAGAGGGCATTTAAAGGCATTTAATGACCTATGCCCCAGTGGTAATCCTGACCAGCATTTTAAAAAGGTGAATAAAATAGAAATTTCAGAGTGCATTATACATAGTATGCAGTCATTGTTTTGTGAAAGATTTTATTTCCGTTCTGTTTGTGTACACGCACAAACTGGGTCAGGATGTAAAATGTATTTCTTACTGTGAAAGTGAAAGTGGAAGTGTTAGTTGCTCATTCGTGTCTGACTCTGCAACATGATGGACTGTGTTCTACCAGGCTCCTCTGTCCATGGGATTCTCCAGGCAAGAATATTGGAGTGGGTAGCCATTCGCTTCTCCAGGGGGTTGTCCCAACACATGGATTGAATCTGGGTCTCCCCCATTGCAGATAGATTCTTTACTGTCTGAGAGTCATGGTTAGAAGTTTGAGGGTCATTTAGCTAAGGCCTGAGTGAAAGAGAACTGAGGACTGATCCCTGGGGCACTTTGAGGTGTAAAGTTTAGGAAAGAATTCCCACAAGCAACTCATGAGAAGGAGTGATGTAGGAGGAACATTAAGAAAAGCTGAGCAGTGAAAGTATTTGAATCAGAGAGAGAGAGGTCGTGTGCCTCAAAAATGCTATCACAAGACTGAGTAAGGTGACTAAGCACTGAAAATGAGATTAGCAACATGGAAAGCAATGGGGACCTTGATAAAGTTCTTTTGGTGGCATATGGGGGCCAAAACCTGGTGAGAATGGGTTCCAGAGAGACTGGGATGGAGGAAAGAAGTAAAGACAGGATCTGGATGACTGAAGGAATTTACTAAAAGGTGAGAAAGAGAAATGGGACAGTAGAGGGAGATGTGAGGTCAATGAGAAGGATGACTGGGAGAGTTGTCCTGGAGCAGGGCAGAGGGAGGAGGGGAGAGGATCTAATAAAGATTAGAGATGGTATTGTTAGCTGAGGAGAAGGCAGGGGGAGTAAGAGATCCTTGCTCAGTCACTCAAACAAAAAATGATAAAGCCCTCCAGTGGTCTGCAGTCTGCCACTAGAGTGTTTCTGCATGCTCTCCCTGGACTCGTGGCTGAAAGCTTGGACATCCATATCGTGGCTTTACCCCTGGGCTTACTTGGGGCTAAGTGTAGTACCTGCTTTCCCATCAAAATCTCTCCCAAGGGCCCTGAGTCTGCAGCTTATGCTCATCCATGGTAAACAGTGAGGTCACCAAAAAGGATGATTGTGATTCCAAACAGAATGGAGCCAGGTCTGTGGAATCAGCCCAGCATGGATGGAAGTCTGTGCAGCTCTAACACAGGCCCAGTCCTGCCTCCCCCCTTCCATATGCATGAGGAAGGTGTCTTCACTTGGTGGCACACAGACCCAGGCAAAAATTAAAAACCAATAAAAAACCTCTGGGTGTGAGAAAACAAAACAACTAGAGTGAAATGCACCCAAACTCGTCATAGTGACTATTCATTGACAGTAACTTCCCTCCTTTTTGGGAAATGTCACAATTTCCACAACAGCCATAGATTCCTTTTACAATAGAAATCTTCAATAAATATATATTTTTTTCTGAATATGAAGACTGATTCAGTTTTGCAGGCCACAACTCAGAAATCCCAGGGGTTTCACAGAGCTCCCTCCCAATCTGCACCCCCTATCCCCACCCCCAGAGCCCCCATCCAGGTTATAAAGGCTGGAAGGGAGTCTGGGAGGTAGAAAGAGCATGGGAGGCTGGGGGATCAAGTCATTCAATTCTGCTTTTATCTGTTTTATCTGTTTGCACAGAAAAAAAAAAATCACTGGAACGGATGATTTCTAAGGTTTGTTCCAATTTAAACATTCTGTGTTCTGTGTTACCTGTAAATTGCTGAGATGATTGCAGCACTGCAATTTTATCTGACCAAAGGTTTCCACAGAGTTATACACAGGATGATACCTTAGATTCCTGGCAGAGTGGAAAGTGCCTTGACAGGTTCCCTGTGTGAGAGCCCAGTGGGTACCACAGTTCCTAGATCAGAAGGGTTACTTTGGAGGTTTCTGGAAAGAATTGAAATTTGGTCACACTTACCATTCAGGGCAAAGACTGTGTAACTTGTGCAGTGACCCCAAATCAGAAGAGGTTCATTTCCTGAAACAAGATGAGACTGGGTTGTGCTTGCTCCCCTGTGTCTACCCACTGCTTTTTTCTGAGTCACATTCAAGGATCGCCCCTCTCCTATCCCCTACAGATTAGAAAGAAAGAAATAACAGCTAACAGTAGTAGTTAAAAATGGCAAACCTCTTGCCCTTTCTCAGGAGTTACAAAGCTTCTAGCAAGGGAGGGAACGGATTTTCATTTTGCTGAGTTTCTATAAGGACAAAGAGGCTTCCTTGTTCCTGGTGCGCAGCAGCTGCTCCCAGGATGAAATCCTCTGGACAGCTGCCCAGTGCAAACATGGACACCTCACAGGGACAAGGAGGCCTTCTTCACCTTCTTTCTGTGATGGGAGAGAGCCAAAGGGGCAACCACATCAACATTAGTGAGGGCAAGGCACTGGCGTTTGAGAGAGTTGGGACAGGAGTGCGATGCCTGCAATCGGGTGGTTTCTTAGGAGCCTTCTTTCCTGAGACGAGGCTGATTCTGATAAAGGGAGAACTGGCACAGAGGCAGGCCACGATGCTGATGACTTTCATTCACTCCATAAACGTCAGCTGAGTTCTACTCTGAGCCAAGTGCCCCTCCAGGTTTGGGGGTCACAGCAATGAGTAAGAGAAAAATCCCTGCCTCCATGCAGTGTATATTCTATTGTCATCGAGAACTTAGTTCTAGAAAGAACTAAACAGTGATGCCATTCAGCGGTAGTGAGCTGGCCAGCAGCTAGTATGCTGCATTTGGCCTGAGATATATTTTGTTCAGCTCCCCAAGGTGGGTTTTTGGAGGTTTTGATGATTTAAAAATTTTGAGCCAACCTCAAAAATTCTGAAATTTTATTCTTTTAACTTATTTTTTTTAAATCTTATTTATTTATTTGGCTGCACTGGGTCTTAGTTGTGGCATGTGGGATCCAGTTCCCTGACCAGGGATGGAACCTAGGCCCCCTGCGTTGGGTGCATGGAGTCTTAGCCACTGGACCCTCAGCTCAGTTCAGTTCAGTTCAGTTCAGTCGCTCAGTCGTGTCCGACTCTTCGCGACCCCATGAATTGCAGCACGCCAGGCCTCCCTGTCCATCACCAACTCCCAGAGTTCACTCAGACTCACGGCCAGCTAGTCAGTGATGCCATCCATCCATCTCATCTTCGGTCGTCCCCTTCTCCTCCTGCCCCCAATCCCTCCCAGCATCAGAGTCTTTTCCAATGAGTCAACTCTTTGCATGAGGTGGCCAGAGTACTGGAGTTTCAGCTTTAGCATCATTCCTTCCAAAGAAATCCCAGGGCTGATCTCCTTCAGAATGGACTGGTTGGATCTCCTTGCAGTCCAATGGACCCTCAGGGAAGTCCACAAATTCTGAAATTTTCGCTAAAGGCCTTAATTTTTTGAGGTTTGAGAGACATAGCAACACAGGTCCTCATGCCAAATAGCAACAATCAGCTGAAGGTGAGTACTGTATGCTTTTTTTTTTGGTTACTCAGCTGGTGGGATCTTAGCTTCCTCACCAGGAGTGGGACCTGTCCCCCTGCAGTAGAAGCACAGAGTCCTAACCACTGGACTGTCAGGGAGTTCTGGGACCTTCTGTTACACTGAGCTTTTTCACTGAAGACTCGCCTGACTGTGGCACTGGCCACTGGCCAGAGTTCTGGCTCAGGGAGGTGTTGCACTTCAATGGAAACTACCCCGAGCCCCACCTTCTCATGTCTGCTTTGATTTTATTACTATTCAACAAATATTCACTGGGAACCAGATTCTGTGCTGGGCGCCAGGGACACAAAGATTAAGAAGGTACGGTGTTGGCTCTTCCTTGGGAGGGCTTCCTGGGGGAGGTGACACAGGGGAAGAAAAGATACAAAGGTGGATATATAGGCAGAGCCATGGAGAGATTGCCAGAGCAGACTTTGGGTTCTATCTTATCAACTAGCAGTTCTTAAAACTGGGTGCACACCAGAATCACCTCTGTGACTGCTGGGCCACATCTCCAGGCTTCCCCATCAGAAACTCTGGGGTGGAGATAAGAAACTGCATTGCCAAAAAGGTCCCAGTGCTGCTGGTCTGGGAACCACACTTGAGGAACTAGTGTTTAGAGGATGAGGAGCTGTTGTGAGTTCTCTGGCCTCTCTTGCCAGCTGACTGACTCTTGCTTTAATGCCTTGAAGACTATAAAACATCCTTGGCCTTTGGAGTTGCGTCTGTTCCTGCTGTTAGACCACTACCCCGTAATTCAGATTTAGGTGAGGCCAGTGCATGGAGCAGCCTTTCTCCTTAGAAACCACTGGTCCTGAGATTTGTGCTTCTGGAAAACCAAGGATGGAGAGGCCTGCTTGCTATGGTTTTAGAGCAGAACAGTGGCCAACTCTGAGTTGGGTCAGACAAAAGAAAGGGGTGGGGGATGGAAGGAAGAAAGGAAAGAATGAAGGAAGGAGAAGGGAAAAGGAGGGGAGGAAGAGAAAGGGAGGGAAGAAGTCTACACGCAGAGAAAGAACATGTTAATTTCACTGTGATTCAAATCACAGAGATTTGAATCTCACCGGGTGTGAGGTGATGCAAACATTAGTAAACTTTTGGGGTCTTGGAGGGAATGGAAATGCCTGCACTTGAACGTGAGCGTGAGTCCATCCTTGAGTTCTGTGCTTTAAGTGCCTCTTGCCTCTCATGTGCCAGGCCCTGGACAGACGTATAAGCTTTGGAGTTAGGCAGACGTAAGTGAATCTCAACAGATGGGAAAGTAATGAACCTCTTGGTCCGGATTTCTCAAATCTAGCATGTAAATAATTAATAATTCAGTTATTCAATGGGCTTCCCTGGTGGCTCAGTGACAAAGAATCTGCCTCCACTGTGAGAGCCCTGGGTTTGATCCCTAGATCAGGAAGATGCCCTGGAGAAGGGAATGACAACCCACTCCAGTATTCTTGCGTGGAGATTCCCATGGACAGAGGAGCCTGGTGGGCTATAGTCTATGGGGTCGCAAAGAGCTGGACATGACTGAGCGACTAACATACAACTGAGGATGTGAGATAATGCATGAGGAGCTAGATTTGGGGTTTGGAACATAGAGGTTCCCCATGTAGAATTAAGACAAAAATCACAGTGGAGTCCTACTGTGTGCTAAGCTGTATATTTGGTACTGTACATGCCTCTGTTAAACTAGTCTTGATGACAACCTACTGCTGTAAGCACTATACGCGCAGGGACCAGGCCTCCATATAGAGCCTGACATGTAGTAGGTGCTCCATAAAGGCTTCCTGACTAACTGCTGTGGAAGGGTCCCACTCTCTCAGCTGGCCAGAGAGAAGGGACAAGGGGAGACCTCAGATCCCAGAGGAAAAGAAATGTAAGAATGATCCATCCCTATAGGAGAGATGGGAGAAGAAACTGGTTATGATAGATTAAGTAGCAGTGAAACAAAAGAGGGTAGCAGAAGACTTTAAGGAACCATTTATAATAAATAATAATAATAAGATCCAAGGCAAAAAAAAAAAAAGCTCAAGGTACTGAAGCCTTCTCATTAAATTGATCATTACACATCATACCTTCTATGTGTTCAAATTGAGAGATAAGAAGGATTTGAGAACCAGAGAGGCCAAGGTTTGAGAGCCTAACTTTGCTTCTAGTTGTTACAGACCTTTAGCAAGAAATAAATGGAATAATAGCTTTTTCCTGAGTCCCTGCTCTGTACTAGGCACTATAATAATACTTGATATTCATTAATTTACTAAACAACTTATGAAACATGCAAAGTTCTATAAACTTTTAGGACCTATTAGTTATGACTCAAACAGAACATTCATATCTCTTAGAAGTACCAACAGTCATTACTGTGGTTGATCTCCCGTGTGTCAGACATCATGCAAGGCACTTTATGGATAAACATTTACATTTATCAGTTTCATAGGCGTGAGTTTGTTACATCTGTGGCTATAACTCTCTAAGACTTACTTGTTACTAGACACCAGCACAGTACCTGACTATAGCAAGCACTTAATAAATGGTGCCATTACTATTCTCTGCAAGGCTTCTAGATGAATTTTACATCTTATTGAACATCATCTTATGTGAATACTCAAAAGTGAGTGAGTATTTGGAGTGAGTTGAGTAGATACTATCTTATTGAGAAATGGAGTGACACTGCTTCAAATCTGAGAATTCAGGAATCGACAGCTCAGGTCCAGCACCAATTTCTTTAAAAAGCATTTACCTTAAGAATTTCTGGTTAAGAAAGGAAAATATGGTCTTGAAAAATATTTTAGTAGAAGGAAAGTCTTGAGCATCTAGTTGTTGTTGTTTTTAATCTAATGGACACCATAGGTTTTTAACTAGTGTTATTTGCCCCTTCCAGCTGGTGACTAGAAAACTGAGAGCCAAAGTTGCCTGAGCTTCAGCGAGTATAGATCTGCATTTTATATTAAGTTGGGCCACATGAGATTGGGGAAGATTTTTGATCTGCAAAAAATGGCAATTGCATTTGGTTCTACTTAATATATAGCACCTGCCTCTTTCCTACCTCAATCTTACTTCCCCATCTTTCTCTTTGCCTCTTGTTTCTCACTTATTTTTGAATAAATTTATTTTGTGTCTTTGTAGATTTCCTAAAATCCTCTCTGGTGGTTTAGTTACTATGTCGTGTCTGACTCTTGCGACCACATGGACTGTAGCCTGCCAAGCTCCTCTGTCCATGGGATTCTCTAGGCAAGAATATTGGAGTGGGTTTCCATTTCCTTCTCCAAGGGATCTTCCCGACCCAGGAATCGAACCCGAGTCTCCTGCACTGCAGGAAGATTTTTACTGACTGAGCTACAACGGAAATAGCAGTATGCAAATAGGAACAAAAAAAAACCTCAGACATTTCCACCACCAGATATAGCCACTGTGAACCTTTCTGTGCATTGCTTTCCAGAATTTTTCTCTGCATATTTATACACATAGTTAAGCAAAGTGGAAAACAGCCTATAGTTATTTATGTCAGTCTGTCTTCCATTTAACCTTTTCCCATTTAAACCTGATAGTTTGAAGCCTAGTGCTGTCTCACAACTATGCAGCACATTCCCCTGACATTTCCTGAATTCTGGCTGCACTGAAGAGTGGGCCTGGCTGAACAGTCTAAAATTATCAACGCTGCCACAGCCCCTGAAGAAGTTCCTAATGGATGCAAAAGGTTCTTTTTTTTTTTTTAATTTATTTATTTATTTTAAATTACAATACTGTATTTGTTTTGCCATACATTGACACGAATCAGCCATAGGTGAACACAATCTCCCAATGCCGAAGCCCCCTCCCACCTCCCACCCCACATCCTCTACTTGAATCATCCTGTGCATCAGCCCCATGCATCCTGCATCCTACATTGAACATAGATTGGCGCTTCGTTTCTTACACGAAAATATACATGTTTCATTGCCATTCTCCCAAACCATCCCACCCTTTCCGCGGTTTTGTTCAGGTGTTATTTTTGGAGCCACTTTTTCAGGCTTTATGGTACCATCCACTTTGTGCCTTTTTATTGCAGGGGCTGGTGGCCACGACAGCACCAAGCTGCAAGTGCTCTGGGCCCAGTTCTCACGGCTGAGACCCAAACAGGAATATTTGCCACCCCCTTCTTTTCTTGTTTCAGTCACTGGCAGCTTCCCACTGCTGAGGAACTGGGGATGAACTGGGCAAGGCCAGGAGCTGGTTCTCCTGTCTGTCTGAGTGCCTTGGTTTTCTTAGGCCTGGTGACTCGGAAGGCAGGGCACTGAGCTGAGGAAGAGAAATGAAAGAGTCTGGCTCCTAGGTGGCCATCTCTCGGGGCACAGCCATCTCCCAGGCAAGAGAGCCATCTTTCCTCTTGAGAGCTTCTCTCTACCACTTTAAAGAATACTAGCCCCACTGAGTGGGTCAGGAGACCAGCAGGAAGAAGCACCCGGCCCCAGAGGACAAGCCATATATTAATACACAGCTGGTGGAAAGGGCCAGGGTCTGACCATCTGAGGATAGATTCTGGCATCACATGAACACTGAACTGGTGGTCCACAGACCTGCTTTGGGGCTTTCTCAGTGTTCCAGTGGTAAAGAATCCACCTGCAAAGCAGGAGACATAGTTGACATGGGTTTGATCCCTGGGTTGGAAAGATTCCCTGGAGGAGGAAATGGCGACCCAATCCAGTATTCTTGCCTGGAGAATTCCATGGACAGAGGAGCCTGGTGGGCTACGGGGGTCTCAAAGAGTCAGACACAACTGAGCATGCATACAGACCTGCTTTGTTTGGCCTGCCATTTTTTTTTTCCTTAGTGGTAAATTTCACACGAAGAACTGACTTCTTCAGAAAAGTCCAAATATCTGGCAGCATCCCGTCCCTGTCTGTCCTGCAACATCTGGAGCTAAGCCCTGGCCTGGGCGTTGTCTGTTCAGATTAGCACAGAACACACCTGTCTTCTCTTGCCTGGGGCCTGCCCCTGAGGGAGTAATTCCTGCCTCAATCTGTGCTCAGGCACTTTATCTGTGTCCTTTATGGCTAATGCTGATGAGTTTAGGATAGGATATCTGACTCCTGCCTTCTCCAAAGTCTTCCTTCTCCAAAGGCAGGAACATTGGGGTGGGAGGGGTTTGTTGGAAAGCAGGGACATTTGGGGAGTCTCAGCCTGCTGGATTTCCCCAGGTGGCACTAGTGGTAAAGATCTCGCCTGCCAGTTCGGGAGACAAAAGAGACATGGGTTCAATCCCTGGCTTAGAAAGATCCATTCCAGTATTCTTGCCCATGGACAGAGAAGCCTGATGGGCTTTGGTTCATAGGGTTGCAAAGAGTCAGATGGAAGCAACTTAGCAGCAGTAGTAGCAAAGCTTTCAAGAAGAAACAGTGGGAGAGGACATTATTTATGAACAAAAAGTCTGAAAGCCTTCCTCTATTGACTGGTAAACAGTGTAAAGCAGATAACAAGGTGGGTGACAGCAGGATGCGTTTCAGGAGGAAGAGATAGGACAGGAGTGTCCTGACACAGGCCAGGTCTCCCCTTCACCTAATCCTGGGTTGGGTTGGTACGTGCATGAGAGTAGGTGTCCCAAATAGCTAGAATTTGTATTATAACTTATTATGCATTTCAGCAGCTTTTCAAGTAAAACCAAGGACAAATAAGTGATATAAATATTCTAAATGGAATTCCAATCCTTGTCAATGCCCAAGTACACATTTGGTAAAGGTTATTGGGGATGCGGAAGGAATACCCTGTTTCTCCCTACTGAACACAGCAATATTTGTGTATGTGTATACAGATTGTTGAAACAATCCAACTATCAGACATTTGTGTAACTCTTTAGAGTTACAAAGCTCTTTTCTTGTGCTGTCTTACTAAATTTTCATCATCTGTGAGATTGTTGTTTTTTAGTCGCTAAGTCATTTCTGACCGTTTGTGATCCCAGGGACTGCAGTGAATCAGGCTTCCTGTCCTTTACCATCTCCCAGAGTTTGCTCAAACTCATGTCCATGGAGTGAGCTGATGATGCCATCCAACCATCTCATCCTCCCTGTTGCCCTCTTCTCCTCCTGGTCTCAATCTTCCCCAGCATCAAGGTCTTTTATAATGAGTTGGCTCTTCCTGCTTGACCACCTCCAGTTTGCCTTGATTTATGGACCTAACATTCCAGGTTCCTAGGCAATATTGTTCTTTACAGGACTTTACTTTCTCCACCAGATACATCCACGACTGAGCATTATTTCTGCTTGGACCCAGACTCTTCATTCTCTTTGGAGCTATTTCTCTAGTCTTTTCCAGTAGCATATTGGACACCTTCTGACCTGGGGGATTCATCTTCCATATCTTTTTGCATTTTCATACTGTTTATGGGGTTCTCAAGGAAAGAATACTGGAGTCGTTTGCCATTCCTTGCTCCAGGGGACCATGTTTTGCAGAACTCTTCACTATGACCTGTCCATCTTGGGTGGTCTTTCACAGTATGGCTCATAGACTCACTGAGTTATGCAAACCCCTTACCACACCAAGGCTGTGAGCCATGAAGGAGATGAGTTAGGTAAAGCAGATCAAAACATTGCCCCCATATAACAAGTAAGAAAACTGAGGTTCAATTAGATGACTTGTCCATGTCAGTCAGTGACAGAATAAATCATTATTCTTTTCAGGTCCACTGTCCACCCTTCTTTCCAAGCTCTCTGCTCCATGAGACCTGTATGAACTCTATCAAAGGGCTCGAATTTTGCTGGCCTCTAGGTTGGGAATTCAGGAATGGTTGGTCAGTCATGTCTGACTCTTAGTGACCCCATGGACCATAACCAGCATGGATTGTAGCCCAACAGGTTCCTCTGTCCATTAAATTTTCCAGGCAAGAATACTGGAATGGGTTGCCATCGCCTCTTTCAGAGGATCCTCCCAACCCAGGGATGGAAACTCTGCCTCTTACATCCCTTGCATTGGCAGGCAGATTCTTTACCTCTGTGCCACCTGGGCTTTTAGCAATAAATGGATGGAAAATGGATAAAAATTAATTTTTTATTTCTTGGGAATTTCTTGGCAGTCCAGTAGTTAGGACTTGGTGCTTTCACTGCCAAGGACCTGAGTTTAATCCCTGGCCAGGGAACTAAGATCCCACAGCTGTGTGACATGGCCAATAAATAAATTTCTGTTTCTAATTTCAAAATAAATATATATAGATACACACATATATATATAAGAATAAATCCTCAGATTATCCCTGTTAAGACTGGTATATACCTTCTAATCTTTTTCTCTCTGTATCTATTCTGTGCTATTTCAGTGGAACCCCATTGGCTCAATGGTTGTCTGGATGTAAGGATTTTGTTATGAATATATGAAACAGTAAAACATTGTGTCTAGCCTATACTATAGCATTACATAGAATCGATGTCAGTGTGGGAAAGATTGTGAGGTTTGAAGTTGTTATACACTCATTTAAGTGATTTCCAATTGTTTGGCACCATAAGTATTACCTTTGCTGCTGCTGCTGCTGCTGCTGCTGCTGCTGCTGCTGCTGCTGCTGCTGCTAAGTCGCTTTAGTCACGTCCGACTCTGTGCGACCCAACAGACGGCAGCCCACCAGGCTCCCCCATCCTTGGGATTCTCCAGGCAAGAATACTGCAGTGGGTTGCCATTTCCTTCTCCAATACATGAAAGTGAAAAGTGAAAGTGAAGTCGCTCAGTCGTGTCTGACCCTCAGCAACCCCATGGTGCAGCCTTCCAGGCTCCTCTCTCCATGGGATTTTCCAGGCAAGAGTACTGGAGTGGGGGTGCCATCGCCTTCTCCGCAGTATTACCTTTAGGAACATCTAAACACATAATGCTTTGAGGGGGAGAGTAGAAGCTGAAGCTGAAGCAGAATAGGTGCTAAAGCAAAGTAGAAGACTTTTTATTTTGAGGTGGGGGGTGGCGGGTTGTGAGATTTTAGTTTCCTGACCAGGGATTGAACCTAGACCCTTGGCAGTGAGAGGCCTGAGTCCTAACCACTGTCCGAGAAGGTCGTAGTTAGGCCCTGCTGTCACCCGGCCAGCATTGCCTCCTGAGAGAATACACACAGCCTCTTCTTTTCCCACATTGGCTTCTAAAGCTTCCATTTGTGGGGGAGGTGTGATTGCACATGATAGGAATATGAGATGCCCCAAAGGGCTGTTAGGAGATCGTTCTGTGTGGGTGTGGTGCTTGGGAATCACTCACATCTCTTTGGTGTCTTCAGCCAGGCCTGTTGGACCCAGAGACACCAGAGAGTAGAAGGATGATGCAGGCCTCCTGGATGGCGTTCAGACTGAAGTTCAGAGCTGTGAGTTCCTCTTGAACTTCAAATTAGTATTAAAATCTTTTTATTTTAATTAAGAATTAATTTAAAATTATGTGATAAAAATTTGTATGTTCTAAACTTTAAATCCCCTTGGTTAATAAATGCTAAAGTCAATTAGAAAACAAACTTACGGTTGCCATGGGTAAGTTTGGGATGGGCATGTACACACTGCTATACTGGGCTTCCCTTGTAGCTCAGTCAGTAAAGAATTTGCCTGCAGTGCAGGAGACCCGGGTTCGATCCCTGGGTTAGGAAGATCCCCTGGAGAAGGAAATGGCAACCCACTCCAGTATCCTTGCCTGGAAAATCTCATGGACAGGGGAACCTGGTGGATTGCAGTCCATGGGGTCGCAAAGAGTCGGGCACGACTGAGCAACTAACACACAATCAACAAGGACAGGAAACAATGCTCCATGTTATATGGCAACCTGGATGAGGCGGGTGGTGTAGGGGAGAATGGATACATGTATATATGGCTCAGTCCTGTCACTGTTCACCTGAGACTGTCATAACATTGCTAATTAGCTATAGTAGTAGTATCAGGCATAGGTTGGAGAAGGCAATGGCACCCCACCCCAGTACTCTTGCCTGGAAACTCCCATGGACGGAGGAGCCTAGTAAGCTGCGGTCCATGGGGTCGCTGAGTCAGACACAACCCAGCGACTTCACTTTCACTTTTCACTTTCATGCACTGGAGAAGGAAATGGCAACCCACTCCAGTGTTCTTGCCTGGAGAATCCCAGGGGTGGCGGAGTCCAATGGGGTCCAGTGGGGTCACACAGAGTCGGACACGACTGAAGCGACTGAGCAGCAGCAGCAGCATAGTAGTAGGAGGAGGAGGAGTAAAGTCACTCAGTCCTGTCTGACTCTGCGACCCCATGAACTGTAGCCCACCAGGCTCCTCTGTCCACGGGATTTTCCAGGCAAGAGCACTGGATCGGGTTGCCATTTCCTTCTCCAAGGGATCTTCCTGACCCAGGGATGGAACCTGGGTCTCCAGCATTGCAGACAGACACTTTAACATCTGAGCCACTAGGGATGCCCCGGCGGGGGCTATACCCTAATACAAAAATTAGCTATAAATACCCTAATACAGAATTAAAAGTTCCCCAAAAAAGTCTTGAGTTGAAAGTGAAATATTTATGGCGTAATCGGGGCCTCAAACCCCAATCCCTCAGCCGAGGAAGAAGTCATCTCTTTGGCGGTCTGTTGTTGAAAAATACAAAACAAAAAAAAGCCATACAACAATCTGTGAAGGAGATAAAAATAGGGTGACAATGATGGGCCAGGAAAATGCACAGCGAAGGTCTCTGAGATCTGAATGATAAGGAGGCGTGTCCTTGTGAAGGTCTGAGCGAATGTTTCCTTCAGAGAATGGCAAGAGCAAAGGCCCTGGGGTGGGAATGAGTGACAGAAAGCAGGCCAGATGGCAGGGAAGCCACCTTTTCTCCACACTGGACCCCTGGCAACCACCCAGCCTGTCTATCTGAGGCTCAGATACACACATATACACATATATACATATACACACGTACATACTGGTCCACATTGAAGCCAGCTTGTTAGGCTTATTCCTATTATGGTATGTCCTTTTAAAATAGACGTTTAGTGGCAATGGCCTCAAATATTTAGAATCTAGCCTAGTAAATAAGGAAACATTTTCTGATTATCCTAAGTAAATGTTATTAAGTCTAGGTAGCACAAGATGCATATAAACAGATTCAGGCTTACTTACTTTTGCTTCACACACAGTTTCAATGACTGTTAATTGAATAGATAAATGAATGAGATGAGCCATTTTCTTAATCTACAACTGGTTAGAAATAACAATATAATAATAATAATGAATGATGATGATAAAGCATATACACATGGGAAAAATTTTAAGGTGTGTTAGTAATCTGGACCTATTTAGGTTATTAAAAACAGCTCTGAAGTGCTTAAGGAACTTTGGGATTGTCTTTGGATTTTGTAAAATGATCCAAGTCAATAAGCCATCAGGAGGTGGTTATATTCAGTTTACTCCCACTAGGAAAATCTGTGTGTTCTATTTAAAAAAATTATCACATAATTGGTGTTGGAGGAGGTAATAGAGAGGATGTGACCGCTGGCTGACCCTGGAGCTAGACCCAGCCAATTGTAGGTTCCTCACTCCCTCCCCTGTTCTTGGAATGTACATTCTCCCAGCTGTTTCCAAGGACACAGCCTTGGGAGAGTAGGGTGTCGTTGAGACCTTCTGGGTGATATGTGTGACTGAGCCCAGTTAAGGCTTCCATAGAAACTTAAAATTCTGGCAGGCAGGTGCACAAATCTACTTGATTTGCAGCTGACCAAGACAAGCCTCATATGCGAGTTTCCTGGCTTACTAAACCTGCCACCTTCCAGTCTAAAGTGGTTGCCTCTTTCTAGGGTCTCTGCCTGCCTTCTGTGTGTGGGGCCAATTAATGAACGAACAATTGATTAAGCATCCTAGACAGAGCAAGACATATAGAAGGACTAGCTCTGCTACTGATGGAATATTCAGGTGACAAAGCTAGTAAGTGGCTCAAACTTACTGGCTTTAAAAGAATTCCAACTCAGTGAAAGAAACCCAGAGTCTATCTTCTTCCCTGAATTCCTGCCTAATACTGATGAAGTTTTTGAAAAATCTTTTAATTGTGAGACATTTATAGAAAAAAAATACATAGGATTAGTGTAACTCAAAGATTTATCACAAATCAAACAGTCATGACCAAGAAGGAGACTGCCACCACCTCAGAGATCTCCTCATGTCCCCTCAGTCTAACTCCCTCCTTCCCACCAAAGTGACCTGCACCAGACTTTTCCTTTTTTTTTTTTTTTTGCCACACTGCATGGCTTGTGGGACCAGGAATGGAACCCAGGCCCTCTGCAGTGGAAGCACGGAGTCCTAACACTGAACCGCCAGGAAGTCAGACTTTCCTTCTTTTCTTCAGTTACCACTTAAGCATACATTCCTGATTCCAAAATTTCATTTTGGCTGGCTTGGGATTTTTCTACAAGTATTAGAATCAAATAGTATGAAAGTTTCGGTCTGGCTTCTTAACTTAAATTATGTTTGTGAGATGAAACTTATATATTTCGTTCCATGGGATACTAAATAAATTGTTCGCTATCATTGATGCATACTATTTGACAAATTTTTACTACAAAAATGGCAATTGTATAGTAGTATTTCATTGTAGGAGTGTTTCACAGTTAATATTCTATTCTGTGAATGGAAATGGACATACAAGCCATTTTGTGGGCATTTTTGTGTATGCTTTTGGTGAACATATGGGTGCATTTCTCTTGGGCGGTGGCGTGGGAGTTGACCTA
This sequence comes from Nanger dama, assembly GCA_917880005.1. NCBI lineage: Eukaryota > Metazoa > Chordata > Mammalia > Artiodactyla > Bovidae > Nanger > Nanger dama. Next base: position 61,470,228 of record CAKJTW010000001.1, on the reverse strand, counting down.
CATACGCTGGATTTAAATCTCACTGTGGTTGAAATTGCATTCCCCTCAACTGTGATAAATAAACCTTTCAATGTGTTTATTAACTACTTCCATTTGTGAAGTCCCTGTTCTGGTCTCAACCATGTTTCTTTTTTGACTGTGCCCTACGACATGTGGGGTCCTAGTTCTCCAACCAGGCAGGGATTGAACCGTGCTCCCTGCAGTGGAAGCGTGGAGTCCTAGCCATTGGCCTGCAAGGGAATTAACAAACATTTTTCAATTGGATTCTTTCTTCTTTATGTACAGACATTCTCTACAAATTCTGGAGTAAGCTCTCAGTCAATTATATGTGCTCCAGATCTTTCCTTTGATTCTGGTTGTCCTTTTTCCCTGTCAAAAGCATCTTTTTCTTTATGGTTAATGTATCTTGTATCCTATTGAAGAAGTCTTTCCTACCTTGAGTTCATTAATATTTGTCTATTTTGTCTTCTAGAGGTCCTATTGTTTTGCCTTTTGCCTCTAGATAAATTCTCAGGGCGGGCGAGGGGGGCGGTGAGGGAATAGGTGGAGCGTGAAGTTTCATTTGTTTCCATCTGGATATTCTTTATTGCAGATTTTCTGTACTTACTGTCTGCAGCGATATTGTTGTAAAGCAAGTATCCATATGTGTTTCTGGGTTGTCCATTTTATTTCATCCTCATCATACAAGTCTTCCGGGCAACAAACATCCTTATAAGGAAAAGGAGGTAAGAAAGTAGCAGAAAACTTTGCTGATTATGTGGTTGAAATTGGTAACTGGGTTAAGATCTTAATTCTGCCACCAACTAGTCTTGTAACATTGGGGGACACTGTTTGACTTCTCTGGAGCCCCATTTCCCAATCTTTATATTTAGCTCATTGTGCTACAAGGATTATGACTATGTATATATATATATATAATGTTTACAACAGCACTTGTACACAGTAAGCACTCAATAAAGGACCTTAAAAGTCTTCATTACAAGAAAAACAGTTTTGTAACTATGTATGGGGACATGTGTTAACTAGACATACACTAGTGATCCTTTTAACTGTATATGCAAATAGTGAACAATTATGTTGTTCACCTGAAACTACTATAATATTATATGTCAATGATACCTCAATTAAAAATACACACCACATTAATTTAAGTGAATCACATCTGTCATAAGAGAGCACATACTATATATTTCCCTTTATATGAAGTTTGAGAACAGGAAAAGCTAATCTCTTGTGGAAAACAATTGTGTAAAAGTCATGCCTTTGAGGGAAGGTGAGTTTAGAGTTACTGGGAAGAGGTATGAAGGAATTTCTTAGGGTGATACAAATATTCTGTATCTTAATAAAGAGTTTGAGTTTCACAAGCTTACATATTTGTCAAAATGGGTCAAAAGATACATTTACAATTTGCATTCACTTTTGTAAATATTACTTAGAAAATAAACCAGAAAGAAATATTGAACTCTGGTTACCAATATGCATGTTGAAGAATTTATAGCTGAAGTGAACTGATGTAAAAATTAAGCAAAATAGTGGCTTACCAGGAGAATTGATAGAAGATAGATACACAGTAAAAGCAAGTAGTATACTAAAATGTTTATTACAAAATCTAGGTAGAATGTATACACATATACACATATACAATGTAAAAATATTTCCACTTTTCTGCATGTTTAAAAATGTTTATAGGGTGCTTGCTTCAGGAGCACACACACTAAAACTGGAATGATACCGAGAAGATTAACATGGTCCCTGTGCAAGGATGACACACAAATTCATGAAGCGTTTAAAAAATGTTTATAGGGAATTCTCTGGTGGTCCAGTGGTTAGGACTCCAAGCTGCAGGGGGCATGGGTTTGACCCCTGGTCTACTGAGTGTGCGTGCTGGCACACACACGAAGAACTAAGATCCTGCACAGCCAAAACCAAAGAAAAAATTAATGAAAATAAAAATGTTTATAGTAGAAGTATAGATAAATGGAAAACATGTATATATAAAGTAAAATACCCTACACAAGTAAATATTATAAATAAATATAAAGTACTTGGCTGTGGCAAAAAAACAAAAAGCAGTCATGATCTCTAATCTGCCATTTAAAAACTCATTCCATGCCCTAGCCTGATGTATAAAATCAAATTTATTCTACTTAATACCAATATGTATACGTTTTTACAGTAAAAATATAAGTGAGTTTGATCACAGGGTATTGCCCAAGTCCATTGGAGTATCTGCATCTTACTTTCTAAAAATATAAATTTTTATATTCTGAACTACATCTGGCCCCAGGGACTCAGTAAGGAATGTGGACATGTATTAGCACAGAGATTGTAACTTTGGACAAGATATTGTGTGGCCTCTAGGTGGGCCTATCTAAATCAGTCAGTTCTACCTTGTAGGACAACAGTGTGCAGATCAAGTTTGCTGAAGGAAAGCAGTTTAGAAGTTTATGGGTAAGCATAGGCTGTGCTTTATAGTGCTGAGTGATGATAGCCTTCTGTATTAGGATTGGAATGAAGATAGGAAAGTATGTTCCCCTAAAGGGACAGATTATAGACTTTATATGCACACACCCTCTCCACCCTTTTGCCAGTGGTAAAGAACTCACCTGCCAATGCAGGAGACAAGAGATTCAGATTTGATCCCTGGATCAGGAAGATCCCCTGGAGGAGGGCATGGCACACACCCTCTCCACCCTTTTGCCAGTGGTAAAGAACTCACCTGCCAGTGCAGGAGACATAAGAGATTCAGATTTGATCCCTGGATCAGGAAGATCCCCTGGAGGAGGGCATGGCACACACCCTCTCCACCCTTTTGCTAGTGGTAAAGAACTCACCTGCCAATGCAGGAGACATAAGAGATTCAGGTTTGATCCCTGGATCAGGAAGATCCCCTGGAGGAGGGCATGGCAACACACTCCAGGATTTTTGCCTGGAGAATCCCATGGACAGAGGAGCCTGGAGGGCTGCAGTTCATGCAGTTGCAAAGAGCTGGATAAGACTAAAGTGACTTAGCACACACAAAGTAATACAAAACCCTACAATCCAAAATCGGAATCAAACAGATATCATCTCTGACCTGTAAATGAAACCCATTCCCATCAAAAAAAAAAAAAAAGCATCCTGACTGAACCAGTATTTTGCCTTTTTCATTGGACCATAAAAGGGAGACCTGAGACTTTCACCAGGTTTTCTGAAATTTCCATTTGTCAGCTTTTTAGGAGTTTTAGCTTCCCTTGTGGCTCAGACGGTAAAGTGTCTGTCTGCCTACAATGCGGGAGACCGAGGTTCGATCCCTGGGTCAGGAACTTCCCCTGGAGAAGGAAATGGCAACCCACTCCAGTATTCTTGCCTGGAGAATCCCATGGACGGAAGAGCCTGGTAGGCTACAGTCCATGGGGTCGCAGAGTCGGAAAACGACTGAGTGCAGTTCACTTCACTTCGTTAGGAGTTTTAGGAAGGCATTGTGAATAGAGTTAGATCCATATTCCACACAGAGTCCATACCTACTGGGGGAGGCTCAGCAGGATCAATGTGCAATTAAGCCCCGCCCTGGGAGTCCCTGAGATGAATCTGCCGCCTGCCCAAGGCCAGAGATAGAGCTGAGCTCAGTGAACGCATGCCAGCAGATCCCTATCACTGATGGACTCTGCTGTAGGAGTCCCTCCCAGGAGGGGTGCTGCTTGCTTACTGTCTCCAGGGGCTGGATTTTAAGACCAGCACCCACTGGCAAAATCGTTCACTCTCTGATGATAAGAACAGGCCCACTGGATTTGATTTCTGGTGCCCACTCTCAAGCAATATGTGTCAGCCCTTGGACTAAAATGACCAGCATTTGAAACTGTGGAGTAATGACCTCAGACTCCCAAGGTTCCAGATGAGTCTAATCAAAGCTTCCCATTCATCTCGCAACACCAGAGCTTCCAGTGAAGCTCTAACAGTCAACACGTACTCCTCATGTGCCAGGTACTGTTCGATGTGTCCTATATATTTTAGCTCACTTTAACAGACAGAGACCATTATGCCCATTTCACACACAGCAGACAAAGGCAGGGGAGAAGCAAGGGGCAAGACAGGACACTGGTCTCAGGCAGCTGGACCCAGGAGTTAGTGTGAGTGACCAACTTTTCAGCCCCAGAGAGCCTGGCTCTGGTTTCCTGGAAGCACTCTCCTGAGTTTTCCCCCCTTATGGCCAGAAAGGAAACCACCCTAGTTTCAGTGGGGCACTTCCACTATTAAGTCTCTGGCAGCTGAGCAACAAATTAACTTGCTAAGTCTTTTCCTCAGCTGTAAATCCGGGGCCATTTGACAGAGCGAAAGGGCCTGGGTATTGGAATAAAACCCAAGTTTGATCCCAGCTCAGCAACTCTAAGGAATCTTATGTCTGCTAACCTCTCTAACCTCTACTGGAAAGGAAGCTTGCTCTTTCCTCAAGGAAGAGAAAGTGTTAGTCACTCAGTTGTGACCAATTTTTGCAGCCCCAATGGACTGTAGCCTGCCAGGCTCCTCTGGCCATGGGATTCTCCAGGGAAGAATATTGGAATGGGTTGCCATTTCCTCCTCCAGGGGATCTTCTTCCCCATCAGGATGGAACCCAGGTCTCCTGCATTGCAGTCAGATTCTCTATGGTCTGAGCCACCAGGGATGCCCTTCTGGGAGAAACGTTTGCTCCACACATAACTGGGCTGTTACTTCCATCAGCGTCATGATGGGGTCTCCTGGGACAGGTCTTCTCAAAGCCAGTTTGGAAAAACATGTGGCCACACCGGGAATACAGGGTAGAGCAAAAGAAATAAGGGTCAAGTTTTGCCCAAGCCAGGACAGGCAAGTGGGAGGTTCTGGTGGTGAGCAGCTAAGCGTTTTTCTCAGCTCGTCGCAGATCCAGGGCTCCAGCTGGCCAAGTGTCTGACTGTCCAAGCTACCAGGACAGAAGGCATCTCCGAGCCTGATAGGACCAAACAACCCTGGCTTTATTTTGGAAGGATTTGTCCCTGAGTTTCCAGTTGGCGCCTACTTAAGTCTCAACGTCACTGACCTTTCCGGTCTCAGAGGAGCTAAACTAGACGATTCAGGTTCTTGGGGAGGAGAAAGCTGGGGAAGACGAGGAGCCCCGCTAGGCCGCCCTAGCTGGGATCTCGGGGCCGGTGATAAGGCGGGGCGGGCGCGCGGCAGCACGGCCGGCCGGGGCTCAGGGGCGCAAGGGCCGCCTGCCTACCGGGCGCGGGGGCATTCGCCGCGGATTCGGCGCGGGGGCGCCGTCTGAGATCTCGCCCCCAAGCCCGGCCGCTTCTTTCCTCGGCGTAGCCGGCTAGGTCACGACGGGCTCATTAAGCCGGCAGGTAGGCAGTGCCCCGGCGGCGGCAGCAGGCGGTCCTGGAATGCGCGAGGGGCGTGATGACTGCCGCCGGCCTTTTTGCGCAACACCTTCGCTATATACCAGAGCGCCGGGCTCCACCTGGGTGCCTGCTCCGGTTCATTCCCTGCGTAGAGAGCGCCAGTGAGTACCGCCGCTGGGGTCTGGGCGCTTCTTCCTCTCTCCCGCCTCTTGAAAGAAACTTCACTTTTAATTTACTTAATTCTTTTAGATCTCCCTCGATCCTGATCTCAAGGAACTTGGCTGTCTTTGGGCTACAGAAGAGGGGGAAAAGTAACTTTCTCCACACTTTCAGATTTTTCTTTTTCTTCTTAATGTCATTACTGTTGCTGTTATTTCAGCTCCAGTGACTACACTATTAGCGGTGGCATACTTGCGGATTCTAAAATTAAAGATGTAGGGAGATTCCTACCACATAGGAATCAGGGCAGCTAGGCTATCTTTTTGGTCACTAGCTAGCTGTGTGATCTGAGGCAGGTCCCTGTGAGCCCCAAGGCCTCAGTTTCCCCCCTTTCCAAGAAGGGAAACAAAAAGTCTGTCTTTTCTGCTGTCTTGACTGCGAAAATTCCAGGTTTGGGTGGCTGTCCAGTGATGCAGTGCCTCCCACAGTGTGGCTTCCACATGCTGCTGTTCTAGTTTGCAGGGTTATTTTTCCAAAGTGACTGCAAGACACAGTCCTGGTCTGCTAGTCCCATCAGCGCAGGCAGCATCAGCAAAGGGCCCAGCCTTCCGCTTGTCTTGGGAGAACAGAGCCCCCAGTTTTCCAGTGTTTTTGGAGATAGAAGTACCACCGGGGGCGGGGGTGGGGTGGGGTATGGAGATGTGGGCAAGGTGCAGTTGTGTTGGGGAGATCAAACATCTCCAGATCAGGAAGAGGGAGGCATGTGGAGAGGAGTTAATTCAGTCTTCAGATTCTCTGGGTAGCTGGCACTGAGGTTGAATATCTCTCCTATTCCCTTAATGAAGAGGCAGCTTTCTCAAACTTGATCTGATGGAGGCAGCTTGTGGATTTCATCATTTAGAATCCTCTCTTCCTCCCTATTTGGTTTCATCATGAGATGTGGGTTAACTCTGCTTGCTCCAGCCCTGTTGGACTTCTCCACACCACTCTCCTCCTGGGCTGAAACCCTCTAATCTGGTGTGTGTTGGATATTCTTACAAAAAGGTGTGCCTCATGGCAGTGGCCATTGTTTCAGATTGTTGAGCCTGTTTCAGTCTCTAGCCCCTGCCAGCCAGTTAGCTGATAATGATCTCTATTTTTGTAATTTTGGGAACTGGTGGCTAGAAGTGCATGCTTTGTAAAGACTCAGTGTTAAACTGCCCCCACCAAAGTCCACCCTAAGTCAACTCAACTATTTCATTGAAACAATTCCTGGTTTGGGGAGGATGGACAGTTTTGGGAGGATGGATGTCTAGTTTATCGCTGTTAGACACTAAGTGGGCATATGTACTGCTTGAATTCACTTTAATGAAGACAATAGCTTCTCAGGATCAGTGATTTGGAATAAACTTAATTCTTAGCCACCTTCCACCCTGCCTTTGTCCTGCCCTCCCCCCAGCTCCACCCTGGGAACAGAAAGGTAGTCTCAGCAGAGAGTAATCAGGACATCCCAGTGGAATTAATTCTAGTGAATTTAAAGATACAAAAGTGTGTGGAAAGAAGGTGGCAAAAGGATGACAATGCATTTTAAGATGTTTATCTTTTATAAATTAGCTCTTTTAACACCCCCCCATACAATGCAAAAATAATATGGTTACAAGTTAATTATAGGATTTATTTTAAAATAAATTGGAAGTGCAGATGAGGGCAAGTGTGGTTTGGTTAAAAGGGTCTTAGTTTAAAGTGATAGTGTAAATGTCTTTTTAAAATCCTATTAGTTCATGCCTTCAAAAGTCTAAAAGCCATTCATCGAGGTAAAACCGAGCTGCTTTGTCTCTCACATCTTTCTCCCCAATTCTGTCCTCCAGGGATTATCTTTGTGATGTTTAGAGGAAGTTGAAGGAAAGTAAACACCATCCTCTGGAATTTTTCAATTCTTGGTCATTCTTTCAAAGTATAGGAAAATGTATCTCAAACATATTGAGACCACTGGAGTCAAAATACTCATTTGAATTGTCTCTACAGGCTTGGTGTGACTTAAAGTGATTTAATTCTTTGTGCCTCTGTTTGCTTTCCTGTAGAATGAGGGATAGCATTGATACTAAGGTAAAAAGTGTTAGTCGCTCAGTTGTGTCTGACTTTTTGTGATCCCGTGGACTATAGCCCACCAGACTCCTCTGTCCATGAAATTCTCCAGGCAAGAATACTGGAGTGGGTTGCCATTTCCTTTCCAGGGGATCTTCCTAACCCAGGGATCGAGCCTAGGTCTCCTACATTGCAGGCAGATTCTTTACTGTCTGAGCCACCTCAAGCAAACTGACAGGAATGCATCAAGTACTTGTGAGGCTAAACAGATTAATTTGTTAACAGGGCTTACTGCAGGGCCTGGCACAAAACCCTCTGGAAATATTTGGCTGGCAGACACTGTCCGGCATGCTGGGGAATGAAACGGGGTCATCTCTGTGCTTGCGGAGGTCGCAACCCGGTGGGGAAAACACCTGTGTGTCTCAGTCTCTCAGCAGGACGATGCCCCTTGCCTCCTTCCTCCTCTCCCCACTTCTTCAGATGGCCTTGAGCTACTGCTGTTCTGAGCGGAGGTGGCCCCAGAACAGGTCCTGGTTGGAGAGGCTCAAACAATGCAAAGTGTAGGGGCTGGGTGACTGCCAGGTGCCTTACATTTCTCCACTGCCCAGGTCTGAGAAGGGCTGAGCAATTTTTGTTGTTTTTTTCCCCTTGGCCCTCAAGAGTTCCTCTTGGCATCGTATACACATGTGGATGCAGGAAGCTGAGCCAAAAGAGTTATCAATACAGCCAGCTCAGTTGTAGAGAGGAGCCCAGGGTGGAGGAAAGGGAGCACATGTGTAGTCAGAGTCACTAATCTTGTGCCTGGGCAATAAAAAACATTTTTCTGGGTATTAGCACCAAATTGCCAAAAGTGATGACTTAATCCTTCTCTGCTTCTGGCAGGTTGTAGGAGAGCACAGCCTTGGGAGAAGGCGGGGAGAGGGAACAGCTGAATCAGAGGGAGGGGGATGGGAGAGAGCCTTTGGAGGGGACCACAAGCTCTAAGGGCCCCTCTGACTGCCAAAGCACCTCCCAGGGGAATGGGGCACTAGTGTCTGCCACACCTCTGGGAGCAGTGGCCTCAGATTCAGTCTACATCTTCCGTCAGGCTCATTCAGTGCCTACTGTCCTGCTCAGCTGAGCCTCCTAAAGTTTGGACATACACTGAATCCAGGCCCTTGGTATGTCTGAGCCTTTGTGGGGAGTCAGCAGCCTGCCCTTAGAGTATGTTGTCTGGCATTTCCAGCTGTCTGAATGACTAGGTAAGCCTGACCCCTGCAGAAGTGTCAGTCAGCTAGCTATCCCAGACACCTTCAGAGCCCCACTGAGCCTGGACCCGAGGTAGGTGCCTTACTGCTCTGATGCACCTGGAGGATATCTAATTCCTTCCTCCATCCAGACACTTGGTGGGGTTCTGTAGAAAGGCCATCTAGCTTTGGAACCAGCAGTCCTGGCTTCAAATTAGACTGTCCTTGGGCTTCCCAGGTGGCGCTAGTGGTAAAGTACCTGCCTGCCAATGCAGGAGACATAATGCAGGTTTGATCCCTGGATGAGGAAGATCCCCTGGAGGAGGGCATGGCAACCCACTCCAGTATTCATGCCTGGAGAATCCCAAGGACAGAAGAGGCTGGCGTGCTACAGTCCACGGGGTCACAAAGAGCTGGACACAACTGAAGCAGCTTAGCATGATCCTTGGGTAGCTGTGAAAGAAAGTGAAAGTGAAGTCGCTCAGTCGTGTCCAACTCTTTGCAACCCCATGGACTGTAGCCCACCAGGCTCCTCTGTCAATGGAATTCTCCAGGCAAGAATACTGGAGTGGGTTGCCATTTCCTTCTCCAGGACATCTTCCCGACCCAGGGATTGAACCCAGGTCTCCTGCATTGCAGGCAGACGTTTTAACTTCTGTGAGACTTTCTCAATTTCTCTGTGCCTCAGTTTCTTTGTAAACTGGAAAGAAGACCTCCTTATCCTAAGGTTTAATGAGGTCACAAATCATATAGAACACTCCCGCATCACAAAACAAACATTAGATCCTTTTTTCTTACATCCTTCGAATTCAGTGGCCACACAAATATTTACCGGGATTTGCTCAGCTGTGCACCGAGATGAACTTATGGGCTGGGGCAAAGTGGAGTTGAGTCTATTTGTTGTTTGTGATGCAGTTCATTTCACAAAGTGCTGAGTATTTACTCTGCCAGGCACTCTGTTCGGGGCCTCAACTACACTCATTAATCAGTTAGTCTAATAACAGCTATTTAGGGAGGGAGACACATTGTCCCTAATTTTTGAAAAGTTGAAACTGAGGCTCAGAATCTCACACAGTAAGTGGCAGAGCTCTGCAGAGGCAGCCTCCCCAGCCGCATGATTCTCTTTCCGGGTGGTGTGCCAGGCACTGCGATAGCAGCAGGCTGAACAGCTCTCTAGTCTCAGGGCTAATCATGGTGCATTTGCTCCAAGTCCCCCTTTACTCGGAATCGGCAGGGTCAGCCTGCTCAGGGCGTTAAGGCTTTGGTAACTTGAAGGCCATGGGAGCAGGGACTCTGCAGCCACACTGCCAAGTGCAATGGGTGGGTACCTGGTGGCCTGCATTTCCACACTTTCTAGATGCTGAGAAGAACATCTTGAGCTGTGGGGTGGGGAGGACAGGGAGGGGCTGTCCAGCTGCTTCAGCATGCTCTGGGCTGGGTCAGATGGCCCCTGGCTGCCTGCCCCTCCGAGGACAGTATCTCGATATATGGGCCTGCGCATTCGCTTCTTTCCTGCAAGTGACTAGCACCGTGAACACCCAGTGAGTGATGGAGTAGATGAATGTACCGGACAGTGAAGTACAGTGATCCCCAGGTGTCTGCTGGGTTTGGTTCCAGGACTTATCACAGATGCTGAGATCTGCAGAGTCTGCGTATAAAATAGTGTAATTGCATATTGCCCATGCGGTCCTCCCATATACTTTAAATTATCTCTAGATAGATTATAATACCTAACTGTAAATGCTATGCAAATAGTTGTAAACGCAATGTAAACGCTATGGAAATAGTTGCCTGTGTGCTGCATATTCAGCTTTTGCTTTTGGAACTTCCTGAAATAATTTTTCCCATGAATGTTTTCCATCTGGTTGGTTGAAACTGCAGATGCATAAGCCAAGGACAAGGAGGACTACCGAACTGGATGTAGGAAAATGATTGTTTCATCAGGAATGTGTCTCGAAAGGGGATTTGGGCGTGGGACAGATGGCTGAACTTAGAGTAAGGGAAGCGAGATTTCTAGGAAGGAAGAGTAGAGACTTCCATTAGAATGTTGCCTTTGCTTCTTGGTGATGCTGATTAATAGGAAATGAGGACCCAGGGAGGAATGAAGCCAGCACAGGCCTCACAGAGAGGAAGTATTCAAGGCACTCTAGTTTGTTGAATCCCTTGCGGCCATATGCTACGCTCCCTTCTGTCCAGTTCAGTGGAAATGAGTGTCTGCCCACTCCATTGCTTTTATTATTGTGAATTACTTGTATTTCGGACCATGGAAGTGTCTCGTTCTGAATTCGCTAGATACTTTGTACACCCTTGAAAAGAAAATGATTCTGATTAGTCAGAAATCCAGTCACTGGGAATAGTTTAAATAATACCTTACTGCTGATAAGAATTTTCCAAGCCGGGCTGTTGTGACGTCCAGATTGTAGCTTCTTGAGACAGCTGCTCCATCCAACAGATCTTGGCCTAACAGGTTTGCATATGGCGATGAGGGGCAAGCACTCATAAGATTTAGGCATGATTTGTTTCCTAGTCATGATCAGTGTGGATCTAAGATGTTCCTTCAGTAAACCCTGGATGTTGACTTCTCCATTCACAGATGTACAGTACCTACTATGTGTGGTCTGCTGAGCTCTGGGAGAAAAACGTGTAACAAGGTTCCAGCTCTCCAAAGCTTAAATTCTAGTTGAGAAGGCAGTGTAAATGTGCATAAGAGAAGAGCAGCTCTAGAGTGAATTCAGATTATAAGAGAAAGAGAGGTGATAGAATTACCAAATTTTCCCTTCAAAATGCCCCTATATACATTTTGCATTCTATACTATAATATGCCCATGCTTGTTTTAGTATGATCATTGATAATCACACAAGTTTACAATATGTTGGCACCGTTCTGAGGGCTTGATCACACACTTGATCATCACAATAATCCTTCATAGGGTTAATCAAATATACATCATTTAGCAGTAATAATGTAAAGTCATTTAACATTCCCTTGCCCCTTTATATGTGTAAAAGTAGTGCTCTGTGAAGATACATCTATGTCCCAACCAAGGATATATTTGATCAGATCCCCAACCTCCCTGACAGGTAGAGCTGTGTTTAAAAACTGGCTCCATCACTTACCTACTGGGTGACTTTGAACAAGTTGCTTGGATGTCTTGGAATCACAGATTTTTCCCGTTTGCAAATGTCAGTGTTCATGATGAAATGTGTACCTTGGCTCAGTGGTAAAGAATCCACCTGCAAAGCAGGTGACCCAGTCGATCCCTGGATCGGGAAGATCCTCTGGAGGAGGGCATGGCAACCCGTTCTGGTATTCTTGCCTGGAGAATCCCATGGACAGAGGAGACTGGTGGGCTACAATCCATAGGATCGCACAGAGTTGGACATGACTGAAGCAGCTGAGCACAGCATGTTCATGACTCCTTTTTGTCTAAAGATTTTAGTGACATATGTGTCAAGCACCAGCATAGCACCTGGCACCTCTTTGTCACTCTTTGAAATGGGAGTTGTTATTATCAGAAATCAAGTAAAGATATCACAGTGGTGTGTGATAGTGGTGAGTGCCAGATGAGTCACATGGGTAGGACACACCCTTAGAAAAGGGCCAGACTAGAGAGGCCTGGGGAACTCAGGCAGAGGAGGGAGAGAGAGGGCTTGGGTTGAGCCTAAACAGGTGGAGAGAAAGATGGGGAGAGGGTCTTCTATTTGCCAGGGCAGGGGTAGGGGTGGTGGGGCGGATGCCTGGGCAGAGCAGAGGAGAGGGTTCAGTGTCCCAGCTTTAGGCTGGTGTGATCAAGGCCAGGGATTGCTTGGGGAGCAGTAAGCTGTAAAGAGATGAGTGCACACACTCACAGCTGTGTGTTGGAAAAGTTAAGCTGTAGAGAGAGGCTGGGGCCCAAATCAGTTCAGCAGGCTGCTGTGTCCCTCTAGGCAGGAGATAGAGGCTCAGCATGAGGAGGCGGCACCAAGGAACCAGACACCAGGAACCAAGTTGCTCCCCTGTAAAATGCACAGTCCTGGTGCTGGCTGGGTTTGGGAGCTGTCAGAGCTGACTTGGAAATTCTTGGCTGATGATAGCAGGGGTCACATAAACAGCAAAGTCCCACCAAGGAGAACTTTGGGAATGATGGGGAAATGAATTGGACTTAAGGTGATGTCTAAGTGCTGACACATGTAAATAGTCCATGAACAGTATAGATAGGTGGTTTGGATGCAGGCTAAGTGCTTTTGTACAAATATCTGGTGTGGGAGATGCTTGGAGGCTGTGGGAGACTCGCTTCCTCCCTGGAATCTATTTTTAAATTTATTTTTGGCCCTGTTGGGTCTCTGTTGCTGCATGGGCTTTCCTCTAGTTGTGGCGAGCTGGCGTTACCCTCTAGTTGTGGTGAGCAGGCTTCGCATTGCAGGGGCTTCTCTTGCTGTGGAGCATGGGCTCTGGGTGCCCAGACTTCAGCAGCTGTGGCTCCCAGGCTCTAGGGCACAGGCTCAGTAGTTGTGGCACACAGGCTTCGTTGCTCTAAGGCATGTGGGATCTTCCTGGACCAGGGATTGAACTCAGTCTCTCGCACTGGCAGGTGGAATCTTTACCTCTGAGCCACCAGAGAAGGCCCCCTCCCTGGATTCTGTGTGCAGTAAGTGGGATGCTGACTTTCACTAGAACGTGAAAGCATCTTTCCCATTTGTCTAGATCTGGGCTTTTAATCAGATAGATATCACTTTTGATGCTATTAATGCATAACTCACTCCTTCCAGGAGAGTTCCAGGTCGTACAGTCATTGAGAGTCAAGCATGTGGACTCTGGAGTCAGAGAAACTCTCAAATCATGCCTGTGACCTTGGGCCAAGTGACTTCATCTGTCTGGGTACTTTGGTTTTCTCATCTGTAAAATGGAAACAACACAAAACCCTTGCAGAGCTGATAAGAGGAGTTAAGAGGATCAATTTACTGAACAGATTACTGTACAGAAATTAACTCATTGAAGCTGCCTAGTAACCCATGGTTTATAAACATAAACCACATTCCTTTGGGAAACAGAGGCACAGAGCAGTGAGTGACTTGCCCAAAGTTGCAGTGTATCTGGGGCAGAGCTGGGGTTTGGTTCTAAACCTCTGTGCTATATAATACCTAGCCTAGAGTCAGCCCTGTATTTTCTTTTTAACCTCAGAGCCATTTCAAATCCACATTTTAGATGTGGCAGCCCTGAGCTGAGGTTGAATTTCTCCCAGATCAGCCTTGGTCTCTCCTCCCCAGCCACTCAGCTTCACCCCACTTCCCCTGCCCAGGCCCAGCCTTGTAGCTGCCTCTCAGCACACCCCAGATGGTGCCCCATCAGCAGGCCTGGAGAGCAGTGGGCTTTGCCTCACCTAGGGTGGTCAGCTGTACTGCAGGAGACTGGATGGAAACTCACCTGGGTTCAAGGCTCTGCCATGTGGGACCTTAGGCAAGTCTCAGGTCTCCGTGTACCTGAGTTTTTCTTTTTCTCTTTTTAATTGGGTATAATTGCCTTTGGGGCTTCCCTTATGGCTTAGTAGTAAAGAATCTGCCTGCCAGTGCAAAAGATTCAGGACATATGAGTTCGATCCCTGGGTTGAAAAGGTCCCCTGGAGGAAGAAATGGCAACTGACTCCAGTATTCTTGCTTGGAAAATTTCATCGGCAGAGGAGCCTGGCGGGCTACAGTCCATGGGGCCACAAAGAGGCGGCCACGACTGAACAGAGATGCACAGGCAATTCTTTTACCATGTTGTGCTAATTTCTGCTGTACAAGTGAATCAGCCATTTGTGCACACATGTCCCCTCCGTCTTAGACCTCCTTGCCCACCCCATCCCACCCCTCTAGGTCACCACAGAGCACTGAGCTGAGCTCCCTGTGCTATAAAGCAGGTTCTTCACCTTGGGGATGCCATATAATGGCAGAATAATAACAACACTTCTCCAAATGGGCAGTGGTGAGGTTGAGCACAGCTACTGGCTCTTGCTGGCTAGGCAGGTCCCAGCATCTTGTTCAGAAAGCACACGAAGCCTAGGTGCCAGGCCCAGTGCTGGGTGCTTATGAAGCTGAAATGAAAGACCTGGTCTGTGCCTGCCTGGAAGCCAGTGACTGCAGGATGTTGGCTTGATCACAGGAGTATGTGCCATGCTCTACAGTCACACAGGGAAAGTTCCTTGGGCCAAACAAATGCATGAAATCCTCTCATGATGGGAATTCACAGTATCAGCTTCTTTCAACTCCTGGCTTTATCGGTATGAGTGACAGTAACCATACGAGTGATCCTGAATCACTAACGTATGTGAGTTTGGGGATGGGGCTGCATCTCTTGAAGAAAATAAAAATCGCAGACAACCCTACCACCCCTTGTGTACCCCAAGGAACATTTCTGGATCCTTATCGCGATCATGCTGTGAATGGGACATAAATATGCCTTCTATTCACAATTTATCTAAAACATTTTCCTGAGGTTGTGTTTAGTTTGTTTTGCTGGTTCTTTATAATGGCATGCTCTTTGCTGCGTGGATGTGCCATAGTTAATACAATAGTTTCCCAGTTTTTGGTTTTGACCCTGTAAATGAGAGTGCATTTTGGTTTGCATCACATTCATCCATCAGTCACTGTTTACCGGGCCTCGTCAACGTCCCAGGCAGAGCTCTAGACCTTGAGGATGCAGTTATGAGCAAGACAAAGGCCCCTTTTTGGTAGAGCTTACATTCTGACAAGCAGAAATGATTTCTGTTGAAGAAAAACGGGAAAGGAAACAGACCTAGGTTCTGGGAAACCCTCTCCAAAGAGGTGATCAGAGCAAGATAATACTTCTGATTTTCTGAGAAAAAAAAAAAAACAACTGTCCCTAGATTTTTAATTTCTACAGGTGAAACTACTGGGTCAGAGATGTATGAAATATGTATAGGGTTTAGACATTTGCCAACCTCTTTCTAGAACTTTGGCAGTGCTCATTTCACTGGATCATCTCCAGAATGGTACATTATACTTAAATTTTTATTTTTGCTAATTTGATAGTTGAAACTTACCTCACTGTTTTTTATGCCTTGGGGCATTAATGAAGCCAAACTCTTACTTTGAGCCACCTGTGCTTCCTCTTCTGTGAATTATTCCAGTCCTTTGGGTTGCGTTGTCTGGACGTGTGTCACGACAAGAGCTGCAAGAAGTGGATGTCCCAGCGTGTAGGGAGCCAGGTTTCCTCTCCACGGAGCTGAGAAAGGCTTTGTTGAGAAAATGGGTTGTGAGGAAGTCTCTATCAGAGGCTGGGAAGAATGTGGTTCCGACAAAGTGTTGTTAATCCAGGCAGCATAGCCTAGTAATCATTGCTACTATTTACCAGGCACTTTCTGGACATAACCATTAATCTCATAACCCTACAAAGCAGGAAGCATTGTCCCCATTTTATAGGTGGCTCAGAGGCCTAAAGGCACTCTCCTAGACATGCGCCCACTGATAAGGGGCACCTGTGGGCTTTGAACCAGGTCTAATATATCATGCTTCTCAGAGGACCCAGTGGCAGGTAAAGCAGGTAGGGTATATACAGGCATTGACACAGACCATAAGTCCACGAGGTGAGGTCTGTTGCAGATCTGCAGGTGAGCTTCTCCTTTCATGAGAAGCAGATGGGGAGCCCATTGGATGATCATGAGGGCTTAGTGGTACCATGAGTTGATGAAGATGAATGGTTTCGTTTTCCCTTCCTGACTAAAGGAGAGAGTCGTGACAGACCAAGGCAGAGCAACCAAAGGAGGCTCGGCTGGTGTACGGAGTTGAGACTAGGATGGAAACAGAAAACAGTGGTTTGGTTTAGTGACAGCCTGGGTGAACGAGGGAGGGAAGCCTCCAGAGACATGAAATACGGTGCTTAAGGGTCCACACTTAGGATGTACAAGCATGAATCTTTGCACCCACTGTCTCTTCTTGTGGAAACTGAGTGGGCTTCCTTTCAGTGGCTGCTTCTTTAAGCTGTTTTCCTATCACAGACCATGGCTCCTTGGCCTGAGTTGGAAAATGCCCAGCCTACCTCAGAGAAACACACTGTAAAGGCCGATGGTGAGCAGTCTGCCAAGCCTGAGAAAGGCAAGGAGACTGAAAAAGGTAAGTGCCCCCCTCCAGCCCTGGGCTGGCCCCCTTGGGAAGGCCCCAGGAGACCCAGGCCTGGCTCCTCATTCCTCAAGGCCTCTCTGCTTGTTTGGGCAGATGACACCGGCACCCCTGTCACCAGGATAGAACTCGTGCCATCTCATTCCACTGCGGCACTGATCGAGGAGCCCACCGAGGTGGAAGACCCCTGGGACCTGCCCGAGCTTAAGGACACGGGGATCAAGTGGTCAGGTAAACGAGGGCAGCTGAGGCAGGTGGGAGGGGACTGCCCGTTGGCAAGAGACTGAGATCACTATCTTTACAGTGTCACCTTGGTGTTATCGTTCAAGCAAAGGTCCTGGCTTAGAGTCAAGCCTCCTGTGATGACTGGGGGATCTTTTATCCTTTCATCCATTCATTCAACAAATGAATCGAGGTTATAAACAGACCAGACCCTGTGCAGCTCCCTGTGTGCTGAACCAGGTCCCAGGCACTGCCCAGTGCCGTGGATGCAGAGGAAATAGACGAGGCCCCGCCTCTGAGACCCCTGGGGGTTGGGGAAGAGGGGTCCCCAGACCTCAGTGTGGGCATCAGAGAGAGATTATAGAAGGTAGTCTACATAGACAGAACAGCAGGGATGCAAGCAGATGCTGCACTTCTGTTCCAGACAGTAAGGTCCGTCTGCAGGTCAAGTAGAAGGAGAGGAGAGCTGGGAGGGAGGACATGAGAACCACTTTAAAAGTGAGTGAAGAAAGCGACAGCCCAGGATGTAGCCTTCCAGGACATACGAGGGCCCAGACCCTCCCCAGATGGAGGCTGTGATTGCTACCTTGCAGCCACTTTGTTGAAAATATTCTGTGTGGTTCTGAAGGTGCTTAGAGAAGCCTTTATCTCTGACCTTGCACTTAGCAGGGAGCAAGTGCTCTTAAGTGGCTCATCAGTGACACTTGCTCTTGAACGTGCGTGCCCCAGACCTCACCAACCCCCTCCTCCCAAGAGCCCAATCCTTTAGACATTTCACCACAGGTTTCAACTGAACGGACTCCAGTGGTAATTAATTTGAAAACTAGAGCCAGCCATGAATGCATCCCATTGCTAGGTCTTGCTAGATTTAAGACTACAGCTGCCTGGCTAGGAGGGGAGTTGGGGGAGTTCTGAGCTCATCGTCAAACTTCTCAGTGTTTCAGCCATGCCTTTTCCCCTCCTGCAGAGAGAGACACCAAAGGGAAGATTCTCTGCGTCTTCGAAGGGATTGGAAAATTTATTTTACTTCTGGTGTTTCTCTACTTCTTCGTGTGCTCCTTGGATGTTCTGAGCAGTGCCTTCCAGCTGGTTGGAGGTATGGATGGAAGAAGTCAAAGGTCCGGGGTGGTGGTGGTGTTTTTGGTGAATTTATTTCAGAAAGTCATAGCTCAGCAAGCCCTATGCAGTTGCAGTCTACCTGAGTGTTCTAGAAATGGAAGGCACCTGAGATCATCTGAAGTCATGCCTCCATTATATGGAAGAGAAAACCAATGCCCATGAGAAGGTTATGATAGGCTGGCTGAAGTGGCTTAGGCCAGGCCAGAGCCAATGCCAAGGGCAAGGCGTCAGCTCCTTGTGTTTATCTGTGATCCCTGGACAGGAAGCTGTTTGACCTAAAGGCTTATGTGAGGGTTTCTGGCTGTCTTGGGGCCTCCCCACTGGAGGGGACTATTGACTAAGAGTGTTCTTAGGCTAAAGCAACTACTAAAAATCAAAGTTGGTCCTTTGCTGGAGAAGGACAGGGGTCCCTTGGGGGATCTGCTTTCACTGCAGTTACCTAAACACCTCCCAGGACTGAGCTTGGAAGTGAGGGGTGAGGGGACCCAGAAGTAAAATTACTATATGCTTGGTCACCTGCCTATCCCTGATGGGAAACAGTAGTATGAGCCAGCCCTTTAAGTGCCTACTGGCATAGGGGTATTGTCTTAAACATTCCTTCCCAAAGTCCTTCCTACCTGCAGAGGAATGGGCCAAGGCTCTAGAAGGTTGTCAGCCAGCACTGAGCTTCACAGCCCGTAATTGGCATAGTAGGATTCAAACTGAGATCTGGTGACATGGAAGACCATAGGTTTCTGTGTCCCTTGGTTCTGTTCTTGAGAACTCATCTTTGTGGTCTAGGAGACCTGGGGGAGTGTGAGAGGCAGACTGACTTGCTGAATGCCACTCTGGTCTGCCCCTATCCCATGCGGCATCAGCAAGGGGCCTTGCTGTCTCTCAGACAAGGCATCCCACTCCCTACTCAGTCTTCTTTTAAACATTAATTGGGGGATGGATTGATGGTCTCAGAGCACACTCTCAAGTGATGCTCCTAGTGTTCAGTTATGGACTGGGGCTAGGGGCTTGAATCAAAGGGGTTGGATAGAGAAGAATGAGAAGATCTACATAGATAAATCTTGTGAGTTGGGAATACATCCCTGACCAGAACAAGGCCATCAGGAGATGCACTGACATTCATCAATCAAAGTACAGAGCTGAGGCCAGATTCACCATCAAAGACAACTAGAGGAGAGATAGCTGGTGAAAGTGGTTGAAGTAGATAGGAAGGTGCAGGGTGAAGAGACAAGAGGAACAGTGGTGGGTGGGATTAGAGCAGCACTGGGGAGAAGCCTGAAGGAGCAAGATGCCAGAGATACCACCAGCAAGTCTGCAGGCTGGTACCTACAGCCACCGGCCAGTAACTTGAGGCTGGTCACTCAGCGCCCACTTAACGTCTATCACATGGTTATATGGATTTGTTTTTCAGGAAAGGTAGCTGGGAAATTCTTCAACAACAACTCTATCATGTCCAACCCCTTGGCTGGGATGGTGATTGGGGTGCTGGTGACGGTCCTGGTGCAGAGTTCCAGCACCTCCACGTCCATCGTCGTCAGCATGGTGGCCTCCTCACGTAAGTCTAGGCACCTGTGAGCCCAGACACATTTCAGGCATTTCCCTGGTCAGCTGGGGAGGCTGAGATTTACTCTGAATATGTCCAGGCTTGTTGCCATTACCTTCCCAACTTGTCCAATTATGATGTGCTCTGCTTAGACTGTGGGCAGCCTCCTGTTTCCCTTCCCAGGGCTGAGCCTTAAAATTGGCCCCAACATTTGAAGACTCAGTTCCGAATTCTCCAGAACTGTGTTGTCTAGTCCAGTAGCCACCAGCTACATGTGGCTGTTTCATTTAACCTTAAATTCAGCTGCTCAGCTGCAAGACCTGTATTTCAAGGGATCACATGTGGTTAATGGCTGCCATAGTGAACCACATAAATTTAGAACATGTCCATCATCGCTCTCAGGGCTAAGAATAAAACCTCATGTAATCACATCACATGTTGGCCTTGAGGCATCGGAGCTTGGGGACCTGACTTACAAACTTGAACCCACTCAACGTTTGCCCTGGCTATGTTGAGAGAGACCCTCTGAGGGGAGCCAGTTTGAACTGATTGATTTTCAACCCAAGCCAGTATTTTTATCTAAAATTTAGTAGAACAACTTTTCGAGGACCAAATTAGAAAACTATTCTTTACTTCTGCAAAGTACTTTTATACTTTTATAACATATTTTTATACTTAATACTTTTATAACATATTTTTTATACTTAATACTTTTATAACATATACTTTTATATGTACTTTTATACTGTTATACATTAGAAAGTATGGCAATGTATTAGTTTTGTGAGAAAAAGATATTACCATAAATATTCCATAATAAATACACAAGTCCTTATACATTGTTTCCTGGTCTCCTTTAAGCTACCCTGCCATCTGGAATGGGGGACAAAGGGACTTGTAAACTTTTAAACTGAAACTTTTTAACAGGAGGGCTTTGTGGAGTCTCTGAATTCCCTGCAATTAAGTGCTGAAATTTTTTATTTTAATCTTCTTTGGCATACATGCCTATTTCTATAGTGAGATGCCCAGGTTTTTTTCAGATTCACAGTGAGGTGCAGACCCTAAAGAGCTTAAGACCTGGTGCTTTAGGGGATTGCCAGCCTGAATGAGGTCAGTTTGCCTTGGGCCACATCAGGAATGCAGCCAATATGCCTTCCTCACCTTGGCTAACTTGCTGACGTACTCTTTTCCACCCTCCAGTGCTGCCCGTGAATGCTGCCATCCCCATTATCATGGGGGCCAACATTGGGACTTCAGTCACCAACACCATCGTGGCACTCATGCAGGCAGGAGACCGGAAAGAGTTCAGAAGGTAGGAGGCTTGGCGTCAGCCTTGGCCACGACCAGGCCCATATAAGGGTGGCCGAGTTTTCCCAACTGTCGTTGACAAGAGAGCGTGTTTGTTATCCCTGGACCTCTTAGAAGTAGTTACAGTGGAGCAGGGCTGGAGGCTGGGATCACATACTTAACAGCTGGTGACTAAGCTCCCTGATTTGCAGAGCTTGGATAACAGAATCTATCAACCTCCATGTTGCCTGGAAGAAGTTAACACAATCATATGGACAAATACTTAGCAAGGTGCCTGGCACCTAGTCAGGGCTGCCTGAATACAAGGTTTAGCCAGAAGCCTGACCTGTGGCATAGTTAAAATGAGGCCAGTTAGAATAGCATTTACTATCTCACTTGGAAATAATTATAACTTCCTAAGTTCAGCTCAGTTCAGTCGCTCAGTCTTGTCTGACTCTTTGTGACCCCATGAATCACAGCACGCCAGGCTTCCCTGTCCAATAACTTCTGGAGTTCACTCAGATTCATGTCCATCGAGTCCGTGATGCCATCCAGCCATCTCATCCTCTGTCGTCCCCTTCTCCTCCTGCCCCCAACCCCTCCCAGCATCAGAGTCTTTTCCAATGAGTCAACACTTCACATGAGGTGGCCAAAGTACTGGAGTCTCAGCTTCAGCATCATTCCTTCCAAAGAAATCCCAGGGCTGATCTCCTTCAGAATGGACTGGTTGGATCTCCTTGCAGTCCAAGGGACTCTCAAGAGCCTTCTCCAACACCACAGTTCAAAAGCATCAATTCTTCGGTGCTCAGCCTTCTTCACAGTCCAACTCTCACATCCTAAAGCTTCCATTAAACACAATTCCCAGCCTCTCTTCTGACTGGTTATAGGTTTTTCCAGAGCTTGTTATAATAGTGAAACAGTCCCCATCCCACAAAGCCAAAAACACCAATTTGAAAAGATACAATGCACCCCCAATGATCACAGCAGCATTATTTAGCATTGCCAGGATACGGAAGCAACCTAAGTGTCCATCAACAGATGAATGAAAGACGTGATCCATCTACATGCACACACACATATACATACGATGGAATACTACTCAGCCACAAAAAGAACAGATTTTTGTCATTTGAAGCAATATGGATGAACTTGGAGGGCATTATGAAATAAGTCACACAGGGAAAGACAAAAATTGCATGATATCACTGATATGTATAATCTAAAAATACAACAAACTAATGAATAAAACAAGAAAGAAGCAGACTCACAGATATGAGAACAAACCAGTGGTTACCATTCAGGAGATGAAAGGGGGATGAGCAAGATAGTAGGGAAATAAGAGGTACAAACTATTAAGTATAAAATATGCCATAGGACATACAGCCAATATTTTCTAATAACCATAAATGGAATAAAACCTTTTAAAATTGTGAGTCACTGTATGGAACACCTGTGGCTTATATAATATTGTACACCAACTATACTGCAACTGTCACATCAGACAGATGACATTAAACAGGCTGGTGGGGGTGGTTAGCAAACACCATCCCTCGTCCACGGGTGCACTGGCAGGCACCGGATGTCCTCAGGCGTTCAGTTTCTGTCAACCATAGCTGAACTCCTGGTCCGTGATAAAATGTTCTGAGATCTAAATTATAATACGTATCACCCAGGGTGTTTGCTAATTTGATCTTAAGAAACTGAGTAGACTTTTCTATGTACTATTTTATTAATATAGAAGCACAGAGAGGTTAAGTAACTTTGCTGAGGAGCATAGCTGGGACCAATCCAGGTTTTCTTATTGGAAATTCTGGGTTGCTTTCGCAGTTACACTAATTTTACCTCTGGATATATAAAGATGAAAGCGCGTACACACAGAATATAATTGATCTAGCTCATCCCCCTCTGAGATATTTAAATAGATTGCTTTCAATAACATCTTTGGAGATGTGTATTATTCTTTTCAGGTCACTTTTTCCTGGATAGATTCCTGAAACAACAACTATATCAAACGCCTATAAGGCTTTTTTAACAGTTTTCCAAACTACAAAGAAATGTTTGTAACACTTGGAGTCAGCAGTGTATGAAAATGTCTTAAATCACCCTCTCCAGGAAGCATAAGTAAAAATTTGTACTTTCAAACAAATTGCAAATTTCTAAAGGAAGATTGTGTTCGGTATGCATGATTCAGAAGTAGTCTTGATGAAGTTTTTTTCAAACAGCCACTTGCTGAATTAATAATTGCAGCCAAAATAACCTCTATTGATAGTTCCCCTTCCCCCATGCACAGCAAACTGTCTACTGTCTAATCTGGTGGGAAATGTTCTGCCAGGAAGTAGGAGACGAGATTCCTGGACCCAGCACTGCTGCAGTGATCGTCAGTTCCTCTGTTTGCTGGTCCTCAATTTCTTCATCTGATGAATGGTGGTGGGGCGGGGGAAGGGTAGTATTAATACCACTCACTTTGGGGATTACTGTAAGAAGAACAGTGAGATTGTATACCTATATGCATATAGGTAGGTGACACCTGGCAGATAATATGAGTGATGACCTGCCTGGATGGCACCCAGCCACTCGATGACCTGTCTGTCTTGGGGTGGGGTTCTCCTCTTGCAGGGCCTTTGCAGGGGCCACCGTCCATGACTTCTTCAACTGGCTCTCCGTGCTGGTGCTCTTGCCTCTGGAGGCTGCCACCGGTTACCTGGAGCGCCTGACCAACTTAGTAGTGGAGAGCTTCCACTTCAAGAATGGAGAGGAAGCCCCAGAACTTCTGAAAGTTATCACAGATCCCTTCACAAAGCTCATTATCCAGGTAACCTGGCTTTCTGCAGAGAGGTCAATGGGATGGAAGAGATGGATGAGGGTCTGTAATCACTGCCCTTTAGCTGCCTCTGAAAAAAACCCAGAGAGGCAGAACTTCAGGAATACCAGATGGGATGGAGTTCTTGTTGTTCAGTTGGTCAGTCGTGTCAGACTTTTGTGACCCCCATGGACTGCAGCACACCAGGCTCCCCTGTCCTTCACTATCTCCTGGAGTTTGCTCAAATTCATGTCTGTTGAGTTGGTGATGTTATCTAACCATCTCATCCTCTGCCATCCCCTTCTCTGGGAGTAACTAGCATTTATTATCTCTGTGACTTCAGCACACATGTATCATCTTTATTAGCTTGGGAGTGGTGGGTGATAGTGAATGCTTCTTGAGACTCAAGGACTGTCCATTGGACACTTCGTTCCCACCTCTGACCTCGGCACCCCTGGCCTCACTGATCCTACTCACAGCCAGAGAGGAAGAGTTTACTGCCTTTCCTCCCATCTTATTCCTCTGCTCACCAGGGTCTGTCCATATTGTTGAAGTAAATGAAAAAAAGGCTTTGTAGATGTTGCCTTGGAGAAGGGGCCAGCTTGGACCTTGCTTGTTCACTCTTACCTTCATTTTTTTTTCCTCTTATTTGATTATCCAGTAAATATTTTACTGCATGCTTCCTAGATACAGGTCCATTTTTCATACTAGTCCTTCATTTATTGAGCACCCACTGACATCAAGGTGCTATGCTCTGCCCTGAGAGTACAGATAGGGTGAGTCCCAGCTCACCGCTGCAATCTGTTTCATGTCCTGAGAGCCCCTCTTAACAGCTTAACATCTGTCCCACATCAGTTCTGACAATGGGCTGACTCTCTTCTGTCCATTGCTTTCCTCAGCTGGATAAAAGTATTCTCAACCAGATTGCAATGAATGATGAGTCGGTCCAAAACAAAAGTATGATCAAGATTTGGTGCAAAACTTTTACCAACGTGGTAAGTTTCTAAGAATATTGCTGGCTGGGTTGGCTCTTTTGTCTGTACTGGATAAAGCAAGATCTTGCCTTCAGATTGGGCATATAAAAGGTTGGGAGAAAGAAAAATTGAGGATTCCTGAAATGTCAAAACTAGCCAGGAATCCTTAAGTCGTTGATTTCTAGATGGACAAACATGCTGTAGGACAGACAGGACCAGCCCACATCATGGACATGTTATTCCTGCCTAATTATGTGCATGTCTCCTGGCTTATCTCTGGTTGCCACTGTGCTTCCATTTATAGAGGGACTTGTGAAAGCATGCCCCACACTTATGGAGTCTCCCCTGGTGCCCTGAACTTCCCTCCATTCCCCACCAGAAGTGAGGGTTGTAGACGATGCATAGTATTTCTCATGTTTGCCACCCAGACTGAGAGAAATGTCACCGTCTCCTCGCCTGAGAACTGCACCTCCCCTTCTCTCTGTTGGACGGATGGTTTGTACACCTGGACCATCAAGAACGTGACCTACAAGGAGAACATTGCCAAGTGTGAGTGGAACTCACAGAGCATCAGCCATTGGGACAGGCTGTCTGGGGTGATGATGGTTATTTCCCTATCTGTGTGGAGCCCCAGTAAGTGAAGGAAAGAAGGGCAGTGAGATTCACTGAACACCAATCCTACATGGGACAATGAGCTGTGAGCTTTCATGGCAGAAAAAACTAAGGCTTGGGGACCCGGGTGGGCAGGCTCAAGGTCCCCCTGTAAGGGGAAGAGCTAGGACCTGAAACTCAGTTCTTCTGGCCAATCCAGAACTCATCAACAGATTCCAGAGCACTCCCTCCAGGGGCTTTGGTATCTCTTTGGCAGTAACTGTAGGGAGATGACAGCCTGATCTGAAGGTATACCATCGCCCTTGAGTCAGGAGTCCCTGTTGTACAGTAGGCCCCATTTGAGGCCCTGGGGCTAAAGCACTGGAAAAAGCAGTGAGCTTACTGTTCCGATTGTTGGATGTTCAGGATGTTGGGGAATAAATAACAATCTGTGGCTGCCAGGGGCTCCATGCCCTCCTAACAAGGGCTGTCTGTGGTCTCTCCAGGCCAGCACATCTTCGCGAATTTCAACCTCTCGGATGCTGTTGTTGGCACCATCCTGCTGGTAACCTCCCTACTGATCCTCTGTACCTGCCTGATCCTAATCGTCAAGCTCCTGGGCTCTGTGCTCAGGGGGCAGGTGGCTACTGTCATCAAGAAGACAATCAACACTGGTAAGCTTGCCACCTCTCATTCTGGACCTTCTAGGGGGTGGCGTCACTGTGCCCCCTTCCCCATAGGGGAGCTCCTGTTGATTCTCTTCTAGCAACAGCCTCTACATGGAGTTTCTGTCTTGGCTCTGAGAAGCTGTCAAAGTTACAGTGCCACTTGACTTCGAAATCCTCCTTAGTGTTTTGAGTGGAGCCTGGGGAGCACTTGTTTGCAAGGTCTTGAGAAAGAGCCAGCTTAAGTTCAAATTGCTGTGAGTTAGGCCTTCCTTCCTACCAAGTTCCCTGTTTGCCCAGCAAGAGTCCCTCAAGATCCCTTAGGTAATAAAGGGTAGCAGAAGTCCACTGTGACCCCTATTTCCCTTCAGCTCTTGGGAAGAAAATGTGGTTCTGGATAAATATATCAGCATTTTGAAACAGCCAGTGAGACTCTATTGCTGAGAATGGCATCCTGGCCAATGACAACACACCCCCATGAGCTCTGCCTATGAAATGGGGCTGAGGATGTCTGCCTCCCAAGGTTGTCATGAGGGTGAACTGAGTGACTCTTCTCTGGGTGCTTGTTGGCTATGCGGGGCGTGGTCCTGGACTGGTGGTACCAAGAACAGGGTCGCAGGCTTCCAAGCTGCTTCACATCCTCAGTGCTCCTTTAAGTGGAGGGTATGAAGCACTGGGAGACCAAGACAAGAGGAAAGCTAGAGTCTGAATGCTAAGTGCTTTGTTGTTATTTGGGTGACATCTTAGTGTGGCTCAGAGGGTAAAGTGCCCGCCTGCAAGGCGGAGACCTGGGTTCGATCCCTGGGTTGGGACAATCCCTTGGAGAAGGAAATGGTAACCCACTCCAGTACTCTTGCTTGGAAAATCACACAGACAGAGAAGCCTGGTAGGCTACAGTCCATGGGGTTGCAAAGAGTCAGACACGACTGAGCAACTTCACTTAGTCCAACCACTGTAACAAATTCTTATAGACTGGATGGTTTTCAGTTCAGTTCAGTCACTCAGTCATGTCTGACTCTTTGTGACCCCATGAATCGCAGCACGCCAGGCCTCCCTGTTCATCACCATCTCTCGGAGTTCACTCAGACTCATGTCCATAGAGTCCATGATGCCATCCAGCCATGGATGGTTTAAACAACAGCAATTGATTTCACACAGTCTTGGACACTAGGAGGTCCAAGGTCAGGGTGCCAGCACAGTTGGGTTCTGGTGAGGATCCACTTCCTGGTTTATAGATGCTGCCTTTTCATCATGTCCTCACATGGACAAGCTCTCCCCTTCTATAAGGGCACTAATCCACTCTTAGGACTCCAACCTAATGACCTAGTCATCTCTCAAAGGCCTCACTTCCTAATACAATCACATTAGGGGTTAGGGTTTCAACACATGGATTTGGGGTAGGGAAAATGACACAAACATTCCATGCATAACAGATGGGTTCAGCATTCAGAACTCCAGTGAATATGTGTTTTTGTCTTGGCAACACATCCTTGCTTCCACTGTTTGAATATGCAAGGTGAAAGAATGCTAAAAATCCAATTTGCAGCTTCAGACTTCTGTGTGGGTATGGAGAGAAGTTTACACAACTCAGACCTCTGTCCCAGTTTTGCTACTTGGGTCCTAGGGAGACGCCAGCTGGGCCTCCCAACCCATGCCTCCTCCAGAAGGATTGTGATGCATCTCTTACCCTCTGTCTTCCAGATTTCCCTTACCCCTTTGGCTGGGTGACTGGCTACCTGGCTATCCTTGTGGGGGCAGGCATGACCTTCATCGTTCAGAGCAGCTCTGTGTTCACGTCTGCTATGACCCCACTGATCGGTGAGTTTCTCCCCCAGATCTCCCTCTGTCTGCTGATACCATCTCCTGCCATCCTCTGGGGCTGATGCCATGGGCTTTGTATTTTCATCCCCCAGGTATCGGTGTGATATCCATTCAAAGAGCATATCCACTAACGCTGGGTGCCAACATTGGCACCACCACCACCGCCATCTTGGCTGCCTTAGCCAGCCCAGGCAATACTTTGAAAAGTTCACTCCAGGTAAAGAAATGCTTCATGGAACAGGGGCTCTGGGTGGGATCCAAACCCATCCATGGTCTTGTAAGCACATGGTTTCTAAACAAGAAACCAAGTCAAGCTTTTCTCTGTTGTGTCCAAAACTGTGATGTGGAGATGCCTCAGGGAGACAGATTTGAGAGCAACCAAAGGCACCTGCTCCCTAGGGTGGTAGTCAGACTCCCACCACCAGAGGTTGTTTAAACAAAGGTGAGGTGGCTGTTTTGCTGGAAGAGGAAAGGGTATTCCAGAAACATAGATACCACTTCCTGTCTCCTTGCCCTCCTCTTGGCAAACTCTGCCTGGACAGTGGGAGGTCACTTGTGTCCTAAGCCTGACGCTGAGAAGAATCAGGGGCATCTACCTTGCCTAGATCAGCTAGGTGACCTTGGGCAAGATGACATTTGATGTCTGAATCACTGTCCCCCATTTACACACCCAGTGCCCTTGGACAGGTGACCTAACCTTTGAGCATCAATTCCCTCATCTGAAAAACGGGAACCATAATCTCTAGCTCAGTAGGATTATTTTTAAGATCTGATGAGGCTCTGTCTAAAGCCATGCTGTTGATAGAAGTATAGAATGAGTCTAGAATATGTGAATCACTCATGAAATCTGAAACTTTTAGGACTGCAGTTTTAAAAATCAAAAGGAACAGGGAGATTAATTTTAATAATGTGTTTGATTAAACCATTATCATTTCAACATGTAATTGATATTGAAATGATGAGATTTTATATTCCTTTATTAAAAATTAATCTATTAATCCATTTATTAATTTGCTTTTGGCTGCACTGGGTCTTTGTTACTGCACATGGGCTTTATCTAGTTGCAGTGAGTGGGAGCTATCTTTGTTGCCTTGAGTGGGCTTCTCATTGTGGTGGCTTCCCTTGTTGTGGAGCGTGGCCTCAGTAATTGTTGTGCACAGGCTTGCTTAGTTGCTCCATAGCATGTGGAATCTTCCTGGACCAGGGATCGAACCCATGTCCCCTGCATTGGCCAGTGGATTCTTAACCACTGGACTACCACGAAAGTCATTTATAATTGTTTTGGACTAAGTCTTGGAAATCCAGCAGGTATTTTACACTTATGCCACATCTCAGTGCATAGTGACTAATACATCGAATAGGGCTGATCCAGAGCCCCTAACATCATGCACAGTGCCTGGTGGAACATATAGGAAAGTACAAAGTGTATGGCCTCTGGAGCCAGGCTATCTGGGTTTGAATCTCATCTCCCATCTGTGTGATTTGAGGAAAATAACTTAACCTCATAGTGCCTCAGTTTCTCAAAGTTCACTGTTAGATTTTGCCTAACGGAAACTTCAGGCCCTGAAAACTAAACTGTGATTCAGGTGGTCACTTCCCTTCCTCCCCACAGCCCGCGGCACACATTAGACCCTCAGCTAATGTAATCCCTTCCACTGTGGGCTGAGCTACGAGGGTGAGGAAGACCCATGACTCCACTTCTAGATGGCGCCCTCTTCTCTCTGTGCGGCAGACCCGTTCACCTCTGCAACCCCTTGCTTTTCAGATTGCCCTGTGCCACTTTTTCTTCAACATCTCAGGCATCATCCTGTGGTACCCAATCCCGTTCACTCGGCTGCCAATCCGCATGGCCAAAGGGCTGGGCAGCATCTCAGCTAAGTACCGCTGGTTCGCCATCGTCTACTTGGTCGTCTTCTTCTTCCTGATCCCTCTGGCGGTGTTCGGCCTCTCCCTGCTCGGCTGGCCAGTGCTGGTGGGCGTGGCGTCGCCCATCGTCCTTGTGATCCTACTGGTGGTGCTCCTCAAGGTCCTGCAGTCCTGCTGCCCCGGCTCCCTGCCCCAGAAGCTCCGAAGCTGGGACTTCCTGCCCGTGTGGATGCGCTCCCTGGAGCCCTGGGACAAGCTCATCACCTCGCTCACCAGCTGCTTCCAGAGGCGCTGCTGCTGCTGCTGCCGCGTCTGCTGCCGCGTCTGCTGCGCGATGTGTGGCTGCTCGCAGTGCTGCCGTTGCAGCAAGTGCTGCGAAGACCTGGAGGAGGAGAAGGACGAGCCGGTCAAGTCCCCTGAGGCGTTTGATAACTTGGCCATGGACAAAGAGGCCCAGGATGGGGTCACTAAGTCTGAGGTGGATGCCTCAGGCACCAAAATCGTTTCCAGCGTCACAGCCTTGTAGGTAGGGGCTGCCCGGAGGCGGGAGGAGGGCCCCATAGTCCACACGCTCTCGCTCCCTCCTGGATCTTCCTCCATTTCAGGGGAATTCCTTCCCCACTGAGGAAATGACATCCACCCCAGCTCTCATTCCCTTAGCCCAGTGTATCAAGCCCACACAGTAGTTGCATCCCAGCCCCACGCTCCCTGGGCCTTCGAGGCTCGGGAAGGCAAAAAACAACACCGAAAGAGAATTAGTGAAACCTGGCCCGAGAGATGATCACAATTGCCCCAGCGCACAGCTGGGTTGGTCAATAGGACTTTTACCCCCTGACCATTCTCTTCCAAAGGAAAAGCCCCAAGGGAGGGATTTAAGGAAGGTTCTCAGAGGTGCATATTTATGTACACTTTTCTTTATTATGATCCAGCTCAGGCATCTCTCTTTTATCAAAGACCTGCTTCAACCAAGAGCAGCTGCTCCCATACAGTCCAAGGGCAGCCCAATTCAGGGAAATGGTGTAATTGTCTGGGACTTGGAGAAGACCGAGCATGTGGCCTTTTCTCCTTCTCAGTGCTCCTCACATCCCCTGGCAGGGTTTTAGTAAGAGAGCAGTCCTGTCCCTGAGCTGGGAGATGGAGGATGAGTGCTGGGAACTGGGAAACATTTGAAGGAGATGGTTCATCTCTGCCACAAGAGCCTTGGGTGCTTCTTAACCCAGCTAACCCAGCATATGTTCCAGCTAAAGCCTAGTGCTGATAAAAATCACCCCTGCTGAGTCTTCTGGAGTAAGATATGCCGGTTCTGAGTCCCCTCCATTCCACCCCCTGAATCGTAAGGCACCGGAGTGTAGGCCAGCTCTACAGCTCTCTCTGCCCCTTGGCTCCTTGTACAAAATGACTATCTGGGTCCGCTTCCGCCCATACCTGCACCCAGCACCCACCCCTCCTTCCCTCAAAGCCAGAGCCTCTTTCCAGACATTGTCCCATAGTCCCATCCATAAGTGAACTTTGTTCATCTGCCCTCTCTCCACGTCTGCAAAGCCTCAAATTTTTCACTGAGGGTAGAAACCAGGGCATGGCTGGACTGCCCACAGAACCATGATCATCAAGTGGCAGTGGGGTGCGTGCATGTCTGTGGATCCAGGAAGTATGCTCCTTCTTGGCCCAGATGCCTTCTCTGTGCCTTTGAGAGCCCCCATTGCCATTGCTTCTTACCTTCAACAAACCTATTTCTCCCTGGAGAGTGAGTGAGCTTCAATCAAGCCTGGGAAAGGGGATCCATGCAGCCGTGCTCCCAGACCCTGTCCTTCCCCATTCTAGCTTCTCAATCACTTTAGCAGATTGGGATACCAAACTGAGCCTTCCCCTGACCTTCCCTGTGTAGATACAGATTCCCAAACAGAGCCATTTATACTCTATATTTATACTCCTGCAACTGTACAGCATTTTTTGTAAGTTATATAGTAAGTAGTACTGTGATTTGTGTTATGTAGCACTCTCATTTGGAAACCAGGCCAGGTTCTACTAAGAAAGACCATCTTTGTATATTTTGTAATACTGCCTTTTAAACGTGCTTCCGCAGCCACACCCACACCACACACCTCTCCAAATATGTAAATATGTAAGGGCAGGGCTGTGATCCTCTTTGTACTCTTGATTTTTAAAAATTGGATCCTTGTACCTGCGTTGATTGTATCTTTTGTTTTTAAACTGGTTGTGGGAAGTGAGAGAAATAAAAAGAAAACCCCAAAGGAACAAGTTGTTTTCAATCATAGGAAATAAGGACCTCCTAGATCTATTTCCAAAAATTTGAGGTCATTCCCTCATTTAATGTCATTACTCAACAACAGCACCAGCTACGTAATTTGTGGAGTCCCTCATTCGAAATGCAGGAAAAAATGCCATAAGAGGTACTAAAAATATCAAGTTTTCCTCTCAACCATGGTCCCTCTTTTTGACTTAAAAAAAAAAAATTGCTATTTAATGCTAAGTTGACATTTTAAAATCATTGGTGTGAATTTTATGGTTCCTCTTTATATTGTGATGCCAGCTTTAAACCCAAGCAGGACTTCCGTGGTGGCTCAGATGGTAAAGAATCCGTCTGCAGTGCAGGAAACCCAGGTTCAATTCCTGGGTTGAGAAGATCCCCTGGAGAAGGGAATGGCAACCCACTCCAGCATTCTTGCCTGGAAAATTCCATGGACAGACCACGGAGTTGCAAAGAGTCGGACACAACTGAGCGACTTTCACTTCACTGCAAATACAAGCAAGAACTTTTTAACGCAAATGCAGTGTTCCTAGAAGTACACAAACTGTGTCTGTTAGCACGGACACATATTTTGTGTCCACCAGAACAGCAGGGACACAGAATTCACTCAATTGTTTTCATTTCTCTTGTTTGTGCACATTCTGCTGACGTTCGCTACCTTACTGATGAGTAAGGAGGCAATGAAAGGGAGAACTCGAGGTTACCCTTTCCCTCTGTGTCAGCATTTTCAGCCTTGAGTGGATTGCTAGCACAGGAAAGTAACAGTGGTGAGGAAAGAGATGATATGGCTTCTTAGTCATTTCTTGTGTTGTATTTGGACAAAGCTCTGGTTCGAATGGGAAGCATTGCTTCTTGGGGGCCCTTGCTTGATCAGTTATAGATGTAGCTCACCTATACTTTGAGTCTTGCTGTACTCCCACTTGTGATCTGCTGAAGTTTTGCACTCATGTATGTGTGCAAAGTTGATTTAGTCGTGACCGATTCTTTGTGGGACGCTATGTGAGGCCACCAGGCTTCTCTGTCCGCGGGATTCTCCATCGCGTTGCAGGTGGATCCTTTACTATCTGACCCACCAGGGCATTGCGCATGCTCTGTGTGAGTCGGGGTGGGCGAGAACTGCAGGCATGCTCACTGCCCATCTGCTTCTGCTCCATTGCCCCATTGCACTTAACTTACAAAGCTAAGTTAAAAGAAAAAATTGTTAAGAATTTCAGGACCCTGACAACAGAGCATTTCAGCTAAAGAATGAGGCCCAAGAATGGGGCTTGGGATTATCTGAAGAGTTGGGTTCCATCCTTGACTCTGTCATTTACTAACAAGCCTAGCAATCTTTCTCAGTGTCAATTTTCTCATCTGGAATATGGGACAGAAACACTTGGCTTCCTATGGTTATTAAAATGAAGTAAGGTAAGTTTCCCAGGTGGCTCAGTGGTAAAGAATCTGCCTGCCAAACAGGAGACATAAGAGATGCAGATTTGATCCCTGGGTCAGAAAGATCGCCTGGAGAAGGAAATGGCAACTTACTCCAGTATTCTTGCCTGGAAAATCCCATGGACAGAGGAGCCTGGCAGGCTACAACCTATTGATTCACAGAGTCGGACACGACTTAGTGACTAAACAACAACAATGCATGTAAACACTTAGCCCCAGAACTGGTTTACTCCAAGTGCTTGGCATACAGTTATGCCTCAAAATGTATTGGACTAACGTATATGGTACACGATACACTTCCCACACTTCTTTGCATTTTTGTTTCCTTGAGTATTTCTGAAGTACCAAGTCAAGAAAGCTACTATCAAACCCAAGCCACAGAGGTCAGAACTAGCCTTGGACTCATTATTAGGATGAGCTGGACTAGGGTCACGCAGTGCAGCTCCAAGGGGATCTGGGGTCAGCTGAGGGACAGGGTGAGGAGCAAGTCGGGGACAGGATGCAAAGAGTCACTAGGAAACAGACTGGCATTGTCCTCTAACAAGTGACTTGCTTTCTAGCCCCAGTCTAGGATGTGGCATTGTTTTACAGGATTTTTACATTATTTGTTTCAAGGTTAAAAATCCAATAGTTGGAGAGAGTCTACAACTGTCAGCATCGTCATTTGCCTCATCCAGTGGTTAGGACCTGTTCTCTCACTGCCAGGGCCACGTTGGACGCAGATTGGACCCAGGTTCAATCCCTGGTGGCGAAACTAAGATCCCACAATTTTGGAAAAAACAAATAGAATAAAATAGTGCTTCCTCACTTGGCCCAAGTTCATTACAAAGACTGCAGAGGGGTTCTAGGGTCTGCCTGTTAGTGCTGAGTATTTACATTTTCCACTGGAATCTTAGAAGTCCAAAAATAATGTCCCTTTTTTGCCTTATAGAATTTGGAATCAAGTGAAAAATAAGACAATATAGACTTATGGAGATGAAAATATCCATTGTATTACTAAGGAAGCTGATTGTTAAGACATGGCTTTCTTTTAGCTCTGCAGAGAGGGGAATAGCTCGCTAACACTGCACCTTGGACTGAAACCAGTCTGCTAACCCAGCTACAGGCAGATATGAATGCCACAGGCGTCCCCCATGGGGCATCATCAGCCCCCAGGCCAGCTCCCTTGCCCTCACAGGTGCCCTGGTCCTTGAGTGAAGCACGTGAGGGACATGACTTGAGTCAAGGCAGCAAGTCACTTCGCAAACACCCATGGCTGAGGTGAGAAAGAGGGCGTTTTTCTTTCTCCTGGAGTTTTAGTCCCAAGTAAGACAACATGCAAGCTTTGCTCAGGGAAGTGAAGATCCCCTGACCTTATCCTACTCCTAGCTCTCCTCATTCTTTCTGAAAACAATCAAGGAGTCATATTCCTTCTTTGTTCCTCTTAACAGTCATTTTTGCTCCTCAAGGAAGGAAGGCATTAAGAATTTAAGTGTGGTAGTGAAAAGATATTATCAGGAGACTTATTTTAGATAGAGCAGGAAGTTAGGGTAGAAACAGGTCTGGGAGTTGGTAGGCGTGAACATTAACTCCTGCTCCCAACTCCCTCACATGTTTCTGTATGAATGCCGGTCCAGACAGGCATGCTGCCTCGCACTCAGGTCTGGTGAGATGACTTCAGTGGAACCCTCAGAGAGTGAGGTAGGAGTGTCCCACAACTGGGGACCCATCTTATGTCAGAAAAAAGGGCTGTGTCTGAGAAAAAGCTGCAGTCCTATCTGACAGTTGAATGATGTCCAGTATGGCTTACTCACACCAATACACATAAAAATTAGAGAATGTAATGAGACAAAAAATAATCTCTCTACACAGTGCCTACTTTTAGGGCTGTGGATATTAGAGGAATGAAGAAATGAATAAAGGCTGCCACATTTGGATAAACACTACAGTGGAAATGTTTGCATAACTAGAAACAAAATATACAATAAATAAACAGTCTTAGGATCACTTAAGTCACAAATTCAAGCTGGCTGGGAGCCCAACTGAGGCTGTCAACCAGAGTTCCGTGGGTCTCTTTCATGTGACCTCTCTTTGTGGCTTGGGCTTCACAAAATGTGGTGACTGGCTCAAAATGGGATTGGACCAAGACTGGGGAAGAAGCAGTTCTGGACCTTTTACATATGGCCTTTCCTCAGAAGTTATATAGCATCACTCTTACCACATTTTATTGTTCAAAGCAATGACAATCCCAGTTAAAGGGGAAGAGACTCCAACATTCCATAAGAAGAACGGCAAAGAATTTGCAGCCATTTTTAACCCATCCCCATTAGATTTGTGAGTTAAGTGATCCTAAGACTATTTATTTAGTATTTTATTTCTAGTTATGCAGATATCTTCATTGTATCATTTATCCAAATCTGGAAGCCTTTATTCATTTCTTCACTCTTTGAATAGCTACAGCACTAAAAGTGGGCACTGCGTAGAAAGATTACTTTTTGTCCCACTACACTCTCTAATTTTTATGTGTATTTAGACTTTTCATCTTCATGATAAACATGTGGAGACCTTCTGGGACTCACAGAAATGCTCCCTGGTGGATCAGCTACATATTGAAATTGCTCTGAAGGGATCTTTTGGATTTTTTTCTGTGTTCTTGCACTGTGTGATATATAGAATTGGAATTTCCTGACTAGGAATCAAACCCATGCCCTCTGCCCTCCTGGAAGTGTAGAGTCTTAACCACTGAGCCATTAGGGAAGTCCCTGATTTTTCTAATCTCAATATTCAAACACTGCAAGCAATTTTTGGATATAATTTAGGCAGCAGTGAAGTTCACCTTTGTTAGAAAGTCCCTCCTTCCTAATGCAGGTTAATCATTTCAACAGTATCGCAGGGGAGAACGTTCAGTACCCGAGAACAATGCAAGCTTGCTCAAAAATGCCCCCAAGTTCTCTTTTGTTTCATGGTTGACAAGTCAGCACAGTTCACTTAATAGGGAGAAAAAAATCAGGAGTTTTTTTCTTACAAAAATTTTGGAACACTTTGAAATCTTCCTCTTTGGCATGCTTTTGATATGAAATATCCAGTACTCCCAAGCAAATAACATAGAGACATTAAAGGAAAAAGACAAAAACTCATGCTTGCCCCCTCCAAGATAACTGGTAGCAATATTTTGAAGTATTCTTTCAGGTTTTTTTCTTTTCTGATGCTCAAACCTATCAAAAACATGTTTATTCACATATAATTTTGCCTTCTGCTTCGTTTTCTTTTAACATTTAATGATTAATTTACATTTCTTCTTCTTTTTTAATTATTTTTTTCTTTTACACTAGGTCTTTGTTGTTTATCTATTTTAAACACAGCAGTATGTACATGTCAATCCCACATTCCGAGTCTATCCCTCCCTCTCACTCGTCCCTCCTGATAACCATAAGTTCAGTTTCAAATCGAAGATTTTTTTTAAAAATTGAAGTAGTGTTGATTTATAATTCTGTGTTAGTTTCCGGTGTACAGCAAAGCAATTCAGTTATATGAATTCTTTTTCATATTATTTCCCGTTATCATCTATATCATAAATGTTGAACATAGCTCTCTGTGCTATACAGTAGGGCCTTGTTGGTTATTCACTCTATGTCTGTATCTCCTAGTCCCAGATCCTCAGTCTATCCCTGCCCCAGAACCCTCCCTCCTTGACAACCATAAGTCTACTTTCTTTATCTGTGAGTCTGTTTCTGTTTCATAGATAAGTTCATTTGTGTCATATTTAATTTTATTACTTTCTGGTCACACCCATGGCATGTGGGATCTTAGTTCCCCAACCAGGGATTGAACTCATGCCCCCTGCACTGGAACTGCAGAGTCTCATACAGGGAAGTCCTTCATTTGCGTTATATTTTAGATTCCAAACTAAGTGATATCATACAGCATTTGTCTTTTCTTTCTAACTTGCTTCACTTAGTATGATAATCTCTAGATCCATCCATGTTGCTGGAAATGGCATTATTTCATCCTTTTTATGGCTAATATTCATTGTGTATACATATATATATATATATATATAAAACATCTTTATCCACTCATTCATCGATGAACATCAGGTTGTTTCCAAGTTAAGACTTTCTCTTAACAAGGACTACAAAAATTATAGTGATTTACGAGGAAGCAAAGAAAGAACTTTCTGTTAAACTGTAGGAATCAGCCAAAAATTGTAAAAACTATTTCTGATCAAAACCTGTTTTCCTTCTTGTAATCATTCTACCATAAAGACGCCATTGGGGGAACAGGTATGAGATCGTCCTCTTCTGACCTCCTTAGGGACATTCCAGAGAATAAAGGAAAGGTTAAAATTTACCGGAGGCTTTCAGAAAACAGACCTCCACCCCCGGGCCTCTATTAATCTTAAGACAGGCCCTTTACCTTATGAGAAAGGCAAAAGTAAGGGGGATTATACTCACATCTCAGGAATGCAGCCCCCAGGAGTTATTCTCAGAAGATGATTGTCTCGGGCTGCTCCAGGAAATTATTTTCCTGAAAAATAGCTAACAGCATGATCATAGGCAGCTCAGCCGTTGCAGTCCAAATGGACCAGTCTCTGAAAAGGCCAAAGCCTGAGCACCAATCAGGACACTTCACCCCAGCTGCACCTGTTCACCTCTGTACATGGTTCTTTGTGCTTATAAACTGTTCTGTAACAACTGTTCGGGGTTCTTCTCCTCTGGCTGACATTGAACCCCGGCGCGTCGGCCGAATAAATCGTCTTGCTGATTGCATCGAATCCGCGTCTCGGTGATCTTTGCGGCGACGGGCCCTGGGTGGAGACCGCAAGGTCTAACAAAACAACGTTTAAGGATCAAAAATACAGCACTGAAATACATAAAACAAAATGCAGGGAACATTTAATAGAAAAAGATTCATAAAGGGAAAATGTTTGGTTTACTCCAAAATGCTTTTTTAATGCTTTCTTTTTTTCAGTCACATAAAAAGCTAAACAGAAAAGTATAATGAATTCCTACACGCCTTTCACTGAGCTTCAGTAATTATCAACTCAGAGCCAGTACTTTTTCACCTATACCCCAACCCATTTTATCCCTTCCCACGTTGTTTCAAAATCAGGCTCAAAGATCATATAATTTCATTCATAAACATTTCAGCATGCATTTCTAAAAGATAACAATGCTTTAAACAAAATTGTCACACAATGATGGATGTTAACTAGACATTGTATTGATTGCTTTATACTATATAAATACAATGAATCATTGTGCTGTGTACTTGAAACTAATAGAATGTTATATGTCAATTATATCTCAATAAAAATCTTAAGTACAATACCATTAGCATATCTTAAAAATTAACAATAATTTCTTTAAAGTAGTTGGACATTTTAATATACATCTATTTAGTGGATCTTGCAGTAAAAAATAAGTAAAATAAAGGATGTAGTTCTTCACTGTCCAATACAATATGTTGTAGTCACAAGTGCTGAGTACTTGTGCTTATTCTAACTGGGAAATTAAATTTTTATTTTAATTAATTTTAATATAATTTTTAAAATGATACTTGATTCAGTACTGATGATTTTTAAAGAATGTTTAGAACAATTTGGAGATGTGAATCTACTTTTAAAACTGTAAATTTTATAGAATCTAAATACTGAGCAATAACTGATGACAATTTAGCATCTGAATTGAGATACACTGTAAAGGTAAAACACATCTTAGAATTTATGAAAGAACTTTGAGGAATAAATAATTCCCATAATAAAGAAATTGTTGCAAGACAAGGGATAGAAGAAACTATAGGTTGTGTCACAACTCAGTTTTAAAGCTAACACAGACACAAAGTTTAAAAAAAAGATAAATGATGTACATGTTGTTCACTTATATACAAAGACAAGAATTTTAAACAAAACTCCAGTAAATAAGTCAAGCAGCACATAAAATAACAAATTATGTTATGGCAGAAATTTAAGAAAGCTTTATTATAAAACTTCCACTCATAAAAATCACATCAATTCTCTGCCAAATAGTTTTGAAAAAAATTAATAAACTCCAATATCCACTTCCAATTTATCTAAAAGTAAACTTTGATTAAAAAAGTGCTTTCTCTTCATGATATAGAACATCCATCTCAACATCCAATCTCTAACATGTATAAATAAGAATTAATACCAGGGCTTCCCTAGTGGTCCAATGGTTAAGAATATGCCTTGCAATGCAAGAGACACCATTTGATCCCTAGCCTGCGAAGATACTACATGCCGTGGAGCAACTAAGCCCAGGCACCACAGTTACTGAAGCTGGGGCACCTGGAACCCGTGCTCTGCAACAAGAGAAGCTACTGCAGTGAGAAGCCCGAGACTACAACAGAGAGTAGCCCCTACTTGCCACAACTAGAGAAAGCCTTCGTGCAGCAACAGACCCACCATAGCCAAAAAAAAAAACTTTAAAAAAAAATAGTATCACGCTTAAAAGTTAAACACAAAAGGATTCTCATTAAAATTAGGAACAAGACAAAAATTCATATTACCATCACAACTAAACACCATGATTCCAAGTCTTAACCATTTCTAAAATAAAGTGCAAAGAAATGCCACTCACAATAGTAATAATGCCATTAGCTACCCAGAAATAAGCCTAGAAAGAAATGTGGAAAAGGAGGAATCAAATTACATACGCAATGTAATATTTATTAAAGAAAAAAAAGTGCATAATTAATAGGCAATTTTTTATTATACCTTCCTAAACTTTCCATTAACATAATCATAAATTGTATGATCATTAAAAGATAAACAGCAACAACAAAATAAAAATCCAGAGAAAG
Organism: Nanger dama; assembly: GCA_917880005.1. Taxonomy (NCBI): domain Eukaryota; kingdom Metazoa; phylum Chordata; class Mammalia; order Artiodactyla; family Bovidae; genus Nanger; species Nanger dama. Next base: position 61,429,966 of record CAKJTW010000001.1, on the reverse strand, counting down.
AGAGAGTTGTAGTTGACAAAGTGATGAGTTTGGAGCATCAGGAGAGGGAAGGTGGGAAGAGATCACTTGGGAAGCCAGGTGCTTGCCCTTCTTTCCCCAGGACACCTTAGAAGATACCACTTCCTGGAATATGTCTCTATTCTTCCAAAGCTGAGTGTGACATTCAGGGATGAACCACTGGGGTTCAAATTCCTCAGTGAGTCAAAGCTGAAACTTCCCAATAATTAGATGGCTGTAAAAGTCACGAGAGGGCAAGCAGGCCATGTGATAAAATTTTTCCATCTGGCTGAAGTCCTCTAATCCCAGATAGTGTGCAGATTGGGCCCCTGGGGCAGTTAGCCTCCCTAAGGGCCCACTTCTTCCCAATGAGTGAAAGGCCCCAGCCTAGAGCAGGACTGAGTCTTTGGAAGCCAACTTTATCTTTCACTTCCATGCTCCAAGGGCCCACCTGGAGAGAGGCAGAAGTAAGGATGTGTGTGTGGATGTCACCCTCAGTCTAGCCACTATATTCTCGACATTCTCTTTAAAAATCACCCTCAGTCTAGGATAACAGGAATTCTGGTTCATTGCTGGTAACTTCTGAGGCTGGCGAGGAGTGCTCATGCTTTTGGTTGTGACTGTCCCCTTTGGTTCCAAGCTGCACTATGTCTCCTGCTCATAGCTGGACTCATTGGTTGCTACTTACTCACTTGCTGTTTCTTTGCCCTTTCCATTCCACTCCCAAAGCACCAAAACTGCGTTAAAGTCACAGGCTTTCCTAAAACCTTGAAAATGTCATGGGGCAGACAAGGCAAGAAGCAAAATTTCCATCTCAGCTCCATCTGTCAGCTTCCTGTGCTCACCTGGCCGGTTTGTTCCCTGGCCTAGCTCCCTGTGCTCAGCAAGCTCCTTCCTCTCAGATCACAGCCTCCTTTCAATTTCCCCTTGGCCCACGCCCAGGGTCTTCCAAACTCCCTCTCTGTTTCCCGGGTGTCCACAGAGGAATCCCCAAGTCAGTGAGCATTCTGGTAAGCGAGGCGGGCACCCTGATCTTGGGCCCTGTGGAATGGTGGGGCTCTTCCTTCTAAACCGCAGGAGTCCTGGTTAGGCCCTGGTATGAGCACTGGAGTGGAGTGGTTTTCCTCTACCTAAAGCAGTTTCTCCATCGCCTGTCTCCAGGATGACTTCTGTGGGTCCCTTGTTACTGGAGTGTTGCAACTTCACAGAACCTGTTAAAATGCAGAACCCAAGCCCCGTCTCAGACTCAGTAGGTGGAGGGCTAGGAATGTTCATTTCTCAAGTAATCCTGATGCTGCTAATCTTCAAATCATACCTGGAAAGACCTTGTCCTCAGCAGAGGGCAAAAATGATAATGCTTTTTCATATAGTTTCCCAAGCCTTTTCTTTTTCTCTCCTTTTCTCCCTCTGTCTCTCCATTCTTCCTTCCTTCCTCCTCCTCCATTTTTCCTATACTTGCAAAAATGTGCACAGTTATTCCTGGGTGGTAGTAAACATTTATAAAGAAAATTATATATATCTCCATATCCATTGGACTTCTCTGGTGGTTCAGTGATGAAGAATCCACCTGTCAATGCAGGAGACTCGGGTTAGGAAGATCCCCTGGAGAAGGAAATGGCAACCCACCCTAGTATTCTTACAGGGGGAATCCCACAAACAGAGGATTCTGATGGGCTACAGTCCCTAGAGTAACAAAACAGTCAGACACAACTTAGTGACTAAACAACAGCAACAATATATTCATTATATATGGATATATAAAAATATAGAAATGCTTGTATTTATGTCTTTGGGCCCTCTTTCCAATTTTTTTAATTTATTTTGTCACTAGGAAAAAAATAAAATAAAGAAAATAAAAACTTGAACAACTTTTACCAAGTATGTCAATTGTGAAACCGGATTTGACCGGAATGTCTCCTTGCTCAAGAACAAGTCTTCATCTCCTAATATCAGTGACAGACTATTTTTTGGACTCCAAAATCACTGCAGATGGTGACTGCAGCCCTAAAATTAAAAGATACTTGCTCCTTGGAAGAAAAACTGTGACCAACCTAGACAGCATATTAAAAAGCAGAGACATTACTTTGCCAACAAAAGTCTGTCTAGTCAAAACTGGCTTTCCAGTAGTCATGTATGGATGTGAGAGTTGGACTATAAAGAAAGCTGAGCGCAGAAGAATGGATGCTTTTGAACTGCGGTGTTGGAGAAGACTCTTGACAATGAGTCCCTTGGACTGCAAGGAGATCCAACCAGTCTATTCTAAAGGAAATCAGTCCTGAATATTCAACTGGAAGGACTGATGCTGAAGCTGAAACTCCAATATCTGATGCGAAGAACTGACTCACTGAACAAGACCCTGATGCTGGGAAAGATTGAAGGTCAGAGGAGAGGGTGACGACAGGATGAGACAGTTGAATGGCATCACTGACTCGATGGACGTGAGTCTGAGTAATCTCCAGGAGTTGGTAATGGACAAGGAAGCATGCCATGCTGCAGTCCATGGGGTCACAAAGAGTCGGACACTACTAAGCAACTGAGCTGAGCTGAACTGAACTGAACTGAGGGAACCAGGGGGTTGTTCCTGTGACTGCAAAGAAACATCTCAAGTGACCATGTGTGGTGTCCCAGCAGGAAGTTCCTTTGGCCTGGGCCTACTGAGCTCCGTAGGATGCCTTTCCTCTCCCCACTCCATCCTCTCCTCTGCCTCACACCACAAGAGGCTTGGGAGAATCAAATGCAGATGATTGTGAAAGTGCTTTGCAAACTGTGCCCAGTAGTCACTTCTGCAGCCTTTAGTGCTTTCTACAAAACCTTAGGAAGTTCTACTGTGCCTCAGGGTGCAGTGGGCATGGGCTATACCCTAAGTGAAGGAAGGCACTTTCTTGCTTTCAAGGTACTTCAGCTGTCCAGAGAAAGAAACTGACACTTAGACAAACCCAGCGTTGAGTTTTGCTAGGGCAGGAGGAATCTAGCCAATCTGGAGCAATTCTCGTCCCTCAGTGACCCGAAGCAAGTTACGTTTGGGGGCTGTTATCTCAGAAATGTGAAGATAGCTATTTCACAGGTGGTTGTAAGGACTGAAAAGAGATTGTCCCAAACCTCAGGAATTATTATCATCTCTCCTTTAAAATGTTTTCTCCACCTCCCTGTAACCTCTACGATTATTTCATTAATACCATCCCCCACTTTTGCTTCTTGAGTAAGAAAGCTAAGCTGCTTCAGTTTGCAACCCCATGGTCTGTAGCCTGCCAGGCTTCTCTGTCCATAGACTTCTCCAGGCAAGAAAACTGGAGTGGGTTGTCATTTACTTCTCCAGGGAGTCTCCGCAGGGGGCCTTTGCTTCCTAAGCAGCAATATTCGTGAAATCCTGGTTTTGAGGCATGAATCCTATCTTTGCTTCTAATGAACATTAAAACAAATGCATAGCTGTAAAAATTCAAGTTCCCCTAGAAACACTTCATGTACCCCCCAGGGCATAAATACCATACTTAAGCAGGGAAATATGGATTTTTAAAAATATATTCTTAATTATATTGTTTCAGATGAGACTTAAATACACACAATTTTGTTGATTCTGAGAAATAAGCACAGAGTGAGTAAGAGGACCCGATGCCTTAGGGCTGGGGTGAGGGGACGGAAGTTACCCAGAGGGGATGACATATGAACACAGCACTGAAGCTTGACCTATGGTGGGTCATCAGACAAGTGAGAAAAAACTTGGTGGGGTGGGGGGGTGTGTGCGTGGCTAAGGGAGGCACTTTCCAAGAGAACGGGGACAGAGGCTAGGAGTAGAACGGGGCATTCTAACGTTTTTGAGGAATTGCCTACAGGGTAGGCAGGTTGGGCTGTAAATGGAAGCCTGGATGAGCTTGGAAGGCTGGATAAGCCGACTCAGATACAAATAAAGAAGGGAGTGCTTGCTCTTTGAGGAATCTGGACTTGATCCTGGCAGTCAGAGTGAAGCCCTGAGGAGTCACACGTTTCCATTTACAGCCTAAGAAGATGTCAGAATTATTTAGAGTAGTTCAAGATGGGAGGTGCACAAGGCTGCCTGGCAAATCTGTAAAGCAGCTCCCATACTTCCCGGTTCTCATCCCTTCCTTCACTAACTGGGGCTTCCGCATAAATCACACAGAACTATTTATTTCAGCAGAAATGAGCCTTTTTTGTGTGATGTCAGCTTCTACTGTCCCCAAAAGCCATGAATGTCGGAACTGTCAGAGTTGTTTTGTTTCCTTCCTCTGATTCGCCTGCCACACAGGCTGAGCAACTTGTCAATTTCCACTTTCTGATAACTGATCAAATCCTGTGCCCTCTCTGCCTCCCACTGTCACTGCAGTTTACACCCTCTTCATCTCTCACTTCTGTGCTTGGTCATGGTCTCCAAACCATCCCAATGCTGGCTGTATCTGTATGCCTCCACATAGGTAGTGATAAGATCCTAAGCAAATCCCTTCATCTTCGGGGTCTTAGTTTCTTCATCTGTCAAATGGGGATGATGTGTTTATATATCTATCTGTCTCATAGGATTGCTTTGGGGATTATGTGAGCTACTGAGTATCAAGCATTTCCTATATTGCTTGGTACATAGTAGAAGTTCAGTGAGGATTTGGCATTAATATTATATCCCCCTTCCATTCTGTAGGGTTTCCCTGGTGGCTTAGATGGTAAAGTGAAACGTCAAAGTGTTAGTCGCTCAGTCTTGTCTGATTCTTTGCCACCCCATGGACTGTAGCCAACCAAGCTCTTCTGTCCATGGAATTCTCCAGGCAAGAATACTGGAGTGGATTGCCATTTCCTTCTCCAGGGGATCTTCCCAACCCAGGAATTGAAGACAGGTCTCCTGCATTGTAGGTAAATTCTTTACCAACTGAGCTACAAGGAATACCTCAGATGGTAAAGTATTTGCCTGCAACGTGGGAGACCTGGGTTCAATCTCTGGGATGAAGGATCAATTGGGACGAGGCTGGGATGCAGTAAGAGAGGCACTGGGGGCACAAAATTGTAGGAGGAGCTGCCTCTCAGGGTCATACAAGGGCTCCCTCAAGTCTTGTACCCTAGTTCCAAATGTGGGTTTCAGTTCAGTTCAGTCGCTCAGTTGTGTCCAACTCTGCAACCCCATGCATTGCAGCACGCCAGGCCTCCCTATCCCTCACCAACTCCTGGAGTTTACTCAAACTCATGTCCATTGAGTTGGTGATGCCATCCAGCCATCTCATCTTCTGTCATCCCCTCTCCTCTTGCTCCCAATCCCTCCCAGCATCAGAGTCTTTTCCAATGAGTCAACTCTTTGCATGAGGTGGCCAAAGTACCGGAGTTTCAGCTTTAGCATCAGTCCTTCCAATGAACACCCAGGACTGATCTCCTTCAGAATGGACTGGTTGGATCTCTTTGCAGTCCAAGGGACTCTCAAGAGTCTTCTCCAACACCACAGTTCAAAAGCATCAATTCTTCGGTGCTCAGCTTTCTTCACAGTCCAACTCTCACATCCATACATGACCACAGGAAAAACCATAGCCTCCACTATACCCTACTTTGTTTTCCTCTACTTGAGTGATCCTCTATGCAGAGGACCAAACTCTCCAGCTGTGAGTAAAATGCAAGCAAAGCTCCAGTGCAGCCTTCCAGGTGCCCTGCAACAGAAGGGAGTAAAAGGAAGAGGGGAAGCCCAGGGGAGGTCTAGGGTTACCGTGACCCAAGGGAGGGGAGTGCCAAGGATTAGATGAGTGTCACTGTTCCAGGCATCCAGACCGCCCAAGGTAGGGGTCTGCTGCCACCAGCCTTGAGTCATCACAGACTGCCTAGTATGTTTCAATATCAAAATGTGGATCTGTAGTTTCTCAGACCCCCAGCTCAGTCTTCCATCAAGGGAGCAATGCCCCTGCCTCCCTTTTGGTTGACACTGGTCCCAAGCAACTAAAGTGTGTGCTGATTAGCTGAGGTCATTCTTCCATGCCCTGACCAGCTTTATATTGCTGATTGATTACCTGGGCAACTCTGGATCCATTGGGATTTTGGGGAGTGGTTGAGGTTAGGGATCAGGTATCATCCTATGAAGAGGTGACCCAGGCAGACATGTCAGTCTTGACCTCTCACACCCTGGGTGAGGTGATGGGCATGGGGCAGGGATGAGGTGGAAGTGGAGGACAGGGAGAGGTCTCAAATTTTCTGTGCATCTGTCCTGCCCAATATTTTAGAACTCCTTTCAAATCAGCAAGTTAATGTAGACAGGTGAGACCACATCAGGCTGGTCCCAATCTGGGGCTTGTGATTAATGTATCATGAAAGAAATTGAGGATGTTGCTGAGGCCAATTAGAAAGTCAGTGGTGTTGGGAATACCAGTCGGCAGGGTGTGCACCTCCAACCCCAGGAAGGCTTTCCGTTTGCCCCAAGGTTCATTCTTCCTCATCTTCCTTCACCTCTCATCTTGGTCCCCTCCAATGGGCTTGACCCAGAAGAAGACTGTACATTTAGGTAAATGCCAGGTGGCTTTGAACTCTGGATCTCCAACTGACCATCGCTGAGGTCGAGTTCCCAATCTCTTTGAGTCCCACTTTCCCTGGCTGCTGGATGGAAACTGTATATCTGCCCAGAAGATGGAAGAACAAATGTGGTAGTGTTTGCCGAGCCCTTGCCCATAGTTTCCACTGATGCTAGTTGCCCAGGTTACTCCGGTTAGTTCTGTCCCACCTTTTTTTAAATGCAGACCGGTTGATTTTTTTACAACTTTAACATAAGTGAAGGAAAAAATGGTTAAGACTTTTGAGGAAGCTTTCTAGTGGGCCCCTCGGTCAAGAATTATTAATAATAGTGATAAAAAAATGTATGGAGTATTTTCCATGAGCCCAGCTCTGTTCTCAGCACTTTACAAGGACTAGCTCATTTATTCCCCCACCAGATCTGTGACGTAGGAACTGCTGTCATCCTTATTTTATAAATGAAGAGAAATACTCTCATCCCCTAGAGAGCAGGCTCACTTATCTACTCCTGCTGGATTGTTTGTTAAAGAATGGCTTTGGACCTCTCATGATTGAAAATAATAATTTGTTGAGGACAAATTCCTGTAACACAAAAATTAAGCACTTTATTTATTTATTTATTTTTTTAAATTAAGCACTTTAAAATGAACAATTCAGTTGCATTTAGTACATTCCAAAATGTTTTCATTCTCCCCTAGCCCCTGGCTACTGCCGAGCTGTGTTCTCTCTCTATGGATTTATCTATTCTGAATATTTATATAAATAGATCCTATAATATGTGACTTTATTTCTGGCTTTTTTCACAAAGCATCGTGATTTCAAGGTTCATGGACATCGTAGCATGGATCAGTGCCTTTTATGGCTTAACAATTCTTCGTTTTGGCTACCATGATTTACTTATTCACTCAATCCTTGACGGACATTTGGACTGGTTCCACCTCTTGGTTATTGTAAGTCCTGTTGCTATGAACATGCTTGTACATTTATTCATTAGAATCCCTGCTCTTAATTTTTAGTTATATGCTAAGGGGTGATTCTATGTTTAAATTTGGAGGAACTGTCAAACTGTTCTCTACAGCACTGCGCTATCTGACATTCCCACCAACAGTGTATGAGCGTTCCAATTCTTCCACATACTTGCTGTCTCTCTTTGTTACTTTCCGTTTTTAAAAAACCTTCCAGTGAGTGTAAGTAAAGTGGTAACTCACTGTGGCTTTGACTTGCATTTCCCTTATGAAGAAGGATGTTGATGCCTTTTCATGTGCTTTGTAGGCTCTTTGTGTATCTTCTTTGGGGGAAAAGAAAGTCTGTTCAAGTACTTTCCACATGTTTTAAACTGAGTTGTCTTTTTATTGAGTTATTCTTTATATAAAATGAATACCAAACCCTTATTAGATGTATGAGTTGCAAATATTTTCTCCCATTCGTAAGTTGTCTTTTCACTTCCCTTGATGATATTAGACACACAAAAGTTTCTAATTTTGATGAAGTCCAATGTATCTACTTTCGTTGTTGTTTTTCTTGGCTTGTCACATCTAAAAATCAATTGCCAAATTTATATTTATGAAAATTTACTCCAGATTTCTACTCAGAGTTTTACAGTTGTAGCTGTCACATTTATATCATTATCCATTTTGAGTTAGTTTTTCCATATAATGTGAGGTAGGGGCTGAAATTAATTCTTGTGCATGTGGACATTCAGTTCTCCCAGCACCAACTGTTGAAGAGATGCTTCTTTCCCCCACTGAATTCCTTTTTTCCCCTTGTGATTTGAACCTCTGTGGAACAGGCATGAAGACAGTTAAGAAGAGCAGGCATCTCAAGCCCTGGTGTGGGAGTGAGACCAGAGGAGCTATGGGGACAGGTTGCTTAGCATGTCAAAAGGACTGGGAAAGACATTTCTAGAGCTGCAGCCCTGCGTGTCAGTAGGGGGCTGCTCGACATTTATGAATTCATCAAGCATGAGCTGAGTTATCTTTCCACATCAATCTGATTTCTCCAATGCAATGGAAAGAATGAATGATGCCAACCACCCAAATGGTTATATCCAGATCCCCCATTTAGAACTCAGTGCAACTGACATACCAACAGGCCAGGCTCACCTTTGTACAAGGGAGGCTACATGATTTCCATCACTTGAGTCATTTATTTCCTCTATTTGCTTTTCTACTATTCCCAACATTATTCAAACTGGTAATTATAATACAGTATTTTACAGTTTTCAAGAAGTATTCACATTTATTGCAGCAAATTATTAACTGAAATAAGATCTCATGCTAATCTTAGAGAGTCAGTGAAATTGTAAATAAAACACTTAGGAAGGATTCCACATTTATACTGAAACTACAACTGACTTGCTTTGAACTAAGAGAACAGGAAAAGAGGATTACTGTTTTCTAAGTATTTACCATACACTAGCCACACAGACAAATGCACAACCTTTATTTTCTCACTCAATGCTTGCCATAGCCCGAGAAGCAGATATTCTGAGTCTCATTTTACAGATGTGAAAACTGAGGCACAAAGAAGTTAAGTCTCTTGACCCAGCCAGGTCTCTAAGAAGTGTTAAAGCCAAGATTTTAGCTCAGATCACATGATCTCAAAGTCCACATGCTCTCTTTTAAAGACTGAAATATTGAAAACAAAGGTCAATCGTAATTTTAAAAAGTGAAAAAATAAAGTAAAAAAAAAACCAAACCCAATTAATCTAATCTAATCTAGCTTCTGTTATCTATGTACATTTAAACTGCTCAAGGGCTTCTCTGATGGTGCAGTGGGAAAGAATCTGCCTTGCTAGTCAATACTGGCAACCCACTCCAGTACCGTGTGTGTTAGACATTCAGTTGTGTCCAGCTCTTTGTGACCCTCAAGACTGCAGCCTGCCAGGCTCCTCTGTCCGTGGGATTCTCCAGGCAAAAATACTGGAGTGGTTAGCCATTCCCTTCTCCACAGGATCTTCCTGACACATGAACTGAACCTGAGTGTCCTGCGTTGCAGGCAAAATCTTTACCATCTGAGCCACCAAGGAAGCCTCCAGTATTCTCGCCTGGAAAATTCTATGGGGCTTGGTGGGCTATATAGTCCATGGAGTCACAAAGAGTTGGACATGACTGAACACAATAAAGCTGATCAAACAAACCACTTGTCTGAGAATCATTTGATTCCTTTATCTAAAGCTGACAACTTCAAGAGACAGTTTCATCTTCCTTTTTCTCTCACAGAGCTCCCCAAGAGATTTCAGAGCTGGTGCTAAACTGAACCTATCAGTTCTTCCTGAAGGTTAGCCAGGTCCTAGATTCTAGCTAGTTGTAGGTTCTTAATCTCTAGAATTTACAGGGCAAGAGCAACATGTGCAGGAGTGTCTGGTTACCAAGGGTTGCAGAGCTGCAGGCCAGCTGGGCAAGCCAGCAGCTGAGCCCTCAGACATACTTTCACCCCCAGAGGCCAACTGATTTTTTGACATAGAAAGTTGTTAAGTGAAAACAAGAGCTAAAAGATTGTAAGATTACAAGCTATAAGTCAGAAAGATTACAAATCAGTATGGTCAATCTATTATATCTAGGCCCCAAACCTGAAAATGTAAACCCTACTAGCAACAGGAGACCTTGGCTATAGGAATTATGGAGATATGGGGGCTTTTCCATATTCTCCAGATTTTTCTATAATTTACTTGTAACTTCTGTAATTGGTAAAAATATTATTTAGACAAAAATTAAAATAGCACCAGAATCTCAGCTGTGTTTGGAGAAGAATATAAAATTTGAGTGCTTCAATAGAATTTGCTTTCCAAAAAATGAGATTTGTAATTTTAAACTTATATTTAGTCCCTGAGTAGTTGAGAGCAGAGTGTGTCATGGCTGTGATCTTTTGGGGATTCTCTTTTCTCTTTATCTCGGACCCCTGGCTCCTCTGTGATCAGGCAGGCCCCTGTGATTGGCAGATCCCTGAGTAGCTACAGAGCAGGTACTGACCAACCTAAGAAGGGTGGGAAGGACTTACTGCCTTGCACACAATTCTAATTCATTACATGTTTGTTAGTTAATTGACAGAGCTCCTTAACTCCTTCAGAGGTCTTCCCAAAAGGCAGGAGGGAGATCTAACTATAACCTCCCCACTTCTCATTCATTTATTCAAACTATGCATTCCAATAGATGCAGGGTAAACATTTGACGAAATTCAATGTCTATTTATGAAAAAAAAATTGACAAAGTTGGTATAGTGGGAACATAGCTCAATGTAATAAAGGTGATATATGACAAGCCCAGAGCTAGCATTCATACTGAATGGTGAAAAGCTGAAACCTTTTCCTCTAAGGTCAGAAACAAGACAAGGATGCCCACTGTCACCAATTTTATTCAACATAGTATTGAAAGACCTAGCCACAACAGTCAGACAAGAATAAGGGGGGAGGGAAGCATGCACATTGGAAAGAAAGGCGTAAAACTGTCACTATTTGCAGGTGACATGGTATTATATATAGAAAACTCTAATAACATCATCAAAAAACACTTAGAACTAACAAACGTTCAATAACATTGTAGAAAAAAATCCATTTTGTTTCTACACACTAATAATAAACTACTAGAAAAAAGTTAAAGAAATATGTTTTATAATTATTTCAAAAGAATAAAATACCAAAAATACATTTAACCAAGGAGGTGAAAGATCTGTACTCCTCAAAAACTATGAGACATCGGTGAAAGGAGCTGAAGACAGCCCAAATAAATGGAAAGATATTCCAAACTGATATTAAAATGTTTATATTACCCAAAGCAATCTACAGATTAAGTATAATCCCTATCAAAATATCCAGGACATTTACACAGAAATAAACAGTCTCTTCAATAAATGGTTCTAGGAAAACTAGACAGCCATATGAAAAATAATGACAGTAGACCAATTTCTTATACCATCTATAATACAAAAACAAGCTTAAAATGTTAACAAGCTTAACAAGACTTAAATTAAGGCCTGAAACCATAAAACATTTAGTAGGAAACACAAGCAGTGAGATCTTTGACATCAGTGTTAGCAATTTTTTTGGATCTGTCTCCTCAGGTAAATGTTTCTTCTCATGAAAACTATAACTCATTGATGAAAGAAATTGAAAAAGACACAAGTAAATGGAAAGATAGTCCATGCTTAGCAACTGGAAGAATTAATGTGTTAAAATGTCCATACTGTTCAAAGCAATCTGCAGAGTCGATGCAGTTGCTATCAAGATTCCCATGGCACTTTACACAGAGAATAGTCCTAAAATGTGTACAGAACTATAACCGACCCTGAATAGTCAAAGCCATCTTGAGAATAAAGAACAAAGCTGGAGACACCACAAACCTTGATTTTAATGGATGAAGAGAAGAAACTGTGGTATATATATGGAATGTTATTCACCCATTAAAAAGAATGAAATCTGGTCACTTATAACAACGTGGGTTGACTTTAAGGGCACTATGCTGAAATAAGTGAAATTAGCCAGAGAAAGACAAAATACCATGTGATCTCACTTAATCTGTGGAACTTCAGAAACAAAGACCAAGTTCATAGATAAAGAGAACAGACTGATGGTTTCAGAATCAGGAAATGGGAATACCGTGAAATGCATTAAGGAGGCCGAAAGGTACAAAATTACAGTGATAAATAAGTCAAAGGAATATACTGTATAGCGGTGATGATAATAATATTGTATTGTATTTTTGAAAACTGCTGAGTAAATCTTAAAAGTCCTTGTCACAAGGAAAAACATTTTTGTAATTATGTATGGAGATGATTGTTAATTATACTCATTGTGGTGACCATTTTGCCATACACACTAATACCAAATCATGAAAAAAAAATTGGAAGACAAGTACAACAGCAATACAAAAATAAAGATGAGATATTTTCTCATTTATGCTATTTGTACTCATACTTGGCAGTATAGGACTGGAGTTGGTTGGGGGTTACTAAGCCTGGTACTCCCGAAAAGTCACGCAGGAGAGTGACTCTGCTGGCTCTGGAATACGAGAGGACAGCAACCACGCAACACGGGGCCTAGAGGTGGGCAGGCACACACTGACGCCACAGGGTGCATCCAGCCTGCAAGGTCATCTTGGGCAAATTACTCATCTATCGAGCCTTGGATTCTGCATTTTGAAAACCAAAATAATAATTCCCACTCTGCAGGATTGCCGTGAGCCCTGAGTAAGATTGAAAACATGTAACGCAATCTGTGTCACAGAGCATGTGTTCTTCAGGTGGCTCCTTCTCTCCTGGCCTTTCTTAGAAGTTTCAGAGTATCTAAAATAAACTACCATTGACTATCATGTGATTGGAAAATATTAAAAATTTTGACCATTCCAGATGTTGGTAAGGATACAAGATATGCAGAACTCTCAGGTCTGCAGGTGAGAGTGTAAATGGGTACTAACACATTATCCAGCTACATAGCTACAAAGTAGAAAATATGCATATCTTTTGACACAGTAATTGAACTTTTTGTTATGTATTATCTAAAACTTCTAGCACCTGTGTATGAAAAAAAAATGTTCAGAAAACAGCCATTGACATATTGTTAGTACTAAAAAAACCCAAACAAACAGGAAAATGGATAACTAACAGTATAGTTGCAAAATGAAATATTACATATCAGTAGTCCTGTTTTAATGTTCCTGCATATATATCAACATATATATCAAACACACAGGGTGGAATGAAAAGCAAATTTTAGAAGGATACTATTCAAATACAATTTTAAAACACTCAAAACGATTCTATAAAATGTTTGTCTTTATTTACATACACAGCAAAACTCTTAAAAGTACACTGAAACTAGACATTCTAAATTCAAATACTGGATCCCCCTGGGCATAGAGGGCTTCCCAGGAGGCACTGCTGCTGCTGCTGCTGCTGCTGCTAAGTCGCTTCAGTCGTGTCCGACTCTGCGCGACCCCATAGACGGCAGCCCACCAGGCTCCCCCGTCCCTGGGATTCTCCAGGCAAAAACACTGGAGTGGGTTGCCATTTCCTTCTCCAATGCATGAAAATGAAAAGTCAAAGTGAAGTTGCTCAGTCATGTCCGACTCTTCGCGACCCCATGGACTGCAGCCCACCAGGCTCCTCCATCCATGGGATTGTCCAGGCACTAGTGGTAAAGAATTCACCTGCCAATACAGAAGATGCAGTCATGAAGATCCCCTGGAGGAGGGCATGGCAACCTATTCCAGCATTTTTGCCTGGAGAATCCCATGGACAGAGGAGCCTGGCGGGCTACAATCTATGGGGTAGCAAAGAGTTGGACAGGACTGAAGCAAGCTAACACTGGGCATACAGGGAGGGCACAGGTGGAAGGAGGGGTACCTGTGGGAAGGTTTCTGCATCTGCATATTGTTTTATTTATTCAAAAAAACTTTATCCCTGCATGCAGGATATTTGGTTGGGCCTTAGCTCCCCGACCAGGGATGGAAGCTGGCCCCTCTGCAGTAGGTGTACAGAGTCTTCACCAAGCATTTTATAAAACTGGTTGGTGAGTACCTGACCGTTATTTTCTATAATGTTTGAAATAGTTCATTAAAATAAATTATATAAAAGAACACAGTAAAGATTTAGAGCACTAAAGAGCACAGATTCTTCTTTGGTTAGGGGTTGATGTCCCCTCTATCATTCCTATACTCGATGACCACAGGAAAGTCTCATAATCTCTTTAAATCTCATTTTCCCCAGCTGCAAAATGGGAATAATTTTAACAGTTATAAGATGGGGTAAGATAAAGATTGAATAAGGTTATGAATGCATAATCCTGGTACATATTCCTGCTTAGTAAATGTTAACCAGTATTATCATCTCTGATTGACTAGGGGAAGGGCATTCTTGAATCTTCATTTCTTAACTCTAGAAAGTGAGATTTTGTGCACTGTATCTCCAGAACTTATTCCTCTTCTAACTGCCAGTTTGTACCCTTTGACTCATATCTCCCCAGTTCCCCCATGTGCATGCTGGGTAACCACCGCTCTTCTTTCCGTTTGGTTCTTTTAAATTCCACATAGAAGTGAGATCATATAGTATTGGCTTCTGTCTGTCTGACTTGTTTAGCATAATGCCCTCAAGTTCCATCCAAATTGGCATGGACAGATTTCCTTCTTTGTCATGGCTGAATAATATCCCATTATATATTTATACTATGTCTTCTTTATTCATCCATCAATGGACACAGGTTGTTTCCATATCTTGGCTATTATGAATAATGCAACAATAAACGTAAGAGTTGCAGACACCTTTACAAGCCCCTATTTTCATTTCCTTTTGCTGTATAAGCAGAAGCGGGAATTCTGGATCACGTGGTAGTTCTATTTTTAATTTTTAACAATATTTTATTTGAAAGTTAGTAAGAAAGTAGAGCTTCGATGTTCTCACCAGAAAAAAGGAGATGAAAATTACATGGTGCGATGGGAGTGTTAGCTAACGCTAGGCTAGTAATAATATAGCAATACATAATTGTATCAGATCAACATATTGTGCAGCTTAGACTTCACAATGTTATATGTCAATTATAGCTCAACTTTAAAAAAGACAGTGAGATTTTGGTGTCTTGTCTGGATGAAATGTAACTGAAAATAAGGAGATAAGCTTGGAATAATTTTTTTAAGTCTGCTTTTAACAGGAAGCTAAGTTTTGACAAGAGCTGCTAATTAAGTCTGCAAGGAGGACACTGTACTGATTAAATCAGCTGTACTTGCTGTGGAAGATCCTCCGAAATAATGAAGAGCTGTCGAATTCTTTCAGCACTGCGCAGCCGCAGTTTGTATGTTCAGTTCAGGGCTTCTTCTCATGTAATCTGGCAGGATACCCACAATGGCACTTATTTCAGGCTTCTTGGTAGGAAAATAGGAAAAGCAAACCTGACTAGTCCTTCAACAATTCTTTACCATTCTCCTTCTCTATACCATCATTGTACAGGTGCCTAGAGTGACCCGAAGCCCCTGCTTTAATAACTAAATGATCCCACAGGGGAAACAGAGCAAATACCAAAGAACAAAGGCCTGAGCAATGTGACAAAAGTGTGTAACTGAGTAGTAAAGACAACAAGCTTCATTGAGTGGTAAAGACAACAAGCCTCGGGGAATTTATAGAAGGGAGCAGTCAATGAAGGCTGCAAAATCGAAGCTCCAGTTTTGGTATCAGACAAGTGGAAATTGAAAGCAAGCCCCCTCCGTCTACGGGAGGCATGGTCTTCCTCATCCACGTGGTTACACATATGACTTGCTTTAGCCAACAGGACCTTACTGGAGCTGATATGAATGAAGGCTTTAAGATGCTTGCCTGATTGGGTTTTGAACCTTTTGTCATGAAATTGTTGGTGAAGATAAACTTCACCTATACCCTCTTCAGTTCTTTCAATGCAGACCTGCAGATTAAAGCAATAAGTGACAACTCTTAAAATTAATATATTACACACGTGAGAATTTACAGAAAAAGAGAAACACAAAGAAATGGCTAGACCCAGGAGCTTATATACCATTTTAACAAAAGAAAAGGAGTTTGGGACTTGAGGGATGTATTGTGGGAAGTAACTAGGAAATATATAGGGAAACTAATGGAACATAAGGGTTATTTTAGAAAGATTCTTTGATGCAGACTCATCTCAGTGCTGACTCTCCATCTTTAGTGATAAGAGTTGCTCTCTTTTTCCTGGTATGAGAAAGGAGGGGACATCATTACAAAGGGAAATTTGTGCCCTGCTTTTGGCAGAAAACAGAAGGGCAGGGGACTTTTCCTGCATCTGCAGATTATCAATAACCCTTATGCCAAAGCAGCATATTTGGGGGTTGCATATTCTAATTCCATTCAACATTCCCCAGCTGCCTGCTGACCCCAGAAGACAAAAAGATACACAAGGCATGCTTGGACCCCCTACAGTCTGGAATGAAGCCCAGCCTAGATGAGCTGAACTACAGCCAACCCACAGGTGCCTGAGTGAGAAATAAATGCTTATGGCCACGTGCCACTGAGAAAATCTAATGGATAGATGAGATATGTAATACAATCATATTATAATCCTGATGTGATTGTAATAATAGTTTATTAATCAGTGAAATGGGGGAAATATGTATGTTATTTGCAGTGGTGTGTGCTAAATTGCTTTAGTTGTATCCAACTCTATGTGACCCTGTGTACAATATCCCACCAGGTTCCTCTGTCATGGGCTTCTCCAGGCAGGAATGCTGGAGTAGGTTGCCACGCCCTCCTCCAATTGCAGTGGTACCATGAGAATTAAGTGAAATATGAACTTAAGGTCTCATCCTGAGGATGCGACTGAGGTCATGTTAATATTGATGTCTGACCCACTCATGAGGACATTTACTTCCTGAAAACAGGTCCATAAGTAGTCCTGGTGTTCCTTAGTTTTGGGGTGTGACGCTTTACTCACCAGCCTCTGACCCCCACAGTTATACAAGGGTACCACTCAAAACTCACGTTCCTCATTATTTACTGGCTCAGACTGGTCATTTGGTGAAACGTTCATGAAGACTCACCAAAAAACAGCAGAGGATCTGAGCTTCATGATGCAAAATGGCTTGGTTCATTTACTTAACAAACATCTATAGAGTACAGAGTGATGTGTATCAGCAGCTCTTTAAGCTGGATTCCTGATTTAGGGTCATGGCTCTGATAGGGAGAATGAGGATCAAAAATACTCTCTCCCTCACTTACACTCCATTAGTGAACTCCACAGCCTGCTAGGACCCCAGAGAGTCAGAATTTGGTGAGATAGCTCTTTCAAATGTGAAATATTCCTAGAATGTCAGGGCTGAGCAGAGATTATCTGTTAACCCAGTTTAGCTTTCCCCGGCAGCCCTGAGGGCCTGTTGCCCAGTCTGGGTTATTAGAGTCAATTTCCCTTCTGGCTTCTGTAAGGGCTTCCCCACCCATAGCCCTCAAGTCTGTTAGGCATGTCCAAGGCACAGGCATCAACAGCATATCAAGATTTGTTCCCAGAAGATATTCCAGGTTCCATGCAAATGCTAGTCTACAAATGGCTTCTTGAGAGAGGGAGTATCTTTTGACTATGAGATCCTACTTATAGAAATAATACATAAAAAATACCAGGTGAGTGGTAGGTAGCCAAGAAGTGTTGATTCTTTTCTGCTTCCTAGAAGAGAGGAGACCTGAGCTGGATTATGGAGCAGCTGGAATGAAAAAGAGAGAAGTCAGAAGTCTCCAGGCCCAATGTTCAGTTCAGTTCAGTTCGGTCACTCAGTCGTGTCTGACTCCTTGCCACTCCATAGACGGTAGCATGTGAGATTTCCCTGTCCATCACCAACTCCCAGAGTTTGCTCAAACTCATGTCCATTGAATTGGTGATGCCATCTAACCATCAGTGTGTGGGGGGGCGGGGGTGGGGGGTGGGGAGCCCAATCATTTTACATCAGACCCTGAAGACAGCTCAGAGACGAGAAGACACTTAGACCAATAAAGTGGGCCCCAAAGGCCTGCTGGTTGCTCAGGGCTACATAGCAAGTAGTTCAGGCCAGGTGTCTTTGCTCTGGGCATCTGCACACCTGTGAGCACTAGGGGACATCATTTTGGGGATGAAATTGTTATAAGGACTCTTGGAATTACTGTAATTTCTAAAGTCTTGTTCATGTTTGTGCTAAGTCGCTTTAGTTGTGTCCAACTCTTTGTGAGCCTATGGAACTGTAGCCCGCCAGACTCCTCTTCAAGGAAGTATACTGGAGAGGGTTGCCATTTCTTCCTCCAGGACATCTTCCTGATCCAGAGTTTGAACCCGAGTCTCTTTTATGTCTCCTGTAGGCAGATAGGTTCTTTACCGCTATTGTCGCCTGGGCCCTGAAGTCCTAATGAGTCCTGTTTTTCTTATATTTGTGTCTCTTCTTCAAATGTTAACATTATTCACTTAAAACAGTTACTGATCTCTGTTATCTTTCAAATAAAATATTAAGACTTTAGGGTGGGAGGTGGGAGGGGGCTTCGGCATTGGGAGATTGTGTTCACCTGTGGCTGATTCATGTCAATGTATGGCAAAACAAATACAGTATTGTAATTTAAAAATAAATAAATAAATAAAAATTTTTAAAAAAGACTTTATTTTTTTAGATCAGGTTCATGGCAGAATTTTAGGGAAGGTGCAGAAATTGCCTATATAATTCCAGAGTCCCATACATTCATAGCCTTTCCTGTTATCAACACCTCCCACCAGAGGCATACATTTGTTATAACTAACCAACCTACACTGGCACATCATAATCACCAAAAGTCTATAGTTTTCATTACGGTTTAATCCTTGTGCTGTACATCTGATGAATTCTGGCAAATGCATAATGACATGTAGCCATCGTTATGTTACTAACATCATTCAGAGGGTTTTCACTACCCTAAAATCCTCTGTGCTTCCCCTATTTATCTCTCCCTACCCCTCTCTGATCTTTTTACTGTCTCCCTAGTTTTGCCTTTTCCAGAATGCCATGAATTGGAATCATACAGTGTGTAGCCTTTCCAGATGGGCTTCTTTCACTTAGTAATATGCATTCAAGTTTCTTCCATATCTGCTCATGGCTTTCTAACATCTTTCTTTTTATCTCTGAATAATATTCCATTATCTAGATGGACCATAGTTTATCCATTTACCTACTGAAGGGCATCTTTGTTGTTTCCAAGTTTGAACAATTATGAAAAAAGTTGTATTAAATATTTGTATGCAAGTTTTTGTGTGGACAGAAGTTTTCAGTTCATTTGGCTAAATACAAAGGAGTGCCACGGCTGGATTACATGTTAAGACTATGTTCAATTTTGTACGAAACTGCCACACTGGCTTCCTAAGTGGTGACCCATTGTGCATTCCTGCCAGCATTGGATGAGAGTGGGACCAACGCCCTTTTCTGTTCTGTGACCTCTCAGCAAGGAGTCCTATCAGGCTAAGTGACTCGGCCACAGGAGATGGCATGACATGTGAGATAGGCTGGTTCTCAGAGATCAACCCAGTACATTTTCTTTGTGGAGAGAATAGAAACTAAAAATTAAGAGCTCTCCTTACAGTGTGCCAACTAGCCAGGGCCAGCTAGGCTTTGGTTTCCTTGTCTCTAGTGCCTCTAAGAATCATTTTGGCCTAAGTGATGTGTTGAAGCCCTTTGCTGCTCTGCAAACACCAAGAGCCATCAGGTAGCCACTTTGACTTTCTTTGCCTATTGAGGAGCCAACTAGCATTCTCTGCATTTTGCTTTTTATTTTTTATTTTGCCACACCAAGCAGCATGTGGGATCTTAGCTTCCTGACCAGACAGAACCACTGTGCCCCATGCATTAATCACTGGACCATGAGGGAAGTCTCCTCTGGTTTTCTCTTTGCAAAGCCTCCAGAAGGCAAGTCCAGGCCTAGACTTGCAAGTTCAGGGCCTGCCTCATCTGAGCTTACTCACTGCTGAGTTCCCAGGTGGTGCTAACCCACAAGGACACCACTGGCCCGGCAGAAGCTCTCTGTTCCATTGCCCACCCTCACCTCTGGGCCCTTGTTCATGAGATCCCTCTCATCTGATGTGTCCCATCCTATCTGCTTGACCCCAATTCTGCCCATCCTGCATGAGTCAGCCCCACCTCTGAATCTATCTTTCATTTATGGGCTACCACTATTGCCCTTGAGCACTGAATGCCTTGAAACATCTCTTGTCTTATCTTGGTAATGGTTTACAAATTTATTACATTCATGTGCTTTGGATGTACATTTTTCATTTTGTCTGTAACCTAGATTTCCTTTCGAGTGTAGGTCCTTTGGGTATTCGAAGGGGTGGTTAGAGAAGTAGGGTCAGAAAACTATTTATTCCAGTGAAATAAACTGACATTGTGCCATTGGGTAGTTTAGTTTATTTAGGCAAATTGCCTACTCTCTGAGAGTCTCCCTTCCCCCACCCACATACACATTATTCCTCTGGAAGATGGTATCAGTGTTGGAATTTGTGGTATCAAAAAAATAAGTCAGGAGACTGCAAATAAGAGGAGCTTATTTAGGGCCTTAAGAAATAAAATTTAGGAGACCCAGATTTGGGGAACCTGAAGGAGTCTTCCGAGGATGAGAAAGAGGGACTTAGAAAAATGAAAAGCCACAGAGTTTTTAAAAGTTGCCTAGTATGAATTGTGACTGACTCTGTACCTGGGTCTGAAAATATTTGCCTTAGGGAATCACAAATTGTTTTAGGGTAGGAGTCTGAAACATGGTGACTGTCATGAGTTATCTTAGGGTAAAGATGTGATAAGCATCTTGAGTTTCTGGCAGTTTTTCTGGGTTACTTCATCAGGTCAAAATGTTAGATTTCATCCAGGCTGATGTGCCTAAGTCACACTTCCTTAATAACTTCCCAGCGCCATTTTAAAGAGCTCTCTTAGCAATACTAACTCTATTTTGATTTTCTTTTCACAGTGAGATGCTTGTGGTAATATGTAAGAGGTCTTCACATCGTCTAGTCATTGGGCCAAGCTCTGAAGTTAACATCTGCTTCAGTAAACTTGTGGTCTCCTCCCTTGTCTTAAGCATTGCTTCCAGACATCTCCTCCAACATCTTCTTATTAATGGGCTTCACTTCTGGCTGTCATTGGTGTTTAAAGATTTCCGTAGCTCCAGCGCTTGCTAGAGTCTTGACAGCCCGCACCCTCAGTGACTTTCCACGTGTCCCCTTTGAGGCACGTAAAAGTTTCTGGACACCTAACCACACAGAAAGCTGGCAAGACTCAGAGAAGCCAGATTCAGGCTCCTCCCCATTGGCTACAGCAAAAGGGCACTGTGTGCCCCAGCTATGGGCAGGGGGTCACGGTGCTTTCCAACAGAAGCAGAACAGATCTTTCTAGGCCCTGGGACTCTCCTGTGTTTAAGTTTGACGGTCAGTCCTCCTGGGGACTTGTTAGGTCGTGTCTCTTTGTGACCCCATGGACTGTAACCCACCATGCTCCTCTGTCCATGGGATTTCCCAGGCTAGAATACTGGAGTGGGCTTCCATTTCTTTCTCCAGGGAATCTTCCTGACCCAGGGATTGAAACTGTATCTCCTGCATTGCAGGCAGATTCTTTACAACTTAGCCACATAGGAATCCCCCTTGAGACTCGAGAGAATGTAAAAAGGAGAACTGTGGCATCTGTCTTCCTCCTCCAGATCCTATTTTCTGTTTCCCTGCCACTCTTTGGGCTAGAAACAGTGGATTTTTCTCTTACTTTATTATATTCTTTCAACCATAGCATGTATTTTGTCACAAATGGAAGAGACACTGTCTCTACACTACTGATAGAAAAATCTGTGAACTAGTCTTTCAAACCTATCCCTTGATATACTAAAAACTGTAGGAAACTCATCCCTTACCAGGTTTAATTTGCTAGTCCATTATTCTGTTAATCTGAAACCAAATACTTTGGCTTTCTTCTACCTTCTGGTTATAAGCTTCAGGGCTCTCTATGAGAGAGAAGATTGCAAAGGAAGATGAATTATAGGGAAAGTTAAAATACACTGGCTTAATATTTGTGAATATTAACTCTAATTTCACCTTAACACTTGTGGGGTTTTTTAGTTCTTGTATTTGTGGATTTTGTCTCTATAAGTAAGTAGAATGCTTGTTTTAACTACTAGATTTTTACACACTATTTTATCAGAATAAAAGAAAATTAGAAATAAAATTTTACAGCTTTACTGAGGTATAATTGACCTACAATACACAGCATGCATTTAAAGAATACAACTTGATGAGCTTTGAAATAGGTAAACAAAGTGAAACTATCATCATAATCAAGATAAGGAATTATCTATCACTCTGAGAAGTTCAAAAACCATCTTTCCCCCAATATCATCCCAATCCTTACATGCCCTAGGCAGTCAGTGATAATCTTTCTGTCACTATGGATTAGTTGGCATTGTCTGGAAATTTATGTGAAGAATACTTTGATATGTACTCTATTGAGGGGGAGGGTCTGGCTTCTCTAACTAAGCATAATTACTTTAATATTTATCCATTTTTTGTGTGTGCGTATCAATAGTTCATTCCTTTCTATTACTGGTTAGTAATCCATTTTATGACTACACCATAGATTGTTTATCTATTATTGCTCATAGACATTTAGGTTGTCTCTAGTTTAGGGCTATTACAAAGGAAGCCACTTTGAACACTGGTGTACAGTGGACATGTATTTTCATGTTTTACTGGGTGAATAACCAGGAATGGAATGGCTAGGCTGTATGGGAAGTAGAGTTGCCAGATTTAGTAAACAAAAATAATAAGCCCCAATTAAATTTGAATTTTAGATAAACAAGCAATTCTTTAGTATATATATGTCCCACTTGGGACATACTTAAATTAAATTTTTTCACTGTTTATGTGAAATTCAGATTTAACTTTGTGTCTTTTATCTGGCAACACTAAATCAGGAAGTGTACTATTAACTTTTTAAGGAATTCCTCAAGCTTAGTTCCTAAAGTGATTGTATCATTTTACATTACCATATTGCATTCCAGTACTTTTTGCCACCTGATGCAAAGAGTTGACTCATTAGAAAAGACCTTGATGCTGGGAAAAATTGAAGGCAGGAGGAGAAGAGGGCAACAGAGGACAAGGAGGTTGGGTGGCATCACTGACTCAGTGGACATGAGTTTGAGCAAGTTCCAGGAGATGAAGGACAGGGAAGTCTGGAGTGCTGCAGTCCACGTGGTGGCAAAGAGTCGGACACGACCGAACAACAACATTCCCATGATAAGTAATTGAGGGGCTTCCCAAGTAGCCCAGTGGTAAATGATCCCTATTCCAGTATTCTTGCCTGAAAAATCCCATGGACAAAGGAGCCTAAGAGTCAATATGACTTAGCAACTAAAACAAGTCCCCAGGAGGACTGATCCTCAAACTTAAACACAGGGGAGTCCTAGGGCATAGAGTCAGGCGTGACTGATGAGCATGCACGTGCGAGCAGTCAGTGAGAGTTTCATGTGCTTCATGTCCTTGCCAATGCTTAATATAATCAATCTTTTGAATTCTACCAATCTCATGAATATGCAGTGGTATTTCAGTGAGGTTTTAATTTGCCTTTCCATCATGACTAATGACATTAGAGTATATTTTCGGTCTGCTTAACTGCCCTCCTTATAGTCAGCTTCATGAGGAGGTTATTTTGTTCAGTTTGTTTCTCCTGTTTTTGCATTGAGTTTCTGGTCTTTTATTATTGAGTTGCAAGGATTCTTTACATATGGTATATTCAAATCCTCTGTGATATACATTTTTTGCAGATATATTTTCTCAGTTTGTAACTTGCCTTTTCATTTGGGTAAGTGTCTTTTGAAGAGCAAGAGTTCCTCATTTTGGTCAAGTCCAGTTTACTGATTTTTAAATTTATAATTCATGGTTTTTTGTGTCCTACATAAGAAAATCTTTGCCAAATTCAAGGATACTGGCACTTTCTTCTGCAAGTTTTATAATTTTAGTGTATACATTCTATGACCAATTTTAATTTTTATATCTGGTGTAAGGGAAGAATCAAATTTTTTGTTTTGTTTTTGCTTATGACTATTAAGTTGTTTTTATGAAAACATCTGTCTTTCTCCCAAGGCAGATAATTTTTTTTTTTTTGCAGCTTTGTTGAAAATCATGTGTATGTGTGTAGGAATTTCTGGAATCGCTATTCTTTACCATTTATTTGTCTATTTTTATGTCAGTATGACACTCGCTGTCTTAATAACTGTAGCTTTATGATAAGTCATAAAATCAAGTAGTGTCAGTCTTCTAGTTTTGTTCTTATATTTGTTTTTACATATTTTCTTTTACTTTGCTTTATTTATTCCAGGTCTTTACATTTCCATATAAATTTTAGAATCAACTTGGCAATTTCTACCAAAGTATCCTGCTGAGATTTTGATTGTTATTGCATTGAATCTATAAACCAATTCAAAAAGGATTACTACCTTGAAAATATTAAGTCTATTAATCTATAAACATGGTATATATCTCCATTTTATTTCAGTTTGTTTAATTTTTCTCTTTGTTTAATTTTAAGTAATGCTCTTAGTTTTCAGAATACAGAGTTCATGAAATTTTGTTAAATTTATCCCAAGGTATTTTATATTATCAGATACTGTGTAGTGTTTTACACTTCATCCATCCATCATATCCATTCTCCACCTGATGGGCATCCAGGCTGCTCCATCACCTTGCTCTCTCAGTGTTGCTGTGAAGAACATACTCCTTTATATATATTCCCCAAGAGACCGTGCAGTTTGTGGAATCCATACTCAGGAGGGTTTGCTGAGTCTATAGATATTTAATTTCACCATTGCTGCCATATTGCTTGCCAGTTTGTCCTCCTAGTGACTAAGAATGAGAGTTACTATTTTCCCA
Source organism: Nanger dama (assembly GCA_917880005.1). NCBI lineage: Eukaryota > Metazoa > Chordata > Mammalia > Artiodactyla > Bovidae > Nanger > Nanger dama. The sequence continues at coordinate 61,405,143 of CAKJTW010000001.1, read as the reverse complement.
TATGCATGTCTTTCTCATTCTTGCAAATATGATGGCTATGAAGTTATACCTTTTAATTTTAGTTTGTATTTCTTTGACTTCAAGCTAGATTGAGCAGCTCTTTATTTGTAAGTCATTAAATATTCTTCATTTATGAATTACCTGATAATAAGTTTTGAATATTTTTTTCTACTGGGTTTTCTGTTTGTTGTGGTGGTTAATTAACATACATTCCTAGCTCAATCTATATATTGCTCCTTTGCAGTGTTGGATGTTACAAATGTCTTCTCCCAGCCTGTCACCAATCCACCAACTTTGGCTGTGGTAGACTTTTCTGAATGAAAATCCTTCATTTTTGAAGAGGGAAACTCTATATATTGTTTTAAAAAATATTTCCTTATTAAAATGTGTAAAATATTCTTCTACAATTTCTCCTACTAGCCTTGTGGTTCTACTTTTTATGTTAAAATTTTAACTTATTTTGAATTTTAAAAATAAAGAACATGAGGTACAATTTCAGTCTTATTTTTCTGCATATGATTGGCCAATTTCTTAACTCTATTTATTAAATATTCCACTCTTAGTCTCACTGAGTTGTGATAATATTTTATCACACATCAAATTTCCATATAAATCCAGTCGGTTCCTGTGATCCCCATTTTTTCACCTGGAATCATTTGTCTGTTCCTGCATCATCACCCTACTATTTCTGCTATTATGATTTTGCTGTATAATAATATTAGGTAGGTCAATGCACTTTATTTTTGTTTTTTTAGTTAGTTATGGATGGATTTTTATTCTTTCATATACATTTTAAAAATCAGTTTGCTAGTTTCTCACAAAATCAGGACTTTGATTAAAATTTCAGTGAATTTATATAACAACTATGAGGAAACTGACATATTTTTATGTTGTTATCCCACCCATGAACTTGGTATATTACTTTATTTATATCTTCTCTGTACACTTTTACAAAATGTTTATTCATTATTTATTTTTGGCTCCTGTTGCTGCATGCTGGCTTTCTCTAGTTTTGGTGAACAGGGGCTACTCTCTGGCTGTGGTGCCTGGGCTTCTCATTGCAGTGGCCTTCCAGTTCCAGGACACAAGCTCCAAGATATGTGAGTTTCAGTAGTTTCAGTTGCCTGACTCCAGCTTCAGAGCACAGTCTTGGTAGCTGTGGGGCACAGGCCCAGCTGCCCTGAAACATGTGGAATCGTCTCAGACTGGGGATGGAACCCATGTCTCCTGCATTGTTAGGAAGACTCTTAACCACTGGACCACCAGGGAAGTCCATTATATACTTTTAAATATTTTTCCTGGTAAAGATCTATTGAATTCATTGTTAATTACTAGGTATGTTTGTTTATCCTTTTTATAACTGTATTGCTATTGTAAATGATTTATTTGTTACAATATTTATTATTTTATTAAATATTTGTTTTTAACAAATATGATTCTTTAATATTTTATCATTTAGTTATTTGTTGGTGTAGGAAAATGCTAATCCTTAGAAAACTTTTTGGTCTCATTGCAGGGATTGTGGGATCCTACTTCTCAGACCAGGGGTTGAACCCACACCCTCAGTAGTGAAAGAATGGAATCTTAATCAATGGTCTGCCAGGGAATTCTTGAAAATACTGTTATTATTTTTTAAATTGACATTTTATACCACAACATTTTGGACACTTTACTGGGACTTCATATGACTCACAACTTGGCCTCTCTCTCTATTAGACCGCAGAAAGACTATCATTTCCCCAGTTCCCCGGGGGCTTTGCAGTGATTTAGCAGTAGATAAATTTGGAGATCTGTCTCAAACTTGTCAAAATAGTCATTAAGCATGAAGAGAAAGTCCAAAGCATGGATCATAAATTCAAATACCTACGTAGGTTAAGTTTAAACAGCAGGGAATGGTGGAGATGGGGGCAAACCAGAAAGCACAGATCTGTCTAAAAGGAGCAGACCTTCTCAGCTTCAGCCAGCTCTTACCACATAGCAATGAAAGTCCAGTTTTTCCACATCTGCAGATTTTTCTAGGAAAAGCCTAAAATCTTTAAGATAACAACATAATTGAATTTTAAAAAAGTATTTGGTGGACCAAATAAATCACATCTGTGTGCTAGATCTGTTTGACAATCTACTGAACTTCACCCTCTGGCCCAAAAATGTCCCAAGGAGACAGGACGATAGGGCAGTAACTGAGTATCACCTCTGGACCCCATCCTCCCATTCCTTTTTCTCCCCACCCCCAACCCCAGGCCCTGTTTCCTTCACTGTGCAGGGTTCTATTCCAGCCAGTATGGACATCGGACTTGTGGGAACTGAGTTTAGAACATAAGGAGAGAAAACATGGAGATCAAGGCTGGATCTACATTACACTGTCTGAGAACTCCAACAGAATAGTAGTCTAAGCTGGAACAGGAATTGATGGAAGACCCACTAGCTTCCCTGGTAGCTCACATGGTTAAGAATCTAGTCTTCAGTGCAAAAGGAAGATCCCCCGGAGAAGGGAATGGCTACCATTCCAGTGTTCTTGTCTGGAGAATTCCATGGACAGAAGAGCCTGGTGGGCTATAGTCCACTGGGTCTCAAAGAGTTGGCAGAACTGAGCGACTAACACTTTTACTCTCATTCTACCAGCTTCAACTGAAGTGATTTGGCTCTGGAACCACTCCTGTTCTTTCCAGAATCAGCTGAGATGAGCAAGTTTGGGCAACTGTCTCAGATCAGGACACCTCCCAAGAGTCCATATTCTGGACCTTAATCAACCTCCCATGGTGTTTTAGGTCAGTATTATGGGCTGAATTGTGTCCTCCTAAAACTCACGTATTAGAGTCTTAACCTCCAGTACCACAGAATGTGACCACATTTGGAGATACGATCTTTAAAGAGATATTTAAGGTAAAATGAGGTCATTAGGATGGGCGCTGACCCAATAGGACTGGTTTCCTTGTAAGAGGAGGAGATTAGGGCACAGACACACACAGACGGAAGACTATAAAGAGATACTGTTAGAAGACATGCCACCTACATGCCATGGAGAGGCCTCAGAAGAAACCACCCTGCTGACATCTTGATCTTGGATTTCCAGTCTCCCTACAGCAAGAAAATAAGTTCTGTTGCTTAAGTCACCCAGTCTGTGCTACTTTGACATGGCAGCTCTGTTTCTTGGAAACAGATTATTAGCGCAGGGTTGTGTGGAAAGGTTTATAGGAGCCTTTATAGGAGATGTCAGGAAATCTAATGTGAAAACAAGGAGGGCAGAATTGGGCAAAAGGAGAATTTGAGCTAGAATGAGGGTGCCACCAAGGTGGTGTTCTGGAGCTGGGGTGGCCCTTCAAGGACTGTTCCAAATTGAGGCAAGGAGCCTTTGTTTTCCTACACCAATCATTGTCAAGGTGAAGGAGGGGTGATGATTTTTTACCCTCTAAAGAATGTTTCCACTGTTTCCCCATCTATTTCCCATAAAGTGATGGGACTGGATACCGTTATCTTCATTTTCTGAATGTTGAGCTTTAAGCCAACTTTTTCACTCTTCTCTTTCACTTTCATCAAGAGGCTTTTTAGTTCCTCTTCACTTTCTGCCATAAAGGGTGGTGTCATCTGCATACCTAAGGTTATTGATATTTCTCCCAGCAATCTTGATTCCAGCTTGTATTTCTTCCAGTCCAATATTTCTCATGATGTACTCTGCATATAAGTTAAATAAGCAGGGTGACAATATACAGCCTGGAGGTACTCCTTTTCCTATTTGGAACCAGTCTGTTGTTCCATGTCCAGTTCTAACCTAGATAATATATTCAAAAGCAGAGACATTACTTTGCCTACTAAGGTCCGTCTAGTCAAGGCTATGGTTTTTCCTGTGGTCATGTATGGATGTGAGAGTTGGACTGTGAAGAAAACTGAGCGCCAAAGGACTGATGCTTTTAAACTGTGGTGTTGAAGACTCTTGGGAGTCCATTGGACTGCAAGGAGATCCAGCCAGTCCATTCTGAAGGAGTTCAACCCTGGGATTTCTTTGGAAGGAATGATGCTAAAGCTGAAACTCCAGTACTTTGGCCACCTCATGCGAAGAGTTGACTCATTGGAAAAGACTCTGATGCTGGGAGGGATTGGGGGCAGGAGGAGAAGGGGACGACCAAGGATGAGATGGCTGGATGGCATCACCGACTCGATGGACGTGAGCCTGAGTGAACTCCAGGAGTTGGTGATGGACAGGGAGGCCTGGCGTGCTGTGATTCATGGGGTCGCAAATCATCGGACACGACTGAGTGACTGAATTGAACTGAACTGAACTGAAGGAATGTTTGGCAATGTCAGAACTTTTTTGGCTGTCACAACTGGTCTACGAGGGTGTGTGTTGGTGGTGGTTGGGCGGGGGGCTGCATGCACTACTGGTTTCTACTGTGTTCTGTAGCCCACCAGGCTCCTCTGTCCATGGGATTCTCCAGGCAAGAATACTGGAATGGGTTGCATTTCCTTCTCCACCCAGGGATCTTCCCCACCCAGGGGTCGAATGTGAGCCTTCTGCACTAGCAGGCAGGTTCTTTATCACTAGTGCCACCTGGGAAGCCCTGTTATCCCACTTAAGCCTCATAAAAAGCCCAAGAGGTCGGTTATATGGCCAATATTTTGTAAAACAATAATCTGGGACTCAGAGAGGTTAATCACTCACCGCAAATTACAGAGCTAGTAAGCAGCAGAACCAGAATTTGTATCCAGGGCTGTCTGACTGCAAAGCTTAGTGTTTTCACCAGCAGGAAGGACAATCTTTGCTAAGACAAGAACAGTACACAGAAGAGTAAGAGGATGGGCTACAGACTTAGCCTAGAACTGATAGAAACCCAGCCTCACAACAGCAGAGTCCTGAGACAGCGGCTGACACTGTGTGAACATCACAGGGCCCAGCCCCTGAGCTCAGGCTCCCTGGAGAGGAGACTCCTGCCACCTCTCTATCCACAAATGTTAATGGTTACCAGCAATAATCCCTCTCATAAGGGGACTTTTTCTTTTTGCCTCCTTGAGGTGAATGTATGGACTTTAGGACTTTGTACGATGACAACAGGTAACTACAAAAAAGTAAAAAAAAAAAAGCAGCCACTTCCTAGGAGTCAATGGTATAAAAATAATTTTTATTTACTACTGTAAATAAAGTAGTGCAAAGAGTAGTTTGGACCCACAATATTGCATTACTGATTTATTTACTACCTTAGCAGCATACAGTGTGGGCAGTTGGCTCTTTCTTTTCTTCTCTCTCTCTCAGACACACACACACACACACACACATACACACACACCCCCTACGCAGATGCAGGCAGGCATAATGGGTGGGGGATGAGACTATGAGCTAAAGTCTTGTTTCCTGCGTTTTCCACTGCTGCCAGTCTATTCTAATGGGTAATTCATAGAAAATACTACACTTAAATACTAAGAATTTTCTAAATGTTATTTTATGGATTGCAGTTGAAAAGTAAATGACATTCAACAGTGTCATTAACTGATTTGGAAGCATTATGACCCTAGAAAAAATCAAGGAGAAAAATGTAAACCCATTTACAAAGCCATTGCCTTTTCTGTATTTCCAGCCTTAATCTTTCATTTCAAGGTGCCTCAAACATGCTGGTCTTAGATGTCAAACGGAAATCTGTCCGTGGGACTGCGAGGAGCAGGGCAGTGGCAAACACGCATACCAAATATTATCCAACTGGTAGAGAAGTCACAATTTTCTGTTGTTTTAATAAAATGAATGAACAAGGGGCTAAGATTCTTAAAATGCACCTCAGTGTATAAGGATTTGGACATACCACAAGGCAAACTCTGACTCCCCGTACACACAATCATTAGGCATGGACATCCAGAATCACCCAGTTAACCTTCCCAACACACCTCTGTGATCAGGATGCTCCTTGTATTTGTTTGATAACCTTTGGTATAACCATTGTCTGCCCTGGGTATTTCTTTAATTAAAAAAAAAAAAAAAAGACACCAAGTGCAAAATCCGCATCCAGTTGAGAAGACATTTAAGGTGTATAATGCCCCAGCCACAGCTCTCCAGTACCAGTTGTTGGAAGGATTCTCTCTCATCTGGAGAGACCTGGGTTGCGCAGTTCACCCACGTGGCTCTGGACTGTTGGTGATGGGGGGCTGGTCCTGAGCGGAGGCATCTGCTGTTGGAGTCACAGCTGGACTGGCAGGGGTGCCGTAGGGTTTGTGGAGGCCTGGGCTGCTGTCCGGTGGGAACTGCTGGCTGCAGAGACACGTGCACAACACATGCTGAATCCTCAAAACAGTGTGTATGGGACACACAGCCACACCTGGACTCTAGCAAGCCAGAAGAGATGCTGCTCGTCTAGTGTCCTTGATACTATAAACAGATGAGCAACTTTGGACCCATTATCTAGGTTCTTTAGACTTTGGTGTTTCCTCCTATAAAATGGCAATTGGAATAGATATGCAAAGATCTCTGGGAGTCTAAGTCTTAAAATTATGCTGTGAATTCCAGGTAAATATTAAGAAAGAAAGAAAAAGAGGAAAAGAAAGGGAAGAAGGTGGAGGGATGGAAGAAAGGAAGGGAGAAACAACTCTTGGTCTATGTTTTCTATGGTCAGATCTCTCTTTTTCTTTTTTTCACTTGGTGTTGATGCAATGCAAGCTATGGATTATAGCAATCAATCAGAAAACAGTGTTGGTTTCATTCATATTCTGATTCCACTTGGATGATATACCAAATTTGATTTAAATTGACTTATTTAAGTACATGTATATAAGCTTTGGAAAGATAATTACCAGGCTTAATTACTTATCACTCTACCTTTAGTAAGAAGCTTGGACCACCACAGAGATTAGGGAGGCTTATAAAGTTTTATACTTTATGTCAATAGTTTTCAAGTGGGGGTAATTTTGATTTCCAGGAGACAGTTGGCAATGTCAGTAGACATTCTTAGTTGTCACAACTGGAGGGTGAGGTTCTACTGGCATTTAGTAGGTATAAGCCAGGGATGCTACTAAGCATCATAAAATGCCTATGCCAGCCTCCCCCACTCCCATCAACAAGCAGTGATTCAGCTCCGAATATCACAAGTGCTAAGGCTGACACACCTGCGTTAGGCACTGAGGCTGAGATATATCTTGGTCCACCCATAAAACTGGGCTCTGGACCTGGCTGCCCTGCCTTTAATCAGTGATGTAACCTTGGACAAGTTACCCACTCTCTTTCTGCCTCTAAAAAATGGGCAAAATAAGAATATCTATACCAAATAGGAAAAGGAGTACGTCCAGGCTATATATTGTCACCTTACTTATTTAACTTATATGCAGAGTACATCATGAGAAACACTGGACTGGAAGAAACACAAACTGGAATCAAGATTGCCGAGAGAAATATCAATAACCTCAGATATGCAGATGACACCACCCTTATGGCAGAAAGTGAAGAGGAACTAAAAAGCCTCTTGATGAAAGTAAAAGAGGAGAGTGAAAAAGTTGGCTTAAAGTTCAACATTCAGAAAACGAAGATCATGGCATCCGGTCCCATCACTTCATGGGATATAGATGGAGAAACAGTGTCAGACTTTATTTTGGGGGGCTCCAAAATCACTGCAGATGGTGACTGCAGCCATGAAATTAAAAGACCCTTACTCCTTGGAAGAAAATTTATGACCAACCTAGATAGCATACTCAAAAGTAGAGACATTACTTTGCTGACTAAGGTCCGTCTAGTCAAGGCTATGGTTTTTCCAGTGGTCATGTATGGATGTGAGAGTTGGACTGTGAAGAAGGCTAAGCGCCGAAGGATTGATGCTTTTGAACTGTGGTGTTGGAGAAGACTCTTGAGAGTCCCTTGGACTGCAAGGAGATCCAACCAGTCCTTTCTAAAGGAGATCAACCCTGGGATTTCTTTGGAAGGAATGATGCTAAAGCTGAAACTCCAGTACTTTGGCCACTTGATGCAAAGAGTTGACTCATTGGAAAATACTCTAATGCTGGGAGGTATTGGGGGCAAGAGGAGAAGGGGACGACAGAGGATGAGATGGCTGGATGGCATCACTGACTCCATGGACGTGAGTCTGAGTGAACTCCAGGAGTTGGTGATGGCCAGGGAGGCCTGGCGAGCTGCGATTCATGGGGTGGAAAAGAGTTGGACACGACTGAGCAACTGAACTGAACTGATACCTTATTGTCATAAGGATTAAAAGAATTAATGTATATTCCGTTCTTAAAACAGTGTTTGATTTGTCTACATACTCATTAAATTTTAGCTATTACTACTAGTGACCTGGCTAACCATGGTAATGTGTTGATTTGTCAATATCTGGGGCCTGGCTGGCAGGACTGATGAAAGCATTTGTTTCTGGGATGCCTATGGCTCACTTTTAGACCCCAGGAGCTTATGAAAATAGGTAAAACTTTGAAGCCAGAAAACCAAGGAGTCACATGGTCCTGCCAGTTCCCAGTTGCTGAGCGATCTTGGGCAAGTTACTTAACCTCTCTGAGCTGCAGTTTCTCTGTCAAATGGGGGTAGCATGACATATGGCTAGTACAGTGCCATGCTCTGTGGGAACAATTGCTAGTTTGCCTTTAAGCAGTGCTCTCAAGGTCTGCAGTCCTTGAGTCAGTAGGTGGGATCATTTTTAAAGGTTCCCAAATGTCCTTCCTGAAATGTACCAACTTGCAGAATATGCCACCAGATGTTGATCATCTGACTTCTAGATAAACTCTTCAAGATTTCCACCTCTGAGAGGCTATTCTAGATAAATCGGGAATGGGCTCCAAAGCCTCTGACCTTTTGAATACGTAAAGGAATTCTTCAAGGAACCCCCTCCAATATCTACAGAAGACTTTGTGAATCCAGAGATTGTACTGAAAGAACAAAACAGTGGGGGTTGGTGCCCAGGTGTTATGTAATGATGTGACATATCTAGGTCAGAGTCATCACTCTGGCGGGTGACCTAACCCCTGCATGGCAGGGACTATGAGACCCGGTGATTCAGTAGAAAGACCATTTGTTGGAGTCAGGAGACCTGTTCTAGGCAAATCACATTTCAGTCCTAAGATGATGCTTGAATCTCATAGGCCTTGGTTTCCTCATCTGTAAATTGAGGGGCTTGGATCACATGGTGTCCAAAACCTTCTCAGGCCCAAAGATTTATCCTTCTGATGATTCTCTGAGGAAGTTAATGAAGTACTAAGTCACCTATTTTTCCATTTCAAGCTCAGGGAAATGTCTAAATCACCATGGTAACAAGATAAATCAGCAATCAGTTTTCTGATTAAAACAAAAAAGTGCCAATGTGTAAATGTAGAAAGAATGCATAATTGGCATTGCCACCACTGAAATCGTGTTAGAACGTAATAAAAATGCTCAATGTTTCAGCAGTAAATTTGCTATTATCCACGTGAGAACGCTTCCATTTTCATCAGGAGTTTGCAATCATTGGACAAGCCCCGTACCCCATGGTGGGTCACAATTTTAGAATGGCCTCTTTGTCTCCACTCACCTGGAATCCATTCTAATTTGATTACCGGACTAGAATCAAGGTAACCAGGAAAACCAGCATGCTGCTTAAAAATCACAGAGTGCATTCCAGAGCCAAATAGAAGTGATTTTTGGATTATTTGCTGCGTGGGGGACCATTTCCTGTTCATTAGTGAGAAAAATCAAGAGTTGGCCCTGGGTTGGCAGACTGCAGTCCATGGACCTAATGTGACTTGCTGCCTATTTTTGTATAGTTTGCAATCCAAGAATGGTTTTTGCATTTTGAAATGGCTGAATAAAAATCAAGAGTACTATCATATACTATATGGGAGAAGTATATGATATTTAAATCATCACTTCCACAGTAGCATTTTATTGAAAACCAGCCTCATCATTTGTTTTCCAGTATCGTCAATGGATGCTTTCGAACTATAATGAAAGTTGGATAGTTGTGACAGAGATGGCCCTTAAAGGCCCAAATGTTTATTATCTGGCCCTTTTCAGAAAAAAGTTCGCCAACCTCTGTCGTGGACCATTGTAGGAAAAATATCTGCTTGCCAGCTCACCAGATGTGAGCACAAAGAAAAGAAGAATAGTAGAGAATATATTGGGTGAATTGGGAGATAATTGAATATTTACAAAGGCAGGGGAGGTAGGTGCGGGTAAGGAGATGAGGGAGGGAAACTCTGAAAATCTGAAGATTAAATCTACTTCATTTGAGCCTCTGGCTCCAGCAGGGCCCAGCCCATGTAGAAAATCCATGTCATTTAAACATTTCTCATGAGTAAAGATACCAGTAGGGCACCAAGGGTAATGAGATAGGAGAAAAGTAAAATCTCACCATTAAATCATTCTGACTTTAAAGCTACTGCTTTTTTCATGAGCACCACTTTGTGACATTTCACTGTAATTTTAGAAGAAACCTCATTAACTGGAAATGTAGAGGACAGGGAAAGAGTAGGAAAAGGTTTAATTAATCTTGCTTGTATCATCTTATTCTTTTTAAAAGACCCTAAATTAACTACTTAGGGGAAATGGATGAGTTCGCTTAAATTATGAATGTTTTGAATTGGCTGACATTGGTTCCAAAGGTGATCCTGTGTCATGCCCGGAGCTGGTAGTTCTACAGATCTAGCTCTCTCCTGTGTATTATGTTTAGACATAAAGTTTACACTAATCCGAGGAAGGCAGGACTTTCTCTGAACTGGTCATTACATTGTCTCCCTCTATTCTCCCTTTTACTTTCTACTAGGCAGCCAGGCTCTATACTTTTTTGGTCTTGGGGAGACTTGTGACAAGAGAAATGGAGATACTCCCAGACACACTTTGGGATTTTTCCCCCTCAAAGCCCAGTTCTATTAAGGCAATTATGCTTTGCATCTTTGACAGGAAGGGAAGAGGAAAAGTGCTTTAGAGATGCAATGAGGTGGGGAAAGGAGGTTTTGGAGTATGAGAAAGAGGCTGAGCCTGGCTGGGGGTGTACCTCAGTGGAATTCTCATCTTGCCCTGCAGCAATCTGAGAAAGGAAGAGTTGGGGGAAGAAAGGCTAATGGTGATCAGCTTTGGGACTCATTGGTGACTCAGAAGCTGCAAAGCTGAAGAACCCGGAAGGACGCTGTAGGCCCGGATCAGTGTATATTCTGCTATCAGACTGGTGATCACCTGAGTGGTTAGTGCCACCCAAGACCCATGGACCTTAGCACGTCCCTGGGAGGCATCAGCTTCCAGAAAGATTGAGCCATCTGGGGGAATGCAAGCTAGGAATCAAAAACAATTTGCCTCAAAGGAAAAAAAAAAGATCTATTGTGTGCACACAATATTTTTGTGGACTTATTCTAGTACGCTTGCTAGACTAATTGGTATCTTTGTTCAGCTGGTTTTTGAAAACTAGTTTTATGTCTTAGAAAGAGTCTAACAGCAAAGAAAACCATGCTTGACTCTGCTAGTATTGTGATACCGACTGACGTAAACAAGCTCTTTAAGTGTAGGCGTTACCTGGTGTCAGCATGCTTTAATTGAAAGGAAAAGGCCCCAGAGACCATTACTCCTTAGGAAGCTACCAGCTAACATTACTTGAGTCCTAAAGAACCCTATGTTCTTTCATTTGGCTTTCTCAACTACAATACGAGGTAGGTGTACCACTATTTTTGCTGTTTTATTTATTTTTGTTTCTTTTCTTTAAAAAATTTTTTTGGAGTATAGTTGTGTTACAGTGTTGTGCTAGTTTCTATGGTACAGCAAAGTGAATCAGCTATATAAATACATATATCCCCTCTTTTTTGGAGTTTCTTCTCATTTAGGTCCCCACAGAGCACTGAGTAGAGTTCCCTGAGCTATACAGTAGGTTCTCATTAGTTATATTTTTATCCGCAGTACCAATAGTGTGTATGTCAGTCCCGATCTCCCAGTTCATCCCATTCTCCCCCTCCACACCCCCGTCCCCTCTTGGTATCAGTATGTTTGTTCTCTATGTCTGTGTCTCATTTCTGCTTTGTAAATAAGATGGTCTGCTGTTTCAGAGAATGGGAAACCGAGGAACAGAAAGGGTCCCTCCCTTGCCAAAGGTCACACAACTAGCGACAGGCCAGAATCTCAGCAGCCTGTGCTGTCAGCTCCTGTCCTGCACCGCTAGCCTTCTGAAAGCAGGACAATTTAATGTGGCAAACACAGTGAAATGTTGACTATATATCACAAAGCGAATAAACTCAGGAGGAAAATGAAGGTAGCTGGAGCTGAACGCAAAATGGATGGACAGTTCAATTTAAAGGTCTGGCCACAAATCATTAGTTTTTAAAAACAACTGACAGTAAAAATGCAAATCACAAAATGGCAAAGATCCCTAACTTATGGCGCAATCCTCCCACCCAGAGCCTTAAGGGAGGCTCTGAGCACAGCGAATCCTGTCCCTCTGTCCCCTGGCAGTCAGCATCCGGGCTGAATTCCTGCCCAGCTACACCATGGTCAGGGTTACCGGGCTACCACCTGCGCCTACTGCATCCATCCCATTCGTGGGGCGGCTCATGGACCTTGGCTCATCCAGGAAGTGCCTGGGGCAGAAACTCTGCCCTCTCAGGACCCCTGGGCAGTGCTTCTCTTCTTCTCTGTGCTCCAATTCCCCCTTGCCCCATCGCCCAATCACTGATGGAGTACACTCTTATTTCAAAACTAGGGACAAATCTGCACTTATGTTGAAGACTTAAAAAATATGTAAATAATTTACTACATATTTTAATTCAATACTAGTCCTAACAGAGCTGGTAGGTACCCCCATGGGGGGCATGTTTTGGAAATACCTAGAGTTTTGTTTTTTTTTTTTTTACTTCTAGGCCCTTGTGACTCTAAGTATGATTCATAGAATAGCTCTGTGGATGCAACCTGGAACCCTGTGTGAAATGCAGGATCTCAGAGGCCACCTCCAGACTGACTGACCTAGAATCTATATTTAACCAGATCCATGCCTGATTTCTGTGCACACTGAAATTAAGAAGCACGGGGCTAGGGTATACATATTGAAATATGTGTAATTTTATTATAATTGCTTTTTTAAAATTTCTTCTTTATATTGCTGTTTAGAGTATTTTAAAAAAATAAGTATATAGGCAGGTTACTTGTCCTTCATTTCAGGGTACCAGAAAATGTGTTAAAAAATAGGTCTTATGTAAGATGACAATGGGTCAGAGGCAGATGGTAGCCCCTGCTGTAAAGTACTGTGAGTGTGAAAAAGCTCAGATGTCAGCTGCCCTACATCCTTTCTTGGATTTTATTTTGTGATTTTGGGCAAACCACGTCATTCCTGTAGCCCCCATTTTACCATCTGTAAAATGAAGGGCATAGAATTAAATTATTATATATATATATATATATATATATATATATATATATATATATATATATTCAGACTTCTCCAGTGCTCACCAAAGGGAAGAAGTATGTATATAAAGAAGCAAGTGAAAGAGTTTGAAAAAGTGAAGGAAAAAAAGAGAATGAAAGAGCAAAGGATACATAGGAAGGAAAAACATATCAAAAGGCAGAAGGGACAGGGAGATGGAAATGTGGAGGGACTGATAATGAAGCTATGGAGAAAGGAAAAAAAAGATGACTTCTGATAAAAGCCATTCTACCAGCCCATGAATTTTCATGGCTACCAGCTGGCATAAAATCATAAAGACAATTTTCAGCTCCTCTAACGGAATTGCATTTGTAATAATCATAACAATATTTCTACAGAGTAAAAATGACAAAGATAATTTGAAATGGAAAACACTGGCAAGATGCAAAATAAATGTGCTCTACCTGGCAACAAATTTAGGGACGGGACAGAATTTGCATGCGGAAAATTTATCAGCCAGCATGTTACAGGGCATCAAACCTGGAAGGGTTTTTGATGGTTCCTTATTAACCTCCTCAGGTAATCAGGGAAAATGACTCTGTATTAGCCTCTCAGAAGAGTGACTTCCACCTCACCATCGAATACGTGCTGAAATGCACTCCTTTTGCTTTTCATTATTTGCTACACAAACAACGGCTGTGCCGATGCTCAAACACCATGTCCAGTCCTAACGTGTCCATTTGTAAATGTCCCTGTTGGTCTTCATGCATAATTCGGTCCTGGTGTAGCTTCCCAGGTGGTGGGGAACTGGAATTCTCCACTGAGAGGCGTTTGCAAATTTGAGCACCTACTAAGTGTGAGGTCATAAATGATGAGACCAAGGCCTTCCTCTGACTCAGCCTATGGTTTCATAGGAAAGACAGACACAACAGCGAACTTTATCAAGAGGGCTTCATATATCAAATAAACATAACATCTAACATTGAACTACAGTTGTCATTTTAGTGCCATGAGTATTTTTTTTTCACTGAGCCCTCCTAACAGCCCTGAGAAGTAGCTACTGTTATAACTTTATTTTATTGGTGAGAAATTAGAGGATCGGGAAGGTGAATAACTGTCCATCAGTCACACAGCTAATGAGGCGATAAGCCTGGACTCTAAACCCAGCTAGAAGGACTGCCCCACCCTAGTTCAGAAAAGAACTATTGACTGTGGAAGCCACACTAGACAAAACGCTGGCTCCATTAGCCCTCTCGGCCCCTCCCTCTGAATCTAAGTGACTGGGTATGTTATTCATCACAAGAGCTTCTTTATCATCCCACATGCTTGACTGGGATACACAGGAAGACTTTGTGCCAGAGGGAGCCTTGGAACTGAGTTTTAAGACACACAAGGTACCGTTTTGATGTGTGTGCATATGCGCTCAGTTGCTCAGTCTTGTCTGACGCTGTGACTCCCAGGATTATAGCCCCCCAGGCTCCTCTGTCCCTGGAATTTTCCAAGCAAGAATACTGGAGTTGGGTGCCATTTCCTCCTCCAGGAGATCTTCCTGACCCAGAGACTGAACCCACATCTCTTGCATTGGTGGGTGGATTCTTTACCACCGTGCCACCTGGGGAATCCATAGTTTTTTGATAGCAGGTATATTTTCAATGGGAGTAGACATTTTTTGTTCAATTTCTTAAGCACCTTATTTTTTTGTTTTTTAAATCCTTGCTTATTTTGAAAAAATATAACAATACTTGGAGCCTTGCATCAGCCAGAGATTACCATACAGCCTTAGGGGTAACCATCACTTGTGCATGACCCTCCTAACAAAAGGCAACAGCATGGCCAAGGGGGAAGTGTCATTTTTCTTGTAGGGAAAAAGAATCACTACCTTTTATATATGGGCCCCGCTTTTGGTAAATCTTTACCTGAGACAGACTGGAAATATTGCACAGTCCAGGCGATCAATACGGACAGCAGGAAGGTTCCCAGGAAGTAGATCTGCAAACATCCGAAGCAGATGTCAGATGATTGATAGAAGGCAGGGACCACGAGGGCAGGGCTGGGAGGAGACGGTTCCTTACCAGCGCAGAGTGCAGGACAGCGCCCCAGATCAGCCGGAGGTTAAGGTAAAGCCAGGCCAGGGAGCAGGGGCTGAAGGACTCCTCATTGCTATGGCTCCAGCACCTGCAGACAAACAGCACAGGGCATCCTGACAGTGTTGGAAGACGCTGGTAGTATTGCCAATATTTGCGGATCCTCAAACCCATATCCTTCTGTTCTGGGTCAAATGAGCACACGTAAGATGAGGGGAAAAAGAAAAAAAGCAGTTCTGAGGAGTCTGAGCCTACATGGAAATACTAGACACCCAGGCAACAATCTCAGAAAAGGTCAGTCTTATCATTTACAAAAAGACATTTCAAGGAGGACCTTGCAGCATGGAGACTGCCAAGCAACACTTTTGTCTGAATGTCTGTCCAAAGTCCAGACACAGGGATACCTCTCTATCTGCAGAAGAGCATCATCTAATTGGACACTATTTTTTCCACTCTCATGGAAAACCTGGGTCAGCATTTTAACTTCAGATCAAGCACATTCTGTATCTCAGTCCTCAGATACTAGAAAGGGGAATTAAGTTTGGGTCCAGCTGTATGTTCTCTAATTGAAGCAAATCCTGGGCCCTCTATAACCACTGGCATTAGAAAATAAGGGGCTTTTCCCTCGTGGCTCAGGCAATAAAGAATCTGCCTGCAATGCAGGAGACTAGGGTTCGATCCCTGGGTCAGGAAGATCCTCTGGAGAAGGAATGGCTACCCACTCCAGCATTCTTGCCTGGAGAATTCCATGGACAGAGGAGCCTGGTGGGCTACAGTTCATAGGGTCACAAAGAGTTGGACACAACTGAGTAACTAACACTAATACTTGAGAAAATAAGAATAAGGATAACTTTAGCCAAAAAGCAAACACTACCCACTTGGGTTCCTCCAGCAGTCACACTGCTGAAGAGGCTCTGAACTCACCTTTCATACAGTTCCCGGAGGATGGAGATGTTATTAGAATGGATTGTTGGGTCAATTTCCAAGAAATCCAGAATATGATGTGGGATTATAGCACCTTCCTCTATTAGCAGTGCCAGGTTAAAAATCCCTGAAAACAAGCCACAAACCAAACTCATTCTTTCCTTATAATAAAACTTTGACGTACACTCCTCAGAATATAAACTTTTACAACCTCTGGATTGTTGCTCAGTCTTTAGAGCCAGATGGCTTTGTCATCTTCATTGATAAATTGTTTCCCTAAATATATGCATCTGAGAAACTTATTTGCAGGAGAAGCAGGAGGCTTTCAGAGGCTGCAGTGTCCCATCTGCTCAGAAGCCAGTCAACCAGGGGAATCTGTCCTCCTGCTCACTCTCTCAAGACAGAACTTTCTGGAAAACATGCCCTTGAGTCATCAACAAAACCAGAACACCGAGTCAAAGGCAATGTGCATCATTACATTACCACCCTGGGTCACCATCGGCATGTCAGAAACAGAAAAGGCTGTGGCTGAGGGCGCTGCTCATGGCTGATGTTCTAAGTGGAGAGGGTCTCTGATGCACATAGTCATGTATGAGTGTTTGACTCATCTTTCCTAGGCTAGTGAAGAAAATCTCCTCTTCTGATTCCTCTTGGCACAAATCCTCTACTCTGGCATGCTTCCCTACCTGTCCCTTATTAAACATCTTCTTCTTGACCCACAGAGGTAAGGACTACCATATTACGCTGTGCAGGTGCAATAAAATCGCAGTTAAGAGCCTGATGGTTGAGATGCTTCATAAAGAATGACAACTATTATAGTACCTGCAGGAGATGCACCATCCATCAGGAGCTGAGCACGTGGCCAGACCAAGAAATAAACAATGATGCATTACTTATCATTAGGGCTTTACAGATTCCAAAGAGTTGTTGCCCTTCAAAGAATTAAGTCATCCTTTAATGACTTATATCCTCCCTTTTCTTTCATTTAGTTGATTCTAAATAAAAATCACCAACCCTTGGTTTGTAAACAGCAGGAGCCTCACAAGCATGCTAAGTGATGATCATGATAAAAATAACAGAGCCAGCATTTTCTGAGTGCTGTTGTATAGGAGGCTTGGTTCTGTTTTATATATATTAACTCAATCCTCATAACAACAAATCAAGATAGGTGCAATTACTCTGTTTACTACTATTACCAGGAAGCTGAGGCACAGAGAGGTTAAGGAATTTGCCCTGTGTCACACAGCTGGGAAGGAGATCCAAATGCAAGCGGACAGGACTCACAGTCCCAAATCTGAAGTTCCACTGTGCTGACAAATAATTTCTTAATAGTTATAGGTATAAGGCATCTTTAAATTTTACACACACACATAAGCAGAAAACAGACTATTTCTTCACTTTTTGAAAGAAAGGTCCTCTTAAAACGAGGTATTAGAAGAAAAGAATAAAATGACTTTATAAAATTTTAAAGTCTTTGAACAATGGAAAAACAACATGGTTAAAATAAACAAGAAAACGGACTAGGGAAATATTTATATGCAACGTAATAGCTTAAAATTCATTATCTATTGGCCAAATGTATAAAGAACTAATTATAATTTAAATTGAAAAATACCACAACTCCAATAGATAAGCAGACAAAGAGTAAGAACAGAGAATTCACATAAGAAAATATGAAGAGTAAATAAATTATCATAGATAAGTATATGTAAAAGTGTCCATCCCCAGCAGTGGTCAAATACAGACAATTTAAAACAATAAGGAAGGACCAACTTGTATTATTCAATTAGCAAAATTAAGCCGTGAAAATATCCAGTGCTGATGTGATTTCCGTTATCCTCTTATACTTAAGTACTGCTTGGTGATATATTGATTGGGAAACAACTTCAGAAAGCAAATCGGCAATATACTATTATTATGAGCCATAAAACAATTTAGACTGTTTGACTTAGTAATACCATTTCTCAGATTATAAAGAAATTAATCAAATGGAGGTAAAAGGTAGAAATACGAACACGTTCATTGTAGCACTTACTATAACTGCAACACAATAGGAAATGACCTTCACATTGTCCTCAATAGACTTCCTTAGTAGACAAAAATAGTGCCTATTTTTTAATGTTGTGCCCCCCACCACTAAGCAGTGTCTAAGACACGGCAGGACTACATAAACATGTGTCAAGTCAATCAATAAATTAGTGAACAAGATACAATAAATGTCCATGAAAAGATAAAACTTAATAAATTACATTCTATCAGCTTAACAGAATATGGGGCAGTAGTTAAGAGTAATAATTACAGAGATTAGGCAGTAGGATGCACATAATTCCTGCAATATGTGAGACGGAGCAGATTTTTCAAGTGGCCCATGTGCTCTAGTTACCTTTACAGAGACCCACTGGCCTGTGGCCAGGACTCAGAAAGGCATGAAGACTGAAGGAATTGAAAGAAAAAAAAAGACCAAAGGAATAAAGCCCCCTGACATGGAATTGTGGGTGCATTCTTCAATATTATTCTCTTTAAAAATTATTCTTTAATGTTTTTATAACATTATCTTTTGAAAAATAAAAACTCAGAATTGGAAAAAAAAAAAATTAGGTCCAGGCCTGATTTTGAGTAACAACAGATGTCATTTAGGGAGTTTGGCTCTCGAGCAAATCCTTTTAGCACCAAAATTTACTTTATTCCAGAAGAAATAATAATAATATAGGCTAGATCATGTCCAATGAGCGTACTCAGAGATGGACTGGGCACTTTACATCTAGCATCTCACGTATCTTTGCAGCCTATGATTTGGATGCTATTATTATCCTCAGTTCACAAGTAAGAAAATGAAGACTCAGTACTTGAGTGACTTTCTATGTTCAAGTAACTATGAAGTGACAGAGATATGGGTAAAAGGAGCATAGCACCTCCTTTAAAAAAAAAAAAAAAAGACTGAGATGGGAATTCTCTGGCAGTCCAAGTAGCTGGGACTCTGTGCCGTTACTGCCAAGGGCCCAGATTCAATCCTTGGTCAGGGAACTTAGCAACTAAGATCTCAAAAGCTGAGTGGCATGGCCCCAAAAAAGAGACTGAGATAGGAATGTTTCCAACTTTTGCTCTGTGATCAGATCACAAATCACAACACCGGAAATATGTGGCATAAGACAGTAACAGCTATTCTAACTTCCATCATGAAATGGCAGGAGCATTTTGATTAGCAAATATAGAAGGAGTGAGAGAAACAGAAAATCATCATTAGCACACCACAGCTGGTTGCCTGAACATTGTTGCAGGCAAGATTTACTGAAGGATACTAAAATCAGTGGGCATAAGTCTGAGGAGAAATAGAATATTTGCATGGTCGCAAATTACCTTCCCCAAATATCTATAAATTAGAAAGAGAAAAAATATTAACATTACAGGGAAGAAACCCAGCTGAAACCGCCTTCACTGAGTGAATGAGATCAACCTCCCCAGTAATAAGGCATCATGCATGCCTCATATGATACACTGAGAAGGACACATCACTTCTGGGCTATCCTTGCCCCAGCGCACAAACTCTACATTCATGAGACAAGGACAGACACAAATCAAGGGAGATTCTACAAAATATCTGACCAGCAACCTTCAAATGTACCAAGGTGATGAGAGACAAACAAAGATAGGAATGGTCCCAGTTGGAAGAACTCTAAAGAAATATGACAACTATATGCAGTGTGGGATCTTGGAACACAAAAGTAACATTAGTGGAAAAAGTAGTGAGATCCAAGTAACTTCTGCCGAATAGTTACTGGTACTGAGTCAACACTGAATTCTTAGTTTGATAATGGTATTATGGTTATGTGACCTTTCTATAACTCTTAGAAATATTCCAAAATAAGAAGTCCCCCCTCTCCCAAAAAAAAAAAAAAAGGTCACCGAGAATAAAGTCCTATCACTAAAGCAGTGACTCAGCTAGACAAGTAAACTCCTTCCCATTTTGACCACTTGGAATTGCTTGAGTTTCTACCTGGGGAGTTAGTTTGATGGAATCTGATAGAAAGACTCCTGGGTTTGGAGTCAGGAGACCTGGGTTAGGCTCTGACTGCTTCATCTATTACCTGGTTGTTTAGCCTTGAGCATCTTATCACCTTGTCACAATCTTGGCATTCTTTACTATAAAATAGGTCCACTGACCCCCATTCCCACAAGATTGTTATGAAAATGGCGTGGGAAACATAGTAAGTGCTTGATAAAGGTTTGCCATGCTGATTAGTGGCCTCAGAGAGGTTGTGAGGGGCTCATGAAAATGAATGAGAAGTGGATTTGCAACCTCAGGAATGAGCACCATCAGGAGCTCGTTTCTGTTGCTATTTACCTGTGAGTCTCCATCCAGCGCTGCTTGGGCATACATCTGCACAGACAACTCAAGGTCTTGTGACTGGTTTTGGTGGCCATAGTAGTAAAGATCTCCCATTTTCAAATATGCTGCGGGACAAGAGTTACAGGTCCATTTGTCGAGTGGTTTGATTTCTGAAGAATGGCTCATTTGCATTATTTCAAGTTTTTTTCCACCAGAATCTGAATACAGATACATCTTTAGGTTTCCTTGCTATTAGGAGGGGGAAATGGTTTTTGCATTTCTCCATTTCTAGACACATTTTCTTGCTTGGCTGGGTAGCTCTCCTACATGGAGACTACCCACTGAAAATCAGTCTGCAACCTCATAGTCCAATGAGCCAAAGATGTTTGGAGTATCAAGGTTTTGCTGCCTGGGTTTTATGATTGATGAGCATGTCTTTACTCCATTTAAGCCATATGTTTTGTTTTTTCTCTAAGGAAAAATTTTAAGAGTGTATGTATCTCTCAATGTCCAATCAGAAAAAGAATCCATGTTGGACCATTCAAAACTGGGATTTTGCTACTGGCTACGAGTGTTGGGAGAGCTGAAAGGGCAAATGGGAAAGAGTAGGCAACCTGGAGATTAGCAATGCAGGAAGCTACAACCTTCCCAGAACTCGGGGCCAGCTGGAGACCACAGAGGATGGACTGCCAGGCAGGAGCTGGGACCATGGGAAGGCAGCCATTGACAGAGATACAGCCCAAAGCAGACAGAGAAGGGGAGAAATATTTGGGCTTCTCATCTCCTCCTGCCCTGAAATTTCCTGCCTGTGCCTCCTCCCATTGGCTGAAACTAATCAGATCCAAACGGGTCTGGGAACTACAGTTCCTGAGAGTCAGCCTCCTATCATCACACAGAGCAGAACCAGGTAGACAGGGAATCCATCTGAGGGCAAAAGGGTAAATGACTAGCCCAGGGACTCTCCAGAATAGCTTTCTCTTCTGAATTCTCGCTGATTCCTTAGAAAATGGTGGATCTAAGCATTCAGGAGACGATGGATGAAGAGAAATGCACTGCTTGAGATTGAGAGCAGAGTTTAGGCAAGATCTTAATAGCTGAGATTTTTCACTCTCTTTCTTAATTGTTTAGAAATATCACACTTCACACAAAGCTGTTAGATGTTCCCTGTTACCAAAGATTAAAAGCCTCCAAAGCTTCAATTTAGCACCCGTTTCTCTATACATACCAAATGAAGGAGCATCGATTTGAAAAACAGAGAAATTATAGTATCTCCAAACACAATTAACACCCAAGTATCTCTTGGCCAGGTCCTAAGGGAATGGAAGGGGAGAAAAAGTTAACTCATTAATATTTTGGCCAAGTGACTGATTTTTGCCTCCATAAAACCCAATTCATTATCCTTAACGGTAGAGCTTCTAGTCTGAGGAGAATACATTTACTTACTGGCCTCTCCTCACAGATGTGTGCTAAATTTGTCTGTGACACTTCAATTCCAGTTTCTGCTGCTAAAACATAATACAGCAAAGCTTCGTGCCTAAAAATAGATGATTAATAATAAATTTCATATAGTGGTTCTTAATAATATTCACAGAGAGCTTTACATTCACACAGAAGAGGGCACAAAATAAGCAGCTTTTTAAAAAGCACAAAATCATGAGGGTTTTTTTTTTTTTTTTTAATAAATACTGTTGTTAAAAATACTGCTTGCACTGATTTATTTTCTATCTTAAAAGGCTGAACTCACAGATAAGGTTGGGGAGCTGGTTGATACAACAGCGACCTCTACTGGCCGAATGACACGTGGAGTGCTGCCTGGGGAGCTGCCCCATCCTCCATCCTCCACCCTCGCTTAGAAGAGATAAGTGGTATTAAGAAAAAGCTCTGTGCATTTGAGTCCTGTTTTGTGAAGGGCTTTATGAGGCTTAGGACTCTGAACAAGCTTAATTAAAGCTGAGCTTTTGTGGTACATTAGAAGTTTGGCAAAGGAGAGGCAGTTTACAAGGGGCTTGATACCAATGGTCAAAAACACATTAAAAAAAAAAAGTATTCAAGACTACTGGTAGTTGAATAATTGCAAAACAATGAGACCACCTGTCATCTATTGAAAGATTGGCATCCAATTCATAATCCGGATAACGGCAAGGGCTTGGGGAAAATGGACATATTTCTCTAACCATTGCTAGTGGGAAGCACTAGCATTTGATGCAATTGTTAAATGTGAGAGCCTTACAAATGTACATACCACCTGGCCCAACAGTTCTGCCTCATGAAAGCTGATTCCAAGAACCATATGTAAAATAGACAGCCAACGGGAATTTGCTGTATGGCTCAGGAAACTCAAACCTGTATCAACCTAAAAGGGTGGGATGAGGAGGGAGATGGGAGGGAGTTTCAAAAGGGAGGGGATATATGTATACCTATTGCTGATTCATGTTGAGGTTTTACAAAAAACAACAAAATTCTGTAAAGCAATTGTGTTTCAGTAAAAATTAAATTAATTTAAAAAAATAGAAAAATAGTAAATTAAAAAAAAATCAGAAACATGCAAAGACTCTGTGACAACAGAGCTCATGTCAGATCTGTGTATATCAACAATGACAACATCAAAAACCCCACAAATATCTGAAAACCAGGGACTAGTTCAATTAACCCATGGTGCAGCCACTTTCAGAGGAGGTCATTAAAGTGATGTTGAAGAAGAGCATTCAAAATCGTAGAAAGGTGTCTATGCCAAATTTTCCATTGGGTAAGAAAAGCAGGATAAAAAACAGTGCAATCTCATTTTTGCAAAACAAATATAAAACTGAATACACACATGGACATACATATGCAGAGAAAAAACGACTTAAAATGATCCACCAAAATGCTAACAGTACTTATCTCTAGGCGCTGAGAGGGCAAGTGATTTTTTTTTTTCCTTGTCTGATTTCCTCCATTTTCTTTTGTGCTACCCATTTCATAAGTTAAAATTTTAACTATAAATGGTTGTTTCTAAAGCTTATTTTTCATTTTCAGTGGCTGACATTAAGAACTCTTTGTTAATTTTAGCTACAGCTAAGAACTGGGGAGGGCGGGGGGCTGGAGGCAGTCATCTTTTCTTTTCTTTTGTTGGCCAGACCTCATGGCATGCAGGATCTTAGTTCCCCAACCTGGGATCCAACCTGTGCCTCCTGCAGAGGAAGTGCAAAGGGTTAATCGCTGGACCCCCCAAAAAGAGTCCCAAAAGATCATCTTTTCTACGTGGCTTAAACAGCTCCTGGCAGGCCTTCCAGTGGGGACAGAGAGAAATGACTGAGGGTCAAATTAGGACAGGCAGACCTTCAATCAGACATCCCAGGTCATGGCTGCTGAGTGTGCGGATTTCTGGCCTCCAAGATACCCAAGGCAGCTGACCAATTAGGCATGACTCATGCTCAAGAGAGATGGCTGGCTAAGCAGCCACGTAAGGAGTGTAGACAAGCCACGTAACAAGCCCACAACTGCGACTGCAACAACACAAAGGCCCCAGGCATTTTCTTTCGTAGCCTCCAAGAATCACGTGTGGTGACAAGAATCCTCAGAGTGGACTCTAGATGGAGGACCCTCGAGGAAGAGTCAGCAGCAAATCCCATCCTACAGTAAGGTTCCATCCCAAAGGTCTTATAATATCAAACACTCAGGTTTGCATAGTGCTTCAGTGTCCCCCAGGGATGGATGAGGGAAGGAGATGGTGTAGGGTTGCCAGCCCAAGGTCAGATGTCACGTCTGCTGCCATCATGGAACAGGGCTCATATTACTTGCAATGTAAGAAAATGAGTTTTCCTTAGACAGTGGTTGGGCAGACTGTTAGAATTTGGGAGCAGGGGACAAAGGTTGACATTTCCTGTAGAAACAAAGTCACGATGATAAATTTTATAAAGACTACCTTGTCTCTAAAGTTACTTGGGTGATGGGAGAGGGAAGAGAGGAAAACATTGTATGGAAGACTTCCACTGACTGGGGCTTTCCAGGTGGCTCAGTGGTAAAGAATCCGCCTGCCAATGCAGGAGATGCAGGTTTGATCCTTGGGTCTGGAAGATCCCCTGGAGAAGGAAATGGCAACCCACTCCAGTATTCTTGCCTGAGAAATCCCATGAACAGAGGAGCCTGGTGGGCTACAAACCATGGAGTTGCCGAAAGTCAGACATGACTTTATCAACTAAAGGACAATAACTACCTTCCACTGGCCAATTATTGTGTCAGTAGAAGCCAGGAGGAAAATTTCACAGAATTCTCAAGCGTTTCCTTGAGGAAGCACTGAAATTATCAAAAAGAAGTCTAAAAACTTTGACTTCCTGGAGATCCAGCGGTTAAGACTCCGCATTTCCACTGTAGGGCGCAGGCTCAGTCTCTGATCAGGGAAGATCCCACAGGCCCAGGGGCAGACAGAGAAGAAGCACCGAACAGAAATCCACCTCATCTTCCATTTTACAGAAGCCAGGGAATCCGAAACCGCCATCATCCATATTCATATACGGAAGAGTGAGCTCTAGGCAAGCGTCAGAACACTGAAGACCAGACTCTCTCCACTTAGGAAGACTTCAGAGACAGGACACCTCTGCCGAAACCCTATCTCCATTCAGCCTCCCAGCACTTTGCTCTTACGTCTGTCTCAACTGAGATCGCCTGAAAGTATTAATTACAGAGATTTCTATCCTTCTATTCACAGGATAAACATTTATTCAGTATTTTCTCTGTGTAGAGGGCCCAGAGACAAGCCGGAAATCTGTACTATCCTTCCGTGAACTTCCTCAAGGTTTAGGAAGCTGACCAGGGTGTCCAGCTTTATTTCCAATGTGCTAGTGAACGAGTTGCCCAGGCAGTCATTCTGATGGGGATTGGGGTGGGGGGGTGCAGGGAGAAGCGGGTTAAAGAGCGAGTGTAGGGGCACACTTGCTACCCTCCCACTTCAGACTCGGCACATCCATTTATAGAACTTTTATAATGATACATCTTGATAATTAATCCTTTGGCTGCTTGCTGTGAACTGTGAATTTGAGTTTCTCTGAGCAGTTTCTCAAACAATTGAATTATTTTCTCTGGATCCTTTTCTGCCAATACCTGAAGCAGTCCAAACTGGAAGTTTCATATATATATATATATATATATGGAAAAAAAAATCTTGGGGTCTCAGTGGACTTTAAGACCCTGCTCCAAGGCAAAAAGACGCATCTCTTTGAACAGGAATCTTGCATGCCTGCTTGTCTTGCCTCAAGCTTACTAGAATCTGGCTAACCTCCTGGGTTAAGTGTTTGGGGGTATAGTTAAGACAAAGGACAATAAAACGCACAGCTCACAGATAAAACACACAGCAGGGTATGCGAGAAAGAAATGAAACACGACAGGTGACCTCTCCTTAGCTGACTTCTCCTGGTGTCCAAGGATGGCCTCGGGCATGACAGCATTATCTTCCGTATTTTGCCTAAGCAGCAAAATGCCCTTTTCTCAATCATGCTCCTCTTTTAAACTACCCCATATAAATCTCAGAACAACACAGAAAAGCACAAGCTCATCAAACTGACACATGTGATTTGAAAATAATGCCCAGAATAAATGCACTCACAAAAAATGAAAAAAGAGGTGAACTTGGGACATTGATGGATGATTTAGTTCTATTACAGCAAAATAGATGGGATTCCAAAAAATGCTATGTTGTGGTGTGAGGAGGCCAACGGTCATACATTTCTATTTGACCTCTGAGGCATTTGGAAGCTCAGAGAGAAGGAAAAGAGAAAAGCTCTTTGTCTCAAATGTGCTTTGACAAAGATATTCCCACTGTAATGGGTACTAGGCGTTTCTTCCTGTTAGTAGGGGAAGGTCTCAAGTCCAGATGAAGACATATCTTTAATAATACTTAGCATCGGCATCAGAATTGGCAAGGCTATGAAGAAACAGAAATTTATATGGGGTTGACAGAAGTGTAAATGGGTAAAATACTTTGGAAAACAGTTGACGTTGTCTTGTAAAGTTGAACACATGGCAAGCCTGTGACCCTATTCCAAAACATGTATTTTTAGAGAAAGTCTTCCTACGTGTACTAGGATATACATCAAAAACGTGCATGGCTACACTGTTCTTAAGGGAAAGAACCCAAATATGTGTTAATATGAGAACTGGTACGTAAACTGCAGCATATGACAGCAGGGAAAAGGAATGACCTACATGTATCCAAAGATATGCATCCCAGAAACATCAGGTTAAATAAGCATGATGTTTATTTATGAAGAATTGCATATGCTATGACTCTAACGATATGAAGCTCAGAAACAAGCCAAATCTATTGCTCGGGATTATATCCATATATAGCAAAACTATAAAGCGAGCAATGGGCAGAAGGACAAAAGACTCACAAAATGGTTAGTTCTGGATCCTGAGGGCTGGGGTGGGTTTCATCTGGGAAGAACACGCAGGGGGTTTCAATGGTCTATTTTCTTAAACAGGATGGTAGGGTTACAAGTGTTCATTTTATTGTTATGCTTTGGAACTTGAACTTGGGCTTCCCTTGTGGCTCAGCTAGTAAAGAATCTGCCTGCAATGTGGGAGACCTAGGTCAGATCCTTGGGTTGGGAAGATCCCCTGGAGAAGGAAAAGGCTAACTACCCTAGTGTTCTGGCCTGGAGAATTCTGTGGACCACATAGACCATGGGGTAGCAAAGAGTCAGATGCGACTGCATACATACTACATGTTATTGGTATGCAACAATTATTGAGTCATAAAAGAAGTGGAAACAACTTACCTGGCTCAGGCCGCAGCTCCAGCTCAAAAGCTCAGCTCCTTTAACCTGGATTCTGAACTAACTCCCCCATTCAAGTTCTCCCTTCTCTTTCCCATAATTTGCAGCTGTTTGGTTAAGCATCTCAGAACCCACCTCTCTCATGTCACTACCCTCTCCTCAAACCATTATTGGCTCCTCACTACTTGACAAACTAAATAAAAACTAAATAACTGCTATTCAAAATCCCATAACACAGCACCTCTTTGCTCTTGTCATAGACCACTTCCTTTTACGAATTTTACCCTCGAGGCAAACTGGGTGGCTTAAAAATTTCTAGACACACCCAGAATTTTTCTGTTTCTTTGCTTTTTGTGATCCTGTTCATTACTGTGAAAGTGTTAGTCATTCAGTCATGTCCAACTCTTTGAGATCCCAAGGACTGTAATCCACCAGGCTCCTCTGTCCACAGAAATCTCCAGGCAAGAATACTGGAGTGGGTTGCCATTCCCTTCTCCAGGGTATCTTCCCGACTCAGGAATCGAATCCAGGTCTCCTGCATTGCAGGCAGATTCTTTACCATCTGAGCCACCAGGGAAGCCCATAGACGTACTATGACTAGGTGGAAATTCCACCTATCCCTCGAGGCCATATAGTGTTACCTCCTTTATAAAGGCTGAACTAAGTGCCCCGAACTAGGCTGCATCTTGTCTTCCTCTGAATCCCCGATGCTCTTCATATACCGCTTATGGCTCTTTAGTGATGGTTGTTCTATTTGCTTTAAATTATTCGCTCAGTAGTTTCTGAGTACTTCCTAGAAGCCATTAGATGCTGGGCACTGGGATACACATCACAGGGCAATCAACAAGTAAAGAGCCATTATGACCCATGCAAGGACAAAGGGACTAAGGGGTTGGGCAGGACTTCTGGGCAAAGGGAACAGCAAGTGCAAAGGCCCAGAGGTCAGAGAGAATATGGGCCCCCTGAGAAACTGCAGGCAGTTTAGCACCAGGAAGAGATGAGGCAGCGGACTGCCCCCAGTCTTACCTGTGACATCCCTTGCATTTAAGTGTACTCAGGAAAACTGCTGAACTGAACCCAAACTCACCAACTGTGGAGAGCACACTTAATCCACCAACCCCCTACCACCCCCAAATCAATCATGTAATGCAGCTGAATATTCTAAGAAGGAAAGCAGGCCACTACAGCTTAATCCCTCTTGACCTTCACAGAAAATTTTTAAATGTGCTCCCTGAAGTGCTTTGTGATGTTAAATTCAAAAGTTGGCAAGAAAGCTAAGCTATTAGCAGATACCCTCTGTATGGGAAAAAGTGTGAGACATCTTGGGGGTGTGTGTGTGTGTGTGTGTGTGCTGGGGGTGTTTACATATGTGTTCTTTCTTTGGGAAAACCCCACATAGAAACATTTTGATGTTTAAATGCTTAGTTTCCCCTAAGAAATTGTCAGGAGCAAAGGATGGGAAATGTGGAGGATGAGAAGCAGAAATGAGCTAAGGTCAAACTGGGAAGTTTTATAAATTGAAGTTTACTTGGGAAACAAGATAAACAGCACACAAATAGTAAGGTATATCAACTGGGAAAAGAACTGTTTCATTAAAAATTCCTTTCTCATTATACAAAGTGAGGCCACAGATGATAAACTTTTACAAGATGATACTAATACAGTTTTATTAAGTGTTTTTTTCCATGTGGCCCATTTCCCCTGCATTTTCTAATTTGAGATTCTCATTCTCTGAGATGCTATCTGTGGATTACCTAGGCATCCATGAACCAAAGAAGGAAATGACCTTCTTTGGGACTTATATTTTAATTTTTAATTAAAGTTCGTATCAGAGCACAATCAATGATAGGGCTGCTCTAAAGTCTTTGAGATGGTGGACCAATGGGATGTGAGCTGATTTGTGTTTGCCTTTTATTTATTACAGAAATATCCAGGTCATTTAGGCAATACACAAGCACACAAAATGTAGCACAAAGAAAAGTAAGATGGACCCCAAGGCCTGAAAACAGAGAACAGAGAGACGGACTCAGGTAGATCTTGGAAAGGAGTGCCCTTATATTTGTCAAATCAAGTAACTGGAAATGGGGCATTTACTGGTCCTCATGTATGGGGTTTCACCCCATTTCATACAAGGTGAGATTTGCTCACTCCATCAGAAGATACTTAGAGAGGGGGAGTCTCTTTGGCTGTGATACTTGAGGTCTGCTGAGTGACTTCCAGCAATCCTAGGAAAGAGGTAGCCTAAGCCCTAAAACACACTGCTTTCACTCCTTCCCACGAACAAGATAGAAACCCTGGACTTTCTGTGATGTGCCAGTGAGAGGCAGAGGGTCGGCAGGGATCCCCCATGCTGTCTCCAGACTCTGAAGCCAAGTAGAACGAGCCGAAGGGAAGAAAAGTCAACGCATTCATGTATTTCTCAACTTGATGAATGTGGACGCTCCCCCTAGAGAACTAATTTTTGCATATAATTAAACATGGAAATGCTATGTTTTCTAATCAACAGCCAATCAGTCGGTGATACTCTGAATATCATTACCAGGAGGCTGTGATTTCCTGCAAATTGCTTTTTCAGTTACATTTTAAGATTCCATTTCCTAAGAATACACTGACAGATTGAAAGGTAAGGACTGAGAAAGTTCAGTCGAACTTACCACGAGCCCTCCAGGTAGGCATTGAGGCCTTTGCGAATGACATGGCCCAAATAGCCATTTTTCTCAGCTATGTGCTTTGCCCACCTATAAAGGAAACAGAGGAGAAAATATCCAAACTGCGGCAAATTAAATAATTTCTTTTTACTTCATGTGGTTTCAATAAATCTCACTTGGGAAATATTTTGCTTGTTAGAATTTTTATGGAGCCACGAGTTGGACCTGAATGTTAAGAAGGCAAAGAGAGATATACTTTGGGAGTGCTTGAGTTCAGTGCCCTTTATAATGAATGTTTAAGAGTTGTCATTTTTTTAAACAAAGATGTGAAAAGTGCTTAATGAAAAGAGTCAACCAATATGGAAAAAGATAGCGTGAATCAAGAATTCTAACAAGTCAATAGCAGGAAGACAGCTCTCCCTGCACAAAGAGAAGAGATGTGCCAAGAAGATTTAATGAACAGAGTACCTGATAGGTGTAGACATACTGAGAGGAGATTTAGACAACACAAGGAGAATGCGAACATCGAGTACACAGGAGATGATAAGTACACAGAGAGCAAAGCAAATTAATAATTAGTAGTAGTATTCCTTAGAAAACAAAAAGTTATGCAAGAAAGAGCAGTCATAGCACTACACGGTCAGCTATGAGTAGCATTAAATGGTAAAAATGTTGGGTTGGCCAAAAGAACTTTTTGGCAAATCCAATAATATGAACCCTGATACCAATCCAAGCAAAATGATGATGTACTCATGGGAAAGATGGGAGAAAGTAGGAAGTGTGAACATGTAGGGCAGTCAGAAGCAGCAGAATGAAAGAACTATTTATATATTTGTCTTTTCCCAGTGACACATCATTAGACAAAGTCTGTAGTGAGTACAATAAAAAATAGTGATTTAAGCATGCTATTTAGACATAGAGGCAAATAAAAAGAGAAATAATTATTAATAAAACATGCTGCTGCTGCCAAGTTGCTTCAGTCGTGTCTGACTCTGTGCGACCCCATAGATGGCAGCCCACCAGGCTCCCCCGTCCCTGGGATTCTCCAGGTGAGAACACTGGAGTGGGTTGCCATTTCCTTCTCCAATGCAGGAAAGTGAAAAGTGAAAGGGAAGCTGCTCAGTCGTGTCCGACTCTTAGCGACGCTATGGACTGCAGCCCACCAGGCTCCTCCATCCATGGGATTCTCCAGGCAAGAGTGCATGAAAAGTGATTTATTCCAGGCAGCAGGAAATGGTATGTGGGTAGGGGATAGAGACTTCCTATTTTTCTTGTCAAATTTTTACTTTTTAAATTTTTGCCTCCTCAAATACTTTGGCTCTTTTTGTGCACATGTAACTGATAAAAATACATTTTAAAAATGAAAACAAAAAAGAAAAAAAGAACTCTATTTTCTCAGAAGTGGTGAACATAGTATATGGCTTTCCCTTCACAAGAAGCATCTGATAGGTTCTTACACAACAGCCTTCTCGGGATCTCGTGGGAACGTCTCCAGGTTGCCTGTGATATAGTACAGAGAACACCACAAAGTTCCTTCTATGTGTCCACCTTGTGCAGCCTTATGGAAATATTCACCGGCTAATGTCTGGAAAGAGATGGGCAAATGTCGGTATAATTAGTGAGACGTCCTCCTGGGCAGGTTTCATCAGAGCTAAGGTCGTGAGGTATGTAACACGTGATTTCGTCATAAGCTTATAACATCTGATATCTTTAAGAAACCAAGTCAAGTTCCAGGAAGACAGTCAATCACAGAAGCTTCTTGACATGATAATCTTGCCTGCAGCTATTCTGTTAAGTTTACCCAATAAATAACGTTACGAATGTCATTATCATCAGGTATCCTCACATAAACCCCTGCCAGCCAGACAGAAGATCGCAGCAGAAATCACACCTGGTGAAACTTCAGGCATTTGCTTTCCTAACCTCACTTAATACCTTTTTCGAACTCAGATGCCAAAACTGCAGTTCCAGTAGGAAGGTGAAAATTAGAATATGACAATTAAAAAATCCATTCTAGCAGATGTGTGGGAGGGCTAACAGACATTTGCAATGCATAAAAATACACAGCCTCCTAGGTAGTCAAAGAGAGGTACAGGGAAAAGAGAAAACAAGTGCTTAAATGGGTAGACGCGCCACTGATTATCATTATTTTTTCCCAGGCAGTTAACTGCCATTTTTAAGCAAGGGCTTTGGAGTCAGTGATGCCATGAGATGGTTGGATGCCATCACCAACTCAATGGAATGAGTCTGAGCAAGTTCCAGGAGTTGGGGACGGACAGGGAAGCCTGGTGTATTGCAGTCCATGGGGTCGCAACGAGTCGGACATGACTGAGTGACTAGACTGAACTTGGAGTCAGACAGGCCTGGGTTCAAATTCCAGCTCTGCTCCTTATTAGCTGCATGACTGTGAGCATGTCAGTTTAACTCTCCAACTAATAGAATACTCACTTTCTACAAATGAAACATGTGGCTTCTGATAGTAGCTACCATGAAAGTTTGTCATGAGGATTACATAAGATAATGATATTTGAGGCTTTACCAAACAATAATAATTCGAGGCTTTACCAAAAATAATCCTCTCATTTCTCACCCCCAAATCTGCTGCTACAGCTTGCTCATCTGTCTGAATACTACCGTTCTTCCCATCTCAATAAATGCCAAACCCTCTGGAGTCAGCCTGACTCCTCTCCCTGCTTCACGCCTCACATCCAATCACCATCAAATTCTGCCCTCTTGATCTTCAAAACAGATCCAGAATCTAGTCACATCTCAGCCCTCTTTCTGATATTGCCCATCCATTCTCCTTTGGATTCAATGCATTAACGCCCTGCTTCTTCTTTTCTAAACGTTTAGTGTTGTATTGGAGGATAGCCGATTAACTATGCTGTAATAGTTTCAGGTGGGTGGCAAAGGGATTCAGACACGCATATGCACGTATCCAGTCTCCTCCCAGCTCCTCCCATCCGGGCTGCCACATAACAACATGGAGTACAGAGTTCCGTGTGTTCTACAGTAGGTCCTTGTTGCATCAACTCCCTGCTCTCGCTCGTCTCTTCCTCAAGCCCATCTTCGTCAGGACCCAGGAGGAGCCTTTTCAAACACAGCATATCCCAGCCCTGTTCAGAGCTGTCCCATCTTGCTCAGGAGGCTGCCTGGGCACCTACCTCCTTGACCTTATCTCTTTTGCCACCTCTCTTGCTCTCAGCTCCTGCCAGTTGCATCTCCCTGCTGTTCTTCTGCTGATCCCACTTTCTGGAATGTTCTTCCCTCTTTCTGGAATGTTCTCCCAGATATTCACAAGACTCCTCTAGGAGTCTGTACAAGGTCACATTATCAGAGAGACCTTCTCTGATCTCACTTATAAAATTGCATCCCCTAGTCTCTACCTTCTGGGTCCTCCTCATCTGGCTTTATTTCTCCCCATATCACTTCCCTTCATTTTTCCCTCATGCTCTATCTTTGCTTATCATCTTTCTGTTTCACTGGAATATAAGCTTCTAAGCTTCCCCAAAGCAGAGACTGTCTGTTGCTATAACCACCACTGCCCAGAAGAGTGCCTGGCAGAGGGTGGGTGTTCAGTTAATTTGTTGACTGTAATGGTGTTCAGATTGTTATTACCACATTAACATTATTATCAATAACGAGGGGCTTCCATTTCACACAGGAACAAGGTCCTGACTCCACTTCAGTGTCTGGCATCTGAGTAAGTTATGAAACCTTTCAGAGCCTTGGTCGCTTATTCTGTTAAATGGATGTAGTAACATTTGTATTCCAAGAGTGTAGTTAGGATGACATGGGATGGCACACAGAAAGTACCCATGAGTGCATGGTCCAGAGGAAGTGTTCAGCAAACACTGAAGACTGTCATTGCTATTTACACTATTGTTATTCAATCCGATCTCATACCTGGCAATCCTTTTTGGACACAAGGTGCTTTGCTTCCAGTAAGATCAGTGATCAATCTCTGCACCATCTCTCTTATTCTTGTCTTGCATCATCTCCCTCTCCTCTCCCCAGCGCAAGCCTCCTCCTCTATGAAGCCTTCCTGACTGCTTGGGCTTTCCTTATTTCCCCTCTCCAGAACTGCTTGGGTCACAGCGATTAGAACGCACTTGGCATTTAGCTAATGCCAGTTTTTGCTCTTCACTTTCTTGTCTTCTTAACTTGGCCCTTGAGTTCCTTGAGCTCATGATCTTTACGTCGGGTGGTGTCTGTACTGGGCTGGGCGCATAGTATACTTGCTTCCTGACCAAGTGTCTGACCAGCTGCACAGCTGGTCACAAGGCTTACCTGATTCCTCCCAGGAACTCCTGGGAAAATGCCATCCAAGTACAGGACTCCAAGGTTGTATGAGGCATCTGGGTTCCCCATTTCTTCCGCTTTTAACCAGTACTTAGCTGCTTTGGCATAATTTTTCTTGAATTTATGGTAATACCATCCCAGGCCGTTGACTGCCTGATGCAACCCCTGGATATTAGAACAACAAGAAAGAAATGACTTTTTTTTTTAAATGAAAAATTCTCTAAAGAGAATCAGTTGTTGTGAAAGCATTCTGCCAGAGTCTGAGAAAAACCTTTCCTATCTCTTGTTGGGGCCAGATGGCACTAAAGAAATGCTAAATATGAGAAAACATGAGGCCACCTCAAAGTCTTTCCAGGAGGACTTCACCAGCCTGCTGCTGGGATTTCTGCCTTCCACCTCGGCAATGATGCTGGCCTTGAATCATCACTCAGCCCCCATGAACTGTTTTACAATGCCCTTGTCCATAGAAGGCCTTGTGTTGCCCTGAGTATCAGTAATGCCCTTGAAATTCACAAGCACTCAACTGCGACAGGAGGCTGGAATCTGGCCTGGCTGGGCTGATTTCTAGGTGACCTGCCAGCCGTCTGCTGATTACTCTGCACTGGACCCCAACAAATCATCTGAGG
The DNA here is from genome assembly GCA_917880005.1 of Nanger dama. NCBI lineage: Eukaryota > Metazoa > Chordata > Mammalia > Artiodactyla > Bovidae > Nanger > Nanger dama. The sequence continues at coordinate 61,370,194 of CAKJTW010000001.1, read as the reverse complement.
GAAGAAGCCGCAATGGTCTACTTGTAAAGCTCAGGGGCTAGGGCTCTGCTTAGCAGACAGGTAGGTGGCTGGGCCTGAGGCAGAGAGGAGGGGACGGAGAAGGGAAAGTGGCTTGAGGACTGTGTCTAAACCTGGGATTGTACCACAGAAGGGCTGGTTCTTGGGAGTCTAGTCTCAGGTCTCCTTGTTCTTGCTGATTCATGCCCTCAGGGGCCCACTTCTGTTCTCTCTAGGTGCTCCCACCTGCTTCTATACAGTAGCTTCCAGCCTGGCTGTCGAAGGCTTAGGAACCCTGCCGGGGTGTAAGTGTGCAAACCTGGACATTTGGTGAGTGCCCTTGCATCTGTGAGACAGGTTAAGAGTCCAAGTGTGGAACAAAATCTCTTTCCCCTATCCTTTGAGAAGTGAAGAACAGATGTCCCTCAACTATGGATGCCAAGATCCCAGCCTGCAGCCTTTTCATCTGCGAGGGCTCCCGAAACCCTTTTAGTTTTTACACTGGACTCCAGGTGCCAGGAAGACCAGGGGAAAGAAACTGACAAAGCCCACTGGAATAGATACTCTATGAGGGCAAGGATCTTTATTTTGTATTCCAAGAACCTGTGTTAGTACTTGCATACAGTAAGTGCTCAATAAATACTTGAGAAATGAATGAGAGCCATCTCTTGAATGCTGATGTCACACAAAACAGATTCCAATCCTACACTGAGGGTAGTGCTCAGATTCACAGGCCCTCAAGATAGCTGACATTTGGCACAGTACCAGTGCTGTGGATCAGTCATAGAAATATTCTTCCTGAGCCTCAGGTGGTACCAGATGCAAGGCATCCTCCTGAGAAGTTGCAGGATGAATGTATTTCCGTGAAGTGACAGACCACGCCATATTATGAAGTGGCAAGAACCAGCTTTGGAATAAGCCTATGGAATCTACATCAAAATGGTTTCTGTTCTGCTCACTTCCATATGCCTAGGTTTATTCAAAGGTACCTATCATCACTCAAAACATTAGCAGAACTTTCTTTAGAAATTGTACTGGGACCTAGGTCAGGAGCCCCACAAGAAATCGTGTTTTATTTCTTCATGCTCACACCTTATTCCGGACATTGCCAGCTATATCTGCAGAGTTACCTTCAAGTGACTTTTAGCTAATTCCAGACATCAAACTCTGCTTCACCACGGTGCCTGACAAAGAGGAAGGGCTTAATAACTCCCTGTCACATGAATAAGTGAGAATCATGTAACACTCTTAAGAATGCGAGTACTCCAGGCTATAAAACTGCATTTCCTCTAATATTCATCTCAGCACTGCTAAAAGCACACTCCGAATAAAGCACCTTAGATGACAATTCACCACTAGCATGCTAAAGAGATGCAAATTTCACACCTGCCAGGAAGCCCCATTTTAGGGTGCTCTAGAACTATGCCCTCAATGACCAACATTAAGCAGCGTTTCTATTTCTGCACTAGAGTCTGTGTCAGGGTTGGGAGCTGGCGTGTTGTTTCAGCCCACTGTCTCCTGGGTGATGTGCCCTCTTGAGACCACACAGGTGGAGAAAAAGCCTCTTGAATCTCTGACTACATGCTCCAACTTCCTAGTCTACAGGAAAAATAGATACTCTAAGCTTCCTAAGAAAAGAGAGCAAGGAAGGAAAATCGGCATGGTTACTTGAGGAATCTTTGTAGTTAGGGCAAATATTAGCAGCCTTGGGATGAAGGTACATTCAAGAGCCTGAAGGGCTCTAAAGGACTCTGTCTAGGTTGTAGATTTACAGTGGTTTCTACCAATGCATATATTTACAAATATGTATGCATGCACATGTGAGTGTGCACGTGCGTGTGTATGCATGGGGGTGTGTTTGCACATAGGGATATGTTGTGCATCCCTGCTTGTGTGTGTGTGTGTGTCCCTCACAAGCAATATTACAACCTCCATTCTGTACTGCAATACTGAAACTAGTTGGCTTGAAGGTTACTTTGAAGAGTAAATAGTGACAAAAAGAAAATAATTTCTAAACCCAGCAATAAACTTGATAAGCAGTCCTTTATTAAAGCACAGAGAAGGAAATGAGCACTGGGCATGACAGGGTTAATCCAGAGGATCCAAAATTCAGAGGAATCAGGCCTTTGGTTTTCCTAATTCATTGGCATTTATATCCATTCAGTTTCAAGGAGCCCCTGCTGCTGCTTGTTATTAGGGCAGCCCTTGATTATAATTTTAGCCTTCAAACAAAATCGGTCTGAATTCTATTGACTGGAAAGTGAGTTCGCCTTTTGAAGTTTGTCATCCCCGTTGTGCAGGTTTCTGTGTATGTGTTGTAGCTCAGAAATGACTAATCGCTGCAATGCTAGGGACCCCTCCCTCCCCACTGCATTTCTACCTTCCTCGGAAGGCTGGCCATTCACTCTCCTAGACTTGTAAATGCATGGGTGGGTGTGTGTAGGCAAAGGCTTCCCTCCGACAATATGCACAAGTGTTACCTTGGAAGCTGCTTTCTTCATCAGCTCTAAGGCAAGCCGTCTGTTCTTTTTCACTCCTTGACCCTAAACAACAATAAACAGCAATGATCACAAAAAAAAAAAAAAAAAACACAGAATGCACGCAAAACCATCACACCGATCCGCCAGTGTTCAACAGAAGATCCAACAGAAGCTCAGGCCCTCCCAGAGAAAATATCTAATCTTGAAGATTTCCATATGCAGAGCTATTACATCATCATCATCATTCTGGGTATATTTGTAGAGCAGTGACAACAAACCTCCCCCTTCCTATTTAGCATCATACAAAATTCCCCACTTGATCATCAGGTGAATCACACTCTCGTCAATAATCCTCTGGTGCAGTTGGGAGAAGCCAGGAATAAGGTTAAATGAGTCTGGCCATTCTGGTTGTGTTTTTCTGTGGATTACCGAATGTGTGAGTCAGATAAAGCACTTGGACAGTCAAGACTTATCAGGCTGGGACAACTCAGTTACCCCAGTTCCATGTGGGAGTCCCCATGGTGGACCTCTGTGGCTTCAGAAACAGCTGGAAGGTCAGTGGTAAAAGAGATAGGATCCCTTAGAATCAGTTCCTTCAGACACTGACAACTGACAAGCTTCCTCCAGCAAAATCAAGTTTTTCCAGCAGACGCGGTTTGTGGATCACGAGAGAAATGGCTTTGGGGTCCTTGTCATAAGAGCAGAACTTCATGGGACTACTCTAGGGTGTCTGCGGGACCACGTGGGAAAATGGTGGGTCCAAGGGCGGGACAGGAGGAGCTGCTGAGGGCTCTCTCGACATGGCTCTGACCATGAAGAGGGCAGGTGAGAAGAGCTGGATGAAAACCCTGATGCTTCCAAGCTCACTTAAAGCCTGTCTTGGAGCCCTACATCACATGTGATATAATGTCAGAGGGCTTTGCAATGACTACAACTATTAACTCTATTTAAATACTCAGCTCTAGTAATGAAGACAGCACTAGCAAACATTCCTACGTTAATTACCCTGGGCGAGGAGCTCTCCTGCCATATCTAATCCTCCCGACCCTAGCCATGGTGCTGCTATCATTCTCATCTGAGAAACCAACCCAGAGGCACACAGGGAATGAGGAACAGAGGCAGGATTTGAACCCAGGCTCCAGAGTTCAGGTTTATAATTGCCATGCTGTACTTTCTCCTGTATATTGTCATTTCCATGCTGAGAAAGTAAAATGATTCACAGTCTCCTTACAGAAAACAGAAACAACATGCTGCAGAATCTGTCCTTAGAGTTCCGGGACCCAAAGTGAAATGGTGGATCCAGTAAAGGTTAAATTACATACACTGAGTTTCTACTCGACTTTAACTTACCTATTTAATAAAAACCGATGAGCTGAAGCAGGATGCAAGATGAAACTATTTTTCAGAAGTGGACCATTACTTCGTTTAATTAGAGGAAGAGGAAAGAGAAAAGGACATGAAGGCTATTTGGAGTAACTAGACGGGGCAATGAGACAACCTTTTTGTACTTTGCAGAAAGGATCAGAACCATCAGGATGACAGAATATTAGAACCTCAATGCATTCAAAGTTTATCTTCTCCAGCTTCTCTGTTTGGAAGGAATAAAACTGGGGCCCACAGGGGCTGACTAACCCAAAGCCTCTTAGTTAGATCTGCAAAGAGAACTCAAGATACTCTCGTTTCTAGATCAGGGATTTCCCAGTGTAATTATATAATCAGAAGTGGGATGATTTCTTGCACAAAGACTATAGACTCTGCACAAGTCTGAGTAGCACTGGAAGCTGTTAAAAGAAACATACAAAGCGATGCATAGCAAACACTTAGTGACTATCCACTGGATGAATTCATGGACGGTAGCTGCAGAACAAGTCCAAGCTCCATGCTCAGGTGCCTGTAAAATGGGATTGACTCAGTCCTATTGGAAAAACTACAACCATCATTGTGACACCATTTTTGAATACTATAAGCCAAATATCCACACAAAACAATAAGCCGAGTGCACACTGCCCTTCTTCCTGTTTGGAAAGTTCATTTTTGTATGGGTTTTTTTTTTTTTTTTACACTGAAAACACTTAAAGACACCTTTGGCTAGAGGTAAAAATCTTTCTCAAGATGTTGATAATGGGTTTTCTTCCTCCCACTCAGAGATAACTTAGAATGTAGGAAAACCAAAAAACTTTCGGTTTTCAGAAATCAGACCCTGAAGAAACATTTTGTCACCTCCCATGTCATATATTTATATCTTTGGCTCTCCCTCTAGATTTCAAGCTCCCTGGCAGGCAGAAATAATGCCTGAGTCATGTCTTTATCTTCTTTGCACTCCGGGCAATGACCAGCCCCAACTCCAGTGGACCAGTGCCTCTCCTCTGCACCTGTCTCAGTCCTGTCTTCCCCATGAGGGTCTGAGGCCCCAGAGGTCAGAAGCATGGCTCATGCATCCATACATCCCTCCATCTAGTGCAGAGCCTGGCGTTTTGTCAGCCCTGAATGAGTGTGTATTACATAAATACACAAATACATTGGCATATGGCTAAGAGTCAAACCACTTCTATGTTGATTTAACAACTACAAAGAAAAAGTCTGGGCTCTAAACTTGGAAACCGTAACAACCAATAGGTTTTAAGACTTGGAGGGCTAGAGATGTAGCAAGAGTCATGGTTGTTAATCAGTGAGCGACCACAACTGTGGTTCTGGAGATGAGCCCAGCCATGTGCATCCAAGTCTTTGTTTGACAGCCCACTTGCTGTCTGTGGGCAGCTGCCTCCTTTGGGCCTGGAGATAGCCACCAAGGTTTTCCTTAGTAGAGCTAACAGCTTTCTATTTTTCCAAGGTGGATGAACTGATGTCTCTGCATTCAGGGATGAAGAGCACAGACTTTGAAGCCAGATGCCTGGATTCCAATCCCAGGTCTCAAATGTACCAACTGTACAATCTTGTACGTGTACATGCGTGCTATGTTGCTTCAGTAGTGTCCAGCTCTTTGCAACCCCATGGACTGTAGGCTCCTCTGGCTATGGGGCTCCTCAGGCAAGAATACTGGAGTGGGTTCCCAGGCCCTTCTCCAGGAGATCTTCGCAATCCAGGGATTGAAACCGTGTCTCTTAAGGCTCCTGGACTAGCAGGCTGGTTCTTTACCACTAGCACCATCTGGGAAACCCTTGGGTAAGTTACAAATCCTTTCTTAGCTTCTCTTAGCACACACATAAACAGAGATCATCACATTCCATGGTAGCTACCTTTACAAGGTTGTCTTGACTGAATGTACATCAGGTAATAAGCATTGCGTCAATCGAAGTAAACTATTATTACTCCATAAAGCATTTTGCAGATCTTGGAGTCCCTTCTGTAGGTTCTTTCACTCAACCTGTGGTCATTACCAGTGTCCCATAAGGTCCGTCTAGTCAAGGCTATGGTTTTTCCAGTGGTCATGTATGGATGTGAGAGTTGGACTGTGAAGAAGGCTGAGCACCGAAGAATTGATGCTTTTGAACTGTGGTGTTGGAGAAGACTCTTGAGAGTCCCTTGGACTGCAAGGAGATCCAACCAGTCCATTCTGAAGGAGATCAGCCCTGGGATTTCTTTGGAAGGAATGATGGTAAAGCTGAAACTCCAGTACTCTGGCCACCTCATGTGAAGAGTTGACTCATTGGAAAAGACTCTGATGCTGGGAGGGATTGGGGGCAAGAGGAAAAGGGGACAACAGAGGATGAGATGGCTGGATGGCATCACGGACTCAATGGACGTGAGTCTGAGTGAACTCCGGGAGTTGGTGATGGACAAGGAGGCCTGGCGTGCTGCAATTCATGGGGTCACAAAGTCGGACACAACTGAGCAACTGAACTGAACTGATGAGGTCAGATAAGTCCAAGGATGCAGCTGCTGGGTGCAGAGGAGGGATTTGAACTCCATCTTCTGTCTCCTGGGCTAATGGTCTTCTCACCCATTCCCCTGCTCTCCTGTTGGCTTAAAACCAAGATCTTTGTTTTGATCAGAGAGACTGTTGGGATCCAGCCAAACACGCACTTCATCTCAGCTGTAATTCAATGATAGCTCTGCCTGATAAGAGAACTTGCAGCACCTTTGGGGGCTTCTAGCAATGTACCAATCCGTAAAATATGGGGTGTCTCCTCCAGAATGCCACAGTGCTTGCAAAAGCAAAGAGAATCCAGGTGCCAAATCTAAGACTAATGATTAAAAACAAGACCAAGGAACTGTTTCTGACTCTGCCTTTTTAGCAAATACCCCTTTCCATCCAGCCTGACAGAAGCAGATTCCGAGGTTCTTGGGTTACAGGCTCCCTGTTTGCCTGCACGCCTACATCAACCGGCTGAGGAAATCTGATAGGAATTTTGCAACCTCAGCACAAATTGAGTGATTCTTACCTTGAATAACACAATGGCGTAGTCGTATATTAATGCGGGGTCCTCAGTCTCCAGGGCACCCTTGGCATACCACTCGATAGCTGCTTCCGGGTTCTTGGCCACGCCTTGCTGGCCCCAGAACAGCATCTGGGCCAACCGTTGCTTTAAGACAGTAGCAATTTAAAACAATGACTTTCCTGTGAAATGCTTAACATAAATGTGTGTGTGAACACGAGCGCTTAGTGGCTCAATTGTGTCCAACTCTTCGTGATCCTATGGACTGTAGTCTACCAAGCTCCTCTGCCCATGGGATTCTCCAGGCAAAAATACTGGAGTGGGTTGTCATGCCCTCCTCCAGGGGATCTTCCTGACCCAGGGATTGAACCTATGTCTCCTGCATCACAGGAGGATTCTTGACCCACTGAGCCACCTGGGAAACCCTAATACGTAACATATAAGATTTTTAAAGAGGTAAGGCAAACCTAGTTCAAAATGTTTTTTTTTTTATATTGAGAACCGAGACTTAGGTAGACACATGCTATTTTTCTACTGGGGACCAGAGCCCTAAAGGTGTACTGGGTTAAATACAAGTTATTAACACAATGATGTGTATCAGGGGGATGTGGGTGTGTGTATGTGAATGAACGTACTACACCCAGGTCAGAGCTGATGGATCAACAAACGTACTGTCTCCTCTCTTGAAATGCCCTTCCCTTTGGGAGTCACTGTCTTCTGGGCCCAGTGTGAGGCATGCATGCCTGTGCACATCTGTGGCAGTCAGGGCATCTCCCTATGAGGCAGGAGATAGATGGGCTCCAGGCTAGGCATTTACAGCTGGCCTCCTGTTTGCATTTTCTGAGACAGGAGGTTGGTGGGCTCCTGGTTAGATATTTACAACCAGCCTCCAGTCTGCATACCGAAACAGAAATAACAATAGAAACAGGGTAAATAGCCAGGCTTTGTCTCCTGAGGACACCTTAAGATAACAGACAAGGCAGGAAGAGAGGGGCTAAACCCTGTTTGAGTGAAGGATCAGGAGGTCATATATTTCCCATTCTTGGGGCAAGAGAGACACTGTACGTGTGCAGAAAGCGCCTTGGGGATCAAAAGGAGGAGGCACCACCCCATAATATGTGATGCCAAGGCCACCCCATGGGCCTCAATCCATCTTGGAAACAGTCACACACACAGGGGTGGGTCCTAGGGTAGGTCAAGTATGAAAAAAGAAACCAGATAATTGGCCAAAGGTAAACAAAGACCCTGAAGAACTGCCCTATATAAATGATTTATATCATTATATCTATATTTCTGATACACTAGAATGTCTGATGTAGCCTTGGGACTGATCATAAATCCTGTGACTCTCTCTCCAACGGGTGCAGATCTGACTACACTCAAGGTCAAGAGTGACCAACTGGGCTTTCTTGGTGGCTCAGTGGTAAAGAATCTGCCTGCCAATGCAGGAGACACAGGTTCAATCCCTGATTCAGTAAGATCCCACATGCCATGAAGTAACAAGCCCCTGCCCCACAACTACTGAAGCCCGCATGCCCTAGAGCCCAGCTCTGCAACAAGAGACGCCATGGCAACAAAGCTAGAGAGAGCCCTCACGCTCAGCAACTAGAGAAAAGCCCATGCAGCAACAAAGACCCAACAGAACCAGAAATAAATACAGAAATCAAATTATTTAAAAAGAATGACCAACTGACTTGCTCTGGCCAATGAAATGCGAGAAGTGCCCCATCTGGGCAGAAGCATCAGGAGCCAGCTGTGACATGTCACAGGGTGGCCCTGAGGCAATGGCTTTGGAAGCACATTTTGGTGACTCCTCTGTTAGCTTGGGCTCCTAAAGAACTATGAGAGCACAGCACCCCCAGTAGTGTGAACAGCAATACACTGGTGCTATGTTAAGTCACTAGGATTGGGAGAGCTTGTTATCCAGCGTATCCTGGTCCATCAGGGCGGAGACAATTTCCTGGTCCATCAGGGCTGACACAGTTTCCAAGACAGTGGACCACACTGTTACCTGAGCTGCTGCATTGCCTCGAGTAGCTTCATGCTTCAGCCACATAAAGACATCTCCATCTTCTTTGGTTTGTACCTTGAGTATTTCATCATCTTTTAGTCTAATTGTTTCAACATATGCCTAAAAGGGAAGGAAGGAATATAAGAAGGGAGGGAGGGAGAGAGGAAGAAAGGAAGGGGAGAAGGGAGAATGAAAATATCTAAATAATTTGGGCATGCAAAAGAGATGCCATTATTCTTAAACCAGCAAGTATTCAAGTAAAAACTCACAAATAATGGAATATGAGGTGTGTCCACAATGCCATGAGATCACATTCTTTTTAAATGAGTAGATCACACACCTTGCAACTAAATGGGCATTTTTGTTCCTATCAAAGCATTTGCCTTGGGAAGATGAAGCTTACTCCACTTTCTCTTCCTTTGCTCAAGCTAGTTCAGAAGTCCACCTCTGTGCCATCAGTTTTAGGGCCAGATTATACAAGGCATCAAAAAGGTAAATCAATAAATTTTAAGTATAACCTTATTATTATGTTTTATTATTATCCTGCATGACTAACCCCTTTTATTTAGCAGCCTCAGCCTCCAATATCTTTTGGCTATTTCCAAAAATGAAATCTGCTCTGAAAAGAAAAGGGCATATTAACTTTTGAGTATATGCACAAGGATGCACCAGAGGTTCTAAGGAGGAACCCAAGGGGAAAGTTCACAAAATGCTTCAAATTTGCAAACAGCCTCCCAGGTATCTGCCTCCTTTGAAGAAAATAAGGCTCATTTTTATGTATAAATTTTGGCTCTTTATCCAAAAAACAGTCTTGTTGTTTCACAGTTTCCCCTTATATTTAATACATGATGAACTCTATCTAATGCCAGAGGGCCTGGGAAGGGCTTCAAGGCCACAAGCAGATGGTGGAAAAATTGATTCTGGATGAGACTGGGAGAAAGAAGCTTTAGAGAACAAAAAGCTTAGCCTGATTTCCCTTCTGATCCTCTGTCAGCGAAGGGAAGGACTTAGACATGTACACACTGCTGTATTTAAAATGGATAACCAACAAGGTCCTACTATACAGCACAGAGAACTCTGCTCAATGTTATATGGCAGCCTGGATGGGAGGGGAGTTTGGGGGAGAATGGGTACATGCATGTGTATGGCTGAGTCCCTTTGCTGTTCACCTGAAACTATCACAACATTGTTAATCAACTATACTCCAATATAAAATTAAAGAGAGAGAGAGAGAAAAGGACTCAGATTCACAAGCTCTAGCTTGCAGTGCCATCATCCACTTTGGCCACATGCAACCAGAGGTTCCTCTTAGGGGCAGTAGAGGGCAGACTTGGGGACAGAGCTAGGACTCAGAACACAACAGGTATCAATTCCTGTTGGGTGTCTAACCTTGACGTACCACCCAGCAAATAGCAACAAGTAGAATAATGATGCTGCCACCTTTGATTGAAACCATGTGCAGGGTGTTCAACAAACATTTTTTTCACTTAATCCTCACTGAAGGACTGAGACCCAAATATCACTGTCCTTAATTTATAGGCAAAGGACTGAGGCTCACAGGGTAAAACCGTGAGCTCAAGGTCATGTTGTAGAGCGGGCCTTGGAAGCCAGGTTGACCTGTCTCCAAAGACAGGCTCTGACAGGCTCCCCAGCAATGTCGCCCTCTAGCGGGAAGGCCCTGGAATCCTGTCTGGGCACTGCAAGGCCAATAAGTAGGCACTTCAGCTCAAACTCCAGGAGATACTCTGTCATCTGAGATGAGCCTGGAATTGGGCAGAAGCTCAGGCTGCTCAAATAATATAATTCTCAGCTATAAGGTTTTTTTTGTCAACTAGGGAGTTGGGTATTTGATTTGGGATTGATTTTCTTCTTTTTCTTATTTTGCTTTTTCCTTCTTAACTTTGTTATGATACTTGAATGAAAGACATAGCACATGAAGACAGAGTTTCTATGCTCCAAGAATTTATACTCTTAGGTGTTTCTGCCACTCTCTGGCAGTGATAACATACCATAATCACCAACAAGGACTGTGTGTGGGGACTGATTGCTTGGTCCAGATTGACTCACTGAATCTTTGCAACCTCATAAGACAGTCCCTATCAATATCCCCATTTCACACATCTGGAAAATGAGGCCCAGAAAGGTTAAGCAACTTACCTAAGTTCTTCAAACTAATGAATCAGACCCAGGACGGCTGACTGTGAGACAGTCCTTACCCAGCCTCACCACCCTGCGAAGGACTTATGCATCTGGGAGAAAGCAGATAGGGGGCTGGTTCATCGTCTCCCTTTATACATAACGAATTCCATCTAATAGTGTCATGGTATTGACATCAGATCTTTCACATCACCCCCAGGGGGTATGAATTCTAACTCGCCACTAACTACCTATAGGCCTCGGGCCACTGACTTTATTTATCTGAGTCTTAGCTTCTGCATCAATAAAAATGAAGTGTAGCATGGTATCTGCTATGTCAGAAGCACTTTACCTGCTAGCCATTATTTTTAATAGTGCAAAAGAGTTACAAACAGGTTCAAATCTAGGCTCTACTACTTGCTTGTTGTTTGACTTTGGGCAAGTTCTTTGGCTTCTCCGAGTCTCAATTGCCCCATTTGTAAAATGGAAACAACACCTGTACTGACCTCACAAAGTTGCAGGAGGATTAAATGATACTGTTTGTGAAGATCTTAGCAGAGCGTCTGGTATACGGGAAGCCCTCTGGAATGGCAACTCATGTTTTAGGTCCTGAACTCATTCTAACATGTAAAAGGCTGACAGCAGTTTAGAATATTAGCCCTCCTGTTGGTGTTTGCAGTTTTGTACAGCTCAGAGCCTTACGTAGTGGGGATGAATTTCTGAGAGTCTGATGCTTTTGAAGATGGAAGGGACAGATGTGAGGAGTGAGTGTCAGGGCCGGAAACATCTGAGAGCATCGTGTTGTGTGTTGGGCTCCACTCAGTGCACATCAGATGAATTAATTTATTCACGCTATCAACTCTGTGAGGTGGAACGTGTCATGGCAGTCTTTACTAGCGAAATACTGTGCAGAGACAGAGAAGTGAGTGGAATTATCCAAGATTTCACGCCCCGTGAACAGCAGACCTGGGACCTGAATCCCGGCAAACTGGCCTTGAAGCTACACCTCACCTGCCTGCCGCACCCAGGCTGGTGGTCGTATCTTTACAGCTCTGGGGTCCCCACAGTGGCAACCAGCACCAGTCAGGGCCACACACCCAGGCCCTCTGTGAAAGTCAACCACAAAGACGTCTGATGAAGGAACAATCCCTAAAAGGGAGCAGTGTCGGACTGTTCATCCATCAAACATTTTGAGAACAAGGAATGATGCTTCAGATGGGAAAGTGACCCATCCTGGATGAAGCTATGGTGTGGAGACAGACCTGTGGGGGTGAGTGTTGGGGGCAGAGCTGGGGAGATGCTGGCAGAAGTCCAGAGTCCCAGACTGACCAGTTCTGGGATCTTCTGTGGCTTCTGTCAGGGAAGGGTTCTTTTTGTTGCTGTGTTATAAAATCAAGGTCTCTAGGATGAGCAGTTCACAGCCTACACTGCAGGATTAAGACCTGCTGACCAGGTGAGAGGAGGTCTGGTGTCCAGAGACTATGCAATCCTCATACGTCCTTGGACCCAGCATCAGAGAAGTCTCCACACTGTCCCTAGACTCTTCATATGCTTTGCCACCTTTCTCTCTGCTCACCTGCAGGCTACATCATGCCAGCTGTCTGCCATCAATCACAGGACAGGCAGGACGGAGCAGAGATCAGGGAGGGATAAGGAGGGTGAAGGACTTAGTGGACTTTGAACCTGGCAGGCAAATGCTCTTAGTGCTTGGAAATGGGCCCCCGTTTCCCACAGCATCTATGTTCTCTGAAGTCGTGAAATAGAACGGTTCCGCCAGCACTCCCGGGAACTCAGCAGCACGGGAATTTGAGTCTACACCTAAACCACCACTTCCTTCAGGGTCTGGAGGAGCCACCTTGAGGAGCCCAGATCTTAGGGTGTTTAAAACCAGCTATAATGTTTGACTTCCAATGCAAGGAATCTAAGTGTTCTTGGTTGAAATTTAACATTTTAAGGATTTTAAAAGTAAGAATGGAGGAATATCAAGTGTAAAGATGTAGACACAGAAGCAAATACCCAAGATTCCCCAAATAGGGTGAAGAAGTGTTGACTGCAAGGGAGGCAGAGTTGAAAGCCAAGAGCCTAGGTACTTGCTGTCGACAATGATCACTGGTCACATGAAAAAGTACCAGAAAGTCAACAAAACACTGCAATCGTTTTGTGTCCATTTCTGGTTACTCTGCATTCTATTCTCTCAGTCAACAGGTGTGCCATCTAAATTTCAAGCACCGTGCTGGGCACTGGGATCACCAACGTGAACAGACAAAGTGTTTGTCTTGGGGGCTCCCAGTCCACCGGTACAGCCCAGTCCTCAGATCCTGTACACAGCACCCACCATTAAGCGAGGGCACAGATGTGCCTGGGTGCCCAGGTGCATGGCAAAGGGGACATCCAAGGAGAAGGTGATGTCTGAGCCCAGTGTTCCAGGAGGAAGAAGGGTCAGCAGAAGGGAAAAGGAGGGGTGGGCATAGAGAAAGCAAGCCAGGAAGAGGCATCTCCAGAGTGGGCTGGCCAAGCAGGGATTGTTGAGAGCTGAGACCAGAGAAGCAGAGAGAAACCTGATCAAGGAACAACTCCTGTGCCAAGCGATGAGCTGGACTTGGTGCTTCCGGGTCAGTATTTCTCAGCACTGACTGCACATTACTACCATCTGAAGAAGTTTTAAATACACTCATGCGCGTAAGCATATATACTCATACTGTACGGCTGGACCCCGCCCTGTCAATTTGATGAGACTGCAGGGTGGAGCCAGCACAGAGGTGTTCTCTGATCCCCCACGAGACTCTGAGGTGCAGCCAGGTTGAGAACCTCCCCTGTCGTCAGCCCCCTCTGGCCTCCATGGGAAGAACATGAAAAGGGAAAAACCTGGTGACAGAAAGGCCAGTTAGGCGCTAAATTTATTTGCCAGAGCTGCTGCCATAACAAAAAGCCACAGACGCGCGGCTCAAACCACAGAAATTAACTTCCTCATGCTTCTGGGGGCTGGCAGTCCAAGGTCAAGAGGCTGGCAGGTGTCGTTCTTTTGTTCTGGCCACGTGGCATGTGGGATCTTCGTTCCCAGACCAGGGATCAGACCCGTGCCCTCTGCACTGGCAGCTTGGAGCCTGCCAGGGAAGTCCTGGCTTAGTTCCTTCTGAGGCCCCTTTTCCTTAACTGTGTCGTCACATGGTCTGCCTCTGTTTGATCCTAACCTCCTCTTCTTGTAAGGATACCAGTCATGCTGGATGAGGGCTACCTCATGATTGAACGTTTTCCTCTCTTCAAAGGTTCTGTCTCCTTAATGTAGGGCCCTATCCTGAGGTACTAGGGGGAGGGCTTCAACCTATGGACTTAGGGGTCAATTCATGCCATACTCAGTCCATAAAAGGAGGCCATCATAGTCGCTCAGCGACAATTGTAGGCTGTGGCTGTATGTTGGATGGGAGTGCGAGCAGAGAGAAGTTGGCGTGTAAAGCTGCTGGGGATTATAACCCCAGCTAGGATGATGGGGGTATTATAACCCCAGGTAGGGTGATGGGGGATTGAAGATGACTCCCCAGTTCCTGGCACGGACAGGGGTGTCATGGGTTGAGGAGTTTGGGGGAATGGAGAGGAGGAAAGAGTGTGTTGCCTTTGTGATAGGTTATTTTTGCAGATGGGGGTTTGTAAGAAATAGCTCAGCCTGAAAGTCAGATTTCTGTGTCATCAGTATGTGGAGGGAGGGATGTGTGAGACCCTTGGCCCTCTAGAAGGTGTAGACACAAAAGGCTGAGGACCAAACATTTCAGAAGAGCAAATTCTGAAGGGCGAAAAGGATGATAGGAACTCATTTGTGATTAAGCCACAAAAAACAAACCAAAAAGCAATTAGCATCTTCTTTCTCTTTGACCTGAAGTAGAGCCCCTCTAAATCATATGGAAGTGACATGAAGAGAGATTGCTAACAGAAGTGATGGGAACCACAAGTTACATAAGAAACAGAACAAGCATCGGGAAAGAAGTCTGGATCTCTGGTTTGTTACTTAGAGGTCTGGCTTTCCAGATCTCTACATTTTTTTATGTGCTGTGTGTGGGTGTGAATCATGTCTGACTCTCTGTGGCCTGCCAGGCTCCTCTGTCCATGGAGTTTTCCAGGCAAGGATCCTGGAGTGGGTTGCCATTTCCTTCTCCAGGGGATCTTCCCGACCCAGGGACTGAACCCTTGTCTCTTGTGTCTCCTGCATCAGCAGGAGGATCCTTTACCACTGTGGCACCTGAGAAGCCCCTTATGTGCTACCGGTGAATTAATAGATCTCTCAACAAAAGGATATTTAAATCGACGTATGACACCTGCTAAAATTCTCAAGAAGCCATTAATTACACACTCTTGAGAAAATGAGCTATGATACAACTAACTGTATAATCCGTATCTATGATTCTTAATCATACGACTTTCCAGCTGCAAGATGGATCTTCTCTATTCATCTTCTCTGGTTCTGACCAATTAAACATTTTCTTTCATAATCATAACACTTCATGGGCCAAATCTTCAAAAGAAAAGGAGCTTGTTAGCAACATACCATCTCCCCTTGCTCATTTATGTTGCATTAGAATTCCTAAAAGTGTATACGTACAGGACATTATTAACACATTCAAGCTGAGCAGAACAATAACAATATTATTCGGTGGTCTAATTTTTTTATGAATGTGTTTCCAGAATAATTCTTTGAAAACTTTATAAATGAATAAATTAAAAAATTCCTGTCAAACTGAGGTCAAATTTTGCCCATAGCCTATGTATGCTGAGAGAATACAGTTTATTCAGGAGAAATCATTATCTTCTAAAGGAATCAGAATGTCTATGCAGACAGCCTTTGGGTGCTTTATAGCTTGATTCATGTTTAATGTTCACTGACAACATGTATCTCTGAGTCATTTATTTCATAACTCTGCAGTGGCCACTGTAGGTTTCTTTTCCAGAAACCATTCATTCCCAATCAGCACACGTTTCCTGCACTGGGGGTTTCTAAATGTAATACAGGAGCAGCACGGGGAACAGTAAGTGGTCTGCTTCCCGGTTAGCCTGCTCTGTCTAAGATTCTAAGCCTGACCCATCCCCCAGGCTCACCAAGCATACGGTGAAAATCAAGAGCTTATGGCTTCGACCAGAGCCAAATCTGACCATGCAGCCACCTACTGTCCCTGGTTGCACAAAGCCAGGCACCCCAGTGGTTTATATAGTATCTTTGGCAGAAGCTGAGTAGCTGAAATAGTGACTATAAAATCAGAGCTTAAAATATTTACTGTCTGGCCTTATATAGAAAAACATCGTCAACTCCTGGTACTATCTACTCGCATTTCTCAACTAGCTCAAGGGCTATGAAAAACACAAGCTGAGAGGCCAACCACGTCACCATCTACTCCGGCTGGATGCAAATCTACATCATTTAAAGGCAGCTTTCTTTTTTCTTCTTACACTGTCACCTTTACTCGGGCTTCCCCGGCGGCACTGGCGGTAAAGAACCTGCCTGCCAATGCAGGGGATATAAAGAGATATGGGTTTGATCCCTGGGTCGAGAAGATCCCCTGGAGGAGGGCATGGCAACCCACTGCAATACTCTTGCCTGGAGAATCCCATGGACAGAGGAGCCTGGCGGGCTACAGTCCATACGGTCGCAAAGAGTCGGACGTGACTGAATAGACAGTGCATGCACGCATCACCTTCACCTGTAGCCTTTTATTCACAGTTCCTGAAACAAACCATCAGCTGGTCCAGTGTAACACATCATGTTTTGAAGGCAGATATTAGCCACTGATTTCTTTGCCTAACGAGTCAAAAAGATAGGTGAGCCTGCAAAGTGAGAGGCTGAAATCAGTGCCCCTCATCCAGTCCCTAATCCAGGATGGATTGCCTGCTGTCAGTCACCTGGAGCCCTGTGGCTCATGTGAGGGGCAGACACTTCTCGAGGTGCTGGGCAGCAGGAACATAGGGAGGGATGGAGCTTTCTTATATGTAGACTCTGCCACCCTGCTGCTTATGACGTGTTGATAGCAGCCCTTGGCTTACTGCCCCCAGTAAATTTGACTCAATCTCCCCTGACATCTCCAGATCCTGCCAAGTCACACGATTTTGGAACAAAGACAAAATGTGTCTGTTTCTGGTGCACGTGGTTTTCAAAATCAAATCTGTCCAGGGCTGTATCTCCCCTCCCCATACCAGTCTTCCCACTCATGAAAAGCTCCTCATGCACAGATGTAGGATGGTCCCTGCATTCAGCCTGAGAGCACAGTGAGGAAATACGAATTAGAGAATATGACAGGGCTTCTCTCTGCATGGGATTATGCTTGCACTCTGAAGGCCAGTGAATAAACCAGCCACTGAGGCAGACACTTCATAAAATTGTTCAGGAAGCCCTGGCAAGCAGGGCCATAACCCCTCCCACCCATTTCTCTCTTGTACCTGATCTCCTTGTAGTGTGTGCTGGTCAAGAGGTGTCTTGGTGGCGATGTTGCTGTAGTAGGCATAGGACAACTCCCAGTCCAGGGGGTAGTTATCAATACCTTGGTAATGTTTGTACCCAAGATTCATCGAAGACAGTCTCTCACTGCCCTGGCCTCCAACCAAACTATACAACATGCCCTGTTAGAAAGAAACGGACAGTGTTCACAAGATTACAGAAAAGGGCGGTAAAATTCTAACATAGAAAGGTCATCTGGACCCACCGCTATAATATGAACTTAGTCATTCTGGAAAGAAGTTAATATGCCTTTTAAGAAAAACTTTAGCTAGGACTTCCCTGGTGGTCCAGTGGTTAAGACTCTGTACCCGCAAAGCAGGATGCATGGGCTCTATCCTTGGTTGGCAAACTAAGACCCTGCGTGCCACACTGCATGGCCAAAAAACAAAACAAAAAACATGAAAAACTTCAGAAAAGTCACAACAGCTTTCTCGGGATTATCTGTCCTTACTGTCTAATAGCTGAAAATCCCTTTGTTCTTCTCTCCAGTGAAGACAGGGTCTTTCCTTGATTTATCTCACAGCATCTCTTTGTGTATCCACCAACTGTTCTAAGATGCTGGCCCACTTCAGCTACATCATCTATGGTCAGATGATCTGAATGGTGGGCCACGTTCCAACCTCACATTCTTAGAATGTTAGTGTTGGGAAGGGTCCTTAGAGATCGACTGGTCCGACCACCTCATTTCAGAGTTAAGGAAATAGAGGCTCAGAAAGTTGAAGTCGTATGTTTTTGGTCAACTAGTCATTTTGTGGCAGAAACAGGGCTCAAGTCTTCTCCCTCTATACACCACGATGGGGACTGCCTCAGGGACTTAGGAAAGCAGCCATCAGTCATGAGCTGCTATAGCACACAAAGAAATCAAGTGAAAGAAAGGCGGAGCCACCTGGGAGGGTCTAAATAGTCTGAATCTCTTCAAATCCAGGATAAACAATCCTGGGTGCAAATACAAAAACTATCTGATCAGGGATCATTTAGCAGCACTTATAAAAATGCAGCTCCAGATGTTAAGCAAGTTGCACAAGAAATTTGGATTCAACGCCATAAACAAAACAGTCTAGTATGACTTTTGTTTTAATGGTGTGCAATTCGCTCAGTCGTGTCTGACTCTTTGTGACCCCATAGACTGTAGCCCTCCAGGCTCTTCTGTCCATGGAATTCTCCAAGCAAGAATACTGGAGTGGGTTGCCATTTCCTTCTCCTGTTTTAATGGTAGAAGGCTGAATGTGACAATTCTTTGCCGAGAGGTCTAAATGATTCCACTAAGCTAAAAAGTCCTATGGAACGATGGGCCCACAGCCAGAATAGTTACAAGAAGTGGGGAAGAGGCACCCGTTCTTGAAGGGCTAGGATTTTGATAAGCCCTGCACAAACTATTCCTTAGTATATCAATCGTATCCCCATGCTGTGTCCAGAAATGGATAAAGTGCACTTCTTCACTCACTGCCACTCACTGTATTTAACACAGCCCTAAGCTGTTTTTCTTGAGTGTAAAGATTTTAAAGGACTCCAGGGAGCATGAACATGTCCAGTTCCACCTGGGGCATGAGGGCCTTACCCTGCAAATACAATCTAGGTGATGGATATTCCTGCGACGCATGAAATACTCTACCTGCAGCTGATCCCGAGGTACAGTTAATCCAGTTTCATAAAAGACTGCGAGGTAGTAGGATGCTTTATGGTATCCACAGCAGCTGGCATCCATCAGAAAGGGGACGATGGAGCTAATTTGGTGAAGGCCATCAACACTGGAGAGTCTCTTTACAGCCTTCTCGAATATCTGCCCACCGATGTCTAATACAGATTCATTTTGGTTCCTCGGCACTGTAAATAACACAATTCACAGCACACACAATTAACTACCATGGGATCGACATGGCTTTAAAAAGAATTGGGAAGAGCCAATTAAATCACCTGAGTTATTAATATTGCTGGTCCTGCAGTGCCTTGAAATATACCACCTTCCGGGGAAGTAAATCAAACCCTTTGGGGATGCCAGAGTGTCATTCTGTAAATAGCTTTTCCTTTGGCACTAAATGACAGCCTGGTATCCTGGGGGAAAGGATGTGCTTTCTATGGCTGAGAGAACGCCTCAAGAGAATAATCTACTCAGTGTAACTCACACCAAGTTAGGACCACCGAAACTGCCAGAGAGATTTTTTTTTTCCCTCTAAAACTCTGAAGGAGAGTGTTTTATCTCAGAAATAGATCCTAGGCACTGCTGTAAAAACTTGAGCACAAGAATCTTATTTTGAGATGCCTTCTTATCATCTTTTGCCTCCGGTTTTCCTTGTGGGTTTCTAAAGACAACAAAAAGAATGTCAACTTTTATTGAAGGCTTATGAAATGCCCAATACTGGGTTGAGTGCCTTATGCAAATTATATCATGTAATCCAAACAATTTTAGGAGGTAGGTACTATTATTAGGGTCTTAATTTTTCGGATGAGGAAATTGAAGTCTAGAGAAGTCAACTAACTTATCTAAGTTACAAAAGCTGGCAAGTGGCTGAGCCAAGCTTAGAATATAGCTTGGTAGGTCACAGAAAAGAGTGCTATTCACTGCGCTCCAGCTTCTTCCTGATAATAGGCAATCAGGTGTCTTAATAAGTACCTTACTGCCATGGGTAGAGACCTCTCTATACCATCGCTTTAAGCTATGGCACTTCCTTTCACCTAATCCTCCCATAAATTGATAAACTAAGTCCAAATGGGCAAGTTGTAAGGCTTTATAATCTGCCACGGTCCTTTAAAGTCTATCTACATTATTCATCTCTCATTTATTAATCAGCCAGCAAATGTTTACAGTTCTACTCTGTGTATCTACTAGATGCTATGTTTCAAAAAGCCACATAGGATTGCACAGGTACTATTTTCCATTTAAAGAGATGCAGTCAACTTATTTAAAATGAAAATTTTCTCCCCTAAGAATTATGTCCAACAGTTTTCTTTGAGCTTCTTCAATCTATCCCACATTAAAATGTTACTAACAACTTCCAGGAGGCAATGAGAGACTCATTCTATTAGCACTCCATCAAAGCAATGTGGGAGGCCTGAATTTGACCCCTGGGTTGGGAAGATCCCCTGGAGAAGGGAAAGGCCACCCACTCCAGTATTCTGGCTTGGAGAATTCCATTGACTATATAGTCCATGGGGTTGCAAACAGACACGGCTGAGCAACTTTCACAAAAAATTCACAAAGGCATGAACAGAGATAAGTTTCCAATGTGGGAAACCTCTCTCTGAAGGATCTGAGATTGGACTGAAGGGCAGGTCATTGGCAGAGGTTGATGCCTCTGCCTTGGCATCACAGAAGCCAGCGGAATCCAACGGATGAAACTGTGAGACCCGCCACTGATTATGAGCTGGTGCCTATCCCTTTGAGCACACAGACAGCTGACTGCCCCTGTCAGGGAGGCACGTGCCTTCACTTGCTAAGCTGTGGGAAAGGTACCCGCCCACCACCTCCGCTCAGCGCTAAGGCAGTCCTATCTCCTGGCTCCAGAAACGCCTCCCCCCCCCCCCCCCCAGCTGGTTCAGAGGCAGCACCTTGGATCTGCTTTTACTCTCTCCATCCCAAGAAATAAGTGCTGAAAGAACCACCTCGCTGGACAAATGGACTTTGCTCATCCTTCTGTATTTTTTTTAACTCCTAAAGAAATAGCTGCTTGTTATTTTTAAAAAAGAGACTCAAACAATGTAGGTTTATATAAAATAAAAAGTCCCCTCTCTCCCAGTCATTCTTTAATTGTGAAGGAAAACTATTAAAAGTTTGGTGTACTTCTAGACTTCTCCTCAGCACAGATAATTCATTACACATCTATCTGCCTATATACATACATATTTCCCTTCTGAAAAGCTCCTATAGATTCAAACTCTCAACTTTTTCCCTTATGAATATTTTCACTGAAATTAGATTAACATTGTGTTAGTATCCGCTGTAGAACCAAATGACTCATACATATTCTTGTTCAGATTCTTTTCCATTGTAGATTATTACGAGATATTAAGTCTAGTTCCCTATGCTTATCTGTCAACTTTCTTTTAAAATTAACAGCATACCACCAATACCTGTCCACAGCAGTCAGAAGCTTATTCTTCTTCCTAAACTTTTAATAGTATTGTATTCTATAGCAGTGCTGTTCTTCCAACTAGTTCTCTATTTTTAGCTTCTTGGGTTGCTTCCAGTGGTTTGGTTATAACCAACAACATGCCAGTGAACATCCTTGAACATTTTCCTCTGCTCATCTGTTGGGATGGGTCTGAATAATAACCCCTTTTCCACCAGGAGTCTGGGGCTCTTCTTTTGAGTTTTCCCTCTGCAGAGTTGAGAGGATTCCATCCCATCCAACCATTAGACAGGGTGAGAACCTGCTGCAGTGATTCAGTGTGAACTGCAGCACTCAGCTGGAGTTGCAAAATAAACCCTACCCCTACTTGCTCTTATATTTACTTTTAAATACATGCTCATCTCCAATGCCCCTTTGTGCACACTCGGAGCAAAGCAATATTACCATTTTGTTAACGATTCATTCTGGCCTTACCTGCTTTGCCAAACACATAACTAAGATGATGAGTTTTGCCTGAGTACCCACGGACATAGGCTTTGGGGACTCAAAGGAGAGAAGAGACTCCAAACTAAATGAAGCTCCAAATGAAACACTTGCCCTGCTGACATCTGGCACAGAACCCCAGAAATCATTAGCAGGATTGTCCCAGAAGCACGGATTGCTGGAGAATAACAATCAGGAGGGAGAACCTTCACAAAGTTCAAATCCTCAGCAAATGCACACACACACACACACACACACACACACACACAAAATTTGCAGACTGAAATGAAGGCAGGTGGAAAAGCCTTCATTATTTCTTTTACCTATTAAAATTCTTAACTCTCCCCAAACATTACCAATCGGTACTTTCTCTACAAAAGAATCAAGACAGTTTTCTGCCCTTGTGGATATAATAATAAAATAATAATACTTCTAAAGGAAAACTGCTCATTTTGCACATTTTTTAAAGTTTGCATTTCAAATGTGGCACCAAATCAAAGCTCTGATGTCACTGGTGATATTGTAAAACTGGCTATCTAAAAATACATTTAATGAGACTGTTAATTTCACCCATCTGCTTTAGCATATGCATTTTTTTCTAGTGGATCTGTAACTAAAAACATGCCTTGTTTATGGGGATTAATGGAGTAATGGAAAACAAACAAACAAAACAGAAGTGGAGCCATTTTCCCATTTTTCTTTCTTCCTACACGAGAGGCTAAGGAAACAAAAGGCACCCCCACCATTAATTAACTCTCACTCTCTTCCCAGGAGCACAGTATTGTTTATTTTGCTCTTTTTCTTTTTCCAGCAATACCATAAGGTCACCATTTGTGGGCTCATCATTAAAAGAGGCAAAAAGCAGAAAACGAGAAGGTAGCCGCCTACTGAAGGAGCTGAAGCCACATCTGATGGAAAATTTGGGAGAAAAAGGCAGGCTTATTTATTCCTTGTGAGGGGGAAAAGACACATTAAGAAAGTCATTTTTGGTTTCAACCTTCCGAAAGGTATAATGTACTCAGAGAAGTTTGAAAAGGGGGGAAAACATGGAAGGAGAAAATATCATTTAACCAGAAAAGGAAAGATCTTCACCAAGTTTTACTAGTTTTTTTTTTTAATAGCACATCTCTCATTTGCATTTGCATTTGATGAGCCCCACAGGGTTCCTGAGGCTCAAAGAGATGGCTTATTTCTCTCCCCGAAATAAACTATTTGTACGTTTCTGTCCTGTGTAGATTTTCTGACTTTATACACGTCATTTCTCTTCCTCTCTCCTCTTCTCACCATTCCCTCCTTCTTTTTAATCTCTTTCTCTGTGTGTATTTTTTAAAAACTATAATGTATACTTCCTTGAATTAAAAAAATAAGATAGGGGCCCTTTAATGAAAAACAGCAAACATAGCTCTTAAATTCCAGAGTATCCTGGAATTGCTGAATAACACCACTGTGTTTCTACCCTTTTCATGCTCTGCATTTTAGTCTCCAAACAAACACTGCAAAAGTATGAAGAGTTGGGGGGCTTCCTGGTAGCTCAGACAGTAACGAATCTGCCCGTAAGGTGGGAGATGCCGGTTTGATCCCTGGGTCGAGAAGATCCCCTAGAGAAGGGCATGGCAACCCACTCCAGTATTCTTGCCTGGAGAATCCCCATGGACAGAGGAGCCTGCGGGGCTACAGTCCCTAGGACTGCAAAGAGTCAGATCCGACTGTGCGACTAACACTTTCAGGAACAAGCTAGAGTGACATCAGTGCAGCCAGCACCCCTCCGCATATGCTGAAGAGGAACCTTGTCTCCTGTACTCCACTCTCTGAAGCCTGGGGCAGGAGCCAGGCAGTGGTCCCGCAGGAACAATGCAGACGGCGTTAGCCCCAGGACAGGAGCCCAGCCTCAGCCCAGGCCTCCCCTGAGGACCGCCGAGGACCCCCTGAGGCAGAACTCAGCCTCTGCAGCCACAGTCACCAGCTCTCACAGGCTCAGGGGTGCCCAGTCTGGCACGAAAAGAAGAAAGGAGTCAAAAAGAAGAAAGGAGTCACCAGTTCTGGCCTCGGGGCACATGTCTGGAGGGTGTTCTGGCCGCTCACCTGTCTCGCTTACTCACCTGTCTTGCTTACTCACCTGTCTCGCTTACCTGGCCCTCCCTGCTGGGGAGTCCCCGGCACCTAGGCTTTGCGTGCTTCCTCACTCCTTCCCACCATGAGCACTTCTCTGACCCAGAGCCCTCACCTGGCTCTGCCATTCCGGCAGCCTCTTACCCGCCAGTCCCCACCATCTCTCTTCCCTGATTCCAGAGCCCCATTCAAAGGGTTTCTGAATTCAAAGGGTTCCGTTTTGTCAAGAAAGATGTAAGAGGAGAGTGAAAGAAGCAGCCAGCTCTTCAAGGATGAAAAGGTGTGCGTACTGAAATACTACCAGCCTAGCATTAGAAACAGCTGATAGGTGATTCTATGCTCTCACAAGAGCCATTTTCCAGAGAACTGGAGCTTCCCCAGGAAACAGCACAGGGGTTGGCCAATTAGAATGGTCCCCTGAAGTCTTGAACGTGGGGTCTTGGTCGGATGTCCCCCAGAGCCTGGACTTCAGGACAGAGTGGCAAGGGAGTATTCAGGTAATGAGGATGCAGAGCAGAGGCCCAGGAACGCCGTCGGCGGGAAGGGTTGGCTGCTACATCTGTATGCATCGCAGCTGGGTGCCCCAGGAGCACTGCCATCTGTAACTCAAAGGCATGCTGACTCCAGGAGGTGAGGAACAAGTCCTGGGCTGCTTCAGAGGGGGAACTACCAGTGGGGATAGCTGCATTTCATATCAGGTTAGCACATCAGCTGTCACCATGTAAGAAGACTCCCACTTCCACACCCCTTGGCACTTGGCAGACAGCAGTGTGTGGGTCGGTTTATGCTTCTCATTACAGTCACCCCAGGGCCCAGCACCATACTTGGAGGTTCTCAGTACATGGGTGCCAAGTTGGGTCTGCATGAACCTTCAGGCAGTTTCATATCCAGGCACCTGTATTACCTCAGCAACGAGGTTACAGATATATGGAGGCAAGAACCCTGAGGGCTATATTTTGGGTATTCTTTTGCAATGTGTGTGCATAGTCTAAGAACGATTCTGGTCTACTTGTGCCGACAGGCAAGAGTTGGGAGACAGCCTTCTGCCTGACCTGGGAAACAGGACAGTGTTTTCAGAGCCAGGATGTCACCTCCTGAGGAGGAAGCAGACTAAAAATGTGTGAGAGAAATCAGAAAAATATAGAGGAAAGGCAAATAAGCCATAGACTCCATCAGTCTGGATTGCTATAATGGCTTGGCTTTGAACTTGCATCTCCTGGAAATCAAACTCCCTGTTCTCTCATAACCCCAAAAGATGTTTTTAGTACTTACAATGAGATCACTTAGTAATTTGGAGTGCGTTTAATGACTCCACAAATACTTACGGAGGGTCTTCAAAGAAAGCCTAGATTTGAAGACATCTGAGTGCTGCTATGGAACTAGATAGGCAAGCCAATATTGTAACTTGGTAAGATGGGTACTGATAAGGGAGAACCTACACAATGGCAAGGAGGGTGGGGGGAGATAGCGCGGGCTGCCTAAGGGGACAGGAACGAT
This sequence comes from Nanger dama, assembly GCA_917880005.1. NCBI lineage: Eukaryota > Metazoa > Chordata > Mammalia > Artiodactyla > Bovidae > Nanger > Nanger dama. The sequence goes on along the minus strand of CAKJTW010000001.1, from coordinate 61,344,563 downwards.
GATGCAAAGAGGCTGTTTGAGTTTGAACTTGAAGGCTTCTTGCAAGGCAGGCAAGCTGAGGAGCACAGGTGGCAGAGATGTGTTCTTTGAGGGGAGTGGTGCAGAAAGGCACTACATCAGGTCATATGGAAGAAGGATGGATAACTAAGCAGCTAACCTATGTCCAGCATCATTGCAGACACTGTGAAGTATTTGGAAGTGTCAGTGGGATACTTATACCTCTCGCATCACCCTGGACAAGCTTGCAGTCAAGCAAGCAATGGAGACACACAAGAGGATCAAAGATGTGTGTCTCAAAGCAGATGAGATGAGCTTTACGTGGGCGACTCTGTCTTAGGTCCATAGCTTTCTTTTCATGAATCTCTTTCATAGACACCGTCACTTTATGAGAGTATTGCATTCTTCATTCCTTTACAAATTATACCTCACACCTATGAAAATGGCTACCATCAAAACCCCAGAGAATCACAAGTGCTGGTGAGAACGTGGAAAAATTGGAACCCTTGTACACTGTTGACAGGATTGTAAGATGGTGCAGCCCTTAATGGAAAACAGGATAATGGTTCCTCAGGAGAGTAAGTGTAGAATTATCATATGATCCAGCAAGCCCACCTCTCAGTATACAGCCTAACGGATTGAAAGCCAAGTCCTTAAGAGATACTTGTACATTACATTCAAAGCAGCACTATTTAAAATAGTGCACTTGGGTTGGGGGAAGCAACCCAAGTATCCACCCAGAGATGAATGAATAAACAAAATGCGATCTAGACATGCAATCGAATATGATTCAGCCTTAAACAGGAAGGATATTCTGACAGAGGCTACAGTATGGGCAAATCTTGAGGAGTTTATGTTAAGTGAGATGAGCCAGTCACACAAGGACAAATACTGTATGATTCCACTCACATGTGGTCTCTCGAAGAATCAAATGCATGGGCAAAGTGGCCACCAGGGGGCGGCGTGGGGAACTGTGGTCTAAAGGAGTATGCTAGACATGTTAGTCGCTCAGTCATTTCTGACTCTTTGCGAGCCCAGGGACTGTAGCCCACCAGGCTCCTTTGTCCATGGAATTCTCCAGACAAGAGCACTGGAGTGGGTAGCCATTCCCTTCTCCAGGGCAATCTTCCCAACCTAGGGATCAAACCCAGGTCTCCTGCATTGCGGGCAGATTCTTTACTGTCTGAGCTACTAGGGGAAGCCCCTCTAAATGAGTACAAAGCTTCAGTTTTGCAAGATGAGAAAGTTCTAGAATCGTTTGTGCAACAATGTGAACGTACTTAACACTACTGATGGTGGTGGTGGTTCAGTCGCTAAGTCGTGTCCGACTCTTAGGACCCCATGGACTGTGGCCCGCCAGGCTCCTCTGTCCATGGGATTCTCCAGGCAAGAATACTGGAGTGGGTTGCCATTTCCTTCTCCAGGGGATCTTCCCAACCGAGGGATCGAACCTGGATGTCCTGCATTGCAGGCAGATTCTCTACCAACTGAGCTATGAGGGAAGCCCTTACACTTAAAAATGGTGATGATGGGGAATTTAAAATTATGTGCATTTTACCATAAACATTTTTTTAACAGTCCTTAAAGAGTGATAATGTAAATACTTGATTTTCTCTTCTGTAGTAGATAAGCAGAGCTCAATCTTTTGGGAACAGCTAGGAGGTGGCGACCACTCCTGACTTCCCTGGGCAGAAAGCAGAGGACACTCCAACTGATTGTGAGGAAGCACAAGCTCCCAGCTCTGTGCCCCGTGCACTGTTCCCATGGCTCCTTTGAAGTGATGATCCATCTAAAATCATACGGTGTCGGTGTGGGGGATACACTCACATCTGAAGTGCGCACGTACAGCAGCCTGGCAATGGAGTTGGCGGTGTATGTCAGGCGATGCTGCCAAGAAAATGGTGAGTCTGTCACAAAGAACGAGAAATTGCAGGCCATTGTCTGTTGCTGTCATATGTATTTTTTAACGCCAGGAAAAAAATCCCATTAATTCTATTTGTGGGAACTATGGGAGCTGATGGTTTTCTTTGCGTTTAACCTAAGTCACTCTCACTCAAAACATGGCCCCATCTTTGTTCTATCCTGGCTCATGGGGGCCACTTGGTCAGTACTTGTCTAGGATGAATGGAAGGCTGTGATACAAGTGACTGAAGTTATTCACACAGGTGCATTCCTTTATCTGTGCTACAGCACCTGCTCCGTTCCTACATCAGGAATTTTGAGCAGCCAACATCTGATCCTGGAGTCTGTTCCTGTAGCTTATCTCAGATACGAGAAATGCAATCTGATGAGGATATTCTAGAAAAGTCTATTGGTCAACAGGACGAAATAGCTCAGGCTGACAGCCGAAGACACGATACAAACATAGGTCCTATTGACTGGAGTTGTCCAAAGCACTCCAAAGCCAGCTAGACCACCCACAGCAGGATAGACTTGGGAGAAAAGGTATGTGAGGAAGTGGGAAGAGAAACACAGTCACACCAGTCTGACTACTCTTCTCTCTATAGGGCCAGAGTAAAGATATCTAAATAATCTTTAATTATTATTTTATTTACCCTGAACTTACAAAATCAAATTTTCTTAATTGTCTCAGGATTGTTAGAAACTGGGCACGATGTGTGACACCAGTCTCTCTCTAGGATTAGGCAGGCAGAATATCTGGTTAACTATGATTGCCCCAAGTAAGGGCGGTGTGCCAGGCAGAGATGAATTTTAACGAGGAGTGTAGGCCCTACCTCCGCAGAATGCTCCCAGTTCCCACAGATGGGACAATGTAAACTAGACTTACAGGGGCTGACAGAATGGGGGTCTGAGGTTGGTTCTGGAGATTTGCCTATCCTGTCTGCCCCCATCCCTGTCCCACCTGCTCCTGCGCCTCAGGAAGTGGCAGGGAGAGGCGGGATGCTGGTGGCCCCGTGCCTGGGGAGGCGGAGGCCCCTCGGGGTATGCTCACTGGTGCTGATGTGAGCAGACTTGGCCCCAGCAGGGCCCACCTGGCTGGCTGGGCACCAGCAGTGAGCCTCGAAGCGGCAAACCCAGCTTCGCGGCCCCGCTCCCCCAGGCACGGGGCAGCTGCATGCGTTTTTGTGCTGCCACAGGGCAGCTCCCCAGCACCGCAGCCCATCAAGTCTCAAGGTTCAGGGGCTCATGATTTGGGTTTTTAATGAGCTCCCTTTCTAGGCCTCCGTGGAGAATAAAATCATTCCACATTCTTTAAACGAAACTTCTGAGCTGTAAAAATAACACAAAAACATTCTTTATTGAGAGTATTTGCTTTAAAAAGAATGTTTTGTGAAAAATGATTCATTCCTGCTCCCAATCAGCAAAACTATATTTAAACATAACCAAAATCTCATGAAACTAGTTTTCAGGTGGATGTTGTCTTCGTCGGTTTAGCCTGCACCTTCCAACATTCATCTCCTTCTTCTGTTCACCCAACTCGGGGGTCAATGCCACCATCTCCCAGAAGACCCATGAAGACCGGGTAATAACAGGTTAACGTGTACACAGCGGCAGTGATTCTCAGCTGGTGGTAGTTTGGCCTCCTGGGGGACACTTGGCAATGTCTGGAGATATTTTTGGTTGTTACACTCGAGGCAGGGCGGGGGCATGGGAGGAGACAGAGTGCCACTGATATCTAGGCAGAGATCAGAAATGCAGCTAATTGTCCTATAATGCACAGGACAGACCCTTCACAACAAAAAATTATCCAGTCCTGAACGTCAGCAGCGCCCAGACTGGGAAATGCTGTATACATAGCATTTACTAAGTGCCAATACTCTAAGTTCATTTAAACCAACAGTAGCAGAGTCAGACTCCTGTTTGTCATCCCCATTTTGCAGATGAGGAAACTAAGGCTCAGAGAAATGGAAGTGTCTTGCCTAAGATCACACAGCTAGAAAGTACTAAGTTAAAATTAGAACCAGGGGCTCCCCTGGTGGCTTAGGAGTAAAGAATCCACCTGACAATGCAGGAGACATGGGTTTGATCCCTGATCCAGGAAGATTCCAGAAGCCTCGGAGCAACTAAGCCTATGCACCACAACTACTGAGCCTGCACTCTAGAGCCTGGGAGTTGCAACTACTGAAGCCTGTGTGCTCTAGAGCCCATGCTCTGCAACAAGAGAAGCCCCTGCCAAGGAGCCTGCACACTGCATCTGGAAATTAGCCCCCGATCACCACAACTAGAGAAAAGCTTGTGCAGCAACGAAGACCCAGCACAGCCAAAAATAGATATTAATAAATAAAATTAGGAAAAAAATCAATCCCAGTGTCACTTCCTCCAGGAAGCCTACCCTGAACACCCTAGACTTCTCAGTAGAACTGACCACTCCCTTTGTGCAGCTGTCAATTACTCCCACAGCGTTTATTTTTAAAAATACATTACAATTTTTCTTTGCTTTCAAGTCTGTCCTTCACAGGCAGAAATCTTGAATTACTTTACTTAACTCTGCAGTCTAGCCAAGTAACTGAGCAGTCACTCAGCAAATATCAAATGAACCAAAGATGAAATATCTTTTATGGTTTGAATTCTTTCAAGATGGGGTGAGGGTGAGTCACTGTTTGCAAAGAGAATCTATTCCACTGGACGCTCCCATTTTTAGAAAGTTCTTAAGTGAAGCAGAAATCAGTGTCTATATTGCCTTGCCTCAAAGGTCTGATCGTATGCTCAGGAACACCACAGGCTCTCACTAGTCACTAAAATAGTTCTTATCACCCTCCTTATCATTTCCTTCCCCAAGCTGCACACCTCCAGCTTCTCTCCTCTTCCCAACAGACACTGTTTCCTGATCCCTCAGTCTAACAGTGTGTACTTAATTACTATGCAAACCATAATGGCAATGGACTTAAGCTGACCACATTTGGGAAATATACACAGACTCCTGGAATGGCACTTGAAAATACTTCAAGTCAGGGGGTCTCAAGTTCAAGTGCCCAAGGGCCCAGGCAGGTGAGATCCATGATGGAGGTAGACAGGAAGTGCTCAGCTAGAGGCAGGAGCGGCTGCAGATGGGCAAAACCCGTCTGTGCCAACCACTCACCCGCGAGCTCGCTGCCACTCAGGAACTGAGGCCCAGCATCACCAGATCTTTGGATATTTTGACAAAAGCTAGAAATTTGTATTTTTATATGTTTTTAGAAACTGGAGCTAATTTTTTTTTAATTAACAACAATGTGTATGCCAGAGAAACCACATCTGGGGGTGAGGTCTGGCTGTTGGCTGTTTGTTTTTGGCCTTGGCTTTACATAAAGACTTGCTCAAGTAATTCCTAAATTTAAGTTTTTCTATTTGGTGTCACAAATGCACACAGGTACATCGAGAGTGGTGGACATACAAGGGCAGAATTTAAACTTGAAATTAAGCTAGAACACTAGTGTTAAAAATAACTTCAAGGCATAAATCACTAAAGAAGGTGAGGGGAAGCAGAAAAACGAGGACCTTTCTAACCAATGTCCATGGACTCAATTACCTGTCACCAAACTCAGCTCCAACAAGGCCTGGAACAAGCTTCGATGCTTGGCTCTCAGCTCCTTCTCCCAGGGGAAGGCTCTGCACGTCGAGGCCCGCCCATATCTAAGTTTCAGGTCCAGGTAGGAATTTCGGAGGTTGCCTACAGGAAAGGGAAGCCCCAGGTACCGTTAGAGGGAAGGGCTTGCTCCCTAAATCCCTTCCTCTAAGATGAACCAGAAATAAGGCGTCAGACTAAAGCTTACTAGATATTGGTTTGGATACATCAGGAATTTGAAATTGGCTACGATGCCTCTGCCTCGAGGTCACAGATTCAAAGCCTCGTCCAAGGGAAATGTGCCAAAGTTGCTGATAGCTGTTGAATAATTCTACAGAATGAGCAGCTGGCCTCGGATGCGTCCCCAAGAGGCCAATATCTGGGCCATTTTGTTGGCAGTGTGAGTTGAGGAGCAAAGCCCAGGGGCCCCAGGGAATCGAGGCAGCAGAAGACGTTAGAAAAGTCCTCCCAGTGCCACCACACAGATCGGCACGCAAGACCGGCCTTCTGACTCCGGGTATCTCTCCTGAAATTACATCAGCTATCAAAATCAGTTTCTTTCCTGTTTGGGATATTACTATTCTATATATCTTCCCCCTCTTCTGACAGCATCATATTTTCTGGATGATTCAGCGGTGAAAGCGGCAGCTGGGGGACTAGTATAGCCTATTCTTAAATTAAATTGCAGAAGGGCTGCCTTTCCACACTTACCTATCATCATTTCTAATCACTTCCCAGGACCGTTTTATGTGAACCCTATCAGAATGGGGTATTGTGCAAGAGGCATCTATCCCTCCATGGCCTGAAATGGGAAGTTCAGCTCTGGGGATGGTGCGATATCTTGGCGGGACTGAAATACTCAATTTGCTTTTACTGATGGCAAAGGTCCCACAGGAATTTCTCTTCCAGAAGGAACATATGTGACTAACTGTAGTGCCACCATACCATGCAAGAAGATCTATAGCCAGAGAAATTTGTAAGTGCTAGGTCCAATCTGGAATGCTGGAAGACAAGATGAGTTTTATAACAGGTACACCCTCCATATGAATGAAAGGATGTCCATGCAAATATGGGCAGGCATGAAAACACTATTTGAAATTCATTCCTTCTGTTGAAAAATTACCAATGTCTTCCAGAATGAGTCAATTTCAAGGATTAAAAAAAATAAAACCCAGCCCCTAACAACAAAGCCATTGTTTAACATTTCTGAAAGCTAATATTCAGATATTAATGGCCCAAGACAAAAGTGCACCGATGGGGAAACATTTCTAATGATTAATTTATTTTCCAATTCATGTTTTATTTTCTTAGACTGGCCTAAGATCACATTATGGATGGGAATAATACAATTTGAGGCTCAAAACACTCTCATTTATATTCTTAAACTAAATTACAGCTGCTTGAAGCTATGAGGCAGCCTCGGGTTTCTGCTGAGTGTTGGTCTTGTTGGAGTCTAGGTAGAAGGCACACTTTCATTTGCATCAGTCTATGTGAGGTCATACTTGTCCCCACTGATCAAGTCACATGTGTTCTATTTCAGCCTCCTGGGGAAGAAGCTTTCTCAGGCTCAGATGTAGCCTGAGAAAGAATCCACCTGTAATGAGGGAGACCTGGGTTCGATCCCTGGGTCAGGAAGATACCCTGGAGAAGGGAATGGCAACCCACTCCGGTATTCTTGCCTGGAGAATCCCTGGCGGGCCCCAATCCATAGGGTCGCAAAAAAGTCAGACATGACTAAGTGACTAACACACTCACAGAAAGAAGCCAAGTATGTTGATACAAATGCCCAGAGCTAAAACTTGCTCTCCTTAAGTCAGTACGTACACGCTTCTTGTCTCCTGTCCCCCTGCTGCACCGTGGATGTGTACACAGACACTATTTCTTGAACTTCTGCACACCTTTCGTAATATAACTTGATTTGTTGAGAAAGTTGCTTCTCAAGGAGGGGATTGAAAATCTACAAAAGGGCAAGAAAACGAAAGGAACAACACTGTCATCAAATGCCCATGGATAACTATGCTGGATTTCCTTCTCCCAGTGATAGCCCCAAGTTGGCTTGTTTGTACACAGATCATCCTCTCTGGATTCTCAGAAGAAGGGTGTTACTAGGAATTGAAGGGCATGTCAGCTCTGATTGCTTCCCTCTGGCTTCTTTTTGTAGCATCTTCTCATCTGCAGAGCTTCGTAAATGTTAGGATTTCCCAGAGACCAGATCTCCAAGCTCTCTTCTTCCCCACTGTGGCATTCTATCCCCAGATACATCTCCCCAGAGTTCCCAAAGGGCACCAAGTCTAACCGTGATGCACCTGCTCCCTGGCAGCCCTCCTCTCCTTTTCTTCAGCCTGGGCTCCTGCTCAACTTCTAAGAGTTAGATCCAAGGTCATCACTTCAGGGCTGCCTCCCTAGCAGCCCACCCACCTTCACACGAGTACCCAAGCAGATGAGCCCGCCTCAGCACTCCCAAACACCATGCTCACGTCTGAATGAAAGCATGGACCCCATTCTTTCATGACTTAACTGTTTAAGACCCAGGCAGGGAGCTCCTCAAGACCAGAGGTCTTATCTCAACTCAGTGGTTTTCAAAATGCGAGTTGCGACCCATTATCAGAGGGTCATGACATTATTTCAGTGATTTTGTTTTTTATGAAGCAGAATACAAAATATCATAGTATACTGAACATACCAAGGGTCTGTGTTCTTAGTAAAATTCTTCTTTCAGTTTTGTGTTTATACATTTATGTGTATGTATTATGTACATGCATATATATATGTAGGCATTGCATATGTATGAATATGTATGTATTGCTCATGCTTTTAAAATGGATTTTTTTAATTGTAGATCACCTTCAAAAAAAAGTTTGGAAGTCACCACCTTAATTCATCTCGGATGCCTCAGCATCTTGTACAGAGCCTGGCACATAGTAGGTGCTTAATAAGCACTGGTTGCACAAATGAACAAAAGAATTTCATTTTTTTCCTCTTCTAGAGATTTCTCAGCAGGGGCTCTAAGATAACCCATGGGCAATAATGTGCTCCATTTTTCCTAACTGATTTTATCCACTAACTCCTGATTTTCCCAGGACAAACTCCACAAGGTCATGGGAATGAAAAAAAAAATTCCTTTTTCAGGCATCCAGCGATCTCCTTACCAAAGCACAAAAAGCAACCAGGGTGAAGTTTCCCATATGGGGCAATCCTCCTCTAGCTGTTAGCCCTGCTGGAGCTGGCCTGGAGACTTGGACAATTCGATTCCATTTGTGGGTGGGTTTTGGACTTGAGAATTCAATTCTGACTACAGGGCCCTCTGTGATCTCTACCACCACCATTCACCCCACCCAGTATGAGCTGAAGGCCTGTTTCTGGAGAAAACCGTATGCAGAACCAAGAGTCTAATTTGCTGAGTGTCTCCTCTTCTGATACTTTAAATAATAGCATATAAAAGTTTTACCAAATAACTAAGCTTCTCTCCTTTCATTAGCTTAATCACTGGATAGGCAACAGCCTGATAAAAATCGACTCTATAATTAAGCTACTAGTTATTAAAACAGAGGAAGTAAATGGTTTCCATTTTATGAGTACTAAATGAACCAAACGTTAACAAAAATCTATTATCGCGTTTGCAGGGGGAAAAGCCTCAATATTAATTATGCTTGGTGACAGAGCCAATGCGAGGTATGGCATGGATAAATCTTTTGTTTGCACTGGACTGAGTTCCATGTTCCTGAGCCACCCGCCCATCACCCATAAGCACCCGAATACACTTTGGTCCCCTGGGCTCACCTGTGCAGGGTGCAGAGCGTGGAGGCGATAGTACTTCAGGGGTCCAAAAACCCTTCAACACCGGCCACGTACCTGCTCCCTCCAATAATGAAGTACCCAGAAGTGTCATTATAATGAAAATCCTCACGGAAACTAGAAAAGTACAAAGGATTAAGACAGCTCTGGGTTTGAACAGATTTTTTTAAAGACCCTTTCATTGACCCTCCTTGACTTAAAACCCCAAATTTCCACAAACCCTTTACTCTGAATTCGAGAAGACGAGATGATGGTGGGGTCAGGCAGGCTTGAGCCAAGATCCCATCTCTGCTATTTACCAGCTGTGTGACCTTGGATCAGTTGCTTAGCCTCTCTGAGACTGAGGCTTCTCATTAGTAAAAATGATAATTCCTCTCTTACTAGGTTGGTAAAAGGATTAGGTAAATGCAAAGACAAAACATACAGCATCTATTAATAGCTAAGTGCCTTGCCCACCATAAATATTCAATGCAAGTGAAAGAAAAAGTGGTAGTCACTCAGTCATATCTGACTCTTTGCAACCCCATGGACTGTAGCCCACCAGACTCTTCTGTCCAGGGAATTCTCCAGGCAAGAATGCTGGAATAGGTAGTCATTCCCTTCTTCAGAGAATCTTTCTGACCCAGGGATCAAATCCGGGTCTTCTGAATTGCAGGTGGATTCTTTACTGAAAACATACAGCGTCTATTAATAACAAAGTGCCTTGCCTACCATAAATATTTAATACATGCCAACTATTGATATTGGTGAATCTGTTTAGAATCAGTGGATTTATGTGTAATTGCTAATCTTAAATAGAAATGTTTTACTCTAAAAGAAAAAAAAAGAAAATTTGTTGAGTAGACAGAAGGTGAAGGTGGGAAAAATTAAAACACATCCTATTAGATAAGAACCAAGGTCAAATTCAGAGTTAGGAGAAGGAAGCCATAGCAAGGTCAAAGGACTTGGCCAAAGATAAGAGGTCAGCACAGATGACCTGCTGGGAGTCCACTTTGTCTTGAAAGACTCAAAGGATCAGGAAGGAAAATGGAGGAGGAAAATGGGTTGACATGAATAAAATGCACAAAGCTGTTCCTGGCAGCATTGTTTACATCCACCAAAGACTGGAAAAGTCCAGGTGTCTGTCAGTGAGGTCTGGTACCCACACCATTCATGGGTCTTAGGTATGAGCTCTTTTATTACACAGTTTAAAAAAAGAACAAAAAGCTCTGGAGAAATATCTAAAATACACTGTTAAGTGAAAAGATAAAAATTTAAGAGCAGAGCAATACATATACATTTTATCCAAGGAAGAGAAGAATGGATTATTTTGTATCCGAATTTACAAAAACTCTAGAGAGAGATATATATATAAGAAACTAATAAAAGTATTTCCCCCTGGCATGAGGGTTACAGGATGGAGTGGATGGGGGCAGAGATAGAAGCAAAACATCTAACTATAGACCTTTTCACATAGTTTTGGCTTTTCTACCATGTGCATTTACTACCAACTGAATAAGTAAAATAGGTGTGGGTGGACAAGGTGCCATAGGAGCATATGTGAACAGCAAAGAGGGGTCAAGACAGGCATCAAGTGAGAAGCCAGGCAGAGACGAAAGAGCAGGGAGCACTGAGGGCAGATGGCAGCAGAAGGGAAGGGCACAGCTCATCAGGCGGGCTGCCAGGAGCCAGGGGCCAGGGGTGAAGCAGACGGGACGGAGCAGCCACCAGTGGGTTAGGGCAGAAGCCAGGCAACCTGGGGTCACCCCAGGAGAGAGGATGGGCTGACTGTCAGCCAGAAACCCGCCCCTGAGCAGGTACTCCTGGCTGGAAGGAAGACACGAAGGTGAAGAAATGGGCACTGGCAGCACCACCCTATGGCAGCCAGAGGGAACACTTAGAAATCAGCTTTCTGCAAAGGCAACTAATGCGGAAAAGAAATGCTTTATTGCCTGCTATTTCTTTTCCAGAATCTTAGGCTTGAAGGGCCCTGGGAAGATGATGGTCTAGCAGGACCACAAAGTTATTATCTCTGAGAGTGGTGAATTGATTCTGCTTCTTAAGACCTTTGAAAGATTTGAACACTCCAACTACCCTCATGAGGAGGTAATACCAGCACTTGGTGGACATGAAGCAATGCTTTTGAAGTAGAAGCTCTCGTGACAGAACTCTGCTTAACCAACTCACCAGCTCACCCCGTGGCCCATCCTCAACATGATGGATACCAGCCAGCTGCGGGTCCTCTCTGGAACCCTCGTATTCTCGTTTTTAAATGAAGGCAATATTAGTAGCTATCTACAGGTGGCACTAGTGTAAAGAATGTGCCAGTGCAGGAGCCACAGGAGATGCGGGTTCAGCGCAGGGTCAGGAAGATCCCCTGGAGGGAAGGCATGGCAACCCACACAGGATTCTTACCTGGAGAATCCCCATGGACACAGGAGCCTGGCGGGCTACAGTCAATAGGGTCACACAGAGTCAGACACGCCTGCAGTGACTTGGCATGCACACACACACAAGGTCACTGGGAGAAATCAGCACTTAAAGCATTTATAGCGATGCCTGGCACATAGCAGGCACCATAACTGTTAACTACAGTTTTTATTAGTAACTTAGTCCACTCTACTACTTTTGCTGCCATTTGTTGAGCTGTATGTTTACCAAGAGTAAGATGTAAAAAAATGAGAGTCGCTCAGTCGTGTCTGACTGTAGCCCACTAGGCTCCTCTGCCCATGGGGTTTCCCAGCCAAGAAAACTGGAGTGGGTTGCCATTTCCTCCTCCAGGGATCAAACCCTTGTCTCTCGGACTGCAAGCAGATCAAACCCTTGTCTCCTTGTTCCTGACCCAGGGATCAATCAAAGCCTTGTTTCCTGCACTGCAAGCAGATTCTTTACCGTCCAAGCCAAGAGGGAAGCCCCTCACTCACTTTCACTTTTTTTGTGTTTACTAAGAATAAGATGTGTTTGTTCCCAAACCTGTTTGGTCATTGTAGCCCTACAATGTAATTAAATCTTATGTAATCCCAAAAGCATGGAAAAGAAAGAGATGTTCATTCTTTAAAAATTAAGTTGAATATTTTGGGTAGACTCAGTAAAGAATGGTTACTAAAAAGCTCTTATGGAATTAGGACAGCTGGAAAAGGCTGGGAAAAGAAACTGAAGAAATCTTGATGAATTTTGGGCTTCAATGGTTTCACAAGTGTCTTTGTTTTCTTTCCATTTGGAAGAAACAGAAATTGGGTACCGTTTATGCCAGAAAGATCACAAGAAACTCCAATCAGTAGATCCATAACCAAAGGCAAAGCTGTAACTAGAAAGACTGGCAAATGAATGTACATATCCATTGTTTCAATTAAAATAAAATGCTTATGGAATATTTGTATGGATCTTTGCTTTAACTGAATTCTCAATTAATCAATTACTTTGTCCCTATGGTACTAGCTTGTAATTTTTAGTCATTATTATAATACAACTAATAGATCCTTTCAGTTCCATCTCTCTCCACATTTTTCTTCTCTAACATTCACAGTGGCTGCATCGAGATTATAAGAAATTCCTTGCACTGTGCATTGTTTGATGGTCATCAATTTTGCTGACATAAAAGCTGAGCTAGATGGTTCAAAAGCCCAAGCCTGTCCCTTCCACACGCAAGCATCAGACAGTCTGGCAAGCTATCTCTACTCTTATCTGGACATAGGAGAATGCTCTGGTTTATTACTATGAAGGACCCGGCAGTGGGGAAAGGATTGCCTCCATCGTTAAACTGGCTTCGCTCAAAATCAGGGAACAGCTTTGGCTCAAGGGTTCTGTAGCAGGGGGAACTTAGAGCCTCAAATGAGCCTCTTACTCCTTAAAGTAATTCTCATCTTAAGTGTCACTTCCTCATGGCCTGGTCTAAATTCTGGCTTTCTTTGCGGTCCTCTGAAGCCAACAGAGGACCTTATTTCCTTATTTCCTTCCCTGCATTTATCACAATTTGCAATTTTAAATTTATTTGTGAATATATTTGTTTAAAATCTGTCTTCCCCATGCTAGAATTTTTAGCTTCACGAAGGCAGGGATGGATTGTATTCTTGTTCATTGTTTTATTCCCAGAGTCCAGCACTGTGTCAGGCATGTGGTAAATGTGTAGGATGAATGAGTATATACTGGATGGATAAATGGACAGATGAATGAATTCAGCAGCAGACAGCTCTGCAATCGTCACTGCAGCCTTTCATGCAGTGCAGCACTGTACTTTTCAGCACTTAATTACTGATCTTCCTACACCACTTTTGTAGGATAACAGCTATCATTATGTTTACATTATGAGAACAAATAAAAGGAGGATTAAGGGACTTTCCTTGGAACACCTATAAACACCTGAAATATTTGATGTGTAGTGTACTGACTTGGCCCATTCTGAAATGAGATGAATGAGATTTCAAAAATTAACCACATGAATCCCAGGTGGGCCAAGATTAACTCTTTAGTTGTTCCACTGATGGTGGTGATAGTGGGGGTACTCCAGGAGTATATGATGAGCAGCTGAGATGGTGGTGAGGGGCAGTCTTGGGCCTGGATACTGCCAGTATCCCCAGGTAAGGAACCATTTCAAAGCTTTCACTGGGATGTTGAGTTGGTATGTACCTGAACATCAGTCTTGAACTCTGGAATCCTATATGATCATACTGGTTCTGTCTTTACTTAAAATTTTATTTTTGAATGTTCCTAGTGGTCCAGTGGCTAAATTTCCACCACAGAGGGCCTGGGTTCAGTCCCTGGTTAGGGACCTAGATCTCACATGTAGCAACTGAAAAGATTCCATGTGCCAAAACTAAGACTCAGCACAGCCAAATAAATACAAATAAATATTAAAGAAAAATTTGTTACTTTGTGTATCAAGGATTCTTTATATTGATCCTGATTTTTAAAACATTGTGTTAAATGTTATTTATTATGAAGATTGTTGAGTTGAATTGTGCCCCCTATAAAATGCATATGTTGAATCTGAACCCCCAGTATAGATAGGACCTTATTTGGATATAGGGTCATTATAGATATAGTTAGCTAAAATGAGATCATGCTAGAATAGGGTGGACTTTAATCCAGTGTGACTGGTAAACCTTAGAAAAAGGGGAAATTTGGACAAAGACAGACACGCAGGGAAAATGTCATGTGAGGACTGGAGTTATGCTACCACAAGCCAAGGAACTATTAGAAGCTGGAGAGAAGCTTAGAACAGCTCTTTCCCTAGAGCCTGCAGAGAGAGCGTGGCTCTGCCAACACCTAGATCTTGGCCCTCCAACCTCTAGAACTGAGAGGCAATACATTTCTCTTGCTTAAAGAGGTGATGCTAGAGGTAAAGAACCCTCCTGCCAATGCAGGAGACATAAGAGACGCAGGTTCCATCCCTGAGTGGGGAAGATCCCCTGGGGGAGGGCATGGCAACCCACTCCAGTATTCTTGCCTGGAGAATCCCATGGGCAGAGGAGCCTGGCGGGCTACAGTCCAGGGGGTCACAAAGAGTCAGAAATGACTGAAGTGACTTAGGACAAGTCATTCAGTTTGCGGTACTGTGTTCTGGCAGCCATGGCAAAACAATATAATCGCTAAGTTTTGGGGGCTTCCTTAAATTTTATGTGGAAGGTGTCCTCCTCGCTTTACCCTGGTCCTAGCTCTGGATCTTACTGTGATTCACTCCACTCGTGTCAGAAGCTACATTTTGTGGATTTAAGAAGAAAGGAATCCCTGACACAGAAAAAAAAAGAAAAAGCTTATGAAATTCAATTGGTTGTTAAAAGTGTCTGAGGTTGGAGATGGGTGTCAGGGGAGAAAGGGCAGGTATTATTTTAGACTTTATATCCTGAAATGCAAACCTTTAGTTTCTGAGTCAGGACTTCCCTGGTGGTCCAGTGGCTGAGAATCCAACTGCCAACACAAAGGACACAGCTTTGCTCCACATGCCACAGGCAAGTGCGCATCGCAACTTGTGAGCCCGTGCATCCTAGAGCCTATGTCCCACAACAAGAGTGGCCACTGAGGTGAGAAGCCCGAGCGCTGCAACTAGAGAGGAGCCCCCCGCTCGCCGTAACCAGAGAAAGTCCACGCAGCAACGAGGACCCAGCACAGCCCAAAATAAAGAAAGAAATTTTACAAAACTTTTCTGGGGCTGAACAGGGCACTTGAAGACATTTCCAAAGGGGCCATGCATCATGTGTTTCTCCAGTGTAAACTCCCTGCCCTTCCTATTCTCAAAGTCTTCATGGAAGAGCCCATGGCCGCCCATTATATAACAAAACTCCTATCTACTGAATTCTTCCTGACTGGTCTAAATCCACCTGGTGCCCTTGAGACTTCTGCTCTGTCCTAAGATCTTGGCCTCTGTGCTTCAATACTGCCATCCAGTCACCCCTGACTTTCTCTTTGTAAGCTAAGGAATACCACTGCTTTAGCCTCTCTCAGTAACTCTAATCCATTAATCTGGTCATGGACATAAGAATTATTCTATGTGCCCAGGGCCTGACATTGTTGTTTGATTTAAATGTAAAGAGAAAAGGGGAAGAAAGTGGAGTGTGTGCTCCCTACTCTGCTGACATCACCCCTCTTTGCTTTCCTTCCTTTAATAATTGGTTCCCAAGAAAATCTGGACTGCTCAGGGACTCTGAGTAGTGAACAGAGCCTGTTCGGAAAGACAGTTTTATGCTTGGTGTTGTGAGATGACTAAAGGATGAAGGAACGAACCACTTTGCCACCTCCCCAGCCAAAGTGCCCAACAGTCCTGATTTTCTTCTTTTTCTTTTGGCCACATAGCACAGTATGTGGGATTTTAATTCCCAGATGAGGGATTGATTCTGTGCCCCGTGCAGAGGAAGTCCAGAGGCCTAACCACTGGAGTGTCAGGGAATTTCTCTGGTAAGTTTTTTAAAATTATACATACAAAGCTACTAATTTTTGTTTCTGTTTTATACACACACACACACACACATATACAGGGGCTTCCTAGGTGGCTCAGGGTAAAGAATCCGCTCGCCAATGCAGGAGATGTAGGTTCAATTTCTGGATCGGGAAGATCCCCTGAAGGAGGGCATGGCAACCCATTCCAGTAATCTTGCCTGAAAAATCCCATGGACAAAAGAGCCTGGTGGGCTACGGTCCATGGGGTCACAAAAGAGTTGGACATGACTGAGCAACTGAACAAACTATTTCTGTCTCCAGATCTCATTGTAAATTCTTCCTTTCATGGCACCATGATGAGGTATCCTGAGTTCCTAAAGAACTCATGCCCCATGGTTCTACCACTATAAAACCCACTCTTGATCAAGGATGCAGAAGCAAGTTAAAATTATGACATACAATGAAAAAGACCCAATTCTCAGTTTCTTTAACTCTTGTAGAGAATGATTATATCAAGATGAAAAGTTAGCCCAATATCAATAGTTACATACATTTCAAATTTAGATTATAAACATAAATATGAAGGCTGTCTGCTTTTATGTTTTACACTAAGTCAAAGTTATCAACTCCTCCCAGTAAGCAACATTAATACTTTGATTTGTTTTCTAGAATCCTTTGTAAAAGATAATTTTCAAAGAACACGAATTATGCAGTGCTATAAAAGGAAGAATTTACAATGAGATCTGGAGACAGAACTAGTTTCTTTTGCTTGGGAAAAAACAAAAAGAAGGTTGTGGGGAAAACAAGGAGAGTTTGTGGGCATTTAAAAAAGAAAAGAAAAGGTACAAAGATTAACTTCAAGGCAGTCTAGTTACCATTCGTGCTTGGAAAAGCTGAATCAGATGGGGTAGGAAGAACATTAGGGTGCAGGGCTAACACAGGAAGGTTCCTTAACCCTCATCCAGAAAATTTTGACACAAATGAAAAGCCACACTTACCTAATGGTCTGATTATGGTAGTCTTTCAAATCCTGTCCAGTGCTGGTGGTTACTACTATCTATGTTGGGAGAGAGACACAAGGATTAGTAATGCCTCCAGCCCCCACACCATAAATACAGTCCTGGGGATGAGTAACTCATAAAATACGCTTCATAGTCTTTTGTTTGATCAGTTTCTGCAAAAATCAAAATAGTCGTTTACCAACCCTGTGTATATTTTGAGACTTAAGAAATTTAATTTCTCCAAATGACTTGAGATGATAAAAATATCTATAATGTAGTTTCCCCCAGGGGGTTGCAGACACTTCTAAACTTTGAGTCAAAAGATTCTTTTGGTGAATTTGTGCTTGAAAGCTTGTTGCATAGAAAGACAAAGAAAGGTGTCAGATACTTCCCCAGCACTAAGAATGTCACCGCCACTTCAGTGGTGACAACGTTTTCCTCGTGAGTGTTGTTAGCTATCATGCATTCTTCTTGTGTCTGGACTACAACACAAACCCTTAAGGTTAGGGGGCTCTTTGACTCCCCAGTGCTACAACTGAGCACGTGTTCAGAAAACACATTCTGGCTTAACTAGATTCTCAAAGATGTAGCTCCAACACCATGTCTCTGAAAGAAAAGCTAACCCAGAAAAAGCAGTCCAATTCAGCCATAGACACCGTGTTGTTTCAGAGAAAAAAATGACCCAAACCAATTGTGTTTCTAAACCAACCATTTACTTTAGGCCAATGTATTCATTTAGTCAAAGTAATGAATACAGTGGTCTTACCACAGAGCTGGATTTTGTGTAGAAAAACAATAAGTATTATTTTGGAACCTAGAGGTATCAAGGAGAGCAGATGGGATGCAAAGATAAAAGGGCAGTTGGTGAATGTCTACTAAAAAAAAAAAATCTAGCTTTTTTTTCTTTCTACTCCATCTGGTCTTCCTAACTCTTCTCCCCTGCTTTACCCAATCATGTACTCTGCCATTAGTTAAAGGATTACTTTGATTTACTCCTCTGTTTAAAAAACTTCAATGACACCATGCTGCATGGCAAGAAGAAATTGGAAGTGAGCATCCGATGATGGGCTAAAATATCCCCTCTGTTTCTCCATTTAAACTCTGTCCCCCATCTGTAGGAACCTTCTTTAGGAAACCTTCCCTGAGCATCCCAGCATGAAGTTGGATGTCTCTCTTCTGCGAATGAATATGAATCATTTGGCAATTAGGCTCACCTTATGACACCCCTTTACCTGCTCTATGTGACTTCCATAAATAGTCTCTAAGCTCCTTGATCATAGTGCCTGGCATACAGCAGGTATAAAATAAGATCTGTGATTTGCTCTGATGATTTGATACCTAAGTGATATGAGGCACTGAGCTGAACTTAAGAGAAAGCAGCAACCAAGCTATAATGCCATCATAATCTTCATGCAAATGAGACGCTAAAACTCAGACCACAGCAATGTCACCTAACAACATTAAGGAAAAAAATATACAAAAAATGCCAGCTAATATCTTACAGACTCTCCTCAGTTAAGCTACAAGGACTGACCCAATTTCTCTTCTCTTCAGAAAAAGGACATGTAATAAACCTAACCACCAAGGAAGTCTGTGTATTCTCTAAAACAGAAGACAAACAAAACGTCTTTTCCAGTTTTGTTTTCAGAAAATCACAAATCAGTAAGAAAAGCTGATAAGAAAGAAAAAAGGCAGTACACCAATATCATATATAACAATATAAAGGAATGGAATTATCTTCAATAATAACAAGAGATTTGCATTAATCCATAAAATCTGTGTTATAAGTGCTTGAAACTGTTATGTGCAGTGTTTCATAGTACAAAGTAGATAAAGAACGTCCACCTCACCAGAATTATCACTCAGGTTTGTTGGTTATTATTTGTTTAATGTCAAACACAAGCAATTGTTTTCACTGCCAAAAACAGTCAAACCATTTCTTGGCTGAGCTAACCAATAAATTTCCTATAAAAAGTTGTAGATTTGATAACACTATATAAATATGCCAAGGCTGTTTTACCATTTATCTCCTCAAAGCCTATTTTGCTAGGAAAAAGGCCTGAATTGCTCAGATAATTGTGGTTATATAGCTAGATGTATTATTCATTCACAATATAGTCGAAAAAAGCACTTTAAAAGTTAATTAAATGGGATAGAATGCTTATGATTTAAGATTCCAACTATAAAATTTTTATTTTAAAAAAGTGTTATGGTTGTAAAAGTTTATCAGTTACCACAAATTTGTTTTTGCAGATTTCTTAGCTCCCTGACTTTACAGCAATGCTTAAAGTTAAGTGACGGTGCTGATATGATTCACGATGGAACATGCTCTTGGTACCTGGCCGCCATTAAAAGAGATATCCAGGCGAAACCACTCCTTCAAAGGTATGGTGAATTTCGTTTTTACAGCAAGGTCTTCTCCTTTGACAAGATGCATTTGAATATGCAAGTAGCCTAAAGGGAAAACAAAAGTTTGTGAAAATGACAAAGAATACTTAGAAGTGAAGGAAGTGGCTATATCTTTTCAATGATTTTCCCAAAAGCTATGACTAGATCACATTCCTTCTTCCTTTAAATAACAGCAAAATGAAACAAAACCACAAAAAATACCTAAGTACATTCGTCTGTATTGAAAATGTTTGTTTTAAGCTTCCAGAAAAAGTTGAACTTGAAGTCCATATTTGGAAACCATCATTCTTACTGCATTGCCACAATGACAACATTCCTTATTCTAGATAGACATATCGGCCAAAAGATAGAGCTTAAGAAAACCACACTATCGTTTTAAAGATTCTATTTCATACTTACCCTCTTCAGTAAGAAATATAGAAGGTGTGCCGTACATCTCATTAGAATCAACAAAGTACAGAATCCCACAGAGATTGGCCTTGCAATAATGGAGTAAATAAAGCCACAATGAAACAGTAAACCTGCAAGAGTGAGGAGAAAAAAAAATTCTGCAGATTGATATCATCCAAGAACAGGTAATTATAGTTAACAATGACCAAGTAAATTGCTTTTTTTCCATTGAAGGGATGAATTTGCCTTCGTGCTCATCCTGGGATATCCGCTTGCAAAGCTTGATTTTAGAAACAAAGGAGGTAGTTATAGTAACTGCGAGAGACACGAGTTAAGCATCACTGTATAAAACTAACAGACACTGTACCTTGCACTAAAAACTCTTCCTATGCCTTTCTGAGAATAACACAGACCTGCCATTTGAATACTTGATTAAGGCTTATAAAGCCAGAAACAGACTAAAAATCTGGGTTTTAATAAGAGGTGATTTGATAAGAAGCTATTCTAATTTCAATGATTAAAAAAACATAATTAGGGCTTTTGAGCAATTTCATTTCTTTCAAAGATAAAAGCCCTAAGGCAGAAACATCTCACAATCTGCAAATGGCATTGCAATATGCTAATAGGACCCAGAAATACTATTTTAATGCACACATGAGGTTGTTTGGTATCACAGTTCTGGCTGACCGATATGGAGCAACTACTCTAATTGTTCCATTTTTGGATAAGGGCTATTTTAGTTGAAAAAAAAATACACTGTCCATCTGTGATTTGCCAAGTGAGAATAAAATAACAGTAGTCAACTTCAAGAGGAAATATTTTAGCCAAGCTTTGTGATCCACGAATCATTCAACAAATATTTGCTGTTTGAACACTTGCTTGATGTCACACATCGTGCTAGTGACCAGCAGTTTAAAGATAGCTGAGAGCAATTGTGTTTTGTGAGTAAAACATGAATCAAGGTCAAAACCAGTACAGAGAATGCTCTCCATTTCCCCAAAAACCAATTCACAGTTTGGGTTAAAGTGGCAGCAGCTCCAGATTCTTTGGGGATTCATCCCAACAAGACCTGAGAATATTAGAAAATTCTGGGCTTTATAATCTGGCCTCCAAATCAGTGGTAAGATATACAAACAGATGGTGCCACACAGCTCCCTCCTGACCCACCCAGCTGAGCAAGCTCATGAAGATAAGTTATTACAAGGAAGCTTAGCAAGAACATACGCTTAGTAAAGCGACTCAAGATCTTTCTACAGCCAGCAGCATGGGGAAGAATTAAATCACTCTGCTGAATCCATCCGGTCTGAGGTGAACCACGAACCATTTTCAGCATCTTCAATTCAGCAGAAGGAAAAAAAAATATATATATATATATATATATATATATCTGGGTTTTGCTGAAATCAATGGAGGAGATCAGAAGTTATGAGATTTCAAGCAGCTCATCCAATCTTCCAAGGCAGAAAAAGCAAAGCAAAAGTTGCAATCTGGCAGGGCTGTGGCTGGCTGCATTTGACACCTTGCAAAGCCTCAGGCTCCAACACCTGACTCCCTTACTTAGGTCATTCCCAGGAATGGCATACCAGTCATTCCGAGGCAAACTGTGGATTGCTAAGTGAGAGAATGATTTCCAAATGCTGAAGTTTTGGGGTCCACAAATTCTGCCTAAGCTATGTAGATCTCATCATTTCCTCAAAGCATATTACAGAGGTAGGTCCTCCTAAGTGGGTCCACTAGCCTGCTCTAGACTTCCCAGATAGTTCAGCAGGTAAAAAATCTGCCTGCAATGCAGAAGACACAGGAGATGCAAGTTCAGTACCTGGGTAAGGTAGATCCCCTAGAGAAGGAAATGGCAACCCACTCCAGTATTTCTTGCCCGAAAAATGCCATGGACAGAGGATCCTGGTGGGTTACAGTCCTTGGGGTCACAAAGAGTCAGACATGTTTGAGTGACTAAGTGTGTGAGTCAGATCAGCCTGCTCTGGTCTTCAGATAAAAAGAACACTATGGCCGCACTGGCCCCCATCACCAGCCCCTTCTTACACTGGGTAATCTATCCGCTGGCGTCGGGTGGCCTCCAACTCTCGATTCTGAAATCTCAGGAACTTCTTCACAATGCCTGTGTTTTCTCCACTGGAGGCATAGAGAAATCCCAGGAGGGTAACAACATCTGTAAACAGCAAGACAGCTGACTTTAAGTTATTTCCAGAAAAACACGGCTTTCAACATCACATTCTTTCTGGAACCTATTGGCTAGCTCCAATCAAATATTTAAGTGAATCGTCTGAAAATATCAGCAAATGTTTATGGCACCCTGAATATATGCCAGGCACCCAAGAAACACTCTACAGAGATATCTCAATTCATGTCCATAGCAACCCTACAAAGGAGAGTCTTCATTAGTCCCACTCTACAGACGAAAAGCCTGAAGTATAGAGATAAAATAACTTGCCTAAGGTAACAGAGCTAATAAGTAGTAAAACGAAGTGTCAAGTTTCTAGCTTAGCTTCTATGTGCATAACCACCTTACATCCTGCCCGTCTAATGCTATGAAAAGCATTTTGAATTTGTGTAATAATACTAACAGTTAACACTTAAGTAGCATTTACTACAGTCCATACTGCTGTTAAATAAATAAATAAATATGTATATGCATATACATCGTTGTTCAGCAAGTCAAGTTGCACTTTAGATAAGAAAGGGAGTGGGTTCTGGAATTTCTTGAGCCCCCTAGGGCTTCTCCTGTGGCTCATCTGGTAAAAATTTGCCTGCAGTGCAGCAGACCTGGGTTTGATCCCCAGGTTGGGAAGATCCCTTGGAGAAGGGAATGGCTGCCCACTCCAGTATTCTGGCCTGGAGAATTCCATGGACTGTATAGTCCATGGGGTCACAAAGAGTCCAACATGACTGAGCAACTTTCACTTTTTCACTTGGGGTCTAAGAAGTCTTCTGACTCACAAGGTGAAACAGAGGGCATTGTAAAAGTTAAAGAAAAACAGAACTGCATTTCTGAATGCAAACTGATGAAGATATCAGATTGCAGCCTGGGGTTGTAAGTGAGAACTGCAAAAACTGCAATTTGAACTCTTACTTGCAGAGTGAACACACGGCAATGGACCCTTTTCCCAACTAGGACTCCAGACTGCTGTCATCCAGGACTTCCCAGCACTGTTCAAGTCTGGATGTAGGTTTCCGCCCAATTTGGTGATGTATATGCTACTACTTCTCTCTAATGCTTCTATTTCTTTTCTTTTAATGACTGCATATTGAAATTAAGTTAAATAATCTTCTATTAAATATTGAAATTGTTGTGTAATGAGTGGAATTGTGTATAATAAGTGGTTTCTTTTGTTAAGGCAAAACACCATACCCTTTAAAACTAGAGTCTTTGGTAGCAACCTAGAGGGGTGGGATGGAGAGAGAGGTGGGAAGGATGTTCAAGTGGGAGGGGACATGAGTAAACCTATGGATGAGTCATATTGATGTTTGGCAGAAAACAACACAACACTGCAAAGCAATTAAACTTCAATTAAAAATAACTAATTTTTTAAAAAAGAAAAAAAAACAGTGGCTCTAGAAAAGAGGAGTACCTATAACAAATCTTACAGAGAAAACTGAGTTATTTCATCTGTATTTAGGGTCTAAAAGGTAAATATGGAGTATTTCCTATACTCCACCCCACTTCAAAGAAAAATTAATTCACTGAGTTCAATCTAGAAATAAAGATCATCTTTTCTCTTTCTTAAAATGCTCCTGGTCTAAAGGTCTCTATTTAAATGGTGGAAATAATCTGCTTTCCTGGTCTTCTTAGAGAGGGAAGAGTTGACTTCTGGGCAAGTTACCAAATGACAATATTGGCAAAAATTATAGGAGCCTCAGCCTGGGATAGAGGACATCCCAGCTCTCATTCCTCATTGGGGAAAAAATGCTTCAATATATAAAGAGGTCCCTCTAGTTCATTATAACTTGAAAATCATAAGAGTGATGCTTTCATAGTCTCAGAGATACATTTAGAAACCCTAAAGGGTGGAGTTATTAATTCCAACAGAAATACTTCAAACTTTTTTCTTTGCAATTTGAGCTCGATGTGAGCACGTTGGACTTGCTGGTCAGTTATGGGAGCCAGGAAAGAGGATTAGAAATGGAAATACTGCAAGGGCGTCTTCAGAACCAAGGGAAAAACTGACCAAGAGGTTGATGTCAGCCCAACCTTGGCTGGCTTCCACCGCGGCGAGCAAAACATAGGAGACCAGATGGCCACCTTAGCCCCCGGGAAGTCTTCTGCTGGTGGCTGCTATTATCTAGTGCATAGTAGAAAAACTTATCAGAATGAGCAGGATTTGATTCTGCCCCATCTGACTACAGTAGAAGGAGGTTTCATAAAGGAGGTTTCCAAAGTGAAAGGAGTCAAAAGTGAATGTTGATGAGCCTTTCCTTTATCCAGGGATCAAAGTAAAGCTAGTTGAATAGGAGAACTTGCAGCAAAAGACTGTGAAGGGAAAATCTAAGACCCAAAGATCTAAAATAATTTTACAATAACACATATCTTTTGTGTCCAACAAAACCAAAGTGACGATGGTTTTCTTGTACAATCTGTAGCTTTAATAATAGTTCTATGATTTGAGTTCTATTACAGTTTCCCTCAGTACAATATTGTCTTCACATTTCATTAGAAAATAATGAATAAGAATGAAACATTTTGGAGTAGGGAAAGACTTGAGAATTCTTCTACATAAAATGCATCAACATAAAATATCAGCCCAGGATAAATAACATCCTCCAGTAACTGACTGGCTGCTTGGACTGCTATAGTTGATTTGTGATGACTGTCATAAGCATTAAATGGGAAATAGCGGTAACAATGCCACTGCCCATTGAAGGATTTACAGGTAGGAAAACTCGACTTCAAAACATGGGCTCAAAGAGGTTAAATGAACTGCTAACATAGAATGTAAGCTCCAAGACAGCAAGGACTTTACTTCATTCTTTAATCCATCCTCAGAGCCAGAACAGTGGCCCAAACATGATAGAGGCTCAAAAAACATCTAGAGAGTGAATGGATGAATGAACAAATGAACACAGCTGTGGCCAAATCGGGATCTGAATCTATGTCTCTTTCACCCAACATATTCCATAATTCTACAATGTTCCCCATTCCCCCAAGTCAAAAATTAAATGTCTTTTTCAGATCCTTCCCCCAGATCCATTTCTTTGGCTAATCTTGAATGAGGAAGTTACATGGGGAAGAGGCATCACTGGGACATAAACACAAAATGCCATAGAATCAGTTCAGGTTTGAAACCCACACCCTTGGCCACTTTTATTGCTTTGTTTCCTCAAATTTTAGAGCAAGAAGAAGCATTAGATTTAATATGGTGCAAACTCCTTCATTTGGAGACAAGAGAAGTGTTCATGTCTTGTTAAAGGTCGTATAACTAATAAGAGACCCAGGTATGACTCAAACCTGGTCTCCCACTGCAAACCAATGTGCTTGTTATTAAACCACATCACATCTCACAAGCCCTTCCAGACAGAACTAGGGCTGATGTTCAGCTGGCATGCCCATGTGCGGCTCTACTGGCTGTTAAAATGCTGAAATATGTCCTTATTGTTTAAATCATGTGCCCCAACACACACACAATACCCACTCTGGCTTCTCCTTCAGAGTAGAATCTGGCTCAGTAACGATATTCAGCACATACTGTTTCAGCACCAGAGCCAGTGCCTGGAAGAGCCTCACTGGGCCCCCACTTTGTACTATTTGTTAAATGTTTTTAATATCACCTTGAGTGACATTTAAAAAAAAATAGATGAGCACAATAAAGGACAGAAATGGTATAGACCTAACAGAAGCAGAAGATATTAAGAAGAGGTGGCAAGAATACACAGAAGAACTATACAAAAAGATATCTTCGTGACCCAGATAACCACAATGGTGTGGTCACTCATCTAAAGCCAGACATCCTGGAATGCGAAGTCAAGTGGGCCTTATGAATCATCTCTACGAACAAAGCTAGTGGAGGTGATGGAATCCCAGTGGAGCTAATTCAAATCTTAAATGATGATTCTGTGAAAGTGCTGCACTCAATATGCCATCACATTTCAAAAACTCAGCAGTACCCACAGGACTGGAAAAGGTCAGTTTTCATTCCAATCCCAAAGAAAGGCAATGCCAAAGAATGTTCAAACTACCGCACAATTACACTCATCTCACATGCTGGCAAAGTAACGCTCAAAATTCTCCAAGCCAGGCTTCAACAGTATGTGAACCATGAATTTCCAGATGTTCAGGCTGGATTTAGAAAAGCCAGAGGAACCAGAGATCAAATTGCAAACATCCATTGGATCATCAAAAAAGCAAGAGAATTCCAGAAAAACATCTATTGCTTTATTGATTACACCAAAGCCTCTGACTGTGTGGATCACAACAAACTGTGGAAAACTTTTCAAGAGATGGGAATATCAGACCACCTGACCTGCCTCCTGAGAAATCTGTATGTAGGTCAAGAAGCAACAGTTACAACCAGACATGGAACAATGAACTGGTTCCAAATTGGGAAAGGAGTACATCAAGGCTGTATATTATCACCCTGATTATTTAACTTCTACACAGAGTACATCATGTGAAATGCCAGGTTGGATGAAACCCCAGCTGGAATCAAGATTGCCAGAAGAAATATCAATAACCTCAGATAGGCAGATGACACTACCCTTATGGCAGAAAGCAAAGAAAACTAAAGAGCCTCTTGATGAAAGTGAAAGAGGAGACTGAAAGAGTTGGCTTAAAACTCAACATTCAGAAAACTAAGATCATGGCATGTGGTGGTCCCATCACTTCATGGCAAATAGATGAGGAAACAATAGAAACAGTGAGAGACTTTATTTTGGGGGCTCCAAAATCACTGCAGATGGTGACTGCAGCCATGAAATTAAAAGACACTTGCTTCTTGGAAGGAAAGCTATGACCAACCTAGACAGCATTTTGAGAAGCAGAGACATCACTTTGCCAACAAAGGTCCATCTAGTCAAAGCTATGGCTTATCCAGTAGTCATGTATGGATGTGAGAGTTGGACTATAAAGAAAGCTGAGTGCTGAAGAATTGAAGCTTTTGAACTGGTGTTGGAGAAGATTCTTGAGAGTCCCTTGGACAGCAAGGATATTAAACTAGTCCGTCTAAAGGAAATCAGTCCTGGGTGTTCATTGGAAGGACTGATGCTGAAGACGAAGCTCCAATATTTTGGCCACCTGATGCAAAAAACTGACTCATTGGAAAAGACCTTGATGCGGGGAAAGACTGAAGGCAAGAGGAGAAGGGGATGACAGAGGTTGAGATGTTGGATGCCATCACCAACTCGATGGACGTGAGTTTTGAGCAAGCTGCAGGAGCTGGTGATGGACAGGGAAGCCTGGTGTGCTGCAGTCCACAGGGTCACAAAGAGTCGGCCACAGCTGAGTAACTGAACTGAACTGAACTGATCACCCTAAGTGGGGTGGCTGGGGGGTTACACAGCCCATTCTCTAGTTCAACAGAATGCTCAGAGCCCTGACAGGGATACCTGCTTTGGGGAAGTTCCTGTTTCTACATAACAAAGCCCTATTTAGGATGAGCTTCAAATACACCACAGTGACGCAGCTGAAACCCTCAGTCCTTTTGTGGAGAAGTTCTGTCACAGACAATAAAGAATTGCTTGCAATGGGGGAGACCTGGGTTTGATCCCTGGGTTGGGAAGATCCCCTGGAGAAGAGAACGGCTACCCACTTCAGCACTCTGGCCTGGAGAATTCCATGGACAGAGGAGCCTGGCAGTCTACAGTCTATGGGGTGGCAAAGAGTTGGACACCACTGAGTGGCTTTCACTTTCACTTTTCTTTGGAGGTAGTTTTGAGGCAAAGAATTCATTGTTTTGTTGTTTAATCACTCAGTTGCGTCTGACTCTTTGTAACGCCATGGACAATAGCCCACCAGGTCCCTCTATCCCTGGGATTTTCCAAGCAAGAATACTGGAGGGGGTTGCCCTTTCCTTCTCCAGGGGATGTTCCTGAGGCTAAAAGTCTGTAAGGGGAACTTGGAGGAAAATAAGCTATGATTTTCCAACCCAAAGAAGTAAAGTTAGAATGATGATAACTCAGCCTTCTTTCCAAACGCAGGACACTGAACAGGCAGTGGTGATTGGGAGTTTTATTGTCCTTAAAGCCAAAGCCTGGGAACAAAAAATTCTACTTTCTAGCAAGTATGATTTAGGTTGGAATTTATCCCTGCAAAGGGCACTAGGCAAAGAAGTGAGTGGCTAAGGAAGCCTGTAAGATGTTCAACACCAGGAGTCTTAAGAATAAATAAATTCCACTCCCAGGAATTTATCCTCCAAAGATATTTATTTGTGTGCACAAAGATACACATGCTAAGGTGCTTACAGAAACCTTGCTGCTAACAGTAAAAGACAAAAGATGACCTGCATGACCATCATCAGGGGACAGGGCAAATAAATTACGGGCTGCCAGGCAATGCAATGCAAGGGAGCTGTTGCAAAGAACGTGGTCATGTTTCCTGTACTGACATAGAAAAAATTTCTGCCATATTGTTAATGAGCGCAAAGCAGAATCTTCAGTATCTTCCCACGTGTGTAAGAAAAGGGTCTATCAGCCTAACGATTATATGGGCAAAGAACATCCCTGGAAGGAAACACAGAATCTAGTGTTATTGGGCTTGCCTCTAAGAAATAGGACCAAAAGACTGGGGCGGGTAGGAATTTACTCTTCCCCCAAACATTTTAACACTCTCTGAGTTTTTTAACCAGGTACATGTATTACTTTGTTGGCTACAAGAGAAAAGAACATCTCTGGGCATTTCCATGCAGGCAGGGAGAAGGAGCCTGCCACATGCAGAGGCCTGCCCCGCCCTGGATGCACCGGCGGTTCAATCCACTTCAAAGAGGCAAAGTCCAGTGGATGAGGAAACCAGGATGATTCATGTCAATCGAAATTCAACTTAGACAAAAGTATACTCCTTCTAATTTAGAACCTGGGTTGGAATTGTTTTAGCATATGTCAGAGAAGCAGCTTAGCAAAGTTGAAAGAACCAAGAACTTGGACTCCATTAAACAAGTTCCTGGAGCCTCAATTTTCTCCTTGGTAAAAAGAGAATGAAAATACTGTCCTCCCCCAGGGCTCTTATGAGGGTTAAATGAGACACTGCGCATGGAAAAAGTGACTTGAAAATCATAAAGGGCAATGCAGACACTAGGCATTCATTAATGGTATTACTGAAAAATCCAAGTCTACAGTGATTACCTGGGGGAAGAAAGAAGTCTCTTTTGTCTCTAAGAGTGTCACACTTGTAGTTCTTATAATTACAAAAAGCATCATCATATCATTAACTTGAATTGTTCCACTGAATAAACTGATATTTTCACAGACACATGTAAAGTCTGTCTCCAAAATTTTACTTACTCTTCTATGATTTTGTTGTAAACGAATTTTGTTATAAGGAAATCTTACTTACAGTCCATTGGGTCTGAAAATGAGAATGAATTTTTAGTGAAAGGAAAAGAGAGTAGACAGAAGGAGATGCCAGTTTCTGACCTAAGAGGGAAAGTCAGAAAAACTTTCGTCCGGGTGGAAGTACCAGCGCAGCAGACATAAGAGATCCCTGGAGGAGGGCACGACAGTCCACTCCAGTGTTCTTGCCTGGAGATCCCATGGACAGAGGTGTCTGGTCGGCTACGGTCCATAGGGTCAAAGTTGGACTGAGCACGCAGCAGGTGGAAGTAGAACAAAATGCTTGCTACATCCAAGCACGGCATTTAAGGAACTCCAAAGTGTCGCCCCAACCTGCCTTTCCAGTCTTCTTTGTGGAACTGCCCATCTCACACTTGAGACTCTACCTGAACAAAAGCTCAAGTGTGGCTACTCCACACTTCCACCTGTGGCAGACACTGGTAATCAATCTACACGGCATCTCTCACTAAGCACAGACTCGGCCTCAGAATCCTTCTCAGCACTGTGCTCTAGGTAGCCACCCCCGTTGCTCTGAGCTGGCAAGCAAGATAAAACCCATTTGCCGTCCCTCATTCCAAGCATTGCAGGCTTGTCCCCATTCCCGCATCAGACTGCATTCCCTTCTCTTTTTTTCCCCTTTTGCCTAGGTGTGCGTGCGTGCATGCTAAGTTGTTTCATTCATGTCTGACTCTTTGTGACCCCATGGACTGTAGCCGGCCATACTCCTCTGTCCATGCGATTCTCCAAGCAAGAATACTGGAGTGGGTTGCCATGCCCTCCTCCAGGGGATCTTCTCGACTGAGGGATCGAACCTGTGTCTCTCATGTCTTCTGCACTGGCAGGTGGGTTCTTTCCTTTATTCTTTTTCTGACTATGGAAACTCTACTCTTTCTTAAAATTTCTGTTCAAATGTCACTTCCTCTGTGAAGAACCCTTGCAAAGTACCTAAGACGCAGATTGCTCAGTAAATGTTTTTCTGTGAATAAGTGACTGAAATAAATAAATAGCTTCACGACATCCCCTGCCAATATAGCTTAGTGGTTAAGTGTGGTGTTTGGGAACCAAACTATTTGAGTTCAAGTCCTAGTCCCAGCATTAGCTGTGTGACTTTAGACCAATTACTCTCGTCCTCTGAGTCAGTTTCCTCCTCTATAAATAATGACAGCAGTGCACTGGTATTAAATTAGCTACTTGCACAAGCACTTGGCACAGTTCCTGGCACTCAGTGAGTGCTCAGTAAGGCAAAGGGACTATTGCTATTGGGAGCTGTGTTTACTTCTGGATAACCACGTTAAAGAGAAGGACCATGTCTGCGTCTTTGAATCTCCAGATTTAGTAAAGAAATTGGCGCAGGATAGGTGTTCAATCAATCTTTATGGAATTGAACATGAGACACATCATAAGGGCTGGTGAGGAGCAAGAGAGAACTAGAGGAAACTGGAGGGCAGAGAGTTCATTTCCGATTTGAGAATCAAAAAGGAAAGAAAAGAAGAGAAGAAAGCTTTGTGGGGAAGGGGTAGAAAATTTGAGCGGACTACTGAAATATGACTATGATTTTGCTAGGAAAATATGAAAGATGGCTTTAGGGCTGGGAGAGTATTGAGGGGGTGGCAGGGTGGCAGCTTCTAATAAAAGAGATGCCTTAGCCAAGGCATACAGATGAGTGATCACAGACTCGCTAGAGGGCAGGTGCTGGGAGAAGGTGTGCTCATGTGTAGTTGCAGTCACTGCAGCCGTAGCCAACGCAGCAAAACGGTCTCCACCCAGGAAGCCTCAGTGTGTACAGGCCCCACGGAAGGCACACAGCTGACCCCACCCCACACACTCCCTACCATAGCCATGTAAGAAGGCTGTCTCAGTGCGACGGTCACACATACGCTAAGAGAGAAAGGGTCTCTGCCTCTTGGCTAAGAGCCCTCATCCCTCAATCCACAAGCAGTTGTCATGTGCCTGCTGTGTACAGGGTGCCACACTGGGCACAAGAACCAGACAAACCAGGCGTTATGGAGCCTGTGTGCTAGTACAGAGACACTCCACAGGCAAATGAACCATTCAGTATATTCAATTACAAGGCCTGGGGGTGCTAAGGTTATGAAGGAAATAAAAGGTGGATACTGGTGTGGCGGGAGCAACTGGGTAGGGCTGCCATCTTAGATAGGGTGGCCCAGGATGCTGTTGTGTGGCCCAGGATGTCCAGTAAGATGACATTCATGCAGAGGTTACAAGGAGGTAAGAGAGCAAGTCTCACAGTGATCTAGGGAGGGAGCACGTTAGGGGCAGGGGACAGTGATGCAGATGTCTCAAAGAGGGAATGAACTTGGTACATCAAGGGAGAAGCAAGCTGGCCTGCAAGGCTGGAACAGGTGGGCAAGGGGAGCATGGCAGGAGATGAGGCGTCAGGGGACAGGGACAGATTCCACAGGCCATGCTCAGGGATGTGGGTGATCCTTCCCTACTCCATCAGGGAGGAGCCGGCTGCAGGGGCCACTGCGTACGGGGACAAGGGCCAGCGGGGAGGCCATTTGCAGACTGCGGCCAGAATACAGACAGGGACAATGGTGGCTTAGACCAGGATGACAGCAGACACGTGGTGAACAGCGATTGAATACGCAGTAGGAGCTGAAGATGGAGGCCACAGGGCCAGCTGACCTCTCACAACAGAACGCACAGTCCAGGTGCACCCCTGGAGCCACCAGCCCGAGCAGTTGATTTCTTTCTCTGGGTGAGCTCATGCGTGAGTCAGGCACATGTGTGACAAGGCAGCGGATAATGCCCAGTGTCCTCCCCCAGAGGGAACAGACAATCAGCGGGCCCCAGGCAGGGTGGATCTATTGGCCAAAGGCAGAAACAGGTGCACTGGCAGGGCACGTGGCCGAGCCTTGGCACAAACGTGTCCTGAAAGGCTGCCAGCTTCTGATCTGGGGTAGGTTGACCCAGCAGGGCAGGACGGAAGCCGGCTGCACCTCCACCCAAAACCAGCCCACCGGCCGGGCTGGCACAATCCCAGCACGGGAGATGAGTTGCAAAGAGTGTCAGGGCGCACAGCTCTGGCCCCGGAAGCCTAACTGAAGACTTTAGGTGGGGGCGCTCCAACCACACAGACAGAACATGTATGCACGGAGACTGGGCTCTCTCTTCATAAAGAGAAAAGAAAATGCAAGAGAGTCACAGGGGGTACTTAGTTCAGACGCAGAGCTCTTGCAGGACAGCAGGCACTTGACACAGAAAACGTTCCCCCACTCCACACCAGGGC
Source organism: Nanger dama (assembly GCA_917880005.1). Classification (NCBI taxonomy): domain Eukaryota; kingdom Metazoa; phylum Chordata; class Mammalia; order Artiodactyla; family Bovidae; genus Nanger; species Nanger dama. The sequence continues at coordinate 61,311,865 of CAKJTW010000001.1, read as the reverse complement.
TGGCGGCAGACTGCGGTGGGGCCAGGCATGAAAGCGCCCCGCGGCGTGCTAATGCCACCTTGTTGTTCGGACTTGACTCTTGTTCTTCAAGAGCAGAATAAAGAAGCCCCGCTGGGAACCAGCCAGAGGCCTGGCCCCCTTCCACTGTGCCGCCGATATCAAGAACAAAGGTCGTGGACACTTTCCACGGGGCTTGCGGCAGACTCTCTTTTGATTTCCTTTTTAAGACAGGGAGAGGAAGTGCTCCCCTTTCCTGGTGAACAAACCTCAGCCCGGCAAATAGCTGGTTTTGCGAGTGGATGGAGTCCTCCCTCCCATTGTCAGTGATTTTGACTCTTAGAAAAGGTTTTCTTCTGCATTATGCCTTTATTAGACTGGTTCTCGCCCCAAAAGTAATGGTCTGAAGGTGGGGAGAAACAAAACCCACCGTGCTGTTCCTGAACCAGTGACTACTGAGAAGGAACAACAGAAGAAAGAAAAGCTGTTTCGCATTTTAAGGGTATGTTCGGGCACCCCAAGAACTCAGCCGGTTCATAAATGACTTCATTTGAAAACTTCCAGCTTGCGATTCAGTCATTCTTCAATGAGAAATATGTGATTTGCCAAACATGAAATGGAATCATTAAGCCCTGACAAAATCAATCGGAGGCAAAGCAAAACTGTGGCTGCTTGTGCCCCGTGTTGCCTTCTCCTTAACAAATTAGGTATCCCCGCGGAAGGCATTCCAGACAGCTGCTAGCATGGGGCCCTGCCTGGAAGAGGTCTGCACACTGATCATCAAAACGCATGCAGCTTGACTATTTCAGAGGCTTAACTGCCCATCCCACCCCTACCCTCAGTGTGCACTCACACACACACACACACACACACACACACACAGGAAGAGAGAAAGGGATTCTTCTTCCAGACTTTTGTACATTTAAAGCACTGCTCAGACATAAGCCAGACACAGAAGAGGACTATAAAATAAAATGTGGGATGAAATTGTCTAGAACTATGCACACACAAAAGTGCTTGTAAAAACAGGTGCACTCCGAAGAAGGTCTGCAGTCTAGTTAGGAGTATTAGATCAGCGTCAATTTCCTTGTTTTGATATTATACTCTAGTTATGGAAGATGTCAGTTAGGGGAAGCTGGGGGAAATAAACAAGGACTCGATCCCATTTTTGCATCTTCCTACAAATGTCTATTTATTTCAAAATAAAGAGTAGTTTTAAATGCCAAATGTGTTGGTTCTACAGCAAGTGGCCTCTGACCAACTATATACCACATGGTTATTCTGGTCCATTCTGTTTTCATTATATGCCGGGTTGTTTGGGAGTGACGCCAGGAAATATTCACTGCCATTGTATTTCCTCCACTCTCCAAGTCTGCCTGGGGGTCTAGCCACTTCAACTCAAAGTCCTGCCAGCTCTATCCTTGCTCCAGGGATTCTCAAGCTTTAAGGTGCATCGGAGTCAGGGAAATATATTTAAAATGTGAATTCCAGGGCCGGACACCCCACAGATCCTGTCTAAGCAGGAAATGGAAATCTGCATTTGCAACAAGAGCCCTGGGTGATTCTGATACAGGTGATCCTAGGGTCCCACTTTAGCAAACACGATCAGGCTCGGGGTGAGTGCTGGGAGCATGCCTGGATAGGCCCGCGCGTTGCAGGATGGGGAAAGAGCTGGCAGGCACTCCACATCCACATAGCAAGGTGCCCCCTGCAACAATGGAGAGAACTATAGCCCTCTTCTTCCAAATGCACGTAGCCAGTGACCTCCAGCCCCAGTGCTTAAAGAAGGCTGAAAAAAGGCATCAGAGCCTCCTCTATTGATCCCTCAGTGGCTGTGACCCTGTGACATTTTGGCTAAAATAGAGTTTGCATTCTATCATCGTTATGCCTACTACTTTTTACTGAGTGCTGATTATGTGTTAAGCACATCTCATTTAATTCTCACCACACTGCCCTGAAGGAATTATTATTTATTATCCCATTTAACCGATAAGAAAACTGAGGTTCTGAAAGTTCCAAAGTTACACTGGCAGAAAGTGGCAGAGCCAGGAGTTGAACTCAGGTACTTGGCTGACAAGCTAATGCTGCTCCAAAACCAACACTTGAGGGCTTTTTGAGGGACCTGAGGAGGAAGATTTTCCAGATCCTTATTTCAGTGGCACTAATGTTCCTCTTCAACGTAAAGCAGATTCAAGCCTCTCAAAGCATCCTTCCATGACCCTCTGTCCCTCTCTCACCTCCATCTTCAATCTTGTTCTCTCCTACTCTTTCTCTGCTCACACCTTTTCATTTTATCCCTTTTCTCCCCAAAGTCCAAAATTACAGACTCAGTTTGCCTTATGTCCCCCATTGCTAAGATAAGAATTTTCTCATACACTCCTCCTCCCATCCAGGCTGTCTGAAGAAATGAGCACTAGGTTCCTAGCAAGGCAAATGACCTACCATTCTCGAGAGGACACTGGGGAATCTTGTTTGCTCGAAGGTTCCAAATATAATCCATGTTCCACTCAAGGCACACTTGATGATCTTTGAAAGGGGCGTTCAAAAGGCGGGACAGTCTTCAACAGCGTGTAATTCTTTGCTACAGCGTGTAGCAAATTTTCCTCCCATTTAACATTCAAGTCCCCACTGCTATATTGGTGAGTAATCCAGGCGCGTAGTATCACCACAGATACTGAAATGGAGTGTCTGATGAAATAATCATCTCTGTAAACCATGATGCTCGGGAATTTCACATGTACAATTTGTGTTCTGCTTGTGTGAAGATGTTTCTCATTCTTCCACCTTTTTTTGTACACGGGAATGCTACTTCTGAACTCAGATGAAACAACTGCTTCCAAATTGACAACACAAGGCTGAGAGCATAAATACTCTACCGAGACTTCAGACACATTGCGAACATTCCCTTCGAAGATGGTGAAATAAATAAAGTCTTTGTAAGCCACACTTTGCTCCGCTCTGGGTATCACCGACGTTGTCAGGGAAGTCTGCCTGCCCAAAGATGGTACAAAATTCTGAGAAGAAAAGAAAAGAAGTAAGTTTAAAAATGATCATATTCTTGTTAATTTTCATTTTAATTGCTTTACAGGGCTTCTCAGGTGGCGCTACTGGTAAAGAACCTGCATGTCAATGAAAGAGACATAAGAGACACAGGTCCCATCCCTGGGTCGGGAAGATCCCCTGGAGGAGGGCATGGCAACCCACTCCAGTATTCTTGCCTGGAGAATCCCATGGATAGAGGAGACTAGCGCACTATAGTCTATAAGGTCATGAAGAGTTGGACTTGACTGAATCGACTTGGCATTCATGCACATTTGCTTTACAATGCTGTGTTCATTTCTACTGTACAGCAAAAGCGAATTGACTATACATATACATATATATATATATCCCCTCTTTTTGCATTCACTTACCATTTAAGTCACCACAGAGGGCTGAGTAGAGTTCCCTGTTCTAGACACTATGTTCTCATTAGTTATCTACTTTATGCATAGTATCAGTAGTGTACATATGTCAATCCCAGTCTCCCAATTCTTCCCACTGCCCATATTAACAGATACATGAATCATTATATTCCTGGAAGAAAAAAAAAATCCATTTACATCATGCAATGAAAGTGGAAGATAAAGGATGTCGAAAGCACTACCAAACAATTGGAGAAAACCCAACATACACACAAGTGAAGATTAGGCCACATTAAATTCTCTCCCCAGACTGAGTAGCATCTGCTGATCAAAATGGGACTTTCAAAGCTACATGGCAATCGTTCCAGAGTTGGTTTCCAAATGGAAGAGCTAGTTCAGGGCAAATCCTGAACAGCAGCAGTGAACATGCCTTAGAGTGGAAAAGAGGCAGTCCAGCTGCAGACATTTTCAAACTATTGTCCTGACTTCAAATGGTAGTCAAAAGCAGCCAAATGAGACGAGGGGAGATGAGTTCAAAGTGGCGCCCGAGAGAACACATATCAGGGATGCCAGCCTGGCCCCTTTTTCTCCGTTAAGTTCTGAACCAGGACAAGCCTACATTACGAATGAGCCAGCAGGAAGTTTCTATTGCTCCAAAGCACACATAGGCAGGCTCGGACCACAGACTGTGTTGTCTGGATTTTTTTTTTTCACTGTGGATGGCGCCGGATGTGCCAAGAAAGATTTTTAGCTGTGGGTTTATCTACTTGTTTCAGTGATGAGGCCCTCTCAGTGTAGACGTTCCTTCCAGAAAAAAGTCTGGAAAGTTTTGTCATGAAATCAAGGCAATGCTTTTTGACTAGGAGGCACAGACGGATGGATGCTAAGAGCTCTTCTCTAAATGAGACTTTGTGATTTAGACATCCAAAACAAAGTCAGCTCAGTTTAGTTCAGTCGCTCAGTCATGTCCAGCTCTTTGCGATTCCATGAACTGCAGCACACCAGGCTTCCCTGTCCATCACCAATTCCTGCAGCTTGCTCAGACTCATGTCCATCGAGTCAGTGATGCCATCCAACATCTCATCCTCTGCATTCCCCTTCTCCTTCTGCCTTCAGTCTTTCCCAGTATCAGGGTCTTTTCCAATGACTCAGTTCTTCGAATCAGGCAGCCAAAGTATTGTAGTTTGATCTCCAGCATCGGTCCAGGGAATATCCAGGGAATATCTAGCACTGATTTCCTTTAGGATAGACTGGTTGGATCTCCTTGCAGTCCAAGGGACTCTCAAGAGTCTTCTCCAGCACCACAGTTCAAAAGCATCAATTCTTCGGCGCTCAGCTTTCTTTATAGTCCAACTCTCACATCCATACATGACTACTGGATAAACCACAGCTTTGACTAGATTGATCTTTGTTGGCAAAGTAATGTCTCTGCTTCTTAAAATGCTGTCTAGGTTGGTCATAGCTTTCCTCCCAAGAAGCAAGTGTCTTTTAATTTCATGGCTGCAGTCACCATCTGCAGTGATTTTGGAGCCCCCAAAATAAAGTCTCTCACTGTTTTCATTGTTTCCCCATTTGCCATGAAGTGATGGGACCACATGCCATGATCTTAGTTTTCTGAATGTTGAGTTTTAAGCCAACTTTTTCACTCTCCTCTTTCACTTTCATCAAGAGGCTCTTTAGTTCTTCTTTGCTTTCTGACATAAGGGTGGTGTCATCTGCATATCTAAGGTTACTGATATTTCTTCCGGCAATCTTGATTCCAGCCGGTGCTTCATCCAGCCCAGCATTTCACGTAATGTACTCTGTGTAGAAGTTAAATAAGCAGGGTGACAATATACAGCCTTGATGCACTCCTTTCCCTGTTTGGAACCAGTCTGTTGTTTCATGTCTGGTTGTAACTGTTGCTTCTTGACCTGCATACAGATTTCTCAGGAGGCAAGTAAGGTGGTCTGGTATTCCCATCTCTTGAAGAATTTCCCACAGTTTGTTGTGATCCACACAGTCAAAGGCTGTTGACTGTGTGGATAGTCAATAAAGCAGAAATAGATGTTTTTCTGGAACTCTCTTGCTTTTTCAATGATCTGACGGATATTGGCAATTTGATCTCTGGTTCCCCTGGTTTTTCTGAATCCAGCCTGAACATCTGGAAGTTCATGGTTCACATACTGTTGAAGCCTGGCTTGGAGAATTTTGAGCATTACTTTGTCAGCATGTGAGATGAGTGTAATTATGCAGTAGTTTGAACATTCTTTGGCATTGCCTTTCTTTGAGATTGGAATGAAAACTGACCTTTAGCAGTCCTGTGGCCACTGCTGAGTTTTCCAAATGTGATGGCATATTCAGTGCACCACTTTCACAGAATCATCTTTTGGGATTTGAAATAGCTCAACTGGGATTCCACCACCTCCACTAGCTTTGTTCGTAGTGATGCTTCCTAAGGCCCACTTGACTTCGCATTCCAGGATGTCTGGCTCTAGGTGAGTGATCACACCATCATGGTTATCTGGGTCATGAAGATATCTTTTTGTACAGTTCTTTTGTGTGTTCTTGCTACTTCTTAATATCTTCTGCTCTGTTAAGTCTATACCATTTCTGTCCTTTATTATGCCCATCTTTGCATGTATGTTCCCTTGGTATCTCTAATTTTCTTGAAGAGATCTCTAGTCTTTCCCATTCTGTTGTTTTCCTCTATTTCTTTGTATTGATCACTGACAAAGGCTTTCTTATCTCTCCTTACTCATCTTTGGAACTCTGCATTCAAATGCGTATACCTTTCCTTTTCTCCTTTGCCTTTAGCTTCCATTCTTTTCTCAGCTATTTGTAAGGCCTCCTAAGACAACCATTTTGCCTTTTTGCATTTCTTTTTCTTGGGAATGGTCTTGATCTCTGCCTCCTGTATAATGTCACAAACCTCCGTCCATAGTTCTTCAGGTACTCTGTTAGATCTAATCCCTTGAATCTATTTGTCACTTCCACTGTATAATTGTTCGGGATTTGATTTAGGTCATACCTGAATGGTTTAGTGGTTTTTCCTACTTTCTTCAATTTAAGTCTGAATTTTGCAATAAGGAGTTCATGATCTGAGCCACAGTCAGCTCCCAGTCCAAAACACAATAGCAAAAAGTTACTGTGGACGCCTTTACTCCCATTGGAATGGTTACTATTAAAAAAAAAGAAAAGAAAAGAAAGGACCAAATTTTGGAGAGCATGTAGAGAAATCAGAACACTTATGCATTACTGGCAGGAATGTAAAATGGTATAGCCACTGTGGAAAACAGTACTGCAGTCCCTAAAAGAACCATATAATTGAACAATGCCACTTCTGTGTCTATACCTGAGTTGAAATCAGGGACTGGAAAAGATATGTTCATAGACTTACAACCAGCTTCACAGCAGCATCACTCATAACACCAAAAGGTAGGTATTCTGAGCTTCCCTGGGGGCTCAGACAGTAAAGAATCTGCCTGCAATGCAGGAGACCCAGGTTTGGTCCCTGGGTTGGAAAGATCCCCTGGAGAAAGAAATGGCAACTCACTCCAGTATTCTTGCCAGGGAAATCCCATGGACAGAGGAGCCTGGTGGGCTATAGTCCATGGGAAGACAAAGAGTTGAACTCGACCGAGCAACTAACACTTTCAAAAGGTAGAAACAACCCAAATGGTCGCTGATGGATAGACAGAAAAACAAAATGTGGTACAGATATACAATGGAACGTTATTCAGCCTTAAAAAGGAAGGGAATTATGACACATGGGACAATATAGATAAACCATGAGGACATTATGGTAAGTGAAATAGGCCAGTCACCCAAGAATGAATACTGCTTGATTCCACTTACATGAGTTACCAAGAGAACTGAGATTCACACAGATAGAAAATAGACTGTTGTTTACGAGGGTCAACGGGGAGGGGAAATGGGGAAGTGTGCTTTAATGAGCACAGAGTTTCAGTTCTGCAAGCTGAGAAGAGTTCTGGAGATGGATGGTGGCAATGGCCACACAACAGTGTGGATATACGTACTGGCACTGAACTGTAAATTTTTAAATGGCTAAAACAGTAAATGTTTTGTTATGAATATTCTCCCCATAATTTTAAAGAAAAGGGTCACTGTAGTCTTCTCCAGAGAAGGAAGAAATAGGAGCCCTTTCTTCAGTTCTGTAGGAGGGGCAAAGGTGGACAGCACCCAGAGTCTGGGATCAGGGAATCACATTTGCAAATAGCGAGGACACGGGACAGAACACGGGCAGCGCGCCAGTCAAACTGAAAGCCAATCCCTAAGGAAACACAGCAACAAAGAGAGAGTCATTTTGACTGGGGGCTCTGGGACAGATTTTGGGGAGGAAATGGCATTTCAACAGTGCTTTGAAGAGTTCTTTAGGTAGGGAAGCAAAGGGAAAACACTACAAGTGTTGTGAACAGCTTAAGTAGAGGCATGAAGGCAGGGAAACATGGCTGTCCGAAGGTGCAGCAAGCAGCTGGATTTGGCCAGTGAACAGAACAGGGTAAAAACACAAAAGGACATGGGAATATGAGGGTGAAAAGAAAAGCAGAACCCCAGCTCCGGAGAACACCAAATTTCAGCCCAAGGAAGGTGGACTTGTATTCTACTGACAGTAAAGAATCAATAAAGGTTTAAGTATGTATATTTATAGAAGCAAATCCTAGAAGAATTTGGGGGTCAGAGGGTAGGGGCATTTACGCTTTTGATAGTGCCTGATTTCCGTCCATGGAGATCAATCCCACAGCAATACATAAGGGCAGGTGTCCCCACTTCGAACAGTACAACATACTATCGGGCTTTTTGATCTCCGTGAATCTGTGAATAAGTGAATATTCATACTCAAATGTGTGCAAATAAAAAAGGGGGTAGTGTTTCTATTTTAGAGCACTGACAGTTGTGTAGAAACAAGGCTAGCAATCAAGAAAAATGAGCAAATGATATTACTCAAAATTCTCACTTATAGCAAGAAAAAGGGAAATTAAAACTACACGGACAATGGAGAAACAGACATAGAGAACAGACTTATGGACTCAGGGGCATGAGGAGAGGGTGAGATGTATGGAGAGAGTAACATGGAAATTAACATTACCATATGTAAAATAGACAGCCAATGAGAATTTGCTATATGACTCAGGGAATCCAAACAGGGGCTCTGTAACAACCTAGAGGGGTGGGATAGGGAGGGACATGGGAGGGAGTTTCAGGAGGAACATACCTATACCTATCCTTAATTCATGTTGATATTTGACAGAAATCAACAAAATTCTATAAAGCAATTATCCCTCAATTTAAAAATAAATAATTTTTAAAAATATTTTTTAAAAAATTAAAAAATACTACACTGAAATGCCATTTTGAACCTAGGTTCACAGAGATGAAAAAGCCCAATACTACACTGCACTGGTCGAAGTGGGGATGCCTGCCCCTATGTATTGCTGTAGGCATGACCTCCATGGACGGAAATCAGGCACTATCAAAAGTGTAAAGATCCCTACCCTCTGACCCCCAAATTCTTCTAGGGTTTGCTTCTACAAATATACATAGCCAAATTTGTGCAAATTGATCTATGTATGACTTTCCACTACAGCACTATTTGTAACTGCAAAAGATAGAAAACCTAAATGTCCACCAAGGGAAAGTTGGTTTTGTAAATGACAGTACATCTGCTCCTGGAGTACTAACAGCTATTCAAATCAGGAGGATTTCCTGCAGATAACGGGATGATCTCCAGTTGTTTGTTTGTTTATTTTTAAGCAAATTCAGAAGTGCAACTTTTTTAAAAGGAAAAAATATACACACTTTTGTTTCAGCACACATGGCACTGGGTGCTCGCGTGGAGAAGGACCAGGTGGCCAGGAGAGGGCAAGAGTGAGACCTGCACTCTTGGTCTTTACTTATCTTTCTAATTTTGTGTCCCCTGAAAGTCGGGGTTTAGGGGTGGAGGAGAAAAACGAACATTCTAAAAGATGAAAATGGAAAATGCAGCTTCTTCAAAAGGCAGAGGAATGTTAGAAGAGCCAGCCACAACTTTTGACTAGTCATGGGAAACATGTGGGAAGAAACACCTCAAGAGGTGGGTCCAGTCCAAACTGCCCGCCCCCAACAAGGAGAAGTTTAACTGATTTATGTTATCATGTAGACCTCCAAATTACAAGAGGGGGAAAATAATTAAAATCATCTTATAGGTAGAGAATATTAGAGCAGATGAATCCTTGGTGATAAATCAGCTCACCCCATTTTTCAGACAAGGAAATGGCAAGCCGGAGGGGACGTTCTCCAACATCCCACAACTGGAGGCTTAGCCGAGTCAGCCCAGACACTCAGCGGCTCCTTCTCTTCACACCCACCCCGAGGTTCTCCACTGCACAGCACACACCACGAGACCAGAGATTTGCCATTTCACTGCTCCCTGAGAACTCCAGGCTGAATTCTGCTTTTGTATGAAGGGACATATGGCCAGCATTTAAACAAGTGAGGGTTTATTCACTTGGCCAGAAGTGCCAAGATGTGGCCCCCGTTAAGATCTGAATCGAGCAGAGTTTAGCTGAAGCCAGAGGCGGCCAGTGCTAATGGAAGCTGGACCAGGGGGTGAGCAAGGATGAATAACACTCCCCAGTCCAAATGCCCACTCCCCCAATCCCTGGGGCTTCCCTTCCTCAGCTCCCTGGAAGGAGACATTTCCTTATTTAAAGATACAATAGGGAGCAGAGTCCAGGATATGCTGTGGCTTGTTAAATATAATTGTGTCCCTTTTCTTCCTCATTCCTTTTACGTATACTTTAACACTTAACCCAGGCCCTGTTCTCCACTTTAATTTTTTTTTAATCACTTTTTAAAAAAAAATTTTATTGGAAGGTATTGCTTTACAATATTGGGCTGGTTTCTACCATACATCAATATGAGTCAGCCCCAGGTATACATATAGCCCCTCCCTCGTGAACCTCCCTCCCATCTCCCACCCAATCCCACTCCTCTAGGTTGTCACAGAGCACTAGGTTGACCTCCCTGTGTCACACAGCAAATTACCATTGGCTGTCTATTTTACATATGGTAATGAGTATGTCTCCAAGCTACTCTCTCAATTCATCCCATCCTCTCCCCTCCTACACTGTGTCCACAAGTCTGCTCTCTATGCCTGCATCTCCGTTGCTGCTTGGCAAATAGGTTCATCAGTACTATCTTTATAGACTCCATACACATGCATTAATATACAATATTTGTCTTTCTCTTTCTGACTTACATCACTCTGTACAATAGGCTCTAGGTTCATTCACCTCATTAAGACTGACTCAAATGCATTCTTTTTAAAAGCTGAGTAACATTCCATTGTATGTATGTACCACAATTTCCATATCCATTCATCTGTTGATGGACATTTAGGCTCCTTCCATGCCCTAGTTATTGTAAAAGTGCTGCAACAAACACTGGGGCACATGCATTTCTTTCGATTACAGCATTCTCAGGGTACATGCCCAGTAGTGGGATTGCTGGGTCATATGGTAGATTCTTTAAATCACATTTTTATTGCTGATGCTAGGAACTCCAGTAAAAACCTCTTTTAAACAGAGCTGTCTGATTTCCTTACATTTCATTTGGAAAGTGCAGTTAATAATAATGTTCATTAGTTTACATCTTATTGCTAAAAATCCCCCAGCCCACTTTTCTGTGTTAGTAAGTACAGTATTGGGTTAAATATAGTTCTACTTTTCCTTGGTAACACACAACTTTCCACACCCCAGGCTCCTCATTGTGGCGATGAGTGGTGACAGAAGAGAATGAAGAAGGTATGGGGTATTCTCTCAAAGACCTTCCCTTGAAAGGAAACCTCCATATACTCATTTGAAGATCATTTTATTCTCACTGGCTTCAGAGTCTCAAGTGAAGTAAAAGTATATTCCAGCTTGACAGGTTCTGGATGTATGCTATCTGATATAGTAGCCACAAGCCATACTAAGCACTCAAACTGAGATGTGCTATAAGTGTAAAAGATACAATGGATTTCAAAGACTGAAGATAAAAAAGGATGAACAACATCGCATTAATAATTTTTATACTGATTTCATGTTGTAATAAGTGAGTCAAATAAAATGCATTACTAAAATGTGATTATATGGCTCGGATTTGTGGCTCACGTGATATTTCTACCCAACAGTACTACTCTAGATTTGAAGTCAGAGACATTTCCTGTAAAAAGGACCACATGGTAATTATTTAAGGTTTCTCTGCCACTCAACGTTCACCTAGTGTGGTATCAAGAAAGCAGCCATTGACAACACACAAGCCAGTGAGCATGGCTGTCGCCCACTGCACTCTTGTTTACAGAAAAAGGCAGCAGGTCAGACTGGCCCAGGGACCACAGCTTGCAGACCACTGTTGTAGACTGTCAAGACTTTACTCTACATAGAGTTTTTGTATCATTAGATATTATTTTGTCATTTTTATGGAAATGTGTCCTCATGTCATTATTTTGAATTACAGCCATTTGGAAAGATGACAAGATCATACAATAATCAACAAAGACCACTTAAAGTGTTAGAGTTTTAAAAGAACACAGAGATACACTTTTTAAATCAATAATCACATAGGAGAGATGAGATGAATAACCCAATCAGGCATCATTTCCTATACGTGCGATTGATGAGGTTTGATTTGTTATTTTACCAAGGGTTTCTTGTGGGCATGTTGACATCTGCTAATATTTCTTTCGCTAAAAATCTAAGATGAGAAGTTAGAGCTAGGCTGAGAAAAGGTAGAATTTCATGGACTGATACAGATGATTTGAGAAGTATGAGTGTCATCTGGGGAACAAGAGAAGAGCAACATCAGTGATAGGGCAATATTCTTAATATGATGGGATGTGCTGGCCCCAAAGAGGACCTCAGAGTCACTGTAAATGGTTTGAAGACCATGGTTTAAATCCCCCAAGAAAGTGTTACAATCTTCAGTCTTGTGGGCACCTATGTGATGTAGGCAGCTAGCATCTTGTGAGTTGGAGCAGACCCAGTGGGCAGCTGCTACACCGTGAGCCGTGGCTACCTCTGTTATGTACAAAACCAACACCGATTAGTGACACATCACACTCTAAATATTGATTAAGCTGAAGCTGATTTCCTGGCTCAAGTCATGTGTGTGGTTATGAGCTATTTTCTGCCAGGAGAATAAGGCAATTAACTTGAGTTTCAGCTACAGGCATGACACGTGTCCAACCTTCATAGGTATTTTCACATGCCAGGTTGCATTAACAGAAGCTAAAAATTACCCCCAAATGTTCCTTTCTTTAGATATTATAAAGTCAGAGTCCATGTCTTATTCATTGTTATGTCTCCGGCTTCTAAGACAGAGCTTGGCACATACACAGTTTGGCTAAGTGTTTCTTGCTGAAATAAAGTACCAGACATGGGCATTTTTGCCAGAAGCCTCAATGGTCCAACTCGGATCAACTGCCTCACAGTCCCGGAGGCACCTGCATATAATTAAAAGGACTAGATCCAATCTTGAGTTCCCACCACCCTTTCCTGACATCCACAAGTTCTTTGGTCATGGAAGTGGATTGGCACTTCCTTCCATGTTTTCCATCCAGCCTCATTAATCTCCTTCCAAAGAGCCCTTAGTCTCTGGTATCTCACTAGGCGTTAGAGCTGACCTTGGGGCCTGTGAGTGAGGTCAGAGAAGGTGGTACTCCAGCACTCATCATGTTCCTTTGGGGTGGACTTCTCCCATATCTTTCAGACAACTGCCCTACAGTCTAGAACTTTTCCATTTCTACATACCAAAAATACAAATTAAAAAATTTTAGATTTCCTGTCCCTCTAGCCTCTGTTGGACAATCCTTCTCATCTGGCAAGTTCATCCATGTTAATGGGATAATGAAAAAAATACTGCAGTAACGTCATATATCTGCATTTCTCTGCCAGCTTGGGGGAGATCATGCCTTAAAAACAAGGCCAAATGCCCTGCAGCTCATAAGCAACATAGTTGGGGTGTAAAGGACATTGCTGTACCCCTCAAATGATCATTTAGGCAGCCACATCCGTGTTCTACCCGCACACAATGGAGCTGGGCTCAAGCCCTGAAACATCTGTTTATACCAGAAGGAAGCTTTAATCAAAGTCAAACTTGACAACCGTCCACAGAGTCACAAAACAGATTCCTTTGTCTTTGTCTAATTATGTGTGTTTTGTAATTTTTAAAAAAGAAAGAAAGAAATGGGTCATTCATGTATGTTCCTAATAATAGACTCCAAATTGGAAATCTAACTGCATTTCATTCAGCCTAAGAATCAAGAAACAGATGAACTTATATATCTTTTGGATGAACAAAAAAATCTATCAAAGCCACCTAAACTTTTTTTAGGATGAGTGCATCTCATTCCTTTAAAAATCAGTAAGAGGAAACTATTCAAATAACCTTCGCTTGTTCCAAAGAGCTGAGAAAGCTTGGTTCTTCTCTCTATATGATCCACTTATTAGTTAAGGAAGGGGCAGAGAGATTAGAAAATCTTAACTCTTGTCACTTTACACCTCGCGGTGGAAACTTCATTTACACTTACACATGCACATGAATATATCTGATTGTAAACAACACTTGACTGTTTTTCTCATCCCTGTTTATTCTACCCTATGGGCTCCTAAGAAAACCTTGGCTCTTGAGCACCCTCTCTCCAAACTGGTTGGATCAAACTTTCCACAGGTCAAAAGGGCAACTGCATTGACTTAGAAGGCCCTTGTTTATGACTTCTGCCAACTAGAAATTAGCAAAAATTCTGTTTATGTCAACAAAGCATGCCGTTAAGCAGAATGAACGATGACGTCAACACGGACTTCAAGGTTATGACAAGCCTAGAGAGACATTTCCCAGCTGACCCAAGTGCCTTCCCCAAACTGAGAGCTGGCTGGAGAAACGCCAGTACAACCATGACCAGTACTCCTTGCTGACCCAATACTCCTCTCTCCCATTTAATATTGTTTGATATGCTATTTCTTTCTAACACACATTACAGGAGGGTAAACAAGGTTGGTTCAGTTTCATTTCACTGAGTACCTACTATGTGCTGGACACTGGGACAAATGCAGTTAAGTCTTCTCATTCACTTCTAACCTCATCCTCTCGCACTAAGTTGCACGGGTCTCCCCTCTAACCTCACAGCAGCTCCATGAGGGACACAGCATTCCAGTTAACAGAAGAGGAAACAGAATGGATTCAGAAGGTAAATAACTCGCCCAAGAGCAACCAGCTACTAAAAGGCAGAACCAAAATTCAAATCCATAGCTTCTGACTCCAAAGCCTGTGATGGTGTGCCTCCTGCCTCACAGAAACACCGCAATTGATGCCTTAAATGCACTCACTTACGTCTATGCCTGTCACCACCTTCTGGTTACAGGTGGGATAGTCCCGGGACTTGGCTCACTCTCATCTTAAAAGTGGGGGGTGAGAGGTTCAGTGCCACCAGATCACCATGCATGCATTACATCTGGGGAGGGGAGACATTATCTTACTCACAAACATACACGCTGCACTGAGCTGACTCCCCAGTCCGGGTCAGCACTTCTTCGGGTGAAGCTAGGAAACCAATACTAACCCGCCAAAGCAGAACCTTCTCAGCAGTTTCCTCACATCCTGCTTGCCCTCCTGCCCCTCAGTCCTTTTCCCCAGGGAATGGGATGAGCAATAAACAGGGTAACTGAATTTGCTTCAGGTTATTTATGGTCTACTCCACTCTATCCATCTTCTCCATAAACTGCCTGGGTTTTTTACACCTTCTCTTCTACCTTCCCTCCAGCTGCTTCGTTCAGCCAACTAGTGGCTCCTACACTGTTGCCAACAGGCAACCAGAAGGAAGAGAAAGCAGGAGGCAAACACCACCATTTGGGAGCTTTTAGGGGCTGTGGTTGGGAGGCATGCAGAAGCTATTGGCTGATGTGAAGTTTGAGGATGGTCTGTGCATTTCAGACATGCATAATTACTTGCACAAACTGGATAATCGAGGGCCCTGTACCTTGTTGTGAACTTCCTAGGTCCTGTGTTACACAAAGAAAGGAATTAATGAATACTCCTAAAGGGACAACTGACGGTCTGTGGCCGCTTACGGAGATTTCTGTACCAGACTCTGTCACAGTCACTGTCTGCTAATGAGCTCCACATACATCTGTGACGCTGATGCACTTTTGTTTCTTTGTCCTCTGGTTGTCTCACAAGTGCAAATGTCCACTCGGAATATTTCAGCTCTACAGAGGACACCAATACCAGCCGCCGTGAGATTTGTTTTCCCATTTAAGAAAAACAATTATACATTCGAGACTAGAGTTCGGATCAGACAGAACTGCCTCCTACAAGTGCCATGGTCACAGATAAGGCTGGGCAGCTTCAGGTCATTCTAGTCACGTCTGGAGGAAGGTAAGAGTTAACGATGCCCGAGACTGGCAAGGGGGTCTGTGAGGCTGAGCAAGAACTCCACGGACCACACCAGACAGCACCCGTGACCCCAGTGGAAGCGGTTTCCATTACCTTTTTGTTTACAAGGGCCTCAGCCTCTCTGAGGAGGCTGTCTGCATCTTGACCTTTGGCGACCTCAGAATTTTTTGGCAGCTGCTGGAACCAGGGATCATCTTTTCAGAAATCTGCCTGGCATCGTTCCGTGACTTATCTTTCAGGCCTCGTCACAATTATTCATGCTTTGGCAGTATCCTAGCTACAGTCACAGTACTGTTCCTGGGCTGCTCCTGAAGGTTATTCTGTCCCAGCTAGTGGAAGAGGAATGTGCCCATCACCTCAGGACCCTGGCTCCAGAAAGCATGTCCCCCTTGAGGGCAGGAGCTTAAAGGCATTTGTTTAGAAAGCCACTCTGAACCTTCAGCCCTTGTAAACAAGCATGTAGGTAAGGATGACACAAAAGAGGAATCAGTCCCCAGATCACCAACAGTTTGTCTTTGGAATACATTCCAAGGCACACTTGGTTATACTAATGGACACATGTTCATACAGACTCAAGTGCTGAACTCGGCCAGCTGCCTCTGGACTGTACAAGGACTCCATCCTTTACCTCTCCACTGCGATGGCAAATATCTCCTGACTTTACCTTTTTTTTTTTTCTCTTTAGCATTCTGCTTCTAGTCTGTGGCTGGGCTTCCTGCTTTGTATATTTTAAGCTACTTTAGACATGACCTCACATCCTGGCCCATTTCACAGTAGCTGCTAATTTTAAGTTTACTAATGGGCCATACATCTATGAATGAGGGGAATGGGTTACAAGCAGCAAAATCCAGAAGGCAATAAGCTAGAAGCCAATGGCTAGAACTGGGGCTCTGGAAGGAGACAGACTTGGGTTTCCACCTTGGACTACCTGTGTGTCCCAGGGCAACTAACATAATCTCTCTGAACCTCAGTTAACTCATCTAAATAGGGATCATACTAGCTCCTACCTCACAAGGTTATTGTTAAGATTAATATTGGATAATGCATATAAATAGCCTATCACAATGCAAACTACTAGTAGTGGTAGTATTGCTATTATTATCTAGGTTTCCATATTATAGGATAGCTTTCTTCCTCCAGTGTCTACGTATTTCTGAGGTTCTGCTTAGCTTTTCTGCTCTCTACCCTCCACCTGTCCACCTCTCTGTCCTGACCAATCACTCTCTCTAGGAAGCATCCCTAGATACACAAGATGCACACAATTATGCATTTTCTCAGTTGTTCCCTGTTTTTCATGCAGCTGTTTTACATTTTCCCCAATTTGCAATTGAATTTCTCCAACGTCAAGAGGGTTACCTTTCAGCAGTTTCTCTGGTAGCACAAACCGCTAGAGCAAAATCTCTAGCCAACGGCTGGACCTTTAGAACAAAAGGTTAAGCCCACCTTCCAAGTCACACCTTTGCTTCTCTGGGTTTCGTAAAACTTTCTCATTCAGTTGCAAAATGGCTTTCTTGTTTATCCAAACCATTTCTCTTTTTACAGTAGCCTGTCTGAAGCTCATCTGAAGGAAGCACTGACATTTCCCTTTCCAAGATAATTCCAAAATTCATTCCTTCTTTGTCTGCCAAGACAGTCATCCATGCTCTAGTTATTTTCCACCTTACAGTATTTTCTATAATCTTTCTTTTTGGAGCCCTACCTTACCACTTCACTAACTCACCACAGTCTGTTCATAACATCATTTTTCTCCTCTCTGTGATCGGTTCTCTCAAATCCCCCTTGGTCCATAGAGAACTTTTACACTTGCTCCATCATCTGTCTCTGTTCCTGTGGACCACTTAGGCTTTTATTGCTCTTGTTTTTTAAATTTCTTGTAACTGTCAAGAAGCAGTCTCTCCTTGCCAGGTCTTGGGATTTCCACGTGGAACTTTCCTGATTGCTTGTCCATTAATGTTTCACACAGTGCTCTACTACATCATTTCTGCCTCTGTGGATAACCAGTGCATTGTGGACAGGAATCATCTGTTTACACTGAAACCCTGTCATTTGTTATGGCAGTTTTATTTATGAGCCTGTGTGCTATAACCCTGTGGCATAAATATTAAATAATAATATCTCCTGGGTGAAAAAAAAATCATTCATGTCAACTGACAACTTCTTATAAAAACATGAACTAAAGCCAACCACAAAACCTGGTACTGGCTTATTTTATAATATGAGGGAAAACATGGGCTGCTCAACAGGTATATACTAAAGCAGAATTACAACTTGCATTTTTACATCCTCTTGCTTCACGGAGCGAAACATCCAAGACGTAAAGAGTATCAAAAGAAACTTGGGCTGGATGGCAAGTTTCTCTGGAATCAAATTCTAATTCCTGCCAGTTCTTAAGCAGATTTATCCTCCAAAAGAAAAGTCTCTGAATAAAGACAATGCCACATAAATGAAAATAATTCTGGACAATGACACTGCTCATTTTTTTCTTTTTAGTATTCTGTGAATTTCCTCTTACATCAGTTTCATGATTCAGCATTTTCCATTTCATTTATTTACAATAATATATGGCAAGATAACCCAAGATTTCTGCAGGATCCTGGAACATAAGGTAGGCTGGCTGGACATAAAGGGTGTTCCCTCCTGCAAATTTACTATAGTTTAGGAGAATTCAAAGCAGAAGAAAGAAAGCTACCGAAGAAATTGAGGACTATTTCCCCACCTTGTTCTGAGGGTCTTAATTACTCTGGTATTTTAAATGAGTTGGTTTTAAATAATAGGTTACTGCCATTTAGTTGATAACTAAAGCAGAAGCCAAGAAGTGCGCAAATTGTAAACGGAACATGCATGAGCCGAGTGTGTTCTCTGAAATAATGCTCAAGACGCAGCTGAAGTCTCCACTCTGGCGGTAAGCTTGTTACAAAGAACTAGATTTCCTTCTGGCATCCGCAACTTGGCTGGAGCGAGCATGGAGGAGTTGAAGAGCGCTGGAAATACTAGGCTCCTCGCCCGGTGCGTCCGCACAAAACGGTCCGGGCCATGAAGACCGGGTGGAAACTGAAAGGAGGGTCGAGGCGGGTGGCTTTGGCGGAGAGCAAGAGGCGAAGTTGGGTACGGGAAGGAAAGGAGCCGCAAGACTGTCAGGGAAGCCCAGGACTGGCGGGGAGGGGGCAGGAGAGCCGTGCGAAGCAGGGCGGGAGGGAACGCGGGGAGCGAGGCTCCCAGGTGAAGTGGGGAACAGGACCGGGTCTCCAGAGGAACCTGACTCGGGTCTGGAGCGGGTCTCAGAGGAAGAGGAACGGATCCCGGAGAGAGTGCAGCGCCGCAAGTCCGGTCCACGCACCCCTCTCCACGCCCCGGGTACCCATCCCAGGTGCCGGGAGCGTCCGAGGTGCGGCGGCGAGGAAGAGACAAAACTAGCCGCGCCGTACCCGCCCGCGAGGCGGAGGTCCCTGGTCGCCCCCACCCCGCGTCCCCGGGGCCCCGCGTGGAGGGGAGGACCCGGGCAGGGTCCGGCGCTCACCAGGTAGCAGAGCAGGAGCAGCGCGCAGGCAGGGCGCCCGCCGAGGCCCGGGGGGACGCCGCCGCTCGGGGGTGCCATAGCTGCGGCCCGGGGGGCCGACCGCGGGCGGCGGGGGTTGCTGCTGCCGCCGCCGTAGCCACCCGAGCCCCGCGCCGCGCCGCTGCATGGCGAGGCCGCCCGGATCCGGGCCGGAACAGGTCACCTGGTGCAGGGACCGGCCCCCGCCCGAGGCGCCACCTTCCCGCCCGCCCCCGGCCGGGCGGCCGCCGCGCGCGGGGCCACCTGCCGCCGGACCCGCCGCCGCCTCCACTGCCGCTCCCGCCGTCGCCGCCCCCGCAGCCCCAGCCGAGCGCCGGCTCCTCCCCGCCTCTCAGTCCACGTTCCCTCCCTCCCCTCCGCTCCCGGCCCAGCCCGCCTCCCGGCCGCTCCCTGCGGCCCCCGGGCATCCACCCCAGGGGGCAGCCCGCGCCCACGCAGGTGGGGACTGACCCCAGCCCCGCCCCCTGGCCGCTGCCCCCAGTTCCCGGCCCGCTCCGCTTTGCCTTTCTCTCCTTTCCTCCCCAGCCCCCCCTCCGCCCCGCCCGCCTTCCGCACTCTTTCTCTCCGCGATCCCTCTCCCCTCCCTCCGTTTCCCATTTTTCCCTCTCCCCAATTCTCTCACTCTTTTCTCTCTCTTCCTAACCTCCTCCCCTTACCCCCACTTTCTCCCTTCTCTCCCAATCCGCTTCCTCTCTCCCCTTCCTTTTCTCATTCCCTCTCTCTCCTGCACATCCCGTCTCTCCCACCCACTCCTCCGGCGGGTCGCGCAGCCCAGTTCCCGCCCGTGCAGTGGGTTTTTGTTTGGTGGCTTTTTTGGCGAGGGCGCCATTCCCTCCCGGCGCAGGACGAGTGTGCCCCCTGGAGTCGCGCCTCGCAGCGGCCCAGCTTCCAGTCTTTAAGATGGATTTTGACCCCTGCCAACCTCCACCTGTCCACCTGCAGGGGCGGGGCCGCCTCCCTGCCTGCACAGTTTCAGCCTGGGTTGTGCCCCACCCTGCCAGCTGGTTCGCGGCACGTTCTGGATGCTTCCCGAGGGTTCTGTGCCCGGCTGGCACCGCCGCCGCCGCCGCCGAGCTCTTTGTTTTAATTGTCCAGAGTATCGGCGCCCTAAGCGGGTTTGTATTTGATTTGCATCCCTGTGCCGCGGCTTCCACTTTGGACCGAAAAGAAAATGAGTTAATTAGGCCAGTGCGATTGTGCTCAAGCCCCAAGTGAAAGGGGCGAGGCTCTTGAAGTGCACAAACAGCTTAAAAAAAAAAAATCCAGCACAACCTCGGCCTTGGGGACTCAGGTTGGGATGGCTGCTCGCCGACCTGAGTTCTGCAGTCAGGCCAAGGGGCCAGGCTGGAATGAGGGGTCCCAGCTCGCGCCAGTCCTGGCGCTCTGGGAAGCGTGTGGCTGTGTCTAACGGTTCACACAATTGCTTGGGCCCGCGGCTGCTGTGAAACAGTTAACCAGCCTTCGAAAGTTCTCTAAAGCTTCCCTTTGGCACTGGTGGATTGAGCGGATTGGAACTAATAATAGATTGGGAGCCTGAGAGGACACCATAGCAGGTCAAGTCCCGACATGCATCAGGAGAGAGTTGGTGGTGAAGAGAGGATGCCCAGGATAGGGCTGGACCAGCTTTGGAATCCCCTGTGCCTGGATATGCCCTCAGCCATCTCTTGTGCAGCCCTGGCCACACTCAGCAACTCAGCTGAGTCATTCCTTACTTTTTTTAGGTCACCTAGGGCTGTGGCCCTGGGTCAGGCTCTTGGCTCCAAGTCACTCGCTGCAAAGTAGTCTTATGTCACCGGTTCTCAAACTTCAGTCTGCCTCACAATCACCAGGAGGGTTTGTTAAAACCCACATTGCTGGGCAAGTTAGCTAGAATTTGGGGTTCAGCTGGTCCTGGGTGGGACTTGCTACCAAGCTGGGAGGTGACGCTGCTGCCAGTCCAGAGACCCCATTTCCGGAACCACTGGCTGATAGGAAAGGGTCACTCTGCTCCCCCTTCATCCAGAAGCAACCACATTAAAGCGTTTGAGGATTTCTTTATTTTATACTTTGTCCCACTTCCACAGACCCAAAGCTCTTAAAATTCTCCTGTGTGATGTAGAAAACCATTTATTCTATCAAGTGACCAAAGGGATAAAAGATTTGGTGGCTTTGTCCTAGATTATATACATATTTTTTTTCTATCAGTATAGTAGACTGTAGTTTTTTTGATTTTTTTTAATTGAAGGCTATTGCTTTACAGTATTGTGTTGTTTTCTGCCATATATCAACATGGGTCAGCCATACGTGTAAATATATCCCCTCCCTCTCATCTTCCACCCCATTCCACCCCTCTAGGTTGTCACAGATCACTAGGTTGAGCTCCCAGTGTCACACAGCAAATTCCCACTGGCTGTCTGTTTTATATATGGTAATGAGTATGTTTCCATGATGTTTTTTTCCAGTTCGTCCCACCCTCTCCTTCCCCCACTGTGTCCGCTGCCCTGAAAATAGGTTCGTCGGTATTTTTTAATGCTTATGGAAGACAATCTGTTCCAGTTCCGGAGAACTGGACCTCATAGTGTTTCTGGGAGTCCCATCTGTCTTCCAGGACCTTCCTCTGGCTTTTTTCTCCTCCTTCATTATACATGGTTTAGACTGGTCTTCGGAGAACTGAATTCTTGGGTTGTTTGTAGTCAGGATATATGGAATGAAAGCTTTCAAGTCTTGTGAGCTTTAAGGGTTTGAATTTACCTAACTCTAGCCAATGTGGAGGCACCCCCTAGGGAACGGGGCTCTTGTTAACCTGATGTAGGCCATGTCTCACTTAGGTATCTTCTACTGCCTTCTTACTGTGTGTCTGGCTCCACCCCAGGTACTGGCAATCCTGAGGAGCAGCAGGCAGGCAGAAAACTGACCCAAACACAATTTGATCCTCTGGAAGTGACTTTCAAGTTGCTCTGTGGTCCAGGGCAGGGGGTGATGGGATTGACTGATTAATTCTGTACTGCAGAGGGCCAGAGAAAGAGAAGGTCAGGATTTCTATTCACAGTCGACTATGACATTTTGATCCAGAAGACAAAATCCGTTATTGCCCTTGCCTCCTCTCTAGAGGTTTGTGTCATTAATTTGAAGGGTGTGGTCTGGTTTCAGAAGAAGTCTCTTTATTTAAAAATAGCCTCTTTTCCATTGCCCCCATGGAAGGGCTTAAAATTCCACCATTACAATTCATTGGTTTGAATTAAGTTTTAATACTCCACTAAAATGTGAAGGCCCCTGGAGAAAGTGTATTAATGTGATATCTCTCATTACTGCCAAAGCATAAGTCAGTTCATCACATGTTCTCTAAGGAGACAGTGGAAGGTGAAGGATTCCATACCTGAACATGGGAAAGGAGAAAGGCAACAGAGTCTGGAAGGAAGATGGCAGCCTCCCTTATCTGTGGAGGAGCACCCAGAGTCATGGAGGGAAAAGGACTGGGGAGGATCTGCTTGCCTGGGTGGATGCCGTGTAACATCCGGAGCCAGCAGTTCTCAGATTCTGAAATGGTTGTGTGTGTGTGTGTGTCTGTGTGTGTGCGTGCGTGCACGCAATTCACACATGCTCAGTCATGTCCCACTCTTTGCAACCCCATGGACTGTAGCCCGCTAGGCTCCTCTGTTCATGGAATTTTCAGGCAAGAATACTGTAGTGGGTTGCCATTTCCTACTCCAGGCCAGAATGGTTGGAGATCAGAAAAATCTGAGAGCAATGCCATTTGGCCAACTATTAACTTACCGAGTAAAAATATTTAAGTCAAACCGCCAAACAAAATACAATCCCCACCCCCTATACACAGTCTTCTATCAGGACTATTTCATTAACAAGACTGGGCATTTTTGCCAGCAAAATTTAGGAAGGAACTAGCATCATAATAATGGAGAAGGAAATGGCAAGAAGGAAATGGTACTCTTGCCTGGAAAATCCCATGGATGGAGGAGCCTGGTAGGCTGCAGTCCATGGGGTCACTAAGAGTCGGACATGACTGAGCGACTTCACTTTCACTTTCCAGTTTCATGCATTGGAGAAGGAAATGGCAACCCACTCCAGTGGTCTTTCCTGGAGAATCCCAGGGACGGGGGAGCCTGGTGGGCTGCCGTCTATGGGGTCACACAGAGTCGGACACGACTGAAGCGACTTAGCAGCAGCAGCAGCACTAGTAGCAGCAGCAGCTCAAACAGTAAAGAATCTGCCTGCAGTGCAGGAGACCTGGGTTCAGGCCCGGGGTTGGGAAGATCCCCTGGAGAAGGGAATGGCTACCCACTCCAATATTCTTGCCTAGAGAATTCCACGGACAGAGAAACCTGTAGATTAAAGGGCTACAATCCATGGGATTGCAAAGAGTCAGACATGACCGAGTAACTTTCACACACACACACACACACACACACACACACAATATAATGGAAAATAATCTGAAAAAAAAATATATATATAAAACTGAATCACTTTGCTGTATACCTGAAACTAACACACTACTGTAAACCAACTATATTTCAATTTTAAAATGCCACTAAATAAAATTATATACCTATGAAAAAATCAACTGGTCATTTCTCTCTGTTCCCACTAAGCATTGCCTGCAGCCCTTTAATCCTGGTTTATACTGTAGTTTGTTGTCCATTTCTCCTAAGATGGACTGTGAACTCCTTGAAAGCAGGGGTTGTGTCTTAATCAGCTCTGAGTAACCCTCTCATGCTTTGCATAGAAAGTTCCTAAACAAATTCCTTGAACAGAATCAAATCCACTATCTTCCTTTTCCATTTGTCCTCTCTCTTCCCTCTCCTGTCTTCCTTTCTTCTTATCTTCCTTCCTCCTTTTCCTTTTTCATTTGTTCCTCTCTCCCTGAGTTTCTTCTGTTAGAACACAGTCGCCCTCTCCACTCCCAGTCAGAGGTCTCTGGCATCCTCCCGCTTTCTCCTTTCTTCCATCCTTGACTTCCTTTCTGCAATTTCAGATATTTGGAATCAAGACGAATGAACTGTGACATTTGCCTTTTACATCAAAATAGAAGAGCAGAAAACGAAAATAGAAGAGAAGACGGCTGTAAGAAGACACATTCCCATTCTGACCAGGAGTCCATGAGATTTCTTTCTGCCAAGGACAGCATTCAGGATCCAGCTAAATTCTGCACGGCGTTTTTAAATGTTCAGTACTTCATTTTTCTTTTGACACCTAGTCTTTACCTTCCTTCCATCCCAGTTCTATCTCTGTTCTATCTGTATATGGACTGATTACTTCCTATTTCTGCCTTACTTAGAACATTGCACCAGGTACCATCCTCATGTCTTGGTTGCCAGACCTTGTCCTTCAAGCCTCAAGGCTCTGACTCTGCAGACTCTTCCTTTGGGCCCCAGAGCCCTCGCTCTGAGAAGTTGTAGTGAAGAGGCAATGGAAGCTCTTGGTGTCACCTCAAACTTTCCCTGTGTATTTCTGTGTGGACGCTGAAGGTCTCGGAATCATTTGGTCTATAGCTATGAAATGAGCTCTATTTCTGGGACTGTCAGATGAAATGCTGTTGCTCCTAGTTATTTTTGGCTCTTTGCCCTTCTGAATAGGTGCATATTCAGCTCAGTGCTCCCCCAACTCTGAGCTGGGAAAGAGCATGCAGCTTCCCTTAGCCAAGCCTCCTCCCTCCCGTGTTGGGAACACTTGTCCCCTTAAGCACCAGCTGTCATCCCTGGTCCGCTCCCAGGATGTCTGTGCAGTGTCTAGGTGAGCAGCAGAAAAGCCACTCTCTGGCCACTGGTGAAGGGCTCTGTGAGCTGAGCATCCCCGGGAAGGGTGCAGCCAGAACCTCCTCACTCATACATAGATCTGCATATTGCCCTTCCAAGGCACAGCTGAAAAACTTCTCCAGATCCTTGGGGAATCTGAGATGGAGGGAGACGTTTCAGGCTCAGTGAGCAAGAAATGTTTGTACATGGTTTGTCTGAGGAAGGAAGATGCTCTGAGATGGGGAAGGTCAAGAGCACATGTCCACAGGTGGAAGGATGTCTTTGGTTGCGCGTGTTGGAAGAATGTGTGTGTGGAAAAGGAGCAGAGTGGAGAGGAGTTGGGTGTGAATGTGCAGATCCACTCGGGATGGAGAGTGAGAGGAGAGAGCCACTGGGCACCGAGGGAGAGAATGTCAGTGTAAATAACTGAAGCGGGAGCATGGGTGCACGCAAGAGCATGGGAAGTGGCTTATGTCGACAAGTCTTGAAGATATTTTATAACTACATCCTGCAACTGCATTTGTGATACTCAGGCAGTCATTAACATTGACTTAGGACTTTTCATCTATCTGGTAATATACAGTATCCAGTAAACTGTAAAATGTCAGTAGCATCCTGGAAGCTTAGTAAGGTCCATATAAAATCAATAAAAGCATAAAGGAAGGAAAGCTAGACTCTTAATAGCTACTTATCTCTGTAGTTTTTCATGGAGAAATTTCTTTTTAAAGTTCATATCAAGTATGACTTTGATGCATTAATTCATTTAATCCTCATGAGAGCCCTGAGAGGGGATAAGCAGCATCATCATCAGCAACCTCATTTTGCAGACGAAGAAACTGAGTCGTTTAAAAGATCCCAGGTCCGCAGCTGGGAAGCAGCAGAGCCAGGTTGGATTCAGTTCTGCCCAAGGACTCCTGCTCACACCACTTCGCTGAACTCCTGCTGGGAGTGGGGGTTGGAGAGGCAGCAGGTGTTGTGCAGCGTGTCAGGAGTCTCTCCCGGGTTTTACACTTAGGTATCTATAAGGGCTCCACCCGGTGCGTGAGGACGTGGACTGCCAGCTCAGACACCATTGTCCAGTTGTGCTGTCCTGCCGCTTCCAGCTGTGTGACCCTGGGCAGATGACTAATCTTTTTCTAAACTGTCTCCATGTCTGTAAAAATAAGGATGAACTCAGTGGACCTGCCCATCTTCATGGTGTTGCGAAGGCCGGGTAAAGTAGCACAAGTGGGTGCATTGTCCATTTTCAAGCCTTAGAAAAGAGTAAAGCATCCTGTGGAAGTTATTCATGCTTGTCTACTTCAAAAAAGCTCACAAAAAGACATCCCCTATAAGACCATGAAAAATAATAAAAGGTTAGTAAATAGCTGTGGTAGCATGTCTCCAAAGATGACCCCATCCGTAGACCACATCTCCCATTATAAGCTTGCAGGGGAGGAATATGACCCCTGGGGGAAGTCAGTGGCCATGTGTGAACTGTGACCACTGGCATGAAGTGAGAAAGTCCAAGCTAGCCATCTGGAGGAAGACAGGTAGCCAGCCTCCAGCCATTCCTGGCATCTCATGCATGAGCAAAGCATCCTGCATGTTTACCCTAGTTCAGCCTTTAGATGACTTCAGCCTCAGCCACCATCATGCTGAAACTGCATTAGCGTCCCCAAACAAGCACTGCCCAGCAGAATCCTGTCAACCCACTGAACCATGACAGATACAAATAAACTGTTTGAGACACTGAGTTTGGGGGTTGTCTGTTCACAGCAATAGATAACTGACACAGTGCCCCAGGCTAATTTTTAATATTTTAACTGAACTGTGTAGTTGGCTTTGAGCTTCCTGGCATTCAAAGCAGAAAGAGGAGCAGAGTGGATTATACGCACTTCTTGTCTTGAGGTACTATGATTCACTTGAATGGCTAGTTGATCTGACCCATCTCCTTGCAGACAAATCAGAATGAAAATTAAACTACCCTACTTACATGACTATCTCTCCTGTTTTTACCAAAATTACAATTGCTCAGATTCTATAATCTGCCTTGCTAGAGTGAACCAAAGAATTGCAGGTGTCATTAAGGAGAAGATGTCCCTTGCATTTGGCCCAAATCTTTCAGAATGGAATTCAAGCCCATTTCCTCCTGTTTGGATCCCAGTGAATCTTCTGCTTCCTCCCTCATTCCAATCCCAAATTAAGTCACAAACAGGCTTGGTGACTCTGGGGTCCTAAGCAGCCAAAATTAATGATTAAAATAGAAATGCCAGAAACAGTTGAAACAGAAGCAGACTGGATGATTTATTCAAACCTTCAGGAAAAATTACTATTGAGCCCAGAATTGAAATTTAGACTTGTGGCTCCTAATCAACTAAAATCAGTGCTTCCCTGGTGCTAACCCCCAAAACAGGTGCAAAAGACACATAAAATATATACCAGTGCTTATGTCTTGTGTCCTTTAGAACCCATGCTCTGGAAGGTCAGGAACCATTTCCATCTTCTGAATAGTACAATGTTTAATGCCTTACTGCTGCTTATTAAAGCTTTTCTTCATTAAGCGACCTTCCAAGTTTATGGCTATAAACCACCTCAGATGGGTGTGAGTCAGTGGTTTCCATTCTCTCTGGTATGACCTTGACACTTGAGACCAGCAGGCAATCGATGCCCAGGACATATTCTGGGGAGTCTGGGTCAGCACATGGGGGTATTGGAAGTGACCTCAGTCACTTGGGATCTGAATTAAGCCCACGTAGCCCTGTTAAGGTAATGAAAATTGTCTTTTGGGTCCTGAACCTCATTTTCTATATTCTTCCCCCTCATTTATCTTCACAGTTGGACATCAGAATCCTTATGCTGAAGCTCCTTATGGATAGCCTAATGGTTGGGAGAAAGGGCCAGACTCACATCCCAGCTGAGTTCCTTACCCTACATTTGCATAAACACTTTCCAAGCATCAAGACACTTCATAACCCAGTTTCAGTTCACTGCTCCAATAGTCCCATGGAGTAGGCGGTTATTGGTTGAACTGTGTCCTCTAAAAAGAAAGGTTGGCGTACTAGCCCCTGGTACCTGTCAATATGACTTTATTTGAAAATAGAGTTTTTGCAGATGATTTCCAGTTAAGGTGAGCTCATAAGAGGGGCCCTAATCCGATACTGCTGCTGTACTCAGAGAATATGGAAATCTGAACATAGGCATGCACAGAGGGATGGCAGTGTGAAGACGCAGAGGGAAGACGGCCGTGTGAAGACAGCAGCAGAGATTGGAGTTTTGCTACCATGACCCAAGGAATGACTGGGTCTACCAGAAATTGGAAGAGACAAGGAAGGATCCTTTTCTAGAGGCTTCAGAGGGAGCATGGCTTTGCCAGAGCCCTTATTTTGGACTCTTGCTTTCTGGAACTGTAAGACTATTGCAGTGTCTATTGTTTCAAGCCACCCAGTTTGTGACATATTGTTCAAGTGGCGCTAGAACACTAACATATAGGTGTTATCATTTTTCTTATTTTTTTTAATTCAGTGTCTTTGGGTCCCTATTGTGTCCCAGATTCTGTGCTGAGCTCTCAAACCTGGACACAAAGCTTTAGGTTCAGTTCAGTTCAGTCGTTCAGTCGTGTCCGACTCTTTGTGACCCCATGTATTACAGCACACCAGGCCTCCCTGTCCATCACCAACTCCCGGAGTTCACTCAGACTCACATCCATTGAGTCAGTGATGCCATTCAGCCGTCTCATCCTCGGTCGTCCCCTTTTCCTCATGCCCCCAATCCCTCCCAGCATCAGTCTTTCCCAATGAGTCAACTCTTCGCATGAGGTGGCCAAAGTACTGGAGTTTCAGCTTTAGCATCATTCCTTCCAAAGAAATCCCAGGGCTGATCTCCTTCAGAATGGACTAGTTGGATCTCCTTGCAGTCCAAGGGACTCTCAAGAGTCTTCTCCAACACCACAGTTCAAAAGCATCAATTCTTCGGCACTCAACTTTCTTCACAGACCAAATCTCACATCCATACATGACCACTGGAAAAGCTATAGCCTTGACTAGACGGACCTTTGTTGGCAAAGTAATGTCTCTGCTTTTCAATACGCTGTCTAGGTTGGTCATAACTTTCCTTCCAAGGAGTAAGTGTCTTTTAATTTCATGGCTGCAATCACCGTCTGCAGTGATTTTGGAGCCAAGAAAAATAAAGTCTGACACTGTTTCCACTGTTTCCCCATCTATTTCCCATGAAGTGATGGGACCAGATGCCATGATCTTAGTTTTAGGTTAATACAGAGCCAATCTGAGACCCTGAGCCATCTTGTGAATTTCCACATTCATACCCTTGTGTCTTGGGCTTGATCCAGCCATCCCTCGCCTGTCTAGTGTGTGCTGGTTCCCACAGCTGCCTGAGAGACAGACAATACTGGCACTGGAAGCACTTGGGAGGTCTCCTGACCCGTCTTCCTGGTTTTCTGGTTTTCCAGGGGTACCCGCTGAGATTCTGAGGGATCTTGCCACCCGCAGAAAGGCAGCTCTGGGCTCCGCCACATCTTCTCCCTCCCTGACTCTGATTAATTCATGTTAGGAATAAATTCAACAAACAACAAATGTTTGTCGAATGAACACTAAATTATTAATGACTGGTAAAGAGAATGTGTTATGCTTCCCAGAGGTATTTGAATGTGGAACAATGCTTTCACCCAGAGAAGGGAATTTCCCGGCATGGAATGGGGGTGGGAGTAAGGTGGACCAAGCAGAGTGAGGATTTGGGGACGAGCACAGTCTTCTACGGGTCTTCTATCTTACATCCCAAAAGTAACTTCTGTATCTGTTCAGGATGTGGCTGGCTGCCTTCAGGGATTCTAGGAGAGGGCTGAGGAAGAGCTGGGTCTGCCCCGTACTTTGGGAGGCCGTGCAGGGCTGTGACCAGTGCCCTCCCGGATGCAGAAGGAGGCACTGGCCTCATTATATGCATGTCCCATGGCTGCTGTTTTAAACTCCAATACTGCTGAACAGTTCAGAAATAGATCCATTATAGGTCTGCTTTAGCCCCAGGGCTTTAACACAGGTCACTAGAAAATCCAAGATTGCGCAGTAATTCAAACTTTCAAGAGGGAAAGAAAACAATTCTCTTCAGCACTTCCTCACCCACCTCCCCCATCTTCACCCCCAACATAAGAGAGAACACCTCTTCATTTCTGTAGTACTTTGGAATAAATAGCTCTTACATTGAACTTGAAATCTAAATTTTCTTCAGCTATTAATTGATAAGAGGAGCTCATTTTACCTCTCATGCTCTGAAGTAAGATTACAGTGTAAATAAACTGGGTCAGGTTTAGCAGGATGGACGTGAACTGTTCCCTAATTCCTTTTAATCTCTGTAAAGGAATAACTAGGATTTGGACATCAACATTCAATAAGCAATTATGTCGGCCCTTCAGACCCCATCTAAATCAGTCCACCGTTCACTCAAAAGAATCCAACAAACCATCAAAGCGTGCTCTTAAATTGCAATCTCCTCGGTTTGTTCTGGCCCCTGAGAGGAAAGGAGGTTGTAGGAGGGATTTGATTTGATTTATATTAATTTTTAGAGTATCAGGGATTTCTTGTTTTACTTGACACGGATCAGGGAAAAGGGGTCAGTAAACAAGGTTTTCTCAACTACTGATCGCTACACCGTGCTCAGCATCTCAGGAGCCTGCTTTCTCATTTTCTCAGTGCCTTAGAACCATTATCTAATTATTAATCTCACCCCTAGAGTTCTGAGGAGCTTATGATGCCCATTGAAGTTAATGAAGGCTTTTACCTATAGGTCTGGCACTAAATCATTGTGATTGACTGAGTGCCCACAATCTGATAGGCACTGATAGAACTGGCAGAGAGGAAAAGAATTAAAAACAGAAGGAATTAAGAAGAGGAAGAAAGAGAAAGCGTGGGGGAAAGAGGAGGGTCAAGAAACCAAACCCAGAATGGAACTTCAAAACACCTCATTAGGAAAAGAGGGCAGTTAAGGAAGAAATCACCAAGTAATCTGCTTACACTTTAATTAATTATTCATTTATATATATTTATGTGGCACACTTTCTCGAGGGAACCCAATGTGCTTTGCAAACGTATTAAATAATTAACTCTCTCAAATCTGAGTGAAGCAGAAAGGCAGTGAAAATATTCCAGGAAGAGCCAAGCAGGTTGGTGAGTGATGACCAGATGCGTTGCTTTGAAAAAGCAAACCCACATGGTGCCTGGCAGAGGCCACAGGACACAAGGCTTCTTCTGGGGGCTGACACTCTGGTGGTCTGTCTTAGCACCTTCCAGAGTAAGCAGGTTTTTGTGTTTTTTTTTTTTAATGTAGATAAATGATGCTAGAAGGACAGACAAACACATAAATAGAGATGAATTACTATAGAAATCCAGTATATTTTGAGAGAGGCTGTTATTAGAAGAAAGTCGAATGGGAAACATTAAAAAAAATACTGCCTTCAAGACAAAAATAAAAGGAAATATTTCAAATCAAAAACATCAAATATGGCATTAAATAAAATGAAACTGCAAAGGCCAAACACTCAATGATGAGCCATAACATTTACTAGGCTGTGTTTGAACATATTTTTAGTTTCTAAAATTGTATCTTCACTGCACTGTTGATAAGACACATATTAAAAAAAAAAAAACATACCTTTAACACAAATGGTTTAAACATCTCTGTGGGATGTATAAATGTATTTGCCAAATCATCAGAGGGCAAAACCAAACAAAAATCATAGGAAATGAAAAAAAAAAAAAACCCACGAGATGTGAAAGTGGCAGATGCGTGGCTGTAGTGAGTGTGGCCACAGAATGAGTGGGGGTAGCCACGTGCCTCCCTGGGCTAAGACCTCTTGGTCAATTACAGGAACAGACTTCAGTTCACTGCATCTCACAACTGACACACCGGAATCCACACACATAGAAGAACAGGCATGGTCCTTGGAGAGACTAAAGTGATTAAAACCACAACATGTAATCGTTCACTTACTTATCACCCGGTGACACACAGCCCAGCAGCTAATGTTGAGATTTGGCCAGTTAGCCTATAGGAAGTCTCAGTGTGGGAGAGAGATGGTAATGAACAAGAAGACAGGTTTTCTTACCTCCTTAAAATGAAAGGTGACCTTACCCTAAGTCCACTGGCAGGAAATTCAAATAAAAGGAAAGGGTGGTGAGTTGCAGGGGAAGATACTTTTAAAAAATCATTCTATGGATCCCCGCCTCCATCTGGAATCCTGACTGCTTTCAATTTTTATTTTACCTTTAAAAAACAAACAAACAGGGATTTGTCTCCCTTGGTATGTGAGATAGAATTCGTTCTCTACCAACTCCCAATCAAGGACCTTGGAGCAAGTCCCTTCACCCTCTTGAGCAGGCTTTACCCATTGAAAATGATGCCAGCCACTCTCAGGATTGTTCCTAGGATTAAAAGACACGGTGGCTGAGAAGTGCTTTGCAAACTACACAGATGTGGGGTTATTTGTATCATTTTGGACAGGGATCAAAGTCTTACTATTCAGGACACACACTTCTGAGCATCAGGAACGAAAACCTCAGAGGTCTCTGCCTCCCACCTTTTCCCACAGACCAATATCCCACACTGCTACCACTGAAATATTCCAACATCACGCTCCAGTTTCAAAGATGTTGGTTTCATTTTTATTGCTTGCTTTCCCCCTGCACTTATCCTAGTTTATCTGGTGAAGTTCAGCCTTAGTCAGGGAGCAGTTTTCAGCCTTCACATAAATGGACCAGCATCTTCCTACCTAGCCCTCCTCTTTCCACCAGCACAAACCGCAAAACAAAACCAAACAAGCCCTGTCCCTGTATTCTTTCAGGGACTGTAGATATATTCTCCTTCCC
Source organism: Nanger dama (assembly GCA_917880005.1). NCBI lineage: Eukaryota > Metazoa > Chordata > Mammalia > Artiodactyla > Bovidae > Nanger > Nanger dama. Next base: position 61,278,912 of record CAKJTW010000001.1, on the reverse strand, counting down.
CCAGATAAACACAAAGGCTGCCTATTTGGCTTCCCTGGTGGTTCAGTCAGCAAAGAATCTGCCTGCAATGCAGGAGACCTGGGTTCCATCCCTGGGTTGGTAGGATCCCCTGGAAAATGGAATAGCTATCCACTCCAGTATTCTTGCCTGGGGAATCCTCATGGACTGAGGAGACTGTCGGGCTACATAGGATCACAAAGAATCGGACACAACTGAAGCAACTGAGTATACATACACACACACAAGCTATATTATTAAGGCACTATTAATATTTTAGGTAATATTCTATTACTATTTACATGAGGACTCTATTCAAGGATATTTGCTATAGCTATAGTTTGAATCTCTTTTATATATTACATATAAAGAGCAAACAACTATATATTAGAGATTAAGATTAAATTTATTTAATCTTATTATACAAAATAAGATTAAACTTATTTTGTATATATAAGTTTATATATTTTATATATACATAAAATTCACTTAAATTTGTCTATATCTAACCTCAACTCACCAGATTTAAAGTTAGGATGGTTGACAGGTACTTCCCTGACATTTCTAAATCCTGCATCTCCAATTATACAGAAGAAACATCTGCCTACCTAGCCAATTTAACAAAAATAGGCAAAATAAGGGGAAAGCCCTGCAGCATCAAGGTGAGAAGCAACACTCCTTAAATGATAACGCCAGATCCCCCAACTGTGATCTCATTAAACCTCACCACACTAAGATGAAGGATTCAGTCACTGCTTTTATTTTTATTCTCAGGGAAAAAGACAGTGGAGGTCCAAGGAGATTGAGCCAATTTTCAAAGTCACTCACGTACACCACAGTAAAGAAGCTGAAAGCCAAATTCTTTCAGTCTGCCTGGCTGCGGCAGCCCCACTGGACACCAGTGCCTGTCCCAGCAGAGGACGGGGAGCACTGGACCCCAGACAGGGCACTTCACCCTCGTGGGAAATTTCACAAAGCTTTTCCCCATTCCTCCAGACTATGGGCAAGCATCCAAATGATTGTATTACAGCATTTAATATCCTCCCATTTCCCACCCAAACTGAGAAATAGTTAAAGGCTTAAGAGCACAGAACATGAACAGTCAGTTATTTTTCGGTGCTGCTATTCTGCAAAGAAAGAAATGGCAAAACCGTCTTTGCACTCCCAACTTAAAATTAAAAAGTGGACTTACAGAATCAAAAGTTCAGCTTCCCTCAGTGAATAGAAAGGGGTTTGCCCCTTAGCTGGGAGTCTCAAGTGGTCATTTTCACACATGTGCTATGTGTCTAAATAGTTTGAGACGTAAAACTGATTTCAGGTTGAAAAACCTCTGGCCACATTCCATAGAAAAATTCAAGCATTGTTACATGGAACAATCTTCAGATTACTGGCAATGCATACTTTTATTTCACAATAGTCTCTACACCATATATGTTAATTATGGATCCTCTAGTACAGGGTTTCAAAAGTGGGGGTGAACTTTTCCCTCCAGGGGACATTTGGCAATGTCTGGAGACATTTTTGCTCATCACAACCAGAAGAGGGGATGTTGCGCTATTGGCATCGAATGAGGGGAGGGCAGGGATGCTGTTAAATATGTTAGTGACACAATGCGTAGGACAAGCCCCGCAACAAAGAATGACCCAGCCCCAAATGTCCACAGTGCCAAGACTGAGAAACTCTGCTCTATGACCATCACATCCAACATCAGGAAATAGGTGCCCCTTCCCTTCTGTCCTTGCCCAGAAGTCTGCTTGAATTCTTATTGTTGTTACTGTTGTCTTAGCAGGCTCCACATTAGAATAGCTTGAACCAAAAATATTTTTTGAGATCTTTTGCATCTCCAAATGTTGAATACCTGGAGTCTGAGAATGCCATTTGCGATGTACTTTATGATTTGCATTATAAATGGGGTCAAGAACGTTTATATTCTGCATTTGTCTATATTTAATCTAGGTTGTAAATGGAAGCTTCAGCACACAAAGGCCACACATTACCTTTCTGGAGAGAGATTATGTCAGTCGGTTGGGTGCACTGTGTTCTATTAAAGTTGAAACCAGGCTTCCTGTCAGACTCTTACAGCTCAATACATTTGGGTCTCCCAGCAGAAAGCACAGGCGTCCTGCAAATGGCTCCTTGTGCACAGAGGAGAGCGCGGATCCGGACCACTGGAGCGTGGCCCGCCACCACCCCCTTAGCATCCTCCCTATTACCCACTCAGGCCTGGGAGAGAAGCCTGCCTGACAGCTATCAGGGGACATCTGCAACTGAGTCAAGTAAACACCCTGGGGCTGTGTAAGGCGAGAACAAGAGGTTCTAAAACCCTCTTCCTTGCCTACCTCTGAGTCCCACAACTCACACTGTGCAATTGGATTTCTTCCTGTCCTCCACCTATTCTTCCCCGTGTGTCAGCTTGGCTCTTAAGATAAAGACAAAGCTCCTTTAGTGCCTGCAAGGTCCTACCCACTGCCTCTACTCTCTCTGCTCCTGCCACACTGACCTAATCCTCACATAAGGCACTGTCCCACCACAGGGCCTTTGCACAAGCTTTCCCATTTCCTCAAGCTCCCCTCCACTCCCCCCACTTTACCTAATTAATTCACTTGCTGGTTTAACAGACATCATCTCAGCCTATCACTTCCTTAAGAACACTTCCCAGACCGCCCTAAATCAAAGCCCTTGAATACACCTCTCCATCTTGCTCTTCCTTCGGCGCATTCACACTGATGCAGGTTTACAATCATTTGTGTAATTATTTGAATACTGTCTGGCTAGGGCACATCATTGTACTCTGAACAACAAGCACAACACTTACCATATCACAGATGCTGGGAAGTATTTGTTATTTGACCATTTAATTAGACATTAAACATAAAATGAATGAAAGACGTGATTGAATGAATGAAACTATTCTAAAACGTAAAATCACCAGCCAAGATATAGGTGTGAAACTGTGTGTGTGCTTAGGTCCAGGTAACCATTCGGATTGTCAGTATTTGGTATTGAGATTATTGAAAGGAGCAGAAGAGAAACCTTGCCTACAAAACAACTGAGAAAAAAATTGTATACCTCACTTAGAGCATCATTAAGTTAGAGAACAACTCCCACACTGTGCTTTAGGATGAAGCCAACATCCAGATTCTCATCACAAATTTGGCTCCCCTAGAATTCTCTTCTCTTCCCTGATCCTGCTGCTTCCTAAACGTGAAATAGGCACAGCTGCACCATTCCTTTACTTTTTTTCTCTTTTTTGGCGTGGCTAACCTTCCTTCTTTAGTTGTATGTTGTGAAGTACCCAAGAAGCCAAGAGCACCATTTGAGATATTTACATACGAATTTGAGAAATGATTCTGACTTAGATATAAAAGCCCACAGTCACCATGATGAACATGACTGCAATGTTTAAAATCCCTAAATAAAGAGTTGCAGCACTTTCTGCATATTCATTGCTGAAATGAATATTATATATGATTCCTGACTTTGTAAGCATTCAAGCCAGGCAAGAAGGGAATGAGGATTTGCTTAGTTTTATCAATGAAAACAGACTGCACTTGACCGAAGAAAGAACTGTTTCCTCTAGGATAAAGAGTGATGTGTACATGCAGAGCAGTTCTGTGTATTAGTCTCTGAGCAAAGCTTTATTTTTATACTATTGTGTCATTTTATGCACTGTCCCCAAGTGCCTTGTCGGTGACAGCCACTCATTAAATCACTTAAACTATCATATAAAGATGGAATTTAAGCTACACTAAGCCGGGCAGTCCATTAGCAAATGCTGATGGCTCCCCATGGGGTCCCAAGAATTCCTGCAGGTGATGAAGGTATATATTAAAGGAGTATATGGTCCGTTTCCTTGAAAGGACTTGGAGGCAAATCTAAGTGACAGAGAGATGAATGTGTGATCAAAATAAGATTATTCAGATAAGAACTGTCTTAGAAAAATAAGCTGAAGGTCAGCAGTGGGTCCTCCTCACAGGCAGAGGAGGGAAGCTGGGCTCTGAATAAGAAAGTTGGTGAAAGGCTAGAAGGTAATGACACTGGTTAAAGAATCTCTAAGAGGTCAGTTTGGTTGAGCTCCTCCACTTTGGGACAGGTGAAGCCACAGGATAAACTTGGTACATTTTCCAGAAAGGTCAATTTTCCCTTCCTGGCAAAAAATGTATAATGTTTTTCGACATGGAAACAAACTTGGCTATATCATGGGGGATAATTTTTTTTTTATCTAAGAAAATGGGGAGCCACTAGAACTTTTGCAGACTGAAGGTGGGTGCACAAATGGGTTCAGTCACTCTGGCAAACTATTAGGGAGTTTCAGTTAAGCTGAAATATGCAAAACCCATGATCTAGAGGTCTACTTCTAGATATGAAAGTGAAAAAGAGAAAGTAAAGTCACTCAGTGGTGTCCAATTCTTTGTGACCCCATGGACTGTAGCCTACTAGGCTCCTCTGTCCATGGGATTTTCCAGGCTAGAGTACTGAAGTAGGTTGCCATTTCCTCCTCCAGGGATTTACCTGACCCAGGGATCGAACCCAGTTCGCCAGCATTGCAGACAGATGCTTTACCATCTGAGCCACCAGGGAACCCCACTTCTAGATCTATATAACCCCAATTTCATGCTCAGGTGTACCAACAGATATTTACAAGAACATTCATAAGAACCAACAACTGGATACAGTCCCAATGCCCATCAACGATGAGCTGTATATGTAGATCATGAAAAGTGAAAGTATTAGTCACTCAGTCGTGTCCATGGACTGTAGCCCACCAGGCTCCTCTGGCCATGAAATTCTCCAGGCAAGAATATTTTAGGGGGTTGCCATTCCCTTCTCCATGGGTTCAGTCACTCTGGAAAACTAGAGGATTGAACCCAGGTCTCCTGCAGATTCTTTGCCATCTGATCCACCAGGGAAGCCCACAAGTGGATCATGGAGTCCTCACATAATGCACCCATGGCAATGGGAATGGGTGAACTACAACCACATGCAGCATCACAGGCGAATCTCCCAAACATACTGAGTGAAAGAAGCCACAAACAAAGAAATAAATAGTGCATGATTCCATTTACATAAAACCTCAAAACAGGCAAAACGGACAACAGTAGCTGGTTTCCTTCAGGGAGAAGAGAGCGAGGTACGAAAGGGTAAGGTCTTGTGGGGCATTTGTTTACCTGGTGGTTGGAAGCCTTGTGATAATTCATTATGCTGTTTATGATTTGTGTACTTTCTAGAATGTATGTTATGCATATTTAATCATATTCTAAAGATTAATTTTTTTTTCTTAAAACATGTGACCCTTTGAAAATAAAAACAGTAGCTTTCAGAGAAGTATGTTGCTTGTGGGTAGGACTACCTCCCACCCTCACTACCCCAAATTTGCTGCAGTATGTGTTCATCCTTGGTGATTAAGTTCAAGAGGTACTGGCAAGGCAGAGAGGCTATCATGGAAGACCTGGGAGCTAGGAAGTAGATGGGAGCTGGCCAGGTTGTTGGCCAGCTCTGGTGGGGAGTCCATCAGGGACACTATGTCCTGAGGATTGCCAAATGTAAGCACTAGACCAGGGTTACCTGAAGAGAACGGAAACAAATGAACCCACAGTGCAAGAGGAATTGGGTTTAAGTATAAAAGTCAGAGGATAGAACCAGATAAATGGTACCAAATGACAGATACAAGCGATGAGACCGCAAAGAGGAAACAACTGGAAAGCAGTTGCTGAGGAGTCCGAGTAAGGCCAGAAAATAGAAAGACGGGTTCGTCACCCAGAAAGCTGAAACCCAGGGAACGAGGACTGTCCCACGCTGCCCATTTGCCCGCATTACCACTCTGAGGACTCAGAGAATCTGAATTTGAATCTAGGCTTCCAGGTGGTGTCAAGGTAGGAAGAAAGAATACACTTTGTCTAAAAGTTTGTTAGACTGATTTATAACTTCAGAGTCTTTGGTTCCTGTGTGGAATGCTGGTCTTCATTTGTACTTTCGCCCCAGGTCCCAGGAACGTTAGGGGTGGATGTTCAGGAGTCTCACATTTATCCCTTAAGAAAGCACCGCTCTAGCTTATCAAGAATTTTATGAAACAGTGATGCTGACAAATCAATGCCCATTACTAGCTATCCCCTATCCCCCAGCTATGGGCAAACTTCACACTGATAACATGGCTTCTGAATTATTTGTGCCAATAAAAATGCTGAGCGGGTAAGGAGTTAAGTCCGGAGTCTTGTGAGAAGGTGTTAGAGATCTCCAAGATTGATGTCAGCCCATTCATCTGTACATTGTGTAGGCCATTATTTGGCCACCAACACAACCGCCTAATCAGTTCCATGCTACCTATATGGTGGAAGGTTTTGAACTCTGATGCAATCAATATGCTTGGCAGGCTGCTCATCTCGCTCGAGGACTCCTGCCGGGAAGAAATGGAGTGGTTTGACCAGACTTGCCTAGTTCCTGGTGTTCAACCTCCTTTGTGCGTGACACTCTTCACTCTTTTTCCTGCTACTGACTTAAACAGCACGATTGAATTTGGCCACTTGTTAAAGGCAGAGGTGAGCCGTACACAAGGTAATGAGGCAAACCTTCAAGATGATCTCCAAAGTTTCTAGTCTGATCGGAAAATTGGCATAAACTTCAGAGAACCAAAGGGCAAGGGTCAGTACAGTTTTTCTGTAAAGCATCAAATCATGAATATCAAACCTTGTAAGTCATACAGTCTATATTGCTACTACTCAACTCTGCTTTGAGATCAGCCACAGTGCGAAAGCCACAGTGGAGAGTGCAAAGAAATGATGAGAATGTGATCTTTATTGATAAAGCAGGTGGGAGACCAGATATGGCCAGTGGGTCATAGTTTGCAGACCTCTGTTCTAGGGTAAACACTCCCTGAGAATAAGCAAAGAACTTTAGGAAGTGGATTAATTCTCTGAATCAGTAAAAACACACACACACACACACACACACACACACACAAAAAACCAGCACCATGTATCACCCTTAAGGTGGATCTCACTGGGAGGCTCTGCTCTGTAGATCAAAGACTGTTTAAAACACCAATCTGCTTGTGCCTTTCTCCGCCTGAAAAATCTCCAGGGTTCATAACCACATAGAGCCAGCCCAGCCACCCTGCCCTCTTTTCCAGCTTCACGCACACCATCAGCCACGCGAATCTCTTCCTATTCCCTCGTTAGCTGTGCAGAGTCATGTCTCCAAACCTTTGCCCATGCTGTCACTCAGCAGAGAAGACTCCTCATGCTGTTTTCAGACTCTTATTCATCCTTCAAGACACCGTTCAAATGTCTCTGTCTGGATGTTTCCCTGGCACCCCTGGGTTGGGTTAATTTTCACCACATCTGTGTCCCCAGCACACTCTGTATATATTGTATATAATCTATACTTCAGTGCAGCTTCTGAGTGACCCCTTCCAACTGATGTTTAATGGTTTACCCTCATCTTATACGGTATTTTTAAAATCTGTTCGCTCCTTCCCCCTGGGTTGTGAACATGCTCAGACACGGCAGTGCCTTGTGAATCATCCTTTACCTGGAGTTAGCACTGGATCTGCCATGGAAAGGCGCTGAGTTCATGTTTGTGCAACTGTTTAACTCAGTGCCAAATCCAGCCTGGGCCACCAGGGCTTCATGGAATGATTTACAGTTTACATTGTCTGTCATTTTTATACTTTCAGTGGATTAATAAGCAACCCTTTTTGACAAGGTACTTGGGAACTGTTCATCAATGATAGAATGACATGAAAATCAGGTTCAGAGGTAAATACAGAAATCTCTCCAACATTATATGTTCCCTTCAAATTAGGAGGGATAATGGTTTGGGTTTATCCATGTTATTTCTGCACATGCATTTTTCTTTTTGGAAGATAGCTCATGAAAATCTCATTCCTGTATTAGATATGGGAATGTGTTGCCTTTTCTTTTATTAATGGCTTTCCCGGATCTTGTGGTCTTGCTCTCCGGTTCCATTTAGAACAATAGAATGATCGCTTCTTCAGTCGAACCCTAGCAACTCAAAAATGTGGCTGCAGTTTTTCAGAGTGCCTCCTGGATGATCTCTCACAGAATTAAATTCAGGGAAGAATAGGGTCCACGAAATGCCAGGTGTCCCTGGACCTGCTGCTGCTGCTGCTGCTGCTGCTGCTAAGTCACTTCAGTCGTGTCCGACTCTGTGCGACCCCCAGAGACGGCAGCCCACCAGGCTCCCCCGTCTCTGGGATTCTCCAGGCAAGAACACTGGAGTGGGTTGCCATTTCCTTCTCCAATGCATGAAAGTGAAAAGTGAAAGTGAAGTTGCTCAGTCGTGTCCAACTCTTAGCTGTTACATTATTTGTCCAAGGAAAAGATCAGTATTTGAGATGGACATACATTAACTACTTAATTTAACCAACCCCCCCAACATCTGGCTTTCTGTAGCACCCATTTTCCAGATGCTGCTTTTTCTGCAAATTAATGTATAGGCAAGCTTCCTAGGTGTCTCAGTGGTTAAAAACAAACAAAGAAAAAAATCTGCCCACTATACATTACAGGAGACCTAGGTTCGATCCCCTGGCTATGGAAGAACCACTGGAGAAGGAAATGGCAACCTACTCCAGTATTCTTTCCCCGGGAAATCTCATGGACAGAGGAGCCTGGTCAGGCTACATCCATGGGGTTGCAGAAAGAGTTGGACACGACTTAGTAACTAAACAACAACGAATAGGGGACACACGACTGGGATCAGGGGTGGGGGGGATGGAGGCTGTGGGGGGGTGGCGGGGTGTCAGATATGCAGGTATGCTCTGCCCCCAGGCTCCCTGAAGGGGGCAAGGGGGAGGCTGCTCACTCTGCTCTACCATTAGTGCTAGCCTCAGGCTGCCCAGAGTGAGGGGGAGAAGGGGTCCAGGGACAATGGGTCATATTTTTATAACTTACACACAAGAACCTTACAGTCCAGGACTGGCCCCAAGGAAAATCGAGGCAAAAATTTCACACTTAGGCACACCCCAAACCTTGATAAACCCTTGCTCTTGCTCCCTGTAGAGTTTTGGACAGCCTCACATTTTCCCCCTTATTTTGCCCTGAGAGCTCTTGGGGAAACAGTCGGTCTAAGAGAATCGAGCCCCTCAGCTGGCAAGGTGACTCGGTCCTGCCCCCAGTCAGGTGGCGGCGGCGTCACCTCTCTCCCTTCCTCCTAGTCTCTCCCTCACTACCACCTCCCTTTCTCATAAGGAACTGGCCCTGCCTGGATCCCCACACCAGCAAGAAGTCCACGCAGGCTCGTTCCTCAAGGTTAGAGAGACCACGAACAAGAACAAGGGAAAGGAGAAGTGCTGGAAATCAGTTTCTTTTAGGCTTGTCTGATATCCTCTGGGCTCTGAGTTTGGCAGGGCATAAATAGATAATCAAAGATTTTTACTTTCCCAGGTTGGACTTATGTAACCAGGAGCAGCTTCTTCCTTTGTTTTCCTGAAACTTCTCTAGAAGGAAATTCCCCTTTCATTCTCAGTCACAACGAGTGTTTTCCCCTGTGCTTTTACTTGAGATCTTCAAGTCAGCAACCTCTGAAGCTAATCAGATAATTCTGTGTGAATTAATGCACACACTAGAGTTTTAAAAATATATCCTTCATGATCCTTTGGAGTACATGCGTGTGTGTGTGTGTGAAGAAATATCATATACTGACATGGATAACCCTTTCCAAAAATAGCTCTGATTCCTTTTTCCAGATCTACTGAATTCAACTTGGTCCCACTCCCCTCCTTCCCACCCCCTAAGAGCTTCAAAGATGAGTAAGTGTTCTATCCGTGCTCTCAATCTGAAAAGGTGAACTGTTCAACACCTGTTGACAGGGGGAATAATTTCTTCCCTTGGTACACGAATTCTGATTCTCCGAGGTTTCAGCCCCCATTCCTAATGACTCTAAACTCTACCCTTGGCTCTGGAGACCCACCCTCCTTCTGGACATCTCCACATATTTATCCCTCATGCCATTTCCAGCTCCACCTGTCTGTCCCACCTTTAGTCCACCAGACCTGCACTTCCTCTGGCACTTCCTGCAGCGCTGGTAATATACCTGGTTATTCAAGGAAGAAACACACTGCACCTGGCCAGGAATTCTTTTCTGGGAAACAAGCCTTACTCTCATTGTGCCCCAGACCTGAGCCCAGGTCCACACACATCAGGACAGCTAGGGGAGCCTCTCGCTTCCTGCTTGTCTCCCGAGTCTGGGCAGTTTTATCCTCTTCATTCCTTGTCAGGTTGCTATGGCTCAGGTCCTCAGCTTCTTCCCTAGACCTCCTTAAATTAGGATGATGCCTCATGGGCATTTGGAAAGGACAAAGGTTGGCAGGCTTTTCCTATAAAGGGCTAGGTAGCATATTCAGCTTTGTAGGTCACTTTGTAGGTCAAGATGCAAAATTAAGTCTATGATACATAACTAGAGAGAGAATAAATTTCCACAACATATTTTACTGATAAAATAACAAAATATAATAATAATTGAAGACTGAAGACTTTTCTAATAATAATACAAGTCTGCTAATGAGAACAATGGAATTCTTTTGGGGGAAAAGATAATACTTTGCTTGATTAGGTTCAGTCTTAGTATTTTCCTGTCATCAAAATCTTTTGCAAATGTTCGTCTGTGAAAAATCATGCTTAGCTTAGCTCTTAGGCTAAAAACAAAAGCGATTGGTGGACTAGATTTGGCCCACAGTTTGCCTACTTCAGGGAAAGAATGAGAGATAGCAGAGAGTACTTAAAACGCTGTGGGTATTCAGAGGATGTTGGTTATGATAATGATTTCTTATCTTCCTACCCACGTTCACCCTTGGCTTCAGACATGTAAATACTTGGGGTTTCCTGGAGCTGTTTCATCCTTCTGAACTTTGCTCATCCTGTTTTTCTCCCTTCTTCCATCTCTTTTCATCCAGCTCTCCCTCAAGGTCCTGCTCAGAGTGACTCTTTACAGAGGTCCCTCCCTGCCACGTAGCATTCAATGGTTTACTTCCTCCACTTCAGACTGTTAATAGAAGCCATGCATTACTCATAAGGTCCCCAGCTCTGTGCCCAATCATAGTATGTGTTCAACAAATATTGGCTGAAGAAACAAAAGGAGCTCCTCCCGCAAATGCAAGACTCAAGAAAACTTCCTTGACTGCCCCAGCTCCCTGGGAGCTCTTTGTTCTCTGCATACCTAAAGCCCTCGAGGATTTTCTTCTAGGGAACCTGGGCTCCGGGTAAAAACCCCAGTATTCCATCACTTCCTAGCTTTGTGGCTCTGTATAAAAAATCACTTAACTTCTCTGAGACTCCACTTCCTTACTGATAAAACAAGGATAACGCTGGTGCCCATCTCACATGTTGTTTGCAGATTAGATGAAATAGAGCATATAAAACACTCAGCACAGTGAATTCTCTACAGATGATTGTTGCTTGGTCACATTTATTGAGTAATGACCATGGTTTAAGCCCTTTGTTAATGACCCACAATGACCCTATGAGGTAGGTACTGTTGTTATCCCCATCTTACAGATTCGAAAACTTGAGGTTTTAGAGGTTGTGTAATTTGCCTGAGGTCTCATAGCCAGTGTGATAGAGCCAGGACGCAAACCCAGGCTGTCTGCCTTCAAAGTTGTGCTGCTAACCCTGGCTGGAAGAGATGTACCTCTTCTGCAAGATCGTAGGCTATTTGAGGGTCAGGAATGTGTTCCAGAATTCTTTGTACCTTTCCTAGCTGCCAGCACAGCACCTTGCATGAGATGAAGCACATAGACACCTGCTCATTCATTTACCCATCTCTCCTCCACCCTGATCCGGGAGGAGGGATCAGAGTGTTCTCGAGACATTTCTTACTGTCTGGGATTGACCACCAATGAGCACCTTGGTGTCTCAGAGATGGTGATAGGAAGGGAAGCAGAAAAGAATAGTGTAACTACGGAAGCGGTGCAGGTGGGTTCTGGAGAGAGTTTTGCCTGTTCAGAAGGTGACTGTGGGCTTTCAGCCTAGCTCACAGAATTCATAATCCCTGCGGGAGCCCCAAGGCCACCATCAGTAGGCGAATCTAAGGACACTGCCCAATGCAAACTGACTCCACTGATTGTCTGTAACGTGCTTGTTCCTCTTAATCAAAGTGATGTCATCCTTTGATTTCAGAAAGTGAAGGCTAGCAAAATTAATGATGGCTTCAGTGGGCTTCTGACGGCCAAGGCCGCCGAGGGGCCGTAGGGGCTGCAGAGCCCGCTGCATTTCAATGATGTGCACCGGGATTTCTTCACTAACGAGGGTGCCGTAAGTCTTAATTACCCAGAACAGAAGCCTCACCTTGCTGCCTGTCCCCCGGGAGCACTTTGTGAAGTCAGTGGGAGCTCTGCCTGCAGTTCAGCCTGGTGAAAACTTGCCTGCAAATATTTGCCAATTACCTTGAGCACCTCGGATAGAAACGGGGAGAATTATTTATTTTTAAGATGCTGGCATAGCCCGGTCCCTGCCTTGCCTGACGCTTACTGCAATGCTACTCCAATCCCACTCCCTTTATCTCTGATTAATTCAGGACTGTGGGCCCCTTTTCTTCGTGGTTGATGACCCACCTCTTTGGTCTCACCTCAGCCAAACCGCTGGTAATCTACCGTTGGTCTCACCCTTTGCTTAGCTGCTCTTTCTAGACAGCCTAATGCATTTTCCATTAGAGAAACTGATTTGCCCTTTCGTTTCCAGCAACAACAAGCTGCAAGCTCCCCCTTGGAAGAGGTCAAGACCACCTACGTGGCTCCTCCTTCCCTCTGGGAATAGATGCTCTTGGTACTCCACCTGTGTCGCCCTGACCAGGGGCTGCTAAGAGCTCACAGCTGCTCCCTTCTCAGAGACTTGCCCTGGGAGAAAAGCACTAGGAATTTTTGTGGGAAATGTCTGGAGGTTTTGCCTCTTTTCTGGGGACAGCCTGATAACAAGGCACAAGGCCCCCACACCCAGAGCTCCGCATGGGATCAGGCTGGGGCTAGACCATATCTCTGCCTGCCTTATTCATGCTTCCCACACACATGCTTCCCACTCCTTCCAGAAACTGCTTGCCCAGAAAGCCATTCTCAGGCTCAACTTCTTGACATCCCAGCCTAGGACACCTCTCCATGCCACCCTCCACACTGCAAGCAGAGTAGTCTTTAGAACCTCAGCCTGATCTTGTCATTTCCTTTCTTAAAATTGTAAGACCTCACGGCCTTTTCTCGGGAAGCGTCGCCACAAAGACCACAGTGACTCGAATTCGATGCAATCAGCAGGAGGATTTATTTAGCCAGCGCGCCGGGTTCGAGCTCCCGTTTCCAGGAGTGAACCCTGAACACTCACTGAAAGGGATTTTTATGCAGAAAGATCAAAGACAACTGGGAATGAGATCGGAATGTAGGGAACAATGCGATAAGGGGGGTCTTAGGATGAAGTGGAGACATTTGATTGGTGGGGATGATTTACAGGTAATTTAGTAGAGACAGTTGACTGACCACCCGGCGGTGCCTGGTACGGGGAAATGCATTTTTGAGGAAAGGTCAGTTACACAGTGGAAACTAAGTCACAAGTTATCAGTTAAGAATAGGGAGCAGTCAGGAGGCTCTGAGTCATCAAGATAAGGGGGAAAGCTATGCGGCGCATTCTGCCTTCCAGGTTTAACTCTTAACCTAGGAGTTTTCCAGTGCCCTTTTCAGAAAGCACTAAATGAAGTTACATTTTTACAGAAAGACGAATACAATGATTTACAACAAAGAGAAATTCATTATCCCAAAAGCCTTGTTTTGCTAACATCAAAACTACTATAATTCCTCAGTCTAAAAGTTCTTCAAAATCAGCCATGACTCCCATCGGCCAAACTCCATCACAGACCTGGTGCTGTTTAACTCTCCGGCCTCACTTCTCATCACAACTTCTGCCTCACCTAAGTCACTTCCTCCAGAGGGACTCACCCAGACTCCCTTCTGAGGCCTGAGACATTTGTGCATGTCCACACAGCCCTCTGGGCTGACCTCTCCCATAAATCCTGTTGTATTGAGACTACCTGCCTCCTTGTCTTTCTTCCCTTGTAGACCACAACCCCATCTGGTATTCCCAAAGCCCACTATGCATCTGGCCCACATGAGACTTTCAATAATTATTAATATTTGTTGGTTGATGAAATGAACTGATGAATGAATAAACTAGATACTGCACAAAGGTTTACTGTTGCTGCTGCTGCTAAGTCGCTTCAGTCGTGTCTGACTCTCTGTGACCCCATAGACAGCAGCCCACCAGGCTCCCCCGTCTCTGGGATTCTCCAGGCAAGAACACTGGAGTGGGTTGCCATCTCCTCCAATGCATGAAAGTGAAAAGTGAAAGTGAAGTCGCTCAGTCATGTCCGACTCTTAGCGACCTCATGGACTGCAGCCCACCAGGCTCCTCTACCCATGGTATTTTCCAGGCAAGAGTAGTAATGGCAGCTAAATTCCCACTTCGAGTTAATATGTCAGCATTTGCGTACTTGTGGTTTTTCTAAAGTTTTCCTAAATAGAAGAATTCACTTGAAACATATTAAAAGAATTGAATGCCTTCAATACTTAGAGGTATATGCAGTCTGGTTAGGGTGTCTAGTCTAACTGAGGTATGACTAGGCCTAGATATTTCAGAAGGTTTCTGTTTCTTTCAGATCCTGAGCTTGACAATCAAAGATTTCCCAGCCCTACCAGCCTCTAACTCTCAGTGATCCTCTGCTGAATTTTAAATCCCCTTGCCTTCCCTGTCTGCTCCCAATAATAACAAAAATAAACAAATAAGCAAAGGGGGAAAAAAGTTGCAATTCCAAGTGCCAGAACAGCTCTGCTCATCTGAGGAAGAAACCCTTGAACATCAATGAACCGTGATTTCAAACTGCCATTTCACTGCCGACTTTTCAGAAAAGCATCACCCTGCAAAGACGTTGCTCTTGAATGCAAACCTTGTGACTGCCAGGATCATCCAGGGTTCTGTCTTACCTCGTTCTCTCTCTGGAATTGGGTGTATTAGTCAATAGAAGTGCATTAATTCTCCGCGTGACCTCAGATGGAACACAAGCAGCATTAACAAATTACCAGTGATGGAGAGGCAAATGGAGCAAGGACAAATATTCACACAGCCCTGTCTCTCTGGGCCGCTACCTCATCTTGTCCAAAATTCACAGAAGTATTAATCCTCCTGGAATGCTTAGCAATGCATATACAGTAA
Organism: Nanger dama; assembly: GCA_917880005.1. Classification (NCBI taxonomy): domain Eukaryota; kingdom Metazoa; phylum Chordata; class Mammalia; order Artiodactyla; family Bovidae; genus Nanger; species Nanger dama. Next base: position 61,263,718 of record CAKJTW010000001.1, on the reverse strand, counting down.
CATTCCCGAGGAAGCTAATAATTATCTCTTGTTAGCAAGATCAACTTATGCAGTCTTTCACTGCAGGGACAGAAAAAATATTATGACTTGCTATGCTAAGTGAAACATGATGACAGGGTAAATCAGGACATTTAAATTAACAGTAATAAAGACACACAGCTCTGGCTCCCCTCTATATAGAACTGATAAAATTCACTGAAAATAGACACGGTGGTAAAAGGAGAATGTGTTGTGAATAGTTGGTTGAAACACAAAGAGACAAACTTTCTTCCGTTGCTTTTGTTGTTACAGCTAATATTTACTGGGCACCCACCATGCATGGTACGACTCTTATCAGGGACAAGGATAATAATAAATTACTACCTGTCAGCCACATGCACAGTAACTTCATTATGTGACTAGGCAGCACTCTTATTAAGTCTTCGGAATCTATTAAAAGTCTCATTTTGAAACAATGAACCATGAGGAACAAATTTATGAATTGTGGATCCCTGGTATTAACCCAAAGATTCAGCCTTGGGGAAAGAAAAAAAAAAATTCCTAAGGGGGAAAAAAATTAATTTCTGCCAAGGAAAATCTAAGAACATACGTTAGCTGGCCCTACCAGATGCCTCTGGCTGTGCCGTAACAGAGATGAGGCAAATATCTAATTTCACAGGAAAAATTTTATAGAGTGGTCTTGGAATCAGATGAAGTCCAAAACGCTTCCCTGCCAGGTCCTCAGTCAAAGGGCATAATAAACAGCCATACCCTCACACGTCTGAGATGCCCGTCTGATCTCTGGCTCTGATTGGTATCATGCTGTCACCTCCACTGATGTATCCAGGCAGAACTCGTCCTGTATATTCACTAGTTTAATCCGCTCAGTGAATGTGGTAGATCATCTGCAAAACTGTCACAATAAATCCTCATATCACTGCATGCACATTCCTTTATAATGTCACTTTGAACCATTTCCTGTCTATTTTATTAAGGTGGGGTCTATTCCTCCTTGCCTTAAACATAGGAAAGCTTCGTAACTTGCTTTGACCAAAGGAATACAATGGAAGTGATGTTTTGGTGACTCCTGAGCCTAAGTCTTAAAGGGCCTTGCAGCTTCCGCTTTCACCTTCTTAAAACACAGGGTGTCACCAGGTAAGGAAGCCCCAGCTAGCCATCTTGAAGATGAGATATTTGAGTATACAGTCAACGACCAGTACCAGTTGTCAGATGTGTGAGTGAGGTATCTTGGACCATCTAGTTCCAGTGCTGTGGAATGAATGGTTATGTTCCTCCAAATTCACAGGTTGAAGCCCCAAACCCCAGTGTGATGGCATTTGCAGGTGGGACCTTTGAAAAGTAATTAGGTTGTGAGGGTGGAGCCTTCATGAATGGTTTTAGTACTGTTATAAGAGGGCTTCCCCTTGGCACAGTGGTAAAGAATCTGCCTGCCAATGCAGGAGATACAACAGATGCAGGTTCAATCCCTGGGCAGGGAAGATCCCTTGGAGTAGGAAATAGCAAACTGCTCCAGTATTCTTGCCTGGAAAATCCCACGGACAGGGGAACCTGGCAGGCTACAGTCCATGGGGCCGAAAGAGTGTGACACAACTGAGCACTCATTCAGCCCTTATAAGAGACACGGGAGAGATAGTCTCTGTCTCTATCATGAGAGAACACAGGGATACGACATCCCCAGCAAACCAAGAAGAGTGGTCTCACTAGGAACTGAATCAGCTGGCCCCTTCATCCTGAACTTCCCAGCGGTTGTGTAAGCCACAAAGTCTATGACATTTTTGTTACAGCAGCCTGAACCTAGCGATACTGCCAGGCGACAGAAGCTGCCGCAGTGACTCCAGAAGAGATGGAGCAGAAGAACCAGCTAGTTGAGGCCAGCATGAACTGCTGACCCTCAGAGTCCTGAACAAATGAAATAGGTACAATTTTAAGCCACTCAATTGTGAAATAGTTTGCTAGACAACAGTAGGTCACCAGACCATGAACCATGTCTTTAACATTTCGTGCATTGTTCTAAAAGAGCAGTTCCGCTCTGACTCCTCGTACAGAACAGTAGCTTCCAGAACTGTAATAACTGGGAAGCAAAGGAATTTTTTCTCATTTCTTCCCCATCATCTCCTACGGCAATTCACACTGAGACTGAACGTTCAACCTTCCTTTGCCGAGGGAATAATACAAGTTGAAGGCTCAGAAATATGCTTGTTCAGTGGTTCAGTGATAGTTTGTTTACAGTGAAGTGGGTTGAAAGGCAGCCTCGGGCATTCAGCTCTCTCTAGGTGAGGCACTGCCAGCCCTGCCAAGATGCTGAGGCCTGAGGAGGAGGGTGTCAGGGACAGGGACCCTAGGATGGTGGGTTAGTCAGGGCTCTTCACACAAACAGACCATGCATAACTGTATTTATATCTATATGGGAGTGGCAAGAGAGAGAATTTGTCTTAAGAAATCCACTTACATGATCATGGAGGCTCAGCCAGTCCAAAATTTTCAGGGTGGGCTGGAAGGCTAGAGATCTGGGAGGATTTCAGCTGGAGTCCAAAGGTGGTCTGCTGGCAGAGTACCCTCTTCTTCCAGAGAGTTCAGTCTGTTTCTATTAAAGCTTCAACTGATCAGATGGAGGGTAATCTGTTTTACTAGAAATCTCCTGATCTAAGTGTTAATCTCATCTGGAAAAACAACTTCACAGAAACATCTATAATAACATTAGGTCAAATACCTGGGTACCGTGGCCTAACCAAGTTGACACATAAAATTAACCATCGCAGATGGTGTTAGGAATTGAATTGCATCTCCCCAAAAAAGATACACTGAGGTCCTAACCCCCAGTCCTGAGGAATGAGATATTTTTTGGAACAGGGGCTTGACAGAGGTAATTCAGTTCAAATGGGTCATTGAGGTGGGCCTTGATCCAATATAACTGATGTCCTTGTATAAAGGGAAATTTGGACAGATGGCCAGATATGCACAGAGGAAAGATCACATGAGGACACCCAGGAAAAAGATGTTGAAAGGTTGTTGTTGAATCACGGCACCGGGATTCTTGGCCCCCGGAGGAGAATTCAATCCGGGGCCAGAGACGAGGCTTGATTGCTCAGAGCTTTTGTGTAATAAAGTTTTATTAAAGTATAAAGGAGATAGAGAAAGCTTCTGACATAGGCATCAGAAGGGGGTAGAAAGAATACCCCCTTGCTAGTTTTAGCAATGAGTTTATATACTCCAACTAATCCAAAGAAGGTCTGGAAGTTGTAAAGACCTCACCAGACCTACTCCCATAATTTACATTTTAAGAGAACAGAATTAGCCAGAAGGTTTAATCCAGAGACTGTCCTCAGGCAGAATACATCGTTGTTATATAATCCTAAGGAAAGTAGAGAAATAAGTTTGTCCTTTCTTCCTCCTTGAGAATTCCAGACCCTTCTCTCCTTGGGGACCCCTAGACTTCTTATCAACCTGCCTAGGAAATGACTCTCTCAATGTCACATGACTGAGGTGATGCATTTATAAGGCAAGAGAGGCCAAAGAGTGCTGGCAAAGGCCAGGAGATACAAGAGGTGAAAGGAAGGAGTTTGCCCTGCAGCCATGACAGAGAGCTCTGCCAACACCTCGATGTTGGACTCTAGCCTTCAGAACTGTGAGACAGTACATTTCTATTTTAAGCCATCTAGCTTTGGGTACTTTGTTATAGAAGTCCCAAGGGATTAATACTGATGGATAACTGGGAACCTTGCTTCCAGATCTGAGAGACCTCAGGCATGTCTGGGGCAGGCAGGAGGCTGAGCAAAACCTTAAAACAGTCCCTTCTTCGTAAGCTCCTGTCTCTTCCCCATGGACCTTTGACAAGCTCTGGGGGATAGAGGGCCTTCCCTGGTGACTCAGCAGTAAAGAATCTGCCAGCAATGCAGGAAAGGAGACATAGGTCCAGTCCCTGGGTCAGGAAGATCCCTTGGAGGAGGGTGTGGCAACCTACTCCAATATTATTGCCTGGAGAATCCCATGGACAAAGGAGCCAGGTGGGCTACTGTCCATAGGGTCACAAAGATTCAGACATGACTGAAGCAACTGAGCACACACAGGGGAGCCTGGAAAGATTCTACTTTCCCCCAAAGAGGCAAGGATCTTCCCTCGATTTCTGGATCACCACCTGGAATGGGAATATGGGGGTCCTTGGGAGGCATAGATGCCTGGCCATTCGTGGAGGGAAAAAGCAATGATGCTGGCTCCCCATCTGTGTGAGCACTCACCCTTTGGCAATGAGCAATCCAGTGGAAGCCACATTGAGTTCCCCAGATGGGCAACCATGGGGACACGGGGCCAGACAAGCCTGGGTGAGTCCCAGCTCTGCCAGTCACCAGTTAATGATAGCAATAATGGCTGTCATTTTCTTGAATGCTAAGCACTTTAGGTACATATCTCACTGACAGATTCTAACAGCTTATTTAACAGATGAGAGGCTGGAGTTCAGAGAGGTTAATAAACCTTTCCAAAATCACACAGCCAGCTAACATTCTAATACAGGTAATCTGACTCCTAAACCCCAGAGTCCAAATTCTTAACCACCATACTTCCTCAAAAACATACCATGGCCCAGATTAAATCTCTGTACTGAGCCTACCAGCAGGTCAGAAGCATACACTCTGTTAGATGTTCTTAAAGGTACAACAACAAAGAAGGAAGATAGGGCCTTGGCCTTGAGGTGTTAAAAGTTTAGTGACAGAACACCCATTTGGGAGTACTTGTGACTGACTTGTGCCCCCTTCTTTGGGAGTGTGAAAAGTTTAAGTTCAGCCACAGGGAAAGCTCTAGCTACTAAGAGCATCACCATTTTTAATGAGTTGGCATTTGGCCCGTTATACACATCAGCAGGTGAATGCGTCTTATTAGAAGAGTTCTGTGGGCACTGAGAGAGAGTTGGCAACTCGAGGAAGTTGGATCATTGTTTAAAATTCTAGGCAGCAAGTCCAAATTGTAGCTCATCACTACCCTAGGCAAATCACTGATTAATTTAGACTTTATTTCCCCTTGTCTTTTGTCTTCTTTCACATTGGTGCTGCCTACCTGACTCGCAGGAATGGGTGGGAGTGAGGGCTGGTCAGATAAAAGCACCGTCACATTTGCCAACCAAAGGCTGTGTGCCTTCACCAAGTTATTAAGACAGTACATCAAGAAATGGCTTCAACATTAATCACAAAGGAGAAATCATGAAACCCGTATCCTGGAAACGGAACAGCCTTGGAATATAAAGGAAGGGCAACGCCCTGGTATTAGCTGTCCACTGCCTCCAGGCTCCTGCCCATCCAGAGCAAACAGTGGGCCCCTGGGCAGTGCGTTCAGAGGGCAGTGGAGGCAAGGTCTCATACAGGGTGGGTCCTTGTGCTGGGAACTCCAGGACCCGGTGGCTTCACACAGTCGTGGCATAGAGGGTGGGGAGCCATGGCTAAGAGGAGCCCACCTTCAAGATGTGACGGAAGGAGAGGGCAGGACACCTGTCTGCAGAGGCTTGTTGCTGGAGGGCCACTGGGGTGGGGGCATGGGCAGAGCAATCTTCTGTGAACGTGTATGTATGTGCTCGCTCGGTCGCTCGGCCCTGTTCAACTTTTTTTGACCTGCCAGGCTCCTCTGCCCATGGGACTTTATGGGCAAGAACACTGGAGTTGGTTGCCATTTCCTCCTCCAGGGGATCTTCCTGACCCAGAGATCGAACCTACATCTCCTGTGTCTCCTGCATTGGCAGGCAGGTTCTTTATCACTGCACCACCTGGGAGCAATCTTAGGCAAGATTCAAATCAATGTAGGTTGCCGGAGGAGGACCCTGAAGACTATTTGTTTCTTATGGCCGCCGTAACCGAAAACCTGAGTGGTTTGAAACAATGGAAAACTCTTGTCTCAGCCTTCTGGAGGCTGTTGGTGGTGGTGGTTTAGTTGCTAAGTCGTATCCAACTCTTGCAAACCCATGTACTGTAGCCTGACAGATTCCTCTGTCCATGGGATCCTCCAGGTAAGAATACTGGAGTGGGTTGCCATTTCCTTCTCCAAGGGATCTTCCCAACTCAGGGATCAAACCCAGGTCTCCTGCACTGGAGGCAGATTCTTTACCAACTGACCTATGAGAGAAGCCCATTCTGGAAGCTAAAAATCCTAAATCAAGGTGCTGGCAATGTTGGTTCCTTCTGAGAGCTTGCAGGGAGAATCTATTCCAAGCCTCCTTCCTGGCTCCTAGTGACCGCAGGCAATCCTTACTGTCCCTCGGCTTATAGAGGCATCACTCCAGCCTCTGTCTCTGTTTTCACATGGCCTTCTCCTTTTGTGGCTCTGAGTCTAAATTTCCCTCTTTTAAGGACACCAGTCATAACAGATGAGGGCCTGCCCTTAATAATAAACTCATTTTAACTTGATTACAAGTGCACAGACCCTATTCCCAAAGAGGGTCACATTCACAAATACTGGGGAGTTAGAGCTTCAAAATATCTTTTTTGGGGGATACAGTTCAAATCAATGAAGACCCTAATGAAGTTCCCCCCACTGGACTGTGAATAGTTGAAGGATATACACCATCTCATTGATTTCATATCCCCAGTGCCTAGGACCTCCCAGCAAATAGCTAATGTCTGATAAGTGCTGAAGGAGTGAATCAGCAGTAATCTTTGCTTGATCTGTATGATATGGGTAATCTGGCCCAAATTCTGAGTGTAAAATTCTGGCTCCATTACATTCTACCTGGATGGTCTTTGGCATGTCTCTTAGTTCATCTAAGTCTCGATTTTCTCCTTTCTAAAATGAGTATAATATAACATGCAAGAAAGTGGTAAGAAGCCAAGACATAGAGTATATGAAACAGCTGGTACATTGTAAGTGTTCAGTAAATAGGAGACACTATTTTTAGAGGAAATCCAAAACTTAACCCTACTTGCTACCCTCTAGTTCACATTTCTTTACAATACATTCATTCCATTATAGCAATTATTCACGATATTTTAAAAGCCGAATATATAGGTTAATCTAACTGTAATTTTCAGGATGCTTTGAAAATTAAAAAAAAAAAAACCACTTTCAGAAATTGGATTGGCAGAAACTCCATTCAAAAGGGACCAGGGGGACTTCCCTCATGGTCCAGTGGCTAAGACTCTGAGCTTCCAATGCAGGGGGCCTAGGTTCAACCCCTAATGGGGAACTAAGATCCCACATGCTACAACTAAGACCCAGTACAACCAAATATTAAAAAATATAAATATTAAAAAATAATAAAAATTTAATATAATTTAAAATAATAAAAAATTAAAATAATAATAAAATATAAATATTAAAAATAAAGTGATTATTATTATTTTTTTTTACAAAGCAGCATGGAAGGTGTTTATTAGCTCACATAATGCCCTACCATTCTGGCTTCAGGCAAGTCTTGATCCAGACTGCAAATAATGCTATCAGGGATCTACTGTTTCTCTAACTGGCCCTCATCCTGTGGGTACCAGAGCCTCAGACTGAAATCCTCTGAACCTAACCCCCAGGGATAGACACAGCTTTCCTGATGGCAGCATCAGAAAAGATCCAAAGAAGATCCTAATTTTCTTGACTTGGATCACGTACCTGTCCAAACCGGTCATTATGGCCAAGGGCATGGGGTACCCGGACTGGGCAGCTGAAGTGGATTCCCTACAGAAAAGAAGGTTCTGTTGTAGAAAGAGGTGCTGGAAAGATTTAAATAAGAAATGTCCCTGATCCTTATAGCCCTTAGAACAGAACATTTTAAGTGAGGCTAAAAGCTATCAGGCTTCTGGAAAAGGACCCAGCATAGTTTATGAAGAAAAAAAAACAAACAGAAACCATAGCTTATATATAATAACTTGCAGCTTCAATATAGAAATACTGCCTTTGAGATTTCCCTGGCTACCCAGTTAGAAGTCGGTGCTTCCATTGCAGAGGGCATGGGTTCAATCTCTGATCAGGGAACTAAGATACCACATACTTCATGATGAGACAAAAACAAAAATTTTTAATAAAAAATAAAATCAAGCATTATCATTTAGGGATTTGAAGATGATTAAAAGTTGCATATATGTTTGTTCATCCTATGAACCCAATCCCAAAATATAAAAATAAAATAAAAATACTGCCTTTGTAGTCCTCATAGCACATCAGTTACTGCTGGGGATGAGGAGGGCTGCTGGGAGTGGCATAGCCCTGGGAGGGTCTATCAACACATCAGCTATTAGCACTGGATGTCCCTGCAATGGAGACAGGACCACGGGCAGGTGAGGCAACTCCAATGGATACACTCAGGTCCCCGCAGGATGAGGATGGAGTAAGAGGACATTCTGTGGCAGGCGTGCCAGCGCACTCAAACAGCCATCACTCAGGACAACCTGTCCAAATCCACTTAAATTTGCCAAACAATGTTTGTTTTTGTGTTTTTTTTTAAGCTTGTTAGTTTTATACTAGACTTTGCTTTTGAAAAATACCCCATAACTCAGGTTTCATTTCCCGGGGAGACAAATTTGAAATAACCATCAAATTTTTTTCCTCCTCTTTTTGCTGCTCTAAGCAAAGTGGGAAATATTTTCCCCTGAGGGACGATAGTCTGGTCACTCATACAATAATCATTTAAATGTTGTTTGCTTTTTTCTTTACTTTTTTTCCCCCACTTCTCAGCAGTGTTTGCATACAGCCCTCCCCATTTTATATTTCTACTGATACATTCTTTTTAATGAGTAAGACAGACAGGATGTCCATATTTAGGGCTTTGTTGAGAAAGTCAACTTAATGGCCAGGGTAGATGCAGATAAGTCACTGATGAAGTTTACTAGGATTTGTCCAGTTTAGTATCCATAGGTTGACATTTTATCTTGTATTCTCATTTCACCATCACACAATCACACTGGCCTCATTTTATAGATAAGGAAACTGAGGCCCAAAGAGTTGAATTAACTTGTCAAGGTGCCACACACTGTGGAGGGGGCACGGGGGTGTGCCTGCACCCTCATTCATATCCAACTCTTTGCAACCCCATGGACTGTAACCTGCCAGGCTCCTCTGTCCATGAATTTTCCGGTCAAAAGTACTGAAGCAGATTGCCATTTCCTTCTCCAGGGATTTTCCCAACCCAGAGATCAAACCCACATTTCTTTTGTCTCCTGCCGTGGCAGCTATGCTCAGGTACCAGCTGAGCCACCAAGCAAGCCCTCACCCACAGGCTTGAACATAAATAATATTAGCTGACATTTACTGTTCTAAACAGTTGCACGCAGTATCTCATTTAAAGTGCTCAAAAAAATTGTGAGGCAGGATAGAGTTATCATCTATCTCCATTTGTCAGATGAAGAAATTGAGGCTTAAATACATTTAGATACATTGGTAAGATTGAAACCCAGCTCCATCTCTCCACAAAGATGCACTTAAAAATGCAGAACTTTCACAAGATCTCAGTTGACTGTGAAAGCTTCAGATTAGGGAGAAGTAGAAGCAATGGGTGTGCCTAGAGCCAGAGCGGGAGTGGTCAGATTTACCCCCACGCTCCAAGGAGAAGCCTTCGCCTGCCAGCCAGCTCTGTGGATGAACTATTTCCAGAACTTGCTAGTCAGAAGTGCTGAGGCAGCCTGGATGGAGGCCCAAACCCTGAGACGAAGTTGACCATGACAAAGCAACAGAGTGTGCTGCTGCCTGCTGCCCTCAATCACTGAAAACGTGGGGACCCCCATGTCCACAAAGATGCTGTAGACAGAAAGAAATGCCTGGTCAGCAGAGAAGTCCCAGTGAGTCCAACCACCCACTGCAGCCAGCAATCGCAGTACGTGCCCATCTTCCCATATGGGGTGTGGACCACACGGATATGGGGGAGGTTGCTAGAACACACTGATTCCTTTACCAGCTACTAAGGGCAGCCTTAGCATCTCTCATCAGCCCTAAGCATCCTCCTCCGGGCTCCTCTACATGACAAAGCTCCCACTTACAAGTTAATCAAAATCCTGACCGTGAATAGGAAAGGAAAAAAATACTCCATTAATTAAACTCTCAAAAGATGCCAATAGTAACAGTCTGCAGATACTTTCTTGCTGTACTCATCCTTTGGGGAGACCAGACACCAGCAAGCAGTGTAAGAGTCACAGGTGCTGTGATTAGGCTTGACAGCATGTAGCTGTGACAAGCGGAAAAGGGAAGATTTTTAGTCTTCCTGAAATCCCAAGCTTTGAAGGTAATTAAATAATTAATGAGAAGCAAAGCTTTCCCTGCTTCCCCAAGAGAGATTAAACTTCCCAACTATCTTCCCTGTATAACAGTTTCTCTAAAAAGGCTGGAGAATATAAGAAAACAGGTATCTTAAGTCATTCAATTACTTATTGAGCAACTATTATGTGCCAAGTATTCTGAAAGGTGCTAGACACGCAGTGGGTAAGTAGGTAACATCTCTGCCCTCAATGGTGCTTACATTCTAGAAAAAGGGGCTGTGGGGAATGTATAAACAGGTGGATCGAGGGCTTTGTAGGAAAGAGAGCAAGGAGATGAATGGAAAGTGAATGGAGGGAGATGAGGTTGGAAGAGGTGGGCAGGGACAAGTGATCTAGAATCTTCTAAGGACATAGTAAGATGTTTGGCTATTATTCTAAGTGATTAGGAAGACTTGGGGGTATTTCATCAAGAGGTCATACAATCTGGGCTTTCCTGGTGGCTCAGACGGTAAAGAATCTGCCTGCAATGTGGGAGACCTGGGTTCGGTCCCTGGGTCTGGAAGATCCCTTGGAGACGAGAATGGCTACCCACTCCAGTATTCTTGCCTGAAGAATTCCATGGACAGAGGAGGAGTCTGGTGGGCTACATTTCATGGGGTCACAAAGAGCTGGACACGACTGAGAGACTTTCACTTTTATACAATCTGATTTCAATTTCTCAGTTAACCCTGGCTGATAGGTGAAGAATGGTTATGGGGATGAGTGGCAGGGGTCAAGGGAACAAAAATATTCAGCAGGACCAGCAGTTCATGTTAGAGCATATTGCCTCTGATAGAGCCAATTTTTAATTGATTCGACTTCACAACCTGTTGGTATTTTCAGAATGAATTTTCTCTGTGGTTTGACAGAGTTCCATCATTTCAGTTAAGACTTTCTAGGGTCTTAACAAGCATTTTTATAAGCTGATCTATACTTTTATCTTTCTAGTGGCTAAGGAGGTGAGGCTTTTAAAAGGTGCTTAGGACATGAGAGTGCAGCCTTCTTGAATGGGATTAGTGCTTTAAAAGAGAGGGAAGGTTCAGAGAGATCCTCCCCTTCTACCGCATGGCGAGAAGGGCCCAACTTATACAGAATTAGGACCCGTATCAGCCATGCTGGCACCATGATCCTGGTCTCCAGACATGTGAAAAATAAACGTTGTTTACGAAATACCTGGTCTACGGCATTTTGCTAGAGCAGCCTGAATGCACCAAGACAGGAACTAAGTCTGTTTGTTTGACTTTTAGCCCATCCATGCTCTTATATTCATAAAAGAATAAAGGTATAAAAGGTGGTTTAATATAAGAAATACTGAAATTTTATTTGTCATCTGCCTGGATAAAAGTTTTCACTTATTTTTTGTTTCAGTCTCTCTTCTTCCACAGAATAAGGACTTCTACACATAAATTGATATCCCCAGGATAAAAGCCGAATCTTCTAAAACTAGAATCTCACAGGGCATAGAGATGGTGCTTGTTGCTGATGGGAAGTAAATCTAGATTCACTTTTGGCTGGAAGGGAGCAGGCCAGAAATTCAGAGTTGTAGGTCCCTGGCCAGGGCAGATGTACTAGAACATGAACCATAAACCTCCATCACCTATCTTAGCAGATAGAAAATGGGGATTTGGGAGGAAAGTTGCATCAGGCACTCAGACCAAATAAATACTCTACTAATTGCTGAACTCCCACTCTGTATTCCAGCTGCTGCTAAGTCACGTCAGTTGTGTCCGACTCTGTGCGACCCCAGAGACGGCAGCCCACCAGGCTCCCCTGTCCCTGGGATTCTCCAGGCAAGAACACTGGAGTGGGTTGCCATTTCCTTCTCCAATGAATGAAAGTGAAAAGTGAAAGGGAAGCCGCTCAGTCATATCCGACTCTTAGCGACCCCATGGACTGCAGCCTACCAGGCTCCTTCATTCATAGGATTTTCCAGGCTAGCAGACTGCAAAGGATGCTCAGCACTGGACCCCTGGAGCCACTTGGAGTGCTTGATAACAATTCCATGCCACCATTCACTTTCTGTATTGCTGTTTCTTCTTCTTCATGTTTGTTCTTCTGCCCAGTGACACTTTGGTTATGCCAACGGGGATTGACTTGAATATGTTCTGTTGGTACCAAGATTGTAAGATGACAACAGAAGAGAGAATGGGAACACAGATTCTTTAGTGGGTTCAAATCCTGACTCAGCCACTTGCCAATTATGTAGGTTTGGGCAAGACTGAATTTCTCTATGCCTCAGTTTCCCCATCTGTAAAATGGGGATAAAGTCTGTCTGGAGATTAGATGAGCTCAAGTTTATAGCAAGTAGGCACTAAATGTTTGTTGTTGTTACTGTGGTTATTACACTGACAGAATTCAGTTAAATGGGATGTAATCTCAGGACTTCCCTGCTGGTCCAGTGACTAAGATGCCACACTCCCAATGCAGTGGGCCCAAGTTTTATCCCTTACCAGGAAACTAGATCCCACATGCCACAACTAAGACTTGTCACAAATTAATAAAAATTTTAAAGAAGATATAATCTTTCATTCAGTTCAGTCACTCAGTCATGTCTGACTATTTGCCGCCCCATGGATTGCAGCATGCCAGGCTTCCCTGACCATCAACCAGCTCCTGGAGCTTGCTTAAACTCATGTCCATCAAGTTGGTGATGCCATCCAACCATCTTATCCCCTGTCGTCCTCTTCTCCTCCTTCCTTCAATCTTTCCCAGCATCAGAGTCTTTTCGAATGAGTAAGTTCTTCACGTCACATGGCCAAAGTATTGGAATTTCAGCTTCAGCATCAGTCGTTCCAATGAATATTCAGGACTGATTTCCTTTAGGATTGACTGGTTTTATCTCCTTGCAGTCTAAGGGACGCTCAAAAGTCTTCTCCAACGCCACAGGTCAAAAGCATCAATTCCTCAGTGCTCAGTTTTCTTTATAGTCCAACTCTCACGTCCGTGCATGACCACTGGAAAAACCAAAGTTTGACTAGATGGATCTTTGTTGGCAAAGTAATGTCTCTGCTTTTGAATATGCTGTCTAGGTTGGTCATGGCTTTTCTTCCAAGGAGCAAGTGTCTTTTAATTTCAAGGCAGCAGTCACCATCTGCAGTGATTTTGGAGCCCAAGAAAATAGTCTCTCACTGTTTCCATTGTTTCCCCATCTATTTGCCATGAAATGATGGGATCGGAAGCCATGATCTTAGTTTTCTGAATGTTGAGTTTTAAGCCAACGCTTTCATTCTCCTCTTTCACTTTCATCAAGAGGCATTTTAGTTCTTCTTTGCTTTCTGCCATAAGGGTGGTATCATCTACATATCTGAGGTTACTGATATTTCTACCGGCAATCTTGATTCCCACTTGAGCTTCATCCAACTGGGCATTTCACATGATGTACTCTGCATATAAATAACATAAACAAGCAGCCTTGACGTACTCCTTTCCCAATTTGGAACCAGTCTGTTGTTCCATGTCCGGTTCTAACTGTTGCTTCTTGACCTGCATACAGATTTCTAAGGAGGCAGGTAAGGTGGTCTGATATTCCCATCTGTTCAAGAATGTTCCACACTTTGTTGTGATCCACACAGTTAAAGGCTTAGGCATAGTTAATAAAGCAGTAGAGACTCCAATATTCTGGCCACTTGATGAGAAGAGCTCACTCATTTGAAAAGACCCTGATGTTGGGAAAGATTGAAGGCAGGAGGAGAAGGGGAGGACAGAGGATGAGATGGTTAGATAGCATCACCGAGTCAATGGGCATCAGTTCAGTTCAGTCGTTCAGTCGTGTCCGACTCTTTGCGACCCCATGAACCGCAGCACACCAGGCCTCCCTGTCCATCACCATCTCCCAGAGTTCACTCAAACTCACGTCCATCAAGTCGGTGATGCCATCCAGCCATCTCATCCTCGGTCGTCCCCTTTTCCTCCTGCCCCCAATCCCTCCCAGCATCAGAGTCTTTTCCAATGAGTCAACACTTCGCATGAGGTGGTCAAAGTACTGGAGTTTCAGCTTTAGCATCATTCCTTCCAAAGAACACCCAGGACTGATCTCCTTCAGAATGGACTGGTTGGATCTCCTTGCAGTCCAAGGGACTCTCAAAAGTCTTCTCCAATACCACAGTTCAAAAGCATCAATTCTCCAGTACTCAGCTTTCTTCACAGACCAACTCTCACATCCATATATGATCACTGAAAAAACCATAGCCTTGACTAGATGGACCTTTGTTGGCAAAGTAATGTCTCTGCTTTTCAATATGCTATCTAGGTTGGTCATAACTTTCCTTCCAAGGAGTAAGCGTCTTTTAATTTCATGGCTGCAAACACCATCTGCAGTGATTTTGGAGCCCAAAAAATAAAGTCTGACATTGTTTCCACTGTTTCTCCTCTATTTCCCATGAAGTGATGGGACCAGATGCCATGATCTTCATTTTCTGAATGTTGAGCTTTAAGCCAACTTTTTCACTCTCCTCTTTCATCAAGAGGCTTTTTAGCTCCTCTTCACTTTCTGCATTAAGGGTGGTATCATCTGCATATCTGAAGTTATTGATATTTCTCCCAGCAATATTGATTCCAGCTTGCGCATCTTCCATCCTAGCATTTCTCATGATGTACTCTGCATAGAAGTTAAATAAGCAGGGTGACAATATACAGCCTTGACGTACTCCTTTTCCTATTTGGAACCAGTCTGTTGTTCCATGTCCAGTTCGAACTGTTGCTTCTTGACCTGCATATAAGTTTCTCAAGAGGCAGGTGAGGTGGTCTGGTATTCCCATCTCTTTCATAATTTTCCACAGTTTATTGTGATCCACACAGTCAAAGGCTTTGGCATAGTCAATAAAGCAGAAATAGATGTTTTTCTGGAACTCTCTTGTTTTCTCCCTGATCCAGTGGATGTTGGCAATTTGATCTCTGGTTCCTCTGCCTGTTCTAAAACCAGCTTGAATATCTGGAAGTTCACGGTTCACGTATTGCTGAAGCCTGGCTTGGAGAATTTTGAGCATTACTTTACTAGCGTGTGAGATGAGTGCAATTGTGCGGTAGTTCAAGCATTCTTTGGCATTGCCTTTTGGGGGACTAGAATGAACACTGACCTTTTCCAGTCCTGTGGCCACTGCTGAGTTTTCCAAATTTGCTGGCATATTGAGTGCATCATTTTCACAGCATCATCTTTCAGGATTTGAAATAACTCAACTGGAATTCCATCACCTCCACTAGCTTTGTTCATAGTGATGCTTTCTAAGGCCCACTTGACTTCACATTCCAGGATGTCTGGCTCTAGGTGAGTGATCATACCATTGTGATTATCTTGGTCATGAAGATCTTTTTGTACAGTTCTTCCATGTATTCTTGCCACCTCTTCTTAATATCTTCTGCTTCTGTTAGGTCCATACCATTTCTGTCCTTTATTGAGCCCATCTTTGCATGAAATGTTCCCTTGCTATCTCTAATTTTCTTGAAGAGATCTCTAGTCTTTCCCATTCTGTTCTTTTCCTCTATTTCTCTGCATTGATCGCTGAGGAAGGCTTTCTTATCTCTTCTTGCTATTCTTTGCAACTCTGCATTCAGATGCTTATATCTTTCCTTTTCTCCTTTGCTTTTCACTTCTCTTCTTTTCACAGCTATTTGTAAGGCCTCCCCAGACAGCCATTTTGCTTTTTTGCATTTCTTTTCCATGGGGATGGTCTTGATCCCTGTCTCCTCTACAATGTCACGAACGTCAGTCCATCGTTCATCAGGCACTCTATCTATCAGATCTAGGCCCTTAAATCTATTTCCCACTTCCACTGTATAATCTTAAGGAATTTGATTTAGGTCATACCTGAATGGTCTAGTGGTTTTCTCTACTTTCTTCAATTTAAGTCTGAATTTGGCAATAAGGAGCTCATAATTGGAGCCACAGTCTGCTCCTGGTCTTGTTTCTGCTGACTGTGTAGAGCTTCTCCATCTTTGGCTGCAAAGAATATAATCAATCTGATTTCAGTGTTGACCATTTGGTGATGTCCATGTGTAGAGTTTCTCTTGTGTTGTTGGAAGAGGGTGTACATGAATTTGGGTAAACTCTGGGAGTTGGTGATAGACAGGGAGGCCTGGTGTGTGAGGCTCATGGGGTTGCAAAGAGTTGGACATGACTAAGCGACTGAACTGAGATGTTTTTCTGGAATTCTCTTGCTTTTTCTATGATCCAATGGATGTTGGCAACTTGATCTCTCATTCCTCTGCCTTTTTCATTAGAAACTTAAAATCTAGTACGAGATAAAAACACAAATGATTATAATAGACAAAAGGAGATAAACATTCTAATCAGCATGTGGGTAATGCACCAAGAGAGCTGTGGTGGATTAAAGTTAACTGCAGAACTGAGGTCTAGCCCCCATCGCATGCTCCAACCTCCTGCCCCTTGAATCTAGTCCATCCACGACCTTTGCTAAAATGATCCCAGGTGTACCCTCCAAGTCTTAAACCATCAGAAGTCTGTGGCTTCCTCCTGACTTCCTTGAGATAATCCCTCTCAGGACAGAATCTCCATGCTGGGAAATGCCACCTATGGGTGCTCCCATTGGCATTCATTGAGCATCAGATGTCAGCCATAAGAGTGAGCCATCTTAGATGGTCCAGCTCAGCTATGCCCCTGGCCAACTTCAGTTGTACCAGCGCCCAGACACCCCTGTGATGCAAAAGAAGGCTTAGTAAAGCCACAGCATTTCAAGAGATGGTAAAACATCATTTTAATATTTAAATGCTAAGTTTGGGGTAGCTAGTTATGCAGCCAAAAATAATTCAAATGGGAGTTTTAGAGAGACAAGTTCATTTAAAGTCAAATGATCTAGAAGCTTTCCTAGAAGAAGAGGGGTCTGAGAATGCCCTGGGAGAGAAGGACTGTGACAAGAAGCTCTGGGGAGAAAATTACCCAGACACAGGGAAGAGTGAGAAAGGCGCCAGGCAGGCAAAGGTGGCGGCATTTAGCACCCGGCAAACAGATAAGGCTGCTGGAGGTAGGTGCTGGGAGAGATGGGAAAGAGAAACCCAGGTCGTTGGGGTCAAATAATGGGGAGGGGATCACTTTGCTGCCGGGAAGGAAAACTGATTTCTGCTCTTCGGAGTAAAAGGGCTTTGTGGAAAACAAGGGGGTCCCGTGAGTAAGGAAGGTGTCCGTGCAAAGAATGAAAACCATAGAGCAACTGGACTTCCCCAAGAGATGGCAGCACTGGAAGGTTGCTGAGGAGCCTGCGTGGCGCACTGCATCACACACACACTAACATCCTGAGTCCTCTGCGTTGCCTGTGATGCCCCCTGGGCACCATGCTCCTGCCTGTGCCGCCTCCATGTCCCCTCAGTTCACTCCGCTCCAGCCACACGAACCTCCTTTCTGTTCTTGGAACAGCAAGCATACCATGTGCTCGCCACTTTTGCACCCAGGACCCTCCACTTGGATGGTTCCTCCTCCAGATATTCACAGGGCTCCCCCTTTCCCTTCACTCAGATGTCTGCCGCCTTCTCAGAAAGGCCTTTCTTAACACCTAAGTAAAAATAGTTGCCCTCCCATCCCCTATTCCAACCCCAAACCCCAGCCCCTTGCTGGCTCAGTTTTTCTTTCCAGTACTTCTTATTTTGTCTACCTATCAAATATCCCTTTATTTTTTTTTCATCTGGAGTAATCCCTTCCCCCACGCCCCAGGTTTTTGTTATAACATGGATTTTTTTCCCCTTCAAAGACCGTTTCTTTTCTCTATAGCTTCTGGAGAAATTAAAACAGCTTACTAAACCTCTTCTAATGGTGGGGGGAGGGTTTTTAAAAATAGACTTTATTTCTCCAGAGCAGTTTTAGGTTCCCAGCAAAACTGAGCAGAGTACAGACAGTTCCCTTATGCCCTCTACTCTCATATGACACACAGCCTCCCCCACTATCACCATCCAGAGTGGAATGTGTGTTACAAACCATAAACCTACACTGACACATAATTATCATCCCAAATCCATAAGTTACTGTTATGATTCACTCTTGGCGTTGTATACTCTATGCATTTGGACAAATGTATAATTACAGGAATCCATTATTACAGGAGCATAAAGGTATTTTCACTGCCCTTAAAATCCTCTGGGCTCTGCTTATTCATCTCTCCCTGTTCCCTAACCCTGGCAAACACTGATCTTTTATCATCTCCATAGTTTTGCCTTTTCTAGAAAGTCACACAGTAGGTAGCCTTCAGAGTGGCTTCTTTCACTTAGTAATATGCATTTAAGGCTACTCCAAGTCTTTCCTTCATAGCTAATTCTTTTTAGTGCTGAATAATATTCCACTGTCTGTACCACAGATAATTTATCCATTTACCTACTGAAGGACACAGTGGTTGTGTTAGGGGAAGCACACTTGCTGAAACCGCCCACCCTGGCCAGGCACCATAGTAACCATTTGCATGAGTTGTTTTATGACAGGAGATCCTGATAAGGAGTATGGAACTAACAAGCCACCACCAACTGGAAGAGTTCGGGAAAGGTCGAAAGGAGACACCATGTGTCCGTCCACTTCCTGGAATCCCTTTTGCTAGCATCCATCTTGGCTAAGCGATGCGTGCGCCACCAGGAAAGACTCTGAATTAGAATGATTGGTCAAAGACCACCCAGAAACTAATCCCATCACCATAAAACCCGAGACTGCGAGCCATGCGGCAGAGCAGTTCTCCTGGGTTCCCTTACCCTACTGCTCTCCACCCGGGTGCCCTTCCCAATAAAATCTCTTGCTTTGTCAGCATGTGTCTCCTCAGACAATTATTTTCCAAGTGTTAGGCAAGAGTCCAGTTTCGGGCCCTGGAAGGGGTCCCTTTCCTGCAACAGTTGCTTCCACATTTCAGCAATTTTGAACAAAGCTGCTACAAACATCCACATGCAGGCTTTTAAGAGGACTGATGTTTTCAGCTCCTTTGGTATTGTATGGGAAGAGTAAGTTTAGTTTTGTCAGAAATTGCCAAACTGTCCCCGTTTATTTTGTCTTTACTATTTACCTCCCCAACTAGAATACAAGCATCACGAAGGCAAGGACTTTGTCTAATGCTTAAAATTTGTTGTTGCTGTTCAGTCGCTCAGTCATGTCTCTTTGCGACCCCATGTACTGCAGCCCGCCAAGCTTCCCTGTCCTTTACTATCTCCCAGAACTTGCTCAAACTCATACCCATTGAGTCGCTGATGCCATCCAACCATCTCATCCTCTTAGAATAGTGTCTGGCATATAACAGGTGGTCCATAAAACTGGTAGAAATCAATGAACAAATACATGAACCCCAGGCAGTCCTCGAGCTTAAGGATTTGTGAATCTTGGTTTTCACTCTCCTCCATCATGCCCTGCTTCCTGTTACTCCCAGGCAATTCCTCCCCCATCTACTCAACCCAGCTTTTCTCTGACAGCTTCTACTAACTCATCACCCTGGCTTACTCAGAGCTCCCCTCGTGCTCCCACAACCTCCTCCTGTTCATCTGTCTAACTTCTACTCCCTCTGCCTAGCTCCAACTCTCCCTGACCTACCAGCTGAAATTCCAGGGGCAGAGAGTCTGACCGGGTCAGCCCATTCCCCATTTAGACAGAGATTTGTGGTCTTTGACTATGGTCTGGGTTTTTCAACCCTGCTGATTCAATCAACCATGGCCACAGGCACAGAGCCAGGCAACCAAGATGAAGAGCACTATTCTCTCATGCAGCAGAACCACATGGAGGCAGAAGAGCTTTAATGGCCTGTTGACCAGAGCCTGGGGTGCTGGATGATAGGTCCTGACCCTTTAGAGAGACACTGAGGCTTCTGAGAGGAGCAGAATTGATTGACCAGATCTATGGTTTCAGAAGACGGTTTTGGCTGTCCCACGAATGAGACAGTTGGTGGCTGAAGAGGGTGACACATGCGAGACAAGTTGGACAGCCGTAGCCAAGGTCAGCAGGTGAGGCCTCAAACCAAGCCAGTGCCATGAAAGTGATGGGCAGGGGAAGCAGGAGTGAGTGGGTCTTGAACCCGAAGCTGGCCATCAGGCACATGAAGCTGGGTCTAGGCACCCGGAAGTCATAAAGGCACTAGTTACAACTGTAAGGTGGATAGCTGGCAAGAGAGAAGAAGCCAAGGTAGATATTTGGGGGAAATCTCTTAGATATAAGGGCTTCCCTTGTGGCTCAGCTGGTATAGAATCCACCTGCAATGCTGGAGACCTGGGCTTGATCCCTGGGTTGGGAAGATCCCCTGGAGAAGGGAAAGGCTACTCACTCCAGTATTCTGGCCTGGAGAATTCCATGGACTGTATAGTCCATGGGGTGGCAAAGAGTTTGACACGACTGAGGGACTTTCAATTCAACTCAATTCTTAGATATAAAGAACACATCAAAGCAGAAAAACTTGACAAGTGATATAAATTGGGAATATTTATACAGACAGGTAGGGACTGAAAGAGCCACAGAGCTCAAGAAAAACAGGGAAGCATTTCCCTGGCTTCCTCTCGTATTCTCAAAAGAACAAGTCTAGAGGGTCCTGTGTTAGATCTCACTCCTGTCCAAAGCCCAGGCTTCTAGTCTGACTGTTTTCTGGCAGAAGGTGACGCTACTTCCTGGGAATCCACAACAGTCTAAAAATACAGCAACCAGGCTGCAGAGCCACAATTAGCAGAGCTGCTGTCCCAGGAAACCCTCGTCACATTTTGCTCACATCAGAGAGCGGATTAACTTTGATATCTGTCTGAACTCCGTGCGAGACACCACTGGTGGCCTGCTTCCTGCAAGCATTCAATCTTCACATGCAAGGCAAGAAGGAGGAAGTGCCGCACAGGAGCCCAAGCTGACTTTTTTTTTTCTCTCGGTGACTGAGATGAAAATATGCACCCTAGGACTCCTGACATATTTGATTTGCATCCCATCTCCCTTCATCCCTTGAGCTCTCTCTCCCTTTGTGTGAATACCTTCCCAGACCTGAACCTCCTTTGGCATTCACAAACATTAGCACAGCATTGAAGCTCCAAGCCCTTCATCTCTGCTGTGTGTTGGAGGTAATTATGGGCATTTCTTTATCTATTAGGGCTCCTAGTGGCATGCAACTGAAACTGACTCTGACTAACTGAAATCCAAAGGAGTTTACTGGAAGCATATGGGGTGACCTGTAGAATACAACAAACAAGTGAGAATCAGGCTGCAAGATGGGACAACGAGGCAAGTGCACACCTAGGACCCCAGGCAAGTGGGAGATATGCCATAATCCTACCAGAACATTAGCAATGGAAGAAATCCACTGCAACAGTGCTGTCTGTCCTTGTGTCATCATCCTCATGATTCTTATTTCTAGGAGAAAAAGAACAACTGGGCCTGGTTGGAGCAACCCATACTCAGACAACATGAGCTCACTGACTTTGCAAGTCAGTTTAGAGGGGTGGTAAGGGCCGGTCTCTGCAGCCAGACAGCAGGGATTTGTATCCAGGTTCTGCCACTTACTAGCCATGTGACCTTGAGCTAGTCCTTTTTCCATTGCTACAGATTCGGCCCCTGCAATGGGGATACCTAGCTATGGGGGTTGGTGAGTACTGATGGTGTAAACCTGTCAGTGACTGGCACAGGGGAAGTGTTCTACAGCCTTGGTGTCACTACTGCTAGGAATGCACAGGGCCCCTGGATTTACAGTCCAACCAAGAATGCCAAGATGAAAGGTCATCCTCAGAAAAGAACCAGGAGGTGTCATTAGGAGAGGCCGAGTGTCCAAAAGTAATTACTATCCACAGTCAACACCTCTGCCAGACTGTAGCCACCACGAGGACAACAGATGCTCCTCTCAATTCACTGTTGCATCCACCAGCACCTGGCTCGGTGAACCTCAGTCAGATATGCAAATACTGATCTGACTGCTTTCTTTTGTGTTCCTGATCAACTATTACAGGGCTTTGCCTGGAGTAGGCTCAAAATAAGTATTTGCTGATTGAATCTGTAGATCAATGGGATTCTCAGAAAGGGGAAGAACTTTGGGATCAGAGTTGTATCTGGTAGGAGTCAGTGGCAGGCAAGTGATAATATAAGGATGCTAATATATCATTTATCTTGTCATTTGTACATGTCAATCTGTACGTGACACTTGTATAGATTATAGGCTGGCTGTTCACCAGGCTGATAGCTCCGGGTTCAACAAGAGAGGGCAGTGGAACCACCAGCTACTTGCCACACTGCCTTGGGGAGGGGGGGTGGCTCATCTGTCCCATGTTGGTCCTGTTCCTGCCTTGGAGGCGCCACTGGTACCTCACAAGGACATCCTGGCGCCCTCTGCACTGGCTTTAACACACTCCGTGGATAGGACTCAGTCAGCCATCTGCCAAGTCTGCTCACAAAGACAGTAAGGATGTCATGGAAGAACCTATCCGATTAGGAATCCGGAGAGTTCAGCCCTGGCCCTGGATCAGTCAATGGTGTAAGGTCTCTGGTTCTTGGTGTTCTGATCTAAATAATAGGGTAATCCTTGATTTGGAGCTTGTGGAGGTGTTGAACAAATGAAATCACACCCATAGTGATTTCATCTGGAACTCCTTCTGTTTTAAAAGACAGAAGCCAACTCAAACTGGCTTCAGTGAAGAGGGGACTTTATTGGCTCATGTTACTGAGTAATCTGTTTGGGGGCACAATTGGCTTCAGGCGCTCAAATGTAGTGTCAGCATCTGATTTCTCCCCAACTCTCAGCTCTTCTGCTGAGAGCTCTGCTGTCCTCATTCGCAGTCTCCAAACAGTGGTCCCCAGCAGTTCCAGCGTCTCATGCCTTCAAGTTCAAATCTAGCCTCCTAGCAGCTGGGATAGACTATGGTTGGCTCTATGTGCGTCATTTGGCTTGGAGGATGCAGCAACATTGGACAATCAGACCTGAGTCCAGTGCCAATCAACCCCTGTGATGAGTAAGAGAGCTTGGTCAGGCTTGGCTGTATGGTTAACA
This sequence comes from Nanger dama, assembly GCA_917880005.1. Taxonomy (NCBI): domain Eukaryota; kingdom Metazoa; phylum Chordata; class Mammalia; order Artiodactyla; family Bovidae; genus Nanger; species Nanger dama. Next base: position 61,240,614 of record CAKJTW010000001.1, on the reverse strand, counting down.
TTCAGAGCTGGAAAAGAGTAAGGGTTGGAGTTAGGGGGAGAAGGTTGAGTTTACCTCACAGATTGAGTATGGGAGAAGAGTGGTCTGCCAAAAGATATTTGGGGTACTATTAACAGAAAGGGAAGTGGATGCTGGGAGGCTAAACTGTGCGCTATAACTGGGATTTGTTTTGGTTCATTGGGTCTTCTTTGCTGCCTACAGACTTTCTCTATTTGCAGCAAGCGAGGGGCTGCTCTTCATTGTGGTGCGCTGGTTTGTCATTGTGTTGGTTTCTCTTGTTGCAGAACATGAACTCTACAACATGGGTTTCAGTAGCTGTGGTGCACAACCATAGTTGCTCCACAGCATGTGGGATCTCCCAGGACCAGGGATCAAACCTGTGTCCCCTGCACTGGCAGGCATATTCTTAACCACTGGACCACCAAGGAAGTCCTATACCTGGGATTTTATATCACGTGATATCAAGTATGCATTGCAGCTTCCCTCTTTGCCATGAAGTCTTCTGTCTTCACCCTAAAAAGCTCCTGCAAGGGCCTGAGGACCAGCTGTCTCACCCTACAGTCATCTGTCTTCCTGCTCTGAACTCCTGTAGCCCGCAGGACCTTATCACTCACCAGTAACAGGCAGAGTTGGGTCATCAGTTATCTTGTTATGTATATGTCCTTTCTCTTCATCCACTTGGCAGGATCCTGGAGAGCAAGGGTCACGTTGCTCATCGTTGTGCCTCCCAAAGCACTTTGTCTGATGCTTGGGGCTAGAAGACTGTCCTTAAACCTGCTGACAGATCAAAAACCTAATTTACATACTTCTGGAAGTATGGAAGTAAATAGTAGCTTGCTGCTGCTGCTGCTAAGTCACATCAGTCGTGTCCGACTCTGTGCGACCCCATAGACAGCTGCCCACCAGGTTCCCCCGTCCCTGCGACTCTCCAGGCAAGACCACTGGAGTGGGTTGCTATTTCCTTCTCCAATGCATGAAAGTGAAAAGTGAAAGTGAAGTCGCTCAGTCCAACTCTCAGCGACCCCATGGACTGCAGCCTACAAGGCTCCACCGTCCATGGGATTTTCCAGGCAAGAGTACTGGAGTGGGGTGAATAGTAGCTTGATTCAACTACAAAACTACCAAAACAGAGGAAACCTGTGCCCTCTACACCATTTCCGAAGGATCGCAGATAATTTCCTGAACTAATAATGATGCTAGGGTCAAGATTTGCTGGGATCTTCTTTGCTCCACAGTCCCCAGTAGCTGGTATCACTCTTTTTAAAATAAACGATTGAGTGAAGGCCCAAGGAATCTTAGTCTCAGCTGCCAGTACCCCTGGGTGGGTCCTGTGCCAGCAGAGCAGATATAGAAGCCTGGAGGATGGCAATCATAGGAAGAGGAAGCAGATGTCTGTCTTCAGTGGCTCCCACCTCAGGCAACCAGGCAGAGCCCAAAGGTCCCTTCAGTGGGACTAGCTGCTGGCTCCCTGCCCTGAGCTGATCTCTATTCACTCCCTATCCTCATCCATAACCCTGACATCCAGCAAGGGGAAGGAGAAAGGAGGACATGGAAAATCAGTCGGAAAAGATCTGCCTGTAGCTTGGATGTTGAAATAACATTCCTCCCGGGTTAATCTTTGTCTAAAGCTCCCATGGCTCCGATTTCAGAATCCCTTGCAGGCCTTCTTGGCCAGACATTTTGCACTTTTGTCTCTAATCCCCTCAAATCGCCCTTTAGGCCAAGTGACTTGTCCAAATCTACGCAGCCAAGCCAAGATTTCCTCACCTGTAAAAGATATGGAGAAGGAAATGGCAATCCACTCCAATATTCTTGTCTGTAGAATTCCATGGACAGAGGAACCTGGCAGGTTACAGTCCATAGGGTCGCACGGAGTCAGACACGACTTAAGTGACTTAGTAAAAGATATGAGGATTAAATCAATGACCTATAGAGATCCTCCACCTCCTCTTAGTGTGGGCCTTCTCTGGTTGGCTCAGAGGTTAAAGCCTCTGCCTCCAATGCGGGAGACCAGGGTTCAATCCCTGGGTCGGGAAGATCCCCTGGAGAAGGAAATGGTAACCCACTCCAGTATTCTTGCCTGGAGAATCCCATGGACGGAGAAGCCTGGTAGGCTACAGGGTCGCAAAGAGTCGGACACGACTGAGCGACTTCACTTCACTTCACCTCCTAGTATAGTCAGGAAAATAAATCAGTTGTGGGGAAAGAATCAAGAAGTTAGTAAAGGAGGGAGTGGTAGACGAGGTCAGAGGAGCGGTGGGTGGGGCAGCTAGAGGAAAAACTAGGCTGGGCGGGTAGCGACTGGGGGAGGGACTGGGAACCGAGAGCAATGAGCAATTAAACCTCCACTTTTTGCGGTTGGCACTCGCTGGGCGCTAAGCGATGCTCGGACAACCGGGGCCTGAGGCCCCGCCCCACCTCGCCCTAGCCCCACCCACCCCTAGGCCCCGCCTCTGCTCCCTCCTCGCTCTGCCTCGGCGCAGCCCCAGCTTCTAGCCCCGCCCCCAAGGCCCGGAAGCGAAAGTTGTTCCTCCTCTTCCGAGCGGGGTCACGGCCCAGCCGGCGGGTGCCGGGTTTGGAGAGTCCCGGGCCCTAGGAGAATCCGGGTAGCCCCAGCTAGAGCCATGTCCCGGAACCTGCGCACTGCTCTCATTTTCGGCGGCTTCATCTCACTGATCGGCGCCGCCTTCTACCCCATCTACTTCCGGCCCTTAATGCGGCTGGAGGAGTACAGTGAGTGACCTCTGACCCCACGCGGCGTCCCGGCCCCGGTGACAGTGATCTCTGACTGCACGCGGCCGACTGGCCCTAGTAACTACCCCCCCTCTCCACCTCCCCCAACCGCCCCCCCACTTTCCCTCATCATCCCCACGTGGGGCCATGGACAGAGGAGACCCAGGTTCGACTCTGGCTGTGTGCACTTTCGTGACCGGGGTCAAGTGACTCAACCTCTGAGACCTTCACCATCCTCAGTTATCTGTGTGTGTGTGTGTGTGTGTGTGCGCGCGTGCTTGCGTTCTGGGTCGCTCAGTCATGTCCAGCTCTTTCCTATCCCATGGACTATAGCACGTCAGGCCACCCTGACCGTGGAATTTTCCAAGCAAGAATATTGGAGTGGGTTGCCATTTCCTACTGGGATCTTCCCAGTCCAGGGATTGAACCTGCGTCTCTTTTGTCTGTATAGTATCTTTAAAACTGCCTGGCATCTGGTAAGACTCAAAGGTGGTAATAAAAGCAGTTGACATAGTAGGTCAACACTAAATCCTAGTTCATACTGGTATTGACTGGAGGCTTTTTAATGTGTCTTCATTAAGCACGTTGCCAAGATCTCCTGGAAAAGGAAATGGCAACCAGCTTCATTATTTGTCTTGAGAATCCCAGGTACAGAAGGGTCTGGGGAGCCCCAGTCCATGGGGTCACAAAGAGTTGGACTCAACTGAGCGACTCATACTGGATCACTTAATTTATACAACCTCATTTTGAGGCAGGTTATTATTAAGTGTTTTATGGATGGGAAGTCTCAGAGAGGTTGTATTACATACCCAAGGACACACAGCTAGTAAGTGGCAAGACTAATATTCCAACTTCCACCTTCAGTTTCCGGGCCTTCTACACCCTGAAGCTGGGAATTGTGATGTTGTAGGGAGGGATGGCCCCTCATTATCCTGAACTTCAAGGTGTTTTTATGGCACTTCATTTCCACTCCCAAAGATGTCATTGAGTGGACATGTTACCTGGATTTTGAGTTTTTCCTCTCCTTTTTCCTCAAATCTTTCTTTTCACATTCTGCTGTCTTCGTTCGTTTTAAGCCGTGACAATGGCGAATATCCTGGGAGTAATTTTCTTCCTTAATCATTCAAGTCATATCATTCTAAAAGCCAAACTCTCCTTCCTTGAGACCTATACCTCAGCAAGGATTAGCACTTTGATACATCTGAAACCATCTGTCAGAGAGAAAATATCAGGCATTAGAGGCTCATTTTGTTCTCCAGGAAACCTGAATCATCCTGAAGATGGAAGAGGGCCAGCCCTGCCCCTTGAGAATATTAGCGGAGACTGAAAGCTTGGCGATCTAAATCGAAAGCTGCGTGTAAATGCTCTGCCCATTACAAATGCTACAACATTTGGTTTCTGAGACAGAGCGTTTTAAGCACACACTCAGATTTCCTTGCAGCTTCTTTTTGTCAACCGGGAATGAAATGGTCTCTGCATTCTGCCTTCCAGCCTGTCTCTGTGCGCCCATGTGTGGGGTAAATAAAAATGGGGTTGAGTGAGGCCTTGCATAATCTGTGTTATCCCTCCTTACAGAATCCTTGCTTCGCTGTTTTTTTATGATAGCCTCTAGAGTTGAACTTGAGTCAAGAGGGTCTGCTTTGGATCTCCCTAGCAAAGTTTCAGTCTAGGAAGACTAGCGCAGTGGTTTTTCAACCAGGGGTGATTCTTGACTTCCGGGGACATTGGTTCTGTATGGAGACATTTTTGCTTGTCACAAAATGGGTGCCATGAGGTAGGGTGGGGTGGGTGAGTGTGCCACTGGCATCTAGCACATAGAGGCCAGACTCCTAAAGTTTGTGCAACACGTAGGACAGCCGCCCATAAGAAAGAATTACCCAGCCCAACATGCGAATGGTGCCAAGATTGAGAAACCCGCCTCTGGTTCAGGGTGTGGATTTGTGCTGTGTCTCCCAACAACAGTCTTACAAGTCCATAGACTATGGTTATCTGAGTCACTTTAAGACAGACAAATTAGGCCTTTTAAATGAACACTGAGTGTGTGGCTACAATATCAGCATTTTTAAATGTGTAAGGCAGTCAACACCTGCCCACGTTTCTCGTTCAGTTTTAATTAATTTGGACACTGTTTTCTGAGTTATAACTGAGTCCTTAAACAGGTAAATGATACTGTATAGCTAATATGTATTGAAAATGGATTATATGTCTGACACTCTTCTAAGCACCTTTTATATATTAACCCATTTGGTGCAAATAGCAACCTTTTATGGTAGTTGCTATGTGATCATCATCCCCATTTTATACATGGACAGACTGGGGTATAAAACAGTTAATTTGTACGAGAAACCACAACCAATGAGTCCCAGATTTGAACCAGTGGCGTTCACTATTACACCAGGGCACCATACTGCCTCTCTAAGAGAATAGAGGGAGAAAGTCAGATGAGGGTCTAAGTCCCTTCCTAGAAGAGGATCTTAAGATGAGCTACTTAACCTCTCTGAGCCTGGCCTGTTTCCTCATCTGTAACAGTGAAATTGAGGACTGAATTTACATGTTTTGGAGTGAATTAAATAAGATAAAAGGTGTAGAAATACTGATTTTTTTTGTTTTGGTTGCTCAGTTGTGTTCAACTCTTTGCAACCCATGGACTGTAGCCCGCCAGTCTTCTCTGTCCATGGAATTTTCCAGGCAAGAATACTGGAGTGGGTTTCCGTTTTCTTCTCCAGGGGATCTTCCTGACCCAGGGATCAAAACTGTGTCTCCTGCATTCACAGATGGATTCTTTGCCGCTGAGCCACCAGGGAAGCTCATTTTTACATTAGGAATCCCGTAAAAACATTTCTAAAATAAGGAGCTCCAGGGGCAGGGAAGTGAGACAAGGAGATTTAAGCAGACGCTCAGACCCAGGTGAGGCGTTCGTGACCAGGTCATGGAGATGCACTGTGAGATCGGAGCTTCGATTCATTTCGGCACATTCAGTTAGCATTTATTTAGCCTTCTTTCTGTTGTTTAAAAACCTGTGTTTTAACAGCAGTGTGCCTAACACTGTTAGGTGCTGGATATATGTGGCTGGACAAGTCAGAGCTCTCCTCTCATGTCCCTGCCCCACCCCTGTCCAGCCCCTCTCCCGCCACCCACGCCCTGTGCTCTGAGTTGCTCTCCCTGCCCCACCAGCACCACAACCACCCCATCCTCTACCCTGCAGCCACCCTGGTCTTTCTGGTTACACTATCGTTACTTATCTACCTTCTTTGCATCTGTGGTCAAAGAATTCAGACCATGTGGTTTTGATTTTTTGATGCGGGTCAGGATTTGCTTTGTGACTTGGTACAGGTCAGTTTTTGTGAATGTTCCCTGTATGCTTGGAATGAGGTATGTTCTCTTCTTTGGGGGTATAGAGTTCTGTGTATGATGGTCCCAAATCATTCTTAATTCTATTACTTATATGTCTTGAGGCCATATTAGTTGTTGCTCACAATCTAGAATGTTCTGAAGATTTTTTTTTCAATTATCATTATAGTCCTCTTTATCCCCTAACATTCCTCCCCAATTCTGTTTTATCTAATCTCATCATAGTTACCAGCTTTCTTTGGGTTAGTGTTTTCCTGGTATATATATTCTCTTACATATAGCATTTATTTAAGTCTTATAAGCATTTACTTAAGTCTTATAAGCCACCCAAACTGGGATTTTTAAAAAAAATCCAGTCTGAGAATCTTTGAAATGTTGGATTATTTTCCCTATCTTATGTTTTCTATTTAATCTTGTCTCTACATTTTTTTTTCCTCTCTCTTTTCTGCTTCAAGGCTTCTTTATTTACTTTTCTTGCCCTCTACTAGTTTGAAAGTCTTACATTCTGTTTTTCTTCTTTTGTTTTGACAGTTTAGAGCTAGTCAATATCTTTACCTCCTATGAAATAAACAAAGACCTTAGAAGGCCTTAGCTCTTGTCCCACACTCCCCAGCCCTCCTGCCCTGTGTTTCTTGCTCCCCAGACCACTTAGGACCATCAGCATTTTACGCAATCACTGATTGTTTCTCTAGACCACTTAGGACCATCGTCGTTTTACACAGTCACACTGATTGTCTCTCTTGACCCACATTCTTTATTCACTGATCCATCTGTCTCACACCTTTCTAGTTTCAGTTTTCTTCATTCTGAAATACATCTTTGTGTTTCTTTGGTGAGAATTTGTAACCAGGAAAATACATGCGTGTGTGTCAGAAAATGTACAGAACTCCAGGTTTTCCACTGTGCCTGTTGAAAAGCCTATTGTTGTGCCGTTTGCTTTTGGAATTTGATCATCTCACTTGCTTATTTTAAAACACTTGATTAACCCTCTGCTGTCCTCAGAGTCCAGCGGGTGGAAAATCATTGAAATGTTTTAATCAGAGCAAGGTGATCAGATTCAGCCTTTCCAGGCATCTCTGACTGTATCTGACAGAGGGGCCGGAAGGGCCAAGGTTGAAGGTAAGAAGTCCAAGACCCTGGCAGGCTGTGCTTCCTGTGACTTCAGGAGAAATGACGGTAGCCTGCACCAGAGTGCCGCTGGTTATGGGACTGGGCAGAAGGACTGAATTCAGGAGCCAGGTTTAAGAAATAAATCCTCTACAGGGATTTGTGACTGATTAGCTCAAGGGCAAGCAAGGGAGAGGAAGGAGACTGGCCCCCAGCTTTCTGGCTCCAGCAGTTGAAGAGATGTGGTGCTAGGCATTAAGGAATACATGAAGTCTGTTTGGGGGATGAGGGGACAGGCTCGTTCAGTTTGGGATGTATTGAGTGTTAGGTACCTGGATGTGCTCCTGGAGGTTTCCCCTAGGTGGTAGGATGTGCCAATCTGGAGCCGAGCAACAGGATCTGAGCTGGAGCTAGAGATGGCACATCTTCAGCATCAGATGGGAAGCAGAGTCACTGCAGCAGGTGGGGCTCCAGGCAGCATTCCGAGATTGAAAGCGACATGCTGGTCCAGGACAGAATGCAGGTGAACACTGGCACCTGAAGGTCTGAAGAGCAAGTGGTCAGAGGAGGAGGGGCCTTCTAAGGAGACTGACAAGGAGTGGCCAGAGTGAGGGCATTGAAACTGGAAGAGGCTGCACTCATAATCCCCAGGAAGATAGCTCTTCGTGGCAGAGGCTGTGATCAGCAGGGCTCGGCTGCTTAGAGACAGGAAGATAAAAACTGAAAATATCCATTGGATTTAGCAAAAGAAGGTGAAGCCCAGTGGCTATTTTGTTAAGAGTGCTTTCAGTGGTTTGACAGTGGGCAGAAGGCAGATTGCAGCGAATGAAGAGTAAGTAATATATTAGGTTGACTATATAAAGACATTGGGCTATCTGAAGAGGAGAATGAGGAATTGTATTTGCAGCTGGTCGAGGGGGCTAGGGGAGCGGTGGCTCTGTTTTGTCTGAGAGCACTGGGGAGCCAGGAGGGTCTCTGGATAAAGAAGGCTGCTGGAGGAGGTGGGGGAATCTCGACGTCAGATGGAGGAGGAGCCTTGGACCCAAGGCGGGACACTTCTTCCACCAGCTGAGGAGGAAGGGTGGGTATGGATACAGCTAGACGGCAGTGTGACTTTGGGAGGTGGCAGGTCCTTCCTGGTCACCTTGCCTTCTGTTCTCTTTATGACGCAGGAGGTCTGGTGACTACACGTGAGAGGCACGACCCCCAGGCAGACTGTCCCTGCTCCGGATGCGTTCTTCCTCAGCCTTGGCCTACCTCCACCAGCACTCCTGGCTTTGCTCTTTTGTTCCTGCCTTTCATCCACTCCTTCTTATCCTCTCTTGTTGGGTCTTTTTCTTCTGAGCTTCCTTCTTCTGTGGTCCCCAGAATCCTGGGCAGACCAAGGAGAAGCCCACAGTCCTTGGAAGGCCGGGCAGACACCCAGTCCTTGACAAGGGGACCGAGAGGCTGTCAAGGAGCCCAGGCCATGTAAGGCCCAAGAGCCGAGTCACTGTGGAACCTTTCAGCTGGCTAGCTTGACTGATGCTCGCTGGCCTGGATAGGGGGTAGGTAGGTTCCTGGGCTCCTTGTGAAATAAGCCTCAAGGTAGTAGAAAAGAGGCAGAAGGCCCCTTATGTAGAATAAAGCCAAGATCTTCTGTGATTTAAAAGCGGACAGGCCACTATTGCGAGACTGACATCTTGAATTTCATCTTGACATTCAGTGTGATCTTCAGCTCTTTCACTAACTCAGCCAGACTTTACCAAGTGTTAGGTAGCATACAAAGTCAGTTCGACTGGTGATACCTGATACTGAAATGAGCCCCGGGTAGATGGCAATTGTCAGTCCGAAACCAAAGTATTCAGTTCTGCAGTCCTTCTGCAGGGCAGTCCGGATTTTACTTTTTAGCTTTCAGCCTGTCGGCCCAACGTGGTTTGTGGGAAGAGCCCGTGTTTAGGGAAGCGTGTAAGTGATACAGCTTGAAGCCTGATTGCCTTTTGTCTTAGAACCAGTCAGGGATCCTGAATGTAGCCTTTTAAAAATAACAGCATTTCAAGGCAACCTATGAAATGAGACAAAATTAGATCATTTCCTATGATCTTGTACATTTTTAACTAACTTTAGTTAGAGGTAGAGAAGCATAAAACCATAGGGTTTTGCCAGGAAACTTGTGCTCATTCAGCCCCCCACGTTTAGGTGACTTAGCACATTCAGGGTCACTTAGCACATTCATTCGGAGAAGGCAATGGCACCCCACTCCAGTACTCTTGCCTGGAAAATCCCATGGATGGTGGAACCTGGAGGGCAGCAGTCCATGGAGTCGCTAACAGTCGGACACGACTGAGCGACTTCACTTTCGCTTTTCATTTTCGTGCATTGGAGAAGGAAATGGCAACCCACTCCAGTGTTCTTGCCTGGAGAATCCCAGGGACGGGGAGCCTGGTGGGCTGCCGTCTGTGGGGTCGCACAGAGTCGGACACGACTGAAGCCACTTAGCAGCAGCAACAGCACATTCATTGCTGGGTAAATACTAGACCCGAACTCCCCAGCCTTGTCTGCTGCTTGATGAAGCCCAGTTTCACCTGCATTTAGGACAGAGGAGTGTCTGCCAGCAAAGCCAAGGTGGAAGAACCATGACCTTCAATTTTTCCTCCATCCTTGTACCCCCATCCACAGTGTGTGAAGGTTGGAGCAGGCCTGTGAGAAGTCACTTGATGAGGAATACCTCTTACCTTAAAAGGATGTTTTCCCTATTCCATGGCAAGTGCTCAGAATATGCTTTTATTCCTTTCACCTTGAGTAAGATGAATTGCACAGACTAAAGTCATTTTTTCTAACAGGCCTTACAAAGCTGCCTGGATTTCATCACACACCCTGGTGAGAAACAGAGGTGTTCCCAGCATTGGGAGGAGCCCGTGCTTCTGGTGGCCCCTTTGTGCCCTCAGCCACGGGCTCACACTCCCTCCCATGGCACACACATCCAGCCTGGGTCACCCCGCAGACTACAGCAAAGTGGGAGCACTAGAAAAGTACTTTATATTTGCTATTTTTAAAAGAGACTTTGAATTAATCATGATAAAATAGTGTTGTTGGACTTCCTTATACTTGTTTTGCAGTTGTGTTTTTTGTTGTTAAAAAATGCAACTGACAGAGAAAAATCTAAGAATAGTAGAATGAATCCCTTTATGTCCTTCACCTAGATTTACCAGTTGTTAATATATTGCCACATTTGCTTTCTCTCCCAAGGTGTATGTGTACACACATACATACATAGAAATACGTGTATGTTCACAGATTATACACATATTACTATTACTATTATTTTGCTGAACCATTTGAGAGTTAGGTAGCAGGCCTTGTGAGCTTTGATACCTAAAACATCAGCATGTATTTCCTGAGCACAGGGACATTCTCTTAGGTAATCACGGTTATCCAATCCAGGAAATTTAATACTGACACAATGCTTTTATGTAATATACAGTCCATATGCAGATGCTGACATCTGGCCAGTTACCTCAGGTGATGAGTTGCTTATATTTTAACTGGTTCATTGGCAGGAGGAGATGGAGGGGGTATTCTTGAGGTGGTGGTCTCACTGCAGAGGGTCCCGAGGTGAGATTCTGCACCTGCTTTTAGGCTTTTGTCTGCTAGTGCTCCCCAAGAACACCGTCCCTGACAAGACCGCTGAGGGGCTGGTGCATGGTGTGCTGCGTCCATTTGCTGTGAACATTAAATAAAGTAATAAGTCACACAGATTTTCACAGTATGGACATTTAATATAAGGATAGGTTTAAGACTTTAAAAAGTCTTAAACTTTTAAACTTAAAAAAGTCTTAAAAGATTGGTTTAAGACTTTTTGCTACTGTACAAAAATGAGCCCATCTTCATGTATTACTAAGTTTTGAATAATATAACTAAGGATCCTCAATTAAAACTGCAAATCAGCTCGCTGCCTTAGCACCAGGGGGCAGAGTTGGGCTTGCTGAGACACTGGAGAGGGGACTTATCTAACTGACATTGCAAAGCTCCTAGCCCAGTGCTGCGTATTTGCATTTTAATCATTTCATTCCTGATAGAAATATGCTTACTACTGAAAAGTCAGTAATTAGCTTATCCTGATTGCCCACATAGTTAAACCCCTGACTTCTGTATTGCCCTTTTCCCGAAGCCCGGAAACATCTGCTATTTCTCTAATGACAGCAAAATAGACACCTACTGTCAGCTTCATCAAGACGTATTTGTTGAGTCCTGAGGGGCCAGTTTGTTTGCCTTTAAGCATATCCCACATTCACAAATAAAGTGTCTTTGTGTCATATTGTGAATTTATATAAGACTGTTTTGGTCTTCAAGGACTATGGAACATTAATGGATAAAAGAACCAGGGGATGTAGGTAGGATGCTAATACCAGTTATCACTCAGTAAGAACTAGTTCTGCAGATCAGTTTAAATTGCCCGTCCAAGCCAAAAAAAGAGGTGGTTGCATAAGGACAAGGATTATAAAGAGATTATGGTCTATTTAAAATAAATCCTCAGCCTCTTTCCAACCTCATTAGCAATTAGCAAGGAAGTGTAAAGACAGGGATTTCTTTCTCTTCTCTTGGTTCTCTATTGCATTGTAAGAGGTGAGAACACAATCAGGCATTCTGTTGTCACCAGAAGTCAACTTCCTTTGATGCTTGGCAGACTGCCAGTTTCTTTGGCTTTGTACAACCTGCCTCTTGTAGAACGTGTTCTGGTACACCAGGCTATCTGATTCTCTTAAATCTGGACATGTAGAATGCTTTCAGGCAATCAAGTGTTTTTAAAAACTACTTCCATAATACTGGAGAATGGACCTTTTAGGTATGAAAAATGATACCTATTTTTGTTCCTGGCACTATTGATGACAGTGTAGTCTTCTACTAGTTGACATTTTCTAAGAGCATGTTTGAGACACATCTATACTTGGAGACTTACATGGTGACAGCATGGTGGGGCTCAATCCTACAGGGATTCAACTTCTTAGGAAATAAGATCGTCTTTTGTGTTGAGTTATTTTAGAAAGTCTGATACCTTAAGGCTCCATTATCGCCCGCTCTAGGTGGAAGACATCCTTTGGCATCTCTTGGTCCACAGGGACTTGGTTGTCATTTACCTGCTATTTCAGAGAGGCCCAGTGAAACTGTCACCATTGTCTATAAGGGGTTTCTTTTGCTGTATCTTCTCTGTCTCACTTAGAATTGGATGTCAAGATTCAGATGATCCCTACTGCCCAGTGTTTTAGTTGCCAAAGCAAAACTTAGCGTTGATAAAACCTCAGATAGGTCACTTAGGATTGACTTTCCATCGTATCACCAGAGAAGCAAGTTCGATGAATATTCGATTTGGCACAGCCCTGTTTCTTTAACTTTGTGAGAATCCAGAGGCCGGAATAAAGAAAATGGCCTAATATTAAAGAAGAGTTAAATATGGATTTAAAAGAAACACTCTTAGCCTGATTAAAACAAAGGTTTGATTATAGCACTTAATTACTATAATATACTAGTAAATATCGTTTGGCTCCAAGTCTTTCTGCTGAAAAGCCACGATTTGTTTGTCAAGATACTTAAAATAATAAGTCTTTGTTTCTACAGCCCTTGGGTTTATTTGAAACCACTTAGGAAGATGTGTCAGAGTGCTTGAAGCCCACAGACATAAAATGCCCAATTTCTCTTGGCCATCGTCTGTTGGACATCTCCAAAGAGATCAGCTAAGCTGCTGTCACTAGAACGCGCTTACTAATTGGTGCAGCACCTGCAGTCAATTAGGGAAGCTTCAATTATCCAAACCAAAGCCACCCACCCAAAGATTAATTTTCTGCTCTATTTCCTATCAAAAACATAGCATATTTAGCTCTGGGTCTAGGCCTTCAGTGGAGTACATTTTAGGCACAAACTGCATCGTTTTCTTGTTAATTGTACTTGTTCCATCAATTCAACAGCCCTGCCCTCATCGCATCACACCCACTAGTTCTTTCAAAATTGTTCTTTTCTGTTGTTTTTGTTGCCTTTCCAAACTGCTGATATCACCGAGAAAAGATGTTCATTGGGAGTTTTTCTTCTGAAGTATGGCTTGCTTTCTTTCCCTAAAAATATCCAGTCTTTTTGCTTGATAGGATCCAACTTCCATTACCTAAAAGCTCTGGCCAGTGGCAGCTCTGAATTTAATAGCACTCAGATATATTGTTCTCTTATTGTCCCATGTAGATACAAAGAGTTCCACAACTCTGCCCCCTCTCTAAAGAGTAATTTTTCTGTTGTGTTTCTCAGAGAAGGAACAAGCCATAAATCGAGCTGGTATTGTTCAAGAAGACGTGCAGCCACCAGGTAAACTTAAAAATCAAGACAAAAATCTCATGTGAAATACTGCATTGTTGAGGGGAGGTATGTGCTTTGCAAAGAGAAATTTTTTTCACTTTGAGGCTAGATTGTGATTGTGTTATTATTTTTCAGCAGTTGCCATTTTAGAGGTTGCCACCCTAAGACTTCCTCTTAATGTTTCACTCCGAAATAGTTTTTGCAAGTTTGCATGTTTCTTTTGAGTTTGATAAGTGGGCATAAACATGTAACAAGTGTGCAATTAACTATGAAGCATAAATAGCTGTTTTGCAGACTTATTTACCAAGCACCTATTTAAACACTACCCTCATGGGAAAATACTGTTTACTTGTGAGCTATTTTAATTGACGCAGGATTCTGCTTTGTACAGAAGCTCAGAAGTTCCCTTTATGGCTGAATGGTTAGTTACTTTGAGACAATCCAAGTTGGCTGAGAATGAGAGGTTTCTAGCTTATTAGCCAAAACTCTTGTGGCAACGGTCTTTTTAATTTATTTTTAACTAGGCCAGATACATATCTCCCTACTGTGGGGCAGTTTCTGATCCATTTAAAAATCTCTCTTGGCTGCCTCGGCTGCCCAGCCGTTCCTTTCTGGGGTTCCGGCAGCTTGCCCGGACTACCTCAAACTCCGTGGAAATTGCACGACTCCATTCTGATGTCATCTTCTTTGTTTGGGGTTGAGGGAAGTGATAGGAAATTTAAAAACGAATCCTGTTTTTAACTCATGTTTCTTTCTATAGGGTTGAAAGTGTGGTCGGATCCATTTGGCAGGAAATGAGAAGACTACCACCACCTCTAATTGTGAAAGTAGACAGAGACTTCATGCTTTCAGTCCTGCAGCAAGTGCAATAAGCCACCTGGCTAGAGAACGCCGGCTGGAGCAGAAAACTCTAGCAGGCCATAAAGAGTCCTGTGCCTGAGGATCACGTCCTTCTTAAAAGAGCCCTGGAACAACTCATACTATTAGGAGGGTTTTCATGATTTGGTTTCCTTTCTAAAAATGAAGCTGTCTCACTCAGCTGGGCTTGAAAGCTATCTACATATTATTCAGTCTCTACCTCTTAACCAGCCAAGGTGTGATATGAATACAGGCAACCAGTAGACTGGGGAAGATTCTAGACTGTTTTGCCATCCTCCAAATAGGAAATTTCAGGGAAAAACTATCATATTGAGCAGCCTCGTAGGGCTCTTTGAAAATGTTAAAGTTGATAAAACTTTGAAGACAAGGTACATTGTACTCTTTAAGAATAAATAGTTCAGCTCAGCTATCCTATTAGCAAGGTTGCTGCATGTTGAGAAATAAATTTGAAGCAAACTAAATGGGTCTGTATGCCTATTAAAAATCATTGTTAAATTGACTGAAATGAAAATGTATATATTAAAATGATTTCTCTTGGGGAGGGAGGTGGGAGGGGGTTCAGGATTGGGAACTCATGTACACCCGTGGCAGATTCATGTAAATGTATGGCAAAACCAATACAATATTGTAAAGTAAAATTTTTAAAAAATTAATAAAAAATGATTTCTCTTAATTCATAATGGTGTAAGTTTTTTAATAAATCCTTTTTATAGGCTCATGAATTATACCAAGAAATACTGTTTGACTGAATTATATTTGACCAGACATTTGACTATGTGGTGTTTGTTAAGTAAAAATCTTAGAGGTAAACAGCAAATATGTTGAGACAGATGTTTATTGAATACAATTCTCTGCCAGATACCTCAGCACATGCTGTAGAGATGAGCATGAGAATACTTGTTTCCTTCTCTGGTCTCTGTCTGACCTGTTACCTAGATTCTGTGCTTTCAAAAAGACACATCTTTTTCATTTTTTGATTCCCCAGAGTGCCTTGCACATTGCTGTATGCTCTCTTTTAGATGAGCTGCCTGATGACATAATTTCATTATTGTGAACTGGGAGTAGGCCTAATAGAAAGCTGGCATAATTATATTAATTACTGTCAGAAAGAAATAAGATTGATAGTTCCAAAGTCATCGTTTCTGGTCAGCATTCCTTAACATTTAATTGACTCATAGTTAACAACCCAGTAAAAGAAGTTGACTCATTCGGGGTACATTTAGCCCCTCTTTTCCTTGGAGGGGGCACCAGGAGGTGTGACTTAAGAGTCAAGCATCCTGTGGGTGCCTAATTGAGATTTTGTCTGTGACCGAGGCCAGTGCCCGTACCATCTGCTTTGGAAGACACCCGGCTGAAATGACTGCGTCTGAGCATCATAGATGAGAGGGCCTTGATGGTCTGTTTGTCGGCTGGAACAGACTCGGTTTAGTCTGAGTGGGCTCTTTGTCCTAGCCTTGACCCTGCGCTTGGTCTACCTCTTTGCAGAGATTAAAGAGACTTTCTGTCCTGCTCAGCTGCCTTGATGTTTATAAAAAGGATTGCACTTGATTTTATCAGAGGTGTAGTGTCAGACTGTGCTGCCCACACTTGACAGAAGCCCAAGTTCTAGGGGATGATACTTAATGAGGGTTGAATAAGGCCTGGTAGTTCATCCATCGGAGAAGGCAATGGCACCCCACTCCAGTACTCTTGCCTGGAAAATCCCATGGACAGAGGAGCCTGGTAGGCTGCAGTCCATGGGGTTACTAAGAGTCGGACACGACTGAGCGACTTCACTTCACTTTCATGCATTGGAGAAGGAAATGGCAACTCACTCCAGCGTTCTTGCCTGGAGAATCCCAGGGACGGGGGGTGCCTGGTGGGCTGCAGTCTATGGGGTCACACAGAGTTGAACACGACTGAAGCGACTTAGCAGCAGCAGCAGCAGCAGCGGCAGTTCATCCATCCCACTCCCAGGTGTGGCTTCAGGATAACGAAAGCACTCGAAAGGGGATCTTAGTCACAGTCACATAGTTAGGAAACAGAGTCATTAGGTTCATTTGCTTCTCATTTCACAATTTCCAAGAGAGACATAACATTTCCCAAATGTATTTTATCACAGAACATTTTTTACCAGTTATCTTCTGGGCCTTGTGACTTTTGGGGACGTTCGCCAAATAGTCTCATGACCCTTTATCACTCAAAAATTTTTGAGAACTCCCAAGTGTTTTCTCTTAAGTGGATTGCATCTATAGATGCTTAATTTATGAGAAATTAAAACAATTTTTAATATTTAAAAATATCCATAGGAGACCTGAAGTATAATGACATTTTTGTGTGAAAAATTGTATTTTCCAAAATAATTTGCAAATTTCTTTAATGCCTGGCTTAATAGAAGATTTCAGATTCTCGTGTCTACTTCTGCATCTGATCTACTCCTATATCACATGTCATGTGGCCTCTGGAAAACTACACCCTCATAAGATGAGAGTAAAAAGGCAAAAAGCCTTTGGTAGGATTGTAAAAATATTTTTGATCATGCAATACCCCTAGAAAGATCCTAGAGACCCCTCCAGGTACTTGAAACACACTTTGAGTCTAGTTTATTTTTTTTCCTTGGTCTTACACCTTTGGAGAAATATTTATCTGGTTCCATTAGTTCTCTCAGAGTTGCCTGTTGAGGGAAATTAACCGGAGAGGAGTAACAAAATTTCCTTGGTTGTTGCCGATTGAAGTTGTTGGATCCTTCATTTTCAATGCCAGACAGTATCCTCTTGAGGAAGACTCTGGTTGACTTTTTAAAATCAGCAATAGAAATAGCCACACTGCTGAGCAGTTGGTACATTTATCCTGTGAACACTGATTTGTGTAACTTGTTTCCCTCTTTGTATTGGCTGATAGGAGGCTCCACCACACTTGTGGTCCAACTTTTGAAAAGTACCTTGTGGAATGTATTCGAGCCATTACATTCCCTTTGTTCTTTTCCTCTGAACGTATTTTCATTTCTGCTCTCTCACTTAGTTTTCCATTTTATATTGTATGCTAGACCAGTCATTTTAAAATGAGCCGGAGCACAGTGTTTATTTAATTGGAAACACACTTATAATCTGTTAAGGAAAAATGATGTAAATTCACAGATAATGTGGAATATTAAAGGGCCTTAAGGTTCAGGGTATCTTCTGACACCGGGTACATGTAAACCCCATGTCTAGTATTTATTTATGCAGTAGAAATGCATTTGTAAAGCCACCAAGAGGCATGGACTAAAACCCAGCAGCTCTGGAAACTCCCCAAATGCCCATCCACAGTACAAAGAGTAAACTGATACATTCACACAATATAATACAGTACAGCAATGAGAATGAACAACAATGCAATGAATCTCGCAAGCGATGCAGAATGAACAAAAGCAAGCTGCAAGAGTACTTTGAGATTCCATTTAGATAAAGAATAGAAATGGTAAATTAAGCCATGGAACTGGGACTCAGGGTAGAGACTGCTCGTAGGAAGAAGCAGTGGTGTAGTGACTGGAAAGAGATACAGGAGGTCTTCAAGGCGCTATGTTCTATATATATTTTTTGGGGGAGGGAGGGGGTGTGTAAGTTACATGGGTGTAGTGAGATTTTGAATACATCCTTGAGCTGCAAAATATCACTTACTTTCCTAAATGTATGCCATGCAGGAAACTTCCCAGAGAACCACATTGTCCACGAGGAGGAGCACAGGGTTCAGGAAGGATGATAAAACTTCCCCTTTGCTGTTGTCAGGGATGTTAGGAATACCATATGCAAGGTACCTAGTGAATGCTGGGAACTGGCAGAGGTCAGAATAATGACAGCTTTCATTGATGGAATAGCTGACATTTCCAGAGAGCTGTGAAAAATGCCTGGGATTCAGACACAGGTGCAGAGTCAGCAATGAGTCATCAAGAGAGATGGTTTGACTGGGATGTAGGCTGTGGGTGGAGCCCACCCCACCAGCCTGGGCTTGACATCCAGTGGGAACTCGTCAGTATTTTGCATGGATTGAATGAGAAATGGAAAGAATGAGTGAGGGACCAAACGAAGGGAATGGTGTTTAAGACCATGTGGTGAACACTCTCCAATGTCCACTGACAAGCTTTACTGAATTTTCAGACACCTACTGGAAGCAGGAAGTAGTCTGAACACTTTCAAACAAAGCAAGAGTGCTTTCCCCAGAGCACTGTGGGATGGTCACCTGTCCATGTGAACCAAGTGCAGAAACAATAAACTGAGAAGGGTCAATAGCAGTTTTTATCTTTTGAATCTGATTTTTAAAAATTGGGCTTTCCTTAACAAGGATTTACTGTATCTTACATCCTACAATGGATAAGAATTCAAAGAATACATATATATATAATATATACGTGTGTGTATAACTGAATCACTTTGCTGTACACCTGAAACTAACACAATATTGTAAATCAACTATACTTCAATTTTCTAAAAGGTTGAGCTTTCCTTTTGTACTTTTTGCTTTTTAAAAATTTTTTAATAAACTATATTATATGTTATAGGTGTTCGGTGGATTGGCGGTTAAACAACTGGACTTCACCCCCAGGTAGTTTGAAAAGAACTGACAGGAGGATGGATCTGAGATGTTCTCAGGTCTGGGTTCCTGGGCTCAGCTGCTGTGACCCAGGGTTCCCAAGCATCAGCAGATGAAACATCCAGGTTTCTTAGCCTTGGGCGGGTCTCCGCAGACTGATTTCATTCTCCCAGACTTCCTCGCACCTGCTGAGTGCAGAAGGGCCTCTGCAGTTTATTCTGCCTGTTGATAACAAAATACACAGCTCATTGGCAGCCCCCGTGTGGGGGAAGGTAGCAGGAGCACCGAGGGCCCTGCTGCACTGCTCCACTGTATGTGGTCTGAAGGGGGACATTAACTCCACCGCGCTCTTTCCTGGAGTAGGTAAGCCAGGCAGTGGCAGGAGGTCGCCCTCCCCTAACATCCCGCAGCAGATTGGCAGAAGGGGGTCGGGGTTTCACTCCTCTGCTTCCGCTAAGTGCTATTTCCCAAACTGATCTTCTGAATACGATACAGAGAAATGAAGTGTCACGGCTTCTCACAAGAGTAGGCCACCGTGCACAACAGTATCAGCCTAGATTTCTCTATCTCACCATAAATGATTAAAATAAATGCCAAAAAAAAAAAAAAAGGATGCTTTGTCCAGAGCTTTTTGGTGGCAAGTGACAGAAAGTCAAACTCCAGATAGTGCAAAAAGAGAATTTGGTCATGTAATTGAAAACTCCAGAGTCACAATCATTTCCTACTATTATGATCATATCTTGAACTATAAAAATCAGTAACTGACAATCATTTATGAATGTAAATATTAATTATATCCAGCATCCTCAAGAAAGAGCCATGCTGGATATCCTAAGAGGGTACGGGTTTTCTCTCCTGGTTGACATAGCTGCTTTTTTTTTTTTAAACATAGCTGCTCTTGCTCTCTTTGCCCAGCATCTTACTCTGTCTCTCTTGTGGGGTCATCTACTCCCACCTCTAAGTCTTTTGTTCATCTTTCTCCCACTCTGTCTCCCTGCTTTGGGTAGAGTTGACTTCAACCCATGCACAGGAGCAGGCATATGGCCCAAATTTGGCCAGTCAGATCCTCTGTGCAGACTCCTGGCCAGCAGAAATTGGATCTGAGATGAATGTGGAGCACAAACCAGGTAAGGCAGGTCTAGCTAGAGTTACTCTTGCCTATTGGCTGGTGTGGTCAAACTAGAGGAGAATCTCTTATTCACCAGATTTTGCAGCCGTCTTGCCACCATTAAGGTAGAGTTGATCTAAAACTAACACATCCTGGAAGGAAATAACAGAAGGGATCTCCCGATGGTCCAATGGTTAAGATCCCAACCTTCCAATGCAGGGGACTTGGGTTTGATCCTGGTCAGGGAACTATGCTACACAGCACAGCACAGCACAGCACAGCCCAAAATTTAAAAAAAAAATGTTTTTCTTTAAACAAAACAACAGGAGATGGAAGCCAGGTTTTAATAATGTTGTTCACATCTCTTGGGTTCATTTGTGTCTGAAGCAAGGCTATCTCTGGATTAATAAATAGTGTTAATAAATTTCCTTTCTGCACCAATTTAGATTCGGTTTTGGCACATGCAACTAAGAGAGTCTTGACAAGGCATCTCAACTTTTTATTTTAATCATTTTTTCTAAAATGTATTCCACATGTTATTTTCACCTTACATAAAAGATGTTGAACATAATTCAGCCCTCCTTTATGACTTGGGCTTATTATTATTATACAGTTGTCCCTAAGAGACTATTGGGGTGGGTCAGACGTTTACCTGCTGTGCTTGTGAGATTTCTGGCTTTTCTCTTTTTCTTATCTCTGCCCTGCCTCATAGTTATCAGGAGCAGGCTCTGGATTCATCTCGGGTTTACTGCTTCTAGTGTGCAGTGAGGTTGGGGAAGCATTAGCCAAAATTCTGGAATTTGGCATCGAATGAAAGTAAACGCCTTTAATGTGGATTTAGAAGCACTGGTGAGGATCAAGTGCAAGGACTTTGTGACATTTTGGCTCCCTGAAGTGTTTTTGTTTTTCTTTTCTTTCTTTCTTCTTTTTTTAAAGTGGTATTTGCTTTCTATTTCTGCATTGTTCTGGATAGATGAGTTTTCTAGATGTTCCTGCTGGCTGAGAATTTTACCATAACAAAAATTTCACACTAAAAATTGTGCCATGTGAGCAAATTAGGTAGGGCTGAAATGTCTTATAATTTAGCCAAGTTATTTAGTTTCTTCAAAGAAGGCACAGTAACCCACAGCAGTATTCTGAACCTCAGGCTGATTTTTAACTTGTTTTTCTTCTTTTCTAAAATAGCCCTTTTATTTTCAACCTCTAATAGCATACACTGACTTGCAAGGGGAGGAGGAAAAAAAAACATGTTTGTACCAGAGAGAGCAGGTTTACTTAAGGCAGAAGTAGAATCAATTTGGGCAACTGTGAGTTGCCAATTCTGAACTTCCCTGCTAAGTACATGTGCCCTGGAATACATTGGAGCCACTTAAGCCCCATAAATGTGGAGCTGGAATACAGGATAAACGTGTAGGGGGCATGGAGCTCACTGCCCGTGCTAAGTTGAGTGAAAAACCAAAGGGACACACTCCCTCAGAGAAGTTCAAATGAAGGCAATTGTTTTCAGAAAAAATATAACCCATGTCTGGTTTTGAAATTACTAGGAAAACAGCAGCTCTGGTGATTTATCTTGTGGAATAAGCAAAATCTGCTTTCTAAAGTGGCTGTTTTTTATTTTTGTTTGTGCTCCCATTTGATGTGGACTCACATTACAGACATAAAATGCCCAAGCAAAAATCCATTACTTGGTTTTTGTAATGAAGAGAGAGGGACTTGGTTTTTGCTGGTTCCTGCCTTTCGAACGTTTGGTCTGCGGCTTAGAGGGACAATTTGTTGTTAGGCAGCAGCTTGAGAATCCCAGAGGGCGACTCCCGTTCTTCACTGACTCAACATGTGATTCCTCGGCCCGTTGGGGTTCCCCATTAATATTTGCACCAGCTCGTGCGAAACAGTCATTTTCAGTGATGATGAGAGACATTGCAGGGAGTGAGTGTCAGAGGATGAGGCATAGCCAGTCCCCAAGGCCCTGGCCTCCAAGGTGTGTTTCCAGTAAAGGGGTGGGAAGACAAGGAGGGTGGTTGCATCTCTAGTCTCTAGAAGCCCTAACATGATTACACCAACTAACAGGTGTCATGGGCTCAGTTGTGTCCCCTCAAAATTCATAGACTGAAGTCCTCACCCTCAGCATCTTAGGATGTGACTGCATGAGAGACAAGGTCTTCAGAGAGATGATTAAGAGAAAATGAGGTCGTATGGGTGGGCCCTAATTCAATATGCGTGTGCGAGTGCGTGCCCAATCATGGTCGACTCTTTGTGACCCCATGGAGTATATAGCCCACCTGGTTCCCCTGCCCATGGAGCTTCCCAGCAAGAATACTGGAATGGGTTGCCATTTCCTACTGCAGGGGATCTTCCCAACCACAGGGATCAAACCTGCATTTCCTGCCTTTGCAGGCAGATGTTTTACCATTGAGCCATGTGGGAATCCAATCCAATATGACTGGCTTCCTAATAATAAGAAGAGAAGTCTCCAGAACTTTGGGAAAATAAATTTCTGTTGTTTGAGCCAGCCAGAGACTGGGTCTCTGTGCACTCACAGGGCAAGTCAGAACTGCTAGGGAGTTGACCCTGGTGAACAGCCCCCAGCAGCAAGGGATGGCAGTTGGTGGAGAAACAACCCAGGGCTCTTGCCCTGCTGCATGGGGCTGAGCCCCACATGTACACAGTAGCGGCTGACACACTGACGCCCCTTAGCTGGTATCCTTCTCTCTTCTGTCCTACTCTCCCTTCTCATATCACCTCTCAAATTAATGACATGTCTTTAAATCCTCATTTCAGCATCTGCCTTTAGCCTAAAGGAACCTAAGCCCATTTCCTGGTTCAAAGTATTAGAGTTGCAAGCCACTTTCTTAAAAACAGCCTTTGGAAGTGACCAGTAGTTTGGTTAGTTCAGTTCACTCGGTCAGTCGTGTCCGACTCTTTGCCATCCCATGGATTGCAGCACACCAGGCTTCCTTGTCCATCACCAACTCCTGGAGCTTACTCAAACTCTTCCACTGAGTTGGTGATGCCACCCAACCATTTCATCCTCTGTTGTCCCCTTCTCCTCCTGCCTTCAATCTTTCCCAGCATCAGGGTCTTTTCAAGTGAGTCAATTCTTCGCCTAAGGTGGCCAAAATATTGAAGTTTCGGCTTCACCATCGGTCCTTCCAATGAATATTCAGGTCTGATCTCCAGAATGGACTGGTTGGATTGCCTTTTAGTCCAAGGGACTCTCAAGACTCTTCGTCAACACCACAGTTCAAAAGCATCAATTCTTCGGCGCTCAGCTATTTTATACTCCAACTCTCACATCCATAGATGACTCCTGGAAAAGCCATAGCTTTGACTAGATGGATCTTTGTTGGCAAAATAATGTTTCTGCTTTTTAATATTCTGTCTAGATTGGTCATGGCTTTTCTTCCAAAAGCCAGCATCTTTTAATTTTATGGCTGCAGTCACCATCTGCAGTGATTTTGGAGCCCCCAAAATAAAGTCTGTCACTGTTTCCACTGTTTCACCATCTATTTGAGCTGAAGTGATGGGATCAGATGCCACGATCTTAGTTTTCTGGATGTTGAGCTTTAAGCCAACTTTTTTACTCTCTTCTTTCACTTTCATCAGGAGGCTCCTTAGTTCTTCTTTGCTTTCTGTAAGTGTGGTGTCATCTGCTTATCTGAGGTTATTCATGTTTCTCCTGGCAATCTTGATTCCAGCTTGTGCTTCATCCAGTCCAACATTTCTCATGATGTATTCTGCATATAAGTTAAATAAGCAAAATGACAATATATAGCCTTGATGTACTCCTTTCCCAATTTGGAACCAGTCTGGTTTTCCATCCTATTCTAACTGTTGCTTCTTGACCTTCATACAGATTTCTTAAGAGGCAGGTCAGGTGGTCTGGTATACCAATCTGTTTAAGAATTTTCCACAGTTTGTTGTGATCCACAGTTTATTGAGAGTTTTTCTGAAACTCTCTTGCTTTTTCAATGGTCCAGCAGATGTTGGCAATTTGATCTCTCGTTCCTCTGCCTTTTCTAAATCCAGCTTGAACATCTGGTAGTTCATGGTTCACATACTGTTGAAGCCTGGCTTGGAGAATTTTGAGCATTACTTTGCTAGTCTGTGAGATGAGTGCAATTGTATAGTAGTTTGAGCATTCTTTGACATTGTCTTTCTCTGGGATTGGAATGAAAACTAACCTTTTCCAGTTCTGTGGCCACTGTTGAGTTTTCCAAATTTGCTGGAATATTGAGTGCAGCACTTTCACAGCATCATCTTTTAGGATTTGAAATAGCTCACCTGGAATTCCATCACCTCCACTAGCTTTGTTCATAGTGATGCTTCCTAAAGCCCACTTGACTTTGTACTCCAGGCTGTCTGGCTCTAGGTGAGTGATCACACCATCATGATTATCTGGGTTGTACAGGTCTTTTTTGTATAGCTCTTCTGTTTATTCTTGCCACCTCTTCTTAATATCTTCTGCTTCTGTTAGGTCCATACCATTTCTGTCCTTTATTGTGCTCATTTTTGCATGAAAATTTCCCTTGCTATCTCTAGTTTTCTTGAAGAGATCTCTAGTCTTTCCCATTCTATTGTTTTCATCTATTTCTTTGCATTGATCATTGAGGAAGGCTTTCTTATCTCTCCTTGCTATTGTTTGGGACTCTGCATTCAAATGGGTATATCTTTCCTTTTCTCTGCCTTTCGCTTCTCTTTTTTTCTCAGTTATTTGTAAGGTCTCCTCAGACAACCATTTTGCCTTTTTGCATTTCTTTTTCTTGGGGATGGTCTTGATCACTGCCTCCTGTACAATGTCAGGAACCTCCATTCATAGTTCTTCAGGCACTCTGTCTATCAGACTTAATCCCTTGAATCTATTTGTCACTTCCACTGTGTACTCCCAAGGGACTTGATTTAGGTCATACCTGAATGGTCTAATGGTTTTCCCTACTCTCTTCAATTTAAGTATGAATTTTGCAATAAGGAGTTCATGATCTGAGCCACAGTTAGCTCCTATTCTTGTTTTTGCTGACTGTATAGAGTTTCTCCATCTTTGGTGCAAAAAATATAACCAGTCTGATTTCGGTATTGACCATCTGGTGATGTCCATGTGTAGAGTCTTCTCCTGTGTTGTTGGAAGAGGGTGTTTGCTATGACCAGTGTGTTCTCTTGGCAAAACTCTATTAGATTTTTCCCTGCTTCATTCTGTACTCCAAGTCCAAATTTGCCTGTTACTCCAGGTATTTCTTGACTTCCTACTTTTGCATTCCAGTCCCCTGTAATAAAAGGACATCTTTTTTGGGTGTTAGTTCTAGAAGGCCTGGTAGGTTTTCATAGACCCATTCAACTTCAACTTCTTCAGCATTACTGGCTGGGCCATAGACTTGGATTACTGTGATACTGGATGGTTTGCCTTGGAAATGAACAGAGATCATTCTATCATTGTTGAGATTGCATCCAAGTACTGCATTTCAGATTCTTGTTGACTATGATGGCTACTCCAATTCTTCTAAGGGATTCTTGCCCACCATAGTAGATATAATGGTCATCTGAGTTAAATTCACCCATTCCAGTCCGTTTTTGTTCACTGATTCCTAGAATGTCAATGTTCACCCTTGCCATCTCCTGTTTGACCACTTCCAATTTCCTTGATTAATGGACCTAACAGTTCAGATTCCTATGCAATATTGCTCTTTACAGAGTCAGACTTTACTTCCATCACCGGTCACATTCACAACTGGGTGTTGTTTTTCTTTGGCTCCGTCTCTTTATTCACTCTGGAGTTATTTTTCCACTGATCTCCCCATACCCACCAGAGATGCTTAGAGGGCTCAAACAAACCTTGTGCACACCAGGACCCAGTGACCCCACAGAGACTGAAACAGAACTGTGCTTGAGTGTCTCCTGCGGAGGTACAGGTCAGCAGTGGACTGCTGCAGGGGCAGGGGCTCTGGGTACAGTATACCTGGGAATGGCATAAGCCCTCTTGGAGGAGGTCACCATTAACCCCACCATAAAGCCACTAGAACTTACACAGGACTGGAGAAGCAGACTCTTAGAGGGCACAAACACAACCTTGGACCCAGAAGAAAGGAGCAGTGACCCCACAAGAAGCTGACCCAGACTTGCCCATGAGTGTCCAGGAGTCTCTGGTGGAGGAGTGGGTTTGTGGTGGCCTGTTGCAGGGTTGTGGGCACTGAGTGCAGCAGTACTTGCATGGAGCCTTTTGAAGGAGGTCGCCATTATCTTCATTACCCACCATAGTTTGGCCTCAGATCAAATAACAGGGAGGGAATACAGCCCCACCCACCAACAGAAAATTGGGTTAAAGGTTTACTGAGCATGGCCCTGCCCATCAGAACAAGACCCAGTTTCCCCTCAGTTAGACTCTTCCATGGAAGCTTCCATAAGCCTCTTATCCTTCTCCGTCAGAGGGCAGACAGAATGAAAACCACAAACACAGGAAACTAACCAATCTGATCACATGGACTGCAGCCTTGTCTAACTCAATGAAACTATCAGCCATGCCTTGCAGGGTCACCTACAAGGGTCCTGGTGGAGAATTCTGACAAAATGTGGTCCACTGGTGAAGGAAATGGCAAACCACTTCAGTATTCTTGCCTTGAGAACCCCATGAACAGTATGAAAAGGCAAAAAGATAAGACGCTGAAAAATGAACTCAGGTCAGTAGGTGCCCAATATGCTGTGGACAGGGAGGCCTGGTGTACTGCGGTTCATGGGGTCGCAAAGAGTCAGACATGACTAGGCAACTGAACTGAACTGAACTGAAGAATTTTAGAACCAGAAGACTAAAGGAAGCTTTTTATCTGATGGATCCCAAGTCTTCTTGGAATGGGTTAGAGATGGAGTTCCATCAAGGTAGCAATGAAAATCCAAGAACTGCACTCAACCTTCTGATAGCCTGAGAGAAACATCCTTTTACCAATGGCTTCCCCGGTGGTTCAGATGGTAAAGAATCTGCCTGCAGTTCAGGAGACTTGGGTTTGATGTCTATGTCGGGAATACTCTAGAGAATACTCACTCCAGTATTCTTACCTGGAGAATTCCATGGACAGAGGAGCTGGCAGGCTACTGTCCATGGTGTTGAAAAGAGTCTGACGCTACTTATCGTAACACTTTCACTTTCAGCTCCAGACTATGTGCCACCTCTAGACTCCTATTTTCATACTCCTCACTTCATTCAGGAAGATGATGGCATACTGTGGAGAATGTGGGATTGTTGTTTCATCTGAGGAATACTTTGATGGAGCCAACATTTTCCTTGAAAAGCACAGTGAATATATTTTACCCATTAGGAGATGAATTAGCTGCGATGACAGAATGCTGACTATTTAGGACAGTTAATGAGCTTCTCTGTAGGAAACAGCTGCATGGCATCCAAGGAATAGAGAGTGGTATGATTACACGCCAGCACATACCTGGCATGTAGTAGGCAATTAGTGCCTAACTCTTTAACCTTAGGCAAGTGACATGACCCCCATCCAGACCTCTTTCTCCTAACGTGGAAAATGTGGGGAGGGGAAGTCCATGATTTAGTGGGAAAGTCTGGTTTCTGGTCTTAACTTTGCCATGGGATCCTGGGTGAGTCATACCACTCCTCTGAGCCTCAATGTCCACATCTGTAAATAGAAAATTAATTATAAGTTCTCTAAGGTGATTTTTAGCTAAAAAACTCAGAATCCGATGGCTTCAGTGTTTCCACATATCCCTTTCCAACTCTCACAATCTCTGATTTAATTGGATTTAGAATTGATTTGTTTCTGAGAAGGATTTTTTTTTTTAAACCTGAGTAAAAATGAAATGACACTTTCCTTTCAGCTGAACTAATCCCAAGCCAGCAGCTCAGAGATGAGGAAAGAAGTGTCAAGTAGACAAATGGAAGTGAGGGCAACCATAGCAGGGACGTTCTGAAACCTGTCTCCTTTCAGCCAGGGGTGATCCTTGGGCCAATTACTCTCAACAATGTGCTCGCTGATAGGAAGGGAAGACTCACAGCCTTGGTCTGACAAAACTCAGGCAAGGTGATGAGCAATCTATTGTTAAAATGTGGATTTCCTCAAATACTTGTTTTCAGATTCATTTTTGAAGAAGCAGACTGCTTCGGGGTGTCTTGTTCCTCATCAACCTCTTCCTAGAACTGTAGGCAGGATGTCATGTCTCCATCCCCAGCCTGGCCTCACTCATGGTGGGTGGTGGGTGTTCTAGCGGCAGAAACGTAAGTTTTGAAAAAAATGCTGCATACAGTAAATCCTGTATTAGGATTTAATTCTTGATCTGTTTACAATGTGTGTGTGTGTGTGTGTGTGTGTGTGTGTGCATGTGCGCGCACGCCTGTGAGGGTGTGGTAGTTAAATAATGCAATTGATTTCTCTTTTACTTTTATAAGTTATATGCCCAAATGATCAGACACCTGGGATAGCTATGTGCTTATCCTAACAATGCCACCCTAGAGAAATAATTTTGAGAATTCTCTATTCATTCTTACTTTTTGAGTTGAAGACACAGTCTTCAAATTGTCCTCAGTGGTAGAGAAACAGTCTCTTAGGAGTGATTTTGAGTTTAAATAACCTTAAGTAATTCAGAGGAAGACTTGTGGATAAAGTAGGCTCTCCGCTCTTTAAAAACATGCCTGATAAATGTGGAAGGAATGAGAGACTTAGGAAATCATCATTTCTGTAACTCCTGGGGAAATCATTGATTCAGATAATGGTCATCAATGCATAAACTCCTTAGATAAAAGATTGATGGGGAACTTGACCACAAAGGGATCAGGCTGAAACTATCTAAACCAATGATTAATCTTTGTGTCACTGAAAGGAAGACATTGTATGCTTCCCAATGTGGTATAATGTGTAACAGCACATGGTACCTCCAGGAGGGGTCCCTGCCACAAATGCCCGTGGTGCCTCTAGAGCCCATTTCCATTCACAGGAGTCATGGAGAATGAGTAAAATCACTCAAATGGCACTACAGGAAGCAAAGAAACAAACCTGAATGTGGGTCATTTTTCAGGAAAACTGACCCAGTTTCTACAAGTTAGTGGTGGGGAATAAAGATGGCGGCAGGAGTATTTATGGTTAAAAGAGAATAAAGGGGGTGGGGGGAGATTAAAAGAAAACAAAGAGACATCAAATGAAAGGAATGAATTTTTTTAAGAAAACAACTATTTAGGGGACACTTGTGATAAATGGGGAAATTTGCTGGGGACTGGG
Source organism: Nanger dama (assembly GCA_917880005.1). Taxonomy (NCBI): domain Eukaryota; kingdom Metazoa; phylum Chordata; class Mammalia; order Artiodactyla; family Bovidae; genus Nanger; species Nanger dama. The sequence goes on along the minus strand of CAKJTW010000001.1, from coordinate 61,211,355 downwards.
TATAAGGCAATATCAGAGAATTCTTGTAAATTTTGTTTGGTTTGATCATGACTTTGTGGTTATGTGAGACAGAAGTGACATGTTTTAGAGCTGCACATTGAAAAATGTAGGGGTGATATGACCCAATTCCAGTTTTGGTTTGGACTACATCAGCTAGAACAAAAACAAAGAACTTCTAGATGGATTAAGATAAAGTACATGTCACAGTATTAATCATTGCATCTGAGTGATGAGTGTATGGGACTCCATTGTGCTAGTCTCCTCCTGTGGGAGAAGGAAGTGGGGGAACTTTCCAAGCTGGTCATTCTCAAGATGGGGAGCCAGATGTCACAGGCTCCCTGTGGCCCCATCCATGTCAGCTAATTAGACATATTACTTAAAAAAGAAAGGAGGAGAAAAAGGGAGCGGCAAGGAGAAGAAGGAGGCATATCTCCTTGTACGGGATGAAATGATCACCAGGATATAATTTTTAGTGATAAGACGAGAGACAGAATAATGGGCTTAGAATGCTATCATTTGGGTTCTTAAAAAGTGGGGAGAAGACAGGGGTAAATCTGCCTTCCAGAAGGACACAGAGGAAATCAACAGTTGTTGCTCCCAAGAAGAGAAACTGGTAGCTGGGCCAGGAAAGAAGGGAAATTGACTCGTACACCATGTACTTTCTGTACTTTTTGGATCTTGTAGTATGCATGTATGTATCACATATTCAAAGTAAAATTTGAAATAAAAGCAGCCAACAAAGAGATTGCATTTATTCCTGTATTTCAAGCAGGGCGTTTCTAGTCTAGAGTAGGTCTTAACCATTGAGGGATCTTAAGTTTGAGGAAATGCTGCTTCATTTATGCCTCTCCTTCTCAAGACACACTTCCCATAGAACGCGCCGAAGGAATGGACTGGGCAACGCCATTTACAAGGCAGGCAGACGCAGCTCACTGACCACGGCTGCCCCTCCTCCACACTCTCTTCAGCCTCATTTCTGCTTCCTCTTCTCTTTCCCCTTCCCCTTCTCCTTCTCTTTCCTCTTTTAATTAAAAACAATTTTGCTTAGTTTTGGTAAAATGTACATAACATAAAACTTACTATGTTAATGATTTTTAGTGTAAAATTCAGTTGTTAACACATCCACATTGCTGTGCAACCAACTTCAAGAATGCTTCATTCTGCAAACTGGAACTGTGTACATTTTTAAAACTAATTTTTTTAATTGACATATAGGTGATTTACAATGTTGTGATAGGTTCTGATGTACAGCAAATTGTTTCAGTTATATGTGTGTGTGTATGTATACACACACATACTCTTTTCCATTATGGTTTATCACAGGCTATTTTTTAGGTTCTATTTAAAATTTTTTTTTAATTAGAGGAAAATTGCTTTACAATGTTGTGTTGGTTATCACAAGATATTGAATATAGTTCCCTGTGCTATACAGTAGAACCTTATTGTCTATCCTAACTTTCATCCACTGATCCAAAACTTAATCCATCCCTTCCCCATCCTTCCTCCATCTTGGCAACCATGTTTGTTCTCTATGTCTGTGAATCTGTTTCATATATAAGTTCATTTGTGTCATATTTCAGATTCCACATATAAGCAATGCCATATGGTATTGGTCTTTCTCTTCCTGACTTATTTCACTTAGTATGACGATCTCTTGTTCCGTCCATGTTGCTGCAAACAGCATTAATTCATTCTTTTTTATGGCTGAGTAGTATTCCTTTGTATGTGGTTGTTTAGTTGCTAAGTTGTGTCCAACTCTTTGCAACCCCATGGACTGCAGCACTCCAGGCCTCCCTGTCCCTCACTATCTCCAAGGGTTTGCCCAAGTTCATGTCCATTGAGTCGGTGATGCTATCCAGCCATCTCATTCCACTGTGTGTGTGTGTGTGTGTCCATTCATCTGCCGATGGACATTTAGGTTGCCTTCATATCTTGGCTATTGTGAATAAGGCTGCTATGAACGTAGAGGGTGTATGTATCTTTATAAATGACAATTTTGTCTGGATATATGCCTAGGAGTAAGGTTGCTGGATCTTATGGTCACTATGTATTTAGTTTTTGGGGAACTTCCATACTGTTCTCCATAATGGCTCCATCAATTTACATTCCCATTGTGAAATTGTGTAAATTAAGCAGTAACTTCCTGTTCTCTCCTTCCCCAGCCCCTAGGGAAGTTCTGCTCTCTGTCTCCATGAATTTTATTTCTCTAGGTAGCTCCTTTAAGTGGAATCATAGAGTATTTGTCTTTTTGTGACTTACTTAGCATAATACCTTCAAGGTTCATCCATGCTTATTTCAGAATTTCCTTCCTTTTTAAAGCTGAATGATATTCTGTTGCATGTCTATATCCCATTTTATTTATTCATTTATCTTTTGATAGGCATTTGGGTTGCTTTTAGCTATTGCGAATGCTGCTGCTTATGAATGCATGTTACACTTATCTCCTCAAGGTCCTCTTTAAATTCTTTTGGGTATATACCCAGAAGTAGAATTGCTGAATTTTATGGTAATTCTCTTTAATGTTTTGAGAAGCTTCCATACTGTTTTCCATAGGAGCTATACCATCTTACATTCTTATCAGCAGTGCACAGGGATCATATTTCTTCACATCCTGCCAACGACTGTCATTGTCTATTTTTTGTAGTAGCCATACTGGTGGGTATGAGATGGTTTCCTTGCACATTTCCCTGATGTCAGTTTCTTTTTCTTGACTTGATCCCTTATCTTCAATCCTGCTCTCTTGCTATAGCTCTTAACAAGTCTGTCAGTTTCTTGAAGGTTTTTGTTTTCCAAATGTACCAAAGAATTTTTTATTGGCTCTCTACAGGCTTTGGAGCCAAAGACTTTTCTGACAGCATGTTATAAAGTTTCATTTAGGCAGTCAGTTTCTACATGAAGCAGTAGAATAGCTGATTCAGGAGAGTGAAGGTGAGAAAGCCGATTCAGTTTGGCTCTAGAATGTCTGCTCCTCAGAGCTATCTTTGAAGTAGGTTTGCCTTCTTATAGTGAATATTTGTTAAGATTTTAGTTATTGCTTTTTATAATGTTGGCAAATTTTGGTATGCTCCAAGAGGCTCTGAGTGACTAAAGTGTGGGTGGTGGTCTTTAAAATCTTCCATCTCTCATGGGCTTCCCTGATGGCTCAGCAGGTAAACAATTTGCCTGCCATATAGGAGACACGGGTTTGATTCTGAATCAGAAAGGTTCCCTGGAGAAGGAAATGGCAACCCACTCCAGTGTTCTTGCCTAAAAATCTCATTGACAGAGGAGACTGGCTGGCTAAAACCCAAAGAGTGTGATATGACTGAATATGAGCATGCACACACACATACACACACATATATTATGAAGGATGGCGTCCTGTGAACATCTAAGGGAAATCACTCCAGGAAGAGTGCACAGTAAGTGCAAAACTCGAAAGCAGGAACTTGCCTGGAGTCCCCTGACCACAGCAAGGAGGCCAGTGGAGCTGGAGCACTGCTGAGAGAGGGTTGGGAATAGAGGCGGTAACCATGGTGGTTAAAGGGGCTGTTCCTCTCCTAGGGCTGCCATAGCAACTACCGCAAACTGAGTGGCTTAAAACAATGACGATGTGCTGTCTCATAGTTCTGGAGGTTAGAAGGTCAAAAGCAAGATGTTGGCAGCGTGGGTTCCTTCCAGAGACTGTGAGGGGGAGTCCATCCCATGCTTCTCACCTAGCTCCTGGTGGCTGTGGGCAATCCTTGGCATTCCTTGGCCTGTGGATACATCACTCTCATGTGTGCCGCGGCCTCCACATGTGTGGCATGCTCCCTGTGCATGTCTGTGCCCTAATTTCTCTCTTCTTCTGCAGACACCAGTCATACTGGGTTAAGGGCTCTCCCTACTCCAATATGACCTCATCTTAAGTAATTACATCAGTAGCCTCCCTATGTCCCCAAATAAGGGCATGTTCTGAGGTACTGCGGGTCGGGCTTCAACAAATCTTTTGGGAAACACAATTCAACCAATAACAAAGGCAAAACTTTGCTGAACTAGGGAGTTTAAAAAATGCATGATTTTAACCATAAGAGAGCAGAGCCTTCATACTGGATGGAGGTCCAGAGACCATACAACTGCAGCTTCCTGGAGCCTAGAAGTTTAAGGATCTGGGAATCAGAGTGATCAATGAAACCAGAAGTCAAAGGCCAAAGGAACACTTGGCAAGTCCACAGACCCCTACCTATATGAGTCACGGAAGGGGGGCGGGGGTGGTCCACTGTTCCAACATGTACCAGAGCCTATTCTTTAACCGGTGGGCTGAAGTGTGGCATGGTAGAGTAGAAGGACTGCCTAGGTTCAAATTCAAGTGTTATGTGATCTTAGGCAAGTTACTTGTCCTCTTTGTTTCTTGGTTTCTTTATCTGAAAATTGAGGAAACAATGTAATCTGTCTCAAAGGGTTATCATGAGGATTATATCTGTCAACCCAGGAAAAGAGCTTAGAACCTTAGTGGGGTGCCTGGCCCCTCATCACTGGCCCCCACAGGTTAGTAGATATTGTTCCTGGCTGGGGCTGGAAGTTAGTCCTGCTCAGATGCTCCTTTCCAAGTGGGAAGATGGTTAATTCAAATGGAAGTTGAAAAGAGGTTAATGAAGACGGAGATACTATTTTCAGAGGCTTGGGCAGAGTGAAGGGAACCAACAGAGGATTATGAAACACCCGGGGACCAGCAAGAACAGGATGTTGGAAGAGGGGAGAGGGGGTTTGTGGATATGAATGTGGAAGGGACTGAGGCCGCCTTACAGGTGCTGTAGCCGTGGGGAGAGGAAGCAGTGCTGCCAAATCGAGGCTGGCAGGGAGGGAGTGAAGGAGCGGCACCTCCTGCCTCCCTCTCCTCCAGCTTCCCATTCTCTGCTGGTGATTTCCCATTCTCTGCTGGTAATTTCCCATTCCTTTGCTGGTGATTTCCTATTCCTGTTGGTGATTCCCCAGCACTCATTTCCCCCTGACTAAACCCAACTGGAAGTCAAAGGACAGAGGAATCCAGCAGATTCCAGGTCCTAGAAGGACAGAGGATGGATCTAGGGTAAATACAGAATTAACAACCCCTCCACCCAACAAAGAGGCTTCTCCAGTGGCACCAGTAGTAAAGAATCCACCTGCAATGCAGGAGACGTAAGAAATAAGGGGCTCAGTCCGGGGTCAGGAAGAGCCCCTGGAGGAGGAAATGGCAATCCACTTCAGCACTCTTACCTGGAGAATTCCATGGACAGAGGAGCCTGGTGGGCTACAGCCTATAGGGTCACAAAAAGTTGGAGTACACACACATATCCCCCACAAAGACTGTTTCTTACTGGGGATCCAGGGCAACATATTGAAAGTGGTGTATGTTCCCTGAGCCACATCAACTGGGAAGGGATGTGTCACAGCTGGAGCTCACCCCATGGAGCAGCTCAGGGTCTCCTGATTACTTTGGGCCAGTGGACTGGCAGCAGAGGGGATGTTTCACATTCTGGTCCAAGCAGTTAGGAGCCAGTGGGACTCCTCCATCTCTCTCTCCCTCTCACACAGAGAGACTGTGGAGGCCACAGTTTCAAGACAGTGCAGCTTCAAGATGGAAGAGGAACATGCATACAACATGGCCAGCCTGCATCCGATTTAGCCTAAGTAAGAAGAAACCCTTTCCTGGGGTAAGCCTGTGAGATTTGGGGATGAGGTATAATCTATCAATCCCAACATGCAGAAGAAGATGAAGACTGCCCTGATGGTCCAGTGGCTAAGACTCTGTGCTTGCAATGCAGGGGGCCCAGGTTTGATCCTTGGTCAGGGAGCTGTATTCCACATACTGCAGCTGAGAGTTTGTGTGCCTCAGCTAACACCTGGAACACCCAGATAAATAAACATTAAAAAAAAAAAAAGGGGAGGAGATGACCCAGGCCAGGAGGTGCCCTGGGGAATGGAGAAAATGTCCCTGATGAGACTTGGAAATATGCTGGAAAGAATTTAAAAGAAAAAACACCCCACCCACCTCTATCCCAGAAGGCCCCTGGACATTGACTGTTTCCTGGGATCCTACCTGTGTCCTCCAAGTGAGTGGGTCTCAAGAAGGAGCGCTTAGGAGCAAGGAGTAGGGGGACTGAAGGTGCGAAGTGGGGGTGGGGAGCAATAAACCAGGGCCTCGGTTTCCTGGGTGGGGAGGGTAGGAGTAGGAGCGGGGAGGGGCACTTCCTGGAGTCCTCAGCCTGGCAAAGGCTCTAATTGGAAACAACACGTTTCAACAATGAAGCATTTTTTTCTTTTAAGGAGCTGAGGTGCTGAGGTAAATATCATACCCTTTGAAGATCTGTTTGTGCCAAGAACATCAAAGGGTAAGGAGGGTCCCTCTCTGAAATTTAAATGTAAGGCTTTACCTCTCAACAGCTTGCTGCTGTTTCAAATTAATGCCTAGAACATCACAGGATTCACAGAGGAAGCAGGAGGCCAGATGCATGAGCTGTGCCCAGAGGGGGCAGGCGGCCGGGGCAAGTCTGGGGGTGAGCACCCACACGGGCCAGCAATAGGACAGCTGGGCCCAGGTCTGGTCAGAGCCCGGAGTCTAGGGGGACCCTGGGGTCGGTGGTGGGGCTCCTGGTCCTGGAAGCCCCACACAGAGAGATTCAAACCCAGAGACAGAGGTCTGTCGGCAGGACCTGTCAGCTCAGTCAGCTTTGGCCTGGGTCTTGGGGCCGAGAACTTAGTTGGGGACCTCACAGGACCCTGACATGGGCAGCGGGCAATATCAGCATGGAGAAAGTGAGGTGAGGCTGAGAGAAGGCACCAGGAGAGGACAATTCTCAGCCGCGTGTGGGAGCTGGGTCAGATCCCTGCCCAGCAGGGAAATGCGAGGCTCAGCTGGCACATCCCCCAGGCCCCTAACCGAGACGGTGAGTGCATGGCAGTTGCCCAACACAACCATCAGAACCAGGGTACTGATGCGGAAAAGGTGGGAAGCATAAAAGATGTCAGTGCTTAGGCCACACCCCAAACCACTTCAGAGTCCCGGTGGCAGCCAGGCATGTATAAAGCGTCCCAGTGATTCTCAGGTCCAGTCAGGCTATGTAAGGCCAGGGGTTCTCAGTGTGGGGCCCCAAGGCCAGCAGCAGCCCCTAGAAATTTGTTGAGAATGCAGATTCTCAGGCCCTGTCCTATTGCATCACAGACTCTGGGGGTGGGACCTGGTGAGCTGTTTCAGTGAGTCCTCCAGGGGATTCTCACAGACACTGAGGTTGGAGAACCGCAGCATTTTGGAGGCAGAAAGAACCACCTGTCTGTCTGTCTCTCCCCTGCACAGACAGACTCTCCCTCTGCAGCAAGAATCGTAGTAGCAGATGCTGTGTTCTGGTCGCAGAGAGCTCTGATGGTCCCATCCACTCTCTGAGGCAGGGGCTTTATTTCTTTCCAACATAATCTGGAAATAGCCCGGCAAGTGAGGGTCCAAGTGGGGAGGGGCACTTCCCAGAGTCCTCAGCCTGGCAAAGGCTCTAATTAGAAACGATGCAAAGAAAGGAGGGGACGTACGGCTGTGTTGTGTGTTGGTAGGCTCTGTCTTCTCCCGAGCCCTTGTGGTCTCTAAAGAGCAGCATCACTCTGGCAGGTTCTGGGTGGGTTGCTAAGGGAGGCTAAACTGCTCTGCTTCTCTCCAATGGGCTGTGCCTTTGAAAGAGACCCAGCTGTTCCATTTCAGCTCAGCTTCAATTTCTCTCCCAGCCGGGTAGCTCCCCTGCCTGATTTAGAGCAGATGATCTGGGAGCTGCAGATTCTGTACCCCTTCTTGGGACTGAGGGCCAAGATCAAAAAGATACAGAAGAAAGTGCTAAGAAGTACAGCGAGGCCTGGGAAACTGCCTGCCTTGGTCTCCCCACGCCAAATGCACAGTGAGGCAGGGAAGGGTAGCTGAGGAGAAGGGAGTATGAATCCATTCTCTTCAGAAACTTCTATCAGCACTGTATGAGTCAGGGTTCTCTGGAGAAACAAAACCAAGAGGAGATTTTATATGTATAAGATGTTCTGAGAGAATAATACAATGGAGCAGAGGAAAGTGAAGAAAAGAAACAGAGCTCCAATAGCATTGGAATTCCTGGTGCCAGGAACCTTTCAGCTCTCCCTTTCTTGTGATTTTCTTATAAGAGCAATCTAATTCCAGCAGTTTGCTTGATATGTGTATATTAGATTTCTGTTGTCAGCATGTCAAAAGGCCTGAGTTATACAAGGAAGGAATTGGGTGGAGTGGGCATGGGGCAGGCAAGGCCCCCAGGCCCACCATGCAAGGAGGAGTCACCAGGCTCCTGCAAGAGCACAGCTGGATCAGAAGTGAGCTCCTTCTCACATTCAGTGCCCTTGCCCTTCTTTTCCTTCACTCGTCCTGGCTCTGGGTAGTAATTCCAGTATTTGGCCACAAATGGAAGTTTTGACTTTGGAGAATCAAAATATAATTGCTCACTGACTCCTTTGTTTGTTCATTTATTAAACAAACAGTGATTGAAAGCCTATTGGGTGCCTAATGTTGTGATCAGCGCTGGAAGGGGCAGCAGATGAAGCTTCGTCCCTGTCAGGCCGGAAAGACAAATGCTAAGAAAGCAATAACTTGACTGATGAATCTTGGAGAAGCAGAAGTATGGGTGTGTTGGTGTATGTAGCTGCAGGATCTGGAGCAGAGGCTTTAACTGAAGACTAAAGATGAATACAGTTCAAATTGCAGAGAGAAAGAGAGAGAGAATGTCTACATTAGAGAAGGGAACATCATCCCAGGTAGAGAGCAGCACATGCTCAGATACTCTCATATCCATTCGATAAATGCTTGTTCAAAGCCGGCAGGGATTATGGAGATAAATTTACCATCCTACCCTCAAGGAATCAACCCTAACAGGGAAGGAACCAGACAAGTTAGGGGACTGTGACCACACAAAGCAATGCACTCTGTGGGGTATACAGCAGGATTTTCAATTCAACCATAGTGGATAAAGAAAGCCTTCCAGGAGGGGGTGGTGCCTGCCTGAGCTGGATTTTGAAAGACAAGTAGACATTTGCCAGTCAAAGAAGCAATCAGAGCAAGCCAGGAAGAGATCAGCCAGGGAAAATCAGAGAGGTAAGGGAAGACAGTATGATGTTTCAGATGATTATTAGATGCCCAGGTTAGCCTATGTAACTTAATACAGACCTGAAATACTATACAGTTACAAAGAATAACAGTAGAAATAATTCTATAGTGGAGAAGCATCCTTAGCATCTTTCATTGAGTCCCACACACCAATTTTTCTTCCAGGATGCGAACAGATAGCTCTTTCTCTAGTGGAACACAGGATGAAACAGTTGGCTTACATCTGAGGATTTGTGCTGCATGAAAAAAATATATGTCTTTAAACTAGAATGAAATTCAGGGCACCGAAGTGTTTTCACCATTAGTCTAAGAAGCAGAAGGAATTGAGATGGACCAACAGATCTCCAGATTTATGTCTCATTGTTACCGTTCTCAAACTACTGCACAATTGCACTCATCTCACACAGTAGTAAAGTAATGCTCAAAATTCTCCAAGCCAGACTTCAGCAATACGTGAACTGAGAACTTCCTGATGTTCAACCTGGTTTTAGAAAAGGCAGAGGAACCAGAGATCAAATTGCCAACATCCGCTGGATCATGGAAAAAGCAACAGAGTTCCAGAAAGACATCTATTTCTGCTTTATTGACTATGCCAAAGCCTTTGACTACGTGGATCACAATAAACTGTGGAAAATTATGAAAGAGATGGGAATACCAGACCACCTCACCTGCCTCTTGAGAAACCTATATGCAGGTCAGGAACCAACAGTTAGAACCGGACGTGGAACAACAGACTGGTTCCAAATACCCTACTTATTTAAATTCTATGCAGAGCACATCATGAGAAATGATGGGCTGGAAGAAGCACAAGCTGGAATCAAGATTGCTAGGAGAAATATCAATAACCTCAGATATGCAGATGATGCCACCCTTATGGCAGAAAGTGAAGAGGAGCTAAAAAGCCTCTTGATGAAAGTGAAAGAGGAGAGTAAAAAGTTGGCTTAAAGCTCAACATTTAGAAAACGAAGATCATGGCATCTGGTCCCATCACTTCATGGGAAATAGATGGGGAAACAATGGAAACAGTGTCAGACTTTATTTTGGGGGCTCCCAAATCACTGCAGATGGTGACTGTAGCCATGAAATTAAAAGACACTTACTCCTTGGAAGAAAAGTTATGACCAACCTAGATAGCATATTGAAAAGCGGAGACATTACTTTGCCAACAAAGGTTCGTCTAGTCAAGGCTATGGTATTTCCAGTAGTCATGTATGGATGTGAGAGTTGGACTGTGAAGAAAGCTGAGCGCCGAAGAATTGATGCTTTTGAACTGTGGTGTTGGAGAAGACTCTTGAGAGTCCCCTGGACTGCAAGGAGATCCAACCAGTCCATTCTAAAGATCAGTTCTGGGTGTTCTTTGGAAGTAATGATGCTGAAGCTGAAACTCCAGTACTTTGGCCACCTCATGAGAAGAGTTGACTCATTGGAAAAGACTCTGATGCTGGGAGGGATTGGGGGGCAGGAGGAGAAGGGGACGACAGAGGATGTGATGGCTGGATGGCATCACCAACTCGATGGACATGAGTCTGAGTGAACTCCGGGAGTTGGTGATGGACAGGGGAGGCCTGGCGTGCTGCAATTTATGGGGTCGCAAAGAGTCGGACACGACTGAGTGACTGAACTAACTAAAACTAGTTACCGTTCTCTCTGGGGCAAGGCTAACTGAGAAGAAAGGCAGGCAATTGTCTACACATTTAAATTGTTGTTCTCTCTTCCTTTCTCTTCTCTTTGACCACCTAGGTATGAAAATTACATATGATGCAATTTTACTATTTGCAGAAAGTGATGGTCACTTAGTTGTGTCCAACACTTAGTAACACATGAACTGTAGCCTGCCAGGCTCCTCTGTCCATGGACTTCATCAGGCAAGAATACTGAAGTGGGTAGCCGTTCCCTTCTCCAGGGATCAAACCCAGGTCTCTTGCATTGCAGGCAGATTTTTACCTTCTGAGCCATCAAGGAAACTCTTTGCAAGAGGCACACATAACCTCTTAGAAGAATACATGCTGGAACCAGAATGCCAGTTCCACTCTCTGTGTATCCTTGAGCAAGTTACTTCTCTTTTCCTCAACCTCCTCATCTGTAAAACAGGAATAGTAAATGAGAAACAAATGAGTCAACAAACATAAAGTGCTTTAGCACGTGATTGCACACAGGAAACTTTTAAATAAGAGCCTTCGTCATTGTTTTCATCGGTCTATTATTTTAATGTGGACCATTTGTTTTTTCAAGTCTTTATCACATTTGTTTCAATATTACTTCTACTTTATATTTTGGTTTTTGGCCATGAGGCATGTGGGATCTTAACTCCTGACCAGGGATCAAACATACACCCCCTGCATTAGGGAGGCAAAGTCTTAGCCACTGGACCTCCAGGGAAGTCGCTTTATTTGTCTGTTATTTTAAATAGTCTTAGAGTAGCAGAATTACCACCTTTCAGACACTTTTCTCTGTTTCTGTGGGTGAGGCAGGAGGGGGCCCATTTTTGCCCAGAGGAGCCATTGTTGAAGGGCTGATGGGGGAGGAAGATAGGAGACCAAGCCTGGGTCAGGGTTTGAGGAGTTGGGGGGTAGATTTGAGGGGTATGGAACCCCAGAATGAAAACTCGCCTCCCATGGCACCTCTGGATCAGAGCTCCAGTAGAGATCAAGTATGTTTCATTCCTTGATATGGGTAGTACGGGGTGGATAAGGTCAGTTGGCCGAGGTACTCCCAGCATCCCTTCATTTGGCCCATATCTGGGGCAGCTTTGCCCAGAACAAAACACTTTGTCAGGCCTGGCCAGAGGTAACCCCATGGGAGGTGGGTTTGTCTTTGATGTGTAACTCATTCCCCAACCATCTCCAATATCCAGTTTGTCCGGTCTTAGCCCTGCAAGTCTAGGATCTTTGTCCCATGAACTCAGCTGTGGCTCCCTCTAACCTGTTCCTCCCTCCCCCAGCCCATCAAGACCCCAGGCCAAATCCTTCCTCCCCATTCAGACCCTTCAGCCTGAAGTCTTGCTACTCGACTTCAGCAGCCTTGACACCACCTGGAAGCTTGTTCAAAATGTGGAATCCTATTGAATGAAATCTGAATTTAATAAATAATAAGATCCTCATGTAACATTTGCATGTTACAGTTTGATAGACACTGACTTAAACCTACAAGATGGATTCCTCTTCTGACCTCTTTCCCGTGGTCGTTGCCAACCATCTGAAACCTGGCCTCACCAGCTGTGCCCAGAGAATTATCATCACCTTCTTACCATTGTGCTGGAGTTCATTTCACACTTTCAGCCTCTCCATCAGCTGTCCTCTTTCGGCCCTACCAGTCTTGAGAGCACACCCCATTTCCCCTGAATTTCCCATGGCAGCACCCAGAACCTCTACTGACACCCTGGGCTATTATACTGCAGCACAGCAAAAAATAATAATACTATTGTTATACTTTAAAGCAGGGGCTCCCAACCTCCAGGATCTAATGCCTGTAGATCTGAGGTGGAGCTGGTGTAATAATAACAGATATAAAGTGCACAATAAATGTAACGGAATCATCCCAAACTCTCCCCTGCTCCCTGTCCCAGTCCATGGAAAAATTGTCTCCCATGAAACTCGTTCCTGGTGCCAAAAAGGTTGGGGACCACTGCTTTAAAATGTATTTTTAATTAAAGTATCACATCAAAGTTTAAAAAGTCAATGAAAACTAAAAATACTAAAACACAGTAATGCCTTGTTCTCCTCCATCCCTGCTTTCCTCCAGAAAGTCAACCGTTCTAGGGTTTTTTCAGGTAAAACTTCCATGGGCTTCTCGGTTAGCTCAGTGGTCAAGAATCTGCCTGCCAATGCAGGAGACACAAGTTTGATCCCTGGGTTGGGAAGATCCTCTGGGGAAGGAAATAGAAACCCACTCCAGTATTCTTGCCTGGGAAATCCCATGGACAGAGGAGCATGGTGGGCTACAGTCCATGGGGTCTCAGAAGAATTGGACACAACTGAGCAGCTAAGCAACAATAAGCTTCCACAGACCGCCATTTCTTAATTCACACATTTTAAAACTTTTCTTCTTGGCTTCCTATTTTGGTACATGAGGTTTTAAAAACCCATTCCTTCATCCATTTCCCAAATATAGTTTGAACACAATCTTTGGTCAAACCAATACTTGGTGTTTTCAATACTCAAGGTTTCCCTACAATCAAGAAACATGTCTTTCTGTTTGGGCAAATTTTTCATGTTATTTCTTTAACAATTTCATCCTTTGCGTGGTATTCTCTATTTTCTCCATCTCCAGAGTGTTCATTCACTCATCTTGTTATTTTTATATCAATCTCACCCACTGCAGAGATATCCAATGTTTCAGATTATATATTCACTTTTGTGTAACTTTTAATTTTTCTGTAGTTAATTGCATCATTTGATCCCTTTTATTTGAACCTATGACTAAGTTTCCCACATCATATCTTAGCTCTGTACAATGTTCTTTCCACACATTCTTCCACTTGGTTATAGTGGTCAGATAATTTATTGTCATTTCCCACCAGTCTTAGGTTGGGCTGCTATAACATATTACCATAAACTTAGTGGCTTAATAGGGCTTCCCAGGTAGCACGATGATAAAAATCTGCCTGCCAATGCAGGTGACGAAAGACACTTAGGTTCGATCCCTGGGTTGGGGAAGATTCCCTGGAGTAGGAAATGGAAACCCACTCCAGTATTCTTGCCAGAACAATTTCATGGACAGAGGAGCCTGGCAGGCTACAGTCCATGGGGTGGTAAAGAGTAGGACATGACTGAACGACTCTAGCACACACGCAATAAGTGGTGGCTTAAACAATGAACATTTATCATAGCTCTGGCAGCTGGGAAGTCCATGAGCAGGGTGCCAGCAGATCTAGGTCTGGTGAGATCTTTCTTCCTAGTTTGCAGATGGCTGTCTTCTTATATCTACACATAGCAGAAAACAGAGAAGAAAGTAAATAATCATGTTTCCTTAAAGGACACTAACCCCACTCATGGGGCTTCACTCTCATGACTTAATCACTTTGCAGAGGCTCCACCTCCAACTGTCATTAGAGTGGGGCTTAGGATTCCAACAGATGAATTTGGGGGACGAACATTCAGCCCCTTCAAATATTCTCTGCTTTCCAACCGCCCAACTGTAAATCTGGGATCTTTCTGCACAACCCTTCCATCAGTTCCTTTTAACACTCTCCTGTGAATCTCATTTCCTGATTTTCCTCCTTTTTTGTTTACTTCTTCATTTCAACTAAGAAATATCTTCCAGTAATTTCCTGATACATGATACATTGAGACAAATTTTTGAGACTCTGGATGTTTGAAACTGTCTTTATGTACACATGTCCACACATAATGGTTTGGCTAGGTACAGAAATCTAGGTTGCAAATTAATTTTTTCCCTTACAATTCTGAAGACATGCTCTACTGTGTTTAAGTTTCTAGCGTTGCTGCCCAGTGCTATCTTTAGTCCTTATTTTGGGGGTTTGACTTTCTCCCCCTTCATCTCTCAAGAAGCTTTTAGTGTTTTTTCAGTGTTTTGCCATTTCACAAAGATGTATTTTTATTCACTGTGTTGGGCATTCCAAGGGTTTTTTTAAATCAGGAAGCATATTAGTTTAGGGAATGCACTTCCATTTGGGAAACTTCTTATATAATTTCTTTAGTAATTGTCACTATACTGTATTAACTATTTCCTCTTGATCTGGAATTCTCATTCTTTGGAAGATGATCCTTTTGGGTGAGTTTCCTAATTTTTAAAACTTTTTATTCAACTCATCATCTTACCTTTTTCCTACTTTCTGATAAACACATTTCACCTTCTCTTACAATTTTAAAGGTTAGTATTATACTTTGGCTTTCATATTTTTCATTTCCTAGAGCTCCTTTTTACTTTTTCCTCTAAACATTCTGATGATATTTGACTACTTGTTTTTACTTAAGACTGAAAATCTCAAAGCTGATCAGAAGCTCAAAACTGACTAAAATCTCTGAAATGAGGTGAGGGTGCTTGTCTACTGGTGGGTTCAACTCATGGGTGGTTTAAGGGGATACCTGTTTATTTCCTAGAGAATTCCTAAAGTCATTATCTGTAGACCTGTTCTGAAGATGAGCAAGAAAGAGGGCTGAGGATATCACCATTCAGATTTTCACGTTGTCCCTGTTTTTAGCATCTCAGCCCCACTCACCCTCCTCTCTGCGTGTCCTTGAATCCACAGCCTCACAGAGTAATTTATTTTCTAGAATTTACATCTCATGTCTCCACTGGAGGAAAGGTTGAAGGTGGTTTCTTCGGTGTCTCTGATTAATTTCTTCTAGAATTTATATCTTATGTCTACACTGGAAGTGGAATCAGGAGTGGTTGCCTGGGCCTCTCTGATTAATTTTTTCTAGAATTTATATCTCATATCCACACTCAGTGTTGTTGCTAAAAGATAAACCTGGAAGTTCTAACTGCTCCTTACTCTTTCAAAGGTGTCTTCCATTTTAACACACAACCACACCCTCCCTTCTTGCATTCCCAATGACCTTCATCCCAGAACAGGATCTTCTGCTCTGGGATTGCATTGGATCCTCTTTAGTACTCCCATCTCTGGCACTCAGGTTTATCCTCCCGGATTCTGCCAAGTGGTCAGCCATACCTCCTATTTTCTTGTTTGCCAAGTATAATTGTGTTGTTCCCATTCCTTTCTGCCTATAAAAGTTTCATTTTTGTATAGCTCCTCAGAGCTCCTTTCTATCTACAAGATAGGATACTGCCCAATTCAAATTAAAGTTTGTGCAATAAACTCTAAATATCTTTAATATGCCTCAGTTTATCTTTTAACATTAGTAAACAGAAGGTATTCTTGGCCCTCATGTTTACCCACTACCCTGATTTATCTGGCTTTCAGGTGGGAAAGTAGTCTGATGATTATTACTGTCCCAGAGCTTCTGTATTATAATATTTCCCACAGACAACTTTCTGTGAGTCCCCAGTGGGCGCTGAATAAAATCAAAACTCAACCTGACATGTAAAACCCGTCACAGTCGGTCTAGGGGCCTTTCTCATTTTTCCTCCCATTTAGCTTTTATTGTTTTCATTCTCCAAACCACCTGGGCTCTTCCCTAACTCAGGGCTTCTGCTTGATCGTGCATGCATGCGTGCTCAGTGGTTCAGTCATGTCTGACTCTTTGTGACCCCATGGACTGTAGCCCGCCAGGCTCCTCTGTTCATGGGATTCTCCAGACAAGAACACAGGAGTGGATAGCCACTCCCTTCTTCAGAGAATCTTTCCAACCCAGGGATCAAACCCCGGTCTCCTGCATTGCAGGTAGATTCTTTACTGTTGGAGCCACCAGGGAATTTTGTGCTTAACTTTCTCTATCCTCCTGGTGAATTTCTGTTCATTCCTCAAGATCCAGTCCAAAAGACAGTTTCTCTGTGAGCCTTGTTTAATTCCCATAAGCAGAATTCATTTTTTTCTGCCTGGTTGTTCCCTACCATTGAGAACACAGCTCCATCTTAACACTGGCCACGTCGTAAGGGAATTTGGAATGTCTTTGTCTACTCCAAGCTACACTATGAGATATTGTCATGTCTATTAAGCACTAAGAATAGATCCAAGGCAATTTAATTTTCTATGTTTTCTATAATTGTCTATGTTTCTCATCTAAATATAAGACAATATAGGACAATCCTTTCCTTGTAAGAGGCTGAGGAGGGCATGGAGTCCTGGAGAAGGGACATACTTCCTTCTGTATTCCTTCTCAGTGTCTGAGTCAGGCTTACTCCAGGCAGCTCATTTCTCAGCGGCTTATTGAATGAAGCTCAAGAACCAGGCAGCTATTAAAAAACTCAGAGCTCAAGGGACTGACTATTCCCTCATTTTCTCTCTCATACAGGCTGCAGCTTTTATCTGCCTGTCTGTCGTTCCTCTCTTGGTAAAGTATACACCCCTGGGCCCTGCCCAGAGCCCCCAGACCTTGCAGAGTGCCAGTGTGTGCCTAGAGAATTAGTTCTGGAGCCATGAACAGCAGCTCCTTTCACAAGCAGCAGGTCAGAGTGCTAGAAAATCAAACTCTCTGGGCTCAGCTCTCAACCAGTGACTCCCAGGAGTCGCTGGGGAGACACCTCAACCCCCTTTCCTCCTGGCTGGGGATATGTCTGAGGTGTACATCTTCCAACTCCCTCCCCTGGATACAGCGCCATCACCCACGTCCATGCACCGTTTACTGTCTACCTTTCCTTGCCTGAATCTCTTCCCCACGCCGCTCCTGGAGTTTCCTAGGACTACTGCCTAACTATTTTGAGTGCAAATTTGTGTTCAGATTGTTGTCTCAGAGTCTGCTTCTAAGGGAACCCAAACTAAGAAACCTGGCAACCTTGTTCTCTGGAACTTTTGCTCTGTCCTCTTGCTACCACTTGGTTTATCCTTTCTTCTAATCTCTGGAGCCTTTTAAAAAATTCCACAGCTCTGCTCTTTGATGTCTTTTGCTTGCGTATTTTGAGAATTATTTCTACTTTTCATAACTTGCACCATCTTCACCTCGAGTTACCGTATGCTATGTGTCCTTATATCTCGTTTCGTTTGCTATTCCCACTGCTAACTGCTTTACTCTTCTGATTTTTTCATTTCAAATCCCACAGGAAGGAATTTGAGGGCCCAGCTCATCTTTGTTGCACAGGACACTAGCTGGCCCGTGGATCGGCTGCACTCAGGTCAGCTGATCATGGCTAGTCCAGTCAGCTGTGCCAGAGGAGAGAGATTGCATAGGAATCTTTTATATGGACAAATGATGCTTTCTCAATTTCACTGTATTTTTTCCTCTTTTCTTTTATTTTGTCCACACTCCCTGGCATTTGGGGATCTTAGTTCCTCAACCAGGGATCAAACCCATGCCCCTGATCATGGAAGAGTGGAGTCCTAACCACTGGACCGCTGGGAAATTCCTTCTTAATTTTACTTTGTTTACTTTTTAATTAGTTAACTAAGGCCATGCAGCTCGGCATGTGGAATCTTAGTTCCCTGACCAGGGATCGAGCCCATGTCCCTGCAGGAGGACACAGTCTTAACCACTGGACTGCCAGGGAAGCCCCTCTCAATTTTATTTTAACTATAACTTCAACTTCTCCTTCCCGATCAGAGTGTTCCACTAAGTCACTCCTATACTGAAATTCTGAAGCTACCACAGGTTTGTATAAATTAAGACACGGCCACTTAGGAACTGGCCCTCAGGCTGTCGGCAAGATCTTTTCTGGGAAAAGTCTGTGTGTGTATGTGTGTACTAAGTCACTTCAGTCATGTCTGACTCCTTGTGACCCTATGGTTCTGTAGCCCGGCTAGGCTCCTCTGTCCACGGGATTCCCCAGGCAAGAATACAGCAGTGGGTTGACATACCCTCCTCCAGGGGATCTTCCCTACCCAGGGATCAAACCTGCGCCTCTTATGTCTTCTGCATTGGCAGGCTAGTTCTTTACCAATAGTGCCACCCGGGAAGTCCAAAAGGCTGTGGACATGAGGCCAATTTATTTTGCCAAGTTTAATACCCCTAGCTTTCTGTGACGCCACTCCAATACTCTTGCTTGAAGAATCCCATGGACGGAGGAGCCTGGTGGGCTGCAGTCCATGGGGTAGCAAAGAGTCGGACACGACTGAGCAACTTCACTTTCACTTTTCACTTTCATGCATTGGAGAAGGAAATGGCAACCCACTCCAGTGTTCTTACCTGGAGAATCCCAGGGATGGGGAGCCTGGTGGGCTGCCATCTATGAGGTCACACAGAGTCGGATACGACTGACCCGACTTAGCAGCAGCAGCAGCAGCTTTCTATGAAAAACAAATTCTTGTTTTAATGGTTACAAAAGTGCTTGGAAAATAAAGAAAAACACGAAGGAAGAAAATAAAAGCCACAGGAAATCCCAACACTCTGAGATAATCACTCCTTGCATTTTAGGGCCTTCCCTTCTGTGCGCGTGTCTCTGCTTTTAGAGGGAAATATTTCTTCCCGTAATAAGAAAACCGTCCTACATACGCTGCTTTTTCTGCCTGCTCTTTTTCACCTTATCACTGAACATTTTTTCCGTGCCATTAAATATGTCCAAACGGCCTCATTTTAGGCCAGCCTGGCCTTCAGACACTGGGCCTCCTGTGCTGAATTCTCAGCCCACCCCTTCCCAGGACACTCAGCTGTGAAAGGCACCGATTTACACAGGTGAACCTAATGAGCTCACCTTGCTTCCTGCTACAAAATTTCAGCTAAACCTACACTGACGGCTGCCCCATGGGGCCTGGGCTGTCTACCGCAGCAGAAGCATTCCCGAGGGCCATAGGCTCTCTGGGGAAATCACCAGTCAGCCCTCCGCAGTTTCTTCATTCCCCACATACTCTCTGCAAAGCCTGCTCAGGACACTGTAAACTCAAATCATCAAAAATTCAGCTCCCTTAGGAGGTTGCTCCAGCCCCCCACAAACAGAAAGGAGGAACCAGGACAAGAGAGGGGAAGTGACATACCCACACTCAGCCAGGGAGCAGGTGGCAAGGTGAGGACTCAAGCTTGTGTCCCTGAGGCCAAGTCCAGTGTCTGAGACTCTAACGCCTATTGTGAACTGGGGGCTCTCCCCTTGAGCCCATCCACCCTGCAGGGCAAGGTCCCGTGGCATTCCCAAGCCCTGGATGAAACTTGCAAACCTAAAGCCCCTGCCCCAGAATCAACCCTGGGGGATGTGGCTGCTGCCCCAGCCTCCTCCTGGACCAAGCCCTGGTTTCATATGTCTGGGTGTGGCGTGATTAGAACAGAAGCCCCTCTGACTGTCTGTGGGGCGTGCCCTGGAGCTCTGTAAATATTGCAGCAGCATCAGGCCTTCTTGCCTCTAGGGCCTATGCTGGGGAAGTATCTGGGCTCTGGAGAAGCAACAGAGAAGGAGGAGACAGCTTTGCAGGTTGGCACTAAATCACTAAGACCTGCTCCAGGTCTACAGGTTGAGTCACAGGGCAGATTGTTAGAGTAGCCCCAAGAGTCCCCAACACCGCTGCCCTCCCAGCTGCTCTGTCCTTCAGAGACACCCTCAGGGTTGACCTTTAGCCTGTGGTGGGAGTTTCTGGTTACCAGGGGAATCTAGGGGAGGCTTTGCCCCTGCCTGATGGGAGAATTTGCCTCAGGGAACAGATCTTCCAGCTGAAAGCCAGCTCACTCAGTGTGAAATGGGAGGATTATCCCAGCGCCCATTCTGAGGAGTCCTGGGCTCCCGCCTGACTACAGAGCCCTGGGGCCTTTCGCTGAAGTAGCAAGAAGGGAATACCCAGGAGACCTTATTTTCCCCTTTTACTGAGCCTGAGCCCCAGCCTCAGGGCTCCCCCAGGGGCCAGGCCTAAGGCAGAGAGGAGGTGCCTCTTGCAAGCTGGCAGCCAAGCACTTCTTCCCTCCCACCGCTGTGCCTCAGACACGCAGGCTGCTTTCACTCACTGTCTAGCTGGGGTCTCTCTTCCAGGGGGAACATTTGGTAGATGTGAGCCTCCTCCAAGCATAGACCTCTTTAGCTCTCTTTCTGCATCTTAAAGCACATGTTGCCCTGTTTCATCTTCAATCCACTCGCTTCCCCTGCAGATTTTATGTGGCAAGCAGGACCAAAAATTCCTGCTGGCTGCTGTGTTTGTTGAAAACACACTGTTTTCTTACTGCCTTAGAAACCAGAGGAGTAAGACAATGACTGATGCTGGGGAAATGACAGGTGCGCAAACTCTCCAGTTTAATAATGATTGTGGATCATTCCTGATTTCCTTGATTGGAAGCAAAGCCCAAGGCCCACCAGTGCTTCACTCAAGCATCTTCACCATCAGGAACTCTGCTGACTGCTGACTCCCATCTCTGGGCTTGGAAACCAGAATTCTTACTCTGTCATTTCTTTGGGTTTAGACAGGCCACTGTGATTTCCACGCTGCTAAAGACGGTATCCATGTTCATCACTGCAAACTCACAAATGCAGAATGCTTCCCCCATGACTGCAGGGAAAGGAAAGAGAGATGCTGCTGGAGGGGTCAATGGTCCTGAGCTTGGCTGCCATGCAGAGGCAGGGAGAGTTGGAGAGCAGGGTGAAACTAAGGGACAGGGAGATGAGGGAGGAAGGAAGAGAGAAGAATGGGTGTACACTGGACAGCCAAGACCCAGACTCACGAATCCTGCTGCATGTACCACAAGGAGAAGCAGGCTTGGCCAAGGGCCACCCTGCCTAGCTCTGCTTATGCATAAAACCAAGAAGCCAGCAGGGCCAATTTTCCAGGCAAGACAGGCTATGTAATTTGTGGGACACCCCCTCCCAGTGCAAAATAAAATTGTGGGGCACCTTATTAAAAAAAAAAAAAAGAACTTCAAAGACTCGGAGAGTATAAAACCAAATGTAGGGCCCTGTACAAGCGATTCCAGTGAGACTGGTGTTTTGATGGGTCACTGGCTTGATTGAGCTGCAGTTTATTAAGATTAAAAACAAACTAGGGGGTGACAGGATTAAACTGAAGGATGGGAGCTACATCAAAAACAGTTAATTATTGAGCACCTGATATATGTCAGGCTCCCTTCTAACTAAGCACCCAATTTAATGTTACGACAACTGTAGAGGCGAGGTGCTATCATCATCATCACTATCATCTCCCAGATGAGAAAGCCCAGGCACTGAAATGAATATATTAATAAAATCATTAAGTAACCGTAATGGAAATGGTTCCTTAACCATTGTGACCATGAGAGCTGAGCAATTTGCTCAATGACGTAAAGCTCTTAAATAAGAGAGCCAGGATTAGAAGACTTCCCTGGTAGTCCAGTGGTGAACAATCCGCCTGCCAACTCAGGAGACAGGGGTTTGATCCCTGTTCCAGGAAGACCCCACATGCTGTGGAGCTACTAAGCCCATGCATCAAAGCTGTTGAGCCTGTGCTCTAGAGCCTGTGTTCTGCAACAAAAGAAGCCACCACAATGAGAAGCCTGCACACCGCAACTAGAGAGTAGCCCTCATTCACTGAAACCAGAGAAAGCCCGTGTGCAGCAAGGAGGACCCAGCATAGCCATAGATAAATGCATAAAAAGAAGTGCAGCCATAAATAAATAAAAAATATGCCCCAGGGCCCAAGCCCCTAGCCAGTTAACAACACTGCTTGTCTATAAATACGGAGCACAGCTCAACCAAACAGATCTTCCATACAAGGAACTCTCTTACTGTAGACAGAAGGTTCTGACCGAGTTATTCAGAGAGGCAGGGGCTGGAGATGTCTGAAAAAGAGGCAGGAGGGCCGTTTGTCAAGGGGAATCCAGCCTCACTGGGGTGCTGGATTAAATAATACCAATCCTAATAACAAGAGTTGCCACTCCCTCAGTAGTTGTGATGAGTCAGGCGCTGCGCCAAGCACTTAATAAGCATCTTTAGGGCCTGGTCCCCGTTTTGCAGAAGGAAAGAAGTCCAAGGATCACAGAGCTGGGAGCTGTCACTCCCCAGAGTCAGAGAGGTAGACTGGAACCCAAACTGCCTGCCTCCAAAGGCCTTGCTTCCAACAGGCTGACTTTTAAGGTCCCTCTCACCTCTAAGATGCTGCAACTCTAAATCTCCTCTGGGAACCGACTCTGTACCCGCCCATGCTATTTCATTTTAGCCTGTGTTGACATTTTTGCTGAGTTTGGAGCCTGCTGGAGGCCCAGGGATCTGTTCCCTGTCTTGAATCAGTCCTCTGGAATGTTGGCCCGAACCCTGGCCAGATCGTTTCAGTTCTTTCTCCTTCGCATTCTACAATCTGGGTTTCCGGTAAGCTCTAGTGAAGGCCCATGCTTCCGATGTTTCATCCTTATTTAAGCAGATAGCTTCATGAGTGGGCATATTGTCCAAAAAAGCTAGAAAACTTTTCTCTGAGCCAGAAAGTGTGTGACAGCCCCCCTACATACGATTGAGTTCTGTTCTGAGAGAGCATTCCCAAGTCCGGTTTGTTCATAAGTTCAACAAAGCCTAGTTGTCCAACTATAGTTGACAATCGGTAATATGGTATTTTACTATAATAGGTTTATAATACTTTTCACACAACTGAGACATAGAAAACAAACACAAAAAATTAAAAAAAAATTTTAATCTTAAAGTACAGTACTTTGAAAAGTACAGTAGTACCAGCTATATCGCTGCTGCTTTTATGCTTGCTTCCAGACATACTGGGCTTGAACTAAAGATACCATACTCCTGTATTCTGTACAGTCCTATACAGTAAAACACGCAAAACTACAACTACTTGTAGAGGATGCGCACACGTGACAATGTACGCTGGACCCCGAACTATCTTAAGGGATCGGACAAGTGAACACGTGTTTAAATCTCTGAAAGCAGTTTTAGCTTTATGTGCTAAACTACATTAGTTTTCTGTGACTACTGTAATCAAGTACCACCAGCTTGGTGGCTTAAAATAACAGAAGCTTATTCAGTGGCAGTTCTAGAGGCCGAAAGTGCAAAATCAAGGTGTCAGCAAGGCCATGCTCTCCCTGAAGTCTCTAGTGGAGATTCTATTCCACGCCTTCCTCTTAGCTTCCGGCGGTCAGCAATCCTGGGTGTCCCTTGGCTTGTAAACATATCACTCCAGTCTCTGCCTTGTGCTCACATGGGTCGCTGCTGTTTGTCTCTGTCTGTATGTCTCCTCTTCTTACATGGGCATCAGTCAACAGGGATTAGGTTCAACCCTCCCTTGATTATATCTGCAAAGACCCTATTTCCAAATAAGATCCCGCTTACAGGTTCTGGAAGTGAGCACTTCAGCATGTTGTTTGGGTAGGAGACAATTCAATCCACAACATCACCCCAGGCTCAGTTGGTGAATATACTGCAGGGGACCCTTCAATAGCACGTCCTGCGTGCTGACTCGCTCACTGTGTAAGCCCCACCTGGACTCCATGAAGCAGGTTCCATTACCATTTCCACCATACAGATGACCAGAGAGGGTAAGCAGCCTGTCTGAAGTCACATGCAGCTCCTGAGCCCACACGAGAGGGCAGAGCTCAGCATTTCATCATCACCCCAGCAGCACTGGCCTCAGCATACAGTGAGCCAGCAGAGGAAGTCTAAGTCCCATTGTGTTAAGAACTTTGGACCCACTGAGACCAAAGCTTTCTACAAAGGGAAGCAGTGGCCCCAAACTGGACACCCTGGCTTCATGCTCCTCTCCTTTGTGTAAGATAATTTCCCTGAACCCTCTTACTCCACCCCTAAGACAAGATCACAGAGACTGCTGACCCATCTCAGAGAATGGCTGGGAGGATCAGTACCAGGACTCGTGGAAGGCCTATAGTCATGTTTGAATTCCCATTCCCTTGGCCCTTGCTTCCTTCAGGTCTTTGCCCAAATGCCACCGCCCCTTGAAGCTTCCCCAGCCACTGTATCTAAATGGTGCCGTCCACCCTACCACCCCCTTTTATCTCTTTACCTAAATTTCTGACTATCTGACATACTTATTTGTTTATGGTCTATCCTGCCTGTTTTAGGCTGTAAACTCAGAGAGGGCAGGGCTTTGTCTATTTTGTTTCCCATCGCCACCCCAGTGCCTACAACAGTGCCTGGCACATAACAGGACTACACAACACTTAACTGAATAGACGAATAGCTTAATGTGAATGGCAGGTTTTCCTCATTTACATCATTGAAGTAGAAGAAGGACAGTTTTTCCACTAGAACCTAAGCTCCAAGAAAACAGAAAACCACGGCCATCTGATTCATTACCAGAGTCCCAACGCCTGGCAGAGAACAAGATCCTTGATCAATATCTGTCAAGTGAATGGATGGGGGAAAGGCTGCTGGACAGACAGAAACCACGCCCTCCTGGCTTCTTGGAGGTGAGATGCTAGGGAAGACCGTGACTGGAAGAGAGCTGGACCTTCAAGCGTTTTCGAAGGTAGGGGGAGGAAGAGGCGCCTTCTTCCAGCTCAGAGAGCAGAAGGAATGGGCTGTGTGAGCAGTGGGGTGTTGACAGCAAGACTCCTTTGCAAAGTCAGGAGATCTCATTTGAACAAGGTTGGCCTGGAAGGGAGACAGGCAGGGTGGTCGTATCTGCTCATGAATTACCCAAACGCCAGGTGATGTGAAACGTGTATTTCTTCCAAGCGCTGTGCATCAGGGACCTCGTGCAGAAACTATTTAAAGGGCGGAATGATGAGCATTGCAGCTTCTTCCCCTCCACCCTGTCCCGTTTCAGCCATGTTCTCAGTCTCCACAGAGGCCAGGGCCAGTCTAGAACTGCTTCCCAGGCAGTTAAACCACCTCCAATTTTCTAAGTCTGAATATGCCAAAGGATCCTGCTGTCTCCATCTTTGGGCCCAGAGGCAGTTTTCTCATCAAACCTAGAAAGCTTGTAAGAGAAAGTGACATCTGTGATAAGACAGGTGGTCTCCCGATATGAAGACTCTCCTGAGTAGCCTCAGGGGTTGCTGCAGGTTCAGGGAGCAGGGAGTTCCCTCCCCTCCAGCATCTGGATGCCGGGAATTCTTTTAATGCAGGTCAATGCCTCCCCTGCAGGAAGAGGTCGAACATTCAAACGGCCCCAGGAGAAGCAACAGGCTGGTTTCAATGCACAAAGAAGTGCAAATGACTGAGCGAAGACCTCAGTCCCTCAAGGGCAGATTTTAAAGAGCAATGAGAGGAGAGGTGATGCGGTGAGAGAGAGGGAACTCTGTACAAGCCCCGTTCTTCCGCTTACTACCCACGGGACTTCGAACAAGTTCATTAACCTCTCATCTGTAAAAACACCAGCTTTCTGCTGCGGCCAGACTGAGCTCCCTGTGGCTTCCTCCGCATACCAGTCAGTTCCCAGCCCTAACTCTGGGTATTTCTTTGGCCTGGAAAGTTCCTCTTCCCTTTGTCCACCTGACTCCTCATCTTTCCTCCTTCCTGGACTTCTTCCCAGGGTTGGATGGCCAGCGAACACTGAGTTCACACGGTGTAGTCAAGCTCACTCTCCTTCCTGCCTTCCCCAGCTCCCACCCCAACCACACCACACACACACACACACACACACACACACACACACACACACACACACCCACCCACCCCAGACAGGCACAAACACACACACACATCAGACAGGCACACACACACACACACACACAAACCAGACAGGCACAAACACACACACACATCAGACAGGCACACACACACACACACACACAAACCAGACAGGCACAAACACACACACACCAGACAGGCACACACACACACACACAAACCAGACAGGCACAAACACACACACACCAGACAGGCACACACACACACACACCAGACAGGCACACACACACACCAGACAGGCACACACGCACACACCAGACAGGCACACACACACACACACACCAGACAGGCACACACACACACACACACACACACACCAGATAGGTGCGCACACACACACACACACACACCAGATAGGCGCGCGCACACACACACACACACACACACACACATCAGGCAGGCACACACACACACACACACACATACACACACACACCAGACAGGATGGACCTAGAGGGCAGGGTCATTTTCTTGTCCTTCTCCAGGTGCCCAATAAAGAATCAGCAAATATCTTTTCAATAATTGAGAATTACCTCCAAGAAAAAAATTTCCAAAATGTGGAGATAAAGCAAGAAAATGACTGCATGCCCTGTCAATGGCATGCTGATGCAGTCAGGCTCACCGAGGGTTATTTAAATTCTCTAGGAGAACCTGCCTGTGTGGACTTTATTGTTTATTATTGGTCAGAGCCCATGGACTGAATGTTACCTGTTAACGTGCTGATTTTGCCCTATAAAGATGGAGGTGATTTCCTCCTGTTAGAAAAGATAGCTTTATTGCCATGTAAAATATTAACCAGTTTCCTGCCTAACCTATGGATCTTATGCTAACTTTCTTTTGCCTTTCCCCTCTTGCCTGTTAGTACATCAAATAGTCCATTAATCAGCTTTTCCATCCTTCTGTTTCCTCAGTACTTAATAAATCTTCAGTAAGACTTGTATTCATTTTATATTTTATGAGGGCCATTTTTTTAAAAAAGAGCTGTTTTTAACTTTTTAAAAATCATATTTTGACATCCTGCAGGAATTTTGAGAGGTCTAAATAATATCATTCACCAACTGTTGTTTTTCTTAAGAACAATGCATTGCTGTAAATACTTTAATTCCTTATCTCATTGAATTCTCATCACAACCATATAAAGCAGATTTTTATTTTATAGACGAGGTGTCTAAGGCCCAGAGAGGCTTAGCAGCTTGACAAAGCCAGGGACACGTATCCTGTGCCAGGAACTTTACACACCTCCCTGTTTAATCCTCATGACAAGCCTATTGCCCAGGGATCAGAACCCTTGTTTTTGTTTATTAGAAAAAGAAGGCTTAATTGCTTATCCAAGGCACATGGCCAAGTCAGGATTAGAAGCCGCACATTTACCTGCCTCTCAATGACCAAGTGACTTAGCTTATGCGGAAGTCTGTCATGTTCCACACATTACAGAAAATGCTAATTTCTCTTCCACTAGACAGTTTAGCTGTGAGGAGTTGTGGCTGAGATCAGTAGGTAGCCCCATGAAATTACATTCCTTTCCCTTTTTCCATAATAATAGATCCCACAACTTTTAGGTGGGCCTTGACTATCCCAAACAAAGATTACATTTCCCCATCTGCTTTGCAGCTGCATGTAGCCATATGATTAAATTTTAGCCAATTTAAGCAAAAGAGTCATATGGCTCTTTTAGGAACTTCCCTTGAAAGATATGTGAGCACCTTTTTCTCTATTCCTTCTTCCACCCACCTACCAGGAACACAGGTGTGATGTCTGGAGCTCTAGCTGCAATCTTGTGCCAGGAGAGCAATACTGACCCTGGGGAAGTTAGAGGAATGAGCTGGAAGGAGCTGAGTCCCTGGAGGCATTACCAAGCACCACACCAGCCCTAGATTTCTGACTTCCCAGTTTTTATGTAAGGAAGAAATTAACAGCTGTCTTATGTAAGCTGCTGGGTTTGTTTTTTTTGTTTTGTTTTGTTTTGTTTTTGATCTCTGTTGCTTCCAACCAGAATTAATCCTGATACAGCACAAAGAAAGGGAGGCTCAGAGACAGCATTAGCCTTTAACACAGAAGTGGCCAGGGATGGCCTTGATTCTTAGAACCAACCAGAAAGGCCCTGGAGAGCCCGGCGGTTGGAGCTGTCAGGAAGACAGATGTTGAGCGGGTCCTGCCAGCCACCACTTGCCCTGACTTGCCCCCAGGTTCCTCTGCCAGGCCTGCCTGCCCTTCCCTTCCACGGCATCCTTTTCAGCTGCCTGCAAAGACATGACAGCTCCACAGAGGCACCCTCCTCCTCCAGGTGGACAGAACTGGTGCATCACCAAACTATAATAAGGAAACCTCGGAAGCTCTGAGTTCTCTTCCCAGTGACTGTGAGGAGGAAACACCTTCTGCTTCTCCAGGCTTTGCCCGCTCGGCAGTACAACAGTAAAACATGTCCGTCGCATTAGCAGAGACCAACAAAACAGACACAAAGCCTCAGAACCTGCTAGAAATTAAAAGGTCAGCTTTGCTTCCTCCTGGGAATGTGAAGGAGAGGACTGGATTCCCCAGCAGATGCCGAGCAGGCTGAGAGCCTGGGGGTGGCATTGTCTGGCGAGGGCTGTGAGACCATTGCATGAAGGCATGGACGGAGGTGGTGTTTTCTGCCAGGACAGCATCAGCCTGGACCGCCGGGGGCTCACTCTCACTCCCGGAGCCTCTCTCGGGTCCAGCTGGCCTTGCTTGGCCACACCCTCAGCCATGTGACATTGGACACAGTGTTCACAGACCTCAGGTCCCCCACCTGTATGATGGAAATTATGACAATTCCAGTCTCCAAAGGTGGCTTTGAAGACTAAATAAAATGTTCCAAGTAAAATTTTTAGATGCCTGGCACATCCTAAGTGCTCAGTTAATGCTGCTTGTTATCCTTGCTGGAGAATAATAATGATACAAGGTAGCTCTTTCTGCATGTAGGTGCTGCACCAAGCAATCTTCATATGTAAACTCTTTTATCCTCACAGGAGGACACTAGAATTAACCATCCTCACCCCCATTTCATTGATAAGGAAATTGAGGCCCATTTGGAGAACAAACTGAGGCTTCTGTGCCCCTGTCCATGCCCTTAAAAGGACAAAGGAGGGGTTCTTGACTCCTTACCCACTGCTGGCTTCCCCCCCTCCCCCAGCTCCCCAGCTTGTTCCTACCACAGATTAAAAAAATTTTTTTATTGAAATATAGTTGATTTACAATGTTGTGTTAGTTTCAGGTGTGCAGCAAAGTGATGCAGCTCGTTCTGGACTCCCATTTCCCTATCATGCTGCTTTTTTTCCCCTCTGGTCCCTGTCATGAGGATTTATTTCTTCCATGGTTCCCTTCTCTCTCTTTCTGCTGATCAGCCGGCAAGGCCGCCTTCCCCAAGAAGACAGGACACCAGCCTCACCCCCTGGCTGTGTGTCTCTCCCACAGCCAGTGATGCCTGAAGCACGTGGCCTGCAGGCGGTCCTGAAAGGGCGACGGGGTCTGAAGACAGCTAAGAGGTGTCCCCTCAGCTGACCCCTGAAGGGGTCCCCTTCAGACTTGACACGTCTCTCGGAGCCCTGCACGCACAGGACCTATCCTAGGGCGAGCACGTGTGGAGCTTTTGCTGCCTGCCGGCCCTCTTCAAACACATGATGCGCATCAGTCATCTCATTTAATCCTCACACAATCCCTTCGGAGGTATCTGAATCTGCTGCAGCCACCACGACAAAGTACCATGGACTTGCACTGTAAACAACAGAAATGTGCTTTCTCACAGTTCGGGAGGCTGGCCGTCCACGATCAAGGTGCCGTCGGGGTGAGCTTCCTCTGGGCCCTCTCTGCTTAGCTGGCAGACAGTCAGCGTCTCCTGTGTCCTCACACAGCCTTCCCTCTGTGTCTGTGTCCTTGTCTCTCTCTTTTTTTTTTAAATTACATTTTCAATTGTGGGATATTTACAAGATTGTGATGGCTTTTGACATACATCAATGTGAATCGGCCATAGTTCCCCCTTCTTGTGCCCCCCCTCCCCCCGCCACATCTCTGCCCCTCCCATCCCTCTAGGCTGTCACAGAAGCACCAGCTTTGGGTTCCCAGAGGAGCTGTATAGCAAACTCCCACTGCTATCGATTTTACATAAGGTAATTTGTATGTTTCAATGCTATTTTCAAATCATCCTACCTTCTCCTTCTCCCACTGTGTCCAAAAGTCTGTTCTTTATATCTGTCTCCCTGGCTGCCCTGCATATAGGATCATCAGTGCCATTTTTTTAGATTCCATATCTGTGTGTTAATATACGGCGTTTATCTTTCTCTTTCTGACTTACTTCACTCTGTATCATAGGCTCTAGGTTCATCCTCCTCATTAGAACTGACTCAAATGCATCCCTTTTATATCTGAGTAATATTCCATTATGTACATGTGCTACAACTTCCTTATCCACTCATCTGTCACTCATCTCCTCTTCCCATAAGGACACCAGTCATATTGGACAAGTGCCGACCCCCAGCGACTTCATTTTACCTTAATTACCTCTTTAAAGACACTGTCTCCCCATCCAGTCACATTCTGATGTACTGGGGCTTAGGACTTAAATGGATTTGACAGATCTTCCATGACAGCGTAAGAACTATCATTATCATCCCAAATTTTAGTTGAGGAAACTGAGGCACAGAGACTGGGCAACTCAGCCAGGTCCAGAGCTAACACTGAGCAGAATGCGAGCCGTCAGAGCCTGACTGCAACCTCACGTGGAGCCACTGGCCAGACTGCACCACAGCCCACAGAAACAGGTCTCAGGACATCAGCCTTTTCCTTTTTGTTGAACTTTATTTATTTATCAATTTATTTATTATTTTTGGCTATGCTGGGCTTCATGGACTTTTCTCTGCTTGCAGGGAGCAGGGGCTACTGTCCAGGTGCAATGCTCAGGCTTCTCTGACTGCAGAGCACGGGCTCTAGGGGAAGGCGGCTTCAGTAGTTTCAGCATGCGGGCACAGGAGTTGCAGCTCCCGGGCTCAACAGTTGTGGCACATGGGCTTAGTTGCTCTGCAACATGTGGGATCTTCCTGGATCAGGGATGGAACCTGTGTCTCCTGCATTGGCAGACAGATTAGCCTTTTCTAAAGCCAAGGAAATTAGGGCTCAGAGGAGAAGTCTCTTTCCCTGGTCATTTAGCTGACAGGTGGCAGAGTGAGAAAACCAACCCCGAGGAATAAGCCCAATTTCTTTAAACTACCCCACCCCTACCTCCATAAATCTGCTCCCTCCCTAGGAAAAGGGCACGGCACTTGGTCCCAGCAAGGTAAGGAGGAGTTTGGGAATGCAAAGCCATTTTGACTTTGGCGTTATAGGGAGATTAATGAACATAAGGTTTCCTCTAGTGCCTCTGACATACAGTTTCTAGGAAGGGCACCTATGGTTCAGAACTGCCCCCCACAAAGCTGTGAAGAGGCAGCAGAGCTCACCACCCTCTCCTGGCCACCTGAAGCCCCCCACCACAGCTGCATTCAGTTCAGTTCACTCGCTCAGTCACATCCGATTTGCAACCCCATGGACTGCAGCATGCCAGGTTTCCCTGTCCATCACCAACTCTCGGGAGTTGCTACAATCACTGCCCCTATAATACTAGCGCCTTCCAGGCGATCACTGTGTGCTAAGCACCATCCGAAATATTTTTAATCACCAACTTATTTGCTCCTCTCAACAGCTCTACAAGGCGGGAGGTGGCATCGTTATTGTCTCTGTGTTATACTTGAGAAAGTGAAGGCACAGTCATTGGCCTAGAGTCCCCAAAGGAGTAATTGGTGCAGGTTGGATATAAACCCATGTAGCTGGCAGCTAGCCCAGCTCTGGTCTACTCCTTGTTACTGTGTGGCAGGCAGGGAGCTAATGAGCTAACTCTTCCTTCACTCATTCATGTGTTCACCCATCTACCTACTCTTGATTTCCCTGGTGGTTCAGACGGTAAAGCGCCTGCCTATAATGCGGGAGACCAGGGTTCGATCCCTGGGTCGGGAAGATCCTCTGGAGAAGGAAATGGCAACCTACTCCAGTACTCTTGCCTGGAAAATCCCATGGATGGAGGAGCATGGTAGGCTACAGCCCATGGGGTCACAAAGAGTCAGACACAACTGACCAACTTCACTTTCACTTTCCACCTACTCTGCTTGCTCTGACCCAGGCCCAGTGCCCACTCCTCCCTCTAGGCCCCCAGGCTGGGAGAGCCGGAGGCCCCTTGAAGGGACAACATTGACCCTGTCTAACAGGAGTGTGTCCATGAAGCAAAGCCAGGATTCATAGTCAGAGGAAGCCAAGGAAGGCTGGTGGAGGCAGTGGTGGGTATTCTGGGTCTTGAAGGATATGCTGGATGTGCCAGGAAGAGGCAGAGATGTGGCCACAAGAACTCTAGAGCTGGTGTGGGTGGAGATGGGGGTGGGTGGGAAAGAGGAGAGCTCCAAGCGGGGTTGCTTGGGCAGCATGCTAAGGAGGGGCTTTCGACCTAGTTGCTGTTCAGCCACTAAGTCAAGTCTGACTCTTTGCATCCTCATGACCTGCAGCACGCCAGGCTCCTCTGTCCTTCACTATCTGCCTGAGTTTGCTCAGATTCATGTCCATTTAGTCTGGGATGCTATCTAAACCATCTCATCCTCTCCTGTCTCCTTTTGCCTTCAATCTTTTCCAGCATCAGAGTCTTTTCCAGTGAGTCGGTTCTTCCTATCAGGTGGCCATTGACCTACGCTATGGCACTGTAAGGCCCCTGTGGGACTTGAAGCAACCTGATCTTCCTACCTATCCTACCTAGACTAAAATTCCCAAGTCCCCACCGCGGCCTCAACAGCGTTGTATGACACGGCCTCCCAGCCAGGCTCCGGCTTCTGCCTGCTCACACACTCCTCTGTACCTCCCTCACTGCCTCCAACTCTACCCACTGTTTGGCTCTTCCCCCAACAGGCCAAGCAAATGGCCTCAACAATGGACTTGGCTCTCTCTCTGTCTGGACTGCTCCTCTCCTTCAGCACAGTTCTGTTTAATTGGCTAATTACTTCCAGCCAAGCTTCATGCAGCTCTCAATAAATACTTGCTAAATGGATGAATGAACTCTACTTTATTATCATCCGATTCATTGAAAGTAAGTCTACAGACAGCTCTCAGCCATCCAGCTGTGCTGGATAATTAACCAGGATGCACTGTCCCCCTTGGGGCAGCTCCCATCACTTGTTAACTCCCAGCTGGTCCTGAGCTGCCGGCACAACCTCCAGAGTGGGTCCCGGCTGCCGGCAAAGGCAGGCTGCTCGGTCACTGAGCTGCTCCTCAGCCCCAGGCTGCATCTCAGCGGCAGAAAAGAAACCATGAAACTGCCTGAATTCAGAAGCTGACAGGAAAGGAAAAGGGCCTGTCAAAATCCAGCCTACACTGAAAGACAAAAGGCAGCTCCTTCCAGCTCCTCCCGGAGTGACCCCGACGCTGGAAAAGGGGAGAGGCAAGTCTCCCCCACTTCTGTCTTACCTGCACCTCCCTTTGCCTGGGATGGAGCAGCGGGCTGGGGAGAAGAGTCATGAGCGCTGTGGCTCATAATGAAAGTCCTGGCCAGGTTATTGGGGAAAGACGTTCCTGACAAATTTTGGATGGTTGTAATAGCGATAGTCTTTAATGAAAAAGACCCTCCCAAATCCTATTTCTTTCCCTGGAAGCAGAGTGTCAAAACAAGTGTTTTGATATTTATGAATTATTCCAGGCCACATGGGGAGCTTGGTTTCTTCCTCGGCTATTTCAGAACAACAATAACACAAACAAAAAACCAACTGTGGGGTCCCAAATTCGGCCCCCTAACTCAGGGCTCAAGTTTATTTCTCGTGTTATTATCATTCTTTCCTGTTGAATGGCAACATTAGCTAATTATGAATAAATCAAGGCCCCTTTCCAGTAGTTGCAGCTGAAAATTCATTTTTTCAAGATTGGGTTCTGATTGCACAGTGTCTTAATACAAAGGGGGCAGAACAGCTAAACCATTTAGTCCCAGAATCCTGGTGAAGAAATTCGGGTTTAATGAACCCTGAAACAGCTACCCTCTCCTCCCCTCTGAGGAGAAAAGAAAATGTGGTTGTAAATTTTAAATGTGAGCCAACAACTGGTTTTGAAATTGTTATTTGGAGATAGTGGCGGTGGGGAACTCTGAAAAGCAGATGTCCTCACACCTCAGGGGAGAGATTTTTCTCTTAGGAAAAGCTCAGGTAGCCCCTGAGAGAAGCTGAGGATAAAATCTGGATGCCAAGTTTCCTATGATTCCGTGCATGTGGACGGATGGTGGGTTTTAAATGCCCAGAAGGTCCAATTTGCCAGGAACTCTTTGGGGCTTAGGTAATTGTCTGGCAGGCTTCACGGGCTCTACCGGCAATGGGCTCAGGAGGTTTACTCCTTGAAGATTTCAAGGCACAGTGATTTCCCAATATTTGCAAATTGGCAAGCTGTGAAGTTTTTGAAAAGGCAGATGGGGGGTGGAAAGCCCAGAGCTCCGGTGCCTTGTGATCGCTGCTCAAAAGTACGCGCTGAGCCGGTTCCACGTTTGAGCACTAGATGGCGCCAGCAGCCTTCCGGGGCTGAGCAGCGGCCCGCCGGCGCGGTCGGGTCGGAAAGAGCAGGCGCCTGGTCCACAGCAGGAGGTCTGACCGTGACTACAAGCCCAGAAAGGCCTGCCTGGGCTTCTGGACCTGGCTGTGTAAGGTGATCGGTGATGTGTCTAGTCCTGCGTGGCAGCACGTGGGCTGGTCGGAAGGTTAAAAACCATTGCTTTGGGAAGTCATGTGTTGCCTTCCTGTCGTTTCTTTCTCTCACTGAAACGTTTTGATCTTGCCTTTAGCTCCTCAGCAGCTATCAGAGATCTACCCTGAAAAATGTTACTCCTCTGTTTTTGGAGAACCTGCTCGTTGTCTCCTAATATTTGTTTTTGCGTCTTCCCCCGCTCAGTTAGAGGGCTCTGAGCAGGCGGGGGTCACACAGCGCGGAGTCACCACTTACACGATGGGGAGGGGCCCGGAAAGGCTCACCTCCCAGTTTGTGCATAGCACCTGTGGTGTGTCTGAGGTCAAACGTTATTCTCCCGAACTTGGGAGGCGTCTCCATGGGCAGAAAGAATTAGCTGTTTGAGACCTCACATTTGGGTAGTAGTTATATCATATTAGCATTCTTGGAAAGTACCAGGACTTGTTGTTTCTCTGTTTACCATTTTCCATCCTATTCCATTCCAAGGGCACCTGCCATGTATGTTTCATAGACACCTTTGCAGTTACATTATTCATGGGGGAAAAATGTGTGCTTGGACATGTATGACATGTATACACAAATGTATACTGTATATATGCATTTATGTAAGACTGTACTTACACACTTGGAGAAGGCAATGGCACCCCACTCCAGTACTCTTGCCTGGAAAATCCATGGACGGAGGAGCCTGGTGGGCTGCAGTCCATGGGGTGGCTAAGAGTCGGACAGGACTGAGCGACTTCACTTTCCCTTTTCATTTTCATGCATTGGAGAAGGAAATGGCAACCCACTCCAGTGTTCTTGCCTGGAGAACCCCCAGGGACGGAGGAGCCTGGTGGGCTGCCGTTTGTGGGGTCGCAGAGTCGGACACGACTGGAGTGACTTAGCAGCAGCAGCAGCAGTACTTACACAGTAGCACAGATGGCACTACTAGTGTACTAGAACCCGCCTGCCAGTGCAGGAGATGCGAGAGATGCAGGTTCAGCCCCTGGGTCAGGAGGATCCCCTGGAGGAGGGGCATGGCAACCCACTCCAGTACTCTTGCCTGGAGAATCCCATGACAGAGGGGCCTGGCGGGCTACTGTCCATAGGGTTGCAAAGAGCCAGACATGACTGAAGCTGCTTAGCACACACACCCACATACTTACACACTTACCTCTAATCCAGCACCAGCATTGTGGGTTATAAATCCAGAGCCTGAGGAGAACAGACAACGGGATCAAGGGTTCACATTGGGTTGGCAGTTTCTGGCTTCTGTCCCGGACGTCTTAACACACGGACAAGTCTTTCTACCAGCACAACAATGTATTTTTAGCTAACATAAATGATTTATTAGTTAGGATCTAGCAAGAAAATCAGGAACCACTTTAGGTCTTTCAGACAGAGGGAATTTAATATAGGGGATCGATTAGACAAGGCATGGGATCATGGAGAAGATGTATATGAAGAGGAGATCACCCACCACAGGAAACCACCATCACCGCCTGGTGGGACAATGGGACGAGTGAGGCCACCAGAGCCAGGGCTTGTGGCTGGGGCTTCAAAGTGGGGACTACCTGGTCGGATGTGACCAACTGGGTGAAAAACTATCTGGAAGGAACCAGAGCCACAGAAATGGTCCTGGGGCTATAGGAGATACACAGGAAACAGAGGAGAAACACTATGGCTTTCCCTTCCTCCCATCTCCCAATCTTCTACCAGAGCTTCCTATTGGTCAACCAACTTGAAGGTGGAAGCAAGGAAACCTGGGAATTGTAGTTTTCTTAGTGGCTCAAACGGTAAAGAATCTGCCTGCGATTTGGGAGACCTGGCTATGATCCCTGGGTTGAGGAGGTCCCCTGGAGAAGGGAACAGCTACCCACTCCAGTGTTCTTGCCTGGAGAATTCCATGGATGGAGGAGCCTGGTGGGTTATAGTCCATGGGGTTGCAAGACATGACTGAGCAACTAATACTTCCACTTTCATGTGGTACAGAGAAGGAAGAGGACAGAGATGGAGTGAGAACACACTGGCAGTTCACGGGCAGAATGGTGGGGAATGAGGATGAAAGGCCTTCCTATTCTGTGTGTTTAATTAGTACATATTAAGGTGAAGTGTGTAGGCTGTCTGGATAAAATCTTAGCTGAGTCTCCTTTTACTGGTTATATAACCTGGGCAAGTTACTGAATTTCTCTGTATCTTTGTTTCTTCCTTTGTACACAGGGAGTAATAACTATATATATATATATATGTGTGTGTGTGTGTGTGTGTGTGTGTGTATATATAATGGGATTTGTAAGGACTAAATGAGTTCATCTATGTTAAGTACTTAGAGGGTGCCTGGCACAGAGAAAGCATTCCATCTCATCTTTTGTTTTCTTAAGATCTGTGCATGTTACATGTATGTGCATCTCGTTTGTGTCTTCTGAATGCTGCACACATCCCCATGGTGTGTGCCCACCACATTTTATCCAAGGAAGCACAAGACAGCTCCAGTCCTCTGTCTACTTGCATTTGGATGACTGGAATCATAGGTATGTGTAGAATTCAGGAACAAGACTAGATGGCTGTGAGTAACTGCCATGTGAGTGTATTGAAACCCAGGCTGGCATCTTTAGGGTCAGCCTGAAAGTGGGGTTACTTTGAAGCATTTGTCAATGGAATTTGAACTAAAGGCACTTGGCAACATGCGCTTGACTGAATTTTTAACTTTCCAGAAGTAGAAGGAAATTGGGCCCGTTCTTCCGTTACACAGTGAGCTCTGTAAGGGTGGAGTCCACACCTTACTTCACTAACTGAACCTTACTCCTCTGACCCCCACAGCTGCCCGGAGAGTCAGTCATTGTCATCAGCCATGGAAACTGAGGTTCAGAGAAATGAGAGAAATTTCCATGGCAGAGACAGGATTGAAGCAGAGCCTGGGCTTGATCATTCCTCCAGATTCCCCCTCGTAAGACAGTAGCAGGGAATCTGGCCCATGGAGCTAGAAGTCACTTTTACTTATGGCTGGGAGCTTGGGTTGATTCTACGAGCTTGAAACGAGTGAGAAGTGCCAGAATCTGTTGTCAAGGGGCCACAGGCAAGCCTTGAGATGGAGTCAGAGCCAAGAGCATGTGAGAAGTCACTCTGGAACCAGCCAAGGGTCACTAGGAATCTCTGGGCTGGTGTTTAGGAGAGGTAGATTCAAAGGACTAAGGTCTTCACGGAAGGACAGGTAATTGGTTGCTTTTTATGTTTTCACTGAGTGGTTGCTGGAATACCCCATTGTGTTGGGGGCCAGCGTGAGGAACTCTGCCCTTGGCAAAGGTCATGAGGAAGGGGGCTTCGGCATACGCAAGGTGTGATCAAGCCTCAGGAAATTCCCCCTGCTCCCGAGCATCTAACCCCAAAACCAGAGTCTGTCCTGTACTCTCACCTACGGGGGGCTCTCCCCATAACTGTTTCTCTCCCGAGAAGGAGTTAACGTGCAGCTCCAAGGCAGTAAAAATTCCTGGGCGTGACTAGAGTGTTTCAACTTACGGGACTCCTCTGAAGGTTATCTAGCCTGCCTGTATAGGTTCCTCTGGCCACAATAGCCCTCCAACCATGAGAGGCAAGAGATGTTTTGACTTACTAAAGGCAAATTCTTGCGGGAAGTTAGAAATTATTAGTATAGTGGGTTGGTTGGGAATTATATTGGTAAAGGGTTTTTTCATTTGTTATGTCAATAATTGCTGCTAATTCTCTGCCCTAGGTGGGACAAGGGCGTCTCAGGTTAAGCCTCTCTGCGGACACATGATTGTTTACTACCTCTCAACCATAAACAGCACAGAGAGTTTTGGAGTATTTTGAGAGTCTTAATTAACATAGGGCTTTCTCTTGTTGTTGAGTCAATGATTGCCGCCAGGCCTCCATATCCTTAGGTACCTGGGAATATATTAATCAATATATTTGGAATATAGAAAAGGAAATATAGTAGTTTTTGATGTTAGCAATATTAGACTTTTTGAGTTAATGAATTTTCTCTTTTGTAATAGATCACTGTACTTTGTTATAAATCACTGTGTCCTTGCTACGTAAAAATGTAACTTTATCACCATCTTAAGACTAAGTAGATCTTAAGGGGAACATTGGTGAAAGGATTTTTATTTGTTGGGCTGATGTTTGCTGCTAAATCTCCATATTCCCTGCCCTTATAATGAATATAACTAGCATATAGGAGAAATAAGTATTAACCTTTAAGCATATAGGAGAAATAAGTATTAACCTTTAAGATTAATCATGTTAACCTTGGGTTAAGTAAATTCCTTTCTTGATTATAACTTACTACACCCTCACCCTATAGGAATGCAACTTTATTTGGAGGGTGGTGCCTGCTTTAAGAAAAACATGCTTGGAAAAAATAAGTTTTTGGTTATCAGAAAGAAAGGGTTGTGTCAGCAGGAAGAAATGACTTAAAGATGATGTAAAACCCCTAAGACCTTTTTTTATGTAAAGCACCTGATTTTGATAAAGGTCAGGACTACTGACCCCCACGTGACTCTGTATTCATCCCTATATGTAACAAAAGGTATATAAGAAAATGGGAAAAATAAAGAAATGGGATCAGTTCCTGGAAAGACTGACTCCCCCATGTCGTTCCTTCTTACTCCCCGTTTTTCTGGCTGAATTCCCATCTGGACCATGGATGCTATTCCATGTGATCCAAGTTATTCAGTCTCCTTTTCTCCACTAATTTTCCTACTACACTATCCGTTTCTAATCTCTCTCTCTATCTGTAACTAAATATGTATTTTTCCAAGGAGGACGCCGACTCCGTCCCTACCTTCGAATCACCCTGGATCCACCGGGGCTGGACCCCGGCACCATTGTGTCATTGTTAAATGATTGCCTTTGTAACTGAAATCTCTGAGACTTCTCCAGCTAGAAGATGTGCGCTAATCATGGCTCCATCACTATCGAGTGTGGTTCGTTTGGACAGTTTCTTGGCCTTCTAAAGATGTGCATGGACTGTTTAGCTATGCCCTGTAGTCCCAGCAGGTCTGGAGTCAGTGTTAACAACAGATCCATTTTCTTAAAGCACCATTTCTCTCATGTTCCTGCTGGATTAAAATCCTGCAGTGACAGCCGTTACCTTCAGCTGCTTCTCAGTCACTCAGTCACGTCCAGTTCTTTGCACAATGACAGTGGACTGTAATCCACCAGACTCCTCTGTCCATGGGATTTTCCCAGCAAGAACATTGGAGTGGGTTGCCATTCCCTCCTCCAGGGGACCTTCCCAACCCAGGGACTGAGCCTGCATC
The DNA here is from genome assembly GCA_917880005.1 of Nanger dama. NCBI lineage: Eukaryota > Metazoa > Chordata > Mammalia > Artiodactyla > Bovidae > Nanger > Nanger dama. The sequence continues at coordinate 61,171,203 of CAKJTW010000001.1, read as the reverse complement.
TCCTGCATGTCTTCCACTGCAGGTGGATTCTTTACCACGGAGCCACCAGTGAAGTCCCATTACCTCTAGGCCAAATACCACATAGGGAATGGTATTAGTGTCCTCCACGGCCACTTCAAGTTCATCTGTTGGACTCATAAGGCCCATTGTGATGGTATGAGGAGGTGAGGTCTTCAGGAAGTGCTTAGGTCTTGAGAGTGGAGCCCTCATGATCGGGACCCGGAAGAGCTCCCTAGCTTCTTCCAGATATAAGGTTACAAAGAGAAGTTATCAGCCCACCACCAAGAAAGCCTTCTCCAGAGGCTGACAGTGCTGGCACCCTGATCTTGGGCTTCCAGCCTCCAAACTGAGAAATAGATCTCTGCTGTTTGTAAGCCGCTCAGTCTCCGGTAGTTTTGTTATAGTCGCCTAGATAGACTAAGACAGGCTGCAGATAAAAAAACAGTGTGTATAGTTTCCTGTGGCTGCTAGGACAGACTTGGCGGATGAAAACAATAGAAATCTATTCCCTCGTAGTTCTGGAGGCCACAAGTCTGAGGTCAAGGCGTCAGCAGAGTCGGTGCCTTCTGGAGCCTCTGTGGGAGAATCCTTCTCATGCCCTTCTCCTGGCTTCTGGGAGCTGCTGGCAATCACTGGCGTTCTTCAGCCTGTAGATGGATCACTCCAGTCTCCACCTCCATCTCTGTGTCACCTTCTCCTCTGTGTCTTCTCTCCTTTTATTTCCTTTTTAACAGGGATACTTGTCCCTATAGGTTTTAGGGCCCACCTGAATCCAGGATAATCTCATCTCAAGACCTTGAACTTAATTCCATCTGCAAAGATCTGTTTTCCAAATAACATTACATTCATAGGCTCCAGGACAAGGCCGATTCTTTGGAGGGGACACGATTCAACTCACTGCACCACATTTTAAATGTGAAGACTTTATTCTTTTCACCCAACAGGAAGTCTAGAGGTCTGCAGCTGTCAGCCCTGGTTTATGTCCTTACCTCTCTGCGGTCCCCTCGCCGTGCAGGAGGCCACCTCGGATCCTGTGCCATGTCTGCACGGGGGTGGCAGCACCAGCCACAGGCACCCCTCTTGTCACATGCTTTCTCAGAACCCGGTCAGCAGCAGACATCTGCTCTGGAGGAAAGGCTGAGAATATGAGATGTGGGCGTTTCCTGCCTCTGAGGTGGAGGTGGGTGAGGCAGCAGAGAATTACATGTGAATGTTGAGTTAACCAACCGACATGGATGTCCCTCATGGGTGGGGGGCATGCAGTGGTCAGCCCACAGTCCCTGCCCTCGGGAGCTAAACAGTATTGTCTTACTTAAACCTCCCGACAACCTTCTCTTAAGGTTTGTTTGGCTGTGAGAGAAACAGACCCTGTGATGCATTGCCCAGAGCCTCAGTCAATGAAGGACCTGCTGCCCCAGCTGTGCAGCCGTGGCTGGCAGGCCATCCTCAACTGTCAGACCCCTTGGGGACTGACTCAGCTGCAGAGTGGCCTCGCCCTAAGTTAGGCCTTCCCAGGGAACCCCAGCCATTGCTGGTCCACAGAGATGTGGCTATTTGGGCCCAACTGGAATAATTTTGCAGGCTCCTTCTAACTCCAGAGCTTTCCATGGTGTTATGGCCAAATTGTGACCCCCTTCCTATTCATATGTTGAAGGCTTAACCCCCAGGACCTCGGAATTCCCAGACAGGTCATATAAAGAAGACTTCATGGCAGGTCCTCATCCGGTATAACAGATGTCCTTATGAAATAAGGAGATTAGGACATAGACACACACAGAAGGAAGACTGTGATGACACCAGAGGAAGTCAGTGATCTACAAGCCAAGGGGAGAGGCCTCAGAAGAAACCAAATCTCCTGACATTGATCTCAGACTTCAAGCCTGCAGAATTGTGAAGGAGCAATTTCTGTTGTTTAAGCCACCCAGTCTGTTGTGTTATGGCAGCCCAGCAAACTAGCCCATGGGGGTTGGCTGAGGCTGTGGGCCTGCATCCCAGCTTGGCCTCCTTCTCTGTCGTCTCCTGCTTCCTTCCCTTCCCATCCATGGGGTCCATCCCCAGGGTGGTCCTTGCGAGCAAGGCATCCACTTAGCTCCCTCACTGAGTCGGCTTGCCGGGCCCAGCCTGGGCCTGTGTGCACTCGAGCTGAGATAAGGGCAGGATGTGCAAGGACACAGGGGAGAGATCTCAGCAGCTCAGGGCAGGAGTGTGTGGGTCTTCTGAAGGATGAGGATGAGTGGAGGCTGGGAGGGAACAGCATCTCTCTCTGCCTATTTGTCTATGTCTCTCTCCACCTTCTCTCATCTTAGCTCTTCTTTGAGCCATGATTGCATTCTGCAGATGCTTCTGAAGACCTACCCTCTCCATGGGCTCCTCTTTGCAGGTGTCTTCACCCCAGCCTGTCTCACCCAGTCACCCCAACATGTCCTCTCTGAGTTCCTTTGCTAAAATTCTCAGAGAATCTCATTTCCCCCCTCTGCCATCCATTCCGTTGGGGTGGGGCCTCCCGGGCTCTAGGTGGCGCAGTGGGGGAGCAAGGAAGCAGGGTAGGGCAGGGGAAGCCATGGGCTCCCTGACAGCCCTTTGGCCTGTTCCTGAAGAAGGGACCAAGGCCTTGGAGGCGCTGCTTGCTCCCCATTACCGTCAGGGAGACCCTTACCCTCTGCTGCCTTATGTTGCCCCAGTTCGATGAGAAGGAGCAGGGCCTTGGAGGCCAGCGGCTATGATTAGACTTCTGTGCTTCTTCCTTCCTCCTCTGCACCCAAACCATGGCGCTCAGCCAGGCCCAACTCAGAGCTGATGCTTGATGAACATGTGTGGATCTGAGGGGGCAGGCAAGGATTTCAGATCAGTTAAATTCATTTTCTTTCATGACCATAGCCTGTCATTTGCATTGTGCCAGCATGAAATGAAAGGTGGAATCAGCTGGAGGCTATGGTTCTAGACAGTATGAAATTACTTATTAACAGCTTTTTTTTAAGTTGTGGTAAAACATACATAACAAATTTGCCATTTTAACCATTTTTAAGAGTATACTTCAGTGGCATGAAGTACAGTCCCATTGTGAAACCATCACCACCATCCATTTCCACCTTCTCTAACTGAAATTCTGTACCATAGACAGCAACTCCCCATTCCTCCCTCCCTCCCTGTCCCTGGCGACTACCATCTGCTTTCTGTCTCTATGAATCTGACTACTCCAGGCGCCTCATCTAAGACCAATCATACAATGTTGCCCTTTGTGACTGGCTTGTTTCACTTAGCATGATGTCTTCAAAGTTCATTCATGTAGCCTGGATAAAATTTCCTTTCCTTTTCATGGCTGAGTAGTATTCCATTGTGTGTATACACCACATTTTGTTTATCTAGTCATCTAGCAAAAGACACTTGAGTTGCTTCCATCAACAGCCATTTAAAAAAAAATTAATTCAGCACTCATTGTATACTAGGCATTGTATCTACTGATCACAGGACCTACTTATCAGAGAGAGGGTATGTTGTGATGGGCTCATGGAGTGGAAGTGCCCCTCTTGTAGGATGAGACTCCTGGGATTTTATGCCTGGCATTGGGAGATGGGAGTTAGTTTTCACTGAGAGTGGATGATGTAAACCTGAGCCTGTCTGTTATTATACTCTGCCCTCAGTACCCACCACAGTCATGAGAAGGTAGTTCATCTTCTGCAATAGGTACAAGTCCAATATCCCAGGAAAAGCTGATCGAGAAATGGACCCAGAGACACACAGAGAGGAAATATTACTGAGTCTCTGCATCCAATCATATCTGAAACCAACTCCATTTCAGGAACTCTCAGTTTGTGGAGTTCAACTGTACAACCATCTCGAGTTCCAATTTCTGCTGAAATTGGCTTGACTTGAGTTTCTATTGCTTGCAACTCAAAGTTCTGGCTAAGACTCGTTTCAGTACCCGGAGGCTTCCCTTGTCACAGCTTATTCTTCCTTTTCTCATGTTCATTTTTTACAAATGGCAATGTCAGAATGTGTGTGAAGCTCTAACGACAAGAAGACTGATTGCGGAATTATTTATTATGGTAAAAAACTTCAGAAAAAAAAAAACTTAGATGATCCACAGTAAGGGATCGTTCACCTGTACAACCACCTCGGGTTCCAAGGTCTCATAAGTTTGTGGGTAAAAGTGACATCTAGTGATGTGAACGCCCTGAATATGATACCTGCACAGTGGTCTGGCTGCACTCGGAGCTCCCCATGGCTATGACCGGGGGTCCCCATGATCCTGTTCAAGCTCAGGCTCACCTGTGCTTTTCAGCTCTGATTTCCTCCTCGAGACATTTCACCACTGCCCGGGGCTCTTCCAGAAAGCAGTGGCTCTTCACTACTCAGCTTGTGTTATTAAAAGAAAACTACTGACAGCTTTTCCCAGGTTGCATGTGAGGGAAACAGCTGAAAATAAGTGGTGCATATGCCAAGAATAACCGCAGTGGTTTCCCCTGGGGGCAGGGGGCTCCTCTCTCTAGCTCTCCTTCTGTAGGAAGGGCATAGGCAGGCGCTGGAGAAACCGGTAACCAGAAGACAGTGCCCTGCCTCCGCTCCCTGCCCACAGCGTGTGCTCACGGACATGTCACTCTCTCCATTTAGAGATCAACCCTTTTTTAGCGGCTGCTCTCTCCTTCTGCGCCAAGCCCTCCTCCTCACCCCAGTTCCATGGGTGGCACAGCACAGATGGTGTTCTGCGACCTTGGCAGGCTTCCTTGCTTCCAGGGAGTTACCTGAGCACCAGCGCCCCTGGCTTCCCACCATCCTTTACCTGCCACCTCCCCGTAGCTTGTAGGCCTGGATGTGACCTCACTCCCTACTTCCCAGAGAGAATAGCCCTCAGAGGGGACGCCCCTACTCCTCTGTCCCCAACCCCTAGCTTCCCCTCCACCATCACAGGGCTTCATCTAAGCACCTCCTTTTTCTGTCTAGGGTACAAATGCTCTGACTCCTCAGGAAATCCAGTACTATTTTTTTTTGGCTGCACTGAGTCTTCCTCACTGTGCAAGCGCTTCTTTAGTTGTGGCAGGCGGGTTCAGTAGTTATGCCACACGGGCTCCACCAGTTGAGACATGTGGAAGCCAGCTACTTTTTATGATTCTCCCTCTTATCCCTCCTCTATCAGTCAGAGTTCTCCAGGGAAACAGAACTGCCAATAGGCTGTGTGTGTCTATATCTATCGGAGAAGGCAATGGCACCCCACTCCAGTACTCTTGCCTGGGAAATCCCATGAATGGAGGAGCCTGGTAGGCTGCAGTCCATGAGGTCACTAAGAGTCGGACAGGACTGAGCAACTTCACTTTCACTTTTCACTTTCACGCACTGGAGAAGGAAATGGCAACCCACTCCAGTGTTCTTGCCTGGAGAATCCCAGGGATGAGGGAGCCTGATGGGCTGCCGTCTATGGAGTCGCACAGAGTTGGACACGACTGAAGCGACTTAGCAGCAGCAGCGGCAGTCTATATCTATACTTACATCTGTTTCTGTACTGTATCTGTATTTGTGTATCTATTGTCGTTGTTTAGTCTCTAAGTCATGTCTGACTCCTCGCGATGCCAAGGACTGTAGCCTGCCAGGCCCTTCTATCCATGGGATTTCCCAGGCAAGAATACTGGAGTGGGTTGCCATTTTCTTCTCCAGGTGATCTTCCTGACCCAGGGATCAAATCCAAGTGTCCTGTATTGGCAGGTGAATTCTTTGCCACTGAGCCACCCGGGAAGGATCTATGTATCTGTAGAGAAGCTTATATTAAGGAATTGATTTAATGATCATGATGGTTGCAAATCTGAATTCTGCAGAGCGGGCAGGTAGGATAGAGGCCCAGAGACAAGTTGATGTTGCAGCTCAAGTCTGAAGACATCGATTTGTTGGGGAATCTGGGTCTTTTCCCCTTAAAACCTTCAGCTGATTGGATGAAGCCCACATATATTACAAAGAGTAATCTTTACTCAAAGTCCCTTGACCCAAATATTCATCTCTTGTGAAAAATATCTTCACAGTACCATCTGGACTGGTGTCTAACCAGATGTCTGGGTGCCATGGCCCGGCCAAGTTGATACCCCAAAAATGAACCATCACACCGTTAGCCATAGCCACGGTCAACAGTTACTGTGTACTCAGCGTGCCATAGTAAGGTCATACATGCATGCGTGCATGCTCAGTCATGTTTGACTCTGCAACCCCATGGACTGTAGCCCACCAGGTTCCTCTGTCCATGGGATTCTCCAGGCAAAAATACTGGAGTGGGTTGCCATGCCCTCTTCAGGGGATCTTCCCAACTCGAGGATGGAGTCTGCGTCTTCTGAGTCTCCTGCATCGCAGATTCTTTACCCACTGAGGCACCTGGGGGCCCCATACTAAAGTCATCACATACAATATCTTACTGAAACCTCTTAATAGTGTCATGAAGTGGAGCCTATTGTTATCCTCTGTTACAGAATGAGTACATTAAGTCTACAGAGAGTGGCAGAGCTCTGACTCAAGCCTATGTCTGACAAACTCAGGAGATTATGCTCCTCTCCAAGCTACACCACCTCCGCAGTGCACTCCTGACTTCCTATTTTTTTCAATGTGTAAAAATCACTCTGATTAAACAAACAAACAAACAAAAAAATGATATCACTCTGCTTAAACCAAACAAAAATGTCCCATTCTTTCTTTCCCCTCTTTCCCAGAGAAATATCTTTGGAAAGGCTGCTCACTCTTGGTGTCTCCAGTTCTTACCTTTCCTCAACCCACAGCCTCCACAAGAAGGAAAGAGTATTGCCCAAGGTCAAAAGTGATTTCCATATTATGAAAGCCAGTGGGTGTGGCCTTTCACCCATGTATCTATCATAATATAGTAGCAGTTGTTCATTGTTAAAAATATACTAGAATATACCATGGTCAAGATGGTGCTGTGTAAATAACCATTTGTGGCACCCATTCTGCTATAAATGCATAGAAGTTATAAATAAAACTTAGAAAAACTGAAGACACAAAAAAGCCCACAACTGAGCTCACAGACTTGACAACCGTTTTTGTAGATCAGAAAGAGAAGAGACTCACACAGCAGTGAGGGACGCTGAGCCCTGGCTCTGGGGCAGAAGCGGGCTGAGATGGGCCGGTTCTGGCTCCTGTGTGTAACTAAGCTGGTCTGACTCCCAGGAAAACAGGGCCCAAACATGTTCCCGGTGAGGTAGGGGCCAGGGTTGAATTTAAGGCTGGAGGTAAGACTGCTGGTTTCTCTGTTTAGGCTGAGGGACTGATAAGGCTTCTCCTATCCAAGGCTCAAGGTTATAGCATGTGTGAGGATGAATATCTAGGTGAGCGGTGGCCAGGACAGCACAGGAACCAGGATCTGAGTTTAACCACCTGTTCACTGAGTGAGCCACACACTCTGCCCACTAGTAAAGGCTCTATCATCAAAATAAGGCTAAGGTGGGCGCAGGGCTGGTAGAGGAACCTGGGAAACTTGAAAGGGAAAGGAGGAGTCAAGAGAATAGAAGACCGAGGAGAGAGAAAGAGTTCATGCTTAAAACGACCTAACCAAACCAAAAATCCAAAAGACACAAATCTATCTATTCAGATAATAACCGACAAATCAATATTAATAATTGTTCGCTTCAAGTGAAGCGAAGATAGCAAAACAGTCTAAAAAAAGATTTTAAATCAAGATGTTTAAGGCCTTTAAACAGGAAAATGAACGAATAGTATGAAGTACATAAGAACTGAAAAACAAGGACTTCCCTGGCGGCCCAGTGGTCAAGATCCCCCAGTGCACGGGGTGTGGGTTCACCCCTGGTCAGGGAGCTGAGATCCCACATGCTGCAGGCCAAATTTTTTTAAAATGAGAGAAATAAGATTTTTTTTTAATTGTGAAACAAAAATAGGTAGAAAGGAACTTTTAAAAAGAGATGGATATGGAAAAGAATTAATTTGGAATCTTGGAAATACAAAATGCAGTCCCTGCCCTGAAATTAAAAAAAAAAAAATCTAGTAGACTGGATAAACACTAAACCTGATACAGTCATGAAAAGAACTGAAACATAAATACCAGGGAGTTCACCCAAAACATGGCACAGAGAGATGAAAGTTTGAAAGTATGTAAGAACAGCTAAGGAATATGGAGGGTAGTTTGAGAGGCTACCACATACAGCATATAAAAGTTGCAGAGAGAGATAGTAGAGAAAAATAATAAAGAAATAAAGATTCAGAATGATACAGTCTGGCCCCTTTTCCCAGACTCAAAGTGCATTCAGGGTGAAGCTGCAGAACACTCAAGATCAAAAGTCTTAAAGAGATTTTCAGAGAGATGAGTTAGATTTCCCAGAAAAGAATCACTACTAGACTGACAGCTACTGTCTCATTGGCAACAGAAAAAGATTAATGATGATAATAGTTAGCACTTGAAAGATACTATGTGCCAGGCACCACACTGAATATTTTGTCTGTTAACCAATTTAATCCTAATAAGAATTCTGTGAGCTAGGATTCTCATCATCATCTTCTTTTTTTAAAATTTTGTTATTTTTGTTTATTTACTTTTCTTTGGCTGTGCTTTGTTGCTGGTGGATTTTCCTCTAGTTGCAGCAAGTGGGGTTCCTCTCCAGTGGTTTCTCATCGAGGTGGTTTATCTTGCCACAGAGCACAGGCTCTAGGAAGTGCAGCTGCGGCACATGGGTTCAGTGCTCGTGGCTCTCAGGTTGCAGAGCGTGGGCTCAGTAGCTGTGGCGCACGGGCTTAGTTGCCAGCGGTATTGTGGGATCTTCCTGGATCAGGGGTTGGACCCATGTTGCCTGCGTGGCAGGCAGATTCTTTACCACTGAGCCACCAGGGAAGCCTCTATCATCCTCTTTTTATAGCTGAGGCAACTGACCAAAGGGGAAGTTTTTGTCATTCCTGTCCAAGTTATTACAGTCAGTAAGAGGAGGAGTTGGTACCCAAATTAAGCGGATCTGGTTCCAAATGCTCATCACCATTGGTCTACACTGCTTTTCCCTGCAAAGAAATATATTCAGGATAATAAGGATGAATAAATGACAGTCTCAAATTTTAACCCCAGCTACCTTAGGAAATATTTTGGCACACAAAGCTTAAAGGCATATATTACTCATGAGTGAGTGAGTGAGTGAGAAGTTGCTCAGTCGTGTCCAACTCTTTGCGACTCCATGGACTGTAGCCTACCAGGCTCCTCTGTCCATGGGATTTTCCAGGTAATAGTACTGGAGTAGATTGCCATTTCCTTCTCCAGCGGATCTTTCCAACCCAGGGATCAAACCCGGGTATCCCACATTGTAGACAGACACTTTACCGTCTGAGCCAATAGAACTTCATTAGAATTATTAATGTCTGTTTTCAATGATAAGAAAAAAATAATTCAAGGGGAAGGAAGGTATGAGAGTCAAGAAACAATAATGAATTTACCTTCTATGTTGGTTCAGTTCAGTTCAGTCGCTCAATTGTGTCTGACTCTTTGCAACCCCATCAATCGCAGCACGCCAGGCCTCCCTGCACATCACCAACTCCTGGAGTCCACCCAAACCCATGTCCATTGAGTCAGTGATGCCATCCAACCATCTCATTCTCTGTCATCCCCTTCTCCTCCTGCCCTCAATCTTTCCCAGCATCAGGGTCTTTTCAAATGAGTCAACTCTTTGCATCAGGTAGCCAAAGGATTGGAGTTTCAGCTTCAACATCAGTCCTTCCAATGAACACCCAGGACTGATCTCCTTTAGGATGGACTGGTTGGATCTCCTTGCAGTCCAAGCGACTCTCAAGAGTCTTCTCTAACACTACAGTAAGAAGCAAAAATATTGAATTTTCTTCTTTTTTTATTCTTTATGAAATATACTTGACATAAGACATCATATTAGTTTCAGGTGTATAACATAATGATTCAGTATGTGTATATACTTCAAAATGATCACCAGTATGAGTCTAGTTGGACTTTCCTTGTAGCTCAGGTGGTAAAGAATCTGCCTGCAATGCAGGAAACCTACATTCAATTCCTGGGTCTGGAAGATCCCCTGGAGAAGGAAATGGCAACCCATTCCAATATTCATGCATGGAGAATCCCATGGACAGAGGAGCCTGGAAGGTCACAATCCCTGGGGTTGCAAGAGTCGGACACGACAGTGACTGAACCACCACCATGAGTCTAGCTAACATCTGTCACCACACATGGTTCCATATTTTTCTTGTGACGAGAACTTTTAAGATCTGGTCTCTTAGCAACATTCAAATATACAATACCAGAGTACTATTAGCTATATAAAAATACTGCTCTTTTAAAGAAGAGATAAAACTTAAGCAAAATTAATGTGATAAGTAACAAAAAACTAGTTAAAATTGTTTCCTTTCATGCTTTATAAAGGAGAATAGAAATACCGAATGACTTTAGATTTTTTTTAATTATAAAGATAATAATAAAAGAACCTATAGCTTCTTTACCAACAGAAAGGGAAAAGAGGGAATATAGAAAACTAAATCAATGCAGCAGAATGAATGGAAGGAATAAAAGGAAACAATAAAAAAAGACAAATAGAAAGTACAAAATAAAATGGTAGAAATACCTTCAAATACATCAGGAATTCTGGTAAAGGTAAATGGAATAAATTCACTGATAAGAGGTAGGGATTATCAGACTGAACTTTTAAAAATCATGGGGCATACTAACAAAGTCACATAGAAAGACTGCAATAAGGATGGATAAAGATATAGCATGCAAATACTAGCAGGAAGAAAGCTAATATTATGATACTTACATCAGACAAAATAGAATTTAAAGCAAAAGCATTAGTAGTGCAAAAGAAGTGTGGGGAGATAATATTGAAAGAAATGAACCTTTAAGAATATATGGAAGTCATAAACTTGTATGGCGTTACCAATAAAATCTCATAATATAAAAAGCAAAACTGGTCAAATTACCAGAAATATTGGAAATACCTATTATCATAGGTAGGTCATAGTGGAAAATTTTATCTGATCTCATAAAGACTATTACATAGAGCCAACAAAAAATATTTAAATTTAAACAAAAGAATTCAACACTTTTAAATTTGTATAAAACGCTGTACCCATGAAGTAAAGAATACATTATTATCAAGTATATGTGGTATACTTAGAAGCTAATCACATATTCAGTTCAGCTCAGCTCAGTCACTCAGTCACGTCCAACTCTTTGCGAGCCCATGAATCGCAGCACGCCAGGCCT